>OY787611.1:6835726-8056493 GCA_963678935.1 Umbilicus rupestris | reverse complement strand
ATTAAAGATTGAAGACTCAGCTTCGTAGTGAAGGATTCTTCTTTACTTTCCGTTTCTTCTTTAGTTCTCTCTTATACATGTATTCTGGTTTACCACCATGATTAGTGAGTAGTTGTCTTATTCCGAGATCCTACGGATATCTCATGCATGTACTTAAGAACTCATGCGATCTTAATGGAACCTTTCAATTATGTCAATGAAGTTCTATAATGTTATTGCTCTTAATTCATAGTTCTTGCATGTTTGCCATTGATGAGATGTTTTCTTGTTACAACGAAATTAGGTTAAGAACCAAAAAGATGTATGGGTTTGAGGTGATTAACCGGATTAAGTAGAATTGATATTCAAGAATGGTAACTATACTGTTAGTACATGAATCGATAGGAAAGTTGACATTATTTGTCAAAAAACCCTAGATTTAATAAATTGAAATTGTTGATAATCCGTGATTGGGCGGCATTCTGCAGTCTAGATTAATTCAGGCAATGATCCGTGAGTGGACGGCTTGCCTGATGTTATTAGGTTATTTCCATAACTCCATAATATAATTGAATTGTTTGAATTATTGCATGATTTATGTGTTAAGCATGGGTGAAGTTTGATTCTGGAATATTGATTTTATTTGAATAATATTGTTCTTGCATCAAAATCACTTAGTTAGGTAATTACAAAATTTTCTTTATTATCTTGCATACTATACACACGCATTTGCTTCTTGGATCGACTCTTGGCTTACCAAGGTTTATAAATTGTTTTTGATTGCAACTTGACCTGTAAAACATAAATTGACAACTATAAAGGGTTAAAATATGCTTGTCAAAATGGCGCCGTTGCCGGGAGCAATGGATTAGTGTGTTATTAGTTTAGATTATGCTAGAGTCTACACTATCCTTGTAAACATTTTTATTTTTTTTTAGTTTTCATAATTTTATGCTTCACTAATCACCTACTTATCTTGAATTGCGAGGATGTATTCATACAATAAACAAGGCGTATATGCGAGTGGAGGAAGGTCATGGGACGAGCAACATTCGTCAGCACCTAAATATACTCCACCTTAGAGCAATAACCGACATCTCTTTCTTGATGAATCCAATTTGACCACAACCGATAAAAGAGACCGTGCGGTAATTGCTCTTCAAGGCAAATCATGACGGTAATGACATTCAAATTGACAAAACCCTCTAGAAATGAACAAGATGAGTGAACAAAGGATTGCTACAGCTTCCCATGTAGCAGAAGAGCTGTAGCATCTTTATCAATAGTTTCCGCGTGAAGAGTAGGCTGCCCAGAATCGTAAAGAATAGCAACGGAAGCTTTCTAAAGTCAGTTTGGAATATTCCCAGTGTCGCCTAATTACCCCAACGAGTCAGCTTCAAGATAATTCTACCAGCTTAAAGATAAGGATGTCTTGGAAGGTGGGTGTCCTTATCTTAACAGACTACTTCATATTCTGTTTTCGATACGACCTGGAGGTCGCTACATATAGTAGGCTCGGTGATGGGGCTCACTAAACCGTCTAACCCAACTATTTCGACATGTTTTTATGTGAACAGTTACTTCTTAGTGTTGTTTGCATTTCAGGTGTTCGGAATACATGGAAGGAGACTTGCGACTCAAAACGGTGTTTTTAGAGAACCAAATGCGAAACTCGACGAAGGAGGTGCAACTCAGCAAGTACCGCAACTGGAGACAACTTTAGGCTCGCGCGCCAGAGACTAATGTCTCTTGATGGTGCGCTCGATAATGTCTTTTTGGGGCGCGGTCAGCTTATGATGACTTCGAAGGAAAGTGTGCGCAACTCAGAGTGTACCGCGCCAGCAGTCAACATTAGTACCGCGCGCCGCAACTTAATGTCTTCTCCGGACGCGCTAGCTAATGTCTTCTTGGAGCGCGGTCATCTTATGATGACGTCAGCAATTGGGCCAGCGGCCCGAAATCAATTTTTAGAACCCGATTTCAATTAGGGTTTCGAGCAGTTTTGACGGCAGAGTTTCGAAGCGGGACACGGCAGCTCAGACTTGACGAAGTTTTGGAACAAAACCGGACTGAATTTTTGGAGTTTGGCGTGAATAGTATTTTCCGGGTGAACAGTGGATTCCGACGTGAACAGTGATTTGGAACGGTTTTTGTTATTCTTTTCAGATTAATGTATTTTTCAGTTATGACTGTGAGTAGCTAAATTTTTATTTCAGTTTAGGGTTTTCAATTGGTGAAATATATGTTTGAGACTTGGATTTAATGCATGTTTCTATTCAATTGTAAGTTCTGGATCTTAAATTGCATGAATTGTATTGCACGGTTAGCGTATACTTTGTCGTGAAACTATCCGCTCTTCAATTCTGATTATTAACTCTTGTCGAAGCTTTGTCGTGGAGACAAGTAGTAGAATCTAGGCTTAGTATCATTTTTGTCAGGATATTTTAGGTTATTACCTTTATCGGAGTGACCAAACGTTTGAATAGGATCATGTCTTTAGAAGTCGATGATAACAGTCACTATTGAATTCCCTGAGCTGAATATTTCTCTCGATTGACATTCACACTTTTATTACATTCGTTCTTGCGACCACTCACTGATCGCGCGTCGTTGTACGCGTCAAATTAATCCTTCCTTCTCCACTTAGTACAGCTAAGTCAGGGTCGATTCCACAAGGAGCAAGCAGACTCGTTCTAATTAGTAACCTACAACTTAACGAAAATTGGGTTGTGAGTGGTTGGGTTGCGCAGGTGCGCGAATAAACAGTAGTGAACGCAGAATTTGCACGAGACGTGCGCAGGCAGTAGAGATTAAGTACTATGACTATGAAAAGTATCGGTGCAGACAATCCTCTATGAATGTATTCCTTATCATTGACTCTAAACGTCTTTAGTTCGATTTACTGAAGTTAGTGTCCGATCAAGGCATCCTAACATGTGCGCATGTTCCGATCAAAGTTCATGAGCTATTAATTCTTGAAACTAGTCTAAGCAGCTAGGAATCCTGTCACAGTAGCAGCTGATTATCCTAGCTCGTTACTCCTAGATGTCACCGTCAAGCTACCAACTAGTTTAACATATAACAGTCAAGTAGTACGAGTAAGATTGCGGTTCAAGGCTTCCCCTACTCATGCAGCTAGCTGTCAACCGTGTGCACAGAATTAATACAAGCAAACAAACTATGCATTAAGCACAAGTCTCAAAGGAAATACTCATAGAATCATGCCCAACCGATACAAAGCGTTTAGCTAGACAAGCTAGTAGTAAACATCATAGAAATAGTAAATAACAGCTAAAATATCCAAGAAAACAGTAACAAGCAGGTGCGTGCAGGTTGTTGTGTCTCGGCTCGCGCAGTCGGCTAGAGCAGATCCTCGCAGCAGCTCGTGTGTTTTTCAATTCTGGCTCTCTCTCCTCGATCTTGCCTCTCCTGATGTGTCGTCTCTCCAAACCCTAGCCTTCCTCTCTTTATATACTGCTCATGAGGACAATCTTGGCAACTTCCAAATCCTATGGTGTCAAGGTTTGGAAACACCACTATCTTGTGCATGGCGCACTGCGCACATTGGTTTGTGCAGTCGGTCTGCGCACCGCACTCTGAATCTGCCACTTCCTATCCTGTTTGCGCCGCTAGCTCCGCAGGCTGTGTGTTGCGCTCCTTAAACGCGCCTATTAGCACGTATCCGACTTAGGCCCTCGTTTTGCCCTGGAATACAAAAACACCGGAAACCAGTAATCTTGTACACAAAATAATGCAAACAAGCATAGTGTTAGGATCTAAATAGCGCGTATAAATAGGTTCTATCAAACCCCCCACACTTGCCCTTGTTCGTCCCGAACAAGCACTCAAGCACGGATACAATTACCTCTCTGGAGTCTAGCACAGTCTTGCACTCTGGCGCGATCTGCACTACCATTCACCTTGCGCTACTCTATCACCTGCGCGCATCTGCCTTCAACAGTTTAATATAACAATTTCGCAATTCGTTACCACTCAGCTGGGATGGAGATCATTTCGGATGGCTGGGAGATAGCTCTTCATAAGCTCCGGGTTGTCAGTCTTTACTTCGAGGACGGGTATATGGTTAATAGCACAAGCTTCTTCCGGTGCGTGATTCTTCCGCGCACTTCCTGGGAACTCGAGCCTTTTTGATGATTTTCTTATGAATCTTGCGCACGCTGGTACGTAGTTGTGCGCATGCTGGTTTCTTTAGCGCATATCATCTGCTGGTGTTTTCTTTTTTTTTTTGTACAGCTTTATCTATGGTTCCTATGTTCCCAGAACGGTTCCAGTCTCGGCCTCCGGATAGCAGCTATGGAACAACGCTCCGCTCTCCCTCCTTGATCCATTTGCGCAGGTCAGCGCACGCGTTTACACCCGCGCCCGCCTTCCCTCGCTCGACTTCCAGAGGAAAGGTGGTCTGTTTTCCCACCTCGCCATGCTTTGGGTATTCGCCTTCGGCATCTGCGTGGCTGAGCGCGCTCTATTGTTCCGAAGGTCGCGAAGCACTGGCCTCCACTAGCGCTCTCGACCATATACCTTACCTTCGAAGCAAAAATGACTAACCGCCTCTCTAGAGCTTTTCTGTCAACTCCACATCCCCTGTATATCCCAACTAAAAGGAGCAGAAAAAATGAAAAAAAATACTAAAACAGTTGATAGCAGCGCATGCAAAATGAATAGCGCAATACAAGCCGAAAAATGTGCGCAACCCGCACACTAGCGCACCATTGCTACTATTCCCTTCAACTAAACTAAGCTATACTACAAAGCTCAAAAAAACGTGAAATGTAAATGTAACACCCCCCCCCCCCCCCCCCCCACACACACACACACTTAAACAGAGACGTGTCCCCACGACTCATGCTCAAGCGCAACGGAGAGCGCACACATGCAGGCAAGCAAAACAAAGAACATAAGAAAGAAAAACATATAGTCAGCGCAGCAAGGACAAAGTCAGGGGTCACAAAATATTCAGCACAATATAGCCACATCGAGCAATAGTTTTCAAAAAAAAAGATAAGAAACCACCCAAAAAAATTGAGCGCCCTCACTGCGTCCCTAGATATCCTCGGAGCTGGACTCAGCCGCGGATCCTTGCGCCTCCTCCTCTGAGGAATCTGTCTCATATTTGGGCTGGCGGCACGACAGAAACTGCGACGGGCTGAGCCAAGAGTTCGTCCTCCGGGATGGGGTCCCAAAGTGAATCTAAGCTCGAACTAATGATGGGATCGCCCTCAGAGGACCTCTATACAGAAGGTTGCGCAGGGGGTGCTGCTGGTGTTGGTGCCGGGTCTACTGCTGGGAGGGCTCTACTGCATGGACCAGGGATTGGGCAGGAGGGCTGGCTGGCTTGCGTTGCTCGCTGGGGGACCCTGGAGGCGGCCTACGCAGACTGAGGTGAGGGGGGGATAGAATCTCCAAATTTCCACCCTGATGGTGGACTGACGCTCAGGTCGGCCCCCTCGCTAAATACTCTAGCACACGCATGACGTTAAACATCATGCGCTGCTCCTCTGATGCCTCCTCTACCTCTGTTCTGGGGCACTTTCCCTGTGCACGCGAGGGAGAATCATCAATGGCTATGGTTACTGGCTCCCCCTGCTGCGCACTCGCCCTCCAACGCGCTCCAGTATGCGCACGAGTCCTCATGGGCCTGACTGGAGGCGCAACTGGCTCTGGGGCCTCTTCCAACTCCTGGCTGTGCGCTGCTCTTTGCCTCGGCACTCTGGCCGGCTGCAGCTGGTAGCACCATTCCAAGGACCCGTCCTCGCTCGCGACCACCGCTCTGAGCTACAGCATATGGGCACGGTCCAGGGGAACGGCTGGCACTACCGTGTGCTCGGGTACTTCCGGCTCTCCATGCAGCGCACGCAGCAGGTGCGTAATCATTCCTCCACAAGTCAGCGGCCCTTTGGTGCTGACCCGACTCCAGTGCACCACCATGGCCCTTTGGCCCTTTGAGACAAACAGCACCTTCTTCCCATAGTAGAATCCCTTCAATATGTCCATGTCCAGCAGGCTGATCTGGGGCGCACTATTAAAGCCTGTAGTTCCTCTGCGCAGCGTCCAGTGTGCGCGATGCATAATAAATGGCGTGCGGCTTCTTGTCCACGCGCTGTCCCAGGACTGCACCTACTGCATAGTCACTTGCGTCGTACATCAGTTCAAACGGCAGGCTCCAGTCTGGCGCGCGCATCACTGGCGCACTCGTCAGCGCCTCCTTCAGCTTGTCAAATGTAGCCCTGCACTCCTCAGTGAATTCGAAACACACATCCTTTTGCAAGAGGTTAGACAGGGGTATACAAATCTTACAAAAATCTTTTATGAAACGCCTGTAAAACCCTGCATGCCCAAGGAATGATTTCACATCGCGCACGTTAGTGGAATAAGGCAGATTAGAAATAAGATCTATTTTGGCCTTGTCTACCTTGATCCCCTCCTGCGAGATAATATGTCCTAGTACTACTCCATGTGATACCATAAAATGACATTTTTCATAATTGAGCACTAGGTTTTTTGAAATTCAGCGCGCTAAGACCTTATCAAGATGGTTTAAGCATGCGTCAAAGGTACCTCCGTACACAGTAAAATCATTCATGAACACCTGATCCGCGCGTCGTTGTGCGCGTCAAATTAATCCTTCCTTCTCCACTTAGTACAGCGGCTAAGTCAGGGTCGATTCCACAAGGAGCAAGTAGACTCGTTCTAACTAGTAACCTACACTTACGAAAATTGGGGTGTGAGTGATTGGGTTGCGCAGGTGCACAAATAAACAGTAGTTAACGCAGGATTTGCACTAGACGTGCGCAGGCAGTAGAGATTAAGTACTATGACTATGAAAAGTATCGGTGCAGACAATCCTCTATGAATGTTTTCCTTATCATCGACTCTAAACGTCTATAGTTCGGTTTGCTGAAGTTAGTGTCCGATCAAGGCTTCCTAACATGTGCGCATGTTCCGATCAAAGTTCATGAGCTATTAATTCTTAAAACTAGTCTAAGCAGCTACGAATCCTGTCACAGTAGCAACTGATTATCCTAGCGCGTTACACCTAGTTGTCACCGTCAAGCTACCAACTAGTTTAACATATAACAAACAAGAGTAAGATTGCGGTTCAAGGCTTCCCCTACTCATGCAACTAGCTGTCAACAGTGTGCACAGAATTAATACAAGCAACAAACTATGCATTAAGCACAAGTCTCAAAGGAAATACTCATAGAATCATGCCCCACCGATACCAAGCGTTTAGCTAGACATGCTAGTAGTAAACATCATAGAAATAGTAAATAACAGCTAAAGTATCCAAGAAAACAGTAACAAGTAGGTGCGTGCAGGTTGCTGTTTCTCGGCTGACGCAATCGGCTAGCGCAGGTCCTCGCAGTAGCTCGTGTGTTTTTCAATTCTGCCTCTCTCTCGTGTGTTGTGATGTGTCTGTGTTCCTCTTCAAACCCTAGCCTTCCTCTCTTTATATACTGCTCATGAGGCCCAAGGACGGCTTTGGCAACTTCCAAATCTTATGGTGTCAAGATTTGGAAACACCACTATCTTGCGCATGGCGCACTGCTCACATTGGTTCGCGCAGTCGGTCTGCGCACCGCACTCTGAATCTGCCACTTCCTATCCTGTTTGCGCTGCTAGCTCCGCAGGCTGTGTGTTGCGCTCCTTAAATGCGTCTATTAGCACGTATCCGACTTAGGCCCTCGTTTCCCCCTGGAATACAAAAACACCGGAAACCAATAATCTTGTACATAAAATAATGCAAACAAGCATAGTGTTAGGATCTAAATAGCGCGTATAAATAGGCTCTATCAACACCTCTATGCATATACCAATCATATCAGAAAAGATGCTCATGACTAGACGTTGGAACGTACCTGGAGCGTTACACAGCCCAAATGACATGCGCCGAAATGCAAACGTACCGAATGGGCAGGTAAACGTGGTTTTCTCTTGATCTTCCGTAGCAATGGGTATCTGATTGTACCCTGAGTACCCGTCCAGGAAGCAAAAGTATGGCTTTCTTGCTAATCGATCTAACATCTGGTCCATGAAGGGCAGCGGAAAATGATCCTTGCGCGTGACTGCGTTAAGCTTTCTGTAGTCGATGCACATGCGCCATCCAGTTTGCATGCGCTAGGGAACTAGCTCGCCCTGCGCATTCTCCTCCACTTTGATTCCTCCTTTCTTCGGCACAACTTGCACTGGACTCACCCATTTGCTGTCCAAGATTGGGTAAATGACTCCTGCGTCAAGCAGCTTCAGGATCTCCTTCTGCACCACCTCCATCATATTCGAGTTCAATCTGCGCTGAGGCTCCCTGGATGGTTTGGCACCATCTTCCAATAGAATTCTATGCATGCATACATCCGCGCTCACTCCGCGCAGGTCAGCAAGTGTCCATCCTATGGCGCGCTGGTTCTTGCGCAGCACTTCCTGTAATCGCGCCTCCTGCTCCTCTTCCAATCCTTTCTTTATGATTACCAGCAGGGTGTCCTCATTTCCCAAGAATATGTACTTTAGGTGCTCGGGGAGTTGCTTCAGCTCGACCTTGGGTGCCTGTTCAATAGAGGGCAAGATTTTATTAGCAATGCAGACATTAACTATATCGTGTACCTGTCTGAATACTGGTTCAGCACTGCTCAGCTCATCCTCATGCGCCTCTATCTCTGCCTGTGTCAGTGGCTCAGGTTCTTCTGCTGCGCTCGCACATTGCGCATCTGCAACCAAGTCATCTATGCTGTCCAACGCGTGCACTGTGGCGTTCTCATGAGGGCGCTGCATCCCTTTGAATATGTTAAAATGAATTTCCTCGCCATCGACCTCCATTGAGAGCGTACCCCTCCATACGTCTATCTTTGTGCGCGCTGTCATCAGAAATGGTCTGCCCAGTAGGATCTGCGCACTTCCCGTGCTCGACTCACCCTCCATCTCTCCTACTCGGATGAGGACGTCCTCTATCATGCCCGTCGGTTGCTTGCACGACCGATCTGCTAGCTGAATGGTGAGACCTGCAGGCTTTAGTGGTCCAAGGCACAATGACGCACACAAGGAATAGGGAAGCAAATTTATAGATGCGCCTAAGTCAATCATGCAGTTGCTTACTGTGGTCTTACCTAAAGTGCATGGGATGGTGAACGTACCTGAATCCGGGCATTTAGGTGGTACCTTATGTTGCACGATTGCTGAGGCCTGCGCATTTAGCATTACCTGTGCGCACTCGCCTTTCCTCCTCTTGTTTGTGCACAGCTCCTTTAAAAACTTGGCGTACCTAGGGATCTGCCGAACTGCTTCAATAAGGGGAATGTTTATTTCCACCTTGCTGAATAACTCGTAGAGCTCCTTATCAAGCGCTTCTTTCCTAGCCGATGGTGCCTGTACAGGAAAAGGTGCAGGTATGTTTGTACGATTCATGTCTTTGTCTTTTGATTACGCCATACCTGGCGCCTCGCCCTGCTGGCTTGTGGCTTGCGCTTCTGATTGCGCATCCGGCTCTGCTGGGTCTGGAGCTTGCGCAACTGGTTGCGCGGGCGCCTTTACGGTCTGCTCTGTTCCTACCGTGCGCCCAGTCCTCAGTGTCACTGCGTTGACTCCTCCCTTGGGATTCTGGATCACTTGCGAAGGCAGGTTGCCATCGCTCTTTTTCAGCTCATACACCGTGGTAGCGATCTGTGACAGCTACTTTTCAATGGACTCGAACCTCTTGTCATACTTCTCATCATTCTTGCGCACTGTGTCTGCTAGCTGCCCCACGATATCTTCTAAGGATCGCCTCGGCTACTGGTTGTTTTGCGCTGGTGCGTCAGTGCGGCGATGCGGTGGATTGTAGGGCGCAGCTTGTTGCGTCTGCTGTGGTGCGTGCTGCTCCATGGACTGCCTCTGGAAATTGTTGTCCTCCTTCCATCTGAACCCATTTGCGGCTAGTCCAAAACGCGGCTGATTCTGCCTCTACGGCCCTATATTATCCCATCCTCCTAGAGCATTGACATCTCCTGATTCCTCGAAAAGTGTGGGACATGCATCGGTTTTGTGCTCAGTGGACGTACAGAACTCGCATGCCTTTGGTGCAGCTGGTTGCGCCCCTGCGCATGCATCAACTTCTGCAGCATGGCCTTCATTTCCTTTATCTCAGCGCTTGTTTCTACCTGATGCACAGAACGAGCACGACTATTTTCAAGTGTTAGCTGATGTCTTACCTGTCCAGCAGAGTCTTCCATCAGCTGCCACGCGTCCTCTGGGTACATGTTGCAAATGTCGCCTCCTGCGCATGCATTCAATAATCTCAGCTCCATGGGTAGCAATCCGTTCAGGAAATTCTCTATCATCACATTCTGGGGCAGGCCGTGATTGTAGCTATTAGCCTCCAGCTCCCTGAAACGCTCATAATACTCCGATAGTGATTCTCCTGCGCCCTGCCTAGGTGCGGCCAACTCCCTCCTGAGTAGCGCGATCTTAGCTGCAGGATAGAACTTGTCCAAGAACTTCTTCTGAAGCTGCTCCTATGTGTGAATAGATCTTGCTGGTAAGCTCATCAGCCAATGCCTGGCCGTGTCACACAATGAAAAAGGGAACGCCTTCATCTTCAGCGCTTCGTCGCTCTCCCCTTCGGCCTTCATGTTCTCGCAAATGACTAGGAATTCTTGCACATGCTTGACTGGGTTCTCGTTGTTCATCCCGTGGAACTTGGGCGTGTGATGAATGAGCGAGGTCCTTAGCTCAAAATGACCGTCTGGTGGAAGCACTATGCACCATGGCTGGTTAACTGTGATTGGAGCTGACATCTCGCGCATTGTTCTGCGCCGCGCGGCTTGTCGCGCGGGTGGCGCATTATACACTTCAGCGGCCATCCTTGCTGCACTTCTTCTCTGAACCGAACTACGCGGTTATCTGCTCCTGCATTGTCTGGGATTCTGTCCCCTAAGTTATCTCCAACGATACGGTTATCCTTCATGACCTGTTCTAAATCTCAAAGAAAACGAAATTAAAAGACAATTAAGCTGTCGCGTCTGTCAGTGCGCAACTAGAATCTGCGCAGCGCAACTGTTTCAAAGTTGCGCAGGCTGATGTTGATTGCGCGCTGTCAGAAACAACAACGAGAATAAAGTAAACAGAAATAACTAACTACTGTAAAAGAAAACTTAAACTAGTTAAAGCTTATCTGTGTTGCTCCCCGGCAACGGCACCAAAATTTGATCGCGTGTCGTTGTACGCGTCAAATTAATCCTTCCTTCTCCACTTAGTACAGCGGCTAAGTCAGGGTCGATTCCACAAGGAGCAAGAAGACTCGTTCTAACTAGTAACCTACAACTTAACGAAAATTGGGTTGTGAGTGGTTGGGTTGCGCAGGTGCGCGAATAAACAGTAGTGAACGCAGAATTTGCACTAGACGTGCGCAGGCAATAGAGATTAAGTACTATGACTATGAAAGGTATCGGTGCAGACAATCCTCTATGAATGTATTCCTTATCATTGACTCTAAACGTCTATAGTTTGATTTACTGAAGTTAGTGTCCGATCAAGGCTTCCTAACATGTGCGCATGTTCCGATCAAAGTTCATGAGCTATTAATTCTTGAAACTAGTCTAAGCAGCTACGAATCCTGTCACAGTAGCATCTGATTATCCTAGCGCGTTACTCCTAGTTGTCACCGTCAAGCTACCAACTAGTTTAACATATAACAAACAAGTAATAAGAGTAAGATTGCGGTTCAAGGCTTCCCGTACTCATGCAACTAGCTGTCAACCGTGTGCACAGAATTAATACAAGCAAACAAACTATGCATTAAGCACAAGTCTCAAAGGAAATACTCATAGAATCATGCCCAACCGATACAAAGCGTTTAGCTAGACATGCTAGTGGTAAACATCATAGAAATAGTAAATAATAGCTAAAGTATCCAAGAAAACAGTAACAAGCAGGTGCGTGCAGGTTGTTGTGTCTCGGCTAGCGCATGTCCTCGCAGCAGCTCGTGTGTTTTTCAATTCTGGCTCTCGCTCCTCGATAATGCCTCTCTGATGTGTCTCTAAAACCTAGCCTTCCTCTCTTTATATACTGCTCATGAGGACAATCTTGGCAACTTCCAAATCCTATGGTGTCAAGGTTTGGAAACACCACTATCTTGCGCATGGCGCACTGCGCACATTGGTTTGCGCAGTCGGTTTGCGCACCGCACTCTGAATCTGCCACTTCCTATCCTGTTTGCGCCGCTAGCTCCGCAGGCTGTGTGTTGCGCTCCTTAAATGCGCCTATTAGCACGTATCCGACTTAGGCCCTCGTTTTGCCCTGGAATACAAAAACACCGGAAACCAGTAATCTTGTACACAAAATAATGCAAACAACCATAGTGTTAGGATCTAAATAGCGCGTATAAATAGGCTCTATCAGGTCCTAGCGCGCTGCATTACCAAGAACCTAGTTCTCAATTATGAAAAATGTCACTTTATGGTATCACATGGAGTACTAGTAGGACATATTATCTCACAGGAAGGAATTAAGGTTGATAAAGCAAAAAATAGATCTTATCTCAAATCTGCCTTATTCCACTAATGTGTGCGACGTTAAGTCGTTTCTTGGGCATGCAGGGTTCTACAGGTGTTTTATAAATATTTTTCTAAAATATGTATTCCCTTATCTAACCTCCTTCAAAAGGATGTGTGCTTTGAGTTCACTGATGAGTGCAGGAATGCTTTTAATAAGCTGAAGGATGCGCTGACCAGTGCGCCAGTGATGCGCGCACCAGATTGGAACTTACCGTTTGAGCTGATGTGTGATGCAAGTGACTACGCTTTAGGCACAGTATTGGGTCAGCGCGTGGATAAGAGGCCGCAGGTTATCTATTATGCATCGCGCACACTGGACACTGCGCAGAGGAACTACACCACGATTGAGAAGGAACTTCTGGCAATCGTATTTGTGCTGGAGAAGTTCCGCGCATATGCTCTGGGCGCTAGAGTCATTGTCTATACTGACCACGCTGCTATCCGTTACCTGATGTCCAAGAAAGAGACTAAGCCGCGCTTGATGCGCTGGTTGCTTCTGTTCCAAGAGTTTGATTTAGAGATCAAGGATAAGCAGGGAACGGAAAACACTGTTGCTGATCACCTAAGCAGGATAGTGAAAGAAGAGGAGCCAGGGCAGATCACGGAGACATTCCCTGACGAGCATCTGATGGCGCTGAACGGTAAGGTACCATGGTATGCGCATATTGCAAATTACCTGGTCACAGGTGCGTTTCCCCCTTAGTTCACTAAAGCTCAATGCATGAGGTTAAAACATGAGTCTAAATATTACGTTTGGGATGATCCGTACATGCTTAGAATAGGCCCTGATCAGATCTTGAGGAGATGTGTGCCTGAGATGAGCTCTATTTTGAGGTTTTGTCATGCGCACGCGTGCGGAGGACACTTTGGTCCAAAGCGCATGAGCAGGAAAATCCTAGATTGCGGTTTTTATTGGCCGCACTTATTTCATGACTCATATAACCACTGCAGGGCTTGTGCCAGGTGTCAGCGCATAGGAAATATATCAGTGCGCAACGAGATGCCACAGACGCCAATATTGGTAGACGAAGTGTTCGACTTGTAGGGGATTGACTTCATGGGGCCGTTTCCTCCATCTTTTGGATACGAGTACATACTAGTTGCGGTGGATTATGTCTCGAAGTGGGTCGAAGCTAAGGCCACGCGCAAGGATGATGGTCAAACGGTTGCTGAGTTTTAAGGACTAACATTTTCTGCAGGTACAGAGTGCCTAAGGCAATAATCAGCGACCAGGGGACGCACTTCTGCAACAGAATAGTGGCGCAGGTACTAAATCATTATGGAGTGCGCCACAAGACGTCCACTGCATACCATCCTCAAACGAATGGCCAGGCCGAGGTTTCCAACAGAGAGATTAAGCGCATTCTGGAGAAACCGTGAGACCTACGCGCAAAGACTGGAGCCAGCGGCTGGATGATGCACTTTGGACATATAGGACTGCGCACAAGACACCGATTGGGACTTCACCATTTCGGTTGGTGTATGGAAAAGCGTGCCACCTACCGGTTGAGTTGGAACACAAGGCATACTGGGCCTTGCGAACTTGCAATCTGAACCTCGACGAGGCTAGTAAGGAGCGCGCATTTGAATTGAGCGAGCTAGAGGAGCTGCGCCTGGATGCATATGAGGGGCTGCGCGACTACAAAGCGCGCACGAAAGCATTTCACGATAAGTACATCCTCAGACGCACCTTCGAGCCAGGAAACCAGGTGCTTTTGTTCTCCTCGCGCTTAAAGCTGATGCCCAGAAAGCTGCGCAGCAAGTGGACGGGACCATACACAGTCACAAAGGTTTTCCCATATGGAACAATCGAGTTACAAGCATCGTTTTCAGGTTAATGGGCAAAGAGTAAAGAAATACTTAGGAGAACCATGGGATGAGGCCACGCGCGAAGTTGATTTGGCGGAACCAGAGATAGAGGATGCGCAGGTTGCTGCGCCAGAGATACAACCTGATGCACCTGAGGGAGAACTGGGAGCTACTGCTTATATATCTTCTCCCTCACTGATTAACCTCGTTACTTATGATGTGTCACATGATTTTGGCCATGCTGACCACCTATCTGTTCCTTTGCGCAGGACTAAGGAAGACATAGCACGCGCGGATGCGCAGGAGCAAGTGTGGGGTGGTCACGTGCGCAAACTTGAGCAAGTAACGAGGTACTGTCGAGCCAACGACGTTAAACAAAGGCACTTGTCGGGAGGTAACCCGACACGTTTTATTTTTTACACATTTTTATTTTTACACGTTTTTTTAGGATTTGAATTTAGTTAAAGGAAATAGTAGCGGTTGTGCGCTTGTGTGCGAATTGCACACACCTTTCGACTTGTTTTGTCTTATTCATCCTACATGCGCTACTATTAACCGTTTTCGTATAATTTTCGATTTTTTTGTCTTTTTAGTTGGGATATACAGGGGATGTGGAGTTGACAGAAAAAGCTCTAGAGAGGCGGTTAGTCGTTTTTGCTTCGAGATTAAGGTACATGGCTAAAAGCGCTAGTGGAGGCCGGTGCTTCGCAACCTTCGGAACAATAGAGCGCGCTCAGCCACGCAGATGCCAAAGGCGAATACCCAAAACGTGGCGAGGTGGGAAAACAGACCACCTTTCCTCTGGAAGTCGACTGTAGGAAAGTGGGCGCGGGTGTAAACGCGTGCGCTGACCTGCGCAAGTAGACCAAGAAGGGAGAGTGGGGCGTTGTTCCATAGCTGCTATCCGAAGGCCGAGACTGGAACCGTTTTGGGAATATAAGAAAAGTGGACAAAGCTGTATAAAAGGAAAGAAACCAGCGTGCGCACACAACTCCATATTAGCGCATGCGCAAGTCCAAAAGTAAAAAAAAATCGTCAAGGACGAAAGGCTTGAGTTCCCAAGAAGTGCGTGAATGAATCCCGCACCTGAAGAAGCTTATGCGATTAATCATGTACCAGAAATCGGAGTAGAGACTGACAACCAGGAGCCTATGGAGAGCTATCTCCCAATCATCCAAATTAAATTGCATGCTAGCTGAGAGGTAACGAATTTCGAAGTTATTATATTAAAAATTGTTGAGGGTATGTGCGCGTAGGTGATAGAGCAACACAGGGTGAACCGATGTGCAGATCGCGCATGAGTGTAAGGCTGTGCGCTAGACTTCAAAGAGGTAATTGTATCTGTGCTTAAGTACTTGTTCGGGACGAACAAGGGCAAGTGTGGGGGGTTTGATACAGCCTAGTTATATGCGCTATTTAGATCTTAACACTGTGCTTGTTTGCATTATTTTGTGTACAAGATTACTAGTTTTCGGTATTTTTGTATTTCAGGATGAAACAGGAGCATAAGTCAGATGCGCGCCAGCAGCAGCGAGCCAACTGTAATGCACGACCTGCGGAGCTAGTAGCGCAAAAGGAGATAGGAGATAGCTGATTCAGACTGCAGTGCGCAAACCAACTGCGCAAAGCGAGTAGTGCAATCAACGTGCGCAGCGAGCCATGCGCAGGATAGCAGCGTTTCTAAATTTTGATCATCATTATCTCTACAAAATCTCCTAGATTTGGGAAGTATCTAAGATTCTCACAGGCCAAATCTAAGCATTTCTTGGGCTTCAAGACCAGTATATAAAGAGGAGGGAAGCTACGGTTTGGAAAGATACATAGTGAGAGAGACATATAGCAACAGAAGACACACGAGCTATAGAAATCCTGCCGTCGAGATTCTGCGAGAACCACCTGCTCCAGCCGAAAACAGCAACCTGCGATTGCACCGGCTTGCTACTTTTCCTTGGCTGCTTTAGTTTTACTTATTATTTCTATGATGTTTGCTTCTAGCATGTCTAGCTAAACATCTTGTATCGGTTGGGCATGATTCTATGAAGTATTTCCTTTGAGACTTGTGTTTAATGCTTAGTTCGTCTACTTATATTAATTTTATGCACATGGGTGATAATTAGTTGTGCGAATAAGAGAAGCCTTGAACCGTAATCTTATTCTAACTGCTCATTATTGTATGTTAAACTAGTTGATAACTTGACGGTGACAACTAGGAGTAACACACTAGGATAATCGGCTACTACTGTGATAGGATTCGTAGTTGCTTAGACTAGTTTCAAGAATTAATAGCTCATGGACTTTGATCGGAACATGCGCGCATGTTAGGAAGCCTTGATCGGACACTAACTTAAGTAGAACTGCACTATAGATGTTTAGAGTCGATGATAAGGGATATATTCATAGAGGATTGTCTTTACCGATACTTTTCATAGTTATAGTACTTAATATCTACTGCCTGCGCACGTATAGTGCAATTCTGCTTTCACTACTGTTCATTCGCGCACCTGCGCAACCCAATCACTAACAACCCCCAATTTCGTAAGTTGTAGGTTGCTAGCGAAGACGAGTCTGCACGCTACTTGTGGGATCGACCCTGACTTAGCCGCTGTACTAAGTGGAGAAGGAAGGATTAATTTGACGCGTACAACGACGCGCGATCAGTAGTCTAAACTCAAATGTAATAGTTAGAGCAGTTATCTAGCATAGTTAGATAGTTGTGTTGTAGATAGCTATGACAGGTTTTAGTTGTGTTGTTGTACTTAGTTTTTTCAAAATGGCAAGGTGAAGATTGTTAAGGTATAGATGCCTTGACAAAGCTGCATAAGATTCTGCTTCAGCAATCCCTGAAGATTTGAAGATGGAGCACTATCTGAAGAATGGGCGAGATAATACAACCAAGCACCAGATTCTGCTTCAGCACTCAGTGATGATATAGAGCTAGAGCAGAAAATCTGATCGTCTTGATGATGCACGAAGAGGCTCTAGCAAGGTGCGGCAGGCATTGCGGAAGTTCAAGGTGTCGTGCAAACGTCATCAAGAGTCAAGCAAATGACAGCACAATGATGAAAAAGATAAGAATCCCAAAGTTTGTTTTAGGCAACGAAATCTTCAACAACTTTGTAAGAATCTAGGAGAAGATTTTGATAATGATGGCAACGAGGTTTTCGTCACTGGTGATCTGAAAAGCTGCAAGAGGAAGGCTTGAGGAAGCCTCTTAGATGCAGAACAAAGATAGAACGATCACACACACAGAGAGATATACACACGTAAACACAAAGATCAACCTACGGTAGTAGGGTATACACATGGAGTTGAAGACTTGTGTTGTGCTCAGAGGGAATCAGAACTCGTGGAGTTTGGTTCAACATTGATCCTCTGAATTCAACTGGAGTGCTTCTCATTGAAGGATCAATCAGAGCTCAGAGAATAGCGGCGGATAGTCATTGTTGTAGGCTGAGAAAGAGCTGATCGTTGCTACTCAATAGTGTCAGTGTGCCATTGATTGAGTGGAAGCAATAGACTAAGTTTGTAGAACACAGAGTGTCCAACTGTTTTGCAGAGGAGCTAGAAAAGTTGTTGACAAAAGATACAGCAACTCTGAGATAGAGTGTGCTGAAGCAGTCTGTGTACTAGGCATTGTATTAGAATAGGCTAGGTCTGTGGGTTAGGTCCGTAGCCATTTGTTACTGGAAGTGTGTAGGTAGCACGAAAGAAAGTCTGTATGATCAAACTGCTAGCTAGTCTAGGGAGTTAGACTCAGCAAAAGGTTTCAACTAGGGAGAATTAGAGGTGTGAGTCTTTTGTACTCTGAACCGTGATAGTGAATTCTTGAGGATTGGAGTATCCTCTCCAGACGTAGGCAAGTTGCCAAACTGGGTGAACAAATTCTTGTGTCTTTCTTATTCGTCAGTAGAATATTTCCCGCAGAAATATACAGAGAGTGCTACAGCAGAAGCTGTAACTCGAGATTAGCAGCGCATGCAAATTTCAAATTCTAAGTGTGGAATGTTTTGATCGATTAATTTCTTACCGATTATTCGCTTCATTCGATGATGAATTTCGCATCCTCTCTAGAACTTTTCATTGTGTTTTTACCACTCTACTCTCACGTCAAATTATATTAAATTGAGGCTTTGTAGTCCGTTGCAAAATAAAGCAAAACACAAAGATTCAGATGAATACAGACCAAATCTGGGATGATTGACCTATTCGTCATCAAAGGCTTGCTGAGCACATGACCCTTATCCGATTTAAGCGTGCAATATCTTTTTGGAAAGCTAGCTCGAAGGCTAAAACTAATTTGTTTACATCAAGACCATATTTGAAGGTTAAGGGTCATAAACGAGAGCAAAGTCAGAACCACAGTGCTGAGTGAACAGTAGCCTATTCGGATCTGAACCGTCGGTTCAGTTTAGAACTGGCCCAAAATGCAAATAATCAGACCTACTGAGCCAGCCCAGTTCGTGACCTAACCGGCAATTCGGTCATAGAATAGCCGATTCACAGATTGACCTATTCATCATTAAAGGCTTGCCAAGAAAGTGATTCTTATCCGATTGAGGCGTGTCATATCTTTTTGGAAAGCTAACTTGAAGGGTTACAACTCTTTAGTTTACATCAAGACCAAATTCAAATTTTAGGAGGTCAAACCGGCATTTCGGTCACATAACTCCTGGTTTGAAACTGAACCGGTTCGAAATAGATTTCTAAAATCGGCCCAATTGATTTTGGTATAAACAAAGACCTAGAACCTAGGAAAAAGGGATTCTGGACCTGAGAAAGATTTAAACTAATTTTTGAGGAGACGAAAGATGGCTTAAGACTACCAGAAGATTAAAGACAGGAGACTCCGATTCGTAGTGAAGGATTCTTCTTTACTTTCTGTTTTTTCTTCTTTAATTCTCTTTTATACATCTAATTTGGTTTTATCACCATGATTAGTGAGTAGTCGTCTTATTCGGGGATCCTACCCCATGCTTGTACTTAACAATTCATGCGAGCAATCGAATCTTTCACTACGAAGCGAAGTCTCCGATCTTTAATCTTCTGGTAGTCTTGAGCCGTCTTTCGTCTCCTCAAAAATTAGTTTAAATCTTTCTCAGGTTCAGAATCTCTTTTTCCTAGGTTCCAGGTCTTTGTTTAGGAAAGGCTAAACAAAAGCAAAGGCTAGATGGGAATGCAGCAAACAAGAGTAAGTAAAAAGTTTTAATAGAAAACTAGTTTTATTTTATTTTTTTGCTCGCTAAACTTAACTTCATCCTTCATGCACGGAAAGAGCTCAAAAATAAATCGAACTAAGCTAGTCAAAACACCAAATCATGTGAATAAAATCATCACAAAGAATGTCAATCAACTTAAAGATACGATTCATGAGTTCAAAGCACAACTCATTCCATTTTTTTAAAATGATACTACTTAATTACTTAGCAAACATTACTTCGTGTTATCAATATTTAAAGCTAGGATAAAAGCAATCTTGCGAGTATAATGCAGACAACAATAAGTTTGTAGCATAAACTCATGTTGTTAAGAAAATAAAAGCAAAATGGCAAACACCCCACACTTAGAAGTTTGCTTAGTCCCTAAGCAATATAAAGTGAAAGAATATTAAAGAGAAAGTGGCGAAGGAACTTCTCCCATCTGCTGCATTAAATCTGAAACTCAAGAAAAAGGTTAGCGCAGCACCTGAATTCATAAAAGAAAATAGCTAGCTATTAAAGACAAATCATGCGAAACATATAGCTAGGCGAAAGATTGGAAAAAAAATGCGCGATGATTCAAACGATGAGTTGATCTTCATGTGTAAAACAAAATTCATGAACTAGTGTATTATAGTGCTTGAAAAGGTTTCGAACAAATGCGAGTAAAGTTGCAAAATTTTCCAAAGTTGATTCTCAAACAGTGCTGCTCAAAACTGCCCGAATCAGAATTAATTTGGGGTCTATATAAAGTGATTCGACCACACCCTGGTCGGATCAAAGCTGTTTGGATAACATGAGCTTACCCGAATCAAAAGTGATTCAGGCAAGGCAACGGAAGTGATTCAGCCAGGGTGGCCGAATCAAATTTGCTCGGATAGAATTAGGGTCCCCGAATCAAAAGTGATTCGGGCAAGGAAAAAAGGTGATTCGCCCGAATCAAACTAGCAGTGGTGATAATAGCTTGATCCAAATCATTGGTCAAAAGAGAAAATCTGCTAAATAAAAGCAACATAAAATCATGGCAAAGAGCCTTAAAATATAAATGGACTAGTCAAGCAAAGTAATAGTAATAATACCGACACAGTCATGACAAACATAAAAGACAATCCTAAACATAATTCCTATTCTTCTTGCGGGTCTCAGGGTCCCGGTCATTCGAATCGTCAGAATCCTCGCTGCCACTCCAGGTGTCTTCCTCACCGTCACTACCTTGGGCGGAGGCATTGGTCGCATCAACCCTACCTTCGACCATGGCTGAAATAGAGTCATCATCCGCGTCTGCTGGTGGCATAGTCTGTGGAGGCGGCGGCTGAGCAAAAGGCGCTGGCGGAGGTGGAATGTCTATAATACCCAGGTGTGCTGCCATACGCGCCATGACACCTCCTTGCCATGCGATGTAATCATGGACAAGGGTGGATAATGCCTCGTGGGAACGGATGAGCGCCGTGTGAGAATCTGAAAGGGAGTCCAAACGTGCGCTCATCACCTCGCGTACACCTCGCTCGGGCTGAACGGGAGGAGGGGGTGTGGAAGATGGTCTAAAATATGGAATGTGCTCAGAGGTAGAGGCAGTTGCAAGAGCGGATTCTGGTGCTGGGGGCTACTTGCTAGCTGATCTAGGCAGTGTGGCTAGCCGAGGAGCCCCATGTGCAATTCGTTGTTTCATAATCCGCTACTCCAGTTTCTTTGGCAATCCTTACGGACAATCCAGTCACGAGTTTTCGCATCTATCATGTGCATCTTGCGAAGACCCTCCAAGTCGAGTACCTTCTTGGGCAGAGGTGCGCCTTGGTCTAAAATAAAGCCCAAGTGCTTCGCGAGAAGCGTAATAAATGATCCCCCACCTAAGGCACGCCCCTTGTATTGTGAATTCTAATAGAATTCAAACTGGAGTGTCAAAGCGTGGACAATGCAAACCTACTGGCCAAAATAAATTTGAAGCATGAAGTCTATATCAGCAGTGTTTGCATACCGGCCACCATCCTTGAGGATGTGAATGGAAGTCGCAATAAAACGGTGAATCAGCCGCCAAACCGGAGACTGAATCATCATCGCTGGCTGAGGAGGTGTGAAGAAAATGTCTTGTCCGGTAATTTCCTTCCAGAACTCGTACTAGTGGCAACCCCTAAATAACGGGTACTCCCCATATGCAGTGCACCCAAATGTGGTCGCGACATCATGGGTGTCTAATCTAAAAGCCTGTCCGCGCAAGCGAAAATTCCAAAAGTGAACGTTGCATTCCCTCTTACCCTTATAAAACGAATTCGCTCCGCCAACCTCCCAAGTCACAGAAAATGAGGCCATAAATTCTTTAACCAACCGCGGGTAAGTGCTCAGATCATCTACAAAAGATAGTAAAATTGACTAATATGTAGATAACGACAAATTTCATCAAAGACATGGAGCTCACGTAGTGTGGGGCTATCCGGGTAAGTCGATGTGAGGACTGCATACTCACTGTGCTGCGCCAATAGAGACTTCATATGGGCGTCAGCAATCTGAATTTCTTCACTGAAAGGGAAGGGTGTCCTTGCCCTTTCCTCTCTCGCATGCGGGATTATAGCCAAGCTGGTGTGCGCGCGAGAGGATTCCCCCACAGGTCTGGCGTCCTCGGAGGAAGATGATGATGATGATGGTGGTGATGATGCGCTGACTAGAGACTGCGGAGGAGAGGAGCGAATGACAATGCCAGCAGTGGCAGCTCGCCTAGGCCTCGGTCTGGGTTTGGATTTAGGTTTAGGTTTAGCTATTCTTTTCTTCTTCTCAGTTGTGGAAAGCTTTTGGGTAGGTGGTGGTCTCGGTTTCCCGACCGTGTTCAAGTAGGTCTTAGCCATTGATTCAGGTAAGAGAGGCGACTCGGGGACTTACTGGTGATTCGGGCGAAGTGGGACAGAGGAAGCTGGGTCGGACGGAGGCTGGGTTTTAGGGTAGCTCGGAAGGGTGAACGCTGGTGACGGACGGAGGAAGCTAGCGATAGATGGCTAGGTCGGACGGAGGCTGGGTTTCAGGGTTCGGTGTCGGGGGAGAGGAGAGAGAGAAAAGAAATTTTAAACAAGTCAGCTTTAAACCTACGAATGAAATTGATTCGGGGAAGTGAGTGTAGGGCTTTTGCCAGAATCAAAACTGATTCGGCCGAATCAAACACCTAGTGTGCAATGAACAATTTCAAGCTGCCCGAATCAAAAGTGACTCGGAGAGGCCTTTGTCCGAATCGATTCTGGTTCGCATACTATGCCAGAATCAACAGTGGTTCAGAGAGGCCAAAATGTGATTCGCCCGGATCAAAACACTCGGTGTGCAATGAATAGTTTCAAGCTGCCCGAGTCAAAAGTGACTCCGGCAAGCCAGAATTTGATTCGGGCGAATCAACTGCTGTGTATTACAGCCTGCCCTCTCCACTAAATTCTCCCAAAATTTACCAGATTCCACAAATCGAATTATCCCACACTTAAAACTCCTACATATGGGTAATCTAACCACTTAAACACGAAAAATCCGGAAAACCACTAATAAAATATTTGCACGGCGCAACACAAAGTCCAAAAAGATTCCATGCTACCAATAAGTAGAAATAAAAGCACAAATACTCACCAGCCTAGTTTAACGTCTTGGCTAAGACGTAGCTGATTCTCTTCTTCATTAAAAACAAGCTTTAGCAGTCCTTTGCGAGGATCCCTTCTCAAGTGACATGCGATAGGGTGGGAATTAGGTGGAATCATCGAGCTTGAAGTCTCCAAGCTCCAAGCTCTGCTCGTCTCCATGGTACGCCTTGATTCGATGGCCATTTACTTTGAAAGTTTCACCGTCTTTATTCATCAATTCGAAGTGGCCATCTTCGTACACATTTTCGACTTTGAAAGGCCCTGACCACCTTGATTTTAGCTTTCGCGGAAAGAGTCTAAGTCTAGAGTTGAAAAGTAGAACGCTATCTCCCTTCGAGAAAGTTCTCCTCTGAATTTTCTTCTCATGCCAAAGTTTGGTTTTCTCCTTATAAATTCTGACGCTTTCATACGAGTCAAGTCTGATCTCATCGAGCTCGTGAAGCTGGAGTAGTCTCTTCTCCCTTGCTGATTTCAAGTTGAGTTCCACAGGGAGATAGCAAGGTTTCCCGTACACAAGTCTGTAAGGGGACATATCGATTGGTGTGTTAAACGCTGTTCGGTAAGCCCATAACGCTTCATCGAGCTTTGTTGACAAATCCTTGCGAGAACTACTAACTGTCTTCTCTAATATTGCCTTGATCTCGCGATTAGATACCTAAACTTGGCCGCTGGTTTGTGGGTGGTATGGCGTCGCTATTTTGTGGTAGACACCATATTTTAGGAGCAATGCCTCAAACTGTTTTTCCTTAAAGTACGACCATTATCACTGATCACTGTTCTTGGCGCACCGAACCTTGGAAATATTACCTAGGTGAAAAGCTTCTTTACCACATTTGCATCACAAGAAGGAGCAGCGACGGCCTCCACCCATTTGGAGACATAATCGACGGCGACCAGAATATATTTGTTCCCATTTGATGATGGGAACGGCCCCATGAAGTCTATCCCCCAAACATCAAATATTTTAACCTCAAGGATTCCCTTCTGCGGCATCTCATCACGGTTTGATATATTTCCCGTGCTTTGGCATGCGTCACAAGGCTTTACAAATTCATACGTATCCTTAGACAACGTAGGCCAATAAAACCCGCATTGGAGAACCTTCGCGGCTGTTTTGAAGCTGGAACCATGTCCACCATATGGGGAGGAGTGGCAGCTACGTAGAATACCTTTCTAATCATCCTCCGCAATACATGACCAATATAACCCATCAGCGCATAGCTTATAGAGAAATGGCTCATCCCAATAATACCGATTTACGTCACGGAGGAATTTCTTCCTTTGATTGTGATTTTCCCCTTTCGGTAAAATTCCACAAGCAAGAAAATTCACAAAATCAACATACCAGGGAGCTTGCATTGTCTAAACACTCAGCAAATATTCGCTAACAAAAGAGTCTGCAATCGGCACATGCCTCTCACCACAACCACTGATTTGCTGAAGCCTCGATAGGTGATCCGCGACCACATTTGCCACTCCTTCCTTATCTTTAATTTCCATGTCGAACTCTTGTAAAAGGAGAATCCAGCGAATTAGTCTAGGCTTCGCCTCTTTCTTTGCCATAAGATATTTGATCGCTGCATGGTCCGTGTAGACAATTGTTTTGGACCCAACCTAGTGTTGTCTGAATTTCTCAAAGGCATAGACGACAGCAAGCATTTCTTTCTCTGTGGTCGAGTAATTATCTTGTGTAGAGTCAAGGGCCTTACTCACATGATAAATCATGTGCAGATATCCTTTGACCCAATACCGCTCCAATAGCGCTATCGCTAGCGTCACACATCAGCTCAAATGAAATCTCCCAGTTCGGAGGTTGAATAATCGGGGTTGATACCAAAGCTTTCTTAAGCGTTGGAAACGCTTGATGGCACGGTTCATCAAAATTGAACTCTACCTCATTACATAGGAGATTTGTAAGAGGTTTAGCAATTTTTGAGAAGTCCTTGATGAACCTCCTATAAAATCTAGCGTGCCCAAGGAAACTCCTTATTCCTTTCGCGTATCTCGGTGGTGGCAGCTTCTCAATAACGTCGATCTTGGCTCTATCGACCTCAATTCCTCTTTTTGAGACAAGATGCCTCAACACAATACCTTCTTTTACCACAAAATGGCATTTCTCCCAATTTAGCACTAGGTCCATTTCAATACACCTAGCCAACACACGAGACATATTTGTGAGACAATCATCAAATGAATAACCATGCACAGAAAAATCATCTTCCATAGAGTTTTCTAAAAATTCAGCAAAGATGGACATCGTACAACGTTGAAAAGTTCCCGGTGCATTACAAAGACCAAAAGGCATTCTCCTATAAGTAAATGTGCCGTAGGGGCAAGTAAATGTGGTCTTTTCTTGGTCATCGGAGTGGATAGGAATTTGAAAGAAACCACTATACCCATCAAGAAAATATAAATATTCATGCCCCGCTAGACGTTCTAACATTTGATCTATAAAGGGAATGGGAAAGTGATCCTTTTTAGTGGCTGAATTTAACTTCCTATAATCTACGCACGTTCTCCACCCCGTGACCGTACGGGTAGGTATCAATTCATTTTTTTCATTTCTAACTAACGTGAGCCCGCCCTCTTTAGGCACCACATGAATCGGGGTCACCCACTCAGAATCTAGGACAACATAATAATTCCTGCATTTCGCAACCTCGTGACTTCCTTCAATACAACTTCTCCTAACTTAGGATTTAAACGCCTAAGGAACTCACGATTAGGCTTCGCATTATCTTCTAAACGAATTCTATGCATGCAAACATCAGGGTTAATCCCCTTCAAACCATTAATGGAGTGCCCAATGGCACCTTTATATTCATGAAACACATTCATCAATTTAGAAGTCTCAACATCATTCAATGAAGCTTCTACGATAACAGGTAAAGACTCGTTCGGTCCCAAGAATTCATACCTTAGATTCGGTGGAAGAGGTTTCAACCCCTCACCGAATTCATTACCTTTTGGCGCATCATTTATTTCGTTCGCGCCATCATCAAAGTCAGCGGGGTCATCAACCGGAACATAGAATTGCCCAACTTTAATGGGAACGTCCTCTAGGATACCCTTAGGGCCCTAGAAGAGCGATCCGCTAACCTCAAATTAACTGTGGTTGGAGTCAATTCCCTCATATCTAGCTTATTAAAAAGTGAATGAGACATTAAAGATATGCTAGCACCTTGATCACACAATGCACTAGCTATACTAATTTCTTCAATAGAAATGGGAATAGAAAATTATACATTATCGTTAAGCTTTTTAGGCATGGCACGCTAAATTATCGGACTACAATTTGCGTCTAAAGCTACATGGTCTAAATCATGCATTTCCCTTCTATGAGACATAATATCTTTTAAAAATTTAGGAAAGGTAGGCATTTGAGTGAATACCTTCGTAAATGGCAAAGTCACCTGCAGCTTTTTCAGCATCTCCACAAAGCGCTTGAAATGCGCATCCTCCTTTTTCTTTTTGAGCCTTTGAGGGAAGGGAATTGGCTGCACATAAGGGCTGGCTTCTGCGGCTTTTTCCTTCTCCCGTATATCAATTGGATTCCGCGGTAAAGACCCGTCTTCGGCGGCTCCATCTGCTGCCTTTCCCACTTTGGCTGAGGCTCCCCTAGAACTCTCTCGCTTTTGATTGTAATTGCATTTATCTTTTGCGATGGCAGCTTCCCTTGATATTTCGAAGACGAACTAGCTTGTTACGTAATCTGCATTTCAAGCATTTTATTATGCGCTTGCAACTGATCTAACCTTTGAAGAACAAGCTGGTTGTCTTATTGCTGCTGTGCTTGAGTCGGGCCAACTGCGCAACGATAGAAATCAGGGACGGTCCTCATTGCTTTGTTTCTCTTCGTGCCTTTGGTGTGTTCCCTGATTTTGATGGCTGAAATTGTTTGGTCTTTGATAATTTCCACTTCGGTAGTTGCTCCTCAGCTGATATGTGTTGGAGGGGGCTCGTTGATTCTGATTTCTCGGTACAAACCCTGGACGTGCTGGTCTGGGCTCTATATTCAGCGGCTCTCTTCTCGGAAAGTTTGGATCTTCATGGAATCTCACATGGGCTGGAGGGTTTCTTGCCTGATAACCGGTAGCTTGCGGCGGGGCATATTCTCTCCCTTGATTTCTGACTAAGTAATTAATATCCTCATACTCGTCCGCATGCTTTGCGGTGCACGAGTCATCATTATGTGCTAGGCTAGAACAAATACCGCAAACTTGCTAGTTGTCTCTCTTTTTGTTAAGATTTAAATTTCCAATTGAAGCTGCCAAATTTACCGTTTTTGCTAGGGAGTTGAAATCTTCTTTTGTCACGGCTTTTGATGAATGCTTTTTTGCTTTCTTCTTAAGGTGCTTCCTTTCTCCACCCCATTGATGTGAGTTTCGCGCTATCTTGTCAATAATTTTGAAACCATCGGAGGCTCTCTGATCGCGCGTCGTTGTGCGCGTCAAATATAATCCTTCCTCTTCCACCAGTACAGCGGTTAAGTAAGGGTCGATCTCCACAGGGAGCAAGTAGTTCAGTTTTAGCCAGTGACCTACACTTACGAAGATTGGGGGGTGAGTGATTCGGTTGGGGTTGCGCGATGCGCAAGTAAACAGTAGCTAACGTAACGCAGGAATTTGCACTAGACGTGCGCAGGCAGTAGAGATTAAGTACTATGACTATGAGAAGTATTGGGCAGACAATCCTCTATGAGTGCATCCCTTATCATTGACTCTAATATGTCTATAGCTTGATTTCACTTGGGTTAGTGTCCGGTCAAGGCTTCCTAACACGTGCGCATGTTCCGTTCAAAGTTCATGTGCTATTAATCCCTAGAACTAGACTAAAACAGCTACGAATCCGTTCAAGGTAGCAACTGATCACCCTAGCTCGTTACTCCTAGTTGTCACCGTAAAGCTATCAACTAGTTTAACATATGACGAGCAAGCAACAAGAGTAAGATTGCGGTTCAAGGCTTCCCCTACTCGTGCAACTAGCTGTCTCCGTATGCACAGAGTTAATACAAGCAAGCAAACTATGCATTACGCTCAAGTCTCAAAGGAAATACATCATAGATTCATGCCCAACCAACACTAAGCATTTAGCTAGACATGCTAGTGATAAACATCATAGAATAGTAAAATAAGGTCTAATGTATCTGAGAAACAAGTAGCAAACAGTGCGTGCAGTATGTCTCTCGGCTGGCGCAGTCGGCTGGCGCAAGTCCTCTCAACAAGTCCGTGTGTTTTCCAGTTTGCCGCTCTCTCGCTCTCTCGTGGCCCTCTGATGTGGGGTGTTGCCTCTCTCTGATGATTGTCGTCTCTCTAAACCCTAGACTTCCTCCCCTTTATATACCGCTCGAGAGGTCCATCCTTGGTAACTTCCAAATCTGGTCATGTCAGGATTAGGAAATACTGGACTCTGCGCCTGGCGCACGGCATACTGCTTAGCGCATTGGTCGGCGCAACTCTGCTGTGTCTCGCCATTTCTTCTGTTTGCGCCGCTAGCTCCGCAGGCTGTGTGCTGCGCGTCCTAAACGCCGCCTGTTAGCGCGTATCCGGCTTAGGCCCTCGTTTTGCCCTGAAATACAAAAACACTGGAAACCAGTAATCTTGTACACACAATAATGCAAACAAGCATAGGGTTCTGATCTAAATAATGCGTATAAATAGGCTCTATCAAACCCCCCACACTTGCCCCTTGTTCGCCCTCGAACAAGCACTCAGGCACGGATACCATTACCTCTCTGGAGTCTAGCGGACAGTCTTGCACTCTGGCGCGGTCTGCGCTGCTGAACACCTTGCGCTGCTCTACCACCTGCGCACATCTGCTCTCCACAGTTTCAAGTATAATAATTTCGAAATTTATTACCTCTCAGCTGGGATGAAAATCATTTCGGATGGCTGGAAGATAGCTCTGTATAGGCTCCAGGTTGTCAGCTCTTGCTCCGAGGATGGGTATATGACTCTGTTGTGGGCGCTGGGGCTGGTACTGGTGCAGGGGCTGACTCTGTTGTGGGCGCTGGGGCTGGTACTGGTACTGGTACTGGGGAGGGTGCTGCTGGGGGCTGAGTAGGAGGGCTAGCTGGCTGATGGGGCTCACTGGGGGAACCTGGAGGTGGTCGGTGCAGGCTGAGGGGAGGGGGAATCGCGTCTCCAAATTTCCACCCGGATGGTGGACTCATACTCAAATCCGCCCCCTCTGGCGCTAAGTATTCGACAACACGCATGACGTTGAACATCATGCGCTGCTCGGCTGATGCCTCCTCGGGCGCCTCCTCAGCCTCAGTCCTTGGGCGCTTTCAGCGTGCACGAGGGGGAGAATCCTCGATCGAAATTGTAACTGGCTCCCCCTGCGGTGCACGAGCCCTCCTTTGTGCTCCAGTCTGCGCACGGGTCCTTGCTCGCCTGACTAGAGGCACAACTGGTTCTGGGGCCTCATCCTCCTCCATTTCCTGTGCGGCTGCTGCGCCCTGCGCATTGCTTTCTGCTCTGGGCCGCGGTGCTCTGGCCGGCTGCAGGCGGTAGCGCCATTCCAATGTGCCATCTTCCTTCACAGCTACCGCCCGTATCTGTAGCATGTGGGCGCGGTCAAGAGGGACAGCCGGCACCATAGTGTGCTCCGGCACCTCAGGCTCTCCATGTAGCGCCCGCAGCAGGTGCGTAATAATTCCACCGCACGTCAGCGGTCCCCTTGTGCTAACCCGGCCCCAATGGACTACCATGTTTGAAACAAATAGCACCCTCCTTCCATAGTACAGCCCCTTCAAAATGTCCAAGTCCAGGAGGTTGATCTTCGGCGCGCCATTAAATCGGCCAATGACTGCATAGGCGACCAAGCGCCACAAGTAGAACATCCACGGGTCACGCAGCTCGCGTCCTCTGCTGCGCCCCGCGGCAAAAGCTGACCCGGTCGCCATCTCGCACCAGGCCTCCTGGTTGGAGTGCATGTCTGTGTCCCCTTCGCGCACCTTACCGCATCCGAGTGCGCGCTTCATCCTCCCAGCTGAGGCGATGAACCATACGCCCCGATGCCTATATCTGATCTCCTGGTCGCCCGTCTCCAGCGACGCTAGGAACTCGCATGTGTCCTCTCTGTCTGACACGCTGTTGAGTTCCAACAGCGCCTCCCAGCCTGCTAGCGCCAGGCGCTCTACAACGAGGTCCTCCAGTCCGACCTCGCGCAGGAATTCTCGGCTAATGTACGGGGTCCCGTACATTTCCAGGCTCATAAACGCCGTATACTTGTAAGCGAAGTCGGCAGGGGTCTCTTGGTCCTCGGCGGGCCTCATACTGCGCTCGGTTCTCTGGTCAACGCTGGTCAACACTTCTCAAAACCCAGAAAAATCCAAACGGCTCCGAATGTGCTGAAACTCTCACCAACTGAGCGCCTACTGCTCGCCTACACAACCCACTAAACAGCAATCCAGTCGGGGCACGCTAGCTTGGTGCGATTTCAAAACCCTAATGCACTCCTCCACCGTACAAACCCTAATAAAATCCGCTCAGATCGGGGGGAGAGGTTACCTGAGGGTCTTGCGACTGAGTGCTCTACAAATCTCTCTAACTGGAAGCCCTGATCGGCTGGTGGAAACGGGAGGCAGAGGCTGCTAGCAACGGTCGAATGAGAAAAGGTGCTGAAAATTTCTAAGTCCTGTCCTTATATACCCCTCTGGCTGGCGCAGAGGTCCTGCGCACTGTAGTGCGCACGGACCTGCGCACTGCTGCTCGACTAAAAATAAAAAGTCCTAATCTGCCTAAAAGACACTAGAAAAAACTAAAAGAAAGACATGTAAAAATAAAAACGAGTCGGGTTACCTCCCGACAAGTGCCTTTGTTTAACGTCGTTGGCTCGACTGTACCTCGTTACGTGCCAAAATGTGTGTCAGCGACCTCCCCCACCCTTGCTTTTGAGTGATCCTGCGCTTGTGCAGGCGCTGTGTTCTTCTTAGTCCTGCGCAAAGGATGAAAAGGGAAGTCAGCATGGATAATATGTGAGAAATCTGCAGTAACGAGGGTAGATGAAGAGAAAGAAGAAATGTGAGCAATAGTCTCCAGTTCTCCCTCTGGTGCATCTGGTGGTGCCTCGGGCGCGTCAGCTGGCGCATCTGTTATTTCTGGTTCTGCTAACTCAATGTCGCGCGTCGTACCATCCCAAGGTTCTCCGAGATACCGTTTGACTCTCTGCCCATTCACCTGAAAACGATGTCAGTGCTCATTTTCTAACTCGATTGTTCCGTAGGGGAAAACCTTGGTGACTGTGTACGGTCCTGTCCATTTGCTGCGCAGCTTTCCGAGCATGAGCTTCAGGCGCGATGAGAATAATAATACCTGGTCTCCTGGAGTGAAAGTGCGTCTGAGGATATGCTTGTCATGAAACGCCTTTGTCCGCTCCTTGTAATCGCGCAGTCCCTCATAGGCATCCAGGCGCAGCTCTTCTAATTCGCTGAGCTCAAAGGCGTGCTCCTTCCCGGCCTCGTCTAGATTCAGGTTGCAAATGCGTAAGGCCCAATATGCTTTGTGCTCTAGCTCTACTGGCAGGTGGCACGCTTTTCAGTAGACCAACCGGAATGGTGAAGTCCCGATGGGTGTCTTATGCGTAGTGCGGTATGCCCACAGCGCATCGTCCAGGCGCTGGCTCCAATCTTTGCGGGAAGGTCTGACAGTCTTTTCTAGGATGCGCTTGATCTCTCTGTTGGAAACCTCGGCCTGTCCATTTGTCTGAGGATGACAGGCGGTGGACGTCTTGTGGCGCACTCCATAGTGCTTGAAAACTTGCGCTACAATCCTGTTGCAAAAGTGCGTTCCCTGGTCGCTGATGACTTCCTTAGGCACCCCGTACCTGCAAAAGATGTTAGTTTTGAGAAAATCAGCGACGGTCTTACCATCATCCTTCCGCGTGGCCTTAGCTTCGACCCATTTGGAGACATAGTCCACTGCCACCAATATGTACTCGTATCCACCAAAATCGGCGTCTGCGGCATCTCATTGCGCGCTGATATGCCTCCTGTGCGCTGGCACCTATCACAATTCCTGCAGTGATCATATGCGTCTCTAAACAGGTGCGGCCAATAAAATCCGCAGTCCAGGACCTTCCTGCTGGTGCGCTTGGGACCAAAGTGTCCTCCACATGCGTGCGCATGACAGAACAGCAAAACAGAGTTAATTTCATGGTCAGGCACGCAGCGCCTCAATATCTGGTCAGGTCCTATTCTAAGCATATATGGATCATCCCAAATATAATGTTTGGACTCATGTCTTAATCTCATGCACTGGGTTTTATTGAAATGCGGAGGAAACGTACCTGTGACCAGGTAATTTGCAATGTGCGCATACCATGGTACCTTACCTGTCAGCGCCATCAGATGCTCATCAGGGAATGTCTCCGTGATCTGCCCTGGCTCCTCCTCTTTCACGATTCTGCTCAGGTGGTCAGCAACTGTATTCTCCGTGCCCTTCTTGTCTTTGATCTCCAAGTCGAATTCCTGAAGTAGGAGCACCCAGCGCATCAGGCGCGGCTTAGTCTCCTTCTTGGACATTAGGTAGCGGATGGCTGCGTGGTTTGTGTATACGATGACCCTGGCGCCTAGAACATATGCACGGAACTTCTCTAGCGCAAACACAATTGCCAGAAGCTCCTTCTCCGTGGTGGTGTAGTTCCTCTGCGCAGCGTCCAGTGTGCGCGATGCATAGTAAATGGCGTGCGGCTTCTTGTCCACTCGCTGCCCCAAGACGGCACCTACTGCATAATCACTTGCGTCGCACATTAATTCAAATGGCAGGTTCCAGTCTGGTGCGCGCATCACTGGCGCACTGGTCAGTGCTTCCTTCAGCTTATCAAATGCTGCCCTGCACTCATCAGTAAAATCGAAGCACACATCCTTTTGCAAGAGGTTAGACAGGGGTATTTAAATTTTAGAGAAGTCTTTTATAAATCGCCTGTAAAACCCGGCATGTCCTAAGAAAGACTTCACATCGCGCACGTTAGTGGCATAAGGTAGATTAGAAATAAGGTCTATCTTAGCTTTATCTACCTTGATCCCCTCCTCTGAGATGATATGTCCTAGTACTACACCATGCGTTACCATGAAATGACATTTTTCATAATTAAGCACTAGGTTCTTAGAAATGCAGCGCGCTAAGACTTTATCTAGATGAGTCAAGCATGTATCAAAGGTACCTCCATATACAGTAAAATCATCCATGAACACTTCTATGCATATACCAATCATATCAGAAAAAATGCTCATGACTAAGCGTTGGAACGTACCTGGCGCGTTGCACAGCCCAAATGACATGCGCCGAAACACAAATGTATCGAACGGGCAGGTGAACGTGGTCTTCTCCTGATCCTCCGCAGCTATGGGTATCTGATTGTACCCTGAATATCCGTCCAAGAAACAAAAATAGGGCTTACCTGCCAATCTGTCCAGCATCTGATCCATGAAGGGTAGCGGGAAATGGTCCTTGCGCGTAACCGCGTTAAGCTTCCTGTAGTCGATGCACATGCGCCATCCAGTCTGTATGCGCTTGGGGACTAGCTCGCCCTGCGCATTCTCCTCCACTGTGATTCCTCCCTTCTTAGGCACAACGTGCACTGGACAGACCCATTTGCTGTCCGAGATGGGGTAGATGACTCCTGCGTCAAGCAACTTTAGAATCTCCTTCTGCACTACCTCCATCATATTTGGGTTCAATCTGCGCTGAGCCTCCCTGGATGGTCTGGCACCATCTTCCAACAGAATTCTATGCATGCAAACGTCTGGGCTCACTCCGCGCAGATCTGCAAGTGTCCATCTTATGGCGCGCTGGTTCTTGCGCAGCACCTGCTGTAAACGCACTTCCTGCTCCTCTTCTAATCCTTTCTTGATGATCACTGGCAGGGTGTCCTCACTTCCCAGGAAAATGTATTTGAGATGTTGTGGAAGTTGTTTCAGCTCGACCTTGGGTGCCTGTTCAATGAAGGGCAAGATTTTATTGGCAATGCAAATAGGAACTATATTGTGTACCTGTCTGAGTTCTGGTTCAGCACTGCTCAGTTCTTCATCCTGCTCCTCCAACTCTGCCTGTGCCAGTGGCTCTGGTCCTACCGTTGCGTTTGCGCATTGCGCGTCTGTGACTAAATCATCCAAGTTGTCCATTGCGTGCATTGTGGCGTCCTCGTGTGGGTGCTGCATCCCTTTGAATATGTTGAAATGGATTTCTTCGCCATCCACTTCCATGGAGAGAGTGCCTCTCCATACGTCTATCTTCGTGCGCGCGGTCATAAGGAAAGGTCTGCCCAGTAGGATTTGCGCACTGCTGGTGCTCGATTCGCCCTCCATTTCTAGCACATAAAAATCTGCTGGGAACACCAGCTCTCCTACTCGCACGAGAACGTCCTCTATCATGCCTGTAGGTTGTTTGCACGATCGATCCGCTAGCTGAATGGTGAGACCTGCAGGCTTTAGTGGTCCAAGGCGCAATGTCGCATATAGAGAATACGGTAATAAATTGATAGATGCGCCTAAGTCAATCATGCAGTTGCTCACTGTGGTCTTACCTAAAGTGCATGGGATAGTGAACGTACCTGGGTCTCGGCACTTAGGTGGTACCTTATGTTGGACGATCGCTGAGGCCTGCGCATTTAACATTACCTGTGCGCACTCGCCTTTTCGTCGCTTGTTTGTGCACAGCTCCTTCAAAAACTTGGCGTACCGAGGGATCTGCCGGACTGCTTCGATAAGGGGGATGTTGATTTCCACCTTGCTGAATAACTCGTATAGCTCTTTGTCCTGTGCTTCCTTCCTAGCCAAGGGTGCCTGCACAGGGAAAGGTGCAGGTATATTAGTACGATTCGTGCCCTTGTTTTTGAATTATGTTATACCTGGCGCTTCGCCCTGCTGGCTTGTGGCTGTCACTTCTGGCTGCGCATTCTGCTCTGGTTGCGCATTCTGCTCTGCTGAATCCGGGACTTGCGCAGCTGGTTGTGCGGGCGCCTTCGCAGTCTGCTCTGTTCCTATTATGCGCCCAGTCCTCAGTGTTACTGCATTGACTCCTCCTTTGGGGTTCTGAATCACTTGCGAAGGCAGGTTGCCATCACTCTTCTTCAGCTCATATACCGTGGTCGCAATCTGTGATAGCTGCTTTTCAATGGACTCGAACCTCTTGTCATATTTCTCGTCATTTTTGCGCACTGTGTCTGCTAGCTGCCCTACGATATCTTCCAGTGATCGCCTTGGTTGCTGGTTGTTATGTGCTGGTGCGTCAGTGCGGCGATGCGGTGGATTGTAAGGCGCAGCTTGTTGCGTCTGCTGTGGCGCGCGCTGATCTGTGGACTGCCTCTGGAAATTGTTCTCCTCCTTCCATCTGAATCCATTTGCGGCTAGTCCAAAGCGCGGCTGGTTCTGCCTCGGTGGTCCTCTGTTATCCCATCCTCCAAGAGCATTGACATCTCCAGTTTCTTCAAATAGTGTGGGACATTCATCAATCTTGTGCTCGGTGGACCTGCAAAATTCACATACCTTTGGCGCAACTGGTGGTGCGCTTTGCGCACTCATCAACTTCTGCAGCATGGCCTTCATTTCCTTGATCTCAGCGCTTGTTTCTACCTGATGCACAGAACGAGTACGACTATTTTCAAGTGTTAGCTGATGTCTTACCTGCCCAGCAGAGTCTTCTATCAGCTGCCACGCGTCTTCTGGATACATGTTGCAAATGTCGCCTCCTGCGCATGCGTTCAATAGCCTCAGCTCCATGGGCAGCAGCCCATTCAGGAAGTTCTCTATCAGCACATTCTGAGGCAGGCCATGATTGTAGCAGTTGGCCTCTAGCTCCCTGAAACGCTCGTAATATTCTGACAGTGACTCTCCTGCGCTCTGCCTTGGCGCGGCCAGTTCTCTCCTGAGTAGCGCGATCTTTGCTGCGGGATAGAATTTGTCCAGGAATTTCTTCTGCAGCTGCTCCCATGTGTGAATGGATCCTGCGGGCAAGTTCATCAACCAATGTCTGGCTGTATCACACAGTGAAAATGGGAATGCCTTCATTTTCAGCGCTTCATCGCTTTCTCCTTCGGTCTTCATGTTTTCGCATATGACTAGGAATTCTCGCACATGCTTGACTGGATTTTCATTGTTCATCCCGTGGAACTTGGGCATGTGATGGATGAGCGACCTCCTTAGTTCAAAATGTCCGTCTGGTGGAAGCACGATGCACCATGGCTGGTTGACAGTGATGGGGGCTGACATCTCGCGCACTGTTCTGCGTCGCGCAGCTTGTCGTGCGGGTGGCACATTATACAGTTCAGCGGCCATCCTTGCTTCAACCTCGCGCTGCACTTCTTCTCTGAACAGGGTTGCGCGGTTATGTGCCCTTGCTTCCTCTGGGGTTCTGTCCCCTAGGTTGTCGCCTACGACACTGTTATCCTCCATAACCTGTTCTAAATCTCAAAGAAAATGAAATTAAAAGATAACTAATGCTGCTGCGTCTGTCAGTGCGCAACTAGAATCTGCGCAGCGCAACTGTTTCAAGGTTGCGCAGGCTAATGGTGATTGCACGCTGTCAGAAACAACAACGAAAACAAAACAAACTGAAATAACTGTTACTAAAAAAGGAAAAATGTAAACTAGCTAAAACTTAGCTGTGTTGCTCCCCGGCAACGGCGCCAAAATTTGATCGCGCGTCGTTGTGCGCGTCAAATATAATCCTTCCTCTTCCACCAGTACAGCGGTTAAGTAAGGGTCGATCTCCACAGGGAGCAAGTAGTTCAGTTTTAGCCAGTGACCTACACTTACGAAGATTGGGGGGTGAGTGATTCGGTTGGGGTTGCGCGATGCGCAAGTAAACAGTAGCTAACGTAACGCAGGAATTTGCACTAGACGTGCGCAGGCAGTAGAGATTAAGTACTATGACTATGAGAAGTATTGGGCAGACAATCCTCTATGAGTGCATCCCTTATCATTGACTCTAATATGTCTATAGCTTGATTTCACTTGGGTTAGTGTCCGGTCAAGGCTTCCTAACACGTGCGCATGTTCCGTTCAAAGTTCATGTGCTATTAATCCCTAGAACTAGACTAAAACAGCTACGAATCCGTTCAAGGTAGCAACTGATCACCCTAGCTCATTACTCCTAGTTGTCATCGTAAAGCTATCAACTAGTTTAACATATGACGAGCAAGCAACAAGAGTAAGATTGCGGTTCAAGGCTTCCCCTACTCATGCAACTAGCTGTCTCCGTATGCACAGAGTTAATACAAGCAAGCAAACTATGCATTACGCTCAAGTCTCAAAGGAAATACATCATAGATTCATGCCCAACCAACACTAAGCGTTTAGCTAGACATGCTAGTGATAAGCATCATAGAATAGTAAAATAAGGTCTAATGTATCTGAGAAACAAGTAGCAAACAGTGCGTGCAGTATGTCTCTCGGCTGGCGCAGTCGGCTGGCGCAAGTCCTCTCAACAAGTCCGTGTGTTTTCCAGTTTGCCGCTCTCTCGCTCTCTCGTGGCCCTCTGATGTGGGGTGTTGCCTCTCTCTGATGATTGTCGTCTCTCTAAACCCTAGACTTCCTCCCCTTTATATACCGCTCGAGAGGTCCATCCTTGGCAACTTCCAAATCTGGTCATGTCAGGATTAGGAAATACTGGACTCTGCGCCTGGCGCACGGCATACTGCTTAGCGCATTGGTCGGCGCAACTCTGCTGTGTCTCGCCATTTCTTCTGTTTGCGCCGCTAGCTCCGCAGGCTGTGTGCTGCGCGTCCTAAACGCCGCCTGTTAGCGCGTATCCGGCTTAGGCCCTCGTTTTGCCCTGAAATACAAACACACTGGAAACCAGTAATCTTGTACACACAATAATGCAAACAAGCATAGGGTTATGATCTAAATAATGTGTATAAATAGGCTCTATCACTCTCAAATCCATCATTGCCCCTCCGCTCGCTTGGTCCATATGGTTTCTTACATCTTGATCCATCCCATCAAAAAAACTTTGCATGAGCTGCCATTTGCTGAACCCGTGATGCGGACAATCTCTTTGTAGCTCTTTGAAGCGCTCAGAAGCCTCGTAAAAATTATCGTCATCTTGTCGTGTGAATTGGCCAATTCTGTGCAGGATTTTCTTATCTTTGTCGGCGGGAAGAATTGAATGAGGAAAGCTTGGACGAGTTCTTCCCAAGCGCGGAAGATATTCGGCTTGTGACTCATTAGCCAATCCTTGGATTTTCCACTTAACGAGAATGGAAATACTTTCATGTATATGGCCTCCGGTTTTATCCTCTGCACTTTGTAGGTGCGGCATAATTCTGTAAATTGCGCCAGATGCGCATTAGGGTTTCCATACCCTTCAAACTGATTTGTGGCTACCATGTGGAAAAGCGCCGACTTTATCTCAAATTCCTTATTGTCACCATCTTCCAAGTATATGGGTGATCCATAATGTCCAATGTGATAATGTAGATGTAGTATGGCAGTGTTTGACAAAACCAGCACGATTGAACAAGGAGCTGCTGCAGCACAAGTAAACAAGCAGGCCAGCAGAAGTGAACTAGCAGCAGCTGCAGCAGGGGATGCTACAGCAGGAGCTTGTTCAACTGGCTGTATCAACCGTCCAAGAAGCAGCAGCAACCTGGGCTTGTCCAGAAAGGCTGGAAACTCTATGGAGAGCATCTGAAGAATTTCTAAAATACTGTGGAGTATATTCCAGGGAGGTTTCCTAGCCAGAGAAGGAGATGTGCATTGAAGATAAAGATCAAACCTAATCTCCTAGTTTTTAGGAGATAATTGTTCGGGTTGAGACATTGTTTAATCTTGGACATTGCTTAAAGCTGGCGGTGCTATTTAAGCTGAGGGGTTGAGTGCAGAATAGGTTGATCGAAGCTGAGGGATACACGAGTGCATACACGGAATTCAGGGAGAACATTCTTGGTGTGCGACGGACGAATTCTTCGATCATCACCCGAGAGCAGAGCGTGAGCGCAGAGCTGTGGTGATTGTAGCAGAAGGGAATCAGGACTTGCAGAGTCTGATTCAAGCTTGATCTGGAAGCCAATTCAGAGCTGCGGAGCTTGTTGGTTGATCAAGGGCAGCCGCGGAAGAACTGACGGGTGTGTGGCTCGGTCGAGTGTCTAAGTGGCAGTACTCACTAGTGGCAGGTGGTCACTGAGTGAGGGGGAGTATTCCAGAGTGTGCAGCGCTCGTGGAATCGTTCGAAAGGCTCGGCAGAAGGCCTTGGACCGACGCGGACGAGTTGAGTGTAGTTTAGAATAGGCTGAGTTATTTGAGAAGACTGTAGCTATTCTAGATTGACATTTTTAGAGGGTGTGCAGACACAAGTCAGAGCTTGTTCTGATTGTGTAGAGTGATCCACACAAAGGTTGAGTAGCATAGGTTGCGTGGAGTTGTAACCGTGTGTACGTGGAGACCTTCGAGTTTAGTGGATTGAGGACAGGAGAATAGTCCTCCCCAGACGTAGGCAGTTGGCCGAACTGGGTGAACAAACTTTGTCTTGTTCATTGTTTGCTGAGACAATTTCCGAGTGAACACGAGTGTGCTGCAGCAACTGCTTGTTCACAAGTCTGCCTAACTGAGACGCTGTGAAGTTTCAATTGGTATCAGAGCGGGAGCTCAACACACAAAGTAAAAGATCCTACAGTGTCTCTGAAGAAGCCAAGACTGATGATGCAAGTTTGGCAGTGTTTGACAAAACCAGCATAAGTGTTCAAGGAGTTGCTGCAGCTCAACGATCAAGCAGGCCAGCAGAAGTGATCTAGCAGCAGCTGCAGCAGGGGATGCTGCAGCAGGAGCTTGTTCAACTGGCTGGTTCATCTGTCCGAGAAGCAGCAGCAACCTGGGTGTGTCTTGAAGGGCTGGAATCTCTACGGAGAGCATCAGAAGAGCTTCTAAAATGCTGTGGAGTATTTTCCAGCTAGGTTTACTAGTCAGAGAAGGAGATTTGCTTTAAAGATAAATATCAAATCTAATCTCCTAGATTTTAGGAGATAATTGATCTTGTTGGCTCAATTGCCTAAACCTGGACATTGCTTAAAGTGGCGCTGCTATTTAAGCTGAAGGTGTTAAGAGCAGAGAGGTTGATCGAAGCTGAGGGATACACGAGTGCATACACGGATTTCAGAGAGAGCAATCTTTGGTGTGTGACGGGCGAATTCTTCGATCATCACCTGTGAGCAGAGCGTTGAGCGCAGAGCTGAGGTGAGTGTTGCAGAAGAGAATCAGATCTTGCAGAGACTAATTCGAGCTTGATCTGGAAGCCAATTCAGAGCTGTGGAGCTTGTTGGTTGATCAAGGGACAGCCGCGGAAGAACTGACGGGTGGAAGGCTCGGTCAAGTGTCGTGCGGTAGTACTCGCTAGTGGCAGGTGGTCACTGAGTGAGGGGGAGTATTCCAGAGTGTGCAGCGCTCGTGGAATCGTTCGATCGGCAGAAGGCCTTGGAGTGACGCGGACAGATTGTGCTTCAGCTGTGTGTTACAGCTGTTGCTGCAGCAACCCTGCTGAGTAGTATAATTTAGAATAGGCTGTGTTCTTTGAGAGGATTGTAGCTATTCTAGATTGACATATTGTAGAGGGTGTGCAGACACAAATCAGAGCTTGTTCTGATTGTGTTGAGTGATCCACACGGGGTTGAGTAGCATAGGTTGCGTTAGTTGTAACCGAGTGTACTTGGAACCTTTAATTGAGTGGATTGAGGACTGGAGAATAGTCCTCCCCAGACGTAGGCAGATTGGCCGAACTGGGTGAACAAACCTGTGCCTTGTTCATTGCTTGCTGTGACAATTTCCGAGTGAACAAGAGTGTGCTGCAGCAACTGTGACGTTGGCGTTTTAGGCAAGCAAAATGAAGTGCTATTCTAGTCACGCAAATATCAAACAATATTTATAACCGAGTGACCTCGGATCGAACCCAAGGGAAAAGCTTAGACTAATTGACAACTAATCAATGCTACTAATGTAAGTCTACGGTTTTTTGGGGGGGAATATGTCCTCCTATAGAGGTATCTCTAGCAAGTACTAAAGATAAATGATATTCTTGAGTTCTACTTAATGCATAAAAAGGGTGACTAGGGATTCAACTTCTCTCCTAAGATATGAGGAAAATGAAATAACTCACTAACACATGCATGAACTACATTTGGTTGATAAAAGCAAGGCTAATGCATCGTCCACTCTAGGTTCAACTCTCGCTCCTTCCCTAGAGTGGAGAGGATACACAAATGACATGGTTCTCAAACTCTCGCTCTATTGAACCGTGTAGAACTTGAGTCCCATAACCGCACCCTCTCGGTCTATTGGCCGGTTACTCAAATCCGCTTAAAACTTTGCCTAATGTCAAGAGTGCATGTCGCTCTCGCGCACAAACACTCCATCTATGATCATACAATAACTATGAGACATCCTAAGTTCAACTCTCGCTCCTTCCTTAGGGGTTTTAACCAAGCATACTCACTTAAGCATTTCGTCAAACACTTGGTGTGCATACAATGAATACATAGCTAGGGCACAATATAATCAAACCAAACTTCATTGAATGCAATAAATTAGAGTTCTACATCATATCCAATCCTAGGGGATCCATTTAATCCCCAACCACAAGAACAACTACTCACTCATAATGAGTGTGTACAAAAACATGACAACTAAAGTAAGCATAAATGTAAATACAAAGCTAGGGTTTAGAAGAGGATGATGTAGAATCTTCAATCCAAGCTTCAATCTTCCATCAAGCTTGATCTTCCTTGAGTTTTGTCGTCTAGGGTTGCAAAAAAGTGGAAACTTGTCGTCTAGGGTTGAGAGAAAAAGCAAGCTCTCTTTTCACTTCTATCTCCTTCTATTTATACTCTTTGAAGTTTCCCACAAAGTGACCGAAGTGACCGAATCACTTGATTCGGTCAATGCTCATGCGATTCGCTCGAATCTTTTGTTCAGTGCAGTTTTGAGTTTGGGCGAATCAATTATCCTGGCCGAATCACTTTTGATTCGGTCAAATGTCTTTGTTTTGATACGGTCAAACGCCTTGTGGAGCTAAACTGATTCGGGCACCTCTGGGCGAATCAACTCTGATTCGGCCGAATCATCTGTTCAGTAGCTTCTTGACTGGGCGAATCACTTCTCTTGGCCGAATCACCATTGATTCGGTCACACCCATTATGTGATTCGGTCAAACCTTCAAGACTTCCCCGGATCAGGTCAATTCGTGCAGCTGAGGGTGATTCGGTCAAGCTGGTGGGCGAATCACTAGTGATTCGGCCGAATCACTTCTGCAGTTTGCTCAGCTTTGCTTCTTTTGATCTCCATCGACCGGAATTCGTCTAGATTTTCTTCGGGCCACTTCGTATTGCGAGATACATAATTTTAACCTGAAATACACGAAGAAATCATCAAATAGCTTTATAGAATTGCGGAACAAACAAGAAGTAAGGGAAAAATGTGGACAAATATAAGGTTATTTGTCCGCTCATCAAACTGCTTGTTCACAAAATCTGTTGAACTAAGACACTGTGAAATTTCAATTGGTATCAGAGCGGGAGCTCGACACACAGAGTTAAAGATCCTACAGTGTCTCTGAAGAAGGCAAGACAATGAAGGAAGGACAGAGCACAAGCAGACCTCCATTGTTGGAAGAGAGCAATTATGGCTATTGGAAAGCTAGAATGAAAGCCTTTCTCGAGGCTATTGATGAGAAGACATGGAGAGCTGTCGTCGTTCAGTGGTCTCCCCCAATCACCATGGATGAGCAAGGAGTGACAAGGATAAAACCTGAAGAGCAATGGACTGCTGAGGAAGGTGCTGCAGCAACTGGTAATTCAAAGGCTCTGAATGCAATTTTTGCTGCAGTGGATGCTAACAATTTCAGGTTGATTTCAAACTGCGACATGGCCAAGCAAGCATGGGAAATTCTGCAAACTGCGCATGAAGGCACTGATAGAGTGAAGCTGTCAAGACTCCAAATAATTGCCACACAATTTGAGAATCTGAGGATGCTGGATGAAGAAACAGTCGCTGAGTTTAATGCTAAACTCTGTGATCTTGCAAATGAAGCTCATGCCCTTGGTGAACCCATCCCTGAAGAAAAGCTTATCAGAAAGGTTCTCAGATCGCTGCCCGCAAAATTTGACATGAAGGTAACAGCCATTAAAAAAGCTCAAAATGTCAGATTTATGAAGTTGGAAGAGTTGATGGGGTCGCTCAAACAATTTGAGATGAAGCTGGTGAAAGGAGATACCACTCCCAAGAACAAGAACGTCGGTTTGAAAGCTGAAGCAGAAATCAAGCAGACAGTTCCAGATGATCAGATGAGCATGCTTGTTAAGAACCTTGGGAAGCTTCTGAAAAACATGGAACCCAGAGCCGGGAGAAGCTCTTCCTCGCGAAGACAATTCAGAAGGGGCAGTGAAAGTAAAAGAAGAGGAAAGGAACCTGCTCAGATTGAAGAAGAAAAGAAAGAATTAAAGAAGGGAGTCCAATGTTGGAACTGTGCAGGCTACGGTCATCGACAAATTAATTGCACTAGCAAACCGATAAAAAAGAGGGCTCTCTCTGCCAGTGGAAGTGAAGACGAGAAAGAGATGAGTGAAGATGAGTGCAACTTGGCCAGATACAGGTTGTTCAGAAAAGGCAGAAAAATACAAGGAAGTTTGAACCAGGACCTGCTGCAGCAACCTCTGTATCACCGGTACAAGAGAGCGTCAAAGTATAACAAATGCTACAGCTGCGGTCGGAAAGGTCACTTAAGAAGAAACTGTCTCTCAGCTTTTGCTGAATTAGCCTCTGTCAGGAAATCAGTCAGGCAGAAGCGTGCACAGACTCAGCTCCTAGCTCTTGTTAGCACAGCTAGTTCCTCGGACAAGATAAGCTGGTACTTTGCCAGTGGCTGTTCAGGACACATGACAGGAGAAAGATCTTTCTTGAAGAACATTACACCCTGTTTGGAACAACGTGTGAAGTTTGGTAATGGGCTAAAAGGAAGAGTTCTGGGAAGAGGAACTCTGGCAGTGGAAGGAATGCCAAGTCTGAGCAATGTGCTTCTGCTGGAAGGGCTAAAGGCTAATCTCATAAGCATCAGTCAGCTGTGTGATGGGACTAAGCAGGTAAAATTTACGAAAGACTCTTGCAAAGTCCTCGACAAATCTGGAAAATGTTTAATGGTAGGTACCAGATCAAAGAGCAACTGTTACCTTCTCAATGTGAGTCCAAACACATCAATTCAGAAATTTATGCTGACCAAGGCCGAAGAAATGACTCTATGGCACAGAAGAATGGGACATGTTAACCTAAGAACTCTGAAGAGAATTGCAGCAGAAGGACTAGTCAGAGGAATTCCATAGCTTAAAGGGGAGACAATTTCCATCTGCGGAGATTGTCAGATTGGAAAACAAAAGAAGGCAACACATCCAAGAGTCAAAGATGTAGGCACTACCAGACCGTAACAGTTGATTCACATGGATCTGATGGGACTAATGGAGGTTGAAAGTCTGGGCAGAAAGAGGTATGCTTTTGTTTGTGTTGATGACTACTCTAGATTTACTTGGATTGATTTTATCAGAGAGAAATCAGATACTGTGAGAGTTATAGTGTCTCTCGTATCTCGCCTAGAGCAAGAGAAAGATCTCAGAATCAGCAGCATCCGCAGTGATCATGGCAGGGAATTTGAAAACAAAGCTATGGATGATTTCTGTCGTCAAAGGGGTATCTCTCATCAGTACTCCTCTCCTATCACTCCACAGCAGAATGGTGTAGTGGAACGAAAGAATCGAACAATTCAATAAATGGCCAGAGTCATGATTCATGCTAAGAGAGTTCCTCTGAGATTTTGGGCAGAAGCCATTAATACCGCATGTTATATCATCAACGGAGTCACCTTACGGAGAGGAACCAATCAGACCTGCTATGAGCTCTGGAATCAGAAAAAACCCACGGTTAAATACTTCCACATCTTTGGAAGTGAGAGTTTCATTATGAGAGATCGGGAGTACAGGAAGAAACTCGACCCTAAGAGTGATCCTGGTTTGTTCTTGGGGTATTCAACAAACAGCAGGGCCTATCGAGTTTATAACCAGCGAACAAATACAGTCATGGAATCAATTAATGTTGTTGTCAATGATGCGGAAGAAGAGTCTACCCCTGATACTGACTATGGTGAAGAAGACTCTGATCTTGAAGAAGTGTCTGACAGACAGACCAGAAGTGAACAAGCTGCAGTTCCAGAAGATGCTACAGCAAGTGCTGAAGCAGAAATTCCAAATGATCAATTGGAGAGCATGTCTGATGATCTGCACACTGAGGCTCCTGATCCACCTTCAAGGCAGCCCCCAAAGAAGATTCAGAGGAATCATCCACTGTCAAATGTGATTGGGGATCCCGCAGACAGAAGAAGAACTAGAAGTCATGCCTACCTCAACACTTGTTTTTTGTCTAGCATTGAACCCAAGAATTTCAAGGAAGCCATGAGCGATGAATTCTGGATAATGGCTATGCAAGAGGAACTGGCAGAGTTCGAAAGACACGATGTCTGGGATCTGGTGGACAGACCTAAGGGAGTGAATATCATAGGCACGAAGTGGATCTTCAAAAACAAAACTGATGAGAAGGGAAACATCACAAGGAATAAGGCTCGTCTGGTTGCTCAGGGATTTACTCAGATTGAGGGTCTGGATTATGAAGAAACATTTGCTCCAGTTGCTCGCCTGGAAGCCATTAGACTTCTTCTTGCCATGTCATGCTTTCTTGGGTTTAAGCTGTATCAAATGGATGTCAAAAGTGCGTTCCTGAACGGAGACCTGTCTGAAGAAGTTTATGTCTCTCAGCCAAAAGGTTTTGAAGATCCTCACTTCCCAGAGCATGTCTACAAGTTGAAGAAAGCCCTATACGGACTGAAACAGGCTCCTCGGGCATGGTATGAGAGGCTGACAGTGTTCTTGGAGAAACAGAGCTACAATCGAGGGGGAGCTGACAAAACTCTTTTTGTCAAGAGAACCAAGTCAGATGTGGTCATTGCACAAATCTATGTAGATGATATTGTGTTTGGTTCCAAGTCTCAGCACCTGGTGAAGCAGTTTGTGAATCAAATGCAACAGGAATTTCAAATGAGCATGGTTGGAGAACTGTCGTATTTCCTCGGACTGGAGATTACCCAGAAAGAAGATGGCATTTTTATTGCTCAAAGCAAATACAGCAAGAATCTTGTGCAAAAATTCCAGCTCGACAAGGCGAGTCACAAACAAACCCCTGCTGCCACTCATGTCAAAGCAATCAAAGATGAACATGGCGTGGCTGTGAGTCAGACAATCTACAGAAGCATGATTGGTAGCCTATTGTACCTGACTGCCAGTCATCCTGACATCTCCTTCGCAGTAGGAGTCTGTGCCAGATTTCAAGCTGCTCCCAAAGACAGTCACCTACAGTTGGTCAAGCGAATCATTCGGTATGTGGCAGGAACCGTGAACTATGGTCTTTGGTATACTAAAGACACAAATGCTAATCTGGTTGGATTCAGTGATGCGGACTGGGCTGGATGTTCGGAGGACAGGAAGAGCACCTCAGGAGGTTGCTTCTTCTTAGGAAATAATTTGGTGTCCTGGTTCAGCAGGAAGCAAAACAGCATTTCTCTATCCACTGCTGAGGCTGAATACATTGCTGCTGGGAGCTGCTGTGCTCAAATGCTGTGGATGAAGCAAATGCTGAGTGAGTATGGGCTTCATCAGGATGAAATGACTCTTTACTGTGACAATATGAGTGCCATCAGCATTTCCAAGAATCCAGTGCAGCACAGCAGAACCAAGCACATTGACATTCGTCATCACTTCATCCGTGATCTGGTTGAGAAGAAGACCATTGCTCTCCATCATGTTGAGTCTGCCAAACAACTTGCTGATATCTTCACAAAAGCTCTAGATGCAGCCCGGTTCGAAGACCTGAGAGCCTCTCTGGGGCTCTGCATGTTGTCCCCTTGAGTTTCCCCAGGCGCACCCCCTTGTCATGTTTTCCAAAAAGAGGGAGGAGAAGAGCAGGATAAAAAGGTGGAGGAAAATAGCTCAAGCAAAGCTCTGGTGGGTTTTGTCAAAATGCCAAGGGGGAGATTGATGATGCAAGTTTGGCAGTGTTTGACAAAACCAGCATAAGTGTTCAAGGAGTTGCTGCAGCTCAACGATCAAGCAGGCCAGCAGAAGTGATCTAGCAGCAGCTGCAGCAGAGGATGCTGCAACAGGAGATTGTTCAACTGGCTGGTTCATCTGTCCGAGAAGCAGCAGCAACCTGGGTATGTCTTGAAGGGCTGGAATCTCTACGGAGAGCATCAGAAGAGTTTCTAAAATGCTGTGGAGTATTTTCCAGCTAGGTTTACTAGTCAGAGAAGGAGATTTGCTTTAAAGATAAATATCAAATCTAATCTCCTAGATTTTAGGAGATAATTGATCTTGTTGGGTCAATTGCCTAAACCTGGACATTGCTTAAAGTGGCGCTGCTATTTAAGCTGAAGGTGTTCAGAGCAGAGAGGTTGATCGAAGCTGAGGGATACACGAGTGCATACACGGATTTCAGAGAGAGCAATCTTTGGTGTGTGACGGGCGAATTCTTCGATCATCACCTGTGAGCAGAGCGTTGAGCGCAGAGCTGAGGTGAGTGTTGCAGAAGAGAATCAGATCTTGCAGAGACTGATTCGAGCTTGATCTGGAAGCCAATTCAGAGCTGTGGAGCTTGTTGGTTGATCAAGGGACAGCCGCGGAAGAACTGACGGGTGGAAGGCTCGGTCAAGTGTCGTGCGGCAGTACTCGCTAGTGGCAGGTGGTCACTGAGTGAGGGGGAGTATTCTAGAGTGTGCAGCGCTCGTGGAATCGTTCGATCGGCTCGGCAGAAGGCCTTGGAGTGACGCGGACAGATTGTGCTTCAGCTGTGTGTTACAGCTGTTGCTGCAGCAACCCTGCTGAGTAGTGTAATTTAGAATAGGCTGAGTTCTTTGAGAGGATTGTAGCTATTCTAGATTGACATATTGTAGAGGGTGTGCAGACACAAATCAGAGCTTGTTCTGATTGTGTTGAGTGATCCACACGGGGTTGAGTAGCATAGGTTGCGTCAGTTGTAACCGAGTGTACTTGGAACCCTTGGTTGAGTGGATTGAGGACTGGAGAATAGTCCTCCCAGACGTAGGCAGATTGGCCGAACTGGGTGAACAAACCTGTGCCTTGTTAATTGCTTGCTGTGACAATTTCCGAGTGAACAAAAGTGTGCTGCAGCAACTGCTTGTTCACAAAATCTGTTGAACTAAGACAGTGTGAAATTTCAAAGACAATGAAGGAAGGACAGAGCACAAGCAGACCTCCATTGTTGGAAGAGAGCAACTATGGATATTGGAAAGCTAGAATGAAAGCCTTTCTCAAGGCTATTGATGAGAAGACATGGAGAGCTGTCGTAATCTAGTGGTCTCCCCCAATCACCATGAATGAACATGAAGTCACAAGGTTGAAGCCTGAAGAACAATGAACTGCTGAAGAGGGTGCTGCAGCAACTGGAAATTCAAAGGCCCTGAATGCAATTTTTGCTGCAGTGGATGCCAACAACTTCAGGCTGATTTCAAATTGTGACATGGTCAAACAAGCATGGGAAATTCTGCAAACTGCACATGAAGGAACTGATAGAGTGAAGCTGTCAAGACTCCAGATCATTGCCACTCAGTTTGAGAATCTGAGAATGCTGGAAGAGGAGACTGTCACTGAGTTTAATGCTAAACTCTGTGATCTTGCAAATGAAGCCCATGCCCTTGGTGAACCTATCCCTGAAGAGAAGCTGATCAGGAAGGTTCTCAGATCGCTGCCCACAAAATTTGACATGAAAGTGACAGCCATTGAAGAAGCTCAAAATGTCAAATTCATGAGGTTGGAAGAATTGATGGGGTCTCTCAAACAATTTGAGATGAAACTGGTTAAAGTGGACACCACTCCCAAGGACAAGAATATTGGACCGAAAGCTGAAACAGAAGCCAAGAAGACAATTCCAGATGATCAGCTGAGTATGCTTGTCAAGAATCTTGGAAAGCTCCTGAAGAACATGGACTCAAGAAATGGGAAAAGCTCCTCCTCACGAAAACAATTTAGAAGGGGCAGTGAAAGTAACAGAAAAGGGAAGGAACCGGCTCAGAATGAAGAGGAAAAGAAAGAAATGAAGAAGGGAGTCCAATGCTGGAACTGTGCAGGGTACGGTCATCGACAAATCAGCTGCACTAGCAAACCGATGAAAAAGAGGGCTCTCTCTGCCAGTGGAAGTGAAGACGAGAAAGAGCTGAGTGAAGATGAATGCAACTTGGCCAGATACAGGTCTGTCAGAAGAGGCAGAAAAACACAAGGAAGAGTGAACCAGGACTTGCTACAGCAACCTATGTATCACCGTAACAAGAGAGCTTCAAAGCATAAAAAATGTTTCAGCTGCGGTCGCAAAGGTCACATAAAGAGAAACTGTTTCTTAGCCTACACTGGAGTAGCTTCAGCCAGGAAACCGGTCAGACAGAATCATGCGCAGACTCAGCTCCTCGCTCTTGTCAGCACAGCCAGCACCTCGGACAAAATAAGCTGGTACTTTGACAGTGGTTGTTCAGGACATATGACAGGAGAACGATCCTTCTTGAAAAACATTACACCCTGTTTGGAACAACGTGTGAAGTTTGGGAACGGTCTCAAAGGAAGAGTTCTGGGAAGGGGAACTTTGGCAGTTGAAGGAATGCCGAGTCTGAGCAATGTTCTTCTAGTGGAAGGGCTAAAGGCAAATCTCATAAGCATTAGTCAGCTGTGTGATGGGACTAAACAGGTAAAGTTCACGAAAGACACATGCCAGGTCCTCGACAAATCTGGAAAATGCATAATGGAAGGAGCCAGATCAAAGAGCAACTGCTATCTTCTCAATGTGAGTTCAAACTCGCAGATTCAGAGATGTATGCTGACAAAGGCCGAGGAAATGACTCTATGGCACAGAAGGATGGGGCATGTTAACCTGAGAACTCTAAAGAGAATTGCTACAGAAGGTCTAGTCAGAGGAATACCGCTGCTAAAAGGGGAGACAGACTCTATCTGTGGTGACTGCCAGATAGGGAAACAAAAGAAGGCTTCGCATCCAAGAGTCAAAGACATTGGTTCCACCAGGCCTTTACAGTTGATCCACATGGATCTGATGGGACCAATGGAAGTCGAGAGTCTGGGCAGGAAAAGGTATGCATTTGTCTGTGTTGATGACTACTCCAGATTCACCTGGATAGATTTTATCAGAGAAAAATCAGACACTGTGAGAGTCATTGTGTCACTGGTATCTCGTCTTGAGCAAGAGAAAAACCTCAGAATCAGCAGCATTCGCAGTGATCATGGCAGGGAATTTGAAAACAAAGATATGGATGATTTCTGCCGACAAAGGGGTATCTCGCATCAGTACTCCTCTCCCATTACCCCTCAGCAGAATGGTGTAGTGGAACGAAAGAATCGAACAATCCAAGAAATGGCCAGAGTCATGATTCATGCTAAGAGAGTTCCCCTGAAGTTCTGGGCAGAGGCCATGAATACCGCATGTTACACCATCAATAGAGTCACCTTACGGAGAGGTACCAACCAGACCTGCTATGAGCTCTGGAATCAGAAGAAGCCCACAATTAAATACTTTCATGTCTTTGGAAGTGACTGTTTTATTCTAAGAGATCGGGAGTATAGGCAGAAACTAGACCCAAAAAGTGATCCTGGTCTGTTTCTGGGCTACTCAACAAACAGCAGAGCTTATCGAGTCTACAACCAGCGGACACATACAGTAATGGAATCCATAAATGTTGTTGTTAACGATGCCGAAGAGATTCCTTCTCCTGATACTGTCACTGATGATGAAGACTCTGAAGTTGAGGAAGTGTCTGTCAGACAGAACAGAAGTGAACAAGCTGTTGCTTCAGAAGATGCTACAGCAAGTGCTGAAGCAGAAAATCCAGCTGTGCAATTAGAAAGCTTGTCTGAAGATGTGAACTCTGAGATTTCTAATCCTCCCTCAAGGCAGCCCCCAAAGAAGATTCAGAAGAATCATCCCTTGACAAACGTCATTGGAGACCCGTCAGAAAGAAGAAGAACTAGAAGCCATGCCTACCTAAATACATGTTTTATGTCCAGCATTGAACCCAAGAATTTAAAGGAAGCCATGAGTGATGAATTCTGGATATTGGCAATGCAGGAAGAATTGGCGGAGTTTGAAAGGCATGATGTTTGGGATCTGGTTGACAGACCAAATGGAGTAAATATTATAGGCACTAAGTGGGTGTTCAAAAACAAAACTGATGAAAAAGGCAACATTACAAGAAATAAAGCCAGACTGGTGGCCCAGGGATACTCTCAGATTGAGGGTCTTGATTTTGAAGAAACATTTGCTCCAGTGGCTCGCCTGGAGGCCATCAGACTTCTTTTAGCAATATCTTGTTTCATGGGGTTCAAACTATATCAAATGGACGTTAAAAGCGCGTTCCTGAATGGAGACCTCTCTGAAGAAGTCTATGTCTCTCAGCCAAAAGGTTTTGAAGATCTCATCACCCGGAGCATGTCTATAAATTGAAGAAAGCCTTATATGGACTGAAACAGGCTCTTCGGGCATGGTATGAGCGGCTGTCAGTGTTCTTAGAAAAACATGGCTACAATCGAGGAGGAGCTGACAAAACTCTATTTGTCAAAAGAACTCAGTCAGATGTGATCATTGCTCAAATATACGTGGATGATATCGTCTTTGGATCAAAGTCTCAGCACCTGGTGAAGCAGTTTGTGCATCATATGCAGCAAGAATTTCAAATGAGCATGGTAGGAAAACTGTCATACTTTCTTGGTCTGGAGATTTCTCAGAAAGCAGATGGCATCTTTATTGCTCAAAGCAAATACAGCAAGAACCTTGTGAAGAAATTCCAGCTAGACAAAGCCAGTCACAAACGCACTCCTGCTGCCACTCACGTTAAAGCCATTAAAGATGAGCTTGGTATGGAAGTGAGCCAAACTATCTACAGAAGTATGATTGGGAGCTTGCTATATCTTACTGCCAGCCGCCCTGACATTTCTTTTACCGTAGGAGTCTGTGCCAGATTTCAAGCTTGTCCCAAAGATAGCCACCTGCAGTTGGTTAAGCGCTCATTCGGTATGTTGGAGGACTACTGTGGACTATGGCTTATGGTATACTAAAGACACAAATGCTAATCTGGTAGGATACAGTGATGCAGACTGGGCAGGATGCTCAGAGGACAGAAAGAGCACTTCGGGAGGGTGTTTCTTTCTAGGAAATAACCTGGTCTATTGGTTTAGCAGGAAACAGAACAGCATTTCTCTATCCACTGCCGAGGCTGAATACATTACTGCTGGGAGCTGCTGTGCACAAATGCTGTGGATGAAGCAGATGCTGAGTGAGTATGGGATTTCTCAAGATGAAATGACCCTCTACTGCGACAATATGAGTGCCATCAGCATATCTAAGAATCCGGTTTAGCACAGCAGAACCAAGCACATTGACATTCGTCATCACTTCATCCGTGATCTTGTTGAAAAGAGTATCATTGCGCTACAGCATGTGGTAACTGCCAAACAACTCGCTGACATCTTCACAAAAGCCCTGGATGCAGCCCGTTTCGAAGACCTGCGAGCCTCTCTGGGTATCTGTGTTTTACCTTCCTAGGACGGCTAGGAGATCGCCCCCCTTGTCATTTGTTCCAAAAAGGGGGAGAAGCCAATAAGGAGAAGAAGGAGAGATTGAGGTTTTGTCAAAATGCCAAGGGGGAGATTGATAATGTAGATGTAGTATGGCAGTGTTTGACAAAACCAGCACGATTGAACAAGGAGCTGCTGCAGCACAAGTAAACAAGCAGGCCAGCAGAAGTGAACTAGCAGCAGCTGCAGCAGGGGATGCTCCAGCAGGAGCTTGTTCAACTGGCTGTATCAACCGTCCAAGAAGCAGCAGCAACCTGGGCTTGTCCAGAAGGGCTGGAAACTCTATGGAGAGCATCTGAAGAATTTCTAAAATACTGTGGAGTATATTCCAGGGAGGTTTCCTAGCCAGAGAAGGAGATGTGCATTGAAGATAAAGATCAAACCTAATCTCCTAGTTTTTAGGAGATAATTGTTCGGGTTGAGACATTGTTTAATCTTGGACATTGCTTAAAGCTGGCGGTGCTATTTAAGCTGAGGGGTTGAGTGCAGAATAGGTTGATCGAAGCTGAGGGATACACGAGTGCATACACGGAATTCAGGGAGAACATTCTTGGTATGCGACGGACGAATTCTTCGATCATCACCCGAGAGCAGAGCGTGAGCGCAGAGCTGTGGTGATTGTAGCAGAAGGGAATCAGGACTTGCAGAGTCTGATTCAAGCTTGATCTGGAAGCCAATTCAGAGCTGCGGAGCTTGTTGGTTGATCAAGGGCAGCCGCGGAAGAACTGACGGGTGTGTGGCTCGGTCGAGTGTCTAAGTGGCAGTACTCAGTAGTGGCAGGTGGTCACTGAGTGAGGGGGAGTATTCCAGAGTGTGCAGCACTCGTGGAATCGTTCGAACGGCTCGGCAGAAGGCCTTGGAGCGACGCAGACGAATTGTGCTTCAGCTGTGTGTTACAGCAGTTGCTACAGCAACCCTGCAGAGTTGAGTGTAGTTTAGAATAGGCTGAGTTATTTGAGAAGACTGTAGCTATTCTAGATTGACATTTTTAGAGGGTGTGCAGACACAAGTCAGAGCTTGTTCTGATTGTGTAGAGTGATCCACACAAAGGTTGAGTAGCATAGGTTGCGCGGAGTTGTAACCGTGTGTACGTGGAGACCTTCGAGTTTAGTGGATTGAGGACTGGAGAATTGTCCTCCCCAGACGTAGGCAGTTGGCCGAATTGGGTGAACAAACTTTGTCTTGTTCATTGTTTGCTGAGACAATTTCTGAGTGAACAAGAGTGTGCTGCAGCAACTGCTTGTTCACAAGTCTGCCTAATTGAGACGCTGTGAAATTTCACAATGGTTGGGGCAATGAATTCCCCAACCGGTCTTTCGTCGTCCTCTTGCGGACGAATATCATTTCGTAGCCTCCTCGGGTTCGTTTGATCCACAATTCTTGCTGGTGGTTGGTCCATATTCTCCATTATTTGTTGATCAACTTGAATTTGAGAAAGAGGAGTATCAAAAATTGGTATTGACGTAGAAGCTTGTTCTTGTGCCTTTTTCGTGCGCGATCGAGTTTGAATTCAAACACCTACCAAGCGATCGAAGAAAGCGTTAATAAGTGTGAAATTAAATTAAAATAGGCAAGAATAGCACGCAAACAAGCAATCACGATCAACAAAGTAAAGCAAAAAAGTAGACTAACTTAAAAGCAAACTAGTCTAATGGCTAATCCCCGACAACGGCGTCATTTTGAACGTTCTCAAAATTGTGGTAGCATAAATACTACTCCAATCACGGTACGAAAACAATATTTATAATCCGAGTGACCTCAAGTCGAACCCAAGAGAAAAGCCTAGATTAGTCTAAAGCTAGCTAGTAATGCCTAATCCGAGTCTACTAAATAAAAGGGGGATTTTTTTCTCTAGGTGAGGTATCTCTAGTGAATACTAAAGACAAGTTCAAATTTGGGTGAAAGTAAATTAATAGAGAAAACATAGTTGGAATCCTATTTCACCCCTAGGTCATGCGATTAGCAATGCAAAACAGAAATATATTCATAAGTTAATTTGGTTGATTATTCTAGGCTAAAGTAGCACGCATTCTAAATTCAACTCTCGCTACTTCTCTAGAATGGGAATGATACCTATGTGACACAATTCTCAATTTCTCTCTATTGAATCGTGTAGAACAAAAGTCTCCTAATCTCAACCTCTCGGTCTATTGATAGTTATCTAAAGTCCGCTTTATGCTTTAGCCTAAGAGATTGCCAATGTCACTCTCGTGCACAAAAGCTATCTAAAATAATCATGCTTGATCTTCTAAACAACCAAAAATTCTCATTCCATTCCTAGGTGTTTTATCAATTCATGCTCGTTCATGCGTTTCGTCAAACACTTGGTGTGCATAGAATTAACATGAAGAACAAGCATAAGAATTTTCAACTAAACTTCACTCATATAGATAAAAGAACACGTTTTGCTTACAATCTAACTAAGAGATCCATAAGGACCCCAACTACAATGGGACTACTCACTTATGGTGATTTTGAAACAAAACATAATTTTTAATTGAAATTGTTCACCAATTGAATGCAAAGGAGTAGTGGTTGAGTAGAGAGTTGATGTCGAATGGCCAATTGCGTGTGTCTTCTCCAAATCCTCTATAATTCTCCAAGTCGTCCAAGAGCAATCATCTAGGGTTTTCGATTTTGGAAGAAGCCCTTCTTAATTTGCATCTCTTTCTTATTTATACTGTTCCGTAAAATTACCAAATTGCCCGTCGTGCCTGAATCAAAAGTGATTCGGGAAAGCCTTGAACAGTTGATTTGGACAGAGTGTCTGAATCAAATACTCCGTGCGGTTTCATAGCTGGGCAAGTCAGTCTTCCTTGGCCGAATAACTTTTGATTCGGTCAAGCCTTGTTTTGATTTGGTCAAAATCCTTATAGAGCCAAGCTGATCCCGGCGAAGTACTTCTTCTTGGCCGAATCACTTTTGATTCGGTCAAGCCTTGTCAAACTTCTCCTCGAGTCAGATTGATTCGTGCAGCTGGAGAGGGTGATTCGGCCAAGCCTTGTCCGAATCAAATCTGATTCGGACACCCCTAAGGTCGAGTTAGATTGTGCCTGTGCGAGTAAGTTTTTCAGTTTGCCTCAATGTTGCTCATTTTTGCTCTCGATCGATCGGAATTCATCCAGATTTTCTTCGGGCCACTTCATATCGTGTGCTACGCATTTTTAACCTAACATGGGCAAAGAAAGCATCAAACAACTTTATAAAATAACGGAACAAACAAGAAGTAACGGGAAAATGTGGACAAATACAAGGTCATTTGTCCGCTCATCACTTAGTTAGGTCAATATAACTTTTTCATTATTAGAATAGATAAATGAAGGCACTGTCTTGCATAGTATACACACGTATTTGCTCCTTGGATCGACCCTTGGCTTACCAAGGTTTATAAATTGTATTTGATGTAACTTGACCCCTAAAACATACATTGACAACTATAAAGGATTAAAAATACGCTTGTCAGTGGAGAGAAGTCCCCCTAAGACATGGGCTGGAGCCGATTTGGGTGACCAAAGTACTTGTCTGCTTCATGTTTTGGTCTTAGCTATATTATTCCGCAATCGTCGCAATCAGTTAGTATAACATCCTTATTGTCCCAGGCACCGGCAACACATCAATTTCAATTGGTATTGAAGTGGGTTACTCGACATATAGAGTGGGATCCGGACGTGTTGTTGTCAGCTAAGATGAATATGAAGGAAGGACGAAGCACAAACAGGCCTCCGTTGCTTGAAGGAGTAAATTATGGCTATTAGAAAGCATGCATGAAAGTATTCTTGAAGGCCTTAGATGAGAAGACTTGGAGAGCTGTGATCTCGGAATGGACGCATCCTTTGATGATAGACAATGTGGGAGTAGCATAGAAGAAACCTGAGGATAGATGGACTACTGAAAAAGAAGCATCCGGAAACTCAAAGGTTCTCAACACTATATTTGATGCAGTAGATGCTAACAAATTCAGGGTGATCTCAAACAGCGATGTTGCTAAAAATGCCTGGAATATTTTGGAGACAAGTCATGAAGGCACTGATAAAGTTAGATCATCAAGAATCCAGATGATCATCGCAAAATTTAAGAACTTGAAGATGCATGAAGAGGAAACCATAACAGACTTTAATTGACTTTGCGACCTACCGAATGAAGCATTTGCACTAGGAGAAAAGCTAGTTTGCAAGATACTCATGGCATTGCCCCTAAGGTTTGCTATGAAGGTTACTGCAATAGAGGAGGCTCAGAATGTCAAGAACATAAGATTAGAAGCATTGATTGGCTCTCTAAAGCAATTTGAGATGAAGTTGATAGAGGAAGCTCCACCATCCCGTGTGAAGAGCATTTGGATGAAAGCTGAAACAAATGATAGGCAAGGATCGCCTGAGAAGATTTCGCACCAACATGCACTGCTGGCCAAAAACTTTGGAAAGATTATAAAGAAACTTGACAAGAAACCCTCATAAATAGGACAACAGTCTGGCCCCACAAATCGATTTAGGAGATGAGGAAATTTCCCATGGAAGAACAGATCAATGAAGAACAAAGGATATGTAGAAAGGAATTCTCTTTTGAGGATGTGGAGATCTAGGTTATATATGATCATAATGCCCTAGAAAGCAAAAGAAGAACAACAATAAGTCATATGCCGTCAAATGAAGCGATATAGACTGAAAAGGCAGTCAACATACCTAGGAACAATCTAGCACTGGCATCTGTAGCAGACCACAATTATGTTAGTAGAGTCAAGATAGACATAAAAAAATTTGGTGCACAACCTTTCATATTCATGAAGCAGAAATGGTGAATAGCTCACTGAGGAATGTCACGTTGAAAACTTTGCCCTGATGCACCAGAAGTGACCCGAAGTGGTCAAGTCAATAAGGAACTAAATACAAAGGTGTCTCGTCTAGAAGAGGAAAAAGAAAACTTGCAGAAATATGTGGATGCTCTAAAGTCTGAGAAGAATGACCTAAGTCAGACCATAACCTCTCTGAAAACTCAAGCCAAAGAACATTAGGAAGACTATGTTGCCATGATGGAAGAACTGTGTGAACACAAGAGAATGGTGAAGATGCTAAATAGTTAATCTAGCAACCTCAATGCTATAATAAAGTGTCAAAGGTACGGATGAGGGTACACTTGTCTTGGCTACATAGGAGAGTTGGGCTATAGAAAGACACAGTTGGTTAAACTCAGGTCAGGAGCAAGAAAAACCTAAACCCCAAGAGCAAAGGTGCATAGGCCAACCCGAATTCAAAAATAGGTTCAGAGGGAAGCACCTAGAAGAAACAGGCAGCAAGTGCTACATCAACCGCTACAACAACTAATATCTAGAGAGATAAACGCATCTAGTACTTCTGCAACCAAGTTCGTCATATCTAACGATTGTGCCTTATTCTGACCAAGTACTAGAAGCCACAAAGACCACCTACTACCATGTACTAGAAAACAATGTCAAAACACTATGCATACATGTCATATAGCTTTCCAAACTCAATGAAGGAAGGAAGCCACTACTTTCGACAGTGGATGCTCAGGACACGTGGCTGGGGATGGACTTACCTGACTGACATTCAATCATGCAAAGAACTGCACGTGTCAGTCAGCAACGGTTGAAAGGGAAGGTACTTGGAAAGGGAACTCTATGCGTTTAAGGTCTGTCTAAGCTGAAGAATGTTATGCTTATGTATGGATTAAAGACAATTCTCATCGGCATAAGTCAACTCTGAGACGGTACGCACTTTTTTTTAATTTCACTCTAGAATTCTACCAAGTATTTGACAAAGAAGGCAAAAGTATAATGAATAGAACGTGTTGAGGATATGACATCCTTAACAAAACTACTCAAGAGACTGCTCAAGCACTGCCTGAAGATTGGTGGCTGGATCACAATCTGAAAACTGACAAAACAACAACAACAAATAACCAGAGTCTGCTTCAGCAATTGAAACGCTGTGGTTGCTGCAGCACGCTCTTGTTCACTCGGAAATTGTCTCAGCAAACAATGAACAAGACAGAAGTTTGTTCACCTAGTTCGGCCAACTGCCTACGTCTGGGGAGGACTATTCTCCAGTCCTCAATCCACTAATCACAGAGGTCTCCAAGTACACTCGGTTACAACTCCACGCATTCTATGCTACTCAACCTTGTGTGGATCACTGGACCCAATCAGAACAGGCTCTGACTTGTGTCTGCACACCCTCTACAAATGTCAATCTAGAATAGCTACTGTCTCCTCGAAACTCAGCCTATTCTAAACTACACTCAACTCTGCAGGGTTGCTGCAGCATCTGCTGTAGTACACAGCTGATGCACAATTGTCCGCGTCGCTCCAAGGCCTTCTGCCGAGCCGATCGAACGATTCCACGAGCGAAGCACACTCTGGAATACTCCCCCTTGCTCAGTGACCTCCTGCCACTAGCGAGAACTGCCGCTTAGACACTCGACCGAGCCACACATCAGTCAGTTCTTCCGCGGCCTTCCTTGATCAACCAACAAGCACCACTGCTCTGAATTGGCTTCCAGATCAAGCTCGGATCAGACTACGCATGTCCTGATCTCCTTCTGCTTCTGCCACCACAGCTCTGCGCTCACGCTCTGCTTTCGGGTGATGATCGAAGAACTCGTCGCACACCAAAATTACTCTCTCTGAATTCTGCGTATGCACTCGTGCATCTCTCAGCTTCAATCAACCTTTCTGCTCTAACTTGTTCTCCCTTATGTAGCAACGCCCGCTTCAATCAAGAACAGAATTTAGCAATGTTCCACAAAGAAACAATTATCTCCTAATTTTTAGGAGATTAGATTTGTTTTGATTTCCAAAACAAATCTCCTTCTCTAGCTAGGAATTCCCACTGGAATATTCTCAGCAGCAAGTTAGAAATTCTTCTGATGCTCTCAGCAGGGCTGCCAGGCCTTCTTGCCAAAGGCCCAGGTTGCTGCTGCTCGGACAGATGCTGCAGCTCACTTGAACAAGCTTCTGCTATAGCTCCCTCCAGGATCTCAGCATGATCGCTCCTGCTAAAGCAACCTCCAGGATCTCAACAAGATCATGTCTGGGCAGATTATTCTTTGCGCCAATACTGCTGCTACAGCTCCCAGCTATCCTCTTCTCTCTTGCGTTCGTGTTCTCCCAAAATCGTCCAATTAAATGAAAATCGACTGAATTGGTTTGCTGCCCGATTTGGCTATGAACCCGCGGTTTCATTGTGGAACCGCTGGTTCCACTTACAAACCGCCGGTTCCACTTTGGAACCGGCCCCTTTCAGAGAATCTCGATATTTTGCCTTCGAGGCCGGTTCAGGACCCAAACTGCCGGTTCCATGTGCAAACCGGCGGTTCTCACAAGGAAACCACCGGTTCCATGGGCTGCTTGTCCACCCGCTGTTCGATTCTGGCTTTGCTTGCATTTTTGACCTCCGAAACCTTCGAATCACGTCTCGGTGCAAACAACAAAGTTGTAGCCCTTCAAGTCAGCTTTCCAACAATATATAGCATGCCTCATTTAGATAAGAGATGAGTACTCTACACGCCCAAGACTCCTCCTTGGAAACCTGCGCATTCCTTGATCATAATGCCTTGTGCACTCTGCTTGGTCATTTTGGAACACTCTGCATCAGCTGTTGTCTTCACACGTTTGCTGTAGCAGACTCTTGTGCACCTTGTAGGAGTTTGTCAATGATGTCATATACATTAACATTGTCATATAGTGATCGAAGAGTCTTCCCCAAACTAATTTTTTTCTGGTTGAGATTCTCTCCTCTGAATTTTCTTATGATTTCGTATTCTCAAATCTCATGATTGGTTTGGGTGTAAATTCTCAAGTCTCATTGTTGGCTTGGTTGTGTTGTGCGTCTATCGTTTGCTTTTGATCCTCCACTTTCAAGTATTATTCTCCACATGGATGGTGCACTGCTCTCTAAACTCTGGAACAAGATGTGGGACTAGTTATGTTTTAACATCCCTAACAACTCCCTGATTCAGTCATGTCTAGTTTATAATAGTCTTGTGTGCAGAAGAAACTAATTTCTGATGTCACTTAACGTATTTGCTATCAACCACGTGTCTAGAAAGAATTGACTTATAATAAAGTCAGATGTCAAAATTAATCAGTTGGGCCTAGAAATAACAAACTTATGACACTTGTTGAAAAGACGAAAGGAATTTAGGATAAATCCAAATTGCGTAAGATAAACTAACTGGCCAATGCCAAATCTATGAATGAAATATAAATAATATTGAAAAGAACTTTTGATATTAATTTAATGAATGATGAATTATAATATTGGTTTTCTTTTTATAGCGAGCGTTACTCAAGATATAAGAAAGTACTCTAAATTATTGCATCTTCCAAATTCTTCTTGGATCACATAGTAAACGAAATATAATAGTTAAATATTATTATTCACATACATCTTATATCAGTGGACAATGTTGTAGAAAGCTTAAGGGTGTTACTAGTAGGAGATTCAGGATGCTTAAAGCATAAAATACATTCATCTCCCCTACTTCTTGCATTGTTTGTGTCCTATCTTCTACACGTGTAAGATCATAAACTTTCCTAGTGTTATAGTAATGTATTAAAACAAATTCTAATAATAAGCTGGTTAGATACAGTGCTGGAACATATCCACAGAAACCAAGTGATGATTCAAATGAAATCAGTATAAAAGAATTACTCCAGATTCAGATTCTTACAGTCGTCTCAATTGAATGAATTCACTTTTCTACCGCACCCTTAATGAGCAGTCTCATAGAAAGAAACAAATTTTGTCCTTCAAAGAAGCAAACATTTAGTTTTTCAGAAGGTTCAGCTAAGACCTAACACTAACACCCAATGGGGGACAAAACAAGCATTTCCAATTTTCTGTACTTAAAGAACAGTGTGATGAAAAGAGCCTACTCATGACCAATTTGTAGTTGAGACACAAAAGATTAAAAATGAGAAAGAGAAAAAAGGACAAAAGCCTTGAAGAGATGCTTAAACTATTGTCTGGTTCATTTAGGGTTCTTTGAATTGGTCTGGCACACTTAGGACCGGATGAACTCAATTTAAAAGAAAGGAGAACTACTAAAGGTAGGTATCATCACAAATAAACAGTCTGCCACCATACTTACAGGTTTGTTATAAGTACAATTTTTTTACACAAATTACATTTAGCAAACTTTTAAACCCATATGTGCATAAAAACTGAATGCATCTAAAAAGAATTTACAAAAATGGTGAACTGTGTAATTATTGAATTTTAATTTCTCGTTTACAATCAATATTGACTTTATATTGTAATCGTGTATACAAATGTTATTTTCGACATATTTTTAACAAGTAGAATATTTAGCCATAAAAATAAAATGCTACCAAACAGGAAATATAAATGAATGTGGCAACGGCAACATGTCATATAATGATGTAATTAAAATAAGCCCCCATGTTTATTTGGTTAAGGAATGCCACAATCAAAATGATAGCAAATGGGACTAATCATATTTAAGTCAAATCTCCACCAAAATTTTACAAAGCTGGTTCATCAGAGTAGAGACTGGGGAAACAAGGGACAATACATGCATGTTGGTTTCCATGGGAAGCTAACCTCGAATGTTAGACTGAAAGCCACAGTTGGTTAAATGAGTGGCAAGTGCCTGGCCTAACTGTTTCCTCCATTCTGGCTCTTCCATAGCATCGGCGATTGGCCATACAGTTGCTATCGCTTTCGCAAGATCAACACTGGAAGACGAAACTTTTGGCTGTGGGACAGTAATTAAAGCCAAAGAATGAATAAACAAAATACAAAAAAACAAAAAAAAACAAAAGAAGTGCACCATATTTTAGCAGACAATTAAGTTCCAGACAAGAAAATGAAAGGCGCACCTGGCTTTCTAATATCCTCTTTACACTAGAAGCACATCCTCCACATGTCATTCCCTGCCACAAACGATCACTCACTTCAGCAGAAGAGTAATACTAAAAAAGCTATATCACCCTAGTAATGATAATAACCAGTTTTTTGCTAGCTTAAGTGCGAAATTATCCCTTGGTTTGAGCTTGTGTACCACCAATTTTCCAAAAAAGAAAAGAAGTGCAACACAAGGATAATAGAAACTTGACTATAACCAGAGAAGAGGGCGTACAGTAACGTCCAAGACAATAAAATCAGGTTCCCGATCAGAAATCTCGTCGTCGATTTCAATAGCAGCAGTAGAATTCAACACCTCCGAATCGGATCCTCCATCCCCATCACCTCCTCCAACGAAAGCGGAAGGTCTCAAGGCGTGCAGGGATGTTAATCTGAGACGACTGGAGATGTGAAGGCGGCGGATTGAATTAAATTGTCGGTGAATGCAAGGATGACCAGAGAGGGATGCTACAGTTCTGGTCAACGGGATGCCGCATAATGTCGCACCGCCCATTTTCTCTCACTTCGTTCCTTATCGTTTCTCCACTTTTCCTATCTTCGCAATACCAATAGCCCCAGATACTAAAACTAACATTCAATCAAGTCCATTTAAAATTTGGAATTTGAAATAACGTAGCCACAATAACATTTAAATTGATTTAAGTTTCACATCAACCACAACACAACTTACCACACTCACACGTCACATAATTACCGCAACACTCCACAATCATCACATTAACAAAAACAATCACCGTACACTCATTATCAGCATGCCGTCATGACCTAGCCTAAATTTTAGATCCGTGAGTAGGAGGTGTGATGATCATTGACAAACAAGAAATGTGTCAAGTATCCAAGCTCACTACTTTGTCCCATTTTAACCCATGAGAAAGAGTCCTGAGAATTCAAATCAACACTTAGAAGATTCATGAAGGGCATGAAAGGGTCGCATCTTTATAAATATTTACATATTTTCTATGAACATTTTAGATATAGAATTCTCTACCGTTGGATCGATATGATCTCCACCTTCCATCAAGAAGGTGGTTGCGTGTATAAGGGAGTGGCACATTTGCTTCAAACAATCGAAAGAAATACATGCAAATTTCTCTTTAAAAGGTATATATTTATTCTCAAGTGATCTGTACTTCTCGTTAGCACAGCCGCTTTTTTTTCGAGGAAAAGACTTTCTTACCTAACCAAGTTTGCTAACGGTCTAGCTAAGTGCCGCATGACTTAGAATTTAAAAGATAATTCTGTGATAAGTGGTATCAGAGCAAGGTTGGAGTCTTGACACATACATAACAGTAATCGTTGCACATTTGGTGTTCTCATATATGGATTGGGTCCATTGTAACAATACAACTTGTGGTTCTAGTACGGATGGTAGAATTTGTCCTAATAGTTGTTATGAAAACTCCTGAGGAAACGCGTTAGGAATGTTTCGACTGTTTCGAGTGAAAATAAATACAGTAAAGTAAATACGAGAGACAAGGATTTGATAACCTACTTCGGGACAATGTGTCAGTAATGTCGGGGAGTTCTTCTAACCTCAACAAGCAGCAATCTACTAATAACGATCAGACAACAAAGTACAAACTTGCAAGACTCCCTCTTCAAGTCCTTCTATCACTGATTCTTCTGGATGCGCACTGAGCTCCCCTTAATGCAGAGATCCATCTCTATGGCTTGTCACATTAGTTTCGTTCTCCCGGACAGCTGCTCGTCTCAACGTCCTCTCGGATCGCTGGCTTCCTCCCTGATAGCTAGACAGATTTGTTTTGAAACAGGATTTGTGAAACGTATATTTTCAGCAGATACTCCGAGTTCTCGTGCTTGAGTGATAACTTTGCTCCGATCTCCGATGGGTGCACTCAATCACTTAACCCGACTTCTCTTGTATATTTCTATAACTCAAGAGAGATGCATTATCGTCTGTGCTCTTCAACTTGGTTCCATCTTCTTTTATAGCGCACGTCAATCTCCTAAAATATGTTTGAATATTTGTTGATTTTATCTTCATTTTGTTTCCAAATCAAGAGATTACGTTTCCAAAATATAGTTGAAGATATTCCGAGTCTTTATCCAGTCAAGACTCCAATAATCTCGGAAATGTGCCGCGCCTTTAATTCTCGAAATCTGCCCTTGATTCTCGGGATCTGCTGATTTCTGAGAATATACATCTTTGGTTTACATCTTGCGCTGCATCTCCTTCTTCAGTTTTGCAGTTTTAAATGCATATCTCTAACTTACTTGAACAACGCTTTGCACAAAAACATGTCATACATAATCATGGGACTAACAATCTCCCCCATGGCAGTTTTGGCAAAATACAAAGTTTAGTTATTCAAGTTAGATCTTATCCCCCCAAATATTCTTCCCCTTTTTGCTACAAACTAGGCAAGGGGATACAAGTTCAAATAGTTTCAACAACTGAAAGAAATAAAGTTCTTCATAAACTGAGGGGTTCAGGCATTACCAGCTTCCAATAATGGCAAATGTTAAGCTGGTCTCCTCAGCAATTGCTTCAATTGATTCAGACAGTTCCTTCCCTTTGGATGATTCCTCAGCACTGAGGACCTACTCAACTGTCTGCTTCCCTCCAGATGAAGATTCCTCTTCTATTTTATTACCAACATCCTCAGCAATGGCCTGTGCAACGGCCTCTTCACTTTCCACAGCACCAGTTGGACTCTTCACACTCTCCTCTTTGGATTCTTCATCAAATGTCTGATTCTAATTCATTATCAGCAGCTGAGACCCTTTGAGCGTGGACCTTACCAACCTAGTCCGCTCCCCTTGCATCTGTGCCAGGGCTATCCTCAGCTTTTTCATCAACAATTGCCTCTGCAATCTCTTTAGCACCACCCTTCGTGATTTCTTTATTCCCAACAGAAAGTCCAATGATCGCTACAACAGGTTCCTCAGCAGTGGGTTCAACAACGCCTTCAACAATTTGCTCACAGATCTGAAATAGCCCGCAAATAAGAAATCTTATACCGTTACCTGAAATATAAGTGGTACATTTCCTTTTGTTGGTAGCCCAAACTTTAGCCCTCTTCTTTATTCAAGGACTACCAAATGTCATGATATAATTAGTTTTCGACCACGCGCAGTCCCAACTCAGACCTCAAGGTCTCGAATTGTTGTGTGCTTAAAGCCTTTGTAAAGATATCAGCTTTTTTGGCAATCTATGCAAACAAGAGTCAAGATCGACTCCTTCTTCTTCACAAGCTCACGAATATAGTGGTGTCTGATCTCTATATGCTTTGTTCGTGTGTGATGGACTGGATTATCCGATATGCTGATGGCGCTCATACTGTCCCAGTATAATGTCATAACATCTTGTTCAACAACAAATTCCTCCAGCATGTGCTTCATCCACATCATCTGGCGAGCACTGCTCCCAGCTGCTATGTATTCTGCCTCTCTAGCTGATAAGTAAATGATGTTCTACTTTTTACTAAACCATGAAACAAGATTGTTTCCAACATAAAAGCAGCCTCCAGAAGCGCTCTTCCTATCATCTCTATTTCCTGCCCAATCTGCATCATAATATCCTACAATGCGGTGTCTTTAGTGTACCAGAGTCCAAGTTCAGTAGTACCTGCAACATATCGTATAATCCTCTTCACCTTGGATACATGACTCTCATTGGGATTACCTTGGTAACGGGCACATACTCCTACATCATAGGTAATGTCTGGTCTGGTAGCTGTCAGGTACAGAAGACTCCCAATCATACTTCTGTACAGCGTCTGATCAGCATTTGCTCCAGCATCATCTCTACTCACCTTCTGATTTGTAGCAGTAGGGGTACGCTTGTGACTTGCCTTCTCCATATTGAATTTTTTCACCAGATTCTTTGCGTACTTGCTCTGTGTGATGAAGATGCCATCTTTCTTTTGGTTTACCTAAAAACCCAAAAATAGGTTAGTTCTCCAACCAGGCTCATCTGGAACTCGCTCTGCATCTGCTCTACGAACTGCTCCACCAACTTCTTGGATGTGCATCCAAACACTATGTCATCGACATATATCTGAGCCACTATGAAATGTGAGCTAGTCTGTTTGATGAACAGCGTTGTGTCTAGTCCCCCTCGCTCATAGCCTTGTTGGAGCAGAGACTTCGTCATACCAGACTTTAGACGCCTACTTGAGACCATACAATGCTTTCTTTAAATGGGACACATGATCTGGCTGATGTGTATCAACAAAGCCTTTAGGTTGTGCTACATACACCTCTTCCTGTAACACTCCGTTTAAAAGGCACACTTCACATCCATCTGATGCAGCTTGAAATCAAAGAAGCAAGCTAGGGCCATCAGGATTCTAACAGCTTCTAAGCGAGCAACTGGTGCAAAAATTTCCCATCAATCTATGAGTAACCGTGTGCCACCAATCTTGCTTTGTTCCTGGTGACGTTCCCCTTTTCATCAGTCTTATTTTTGAACACCCATTTTGTGCCAATCATATTCACATCAACTAGTCGTGGAACCAGTTCCCAGACATCATTCCTGACAAACTCTCCAAGTTCCTCCTGCATAGCCACAACCCAGTATTCATCTGCTATGGCATCCTGTATTCGTTTGGGTTCGATGGTAGATATAAAGCAAGCGAAGCGAACCATCTCTCTTTAATTCTTCTTAATCCCTCGAGTGACCATACTCCCACTTGGACTTCCAATGACATTGGTCAAAGGATGGTGTTTTTGAACATGACATGAAGGAATCATCTCGATCTCCTCTTCCGCATCAACACTCTCCTTAGCATGTTCCTCTACAATAGGTGTCTGTGAATCAACCTCTGTTATAGTATCCTTTGCTGGGACCTCAGCATCACTTACTGGATCTACATCAGCAACTTGTGGAATCCAACCTTCTACATCGTCAGTGGTATTCAGTTCTCCATCATATATAATAACATTCGACGACTCCATAATAGTCTTTGTCCTCTGATTATAGACTCTGTAGGCACGACTGTTACGGGAGTATCGTAGGAAAATCCTTCCTCACTTTAGCATCAAGCTTCTACTTATACTCTTTGCCATCTAAAATATAGCACGTAGTACCAAATACATGAAAATGTTTCACAGTGGCCTTCTTACCGTTCCAGATCTCGTAGCACGTTTTGTCAGTACTCCCCCGCAGTGTTACACGGTTAAGTATGTGACAAGCCATGCTAAGAGCATGTACACCCGTTGAGGAGGTTCTTTGTTTTGAGAACCTCTTCAAATAGCACTTTCTGTCACTATACATCATGATAGAAGGTGTTATTCAGCTTATTTGTACAACGGTTCAACACCTAGCACTTCCTATTACAATTCATTGATATTAAAAAATAAATTTATATTTTAAGATATGTGGCATCATTGACAAACTCTGCTGAAGGTGGTTTAGCAAGATGCTATAGCATTCCGTTGCAGCAGAAGCTAGAGAAAGCTTTCTGAAGACACCATAAGATGCTATAGCATATCATGAAGACTTGGAGCAACCTGCAGCATGCTGATTAGCTTGGAGCAGCCAACAGCATGCCGATCAACTTGGAGCAGCCCAAAGAACGACGGAGGGTTGTTGCTAGCATCGCAACAGGTCGGTAAAGTATAATAAAGATTGAAAGCAAGATGATACAGTTGCCCATGTGAAGACAGCAGCTGGTGCAAAACCAGTCAGAGTGAATAAGCAGTTGCTACAGCAGGAGCTGTAGTAGCAATATTGGAGCGAAGAACAATCTGGCCAGATATGAAGAGCTGAGTATCTGTCAGAATATTCTCAGTGGAGATTGCGCTTTACAAGTCAGCTTGAAGATATGGATCTTTTAGAAGGTAGGTATCCTACAAAGTAGGAGATAAGTTTTGGAAGGTTTCCTAATGGACTTAGGAAATTCCAGCAGCAACAAACAACTCATCAAGCTAAAGGTAAAGATAAGATTTCTAAAATTGGTTTTAGGAAATCAAATCTCAACAAACTTGCAAGAATCTAGGATAACTTTTTGGAAGGCTTCCTAAATTTGATATTGATGTAGTGATCGCGCGTCGTCGTGCGCGTTAAATATAATCCTTCCTCTCCCACTAGTACAGCGGTTAAGTAAGGGTCGATCTCCACAGGGAGCAAGCAGTGAGTCTTAGCCAGTAACCTACACTTAAGAAAACGGGGGTTGCGTGAGTGATTGGGGGTTTTGCGCGATGCGCGAGTAGCAGTGAATATCGTAACGCAGGAAATTGCACTAGACGTGCGCAAGCAGTATAGATGAGATACTATGTTTATGAGAAGTGCTGGGCAGACAATCCTCTATGAATGCATTCCTTATCATCGACTCTAAATGTCTATAGTTTGTGTCCTACTTGGGTTAGTGTCCGGTAAAGGCTTCCTAACACACGCGCATGTTCCGTTCAAAGTTCATGTGCTATTAATCCTAGAACTAGACTAAACAGCTGCGAATCCTGTCACAGTAGCAACTGCTTACCCTAACTCGTTACTCCTAGTTGTCACGATAAGTTTGCGGTTCAAGGCTTCCCCTACTCATGCAACTAGTTTAACATAGGACAAGCAAGCAACACAAATAGGATTGCGGTTCAAGGCTTCCCCTACTTATGCAACTAACTGTCTCAGTATGCGCAGGATTAATACAAATAAGTAAACTACGCATTAAGCTCAAGTCTCAAAGGTAATACATCATAGATTCATGCCCGACCAACACTAAGTGTTTAGCTAGACATGCTAGTGGTAAACATCATAAAATAGTAAATAACAACTACTGTATCAGAGAAAACGGTAGCAAATAGTGCGTGCAGTGTCTTCTCTTGGCTGGCGCAGTCGGCTGTTCACTGTTTTGTTTCTTGTGCACCAGATCCGGCTGAACAAGGAGTTGCTATAGCAACTGCTTGTACACTATTAGTAACTCAGGGGCACTTCAAATTTCAAACTTGAAATTAACATTCCATAACTTGATCTTACATTACATTGCATAACTGAAATTGCATAACTCAAATTACATAAATTAAATTCAGTTAAAACTATTAAACTACCTACTCATCGAAGTTCAACGGACGATAACAATTCCCTAACAAATCGAAATTGTCTTCGGCTTCCTTCTCTTCATATTGGCGGATAACAGCCGCCTTTCTCTTTGAGAAATATCTCTTCGAATTTGGGGTCATCATTTCACAATTCATTTGCAAAATCTTTGTATCTTTCTCTATTTTTCTAATATTAAGAGCATCTTGTTGAATTTGATAAGTTCTCTTCGGTTGCTCTCTTTGCCAATTCTTATGTTCTTTCTGGTTATTTGCCATTGCATCCAAAACATCGTCTCGACGTTGCGTTGATTTAGTCACAATGTGTTTTCTTTTTTTCCTTGCCTCCTTGACCTATTTTACTCCGGGTGGTCTCACCGGACTAGATGAACCTCTGAGGCAACTTTCAGGATTTGAATATAGAAGATCATCAATACTTACATTTAGAGGCACTTCATTGACGAGCACTTCATCAATTTGTGGATTAGCTTCATAGGTATAAGTTGGAGGAGTACTTGTTTCCACTCGAGCAAACGTTTGGTGAGTTTTCACTTCTTCCCAATAAGCAAAGTGTTTGAACTCCTTATTCTTTTTTGAAATACACATTGTTTGAGCTTTCCGCATCTACAAATTTGGAATGTAATTAATATAATTAAAAATATAACTAGATAATATATATTAAATTATTGTAACAAACAATTACCTCATCTTGTGAATTACAAGCGGATTCCCGATTTCTTTCTGCGTAGGAAATACAAGAACCCTAATAAACCAATAGCGGCTTTAATTTTAAAAAATGGAAAGCGAGTACTACTTGAGACCTAGCATCAATCCTGCGTTGATTACCACCCAAAATCCAACTTTCATGAAAATCAGTATGGATTTTTTCCCACAACTTGTCAACCTTCTGTTTACTACCGGATATTAGATCAACGGATTGCCGACAATAAGATACACATAATGGTACATCTTCCGATATAGACCATTTGGAAGACATTTTAAGGAAAATGTAATTTTGAAAATGCCAAAATATAAAACAATCGAAGAGCGAGTAGTTATAGAAGTGTAGTTGAATTGGTGTGAATTATGAGTTAATTGAAGCGCATATTTATAGATTTAATTTCCGAGTATTTTATATATATTTTTCAAAAAAAATTATATATTTTTTCTATTTAAATCAATATGGACCGTTGGATCAAATCTCAACGGTCCAGATGAATAGACCTTTATAATATGACTATTGGAGAATTATTGTACCGTTGGACCACCAAATTAAACCCAAATTTTAGTGAAATTAAATCGAATTTTGATCGAAATTACTTTGAAATTTGATTAAAATTAAATTGAAATTCGCCTGAAATTTAGGGTGAAATTTGTCTGAAATTTAGGATGAATTTGACTGCAATTTAGTGGAGAGATACCACCTCCCAGACATGCTCCATCCATCACTTCCTCTTGTACCTCCTCCTATAATTGCTTCTACCCGCTACACAAAACAGACTCAAGCATCCTCTGCCAGCACCTCCTACAATCCACACCGCTGTACATGCTCTAAGAGCCCCTAGCCAGAAGTGCAGTGCTACATCTTTGGTCCGTAACATCGTCCTTCCCATTTCCACAATTGATCTATTTTTCCTTTCAACTACTCCATTCTGTTGCGGATCAGTGGTGAAGAGAACTGATATGCAATGCCTTCCTTCTTGCAGAACTCCTCGAATGACTTCACATAAATACAAGAGGGAATCCTTTCTCACGCTGTAATCTGGTAATCAGCTCAACAAGATGCTCAGCAATCCCTGATTTTTCTCAAAGAAACTCAACCCAAGCATATTCTAGAAAACTCATCAACACTTACTAGAGCATACCTTTTTCCACCAATCCCCTCTACTTGGAATGGTCCAACAAGATCCACATGGAGAAGCTCAAAGATACGCTTTGTGTTTATCTGAGTGGTTGATGAGTGACTGGCTCTAGTCTGCTTCCCAATCTGACATCCTCTGCAAACTTTGTTCTCCTCTTCTTTGATAACAGCAAGCCCTCTCACCAGCTTCTTCCTTCACAGCTTTTTCAGAGCTTTCAGATTCAAGTGCCCCAATCTCCTGTGCCATAGATTCATCTCATCTGTCTTAGTAAGTAGACAATTTTATCAGAAACAACTCCTGCAACATCTAACAAATAGCAGTTGTTAGTAGAACGACTGCCACGCATCACACAGTCACCATCAGCATTGAGAACTCTTGATGTACGGACAAATAACCATATATTTTTCCGCATTTTCCCTCTACTTCTTGTTTGTTCCATTATTTTATAAAGTCGTTTGATGTTTTCTTTATCCATTTCAGGTTAAAAACGCGTATTACACTATATGAAGTGGCCTGAAGAAAATCCAGATAAATTCCAGTCGATCGAGAGCAAAAATGGGCGAGATTCGAGCACTGCAAAAGTGATTCGCAAGAGGAATTCAGGCCAGGACAAATCAAAAGTGATTCCCCAAGAAGAAGTGATTCGCCCAGCCTCGAAACACACTGAGGAGAATTCGCCTGTAGACAGAATCTGGGCAGATTGACCTATTCGTCGTCAAAGGCTTTCTGTGAACATGATTCTTATCTGATTGAGGCGTGCCACATCTTGTTGGAAATCCAACTCAAAGAGCTACAACTTTTTAGTTTACATCAAGACGTCATTCGAAGGTTTAAAGGGTCAAACGGGACTGCAAAGTTGATTCGCCCAAGAGTCATTTAGGGCAGGGAATCAAAAGTGATTCACCCAGCCCCGAAACACACTGAGACTTTGATTCGACCAACCCTAGTCTAATCAACTTACTAAGCTACCCCGAATCAAAAGTGATTCGGGCACGGTGGGTAAACCGGGTCGAAATTCAAGAGTATAAATAGACAAAGATGGGAAAAATCAGAGTGTGCCTCCGGCCCTCTTGTGCCTCTCTTGGAAAAAACCCTAAATCGCATAATTGGAGAATTGGAGAATTGTCAAGATTTCGGAGAAGACATCAACAATTGGAGAATCCACAACATCTCTCTCTACTCAATTCCTACTACTCTACTACTTTACTTTTTCTTGTTGAACTATTTCATTATGTTTTGTTTCGAACTCACCATGAGTGAGTAGTCGTATATTAGTAGGGATCCTTTGGATCCCTTAGGTTAGATTGTAATGCAAAACATGCAATTTATCATTATGAATGAGGTTTTTGATTGAAAATTCTCATGCTTTACCTTCATGTTAATTTTATGCGAACCAAGTGTTTGACGAAACGCATGAATGAATATGAATTAATAACACATCTAAGGATGCAATGAGAATTGAACTTAGGTTGTTTAGAGAATCAAACATGTTTATTTTAGATAGCGTTTGTGCGTGAGAGTGACATTCGCATTCTATTAGGCTAAGCATATAACGTTATTTAGTTACTGATCAACAGACCGAGAGGTTGAGATTAAGGGATTAATGTTCTACACGGTTCAACAGAGCGAGGGTTTGAGAACCATGTCCTCTAAGTATCATTCCCACTCTAGGGAAGAAGTAAGAGTTGAATCTAGAGTGCGTGATACTTTAGCCTAGAATTATCAATCAAATTACCTTATGCATGTATTTGTTTTGTGTTGCCAATCGCATGTTCGTACGGTGAAATAGGATCTCGAAACAAATTCAACCTTGTCTTTAGTACTTAGGGTCTGTTCTTTAGACCTTAACTTATGCTTAAGGTAAGTTAAGCTTACCTTAACTTAACTGAATTTAACTTAACTTAACTGAACTTATCTTAACTTAACTGAACTGAACTTTGAAATTTCACAGTGTCTTAGTTCAACAGATTTTGTGAACAAGCAGTTGCTGCAGCACACTCTTGTTCACTCGGAAATTGTCACAGCAAGCAATGAACAAGGCACAGATTTGTTCACCCAGTTCGGCCAATCTGCCTACGTCCGGGGAGGACTATTCGCCAGTCCTCAATCCACTCAACCAAAAGGTTCCAAGTACACTCGGTTACAACTCACGCAACCTATGCTACTCAACCTCGTGTGGACCACTCAACACAATCAGAACAAGCTCTGATTTGTGTCTGCACACCCTCTACAATATGTCAATCTAGAATAGCTACAATCCTCTCAAAGAACTCAGCCTATTCTAAATTACACTACTCAGCAGGGTTGCTGCAGCAACAGCTGTAACACACAGCTGAAGCACAATGTCCGCGTCGCTCCAAGGCCTTCTGCCGAGCCGATCGAACCTCTCCAAGAGCGCTGCACACTCTGGGTAACTCCCCCTCACTCAGTGACCACCTGCCACTAGCGAGTACCTCCGCACGACACTCGACCGAGCCTTCCACCCGTCAGTTCTTCCGCGGCTGCCTTTGATCAACCAACAAGCTCCCCAGCTCTGAATTGGCTTCCAGATCAAGCACGAATCAGACTCTGCAAGTCCTGATTCTCTTCTGCAATACTCACCACAGCTCTGCGCTCAACGCTCTGCTCACGGGTGATGATCAAAGTAAACTACCGTCGCACACCAAAGATTGCTCTCTGAGAATTCTGTGTATGCACTCGTGTGTCACTCTGCTTCGATCAACCTCTTCAGCCCTGAACACCTTCTGCTTAAATAGCTGCACCACTTTAAGCAATTTCCAGGTTTAGGCAATTGACCCAACAAGATCAATTATCTCCTAAAATCTAGGAAGTTAGATTTGATTATTATCTCCAATGCAAATCTCCTTCTCTGACTAGTAAACCGTGCTGGAATATGCTCTTCAGCAATTTAGAAATACTTCAGATGCTCTGCATAAGGTTTCCAGCCCTTCCGAACAAGCCCAGACAGCTGCTACTTCTTGGACAGTTGAAGCAGCCTGTTGAACAAGCTCCTGCTGTAGCATCCCCTGCTGCAGCTGCTGCTAGTTCACTTCTGCTTGGCTTGCTTGTTTATTTGAGCTGTAGCAGCTCCTTGTTCACTTATGCTGGTTTTGTCAAGCACTGCCATACTTGCATCATCAATCTCCCCCTTGGCATTTTGACAAAACCTTAGGGCATATGCACTCTCCCGTGAACCAGAAAAAAATACTCTAAATAAAAATAATAGAGAGTAAGGAAGTGACGCCACAGATGGCCAAAGCACGACCACGCAGGGTCAGTAAAAAACAGTGTTCATCAGTAGCAGTTCAGCAAAACAAAAACATCTTCTCTCCCCCTTTTTGTCATAGATGCTCAAGGGGCCTGCTCCTCATCTGCAGGAAACTCCAGGTCACGGAGGAGACTTCTGATTTGTCCACGCCTAGCATCCCTCTTCTTGGCTTCAGCTTCAAGTAAGAGCAGCTCAGACCGGAGATGGCTCACAATTCTGGCACGAAGAGCAGACTGAATTGTTGCAGCAGGGGGAAGAGATTCTTCCAGGGGAGCTGGAGCTGAAGAACCAACCATTAGAAGATCCTCATAGGCAACATCCACTGCATGTTTTCCCTTGAATAGCTTGTGATCTACTGTGAAGACCTGTAGCTCCTCAGATAAGCCTTCAGAAATCTCACCAAACTCTGGGTGCTGAGAGACCATGATCCCATAAATGAGAGAGGGTAGCACAATAGGTTTGCTGGAGGAGGCAATCCCGGCATGAGTAGCCACCTGAGGGAACATGACACTGCCCAGGCTGATCTTCCTCTTCTTCCCAATAGAATAGAGAAGGTTAGCAAAGTCTTTGTTAACCTTCCCCCTGTGAGAGCTAGGGATCCAGTTTCGAATGCCCAGATGATACAGCAGGGCATACTTGGAGGTAAGTTCAGCAGCATTGAGGTTAGGACCACCCCAAGACAGGCACACTCCCCCTGTTAGAATCTTCGCCACAAATTCTGGCTTAACATCAGTGGGAGCTCTTGCATTCTCAGAAATTCCAAGAAATTCATCAATAATTTCAGGGGTAATAACCACTGACTTACCCCGTACCCAGCTTTTCCCATACTCATCCGCTCCTTCCTCTCCAAATTTCTCCTCCATATTCACAATAAATTCTCTAACCAAGATAATATTGAATCGGTGAGGAAAGGTTAGGGACTTGAGAAGATTTACCTCTGTCAGAAGCTGAATCATAGCAGCTGATCTGTACTTGTCTTGGACCAGTCTCTTCTCATACACAATGTGTTTCCTCTCAACAGCACTCCAGGATTGAGAGGCGCTTCTATTTCTGAACCATGTACCTCCCACTGTGAGAGCAGACAAGTCTACCGCTGGAGGTCCTCTCTCAGAGGGTCCACCAAGAGAACCTTCTTCTTCTTCTTCTTCACTGGCTGTTCCTTCACTGCTAGAGACTGGGATCAAGATAGGGGCTTTTCCCTTGTCTGAAGGAGGAGGAGGATGTGCTGCAGCAGGTTCTTGATCAGGAGACTCAGCCCCTGCTTCCACCCCTTCACCCATAATACCTGGGGTCATGACAAGTGATCTGCACTCTTCTTCTGCAGAGGCTGCCACAGCAGCCTCTGCTGCTTGTTCTTCTCCAGAGACAACTTCAGCCATAGCCTCTTCTGGCAGCACAGCAGTACTGGAGACAGGTTCTCCGTCACGTACCAACCGCCTCCTCTTCTGGGGTGTTTCTTTGTGAGAAGAGGGCTTGCCGTGCGACACAGGAAGGGGTGCTGATTCCCATACCACCACATCCAGGCGCTGAGCAGGGTCTTCGTTGCGAGACTTGGTCCTTCTTTCAGATCTCCCTTGTCGGTCTGCTGCCAGATTCTTCTTCAAACCACGTGTTTTCACCATTGCTGCAGAGATGAAGAAGGTTTGAGGAGAGCACAGAGGCTGATCGGCAGTGATTTTGGAAATCCCTTTGCACCTTTGTCTTTGCCCTAGAAAATGATTTACCCGTTATTTCCTGAATTTGATATATCCGTTATTTTCCTTTCCATTTGAAGCTTGTTAACACACGTGCCTCACATGTGCCTTCTCCCATCTTTAGCGACCAAAACATGTGAACAAGCTTATTCTTGACCCAGTTGCTATAGCACATGAGAGCTTGTTCACCTCCTCAGTTCAGACTCCAGCTTTGCTCAGAGGATCCTTAAGAGTTTCTGGCGGAGATTTCATCACCCATACCTGAGATACACCAGAGTTTTTCCTCTTCTGATCTTCCAGCCTCCTATCTCTTCGTTTGTCATGTTTGGGTTTCCAAATCTGTAAAACCTGTGGTTTACCCTTGTCTCTAGCAATCCAGTGCCCTTGTGCAACAGTCTTAGCAATCCTCCTCTGCGATTTTTTCCAGCAAGAAACATTTCGTGAACCAGCATGGAACGGAGTCTTTATGCAGCATGGGTTGATTCTGGAATTTGCTCCCCCTTTTTCAACTGAGAAGGTGTTGTACTGCTGTTTCAGATTTGAGTTGATCTTCTGATTCCCAACACTTGTACTAGAACTCCGTTTAATCTGAACCTTTTGCTTTGTTTTAGAAAAATGATGTGCCCGGTGCTGCAGCATCCCCTTGTTCACATGTCTGGTTCCATTTTTGTCTGCAGTTTTTGGGAAGTCTGCTGAATTTCTCATTTCATCTTTCACGGCACTCGAGGCTTTAACAAAAACCGTCCCTCTCGAGCTTTCGTCACCAGTATACCCCAGTCCCATTCTTCCTTTGCCAAATCTTTGGAAAGACAAGATCTCGTCCAAGATATTCTTCTGGGAAATATCTGTCTTGGTTGTTGCTGATGAATCACCAATATCTGTACCCTGTCTTCCAGTGTCTTCCCTTTTCAGAATGGTAACTTGACTGTTGAAAGAGAGAGAACATTTCCTTCGTTCTTCTTCCAAGAGATTGACTCTACCAGTCAATGCTTGATTTGTCTGAAGGACTGCTTCACACTGTTTGAGTATCTTCTCCAGATAGTCAACAAGACTGCCAGATAAGTCCTCCACATCTTCACTGGCAGATGAGTCACCCTCATCTTCACTTTTAGATACTTCAATCCCATAGTGGATTTTATCCTTCTTTATCTCCTTGAGGTTGAAATCAGATATACTGGTCAGCACAACACATTTTTCTTCATCACTTTCCTCAGAGTCACTCCATTTTGCTGTCATGGACTTACTGTTCTTTTTCTCTGAGCTCTTGAGGGGTTTGCTTGGACAGTCAGCCTCAATGTGTCCATACCCTTCACAGTTCCAGCATTGAACTCCCTTTTTCATCTCTTTCTTATCATCTTCACTCTGAGCTGGTTCCTTTCCTTTCCTTTTACTTTCACTGCCCCTTCTGAATTGTCTTCGCGAGGAAGAGCTTCTCTCAGTTCTGGATTCCATGTTTTTCAGAAACTTCCCAAGATTCTTAACAAGCATGCTCAACTGATCATCTGGAACTGTCTGCTTGGTTTCTGCTTCAGCTTTCAATCCAACATTCTTGTCCTTGGAAGTGGTGTCTTCTTTGACCAGTTTCATCTCAAATTGTTTGAGAGACCCCATCAGCTCTTCCAACCTCATGAATCTGACATTTTGAGCTTCTTCAATGGCCGTCACTTTCATGTCAAATTTTGTGGACAGCGATCTGAGAACCTTTCTGATAAGCTTTTCTTCAGGGATGGGTTCACCAAGGGCATGAGCTTCATTTGCAAGATCACAGAGTTTAGCATTAAACTCAGTGACTGTTTCTTCATCCAGCATCCTCAGATTTTCAAATTGTGTGGCAATTATCTGGAGTCTTGACAGCTTCACTCTATCAGTTCCTTCATGGGCAGTTTGCAGAATTTCCCATGCTTGCTTGGCCATATCACAGTTTGATATCAACCTGAAATTGTTAGCATCCACTGTAGCAAAAATTGCATTCAAAGCCTTTGAATTACCAGTTGCTGCAGCACCTTCTTCAGCAGTCCATTGCTCTTCAGGTTTTATTCTTGTCACTCCTTGCTCATCCATGGTGATTGGGGGAGACCACTGAACCACAACAGCTCTCCATGTCTTCTCATCAATAGCCCTGAGAAAGGCTTTCATTTTAGCTTTCCAATATCCATAATTGCTCTCTTCCAATAATGGAGGTCTGCTTGTGCTCTGTCCTTCCTTCATTGTCTTGGCTTTTTCAGAGACACTGTAGGATCTTTTAACTCTGTGTGTCGAGCTCCCGCTCTGATACCAATTGAAATTTCACAGTGTCTTAGTTCAACAGATTTTGTGAACAAGCAGTTGCTGCAGCACACTCTTGTTCACTCGGAAATTGTCACAACAAGCAATGAACAAGGCACAGGTTTGTTCACCCAGTTCGGCCAATCTGCCTACGTCCGGGGAGGACTATTCGCCAGTCCTCAATCCACTCAACCAAAAGGTTCCAAGTACACTCGGTTACAACTCACGCAACCTATGCTACTCAACCTCGTGTGGACCACTCAACTCAATCAGAACAAGCTCTGATTTGTGTCTGCACACCCTCTACAATATGTCAATCTAGAATAGCTACAATCCTCTCAAAGAACTCAGCCTATTCTAAATTACACTACTCAGCAGGGTTGCTGCAGCAACAGCTGTAACACACAGCTGAAGCACAATGTCCGCGTCGCTCCAAGGCCTTCTGCCGAGCCGATCGAACCTCTCCAAGAGCGCTGCACACTCTGGGTAACTCCCCCTCACTCAGTGACCACCTGCCACTAGCGAGTACCTCCGCACGACACTCGACCGAGCCTTCCACCCGTCAGTTCTTCCGCGGCTGCCTTTGATCAACCAACAGGCTCCCCAGCTCTGAATTGGCTTCCAGATCAAGCACGAATCAGACTCTCCAAGTCCTGATTCTCTTCTGCAATACTCACCACAGCTCTGCGCTCAACGCTCTGCTCACGGGTGATGATCGAAGTAAACTACCGTCGCACACCAAAGATTGCTCTCTGAGAATTCTGTGTATGCACTCGTGTGTCACTCTGCTTCGATCAACCTCTTCAGGCCTGAACACCTTCTGCTTAAATAGCTGCACCACTTTAAGCAATTTCCAGATTTAGGCAATTGACCCAACAAGATCAATTATCTCCTAAAATCTAGGAAGTTAGATTTGATTATTATCTCCAATGCAAATCTCCTTCTCTGACTAGTAAACCGTGCTGGAATATGCTCTTCAGCAATTTAGAAATACTTCAGATGCTCTGCATAAGGTTTCCAGCCCTTCCGAACAAGCCCAGACAGCTGCTACTTCTTGGACAGTTGAAGCAGCCTGTTGAACAAGCTCCTGCTGTAGCATCCCCTGCTGCAGCTGCTGCTAGTTCACTTCTGCTTGGCTTGCTTGTTTATTTGAGGTGTAACAGCTCCTTGTTCACTTATGCTGGTTTTGTCAAGCACTGCCATACTTGCATCATCAAACTTAACTTAACTTAAGTACTTTTACAAACATATTTTTATGGTGGTGGTGGTATAGTTGGGGTGGTGGGTTGGGGTTGTGGTGGTGGGGGTGTTGGTGTTGGTGGTGATGGGGGTTGTGGTGGTGGGGGTGTTGGTGGCGCTGGTGGTGCTGGGTTGGGGTTGTGGTGGTGGGTTGGTGGTGGTGGGGGGTGTTGGTGGTGGTGGTGATGGGGGTGGTGGTGGTGGTGGTGGTGGTGGGGTGGTGGTAGTGTGGTGGTGTTGTTGGGGTGGTGGTGGTGGTGTGGTTGGGGTGGTGGTGTGGTTGAGGTGGTGGTGTGGGGGTGGTGTGGTTGGTGTGGTTGGTGTGGTTGGGGTGGTTGGGGTGGTGGTGGTGATGGTGGTGGTGTGGTTGGGGTGGTGGGTTGGGGTGTTGGTGGTGGGGGTGGGGGATGGTGTTGGTGTGGTTGTGATGGTGGTGTGGTTAGGGTGGTGGTGGTGGGGGTGGGGGTGGTGGTGGTGTGGTTGAGGTGGGGGGTTTGGGTGGTGGTGGTGGTGGTAGGTTGGAGTGGTGGTGGTGGGGTGTGATGGTAGGTTGGGGTGATGGGTAGTACCTTAACTTAACTTAACTTAACTTACCTTAACTTAACTTAACTTAACTTAACTTAACTTACCTTAACTTAACTTAACTTAACTTAACTTAACTTAACTTAACTTAACTTAACTTAACTTAGCTTAACTTAACTTAAGTGTTGAAAATTTAATGGCTAAAGAACAGGGCCTTACTAGAGATACCTCGCCTAGAGGACAAAAACCTCAGGTTTTCTTTAGTAGACTCGCATTAAGCATTACTAGCTAGCTTTAGACTAATCTAGACTTTTCTCTTGGGTGTGAACCGAGGTCACTCGGATTAGCAGTGATAAAGAGGATATCACTGAAGAATCCATTGCGAGTCACTACACCCAGATTTTTAAGCGTATGTAAGTGGAAGAAATGAACAAGGGGCTGATCACAAAAATATCAAAACTTGATAAGAAAAGGAAGAACTTCTGAAGATAATCTCAGACATGACAAAATAGGCTGAACAACGAGAAGAAAAACATGCTGAGATCATGAACGAAGTCCTAGCTCATCAAAGACGTGGAGATAATAAATCTGGCCTAGGGTACACTGGAGAAGGAGGCATTGGAGTAACATAGTTTGTTAGAACAGAGACACCAGAAGTCCATGATTGTGAAGTTCTGAAGAGGAAGAGAAACCAGGGTCAGAAGAAAAGACCAAGAGAAAGAACCAGAAGATGGTACAACAAACTCTTCCGCTTCCGTTTCACAAAATAAGCGCATATGTTATTTCTGCAATCAACCTAGTCACATTCAATGAGTTTGTCCCATTCTGAACAAGTATTGGAGATTATAAAAACCATCACAGAACAACCCTCAGCGATATATAAGACAAACTGCCTTCGTATCTTATAGCTCATCGAAGAAGTTTAAGGAAGGAAGCTGGTATTTTGACAATGGTTGTTCGGGACACATGACTGGAGAAAGATTTTTCCTGACAAACATTCAACCTTGCAGAGGACAGAATGTAACATTGCAACGAGCTAAAAGGGAGAGTTCTTGGGAAAGGGACACTAGACGTACTCGGGTTGCTTAAATTGAAAAATGTGATGCACGTGGACGGATTAAAAGCAAATCTCATCAGCATAAGTCAATAATGTGAAGGTACACACTTTGTAAAGTTTACTAAGAAATTATGCCAAGTATTTGATGCAGGGGAAAGTGCTTGATGAAAGAAATGAGGTCCGTCAACAATTGCTATCTAATGTCAAAATCTAAGGAGATAAACTTATGGCACAAACGGATGGGACACCTGAACTTGAGATCACTAAGAAAGCTTGCTGCAGATCAACTAATCTGAGGAATTCTCGATGTCAGAGGTGAGACAAACTCGATATGTGGATAATGTCAAATCGGCAAGCAGAGAAGGGTTTCTCATCCAAAAGTTTTAGAGATTGGCACTACAAGACCTCTCCAACTGCTGCACATGGATCTAATGGGCCCTATGGAAGTTGAAAGCTATGGAAGAAAAAAGTATGCATTCGTATGTTTCGTGACTTCACTCGTTAGTCCTGGATTGACTTTCTAAGAGAGAAATCATAAGCAGTAAAGATTGTAATCAATCTGGCTAATCGACTAAAACAAGAAAGGGGACTATGAGTGGCCTCCATATGAAGTGACCATGGGAAAGAATTTGAGAATGAGGCTATGGACAAGTTCTACCGTGACGGAGGTATCACTCAACAATACTCATCTCCCATCACTCCACAGCAGAATGGCATAGTGAACGCAAAAATAGAACCATACAGGAGATGGCCACAGTCATAGTACATGCCAAGATGATCCCTTTACGTTTTTGGGCAAAGGCTATGAACTCAGCATGCTACATCATCAGTAGAGTTTTCATCAGAAAAGGAACGAACTAGACCTGCTATGAACTTTGTAGATAGAAAAAGCCCACTGTAAAACATTTCACATCCTCAGAAGTGAATGTTATATCCTAAGTGACCGTAAGTATCGGAAGAAGTTAGACCCACAGAGTGACAAAGGAATATTTCTAGGTTATTCCATGAACAGCAGGGCATACTAAGTCTACAATCAACGGACAGAAACCGTTCAAGAATCCATAAATGTTACTGTCAAAGATACAATTGAAGACGAAGGAGATCCACCAAATATTGAAAGTGATGAAGATTTTGAAACAGATGATCAAAATCAGCATCAACCTCAGATAGCGGAAGAAGTTCATCCAGAAGTTATATCAGAGGATGCTATAATAAATTCTTTGGATCCAACAATTACAGTGGATGACTCAAAACCAAATACCGAAATCTCCCCCGAAGAGTCTCCCATTTCTCCTGAACCATCTCGGGCACCTCCAAAGAAAATCTAGAAGGATCATCCTCTAACAAATGTCATCGATGATCCCACTAAAGGGAGACAACCACGAGGTACCTCTCACACCAGTTTATGTGATATGATCAGTAACTCTTGCTTTCTATCCAGCGTTAAACCAAAGAACATCAAAGAAGCCTTGACAAATGAATTTTGGAAGCTGCAATGCAAGAAGAACTCGCTGAGTTCGAAAGAAACGATGTGTGGGAGCTGGTGCCACGTCCTGCAGGTGTGAACATCATTGGAATAAAGTGGATATACAAAAATAAGACTGATGAGAAAGGACACATTACAAGGAACAAAGCCAGACTGGTATGTCATGGCTACACTCAGATTGAAGGAGTGGACTTCGATGAGACCTTTGTCCCAGTAGCTCGAATGGAAGCTATTAGAGTACTGCTTGCCCTTGCCTGCCATTTAAATTTTAAATTGTATCAAATGGATGTGAAGAGTGCCTTCTTGAATGGAGTCTTATCTGAGGAAGTTTATGTAACTCAGCTAAAGGTTTTGAAGACCCTCATCACCCATATCACGTGTTCAAGCTAAAGAAAGCTCTCTATGGATTAAAGCAAGCTCCCAGAGCTTGGTATGAGAGGCTGACCATATTTCTGACTGAGCACGGGTATGATTTTGCAGGAGTCGACACTATTCGTCCGCAGAACAAAGACAAATTTTATTATAGCTCAGATATATGTAGATGACATTATGTTTGGTTTTGGATCCCTGAAGATGGTGAAGCAGTTTATGGGTTACATGCAAACAGAATCCCAAATGAGCATGGTTGGTGAGCTAACTTATTTCTTCGGGTTACAAGTCTATCAAAAGGAGCATGGTTTTTTTATATCCAAAGCAAATATGGTAAGAATTTGGTGAAGAAGTTTGGCATGGACAATGCAAGCCACAAACAAACACATGCTGCCACCCATTCAAATGCTATCAAAGATGAAACAGAAACTGATCAAATGATGTACAGAAACATGATTGGGACTCTACTCTACATAACTATGTTGAGAATATGGCATCCTTGACAAAACTACTCAACAGACTGCTGAAGCACTCCCTGGAGTTCGGTGGATGGAACACAATCTGAAGGCTGCCACAACAACATAACAAAGAGCCAGAGTCTGCTTCAGCAATCCCTGAAGATCTGAAGCTGAGACACTATTTGAAGACTGGGCGAGAGATAGCTTTAAAGAGACAGAGTCTGCTTCAGCACTCCATGATGATCCAGAGCTAGAGCAGAATCCTGGCATTGCACGGTGAGGCTCCGGCATGGTACGGCCAGCATCAGGGAAGCTCAGAGAGGTTTACATACATCATCAAGAGCTCAGCAAACGCGAGCACATGTGCTAAGAAGATAAAGATCCAAGTCTGGAATCTTCGCAGCGTCTCTGAGATGCAGATTTGTGTACAAGCAGTTGCTATAGCACACTCTTGTACAGGCAGATCTTGTGCAGCAAGATAAAACAATGAACAATAATTTGATCACCCATTTTGGCCAAGTGCCTACCTCTGGGAAAGAATGAAACTCAGTCTTTTAATCCACTATGCTCAAGATATGTTGTATACACGATTCGTCTCCACGCAATCTATGCTACTCAACCTTAGCTAGTACCTCGACCACAATCAGAACAAGATCTGACTTGTATCTCAACCACCTACACTTGTATCAATTCAGAATAGCTACTGACCCGACTAACTCAGCCTATTCTAATTAACACAGAGTCTTCGTAGGGTTGCTATAGCACCCGTTGTAGCACACAGCTGGTGCAGGTATTGTCAGAGTAGCTCCAAAGCCTTCCGCCGAGAAGTGACAACTCTTCCACGAGCGCTGCACACTCTGGGATGCTCCTCCTCACTTAGCGTCCTCCTGTCACTGGGGAGACCAGGCTTCCTGCCAATTGCTCGAGTTCCTCCACTCATCAATTCCTCCGCGGCTTGCCTTGATCAACCAACAAGCAATCGCTGCTCTGAATTGGCTTCCTAGATCAAGCACTGATCAGACTCTGCAAGTCTCGATCACACTCAGCTTCAAGCACCTCAGCTCTGCGCGCCAGCTATGCTCTCGGTGATGATCAAAGCGCTGCTCACACAGAATCTCCCCCAGCTGATATTCTGTGTATGCTCTATGTGTTTCCTCTCTCTGCTTCGATCACCTTGAACCTCTGCCCAACTTCCTTTAAATAGGAACTACCAGTTCCATCAATATCAGTTTAAGGAAATTCCTTCAAGCAACAATATTTCCTAGTTTGTAGAAGATTAGATTTGATTTGAAAATCAAATCTTCCACAACCAAATCTTCACCCTGGAAACGGGATCTTCACTGGGATATTCTTTTTGAATATTTAGAAGCTCCTCGTCGCTCCTTGTTGAACTGTCAAGCGCTTTCTCCGAAGAGCCAAACTTCTGCTACGGAACAGTTGCTACAGCTTCCCGAGACAACTCCCGCTATAGCAGTAGCTTGTTCACTGGGCTTGTTCACGAGTGGTAGTTTTGTCAAATGAATGCCATTTTGCATTATCAAAGTCTTCAAATTCAACAACGGAATCTTCAACAAACTTGCTAGAATCTAGGAGAAGATTTTGATAATGATCTTTGGCATTTTTGCCGTGCTGAAGAGCTTAAAAAGGAAGGCGGGGAAGCATCATAGAACACATAATTACAGAGAAAAAGCTGAGCGCATACAGAGAGCAACTTATGATAGCAAGGTTCTATATACAAAGTTGAAGAGGCGTGTGGTATTCAGGGAATCAAAACTAGTGGAGTTTGATTCTGGACTGATTCGGAGTTCAACTGGAGCGCTGCTCGTTGAGGGAACAGTCAGGAGCTCGGTGAGCAGCCACGGACAAGCATTGTCGCGGGCTGCGGAGCTGTAATCGAGGCTACCCATTATTGACTGAGTAAGTCATTGATTGAGGGGGAGCCGAGTCTGAGTGTGAAGAACTCAGAGTGTCCGACTACTTGGCGGAAAAGCTTGGAGTGTCGTCGACTGAAGAGGCAGCAACTTTGGTGAAGAGTGTGCTTAAGAATTCCGTGAGTTACACATTATAATAAAATAGGCTAAGTCTTAGAGGCAGTACTGTAGCTATTTATTATTGAGAGTGTGTAGGCTGCACGAAGAGAATCTGTTAGTTCAGCTTGAAGTCTAGGAGATTAGACTGAGCGTTAGATTTCGGCTAGGTGGGAACTAGAGGTGTGAGTCCTTGTACTTCGAACTGAGATAGTGAAATCTTGAGGATCGCAGCATCCTCCCTATAGGTAGGCAAGTTGCCGAACTGGATGAACAAATGCACCGTGTCTTTCTTATTCTTTGGTAGTAATTTCACACAAAAAATACAGAGAGTGGTTAAGCAGAAGCTATAACTCCGCATCAGCAACGCAACAGAATTTCAACTGGTATCAAAGTCGTTCGCTCAGCATACAGAGTGTGAACCGAGAGAGTGTTGCTGATACATATGGCCTTCATGAAAGAAGGACAAAGCACTAGCCGGCCTCCATTGCTCGAGGGAGTCAACTATGGGTACTGGAAGACTCGAATGAAGGCTTTCATCAAAGCCATTGATGAAAGGGTTTGGAGTGCTGTCGTATTAGAATGTTCCCTCCCTCTGACCGTCAAAAGTGGAGTAGTCACCCACAGCAGACTAAAAAAAGTGGACTGACGATGAGGTAACCTTCGGATCAAGAAATTCTAAGTCTTTGAATGTTATATGTGCCGCTGTGGATGCTAAAAATTTCAGGTTGATCTCTAACTATGACATCGCCAAACAAGCTTGGGAGATTCTTGAAACTGCTCATGAGGGGACAGACAAGGTAAAGATCTCTAGACTTTAGATTATCACCTCGAGATTTGAAAGTCTAAAGATGTAGGAAGAAGAGACCATTATGAGTTTAATGCAAGACTATGCGACAAATCAAACGAGGCTGATGCTTTCGGGGAGCCAATACATGAAGAGAAGCTGGTGAGGAAGGTACTCAGATCACTCACTTCAAAATTTGATATGAAGGTCACAGCCATTGAGGAAGACCAGTATGTGAAGAACATGAGGCTGGAGGCACTGATCAGTTCACTGAGACAGTTCGAGATGAAATTTACAGAGACTGCTTCACCACTCTCTGGGAAAGATCTCGGGCTAAAAGCAGAGAAAAAAGAGAAAGAGACTGTCCTAGATGTTGTCAACCAACAACTGTCTCTATTGGTCAAAAATCTCAGAAATTTCATGAAGAGAATGAGCCAGAAACCTTCATATTCAGGTCAGTAATCCAGGGGGAGAAACCGAATATGAGAGAATTCTCAAAGAAGGAACAAAGATGCTGACAAAGACAACGATAAAGGAAAAGACAAACCGAAAGAAATCCAGTGCTGGGAATGCAAGGGATATGGACACAGACAGAGTGAATGTCCAAGTTATCAGAAGAAGAATAAAAAGTCTCTCACAGCAAACTGGAGTGATGATGATAGTGAAGAGGAGACCAATCACAAAGGGAATCTTGCTTTAACTACTGTATTCCGCAATGATGATTCAGATTCAATAAAGACAGAGTTTAATTATGGGATTGTTGAATCTGGCGATGATGATGAGGAATACGCAGTAGAAACTATTGCTGATGAGTTAAAACTGATATAACAAAAATGTCAAGAAGTCATTGAAGCCAACAGAGATCTTTTGTTAAAGGTTTCGGAACTGGAAGATGAAAGAGACAACCTTCAAATCATCATTATCTCTCTGTCCACGAAATAATCAAATGAAGCTAAGACAGTTGGTGAAGTAAGTCAACAGAAAGTCACACCTGAGGCACACAGAGGAGAATCATCCATTGTAGATGAGATTCTGTCTTACCAAAGGTATGGAGGTGGGACTGAAGGCCTCGGATACACTGGTGAGGAAGGAACCGGTGTAACTACATTTGTGAAAGCCTTAGTGATTGATCAAAGCGCAAGTGGTCAAAAGGGGTCTGTAGCAGTTAATCCAGAGAGAGTACCAGAATAGTAGTCCAAGAGAGTGCTGAAGCATTCTCTAGATCAGTCACATGCTCGGAAAACCCAGATCAAAGCTGAAGAGATGTATGCATGTAATCAAACTGAACATCTACTAAGAAAGGAGACACAGAAAGAAGCGAAGCAATCATCAGTCTTCAACAGCAGCGAAAATCAAAAGTAAACCTGAGGAGAACAAAGGGGGAATGCGCTGGGTGGAGATGAAAAGGAACAAGGTTCAAAAGCGATGGGTGAAAAACAGATCCCCACGGAAGTAGGAATTGAGGAAATGAAGATTACAGTAGAAGTCATTCTATTTCAAGAAAAGATAGATGAACAGAGTTCTGAAGCACTCTCTGGTGGTTTGAAGCTGTAACCTTTTTTAGCATTGAAGAGAATGGCCTCTCAAATGGCAACACGTGTCCCATTATGTTTTAAAATAAAATAAAAAGGGGCCGAGAAAGGGAAAACTGAAAGTATCCGTTCGCAAAACTTGGGCAAGTTTTCTCTCTGACGTCTTTAACGATTAGCTGATATTGACTTCAAAAAATCGTCTGAAATGGTGAAAATAAGGGGAGCTAAGGTTTATAAACGTAGGGATGAGCCCAGCAAAAGAATCTGCTAGGTGTCCCATTGTGTAGGCTACACGAAGAGAATCTGTTAGTTCAGATTGAAGTCTAGAAGATTAGACTAAGCATTCGATTTCAGCTAGGTGAGAAGTAAAGGTGTGAGTCCTTGTACTTCGAATTGAGATAGTGAAAGCTATTACTCAACATCAGCATCGCAGCAGAATTTCAAACTACCAACAGACCAGACATATCCTATGCAGTAGGAGTATGTGCGAGATACCAAGTCCGTTCAAAAGAAAGCCATCTTCTACTGGTCAAAAGAATCATCAGATATGTTGGAGGCACAACATGGTATGGTTTATGGTACACTAGCGACACAAGTGCTGAATTGGTTGGGTATTGTGATGCTGACTGTACAGGCTGTTGGAAGACAAAAAAAGTACCTCTGGAGAATGTTTCTTCTTGGGAAATAACTTAGTATCATGGTTTAGAAAGAAACAAAATAGTATATCTCTTTCTACTATTGAAGTAGAATACATGTAGCAGGCAGCAGCTGTGCCCAAATGTTATGGATGAAGCAGATGATGAGTGAATACAGCGTGCAGCAAAATACTGACCCTCTACTATGATAATATGAGTGCCAACAGCACATCCAAGAATCCAATGCAACACTCTAGAACCAAGCACATTGACATCAGACACCACTTCATCAGAGACTTGGTTGAAAAGGAAGTGATTGTGCTAAAACATATTGCTTTAGAGAAGAAGCTGGCAAATTTATTTACTAAACCACTGGATGGGATTAGGTTTGAGAATCTGAGATCTGCATTGGGTCTCTGTACGTTGTCGAAGTAAGTTGTTGAAGCAACTCCTTATTTGTGACAAAAAGGGGGAGAAGAAGAAAAAGAAGTGTCTCCTACCAAGATGGTGTTAATATTTATTATTTATGATATAACAGATTTTGTCAGTTAAGATTGAAGGCTGCAAGGGTTAAAGTTTTGTCAAAAATGTCAAGGGGGAGATTGTTACGGATATGGCATATGTGACAAAGCGAAAGAAGCCGAGCTGAAGAAGAAGCTACAGCTTCCTGTGGTACCAGGAGCTGGTACTTCCAAATGCAGACTGACAAAACAAAAGAGCCAGAAGAAGATATAGCATCCTGTGTCGATTGAAGCTGGTGCATATGATCAGAAGGGATCAAGACAAGAACCAGAAGAGGCTATAGCATCCCCTGAAGATTCAAGGCTAAAGCATGAAGAGAGTATATTTGTAGCCGATCTATCTAGAAGAGCTCGAAGGATGTCCGGGTAATTGCTGCAGGTGTCATTGAGGACGTTTTGAAAATGAAAAATGATGTATTGGGAGACTCACCTCCCATCTTACTTGGACCCCCCTTCATGAAGAATGCACATACAAAGATCAATATGTATCGCGGCACCCTATCTATGGAAGTCGAGGGCGAAATCATTCATTTCAACATTTACAAGGCCATAAAACATCTGACAGTTGGTACTGAAGTGCATGTGGACAGAACACTGATATATATGTGATGGAGAGGACGTGCTTGAGCTAGTTCTAAGAAAAGCATCGATTCACAGAGGGATACCGTGGGCCTCATTCATCATTCAAACTCAGAGTTTCCCCACCGTTGACACTAAGGTATGAAGCCAACCATGTAACATTGTCTAGTCATTCGAAAATGGTTCCATCTATCGTACAGGCACCGAAGGTTGAACTCAAACCACTACCAGAATATTTGAAGTATATTTTTCTCTGGAAAAATGAGACCCTACTAGTGATAATCAAGAAAGACTTGGACGGAGACCAGGAGGTTCGCTTAGCTGCTAGGACAGCATAAGGAAGCTATCGATTGGACTATCGCCGACATCAAGGGAATCAGCCCCATAGTATGTATGCATCGCAAAGCCTTCACGACAACCACGCGGCGGCTCAACCCTGTAATGATGGAAGTTTTCCAGCAGGAGGTTCAGAAACTATTGGACGCTGGGGTGATTTATCCCAATTCTAACAGTCAGTGGGTAAGTCCAGTTCACGTGGTCCCAAAAAAGACAGGGATGACAGTGTAACTTAATGACAAGGGAGACCTGGTGGCGAAGAGAATTCAGAATGGCTGGAGAATGTGTATCGATTACAGGAAGCTCAATGCAGTCACACGCAAGGACCATTTCCCGCTTCCATTCATCGATCAGATGTTAAATCGTCTTGCAGGTAAACCTTTCTTTTGTTTTTGATGGAGCGTATTTCTACGATCCATCGAGTTGTTTATTTCCATTGTTTAGTTGCATTTTGTGTGTGATAGATTACTTCTTTGTAGTGTTTCGCATCGCAGGTGTATTAAGATGATTTTGGAGCTTTATTGCGTATTTGGAGCATTCTAGGCCTCACTCAACCACTCGGGAATGCAAGGGAGCACCAAGAAGAAGTTTGGAGTGAATTCCGGGTTGATCGAGGGCAAATTCTAGCTAGAATATCAACATTGCAGAAGTGATTCGTCTAGACAAGTGCATGAGTCACAAGTGATTCGCCCAGCCTCAATTGATTTTCCTAGCTCGGAACCTACTGAACATTTGATTCGACCAACCTGGTTGAATCATTTTTTGTAAAGCACGAATCACTTTGATTCGTTCAGCTCCAGGAGACACTGACCATTTGATTCGCCCAACCCGAATCAACTGTGGAGCCAGTCCAAATCAAATGTGATTCTCCCAGCTCCGGGACACACTGACCGAGTGATTCGCCCAACCCTGGTCGAATCACTCACTGAGCTTGCATGGATCAAGATCGATTGGGTCAAAAAAGGTCAACCCTGCCCAAAATCAAAGGTATAAATAGAAAGAGATGGAAAAAACCCCTAGCAGCCTCTTATTGGAAAAAAAACCTAGACCAAAGATAATCGCAGATTGGAGAAAGAAGTCAGCAGCTGATAGTGCGTCGCCGTGTGCCTCATATTTGTATTTATAACTCCAGTTAACACTAGACAGCGGTAAGCAGGGTTGAACCCAAAGAGAGCAAGTGAGCAAGAGTCCTAATGCTAGTCACAGAGAAATGAACCATACTAAGGATATCAATTCAAAGAATATCAGTCGGGGAAAATACACTGCAACTAGTTATCATCGATCAAGCAACATGTATCAACTAATGAATACTGTCCCAATTAGTGTTCTACCTATTCGAAACCACTAGGTTCTCAAACAGGTTCAATAGTTACTCGACTAACACAACAAATTAGTTCCACCGCTAGGCTTAGCTAACAATGTAATTCAGTCAAGTATAATGCAATTGGTATCAACCTAGCTTCACTGCTTAGCTGTACTAAATTGATAATCAAGCGTACAGCTCATACAAGTCAGGAGGCATTAACCATTAGCTCAAGTCAAGCATTCATTGATCTCAAACCAAGTGTTGCAATGCAAATCCCCAACTGAGTTTGGGTTTAGCTACTAATAACATCCATCAAATATAATAAAACTGAGTAAATCTTGATAAATAGTAATTCCGGCGACTTCCAGCAGCTTCTTCTCCTCCTTCTCTCTAAGCTGCTGCCACTCTTTGCTACAGTACCCCGAGATGACTGATGGCAAATGTGTTTGTCCAATGTGTTCTAATCCTAGGGTTTGGGGTTGAACTCGGTTGAACCAAATCTGCTTGAACCGGTCTTTGGTTCAGCAGCTGTTGACTTCTGTTGACTGTTGACTTATGTTGACTACTGTTGACCGTTGTTGACTTCTTGATCTTCAATGAATGCTCCAAATATACAATAAAATCCAATACGATCTTGAACGCACCTGCGATACGAAAACACTACAAAAGAGTAATTGATCTCATGCAAAATGTAATAAACTATGGGAATAAACAACTCAATGGAGCGTATAAATACGCTCCATCTGAAGCATGAAGCATGGAAGTTTTAGTATTTTTCTAAACTCATACTAGATGAATTGTAGTAGCTAAAACCCTAACTCGGTTTGGGGATTTGTATTGCAACGCATGGTTTTCTATCTATGTTTCATAACTTGATTTGGTGAATCACTGTTCTTCGTATGAATTGCATGCTTTGATCATCAAGTTAGCATAACCTAGCGGTGAAATTGAATTGATATCTATTGCGTGATATTGGATTGACTACCCTATTAACGAAGCCTAGCGGTAGAACCTAATTGGTATTGTTAGTCAAGTAATCGTTAACCTATTCGATAACTTAGTGGTTAAGAGTAGGTAGAACATTGAAGGCGACATTACCCTAGCAGGATTGTTAGACTAGAACAGTAGTTTTACTAGTTGATCCATGTTAGATCAATAATTACCAGTTGCAATGCATATCCCTTAACTGATTCTTTCTGAAATTGTTCAACAATACTAATTGCTCTCTTGGGTTCGACCCTGCTTATCACTAGCTAATAAGTAGATAATATAAATAGAATTTTGGCGCACACAACGACGTGTCGTCGGTTTTTTTGATGGATACTCAGGATATAATCAGATTCCCATTGCTGCTGAGGACCAAGAAAGACTACATTCACATGTCCATTTGGTACCTTTGCATTTCATCATATGTCTTTTGGATTGTGCATTGCACCAGGTACGTTTCAGCGTATAGTGATGAATATTTTTCTGAAATGGTTGGTGATTGCATGGAAGTATTCATGGACGACTTTATGGTATATGGAAATACATTTGATGCATATCTAGAAAATTTGAGCAGAGTGCTAACTCGGTGTGTAGAAATGAACGGTGTGCTAAATTATGAGAAATGTCAATTTATGGTGACGCATGGCGTTGTTGATGAGCGGACAAATAACCTTTTATTTGTCCACTTTTTTCCCTTACTTCTTGTTTGTTCCGCAATTCTATAAAGCCATTTGATGATTTCTTCGTCCATTTCAGGTTAAAATTATGTATCTCGCAATACGAAGTGGCCCGAAGAAAATCTAGGCGAATTCCGGTCGATGGAGATCAAAAGAAGAAAAGCTGAGCAAACTGCAGAAGTGATTCGGCCGAATCACTAGTGATTCGCCCACCAGCCTGACCGAATCACCCTCAGCTGCACGAATTGACCTGATCCGGGGAAGTCCTGAAGATTTGACCGAATCACATAATGGGGGTGACCGAATCAATGGTGATTCGGCCAAGAAAATTGATTCGCCCAGTCCGAGACCGCTACTGAACAAATGATTCGGCCGAATCATAGGTGATTCGCCCAGAGGTGCCCGAATCAGTTTAGCTCCACAAGACGTTTGACCGTATCAAAACAAAGACGTTTGACCGAATCAAAAGTGATTCGGTCAGGATAATTGATTCGCCCAAACTCAAGACACCACTGAACAAAAGCTTCGACCGAATCACATGGACATTGACCGAATCAAGTGATTCGGTCACTTCGGTCACTTTGTGGAAAACTTCAAAGAGTATAAATAAAAGGAGATAGAAGTAAAGAAAAAGAGCTTGCTTTTTCTCTCAATCCTAGACGACAAGTTTCCACTTTTTGCAACCCTAGACGACCAAAACTCAAGGAAGATCAAGCTTGATGGAAGATTGAAGCTTGGATTGAAGATTCTACATCATCCTCTCCTAAACCCTAGCTTTGTATTTACATTTATGCTTCCCTTAGTTGTCATGTTTTTGTACACACTCATTATGAGTGAGTAGTTACTTTTGTGGTTGGGGATTAAATGGATCCCCTAGGATTGGATATGATGTAGAACACTATTGTTATTGCATTGAATGAAGTTTGGTTTGATCTTATTGTGCCCTAGCTATGTATTCATTGTATGCACACCAAGTGTTTGACGAAATGCTTAAGTGAGTATGCTTGGTTAGAACCCCTAAGGAAGGAGCGAGAGTTGAACTTAGGATGTTTCATAGCTATCGTATGATCATAGATGGAGTGTTTGTGCGTGAGAGCGACATGCATTCTTGACATTAGGCTAAGTTTTGAGCGGATTTGAGTAACCGGCCAATAGACCGAGAGGGTGCGGTTATGGGACTCATATTCTACACAGTTCAATAGAATGAGAGTTTGAGAACCATGTCATTTATGTATCCTCTCCATTCTAGGAAAGGAGCGAGAGTTGAACCTAGAGCGGACGATGCATTAGCCTTGCTTTTATCAACCAAATGTAGTTCATGCATGTATTAGTGAGTTATTTCATTTCCTCATATCTTAGGAGAGAAGTTGAATCCCTAGTCACCCTTTTTTTTATTCATTAAGTAGAACTCAAGAATATCATTTATCTTTAGTGCTTGCTAGAGATACCTCTATAGGAGGACATATTCCCCCCCCCCCCCCAAAAAAAAACCGTAGACTTACATTAGTAGCATTGATTAGTTGTCAATTAGTCTAAGCTTTTCCCTTGGGTTCGATCCGAGGTCACTTGGTTATAAATATTGTTTGATATTTGCGTGACTAGAATAGCATTTCATTTTGCTTGCCTAAAACGCCAACGTCAGTTGTCTTGGGTCACATCGTGTCTAGGGAAGGCATACAAGTAGACAAAGCAAAAATCGATTTGATTCCGGGTCTCCCTTATCCATCTAACGTGCGCGGTGTAAAGTCTTTTCTAGGCCACTTAGGATTTTATCGCAGGTTCATTAAAGACTTCTCAAAGATAGCGCTTCCACACTCATGTAGAAAGATGTGCCATTCGATTTTGATGATGCTTGCCAAGAGGGGTTTGATGCTCTTAAGAAGTCACTCACTAGTGCATCTATCATTCAGGCGCTAGATTGGACACAACCCTTTGAGATCATGTGTGATGCAAGCGACTATGCTCTGGGTACTGTGCTTGGTCAGAAACTCGACAAGAAGTATGTAGTAATCCACTACGCTTCAAGAACCCTAGATGCTGCACAGAAAAACTATTCCACTATGGAGAAAGAGCTTCTTGTAGTCATCTTTGCACTAGAAAAATTGTCCTTATTTGTTGGGTTTTAAAATTATCATCTATTCTGATCATGCAGCTGTCAGGTTATTTGATGACAAAGAAGGAGACGAAGTCTCGCTTACTTCGTTGGCTTTTACTTCTTCAGGAGTTCGACCTAGAAATTCGTGACAAGAAGGGAACCGAAAACACCATGGGCTGATCACTTGAGTCGCATAATGAGAGAGGAAGATACACTGCACATCTTTCTCAATTGAGAAGGTGCCTTGGTATGCAAACATTGTCAATTATTTAGCTTGTGATAAGTATCCACCTTCATTTTTGAAAATCAGTATCTTAAATTGAGGCATGATTCTAAATAATATATGTGGGCTTACCCGTATTTGTGGAAGATAGGGTGCCGATCAAGTCCTTAGACGTTGTGTGTTTGATGTTGCAATTCAATCTCTCTTGTCATTTTTCCATGAACATGTTTGTGGTGGACATTTCGGTGCACGTAGAATAGCTAGGAAAATTCTTGAGAGCGGTTTCTTTTGGCCTACTATTTTTGGTGATGCATACAAACACTGTCAGAAATGTGATGATTGCCAACGAGTAGGCAACATATCTGCGAGGAATGAGATGCCTCAAACCCCTATTATTGTTCATGAAATTTTGGATATTTGGGGAATTGACTTTTGGGACTTTTTCCTCCCGCATTTGGTAGGCAGTATATCTTAGTGGCAGTCGATTACGTGTCAAAATGGTTAGAGGCGAAGGCGACTAGATTAGATGATGGGAAGACTGTGGTAGATTTCTTGCGCACTAATGTATTTTGCAGGTATGGCATGCCTAAAGCTGTCATCAGTGACCAAGACTCCTATTTCTGCAATAAGACGGTAGCTGCAAACTTCAAACAATATAAGGTGCATCATCGGGTCTCTACAGCCTATCACCCTCAGTCGAATGGACAAGCCAAAATCTCTAATCGAGAAATCAAAAAAGTTGGAGAAAATGGTTAAACCTTCTAGGAAACACTAGCCGCAAAGATTAGATGATGCGTTATGGGCGTACGGAACTGCATACAAAATGCCTATTTGCACTACTCCTATTGGCATACAAAACGGAAAAGCATGCCACCTGCCGGTTGAGGTTCAACATAACGCATATTGGGAGCTGAAATCTTGTAATTTTGATGTGACCAGTGCAGGTGTGGAGAGAAAGATGCAGATGGCCGAACAGGAAGAGTTATGCCTCGACTCTTATAAAGCCAAACAGTCTACAAGGCGAAAGCAAAACTCTATCATGACAAATTCATCCTTAGGCGGGAATTCCAAGTTGGTGAGAAAGTTTTGTTATTTATATCACGTCTTAAACTATTGCCCTGGAAAATTGCGTTCTAGATGGAAAGGTCCATACACAATCGTGCAAGTCGTCAATCATGAAGCATCATTACAGCTAGAGAATCCATCTAACGGAGATCGATTTAAGGTCAATGGCCAGCGCGTGAAGCATTATCATGGCGAAAGAATTGAGTCTCCGCAGGATTTCAACCTTAAAGACTCGTTTGGACAGGCCATATAAATAAAGGCTGTGACGTTTAATGATGAGAAAATTTTGATGACTGCAGAGATATAGCTTCTGCTTAACAACTCTCTGTATCTTCCTGCGGAACTACTGTACTGAAGAATACGAAAGACACAGTGCGTTTTTTCATCCCAGTTCGGTAACTTGCCTACGTCTGTGGAGGATGCACCGATCCTCAAGATTTCACTATTACAGTTTGAAGTACAAGGACTCACACCTCTACTTCTCTCCTAGCCAAAATCTAAAGCTCAGTCTAATCTCCTAGACTAGCAAGCAGTCTGATCACACAGACTCTCTTCGTACAGCCTACACACTCTCAGTAATAAATAGCTACAGCTCTACCTCCCAAACTCAGCCTATTATATTACAGTGTGTAATTCACGGAATGCTTAAGCACACTCTTCACTAGAGTTGCTGTATCTTCAGTCCATGACACTCCAAACTCCCCCTCCAAGTAGTCGGACCCTCTGAGGCAGGAACCGTTCTAGGAAATAAAAAGCTAAAGGCTCGTACAAAAAAAGCAAAGGTGAATTGTCAAATCTTTAGCAAATAAAAAGATTGAGTTGAGAAAAGATGATAAATCATGCTTCAAGCCATCCATCATGCAACGAATGAAGAAAAACTCTAAGTTCCCGAGAACGCGAATAAACCATGTGTCAGAGAAAGCGGTCAAGATTAACCATTAGACTAGAATCCAGAATGGAGACAGTGATCTGGAGCCTGAAAAGAACTATCTCCAAATCATCCGAATTGATTTGAATTCCAACTACGAGGTAACAAATTCAAAAGTAATTAAAATCAAAATGCTGAAATTTTTGCAAATATGATAAACGTTGGATACATGGTCCTAGTATACTTTCTGCCCATGATTAGCCTTTAATTGGTCATTATTGCCTAGAGAACAAAGTTTTATTCTTCCAAATGCCTTGTTCTTGTTCGAGACGAACAAGTTTTAAGTGTGGGGGGTTTGATGGATCATATTTATATGACCACTGAATCAACTAACTAAATGCATTCGTACATCCTTTTATGTCCAAGGTTACTCGATTTGCGTGGTTTTGTATTTCAGGTTTATTAAAGATGTTTAGGAAGAAAATGAGGAAAAAGAAGAATTCTTTATATATAAAAAGGGAAACAAAATCAAGCCACACAGCAGAATGGGCCGAAGTTAGAAGAAGAATTAGGCTCTGACCAATCTCGCGAGCAAGGCCTATTTTACAAACCGCGAGCGCCTTAGCCGATCGCGGGAATTTTTTAAGGCAGCATCCCCAGATGAGTTTTTGAATTGCTAGGTTAAATGAGTTTTTGCCGACAACATCTTTCTCTTATGATTCTGAAATTTCAAGTGTCTCTACTTATGCAGATTTGTGAACTAGCAGTTGCTGCAGCACACTCTTGTTCACTTAAATGTAGGCACAGCAGACAATGAAAAGGACACAGATTTGTTCACCCAGTTCGGCCAATCTGCCTACGTCTGGGGAGGACTATTCTCCAGTCCTCAATCCACTCAACCAAAGGTTCAGATCACACTAGGTTACAACGCACGCAACCTATGCTACTTTAACCCCGTGTGGACTACTCAACACAATCAGAACAAGCTCTGATTTGTGTTAGCACACCCTCTACAATATGTCTGTCTAGAATAGCTACAATTCTCTTCAAGAACTCAGCCTATTCTAGCCTACACTACTCAGCAGGGTTGCTGCAGCAACAGCTGTAACACCAGCTGAAGCACTCTGTCCGCGTCGCTCCAAGGCCTCCTACCGAGCCGATCGAACCACTCCAAGAGCGCTGCACACTCTGAGTAACTCCCCCTCACTCAGTGACCACCTGCCACTAGTGAGTTCTTCCGCACGAACCTCGACCGAGCCTTCCACCCGTCAGTTCTCCCGCGGCTGCCTTTGATCAACCAACAAGCTCCACAGCTCTAAATTGGCTTCCAGATCAAAGCACGAATCAGTCTCTGCAAGACCTGATTCTCTTCTGCAATACGCACCACAGCTCTGCGCTCAACGCTCTGCCCGTGTGTGTTGATCGAAGAACACCTTCCGTAGCACACCCAGAAAAACCTCTCTCTGAATTTCGTGTCTACTCTCGTGTATCACTCAGCTTCGATCCCCCTCTACAGCCCTCGAACCTTCTGCTTAAATACCCTCACCACTTTAAGCAATTTCCAGGTTTAGGCCATAATCCCACAAGATCAATTATCTCCTAAAATCTAGGAGATTAGATTTGATTAATATCTTGAAGCATATCTCCTTCTCTGACTGATAATCCTTGCTGAAATATGCTCAGCAGCATTTTAGAAATTCTTCTAAGCACTTTCACAAAGCTGCCAAACCTTCAAAACTCACTCAGCACAAAACTGTTATTCGGACAGTTGAACTAGCTCTTGAACCAGCATCTGCTGCAGCATCCCCTGCTGCATCTGTTGCTGGTTTACTTCTGGTGTATACTTCTGCTGGCCTCCTTGATTGATTGAGCTGCAGCAGCTCCTTGTTCACTCATGCTGGTTTTGTCAAACACTGCCATACTTGCATTATCAATCTCCCCCTTGGCATTTTGACAAAACCTTAAGGCCAATGCACTCTTCCGAAAACCAGAAACGAAATACTCTAAATAAAATTAATAGAGAGTAAGTAGATGAGGCCACACTCGGCCATAGCATACTGACCACGCAGGGTCAAAAAAAAGTGTATCAATATTCAGCAATATTCAGCAGCATATAAATCTTCTCTCCCCCTTTTTGTCATAGATGCTCAAGGGGCCTGCTCCTCATCCTCCAGGAACTCCAAGTCTCTGATGAGGCTCCTGATCTGTCCCCGCCTGGCATCTCTCCTCTTGGCTTCAGCATCAAGAATAGCCAGCTCAGACCGGAGGTGGCACACAATCCTGGCACGAAGAGCAGACTGGATTGTGGCAGCAGGGGGAAGAGATTCCTCCAAGGGAGCTGGAGCTGAAGAACCACCCATGAGAAGATCCTCATAGGCAACATCCACTGCATGTTTTCCCTTGAATAATTTGTGATCAACAGTAAAGACCTGCAGCTCCTCAGATAAACCTTCAGTAATCGCTCCGAACTCTGGGTGCTGAGATACCATGATCCCATGGATGAGGGAGGGCAGCACAATAGGCTTGCTGAAGGAGGCACTCCCGGCATGTGTAGCAAGCTGAGGGAACATCACACTTCCCAGGCTGATCTTCCTTCTCTTTCCAATAGAATAAAGAAGGTTAGCAAAGTCTTTGTTGACCTTCCCTCTGTGAGAACTAGGAATCCAGTTCCTTGCACCAAGATGATACAGCAGAGCATACTTGGAGGTAAGCTCAGCTGCACTGAGATTCGGGCCGCCCCAAGACAGGCACACTCCCGCTGTAAGGGTCTTTGCCAATAATTCAGGCTTCACATCAGTGGGAGCCCTTGCATTCTCAGAAATCCCAAGGAATGCATCAATAATTTCCGGAGTAATAACCACTTGTTTACCCCTTACCCAGCTTCTCCCATACTCATCAGCTCCTTCTTCTCCAAATTTTTCTTCCATATTCACTATAAATTCTCTAACCAGAATAATATTGAAACGGTGAGGAAAGGTTAGGGACTTGAGCAGTTTTACCTCAGTCAGGAGCTCAATCATAGTAGCTGATCTATACTTGTCTTGCACCAGACGCTTCTCATGCACAATGTGTTTCCTCTCAACAGCACTCCAGGATTGAGAGACGCTTTTGTTCCTGAACCATGTGCCTCCGACAGTGAGAGCAGAGAAATCTTCAGCTGCAGGACCTTTCTCAGAGGGTTCACCAAGAGATCCTTCTTCACTGGATGAGCTTTCACTACTGGAGCCTGGGATCAGGATAGGAGCTTTGCCCTTGTCTGAAGAAGGGGGATGTGCTGCAGCAGGTTCTTGTTCAGGGGACTCAGCAGCTGTTTCAACCCCTTCACCAATAATTCCTGGAGACATGACCAGTGATCTGCACTCTTCTCCTGCAGGAACTGCTGCAGCAGTCTCTGCTGCTTGTTCTTCCTCTGAAGCAGCTTCAGTCATATCCGCTTCTGGCAGCACAGCAGAACCGGAGACAGGTTCTCCATCACGTACCAGCCGCCTCCTCTTCTGCGAAGCTTCTTCAGAGGGAGAGGGCTCACTGTGCGACACAGGGAGAGGGTTTGGTTCCCACACAACCACCTCCAGCGGCTGAGCAGGGTCTTCGTTGCGTGCCTTGGTCCTTCTCTCAGACCTGCTTTGCCTGTCAGCTGCCAGATTCTTTTTCAGTCCGCGTGTCTTCACCATTTCTGCAGAGATGTGGAAGGAGGGAGGAGCGCACAGAGGATGATCGGCAGAGATTTCTGAGACGCCCTTTGCTCTTGATCTGTGCCCTAGAAAATATTTACCCGTTATTTTCTTTTCCCTTTTGAAGTGTAAGTCACGTGCCTCTCATGTGCAAATATTTTCTTTTCCATCTTAAGCAACCAACACATGTGAACAAGCTAATTCGGACCAAGTTGCTGCAGCACATGTGAGCTTGTTCACCTATTCACTTCAGGCTGCAATTTTTGCTCAGAGGATCCTTGAGAGATTCTGGTGGAACCTTCTTCACCCATACTTGGAATACACCAGAGCGTTTCTTCTTCTGATCTTCCAGCCTCCTAACCCTTTGTTTGGGTTTCCATATTTGTACCATCTTTGATTTACCCTTGTTTTTAGTAATCCAGTGCCCTTGTGCAGCAACATGAAATGGAGTCTTTGTGCAACATGTGCTGATTCTGGACTTTGCTCCCCCTTTTTCAGCTGAGCAAGTTCTGTGTTGCTGCTTCAGATTGAAATTGATCTTCTGCTTCCCAACACTTGTACCAGTACTCCACTTGTTCTGAGACTTTTGTTTTGTTTGAGAAAAATGTTGTCCATGATGCTGCAGCATCCTCTTGTACACATGTCTAGATCCAATTTTCTCTGCCATTTTTGAGAAGGCATCTGAATTCTTCTTCTCGTCTGTCTCACCATCTGAGGCTTTAATGAACACTGTCCCTTTAGAGCTTTCTTCACCAGTATATCCAAGCCCTGCTTTCCCTTTTCCAAGTCTTTGGTAAGATAATATTTCGTCCAGAATATTGCTCTGCGGGTCAGCTGTCTTGGCTGCTGCTGGAGTGGATTCAACAGAGGTCTGTCTTACTGAATCTTCTCTTTTTAGAATAGTAACTTGATTATCAACTGAGGGTAGACATCTCCTTCGTTCTTCTTCCAAGAGATTTACTCTGTCAGTCAAGGTCTGATTGGTCTGAAGAACTGCTTCACACTGTTTGAGTATCTTCCTCAGAAGATCAGCAAAACTGTCAGATGAGTCATCGTCATCTTCACTCTCAGAGACTTCAATCCCATAGTGAATTTCTACCTTTTTTAGCTCATTGAGGTGGACATCTGAAACACTTGTCAGCACAACACAGTTTTCTTCATCACTCTCATCTGAATCACTCCATTTTGCTGTCATGGATTTGCTGTTCTTTTTCTCAGAATTCTTGAAGGGTTTGCTTGGACAATCAGCCTCAATGTGTCCGTACCCTTCACAGTTCCAGCATTGAACTCCCTTTTTCATCTCTTTCTTGTCATCATCGTCCAGTGCTGGTTCTTTCCCTTTCTTCTTTCTTTCACTGCCCCGTCTGAATTGTCTTCGCGAGGAAGAGCTTCTCTCAGTTCTGGATTCCATGTTTTTCAGAAACTTTCCTAGATTTTTAACCAGCATGCTCAACTGATCGTCTGGAACTGTCTGCTTGATTTCTGCTTCAGCCTTCAAACCAACATTCTTGTCCTTGGAAGCGGTGTCTTCTTTGACCAGTTTCATCTCAAATTGTTTGAGAGACCCCATCAGCTCTTCCAACCTCATGAATCTGACATTTTGTGCTTCTTCAATGGCTGTCACCTTCATGTCAAATTTTGTAGGCAGCGATCTGAGCACCTTTCTGATAAGCTTTTCTTCTGGGATGGGCTCACCAAGGGCATGAGCTTCATTTGCAAGATCACAGAGTTTAGCATTAAACTCAGTGACTGTTTCTTCATCCAGCATCCTCAGATTCTCAAATTGTGTGGCAATTATCTGGAGTCTTGACAGCTTCACTCTATCAGTTCCCTCATGGGCAGTTTGCAGAATCTCCCATGCTTGCTTGGCCATGTCACAGTTTGAGATCAACCTGAAGTTATTAGCATCAACTGCAGCAAAAATTGCATTCAGAGCCTTTGAATTACCAGTTGCTGCAGCACCTTCTTCAGCAGTCCATTCCTCTTCAGGTTTAATTCTTGTCACTCCTTGCTGATCCATGGTGATTGGGGGAGACCACTGAACCACAACAGCTCTCCATGTCTTCTCATCAATAGCTTTGAGAAAAGCTTTCATTCTAGCTTTCCAATAACCATAGTTGCTCTCTTCCAGGAGTGGAGGTCTACTCGTGCTCTGTCCTTCCTTCATTGTCTTGGCAACTTCGGAGACACTGTAGGACCTTTTAAACTCTGTGTGTCGAGTTCCCGCTCTGATACCAATTGAAATTTCAAGTGTCTCTACTTATGCAGATTTGTGAACTAGCAGTTGCTGCAGCACACTCTTGTTCACTTAAATGTAGGCACAGCAGACAATGAAAAGGACACAGATTTGTTCACCCAGTTCGGCCAATCTGCCTACGTCTGGGGAGGACTATTCTCCAGTCCTCAATCCACTCAACCAAAGGTTCAGATCACACTAGGTTACAACGCACGCAACCTATGCTACTTTAACCCCGTGTGGACTACTCAACACAATCAGAACAAGCTCTGATTTGTGTTAGCACACCCTCTACAATATGTCTGTCTAGAATAGCTACAATTCTCTTCAAGAACTCAGCCTATTCTAGCCTACACTACTCAGCAGGGTTGCTGCAGCAACAGCTGTAACACCAGCTGAAGCACTCTGTCCGCGTCGCTCCAAGGCCTCCTACCGAGCCGATCGAACCACTCCAAGAGCGCTGCACACTCTGAGTAACTCCCCCTCACTCAGTGACCACCTGCCACTAGTGAGTTCTTCCGCACGAACCTCGACCGAGCCTTCCACCCGTCAGTTCTCCCGCGGCTGCCTTTGATCAACCAACAAGCTCCACAGCTCTAAATTGGCTTCCAGATCAAAGCACGAATCAGTCTCTGCAAGACCTGATTCTCTTCTGCAATACGCACCACAGCTCTGCGCTCAACGCTCTGCCCGTGTGTGTTGATCGAAGAACACCTTCCGTAGCACACCCAGAAAAACCTCTCTCTGAATTTCGTGTCTACTCTCGTGTATCACTCAGCTTCGATCCCCCTCTACAGCCCTCGAACCTTCTGCTTAAATACCCTCACCACTTTAAGCAATTTCCAGGTTTAGGCCATAATCCCACAAGATCAATTATCTCCTAAAATCTAGGAGATTAGATTTGATTAATATCTTGAAGCATATCTCCTTCTCTGACTGATAATCCTTGCTGAAATATGCTCAGCAGCATTTTAGAAATTCTTCTAAGCACTTTCACAAAGCTGCCAAACCTTCAAAACTCACTCAGCACAAAACTGTTATTCGGACAGTTGAACTAGCTCTTGAACCAGCACCTGCTGCAGCATCCCCTGCTGCATCTGTTGCTGGTTTACTTCTGGTGTATACTTCTGCTGGCCTCCTTGATTGATTGAGCTGCAGCAGCTCCTTGTTCACTCATGCTGGTTTTGTCAAACACTGCCATACTTGCATTATCAATCTCCCCCTTGGCATTTTGACAAAACCTTAAGGCCAATGCACTCTTCCGAAAACCAGAAACGAAATACTCTAAATAAAATTAATAGAGAGTAAGTAGATGAGGCCACACTCGGCCATAGCATACTGACCACGCAGGGTCAAAAAAAAGTGTATCAATATTCAGCAATATTCAGCAGCATATAAATCTTCTCTCCCCCTTTTTGTCATAGATGCTCAAGGGGCCTGCTCCTCATCCTCCAGGAACTCCAAGTCTCTGATGAGGCTCCTGATCTGTCCCCGCCTGGCATCTCTCCTCTTGGCTTCAGCATCAAGAATAGCCAGCTCAGACCGGAGGTGGCACACAATCCTGGCACGAAGAGCAGACTGGATTGTGGCAGCAGGGGGAAGAGATTCCTCCAAGGGAGCTGGAGCTGAAGAACCACCCATGAGAAGATCCTCATAGGCAACATCCACTGCATGTTTTCCCTTGAATAATTTGTGATCAACAGTAAAGACCTGCAGCTCCTCAGATAAACCTTCAGTAATCGCTCCGAACTCTGGGTGCTGAGATACCATGATCCCATGGATGAGGGAGGGCAGCACAATAGGCTTGCTGAAGGAGGCACTCCCGGCATGTGTAGCAAGCTGAGGGAACATCACACTTCCCAGGCTGATCTTCCTTCTCTTTCCAATAGAATAAAGAAGGTTAGCAAAGTCTTTGTTGACCTTCCCTCTGTGAGAACTAGGAATCCAGTTCCTTGCACCAAGATGATACAGCAGAGCATACTTGGAGGTAAGCTCAGCTGCACTGAGATTCGGGCCGCCCCAAGACAGGCACACTCCCGCTGTAAGGGTCTTTGCCAATAATTCAGGCTTCACATCAGTGGGAGCCCTTGCATTCTCAGAAATCCCAAGGAATGCATCAATAATTTCCGGAGTAATAACCACTTGTTTACCCCTTACCCAGCTTCTCCCATACTCATCAGCTCCTTCTTCTCCAAATTTTTCTTCCATATTCACTATAAATTCTCTAACCAGAATAATATTGAAACGGTGAGGAAAGGTTAGGGACTTGAGCAGTTTTACCTCAGTCAGGAGCTCAATCATAGTAGCTGATCTATACTTGTCTTGCACCAGACGCTTCTCATGCACAATGTGTTTCCTCTCAACAGCACTCCAGGATTGAGAGACGCTTTTGTTCCTGAACCATGTGCCTCCGACAGTGAGAGCAGAGAAATCTTCAGCTGCAGGACCTTTCTCAGAGGGTTCACCAAGAGATCCTTCTTCACTGGATGAGCTTTCACTACTGGAGCCTGGGATCAGGATAGGAGCTTTGCCCTTGTCTGAAGAAGGGGGATGTGCTGCAGCAGGTTCTTGTTCAGGGGACTCAGCAGCTGTTTCAACCCCTTCACCAATAATTCCTGGAGACATGACCAGTGATCTGCACTCTTCTCCTGCAGGAACTGCTGCAGCAGTCTCTGCTGCTTGTTCTTCCTCTGAAGCAGCTTCAGTCATATCCGCTTCTGGCAGCACAGCAGAACCGGAGACAGGTTCTCCATCACGTACCAGCCGCCTCCTCTTCTGCGAAGCTTCTTCAGAGGGAGAGGGCTCACTGTGCGACACAGGGAGAGGGTTTGGTTCCCACACAACCACCTCCAGCGGCTGAGCAGGGTCTTCGTTGCGTGCCTTGGTCCTTCTCTCAGACCTGCTTTGCCTGTCAGCTGCCAGATTCTTTTTCAGTCCGCGTGTCTTCACCATTTCTGCAGAGATGTGGAAGGAGGGAGGAGCGCACAGAGGATGATCGGCAGAGATTTCTGAGACGCCCTTTGCTCTTGATCTGTGCCCTAGAAAATATTTACCCGTTATTTTCTTTTCCCTTTTGAAGTGTAAGTCACGTGCCTCTCATGTGCAAATATTTTCTTTTCCATCTTAAGCAACCAACACATGTGAACAAGCTAATTCGGACCAAGTTGCTGCAGCACATGTGAGCTTGTTCACCTATTCACTTCAGGCTGCAATTTTTGCTCAGAGGATCCTTGAGAGATTCTGGTGGAACCTTCTTCACCCATACTTGGAATACACCAGAGCGTTTCTTCTTCTGATCTTCCAGCCTCCTAACCCTTTGTTTGGGTTTCCATATTTGTACCATCTTTGATTTACCCTTGTTTTTAGTAATCCAGTGCCCTTGTGCAGCAACATGAAATGGAGTCTTTGTGCAACATGTGCTGATTCTGGACTTTGCTCCCCCTTTTTCAGCTGAGCAAGTTCTGTGTTGCTGCTTCAGATTGAAATTGATCTTCTGCTTCCCAACACTTGTACCAGTACTCCACTTGTTCTGAGACTTTTGTTTTGTTTGAGAAAAATGTTGTCCATGATGCTGCAGCATCCTCTTGTACACATGTCTAGATCCAATTTTCTCTGCCATTTTTGAGAAGGCATCTGAATTCTTCTTCTCGTCTGTCTCACCATCTGAGGCTTTAATGAACACTGTCCCTTTAGAGCTTTCTTCACCAGTATATCCAAGCCCTGCTTTCCCTTTTCCAAGTCTTTGGTAAGATAATATTTCGTCCAGAATATTGCTCTGCGGGTCAGCTGTCTTGGCTGCTGCTGGAGTGGATTCAACAGAGGTCTGTCTTACTGAATCTTCTCTTTTTAGAATAGTAACTTGATTATCAACTGAGGGTAGACATCTCCTTCGTTCTTCTTCCAAGAGATTTACTCTGTCAGTCAAGGTCTGATTGGTCTGAAGAACTGCTTCACACTGTTTGAGTATCTTCCTCAGAAGATCAGCAAAACTGTCAGATGAGTCATCGTCATCTTCACTCTCAGAGACTTCAATCCCATAGTGAATTTCTACCTTTTTTAGCTCATTGAGGTGGACATCTGAAACACTTGTCAGCACAACACAGTTTTCTTCATCACTCTCATCTGAATCACTCCATTTTGCTGTCATGGATTTGCTGTTCTTTTTCTCAGAATTCTTGAAGGGTTTGCTTGGACAATCAGCCTCAATGTGTCCGTACCCTTCACAGTTCCAGCATTGAACTCCCTTTTTCATCTCTTTCTTGTCATCATCGTCCAGTGCTGGTTCTTTCCCTTTCTTCTTTCTTTCACTGCCCCGTCTGAATTGTCTTCGCGAGGAAGAGCTTCTCTCAGTTCTGGATTCCATGTTTTTCAGAAACTTTCCTAGATTTTTAACCAGCATGCTCAACTGATCGTCTGGAACTGTCTGCTTGATTTCTGCTTCAGCCTTCAAACCAACATTCTTGTCCTTGGAAGCGGTGTCTTCTTTGACCAGTTTCATCTCAAATTGTTTGAGAGACCCCATCAGCTCTTCCAACCTCATGAATCTGACATTTTGTGCTTCTTCAATGGCTGTCACCTTCATGTCAAATTTTGTAGGCAGCGATCTGAGCACCTTTCTGATAAGCTTTTCTTCTGGGATGGGCTCACCAAGGGCATGAGCTTCATTTGCAAGATCACAGAGTTTAGCATTAAACTCAGTGACTGTTTCTTCATCCAGCATCCTCAGATTCTCAAATTGTGTGGCAATTATCTGGAGTCTTGACAGCTTCACTCTATCAGTTCCCTCATGGGCAGTTTGCAGAATCTCCCATGCTTGCTTGGCCATGTCACAGTTTGAGATCAACCTGAAGTTATTAGCATCAACTGCAGCAAAAATTGCATTCAGAGCCTTTGAATTACCAGTTGCTGCAGCACCTTCTTCAGCAGTCCATTCCTCTTCAGGTTTAATTCTTGTCACTCCTTGCTGATCCATGGTGATTGGGGGAGACCACTGAACCACAACAGCTCTCCATGTCTTCTCATCAATAGCTTTGAGAAAAGCTTTCATTCTAGCTTTCCAATAACCATAGTTGCTCTCTTCCAGGAGTGGAGGTCTACTCGTGCTCTGTCCTTCCTTCATTGTCTTGGCAACTTCGGAGACACTGTAGGACCTTTTAAACTCTGTGTGTCGAGTTCCCGCTCTGATACCAATTGAAATTTCAAGTGTCTCTACTTATGCAGATTTGTGAACTAGCAGTTGCTGCAGCACACTCTTGTTCACTTAAATGTAGGCACAGCAGACAATGAAAAGGACACAGATTTGTTCACCCAGTTCGGCCAATCTGCCTACGTCTGGGGAGGACTATTCTCCAGTCCTCAATCCACTCAACCAAAGGTTCAGATCACACTAGGTTACAACGCACGCAACCTATGCTACTTTAACCCCGTGTGGACTACTCAACACAATCAGAACAAGCTCTGATTTGTGTTAGCACACCCTCTACAATATGTCTGTCTAGAATAGCTACAATTCTCTTCAAGAACTCAGCCTATTCTAGCCTACACTACTCAGCAGGGTTGCTGCAGCAACAGCTGTAACACCAGCTGAAGCACTCTGTCCGCGTCGCTCCAAGGCCTCCTACCGAGCCGATCGAACCACTCCAAGAGCGCTGCACACTCTGAGTAACTCCCCCTCACTCAGTGACCACCTGCCACTAGTGAGTTCTTCCGCACGAACCTCGACCGAGCCTTCCACCCGTCAGTTCTCCCGCGGCTGCCTTTGATCAACCAACAAGCTCCACAGCTCTAAATTGGCTTCCAGATCAAAGCACGAATCAGTCTCTGCAAGACCTGATTCTCTTCTGCAATACGCACCACAGCTCTGCGCTCAACGCTCTGCCCGTGTGTGTTGATCGAAGAACACCTTCCGTAGCACACCCAGAAAAACCTCTCTCTGAATTTCGTGTCTACTCTCGTGTATCACTCAGCTTCGATCCCCCTCTACAGCCCTCGAACCTTCTGCTTAAATACCCTCACCACTTTAAGCAATTTCCAGGTTTAGGCCATAATCCCACAAGATCAATTATCTCCTAAAATCTAGGAGATTAGATTTGATTAATATCTTGAAGCATATCTCCTTCTCTGACTGATAATCCTTGCTGAAATATGCTCAGCAGCATTTTAGAAATTCTTCTAAGCACTTTCACAAAGCTGCCAAACCTTCAAAACTCACTCAGCACAAAACTGTTATTCGGACAGTTGAACTAGCTCTTGAACCAGCACCTGCTGCAGCATCCCCTGCTGCATCTGTTGCTGGTTTACTTCTGGTGTATACTTCTGCTGGCCTCCTTGATTGATTGAGCTGCAGCAGCTCCTTGTTCACTCATGCTGGTTTTGTCAAACACTGCCATACTTGCATTATCAATCTCCCCCTTGGCATTTTGACAAAACCTTAAGGCCAATGCACTCTTCCGAAAACCAGAAACGAAATACTCTAAATAAAATTAATAGAGAGTAAGTAGATGAGGCCACACTCGGCCATAGCATACTGACCACGCAGGGTCAAAAAAAAGTGTATCAATATTCAGCAATATTCAGCAGCATATAAATCTTCTCTCCCCCTTTTTGTCATAGATGCTCAAGGGGCCTGCTCCTCATCCTCCAGGAACTCCAAGTCTCTGATGAGGCTCCTGATCTGTCCCCGCCTGGCATCTCTCCTCTTGGCTTCAGCATCAAGAATAGCCAGCTCAGACCGGAGGTGGCACACAATCCTGGCACGAAGAGCAGACTGGATTGTGGCAGCAGGGGGAAGAGATTCCTCCAAGGGAGCTGGAGCTGAAGAACCACCCATGAGAAGATCCTCATAGGCAACATCCACTGCATGTTTTCCCTTGAATAATTTGTGATCAACAGTAAAGACCTGCAGCTCCTCAGATAAACCTTCAGTAATCGCTCCGAACTCTGGGTGCTGAGATACCATGATCCCATGGATGAGGGAGGGCAGCACAATAGGCTTGCTGAAGGAGGCACTCCCGGCATGTGTAGCAAGCTGAGGGAACATCACACTTCCCAGGCTGATCTTCCTTCTCTTTCCAATAGAATAAAGAAGGTTAGCAAAGTCTTTGTTGACCTTCCCTCTGTGAGAACTAGGAATCCAGTTCCTTGCACCAAGATGATACAGCAGAGCATACTTGGAGGTAAGCTCAGCTGCACTGAGATTCGGGCCGCCCCAAGACAGGCACACTCCCGCTGTAAGGGTCTTTGCCAATAATTCAGGCTTCACATCAGTGGGAGCCCTTGCATTCTCAGAAATCCCAAGGAATGCATCAATAATTTCCGGAGTAATAACCACTTGTTTACCCCTTACCCAGCTTCTCCCATACTCATCAGCTCCTTCTTCTCCAAATTTTTCTTCCATATTCACTATAAATTCTCTAACCAGAATAATATTGAAACGGTGAGGAAAGGTTAGGGACTTGAGCAGTTTTACCTCAGTCAGGAGCTCAATCATAGTAGCTGATCTATACTTGTCTTGCACCAGACGCTTCTCATGCACAATGTGTTTCCTCTCAACAGCACTCCAGGATTGAGAGACGCTTTTGTTCCTGAACCATGTGCCTCCGACAGTGAGAGCAGAGAAATCTTCAGCTGCAGGACCTTTCTCAGAGGGTTCACCAAGAGATCCTTCTTCACTGGATGAGCTTTCACTACTGGAGCCTGGGATCAGGATAGGAGCTTTGCCCTTGTCTGAAGAAGGGGGATGTGCTGCAGCAGGTTCTTGTTCAGGGGACTCAGCAGCTGTTTCAACCCCTTCACCAATAATTCCTGGAGACATGACCAGTGATCTGCACTCTTCTCCTGCAGGAACTGCTGCAGCAGTCTCTGCTGCTTGTTCTTCCTCTGAAGCAGCTTCAGTCATATCCGCTTCTGGCAGCACAGCAGAACCGGAGACAGGTTCTCCATCACGTACCAGCCGCCTCCTCTTCTGCGAAGCTTCTTCAGAGGGAGAGGGCTCACTGTGCGACACAGGGAGAGGGTTTGGTTCCCACACAACCACCTCCAGCGGCTGAGCAGGGTCTTCGTTGCGTGCCTTGGTCCTTCTCTCAGACCTGCTTTGCCTGTCAGCTGCCAGATTCTTTTTCAGTCCGCGTGTCTTCACCATTTCTGCAGAGATGTGGAAGGAGGGAGGAGCGCACAGAGGATGATCGGCAGAGATTTCTGAGACGCCCTTTGCTCTTGATCTGTGCCCTAGAAAATATTTACCCGTTATTTTCTTTTCCCTTTTGAAGTGTAAGTCACGTGCCTCTCATGTGCAAATATTTTCTTTTCCATCTTAAGCAACCAACACATGTGAACAAGCTAATTCGGACCAAGTTGCTGCAGCACATGTGAGCTTGTTCACCTATTCACTTCAGGCTGCAATTTTTGCTCAGAGGATCCTTGAGAGATTCTGGTGGAACCTTCTTCACCCATACTTGGAATACACCAGAGCGTTTCTTCTTCTGATCTTCCAGCCTCCTAACCCTTTGTTTGGGTTTCCATATTTGTACCATCTTTGATTTACCCTTGTTTTTAGTAATCCAGTGCCCTTGTGCAGCAACATGAAATGGAGTCTTTGTGCAACATGTGCTGATTCTGGACTTTGCTCCCCCTTTTTCAGCTGAGCAAGTTCTGTGTTGCTGCTTCAGATTGAAATTGATCTTCTGCTTCCCAACACTTGTACCAGTACTCCACTTGTTCTGAGACTTTTGTTTTGTTTGAGAAAAATGTTGTCCATGATGCTGCAGCATCCTCTTGTACACATGTCTAGATCCAATTTTCTCTGCCATTTTTGAGAAGGCATCTGAATTCTTCTTCTCGTCTGTCTCACCATCTGAGGCTTTAATGAACACTGTCCCTTTAGAGCTTTCTTCACCAGTATATCCAAGCCCTGCTTTCCCTTTTCCAAGTCTTTGGTAAGATAATATTTCGTCCAGAATATTGCTCTGCGGGTCAGCTGTCTTGGCTGCTGCTGGAGTGGATTCAACAGAGGTCTGTCTTACTGAATCTTCTCTTTTTAGAATAGTAACTTGATTATCAACTGAGGGTAGACATCTCCTTCGTTCTTCTTCCAAGAGATTTACTCTGTCAGTCAAGGTCTGATTGGTCTGAAGAACTGCTTCACACTGTTTGAGTATCTTCCTCAGAAGATCAGCAAAACTGTCAGATGAGTCATCGTCATCTTCACTCTCAGAGACTTCAATCCCATAGTGAATTTCTACCTTTTTTAGCTCATTGAGGTGGACATCTGAAACACTTGTCAGCACAACACAGTTTTCTTCATCACTCTCATCTGAATCACTCCATTTTGCTGTCATGGATTTGCTGTTCTTTTTCTCAGAATTCTTGAAGGGTTTGCTTGGACAATCAGCCTCAATGTGTCCGTACCCTTCACAGTTCCAGCATTGAACTCCCTTTTTCATCTCTTTCTTGTCATCATCGTCCAGTGCTGGTTCTTTCCCTTTCTTCTTTCTTTCACTGCCCCGTCTGAATTGTCTTCGCGAGGAAGAGCTTCTCTCAGTTCTGGATTCCATGTTTTTCAGAAACTTTCCTAGATTTTTAACCAGCATGCTCAACTGATCGTCTGGAACTGTCTGCTTGATTTCTGCTTCAGCCTTCAAACCAACATTCTTGTCCTTGGAAGCGGTGTCTTCTTTGACCAGTTTCATCTCAAATTGTTTGAGAGACCCCATCAGCTCTTCCAACCTCATGAATCTGACATTTTGTGCTTCTTCAATGGCTGTCACCTTCATGTCAAATTTTGTAGGCAGCGATCTGAGCACCTTTCTGATAAGCTTTTCTTCTGGGATGGGCTCACCAAGGGCATGAGCTTCATTTGCAAGATCACAGAGTTTAGCATTAAACTCAGTGACTGTTTCTTCATCCAGCATCCTCAGATTCTCAAATTGTGTGGCAATTATCTGGAGTCTTGACAGCTTCACTCTATCAGTTCCCTCATGGGCAGTTTGCAGAATCTCCCATGCTTGCTTGGCCATGTCACAGTTTGAGATCAACCTGAAGTTATTAGCATCAACTGCAGCAAAAATTGCATTCAGAGCCTTTGAATTACCAGTTGCTGCAGCACCTTCTTCAGCAGTCCATTCCTCTTCAGGTTTAATTCTTGTCACTCCTTGCTGATCCATGGTGATTGGGGGAGACCACTGAACCACAACAGCTCTCCATGTCTTCTCATCAATAGCTTTGAGAAAAGCTTTCATTCTAGCTTTCCAATAACCATAGTTGCTCTCTTCCAGGAGTGGAGGTCTACTCGTGCTCTGTCCTTCCTTCATTGTCTTGGCAACTTCGGAGACACTGTAGGACCTTTTAAACTCTGTGTGTCGAGTTCCCGCTCTGATACCAATTGAAATTTCAAGTGTCTCTACTTATGCAGATTTGTGAACTAGCAGTTGCTGCAGCACACTCTTGTTCACTTAAATGTAGGCACAGCAGACAATGAAAAGGACACAGATTTGTTCACCCAGTTCGGCCAATCTGCCTACGTCTGGGGAGGACTATTCTCTAGTCCTCAATCCACTCAACCAAAGGTTCAGATCACACTAGGTTACAACGCACGCAACCTATGCTACTTTAACCCCGTGTGGACTACTCAACACAATCAGAACAAGCTCTGATTTGTGTTAGCACACCCTCTACAATATGTCTGTCTAGAATAGCTACAATTCTCTTCAAGAACTCAGCCTATTCTAGCCTACACTACTCAGCAGGGTTGCTGCAGCAACAGCTGTAACACCAGCTGAAGCACTCTGTCCGCGTCGCTCCAAGGCCTCCTACCGAGCCGATCGAACCACTCCAAGAGCGCTGCACACTCTGAGTAACTCCCCCTCACTCAGTGACCACCTGCCACTAGTGAGTTCTTCCGCACGAACCTCGACCGAGCCTTCCACCCGTCAGTTCTCCCGCGGCTGCCTTTGATCAACCAACAAGCTCCACAGCTCTAAATTGGCTTCCAGATCAAAGCACGAATCAGTCTCTGCAAGACCTGATTCTCTTCTGCAATACGCACCACAGCTCTGCGCTCAACGCTCTGCCCGTGTGTGTTGATCGAAGAACACCTTCCGTAGCACACCCAGAAAAACCTCTCTCTGAATTTCGTGTCTACTCTCGTGTATCACTCAGCTTCGATCCCCCTCTACAGCCCTCGAACCTTCTGCTTAAATACCCTCACCACTTTAAGCAATTTCCAGGTTTAGGCCATAATCCCACAAGATCAATTATCTCCTAAAATCTAGGAGATTAGATTTGATTAATATCTTGAAGCATATCTCCTTCTCTGACTGATAATCCTTGCTGAAATATGCTCAGCAGCATTTTAGAAATTCTTCTAAGCACTTTCACAAAGCTGCCAAACCTTCAAAACTCACTCAGCACAAAACTGTTATTCGGACAGTTGAACTAGCTCTTGAACCAGCACCTGCTGCAGCATCCCCTGCTGCATCTGTTGCTGGTTTACTTCTGGTGTATACTTCTGCTGGCCTCCTTGATTGATTGAGCTGCAGCAGCTCCTTGTTCACTCATGCTGGTTTTGTCAAACACTGCCATACTTGCATTATCAGATTCATTATCGTTAGTTAACACTTGTTTGATTCTTTGTTGTAATAACAGGTAGGAATATCTAGGTCTTAACACTACTTTTGCCGGAGTGTGCAAACCTAGGAGAGCTAGTAAGCATATCACTTTTGCCGGGATATGTGCATGAATCTTACCTTTGCCGAAATAGGATGCATGAATGCATGATGATCATTAGTGTCAATGATAAACATAATTCACAAGTGATTGGTCTGAATCGGTCTTCGTCATCTATAAGAAAAACCTCCTTCTTTTACTTGCAGCGTTATTTCTAGCGACTACGACTCATTTCCTGTGACAACCCTCATTGTTCTAACCATTTCCAAAGTACTTCCCTTTTTCAGCTCCTTGTGGATCGACAACATCGCGCGGTCAGTCACATGTAAGCTTGCTCTCATTGTGAAATGTTACCTTTGAAGTTATCAAGGCTTTTAGCCCAAATTATCAAGTTAAGGACCCAATATCTTGATCAACCAATCAAAAGAATCGGGCTAGATAATACAAAAGAATTTACATCAAAGTCTTTTAATAACTATTGTCTATCAATTGGTACAGTGGTTGGGCATCCAGTTGCTCATGTACATACACAAAACCATCGAGCATAGTCGTTAATAAAGTGGATCAAAATGCAGCAATTGGCAATGCTTGCAAAGAACTTTGGTAAGTTCATGAAGCAATTGGATCAAAAACCCTTGTATGCAGATCAGCAATCAGGTGGAAGAAATCAGTCCAGAAGAGGAGAAAATTCCCAAAGAAGCAAAAAGAATGTTGATGAAAGTAGAGAAGAGAGGAAGGACAAACAGAATAAGATGTAGTGCTGGGAGTGTGAAGGCTTTGGCCACAGGCAGTCTAAATGTCTGAAAAATCAGAAGAAGAAGAAGAACAAGTCCCTTGCTGTAAACTGGAGCGACAAAGATAGTGAAGATGATTATACAGAAGACCAATGTTGCTCCGACTACTGTAACAGATCTAGAGAACACTGTTCCAATAAAAGTCAGATATTTTTTATGGTGTTGTAGAGTTAGACAGCAGTGATGATGAGGAAATCACTAAGGAGTCCATTGCAAGAAACTTCGCCCTGTTCCACGAGATCTGGTTGCAAGTCATTGAGATCAACAAGGGATTGTTTTCAAAAAAAAATTCGGATTGGAAAACGAGCGAGAGGAATTACTGAAGACCATCACTTCCATGACAGCCCAAGCATACCATTGTGAGATAGAGTAGGCTGCACTGATAGAAGAAGTCAGTCTGCCCAGAAAATCTGCCAGGATGCTCAATAGTGGATCAAGCAGCCTCGATGATCTCTAACCTTACCAAAGGTATGGAGATGAAAATTCAGGACTTGGCTACACAGGCTAAGTAGGCACTGGAATGACAACGTTTGTCAAAGCTCATAAGCCAGAAGATCCTGAGCTTGTAGTGTAGAGGAAGGATATGCCAGTCAAATAGCAAGAACTGACTAGGAAAAAAACTTCCCGAAGAAAGAGACTGGAGATGCTACAGCAACCTCTGCAGTACTCAAGTAGAACTCCACAGGACAAGCGCAGGTGTTACTTTTGCGATCAGGTTGGTCACATCCAACGCATCTGTCCTATTCGGAACAAGTATTGGAGGCCACAATGACGATCCCAGGACAGCCATCGGAGATACAAGACAAAGTAAAGACAATATGCTTATGTGTACTACAGCTCATCAAAGTTAATGAAGGAAGGTAGTTGGTATTTCGACAGTGGATGCTCGTGACACATGATTGGGAATAGAGCTTCCTTAACAAATATTCAGCTATGCGAAGAACAGAACGTGACGTTTGGGAATGGACTAAAAGGTGAAGTTCTCGGTAAAGGGGCATTGGACGTCCATGGTCTACCCAGACTAAAGAATGTGATGCTCGTGAATTGACTAAAAGCAAACCTCATCAGCATAAGCCAGTTAAGTGACTGTACGCACCTCGTGAATTTTGCTCGAAAGATCTGTCAAGTATTTAATGCAGATGGGAGATGCATAATGAAGGATACAAGGTTTGCCAATAATTGCTATTTACTAGAGGATGCTACAGCAACCTCTGTATCCACATGTTTGATGACCAAGACAGAAGAGATAAACTTATGGCATAAAAGGATGGGACACCTCAACCTGAGAACCTTCAAAAGGCTTGCTTGAAAACAACTAACTCGAGGAATCCCTGAGATCAAACGAGAGTTGAACACAGTTTGTGGGGAATGCCAAATCGGAAAACAGAAGAAGTTTCCTCATCCAATGGTAACAGAAATCAGCACGTTTAGACCTCTCCAACTGATACACATGAACCTGATGGGACCAATGGAAGTTGAAAGCTGTGGTAGAAAAAGATAGGTCTTCGTATGTGTTGATGACTTCACTCGCTATTCCTGGATCGAATTATTACGAGAGAAGTCAGAAGCAGTTAAGAAAGTGGGACCCTAGCTACTCGACTGGAGTAAGAGAAAGGGTTAAGTGTGGCGGCCATAAGAAGTGATCATGGAAAGGAGTTCGAAAACAAAGTGGTGAGGTATATGGCATCCTTGAAAAAACCGCACAAGATTCTGCTTCAGCACTCCCTGAAGATTTGTAGTGGGAGCACAATCTAAAGAATGGGCGAGATACAGTAACCAAGCACAAGGATCTGCTATAGCACTCTGTGGACCACAAAAGCTGAGGCAAACTACAAAAAAGGAAAAAGACATATTCTACTTCAGCATTCCCTGATGACCTAAAGCTAGAGCAGAATGTCCGTTCAACCTGGAGATGCACGAAGAAGCTCCAACAAGTTGCTGCAAGCATTATGGAAGTTCATGGTGTCGTGCAAACATCATCTAGTTTCTAGCAAATGACAGTACAAGGACAAAAAAGATAAAGATTCGAGAGGTCAAATTAGGCAACTGAATCTTTAAAAACCTTGCTAGAATCTATGAGAGGATTCTGATAATGATGGCAAAGAGGTTTCCATCCCTGGTGATCTCAAGAGCTTCAAAAGGAAGGCTTGATGCAACTACTAAAGAACACGGAACAGAGTGAGCGCGAGAGAACACACACAGAGATCAACCTAAGGTAGCAGGGTATACACACTGAGTTGAAGATTGGTGGTGCATGTAGAGGGAATCAGAACTAGTGGAGTTTGATTCAGCATTGATCCCCTGTATTCAACTGGAGCGCTGCTGGTTGAAGGATCAACCAGAGCTCCTAGAATAGCTACGGACAGGGTGAGAACTGATCTAGGCTACCCGATACTGACAGAAGGTCATTGATCAAAGGGGAGCAACATCTGAATTGGAAGAATTCCGAGAGAGTGTCTGACGGCGTGGCAGAGTCTGCTAGATAAGTTGTCGATAGAAGTTACAGCAACTCTAAGATAGAGTGTGTTGAAGGAGTCCGTGTACCACATATTATAATAGAATAGGCTAGGTCTGTGAGTCAGGTCCGTAGCTATTTGTTACTGGAAGTGTTTAGGTAGCGCAAAGAGAGTTTGTGTGATCAGACTGCTAGCTAGTGACAACGCGTCGTTGTGCGCCTCAAATTTGTATTTATAGTTACCTGTTAACACTTAGCAAGCGGTAAGCAGGGTCGAACCCAAAGAGAGCAAGTGAGCTAGAATTCTAATGATAGTTCGGGGAATACACTGCAACTAGTTATCATTGATGAAACAACAGACTAAAACTAACGAATATTGCCCCAGCCCAACAATCCCGCTAAAGATATGTCGACTCCGATACTCTTCCTATTCTTAACCGCTAAGTTCTCGAACAGGTTCAATAGTTACTCGACTGACTCCACCAATTAGTTCTACCGCTAGGCTTATCTAACAATGCAGTACAGTCTAGTATAATACAATCGATATCAATCTAGCTTCACTGCTAAGCTACACTAAACTGATAATCAAAGCATTCAGTTCACACAAAGGCAATAAATCACTAACTCAAATCAAGTGTTCATTGATCTCAAAATAAATGTTGCAATGCAAACCTCAAACTAAAAAAAAAGGTTTAGCTACTCATAACATTCATCAAATGTAATAAAAATTGAGTTTAGTCTACTATAATGAGTATATTAAGATGAGAATACGAATTCGTAAATGATGATGCAGTATGGCAGTGTTTGACAAAAGCAGCACACGTGAACAAGAGGCTGCTATAGCCGGAGTTCAGCATATGTGAACAAAACCAGTGAACAATGAGCAGTTATAGCTGGAGGAAGCTATAGCAGGAGCTTGTTCAGAAGAGCTGTAGCGTCTGTCCGAGCAACATCAGCCTGGGTCTTTGGAAAGAGGGCTTGGCAGTCCTTCTAAGAGCATCAGAGGAGTTTCTGAGATGCTGCAGAGAATATTCCAGTGGAGATTCCTATCTGAAGAAGGAGATTTGATTATGGGAGATTTGAATCTCAAATCAAATCTAATCTCCTAAAAATTAGGAGATATTGATATGACTAGAGAAATTGCTAAATCCTGATAATAATGCAAGTGGGTGCTCATATATAAAGAAGACCCTTCATAGCAATGAAGCGAATCGAAGAAGAGTGCAGAGAGAGCGAACACAAACAGAATTCAGAGAGAGTACTTTTGATGTGCGAACGAGATCTTCGATTATCACCGAGAGCAGAGCGTGAGGGCAGAGCTGTGGTGACAGAAGCAGAAGGTGATCAGGACTTGCGTAGTCTGATCTAAGCTTGATCTGGAAGCCAATTCAGAGCAGAGAGTGCTTGTTGGTTGATCAAGGGCAGCCGCGGAAGAACTGACGAGTAAGTGACTCGGTCGAGTGTCTGGACGGCAGTTCTCGCTAGTGACAGGAGGTCACTGAGTGAGGGGGAGTATTCCAGAGGGTGCAACGCTCGTGGAATCTTTCGAACGGCTCAACGGAAGGCTTCGGAGCGACGCGGACAGTTTGTGCATCAGCTGTGTGCTACAGCAGATGCTATAGTAACCCAGCAGAATCTGAGTATCGTTTAGAATAGGCTGAGTTTCGAGGAGACAGTAGTTGTTCTAGATAGATATCAGTACAGGGTGTGCAGACACAAGTCAGAGCCTGTTCTGATTGTGTTCGAGGATCCATCTAAGATTGAGTAACATAGGTTGCGTGGGGTTGTAATCGTGTGTACTTGGAGACCTTTGAGATTAGTGGATTGAGGACTCAGAATAGTCCTCCCCAGACGTAGGCAATTGGCCGAACTGGGTGAACAAACATTTGTCCTTGTTCATTCTTGCTGAAACAGTTTCTGGGTGAACAAGAGTGTGCTGTAGCAACTGCTTGTTCACGAATTTATTTATCAGAGGCGCTGCGAATTTCAATTGGTATCAGAGCGGGAGCTCGACACACAGAGTAAAAGATCCTACAACGCCTCTGAAGAAGACAAGGAACAATGAAGGACAGAGCACGAGCAGACCTCCATTGTTGGAAGAAAGCAACTATGGATATTGGAAGGCTAGGATGAAGGCCTTTCTCAAAGCCATTGATGAGAAGACCTGGAGAGCTATCGTGGTCCAGTGGGTCTCTTCCAATTACCATGGATGAACGGGGAGTCACACGGGTAAAACCTGAAGAACAATGGACTGCTGAAGAGGGAGCTGCAGCAACTAGTAATTCAAAGGCTCTGAATGCTATTTTTGCTGCAGTTGATGCTAACAATTTCAGGTTGATATCAAACTGTGATATGGCCAAGCAAACTTGGGAAATCCTGCAAACTGCCCATGAAGGAACTGGTAAAGTAAAGTTGTCAAGATTACAGATTATTGCTACGCAGTTTGAGAATCTGAGAATGCTAGAAGAGGAGACGATCACTGAGTTCAATGCAAAACTATGTGATCTGTCAAATGAAGCCCATGCTCTTGGAGAACCTATTCCTGAAGAGAAGCTGATTAGGAAGGTCCTCAGATCGTTGCCCACAAGATTTGACATGAAAGTAACGGCAATTGAAGAAGCTCAAAATGTCAGACACATGAGGCTGGAAGAATTGGTTGGATCCCTCAAACAATTTGAGATGAAGCTGGTTAAAGAAGAGCCCACTCCTAAAGAGAATATAGGACTGAATGCAAAAATAGAAGTGAAGAAGCCAGCTCCCGATGACCACCTGAGTCTGCTAGTAAAGAACCTCGGGAAGCTCTTAAAGAACATGGAGTCAAGATCTGGACAAAGTTCATTCTCACGAAGGCCATCTAGAAGAGGTGGAGAAAATCAAAGGAGAGGGAAGGAATCTGCTCAAAATGATGATGAGAAGAGAGACAGAAGAAAGGGCATGTTGTGCTGGAACTGTGAAGGATATGGCCATCGACAAGTCGACTGTACCAGCAAACCAATGAAGAAGGCTGAGTAGAAAAGTGCTCTCTCTGCACACTCTTCAATGGCCATGAATCTGACATTTTGAGCCTCTTCAATGGCCATCACTTTCATGTCAAATCTTGTGGGCAACGATCTGAGGACCTTCCTGATCAGCTTCTCTTCAGGAATAGGTTCACCAAGAGCATGGGCTTCATTAGCCAGATCACAAAGTTTTGCATTAAACTCAGTGACAGTTTCTTCTTCCAGCATTCTCAAATTCTCAAACTGTGTGGCAATAATCTGTAATCTTGACAGCTTTACTCTATCAGTTCCTTCATGTGCAGTTTGCAGAATTTCCCAAGCTTGTTTGGCCATGTCACAATTTGATATCAACCTGAAATTGTTAGCATCAACTGCAGCAAAAATAGCATTCAGAGCTTTTGAATTACCAGTTGCTGCAGCTCCCTCTTCAGCAGTCCATTGTTCTTCAGGCTTTATCCTTGTGACTCCCCTGTTCATCCATGGTGATTGGGGGAGACCACTGGACCACGATAGCTCTCCAGGTCTTCTCATCGATGGACTTGAGAAAGGCTTTCATCCTAGCCTTCCAATATCCATAGTTGCTTTCTTTCAACAATGGAGGTCTGCTTGTGCTCTGTCCTTCCTTCATTGTCTTGACTTCTTCAGAGACACTGTAGGATCTTTTACTCTGTGTGTTGAGCTCGCGCTCTGATACCAATTGAAATTCGCAGCGTCTCTTAACAGACAGATTTGTGAACAAGCAGTTGCTACAGCACACTCTTGTTCACTCGGAAATTGTCTCCGCAAACAATGAATAAGACAGAAGTTTGTTCACCCAGTTCGGCCAACTGCCTACGTTTGGGGAGGACTGTTCTCCAGTTCTCCATCCACTAATCACAGAGGTCTCCAAGTACACTCGGTTACAACTCCACGCAACCTATGCTACTCAACCTTGTGTGGATCACTTGACACAATCAGAACAGGCTCTGACTTGTGTCTCCACACCCTCTACAAATGTCAATCTAGAATAGCTACTGTCTCCCCGACACTCAGCCTATTCTAAACTACACTCAACTCTGCAGGGTTGCTGTAGCAACTGCTGTAACACACAGCTGATGCACAATTGTTCGCGTCGCTCCAAAGCCTTCTGCCGAGCTGATCGAACGATTCCACGACCGCTGCACACTCTGGAATACTCCCCCTCACTCAGTGACCTCCTGCCACTAGCGAGTACTGCCGCTTAGACACTCGACCGAGCCACACACCCGTCAGTTCTTCCGCGGCCTTCCTTGATCAACCAACAAGCACCACTGCTCTGAATTGGCTTCCAGATCAAGCTCGGATCAGACTACGCAAGTCCTGATCTCCTTCTGCTTCTGTCACCACAGCTCTGTGCTCACGCTCTGCCTTCGGGTGATGATCAAAGAACTCGTCCGTCGCACACCAAAATTCTCTCACTGAATTCTGCGCACGTACTCGTGTATCCCTCAGCTTCGATCAACCTTTCTGCTCTGTCGTGTTCTTCCTTAAAAGCAACTCCAGCTTCAACCAAGAACCGAACTTAGCAATGTCCCAAAAAGAACAATTATCTCCTAATTTTTAGGAGATTAGATTTGTTTTTAATTCCCAAAACAAATCTCCTTCTCTAGCTAGGAATTCCCCACTGGAATATTCTTGGCAGCAACTTAGAAATTCTTCTGATGCTCTCCGCAGGGCTGCCAGGCCTTCTAGCCAAAAGGCCCAGGTTGCTGCTGCTACTCGGACAGATGCTGCAGCCACTTGAACAAGCTCCTCCTATAGCATCCCCTGCTGTAGCTGCTCCTTGTTCACTTGTGCTGGTTTTGTCAAACACTGCCATACTTGCATCATCAGGAAGAATTCAAAGACAGTGTCTGACGGCGTTGCAGCATCTTGCTAGATATAGTGTGCAGAAGCATTCCGTGTACCACACATTGTAATAGAATAGGCTAGGTCTGCGAGTTAGGTCCATAGCTATTTGTTACTAGAAGTGTGTAGGTAGCCCGAAGAGAGTCTTTGTGATCAGACTGCTAGCTAGTCTAGGGAGTTAAATTGAGCGGAAGATTTTGACTAGGGGAGAAGTAGAGGTGTTGAGTCCTTTGTACCTTGAACCACGAATAATGAAGTCTTGAGGATCGGAGAGTGATCCTCCCTAGACGTTGGCAAGTTGCTGAACTGGGTGAACAAATCGACTGTGTCTTTTTTATTCTTTAGTAGAATAATTTCCTGAGGAAGAGACAGAGAATGCTACAACAGAAGCTGTAACTCCAGAAGTTGTAACTCGAGATCAACAGAGCAGCAAAATTTCACAAAGCTATGGACGAGTTCTGCCACGACCGCGGTATTAATCATCAATAATCATCCCCTATTACACCTCAACAGAATGGAGTAGTTGAGCGCAAGAACATGACCATTCAGGAGATGGCTCGAGTCATGATTCATGCAAAAGAGGTTCCGCTACGATTTTGGGCTGCGACAATGAATACTACGTGTTACATCATTAACCGAGTTTTCATCAGGAAAGGGACTGACAAGATGTGTTATGAGCTCTGGAGGCAGAAGAAAAATACTGTGAAATATTTTCACATCTTCGAGAGCAAATGCTACATTTTGAGAGACCGCGAGTATCGGAAGAAACTTGACCTGAAAAGTGATACAGGTATACTCCTTGGATAATCTAAAAATAGCAAGGCATGTCGAGTCTACAACAAACAGATAGGAATAGTGATCGAATCCATCAACATAACCGTCTAAGATACATATGAGGAACTTCCAAAGAGTGATGATAATGATGACCTTGAGCCGAGAGAATGCAATTAGAACCTTCTTCATGAACTGAACAATGCTGATTAAGAAGAAGTACTAGAGGATGCTACAGTAGAATCTCTTGATCAATCTAGTGAAGAAGTTTGACATGGACAAAGCAAGTCACAAACGAACGCCTGCAACTACCTATACGAAAGTGATCAAAGATGAAGCAGGAGTTGTTGATCAAACTTTGTACAGAAGCGTGATTGAAAGCCTGCTTTATCTAACTGCCAGCTGTCCAGATATATCCTACGCAGTAGGAGTGTGCGCCAGATATCAAGCTTGCCCAAAGGAGAGCCATCTTCAATCGGTAAAAATAATTATCAGGTATATTGGAAAACGACTAGCTATGGATTATGGTACACAAGTGGCACCAGCGCGGACCTGGTAGGCTTTTGTGATGCTGACTGGGCAGGTTGCGCAAAAGACGGGAAAAGCACCTCTAGAGGATGTTTCTTCTTGGGCAACAACCTGGTCTCCTGGTTCAGCAAGAAGCAGAACAATATTTCTCTATCTACTGCCGAAGTTGAATAAATTACTATAGGAAGTTGTTGTACTCAGATGCTCTGAATGAATAGATGATGACTGAATATGGTGTGTAAAAGGATGCTATGACCCTCTACTGTGACAATTTGAATGTAATCAGTATCTCCAAGAATCCAGTACAACATTCAAGGACCAAGCACATTGACATCAGACACCACTTCATAAGAGATCTGGTAGAAAAGGAAATTATCGTGCTAAAACATATAGCTAATGAGAAGCAATTGGAGAATATATTTACAAAATCATTGGATGGAGTTCGGTTCGAGGAGCTAAGATCCGCACTAGGATTATGTGTGGTACCAGAGTAGGTTTTTGTAGCAACTCTACTCCAGCAGAACACAGAGCTTGAAAGGCCCTCTTGTCATTTGTGACAAAAAGGGGGAGAAGAATTATTATGTTGATATTTTGGGCCCTGTTACAGAACTATCCGTAGCAGATGCAAGTCGACCTTCGAGAGAGAAGAGGAGCCCATGCTGTAGTTTTGTCAAAAAATGCCAAGGGGAGATTGTTAAGGTTATGGCATCCTTGGCAAAACAACCGCAAGAAGTTGCTACAACATCCTATGGTGTTAGAAGCTAGAGCAAGTTTCGGAAGCTGGCAACCGACCGCTAGAAGATGCTATAGCATACCATGAAGACTCAAAGCTAGAGCAACGTGGCCGATCAACATGGAGCAGCACGAAGAGCGTCCGAAAGGTTGTTGTTGGCGTCACAACAAGTCAGGGAGTCTCCCAGTCGATCACAGTTGATCAGAACTCTTCATCAGGCTATGGGAAGAGATTGAAGAAGATAAGTTTCTAAATTTTGGTTTAAGAAAGGAAGGCATCTCAACAACCTCCTTGAATCTAGGAGAAGATTGGGATTGTATCACAAAGATTAGGACAGATTCCTAAGTTCCAGTCAGCGTAAAGTTTCCAAGTTTGTTCGGTGTTGGAGCTATATAAGTGTCGCAGACGCACAACACACACACACCACAGAGAGATACGCATAAGCAGAGAGAGGGAGCTAAAGGCTAGAGCGCAGAGTTTTGGGTGCATGAGCTGAGAGAAGATCACGACTAGAGGAGTCTGATCTAAGCTTGATATAAGAACTTCAAGTGGAGCGTAGTCTTGTAGAAAAATCAAGTACTTTCTTTGGATCATAGTCGCGGAAAGAAGCTTTCGCGGACTATCGGAGAGCAAAACATAGTTCCTGAATATTGACAGGAGGTCATTGATCAAGTGGGAGCTTCGCTAGAGTCAGGAGAACTCGTGGAGGTCCGACTGCTCAGCAGGGAGTGCTTGGAGAGTCGTGGACAGAAGTTACAGCAACTTGACAGAGTAAGTTGCTATAGCATCCGTTATAACACATTTTTAGAATAGGCTAAGTCTGAGTAAGTTGTTATAGCATTCGATGTAACACATTGTTTTAGAATAGACTAAGTTTGTGTGATTAGAGCTTTAACGTTCTACTATTTGAATGTATTGACAGTGAGCTAGTCTGTGTGGTCAGACTTAGCTAAGATTCCAATTAGGTTAAAAGTTGAGGTTAGTTTTGGAATCCTTTGTACGTTAACTGTGATAGTGGAATCTTAGGGACTGGAGAGAAGTCCTCCTCAGACGTAGGCAGTTGCCGAACTGGGTAACCAAAGCTTTTGAATCTTTTAGGTTCGGCTGAAGCAAAGAATTTCACAAGTGTCACAAGAGGTTATTATAGCAACCTGTTGTAACCAGACACTCAACAACGCATCATAATTTCAAAGAGTAATGGAACGAGGGCCGGACTACAAGGTTTCAAGAAGGAAAATGTAATAGTAACAAGATGACAAATTGACATATATTGCCAAACAAATTTATTATAAGATTGTACTGAGCCTCCTTATTCAAGGAGTCTTTGTAAGAATAAATTCAAAACCGTTTTCTTTGCACATTTTTTTCATTTTTGTGTCATTGATTTTGAAAACATTCCATTTTGTGACATTTTCAACCAACATCATTGTCAGAGGTGATTTGTGGATTTTTTTAGCTCGGTTACTACAGCGTATTTGTGGCACTTGCATGTTTTATATATCGAGTAAAACTGTCACTAACAGTGGAGTTTTGCTTATTTTCAGTTTATTGATTATGAAATTTGAATGTTAAAACAAATAAATCGTTACATAGGTATGATTAACTATATTTAGTTTTGACATATAGAGGACATTTATCTTTTACCAGACACAAATGACTACTTTACAATGATTTGGTTAAAAGATATATAAATGGAATGTAAAAAAACAACAAATTAATTGAGTAAAAAAGTATGTACATCAGTTATGGGTTTTTTGTTCCATGGATGGCAGAGGAAAACTCTATTGGTCTGTCTGTCTATCTTATCTTATATAATAAATCTTGCCAAATTGAAGGGGGGTGGCAAAAGGTAGATAATGGAGTTGTGCAGTTCAGCAGCGGCCATTCTCAGACCGAAACTGTACCATGCGCGGTCATTTATGATGCCTTCCAGCTCCAACAGCAGCAGAGCTCCTCCTACTTCCGTTTCATTTACAAACTCACCACTTCCCACCCTGACTCATAACAATCCTTTCCGCTGCACGGCTGCAGCATCTCCCGTTACCTCCCTTGAGTCCAACAAACCGGACGTGCTCCCGGCCGACTTGACCGTCTCACAAACCGCCGAGCCCAATTCCAGGGTTAACACTCACTGCTCAGTCCTTACTACTAATATATATAGAATATCGCAGTTGCTCTGGCTTTAATTAATTTGGAGTTGTCTGTAGCATTGAAGTTCGTTTCCATTGTGTGACAGGTTAGGTTGAGTGTTGAGGTTCCACCACAAGTATGCCAGGACTGCTACAACAGAGTTATGAGGGAGTTCATGAAGCAAGCAAAGGTAATGTTCTGTTACCCTCTGTATTGAAAGCTACACACTCATATTGGTTTGCCTAACTATTTGTGACCTGGCGCTGTCATTCTTTGATTCTACACAAAATCAAGTCAGACAGTTGTATCATCTTTTCCTCTGTATCCCCTAAAGCTTAAACACTTCCCTAGTAAATTATTCACTTAAATGCTACGTATCTTGTGACTATTGAACACCCAATTGATTTCAATTTACATGCCGTTCCATATCTGTAGGTCCCTGGATTTCGTCCAGGAAAGAGTGTTCCAGAAAATATACTTATCAGTTTTGTTGGAAAGCAGCATGTCCTCAAGGCCACTGTAGAGTCAATTTTAAAGAGGACTCTTCCGCATGCCATGTCTTCGGTGTGATGATAAATATCTTATTTTGGTTCAGTTCTGATTTTCGTACTCTTCCTATTTTGCACTATATATTAAAGCGCAAGGACATGCTACTTGGTTTGACAAAACCCTGTGTTCAACTATGTAGGTTAAAGGGAATGCTCTTCAAGATTCAGTGCAGATTGTTACTAAATTTAGTGAGATGGAGGAAAATTACTCAAAGCTCCAGTCCTTAAGGTTTGTTATACCTTTAGATTTTACAGGAGTTGAGTTTCGCTGTTCATAATGTTATTAGCTTTAAATCCAAATCGCATACCGATTTAGTATAACCTCACAATTCTTTCTGATCTCGCTTCACGTTAGGGGGAAAATTAGTGCAGCACTACATTTATTATTCAAGTGGACATCACCTGAGCTTATCAGCTTACTGTTCTTTATTTGAGTTGTGGTCTAGATATGATGTTGTGGTTGATGTGGCACCTGAAGTCAAGTGGAATCCTGAAGATGGATTTAAGAACTTAAAAATTGTTGTCGAGATAGACGGAGATATAAATGCTCAGAAAGCATGCGAATATGAATTAAAACGTCGCCATAAGTCTCTCGGCATCTTGCGAATTGTGACTGATAGGGGATTGCAGGTAAACTACCACCAACTGCATCTTTTTTTTTCTCGTAAAGTATTTGAATCCTCTAACTAGCATGTTTGATTTAGATAAGACAATTAAGGTGAAAACTGAAAACAAAACTACTGTACTTCAGGTCGTTTTTTCATTGTTTCACTGACTATTTAAGGGTGTGCAAATGATAGCATCATACTTCTGTTCCAAATGTAACAGTATCGTTGAAATTTCAGTGCAGCCCAGTTGGCAGTATACCTATAACATAAGCCATCAATACACCTGATCAAAACAGGGTAGAATTGAAATATGATGAAACATACTAAAATAGATGATGAAATTTGACATCAAGTATGTAGATGACCTGTATAAAATATATTTATCAGTAATGATGGATTGAGACAAAATATTTGTTAACAAATAAGATGGTGATCTAGTCCTACAACAAAGACATCATCACAATTCCAGGCTAGGATGGTGTGTACTACTTAGCAACCAGTTGGCTGCCTCATTCCATAATAATTATGATGTTTAATGGCATTGTGTTTCCATATCACTAGATACAGATAGTACAAGTGTCTATATATAATGTGCCTATATTTCTATTGTTTGATTGCCGAAAGCGCGGAATAGGTATTTCTGTGGCAGTTGTAACCAAATTTTTACATAAGTTGTGAGATGTTTGTCAGTTTTCCTTTTTGGTCATAAATCCATATTTTTTGCGCGCATATTTCTTGTAGTTCAATTTACAATGCTTTACGTGAAGTTTCTCCATGGCATGAATTTTTTTTTTATTCTTATGGTTATTTTTAAGTGGTTTCAATGCACTGCAGGTTGGTGATGTGGTAGTGGTTGACATTTCCGCAACAACAATCGATCAAGACGAATCCAACGTTTCAAATATTCCATCTGCTGAAAGTACAGGTTTGTGTCTTGAAATAAACATGATGAATAAATTTCAGTTGATCTGCTAAATGAAGTGCCTGTAGTGTAGCTGGTTTGTTGGCAACTGATTTATTTTTCTGGAGATTTTTACTGAGTGATTGACATCCTTCAAGCTTGGGCCCACCCATTCTGCAGCATTGAAACATAAACTATTCTGCTACTCTGTTTTGTGTCTTCATTGGTTGTTTCATAATCACAAGAACGCAGAACTGAACTACTTTGGGCGTAACTGTCATATTCAAAAATACCTTTCTGTGGTAGGGTATGTGATATGTTACTAGTATTCTAGCTGGTAAGTTGTCAACAATTGTTTCTGATCATGTGCGAAATTTGGTGTTTCTTTCATCCACCTTATCATTTTTATTTTGTTTAATATTTGGAAAAGGCGTGATTTTATTGTTTCCAAAAGAGGGGCACAATTACTCAGGCATACCCAGGTGAAACACACGAACTGCGCAGAAACCCCAAACACCAACCTAGACTAGCCTAACCGTACAGGCTACATAAAAAACACCACTGGCTAACATGTTGAATTCTCTCAATCAGATCTGAAAAAGGAAACATAAACTCCTCACAAGGAAGCTAGATCAGCTGTGCCCCAATCCCCAGCATGCTCTGTTGCATCAACATTTTGTCATTCAGATTTGACTTGATACTGTCTCCAATCTGAACTTCAAGCATCAGACAATCCTTTTGATTATTTTTTCCATGTTATTAGAGTCGTTCTTGAAAATCAAATTGCTCCTAGCATTCCAGGTCTCATATGTTATATTCCCAAACTAGCAACAAGAAAAAAGTCATAGTTATACTACCCTTTTATTAATTGCAGGGGTCATTTATGTAGTTCAGTAAGTATCATAACGAGAACATGTTAAAACTCTAATTTATGAGTTTGTTACTCATTTATCCTCATGCAGGTTTCCAGTTTGATACAGAAGATGGTGATAAAGTTCTTCCTGGATTCCTTGATTCAATTGTTGGCATCCAAGGAGGCGAAACCAAGTCTTTCCCACTCTATTTTCCTGATAATTGGAGACAAGAACACCTTAGGGGAGTACATGCTCAATTCACTGTAAGCTTTTAATTGTCCAAAGAGGGGTGCCAGTTTACCGATTACCTAATTATGTCTTTTATCAGTATTTATGTCCAGGAGACTATTCTGATAAGCTATAGTTGCTCGTATTAGGTTAAGTGCAAGGAATTATTTTATAGAGACCTTCCACCCTTTGATGACTCAATTGCTGACAAGCTTGTTCCTGGGTGCACCACACTGGAGGAGGTGAGTCACTAATTAGACACCAGAGAAGTTAGACTGTGTTTCTGCAAATTTCAAGGTTCATGTATTGTTCGTTGATAAGTGTACAAAGAGCATAGATGAATCATCTTCATTTTATTCCAGGTTAAAAGAATAATACTGCAAAAATGCATAGAAATGGAGCAAACTGCTAGAGATCAAGCCACGGATAATGCCATTCTGGACCAGCTCCGCAAGGTGGGTTCTTTTCTGCGTAATCAAAATGTCTACAGAGTTTGGCTATGGAAGTGCTCGTAATTTTTGTATCGATGTCTGCTAGATGTCATGGTTAAACTATCATCTTCGACCCTACGTTGTTAATGATATGATGATTGTCTGTCTCAGATGGTTAATGTTGAAGTCCCCCAGTCTTTGTTCGAAGAACAAGGGCGGCAGTTTTACGGGGCCCAACTTTTAGAGATTCAGGTGAACCCACACATAAGTAATTTATTGCCAGTGGTTTATGTTGTCAATTTCATAATTTTATCTTTCTACAGGCCAACATGAAGCTCAGTGAGGAACAATTAGCTACATTATCAAGTCCCAAGTCCGTCAGTCAGTTTCTTAATAGTCAGAGAGAAAATATAATTAGCGTTATTAAACAGAATTTGGCTGTTGGAGATATTTATAAACGGGAGAACTTACAGGTATGCTTTGCTCGCACACGTATTGTTTATATTATATTCCCCTTGTAGCGTTTAGGATAAGCACTGTTTACTTTGTTGTAGTTTGCTACTGAAGAGCTTGTAAAAGAAGTTGAGAATTCAATAGAAGAGTTCAAACACCAGAATCAAGAATATGATGAGGAAAGAGTAAAGGACCAGGTTGGTTCATATGTTCGCTATACTGATTGGTGAGAATGTGATCGATAAAAATTCATTTATACATGATTATTTGTACAGGTACAAGAATTACTGGAGGGAGCGAAAGTACTGGAGTGGCTCAAGGAGCGAGCAAATATCCAATACGTAACCAGATAGTCATTTGGCTTTCAGAGACTCACTCATACTGCCACCTATTGTCAACTAGTAATATGTTCAGTTGCATCAGTGTCTGCAATTTTATATGTGCAGTGCCAAAGAAAAATGTAATACGAGATATGTTTATGCGGTTGAGGTCGAGCCTTGGATGTCAAGTCCAAAAAAGTAATTCCAATGAGGTAAAGGTCCATGTCACCCGACACCGTGGTTCGTAGCCACGTGCTCTAATCCTCTGAGCTACAAGCCCCGCCCCGTCTCCACTAGATCTGTTCCCGGGAGCACCAAAAAAGGAACCTTTTCTTTCCCAGCCATTTCTGGGTTAAGAAGATGTGAAAGCGCGTTTCTCTCTATAAGAAGGGTGCGTTCCGGGGTGTGAAGTAGGAGAGAAGGGATGTCATAATCGGGGTTTTGAATAAGACAATTTTTTCATTTTTTTTATATGAATATGAAAAATTAAGAAAAAGTAATAAGAATGAGAGGTGTTAAGCTTTTTATCATTCTGGCGTCGAGCTATTTTACCTTTCCTATTCTTTCTCCCGACCCTTCAACTAAGAAAGATGCTTACTTCTTAAAATATCCCATATATGTAGATGGAAACAGAGGGCGGGGGCAGATTTATCCGGACGGGAGCAAGAGTAATAATACGGTTTATAATGCTACAGCAGTATGTATAGTAACTAAAATTATACGAAAGGAAAAAGGGGGATATGAAATAACTACAGGGGATCCATCAGACGGGCGTCAAGTGGTTGATATTATTCCTCCAGGACCAGAATTTCTTGTTTCAGAGATCAACCATTAACAAGTAATCCGAATGTGGGTGGATTTGGTCAGGGAGATGCAGAAATAGTACTTCAAGATCCATTACGTATTCATGGCTATTGAGAACGAATCAAATCAGATAGTTCTATTTCTCAATCTTTCTGACTGCTCCTATGGAACCAAGGTCGAAAAGACTGAAAAAAGCATTCATTCACAACCACTGATGAAGATATAAAGAAAAAATCCAATCCGGATCCATACAGAAATGAATTGTGGATACAACACACCAATAGACGGATTTGAGTTGGTCTTTAGTCTTAGATTTTCTATCAAAGATCTTGTATATCTAGATACTAGATATACAAGATCTTTATATTCACCCAATCTTTTGGTTACTAATAACTAATAAAAAAAAGGTTAAAGGTTTGAGTCAATTAAGGGAAGGAACGTTAATTACTAAATTACAAAGTATCCATTGCTTCAAATTCAAATTTGATCTCTTTCCATACTTCACAAGCAGCAGCTAGTTCAGGACTCCATTTACAAGCCTCGCGGATAATTTCATTACCCTCGCGAGCAAGATCACGTCCCTCATTACGAGCTTGTACACATGCTTCTAGAGCTACTCGGTTAGCTACGCCACCCGGTGCATTACCCCAAGGGTGTCCTAAGGTTCCGCCACCGAACTGTAGTACAGAATCATCTCCAAAGATCTCGGTCAGAGCCGGCATATGCCAAACGTGAATACCCCCTGAAGCCACGGACAGAACACCTGGTAAAGAGACCCAATCTTGAGTGAAATAAATACCGCGACATCGGTCTTTTTCAATACATGCTTAGGACCTCTTCACCTGTAATTCAATTTATTTTCTTTTTTATGCATCAAAATATGTTATTTGAATTGGAACCTATTAATTGTTACAAGTTTGTGGATAATAACTATGACACCATTCATCCCACAATTGATAAATTGAAATTGCATCAACTGATCTGAAATTCAGTAAAGCAGTTATCAGCATTTGGATTTAAATATATATTAATTTTTATAACTCAATTTGACTTAAAAGACAAAAAAAAAAAAAAAAAAAAAGAGAGAGAACGATTTAGCTATGTAGTACTATCGAATGTGTTGGGTCACAAGTCCGGTTTGGAGAAAAATGTCTCTTATTAAAAGATTGAATTTGGCTTCTGTAAAACTAGTGGGCATTATGGCTGAGTCGGGCTTTGTTTGTGCCTAAGACTATGTTCTTTTGTACTTATAAAGTACTTATAAGTAAATATATATACATATAAGTAAATATAAGTATTCATCATATCTTTCACCACCACCACTATTCATCATCTCTTTCATCACCACCTCCACTATTCATCACCAACACCACAAACCACTATTCATCACCACCACCATAACCACTATTCAACACACCATCACCACCAGAACCACCATAAAAAACACCACCACTATTCATCATCACTTTCATCAACACACCACCACCACTATTTATCACCACAACCATTATAATAACACCACCATTCATCATCTCTTTCATCAACACATCACCACCACTATTCATCACCAATGTTATGGTGTTGTAGTGTTGTGGTGGTGGTAGTAGTAGTAGTAGTGTTGTGATAATGATAGTGGTGGTGTGTGTGGTTGTGTTGTGGAAAGAGATGATGAATAGTAAACATAAGTAAAGTAATAAATTTAAGTACAAAATATAAGTACAAAGGAACACACTCTAAGTGATGGGTCGAGCTAGCTAAGGAGCGGATTGGACTTTGAAAAAAAGCATTTATCGAAAGCGTACATAAACAATAGAACATCGTAACATTCAAAAACATATCAAAACTTCAAAACTCAGAAAATAAAATAGTGAAACACCAACAAATTAAACTAAATAAAACTTAAAAACCATTCGATCCAAAACAAATCAGGGTAAATGGAAAAAATGAGATATGAGACTCTTTGAGAGACTTCGATTATGAGGTTTTTGAGAAATGTTCAAACCCAAGATCTCAAATTTATTGAATTGCATTGAAAAGAATGAAAATGTGGTTACGAAGTGACAAATTTCACGACAACCTCCTTGTACCCAAGGATGGAAGGAACCTCAAAGGCAAATCGCCCAATTACACTAAAATCATCTAACTAGCCCATGATGAATCGCCTAACACAATGTGTTTTCAATATAATTCAAGATGTTCTATGTAGTGTAGACGGATCCTTTTTTATAGGCTTGGTAGGGAGCCTATGGGTGCCTCGGTGCATGGATCTTCACCAAAGTTGTCGAGCTTTATTGTAGCTCGGTCAATGGAGTGGACTTCTTTGGGATCTCCCTTCTTCGGTCAGGTACATATATTTGGCTTGATGACGCTTTGACCTTGCTCTTCTCTTTGTTTGATGCATGAACATGTCTTCATGGCACCTTGGACTCCAACTTAGCTCTTCTTCCCTACCTTTTTCCTTATGTCCGTCTGGTCAATGCCTCATAATGTTGACTTGGCCATTTGACTTGGCTTTTCTTGCTTTTGACGTGGACATGTGTGGGTAACAAGGCGGGTCAACCCGGGTCTCCAATCGGGGTCATGTCGGGTCTCTTGGGAGTGCCTCGTCAACACAACATGGGTTAGATGTGCGGGCCTTATTAGGACTTGTTGTTGCTGCAAGGGTCCTGTTGGGTGGTGCATGTGCCGGGGTGGTATCTCATGGGTCACTTATTAGGCCCTCGTCATGTTTGCTCGGGCTAGCTTGGTCCCTTGCCTAGGTCATCAGTGTGGGGATCCTTGAGGATACTCGGTCGTCCTTAGAAATGCACGACACGACTTGTCTACTAGGACCGAATCTTCTCAAGGCTCATTGAAAACCCTCTAACTTGTCTTCGTAGGTCCTATCAATACTCTGCCCCTAAAAATGACCTTATCCTCAAGGTCAAATGTGAAAAATTGATGCTTGGTCATTCTCATACGGTCCTATGCTGTGTTGTACTTGGGAAAAGTAGTTCCTTTGATATGAATTTTGAAGCACCCGATCCCTTTCACTCACTTTGTAATGCTTTTCAATCTTGCACCTTAGGCCTTGAGATTGCTATGAGTTGAGCTTCTTCTGTTTGTTCACCTGCCTCTTTCTCGAAACCTCCGGTAGGTTGGACCCTTGACCCTCCATACTCGAACTCCATGAGTAACTTCTTCCAATTAACCTTGGTATCACCCAAAGATCTGAGCCATTATAATCCGAGGATGACACCGGTACTCTGTAACTTGAAAGTCTGCGAGGGTGTTAGTCTGGTCATACTATTAAGGGTTATCTCGACGTTGCCTCGTCTTGGTTTCCCTCATCTTTCTTCACAAAGTAGTGCTTGTCTAGTAAGACCTCCTCCTCGTCATGGACTAAGATGACTTCGAGCAGCCTCTCCTTGTACAGATGTCTAGGTGCAAAGGGTTCCTCGCGTCGGAAACAAAGTCCATTAGGCCTCTTATCTCGTGCCTCGGCCTCGATGATTTGTCGGTGTGCATGTCATGCTCTATAAAGTTTCTCTGGGTCGTGGCTAGAGGTGACTCTCCTCTTGTCAGGTTGCCCTCTGCAAGAGCCTTGATTCTCGACGTTTGTTGGCCATCGGCATGTGCGGTCCTCGGATATATGTTGGGCCCTTGGTTGACCTTCTCGATCCCATCTCTCTCTTCAACTAGCTAAGTCAAGGACATCCCTCGCTTTGGCCCCTCGGGCATAGTATCCACATTGGTGCTCGAATGTATGGCTTGAGTCATTTCATAAGTTTTCCCATAACAACAACATCTGAAATGTCACCAAGTAGTTTTTTCATGTCCAGCGCTCTTAGGCCCTACTCTTTTGACCTTAAATTTTAATTACTTAAGTTAAGTCAAGTTAAGTTAAGTACATTCCTGCATGTCTTTCATTACCACCACCACCACCACTATTCATCACCATCATCACCACCACCACCACTATTCATCACCGCCACTATTCAACACAACCACCACTATTCATCATCACTACTATTCACCACCACCACCAGTATTCATCACCACCACCAGTATTCATCACCACCATCACTATTCATCACCGCCACTATTCATCATAGTCACTATTCACCATCACCACCACTATTCAACACAATCACTATTCACCACCACCACCACTATTCACTAAGAGGTTGTGGTGGGGGTGGTGAGTTGTGACGGTGGTTGTGGGTTATTGTGGTAGTGGTGGTGGGTTATTGTGGTAGTGGTGGTGGTTTGTTGTGGTGGGGGTGGTGGCGGCTGTGTTGGTTGTTGTTGTGATGGTGGTGGTGTTGGGTTGTGGTGGTGGTGATGAGTTGTTGTGATGGCGGTGGTGTTGGGTTGTGGTGGTGATGATGAGTTGTGGTGGTGGTGGTGAGTTGTTGTAGTGGTTTGTGATGGTGGTGGTGGTGATGGGTTGTGGTGGGTTGCGGTGGGTGGTATTGGGTTGTGGTGGTGATGATGAGTTGTGGTGGTGGTGTTGGGTTGTGGTGGTGGTGGTGAGTTGTGGTGATGGCGGTGGTGTTGGGTGTGGTGATGATGGTGGTGGTCGATTAATGTGGTGGTGGTGGTGTGTTTTTGTGGTGGTTGGTTGTGGTGATGAATAGTAATTTAAGTACTTAAGTTAAGTTAAGTCACTTAAGTTAAGTTAAGTTAAGTTAAGTTAAGTAACTGACTTAAGGTCAAAAGAACAGACTCTTAGTGCTAAGATGGCCATTAGTTCGGACTTGTTTAGGGCCTTGCACTGCTCAAGTTCCTTAGCTAACTCAACCTTTGCCTCTTCAGATTCAGAGTTATTGCAAAACTCCTAGTTAGCCTTGATATCTCCAATGATTTGGAGCTGTTGCTTTCCAAGGAGGACGTAGGTCACCTTAAGCTTCAAAGCGATGAAGGAGGTGATAACTTAGTCCCCTGATAACATGTATTGTACTTATAGGTAGAACCCTCGCCTTCCTTGGTCCCACGCATTAAGAGCGTTACTTTGAAATCGCTCTTGCCTTTAACCTTGATCCCCTCATCTTGGATTAAGAGTTGCACTATTGAGTTGAGGTGGCTCTCGGAGCACAAAGCGCCATGTAGCCCCTTGTGAATGCCTAGGCTTTCTAGCTTGATGGCCCTTGGTTTGAGCTAACCTTGGACAGCTTGCGGGCCCTCGGTCGAGCTGATTGGCCCCATCCCTTTCCTCCACCAATAGCGCCTGCCCTGCCAATCATTAATACCAAAATTATCTTATTGTCTCATTCGGGGTTGGACCCCTAAGGGCTGTTTAGTCACCGTTATTAGGCTCTTGCCTTGGTCCAAAGTTGGCGGTGGATTTCCAATCCTTGGTTTCTCGGGGCTTAACTTGACATCCTCTTGAATGTCTTCGGTTGGATATAGTTCATCCAACATCTTCATTATCTTTAGCAAGTCACTTCCAACATTGATGAACCTGCCCTTCCATGGCTATTATCATCTCTCAATTGAGGAGAGTCTTCTCTCCATGTTGGAAATCCTTGTTATGACATCGTACAAGCAAGGCTTGAGTGCGCTCAAGTCCTCTTTAATGACAGTGAGCCTCTCATCAACTTCAGCGGCTTCTCGAGTCATCATGGTCTCCAAGATCAAATGCTATGAGTACAAAGTGGTTAGGATCCAATATCTTATGATTTAGAACTACAGCGTAAAGAATGAAAATTTGGTTACAAGTGACAAATTTCCGACAGCCCCCTTGTAACAAGGATAGAAGAAACCTCAACTAATTGCCTAACCACACTAAGATGATCCAGTATAGGCGGATCACTTTGTAACTAGCTAATGTTGAAGTTCCTAACACAATATATTTTTAATATAATTTAAGATGTTTTATGTGGTGTAGCCGAGTCCTCTTTATAGGCTTGGTAGGAGCCTAAGAAGGTGGATGGTTCAATGGAGCCGTTAGGCATTATTTCAGCTCAGTCAATGGAATGGACTTCCTTGGGATCTCACTTCTTCGGCTAGGTACATGCATTTCTCTTGATGACGCCTTGACCTTGCTCTTCTGTTTACTTGGTGCATGAACTTCTCTTCATGGCACCTTAAACTTCGGCTTGTCTCTTCTTCCCTACCTTTTTCTTTATGTCCATATGGTCAATTGCCTCATAATGTCGCCTTGGACCATTTGACTTGCCTTTCCTTGTTTGTCAAGTTACCTCCGGCCAGCTTTATCCCTTGCCTGGGCCTTAATGGAACTTTTCAGTTGTCCTCGACATTCCTTGGGTGGAGCCTTCCCGTGTCATCGGTGCAGGGCTCCTCGAGGCTACTCAGTCGTGCTTGGAAATCCTCGGCACTACTCCTTAGTGATGCATGGGTCTTGTCTGGTCGTGCCCGTACCTTGATGGAAAACTTCGAGGCTCCTCGAAAGCATGTGATCGGTAGATTTAATCTCATTTATAGCACCTCATAAACTTAAGATTTCAAGTAGTTTTTGAGCGATTCCGTATTATTTCATTCGTTTTCATCTATTTTAAGGTTAGAACTTAGTACTTGGATTTGGATACTCGACCGAGGGAAAACACACTTTGCAGGCTGATTTTTGGACAGCAACAAGCTCGTGCGCCTTTTGAGAGTACCACGCGCCATCTATAAGATCTTCGGGTGTCGTTTTCTCACTCCAGACGCCGTCTAAGAACATTCCCCGATATCAGGCGCCGTTCCATCTTCCAAGCAGCGTTCCTATCAGGCACCATTTGGCACTATGCCAAACGACTTTTGGATTCACATCAATATAAAAGGATCTCTCGGGAGGAGAAAAATCATTCAAAGATTGACGATTGAATCTTTTACACAGTTCTGAGCTTCATGAGCAGCAAGGAAGAGTCAGGAGCCTATTCCGACAAGTAGCTAGCAAGCATGGCACAGTTTTGTAAGGATATCTCTAGTGAAAGTACATATATCTAGTGCTTGTTCTCGTTGAGAGTTTGTATGCTAAACATCTACTATCCGTACATATGTTTTGTTTATTTTTGCACATTTGAAATAACTTGTCTCTATGATAACTTGCATAAATTAGTCTGAGGACGTATATAATTTTAATTATTACTTGACATGTTATATTCATTAGCTATTGACCGGGTATTGAACCTATACCATGTGCTAGAGTAGACATATATCACATGCTCACATACATGCTTGCTCCGTAGCCACTTGTTTATCCTGCATGCTCACTAACCGTGTTAAATTTCCTAAAATGCCAAACCTTGACTAAATTTAGAGTAGATTAGTATAACTTTGTTTATAACATAGTATGCATCCTAATTAATCCCTTGGACCACCTTAGGGCTTACCTAAGTAAATATAAATTTTGTTTCACAATTGCATCCACCATCAAAACATCACGTTGACATCTTAAAGAGATTAAAATATTGCTATGACAGCGTGATGTAAACTTGAATGTTTGCAGTAAATGTGAGTAGGAGAAAATAAGAAATAGAAGACGAGAAGGAGATGTGGGAGAGAATCGGGGAACGAGAGTGATTAAGAAGAGATGAATATTTCTTTGATTACTTCTTTTTGTTTACCATATTTCCCTCTTATACTAACTCTAATACAGGAAGGTTATTCATCGCTATTATGTTAGTGCTTCTTCTTCTTCTTCTTGGCTTTAGAAATGATGGAATCGCCTTGGATATGAAAGTGTGTGACTTGGATATCGATATTGATCGCATAGTCGCTTTCCATAGTCAATATTTCGACCTTATTGAGCCAAAGTTTGCACAAAATCTGAATTGGAATAATCAAAATGAAACAATCTCTACTTCTTGGCTTTAGAAGTAGAAATCAAGCTTAGTAGCTTAGATGTATGAGAAAACAAGCTTTTGGGTACAAAAACATAAGAGAGTTTGTGTTTTCAATAGCTTAGGGAAAAGAGAATGTATATGTTGCATTGTATGTTCAAATGAGTAACTCATCCTCTTTATATAGAGAATGTAAAGGCATGAACAAGAGATGTGCCTTTAGACAAGGATGTACCTTAATCCCTAAATTTAAATTTAAATATAAATGCATGAGTAAAAGTTGTCTTTTGCCCATATACCCATTCATGCATTAATCATGATATAATTTTATATGTTTTTCAAATCATATGAAAAACTTTTATTCATGCATTAACCATGATATAATGTCATATCCTAACATTTTAACTTAGGGTATATCACCCTAAAACCCCAACAATCCTCCCCCCTTTTAGGGTGACCTTGTTTTCAAACAACACTTTATTTAAGTAAACTCAAGCATAAGCGAAAATGTCACTAGGATTGAATTTCCGCATAGTGTAGTTACACATTTCAAATACTCGGAAATCATGGTGTCACTACGGATTGAACCAATCAATCCATCTGGGTACCTGAAGATAACACACACTTGAGTTACGTCCAAACTCTAAGCTCAAACTTGACTCTTAATGGCCCTTCAGTCTCTATCCTTTCATGAACGCATTGAAATCGACCCATATTTCATTGAAGCAACCAATAACTTCACGTTCACATAGGTAAACGCTTTTAGGGGACAACCTCACTAAATCATGCTCCTACAATAAGCACTTTGTCAAAGAATCTATTAAGAGGAGTTCATCCTCAACCTATTAATTGTAGGTCATGAGAACTAGCTTGGGGATAATTATTTGTGCTCATCAATCTCTTAAGTGTGAGCTTTCCGCATTGAATTGGAATCTAACGCTAGTTAGATACGAATTGGGTATCTCACCACTAAGAAATTATACGGGTCTTAGTCCCATCCCCTTTACCGACTTCGAGACCAAGTCTCTAGCTAATCCCTTCGTCAAGTGATTTTGCTGTGACCTTACAAAGTCCACTAATATCATCCCATGCAATATGAGCTCTCTAATTGCACTATGTCTCACACCCAAGTGTCGAGACTTACCATTGTATACATGGCTATATGCCTTAGCCAAAGTTGCAGCGCTATCACAATGTATCATTAATGGTAATATCGGCTTTTCCCACAATGGAATCTCATACATCATGTTTCTAAGCCATTCGGCTTCCTTTGCCACCGAAGCTAGTGCCACAAATTCAGATTTCATTGTTGAACTTGTGATGCAAGTTTGTTTCTTGGAAGCCGAAGAGATTGCACCTCCCGGGTAAGAATACCCATCCACTTGTGGACGAATGATCCTCCTCATTTGAGATCCAACTTACATCTAAATATCCGTCAATAATTGAGGGAAAATCATAATATAAAAGACCTAGGTTCATAGTCCCTTTGAGTAACGTAGTATTCTATGAACTGCTTGCCAATGTTGCATACTAGGATTGCTAGCATAGCGACTTAGCTTAAAATGCAATGTCCGGCCTTGTGCAAGTCATGGCAATCAAGCTGTCAATGACTCTAGAATACTCTAATTGTGATATTGTTTTGCCTTTGTTAGGCATGAGCCGAGTTGAGGGATCATATGGTGTACTTGCCGGATGACAATCCATATAGTTAAACCTCTTTAACATTTTCTCAATGTAGTGAGATTGTGTCAAAGCTAGACTTCCCTCGACCTTCTTAATTCTTATCCCAAGAATTACCTCGGCCTCCCCCATATCCTTCATAGAGAATTTAGATGACAAAAATTCCTTTGTTCGATTTATGCACTCCATGTTAGCGCCAAAAATTAGCATGTCATCTACATATAGACAAATGATTACTCCATTTCCGAAGTTATCAAATTTGTTATACACGCACTTATCCGATTGATTCAAAATGGATCCATTGGATAACACAACGTCATCAAACTTTTGATGTCATTGTTTAGGTGCTTGTTTAAGCCCATACAAGGATTTAACAAGTTTGTACACCTTGTGCTCTTGTCCTGGCATAACAAATCCTTCAGGTTGTTTCATGTATACCTCTTCTTCCAGCTCTTCATTTAGGAATACAGTTTTCACATCCATTTGATGTACTAGCAACTTATGTATATATGCTAATCCAATCAACAACCTTATAGTTGTGACTCTTGCAACTGGTGCATAAATGTCAAAGTAATCGGTCCCAAATTTTTGTCTAAAGCCTTGGCCTACCAGCCTTGCCTTGAACTTATCAACCGTTCCATCTACTTTCATCTTCTTTTTGAAGATCCATTTGTTACCCAAAGGCTTACAACCAGGTGGTAAATCCACTAAGATCCAAGTGTTGTTACCCATGATAGAATCCATCTTATCATTAATTGCTTCTTTCCAAAATAATACGTCCTGGGAATTCATGGCCTCATCAAATGTTTTAGGGTCAGTCTCAATCCCGTGACAATACATGTATTGAGTCAACCTTGTCTCTAGTTCCTTCTACTAGCTACATGTGAAAATCATTACCAAATGATTTCTCTTTTCTTGCTCTCTTACTCCTTTTAATTTTTGGAATTTGTTCATTTTGGGTGACATTCGATTCTTTATTAGGCACAAGACTCAAATTTGTATTCATGCTAACAGATGAAAATCTCTTTTCATCAAATATAGCGTCTCTCGATTCAATAACTGTATGAATCGAAACATGTTTATTAGGTTCTATGACATAGAATCTATAAGCCTTGGAGTGTTCGGCATATCCTATGAATATGCACTCAACCCCCTTTTCACTCAAAGTTTTATGTTTAAAGATAGGTACTCTCACTACCACCCTACATCCCCAAACTCGAACATGATTCAAATTTGATTTTCTTCCATACCAAATTTCATATGGAGTAAGCTTCCTCCTTTATTTGGAACTCTATTCAGTACATAACAAGCCGTTAACATGGCTTCTCCCCAAAATCCATCATTTAGTCCCGAGTATGAGAGCTTGGAATTAACCATCTCTTTTAGACTCTATTCTTTCTCTCTGAAATATCATTTTGTTGCGGGGTATAAGGAGCCATGGTTTCATGAATGATCCCAACAGATTGGAAATAATTTGGATCATAGTATTCCCCACCTCGGTGCGCAACCTTTTAATCAAGGTTCCCTTTTGAAGTTCAACTTCGCTCTTATAAACCTTGAATTTATCAAGGGCTTCATCTTTCGAATGTAACATATATACATAGCAAAGTCTAGAACAATCATCTATATATGTGACAACATATTTCTTATTTCCTAGAGTAGGTGATGCATGAAAATCACATAAATCGCTATGCATGAAAATCATGAAATGGTTGCCTAGTAATCTTAGTTAACATGCAAGTTCTACATTTATCATTATTCATGTCAAATTTAGAAATTAAATCATGCTTGGACATTTCATGTAATCTTTTATAATGTACGTGTCCTAAGCGAGCATGCCATAAACTAGATAGATCATTTGACGTATTTGAAAAAGAGACATTTGCATAAGTCATAAACAAAGATGTAACAACTTTATTAATACTTAACTTGAACATTACATTACACAAGCATCCTTGTCCAAAATACACACCACCTTTGGACAATTTAAACTTATCGGCTTCATACACTTGCCGATAACCTAATTTATTTAAAATAGTACCAGACACAATGTTTTTTCTCACACTTGATACATACAAAACATTAACAAGAACTATAGTTTTTGCCGAAGAAAATTCTAACTCTACTAGGCATTCTCCCAATATAGAGGCAGTCTACTCGTCTCCCATATGAAGTACTTTTCCTCCACTTGTAGCGGCAAAGGACTTGAACATTCCTTTATCTCTACACACATGCACCGTAGCACCTGAGTCGACCCACCACGATGTCTCATCATCTTCCATCATACATATTTCAGAAAAGTTAGAAATATAATCCATAATAGATGTAATACTAACAGTTTCTAAACTTGAAACTAAACTTTTCTGACCTTGATGAGACTTCGGGTCTTGGTTTTTAGCACCAAGATCTTGGCCTTGAGCCTTCATGCTCTTCCCTTTTCCCGCGCGGCAATCTTTCTTGAAGTTTCCCGCCTTCCCGCAAGTCCAACAAACATTTTCCTTAGAAGGATGCTTCTTGTTAGGACCATTGCTTACTTGTTGGTATGGCCTTTTCTTGCCCTTGTTCTTGTTTACTTTTGGATTGCTAGTCTCCATCATATTTATCTTGTGAACTTCCTCCTTATTGACACCTTCTTGTATTCGAAGCTCTTCTTCAATTCGAAGTTCACTAGCAAGCCCCACAAGAGAAATCTCTTCCTTCTTGTGCATAAATGTGCACTTAAAGTCCTTCCAACTAGGTGGTAACTTGTCTATTATGCTGGAGACAGCGATGGACTCATCCATCTTCAACTTGTGTTGGGCAAATTGCCCCAAGATGCGTTGCATCTCATGGAATTGTTCTATAACAGGCCGAGTATCCACCATCTTGTAGTTATTAAAGTTACTAACAAGAAATTTGAGGCTAGAAGCGTCTTCGGCCATATACTTGGATTCTAATGAATCCCATAAAGATTTTGCAGACTCTTCATTTTGATAAATATCAAACAAGGCATCGGACATACCGTTCAAGATGTGGCCTCTTGCGATTTAGTCATCATTCTCCCATTTGTTACTACGCCTAAATGACTCCACCGGTGGGTCATCTCTAACTTCGGGGCAAGGAGTGGATATGACATACGCCACTTTGAGATTGGTGAGTAGAAAATGCATCTTCTTTTGCCATCTCCTAAAGTCAACGCCTTCGAACTTTTCAAGCTTTTGAAAGTTGCTTGTCATGTCCCTTAGCGAAGCCATCTTCAAAATATTGAATTTGATTGTTAGTGCTCCTTCTTCTTCTTCTTGGCTTTAGAAATGATGGAATCGACTTGGATATGAAAGTGTGTGACTTGGATATCGATATTGATCGCGTAGTCGCTTTCCATAGTCAATATTTCGACCTTATTGAGCCAAAGGTTGCACAAAATCTGAATTGGGATAATCAAAATGAAACAATCTCTACTTCTTGGCTTTAGAAGTAGAAATCAAGCTTAGTAGCTTAGATGTATGAGAAAACAAACTTTTGGGTACAAAAACATAAGAGAGTTTGTGTTTTCAATAGCTTAGGGAAAAGAGAATGTATATATTGTATTGTATGTTCAAATGAGTAACTCATTCTCTTTATATAGAGAATGGAAAGGCATGAACAAGTGATGTGCCTTTAGACAAGGATGTACCTTAATCCCTAAATTTAAATTTAAATGCATGAGTAAAAGTTGTGTCTTTTGCCCATATACCCATTCATGCATTAATGTCATATCCTAACATTTTAACTTATGGTATATCACCCTCAAACCCCAACATATTATCTCTTAAAATTCCATGCTATCATGTTTGTCTGCATCAATCTATCCCTCTTGGAAATTGATCTAGTTGTCAAAGTTACTTATTTTTGGCGGTTCGGCAATTAAAACAAGAAAACTGACTCATGCGACACATTAAGGAAGGAATTACAAAGCCAAAATCTTAACCAAAAGATGTCAGAGAGCTTTGCAAGAAGACATTCCCATTTTGAGGTCCCCCATAAGAATTTCCTTAACAAAGTCCTTATTGTTGGATCGTTAGTAATGTTCCTTAGCAAGTAACAAAGTGTATTGTTCCTTGCCAGGTTAGATAACAGCGGAAGTAATAATGTAGAATGTAAATAAACTTGCACAGTAACTTAGAGTGGAAACTCCGGTACTTTAACTAGTACCTGAGAGAAAAACCACTACCTTCTAGCAAGCTAGAAGGATTTGGAAGTACTCTTGTATTAAGGTGTGTTTACCGGTTACACTTGAAATTGTACCACTAACAACCAGACATTCCAGTTCACTGTCTGCTAGAGTACCTTCCACAGGTTAGCCGCACCACAAGTAGCACTATCCTTCTGACACAGACTACAGCGCTGTCTTCAGTTCCCTTCAGAGTAACGAACTACTCCTTCTTCGTCTTCTCAGCGGTGTAGTCTTCCGAGCCTGAGCAATTACGCCTATGGGTGTCAAGGATTCTTTCCAGTCCGCCAGCGGCTGCTCCGCAGCCTCTGCATCTTCTATTTATCCTCTTGGAAAAACCCTAGATTTGCTTAACCGCAAATCCTGGATTTGTGGATAACAAATCCTAGATTCACCTTCCAAAATCGGAATTTAAATCTTTTAGATTGTCAAGGATTATCCCATAATAATCTTGACAATCTTTGACCAAATCTTCTCTATCTTGGTCCTTATTTTGCTCCGAGAATCTTGATAGAGATCGTAATCTCAGAGATTCATATTCGCCACCTGTTTTTGTGTTCTTGTGATGTTCATTCCAGGGATCGTTCCCTGCACACTCAAGTAAACTCATTAGTGGGGTGTTTGTCTCATCAAAAACATGGAGTGGATATACTCCAACAGTTTCCCCCTTTTTGATGATGACAAACACCCTGAAACAATAACACACAAATCATTAGTCGTGTCATCACCCAACTATTGTTCCCCCAAAATATTTGTTCCCCCCACTTATTTCTATTGTTCCCCCTCAGACCAGTTCCCCCTCAAAGAAGCATGGACATTTCAGTAGATATGATTTCCTCTTTCAGAACATGTGCCATCCCTAAATTCTTCCCCTTTTGGCATCATCAAAACAGTCACAAGCCGGTAAGCATGAATAATAGATGCATAGACATAAAAACAGATTCAAAACAGTCATGATCCTAACAAGCATAGGAAAGAAACGAGCAGTTCACAGAATATCGGCAGCAAGTTACCACAGTCAAGAGGGAGACACAAAAGAGAAATGTAAATGAACCGGGGTAGATGTAGCAGGGAGCAAAAAGGAGGGATCACTAGATGGCCTTCAAGGGTCGTCTGTGGCATCGGGAACCAGAGGAACGCTTGACGACTGCTGAATAAGAGCTTCCAGGCGAAGCAAGACTTCCTTGATACTCTGCAGTTCTGCCGTGAGCTGCATTTGCTGAGAGACAACTTGGCTAAGGGATTCTTCAATTTGGCTCAGGCGACGGTTAAAGGTACCCGTCCTTGCGTTCCCTCGAGCAGTGTCCACTGGCTCACTTTCCTCTGGCTCTGGATATGGCTCCACAGGAGGTGGCAATCGAACCCAGCCTTCTCCTTCCTGTCTGATAAACTTCATTTTCTTCAAGTTACTCTCATCCAGAGACCGAGTACAGATTACCTCATCGTTGCGTTCCCCATACAACATCTGATAGGTAAGAATCCGTTTGATAATGCTGGGATAGGGGAGCGCATGAGCATCACTCTGCCTGATGTGGTCCATATGCTGCATCATAATTTTGGGCAGATTAATTGGCTCCTTGGCTTTGAGCTTGGCCAGTAAGAGGCAATCTTGAATAAGGATTGTGTTGCGCTTCTGCTCCCTTGGAGTGATGTTGCAGACAAGAAGGGTGTGGAGAAGACGGCCAGTTATCCCCATCTGATTTGTTTTGACATTGCTTGCTGGGGGATCCTCCTCTTCACTTGTTTCATCAGTTCAGCTGAGTTCACCTCTGGAGGCCATTGACCCTTTGCGTATCCCTCGAATCCAGTGTGAGGAACACCTAGAATGAGACTTAACTCGATACTGGAAAAGTACTGTGTGTCCCCATTTAGCTCAAATCTCCCCACAAGAGCATGTGGCCTTTTTTCCAGAGTAAAGGATGAATAAAATTCACGGACAAGGGACGGACTTACTTGATCTGGAGCAATGAACAGGTTCCCCCAACCCTGAGCGTGCAGTGAGGCAGTGACTTCTTCCAGGTCAGAGTTGAGGAAGAAGGCATGGTCGACCACAAGCTCCCGAACAATGCTACGGGGTGAGATCTCCCGCTTCTGGGACTGAGGTGGGCGAGCACGCTTCATGTCTCCCTTGCAAGTAGGGAACCTTTTGTCCCTGAGCCCTTTAGTTGCGACCGTGTGCGTTTTCTGGGTGTGGCAGTTGGTTGAGCAGTCGGGGGTTGGGACACCTCGTCCTCCCCTTCCGATGGGATCTGGATGGGTTCCATTTGGGGACTTTGCTGAGCGACCGGTGAGGAGGGAGCCTGATATTGGATAATGGAGGTGAGGGGATCGATGGTCGAAGAGGATGAGGGATTCTCCATTGATGTGTACGGTGACTTCTTCAACACACTTTCTCGGATTTAGGATTTTGGAGCCTTGATTTGGGAATTTCTCTCTCTTAAATAACCCAAGGCACGGATCCCGCTCTTTTCTTGCTTTTGTAAATATCTTCCCCCCATATATCTCGGTTTCCAAGAAAGAATTATCCCTTATAATTTCTGTTGCCTCCGAAAATTATGCACATGTGCCTTCCGTGATTTTCCTGATTTGGTCCCTTCTGTTCCAAACTTCCCTTGAGGACCATCTGTGATTTTCAGAAACTGATATGGTGCGGAGCATTTACCCGAATGGTACTAGGTGGGCACCATATGAACCAAGAAAGAAAGCAAAATTCAAACTGAGTGTATGTTTACCTCATGAGGAACAATATCCCGAAATGTATCAAAGGGGTCATAGGATCGTCTACTCATGAGAAGGCTTAGGTAGTCTTAGATTCCTTCCATCATTTGGGCTTGTACTGAGGGTGCAAAACATCAGGAAGGATCTTTTGGGCCAAAGGAATAATTGTCTCTATCATGACAGGTAACAATGTGATCGCGCGTCGTTGTGCGCGTCAAATATAATTCCTTCCTCTCCCACTAGTACAGCGGTTAAGTAAGGGTCGATCTCCACAGGGAGCAAGCAGTGAGTCTTAGCCAGTAACCTACACTTAAGAAAACGGGGGTTGCGTGAGTGATTGGGGGTTTTGCGCGATGCGCGAGTAACAGCGAATATCGTAACGCGGGGAATTGCACTAGACGTGCGCAAGCAGTAGAGATTAAGTACTATCTTTATGAGAAGTATTGGGCAGACAATCCTCTATGAATGCATTCCTTATCATCGACTCTAAACGTCTATAGTTTGTGTCCTACTTGGGTTAGTGTCCGGTAAAGGCTTCCTAACACACGCGCATGTTCCGTTCAAAGTTCATGTGCTATTAATCCTAGAACTAGACTAAACAGCTGCGAATCCTGTCACAGTAGCAACTGCTTACCCTAACTCGTTACTCCTAGTTGTCACGATAAGTTTGCGGTTCAAGGCTTCCCCTACTCATGCAACTAGTTTAACATAGGACAAGCAAGCAACACAAGTAGGATTGCGGTTCAAGGCTTCCCCTACTTATGCAACTAACTGTCTCAGTATGCGCAGGATTAATACAAATAAGTAAACTATGCATTAAGCTCAAGTCTCAAAGGTAATACATCATAGATTCATGCCCGACCAACACTAAGTGTTTAGCTAGACATGCTAGTGGTAATGATCGCGCGTCGTCGTGCGCGTCAAATATAATCCTTCCTCTCCCACTAGTACAGCGGTTAAGTAAGGGTCGATCTCCACAGGGAGCAAGCAGTGAGTCTTAGCCAGTAACCTACACTTAAGAAAACGGGGGTTGCGTGAGTGATTGGGGGTTTTGCGCGATGCGCGAGTAACAGTGAATATCGTAACGCGGGGAATTGCACTAGACGTGCGCAAGCAGTAGAGATGAAGTACTATCTTTATGAGAAGTATTGGGCAGACAATCCTCTATGAATGCATTCCTTATCATCGACTCTAAGCGTCTATAGTTTGTGCCCTACTTGGGTTAGTGTCCGGTAAAGGCTTCCTAACACACGCGCATGTTCCGTTCAAAGTTCATGTGCTATTAATCCTAGAACTAGACTAAACAGCTGCGAATCCTGTCACAGTAGCAACTGCTTACCCTAACTCGTTACTCCTAGTTGTCACGGTAAGTTTGCGGTTCAAGGCTTCCCCTACGCATGCAACTAGTTTAACAGGTGACAAGCAAGCAACACAAATAGGATTGCGGTTCAAGGCTTCCCCTACTTATGCAACTAACTGTCTCAGTACGCGCAGGATTAATACAAATAAGTAAACTACGCATTAAGCTCAAGTCTCAAAGGTAATACATCATAGATTCATGCCCGACCAACACTAAGTGTTTAGCTAGACATGCTAGTGGTAAACATCATAAAATAGTAAATAACAACTACTGAATCTAAGAAAACGGTAGCAAACAGTGCGTGCAGTGTCTTCTCTCGGCTGGCGCAGTCGGCTGGCGCAAATCTCCTCAATAAGTCCGTGTGTTTTCCAGTTCTGCCGCACAGTGCCTCCTTGCGCCCTCTGGTGCCTCTGGAACAACAGTCTTCTCGAACTCCCTGAAACCCTAGACTTACTTCCTTTATATAGGAGGTTCAACTTTCGGCAACTTCCAAATCTGGTCACTGGGACTTTGCGCCTGGCGCACGGCATTGGTTGGCGCAATCGGGTAGCGCACCTCTGCTGTCTTTCGCCATTTCTTCTTGTTTGCGCCGCTAGCTCCTCAGGCTGATCTTTCACTCCTAGAATGCTGCCTGTTAGCGCGTATCCGACTCAAGGACTCGTTCTGACCTGATATACAAAAACATTGGAAACGAGTACTCTTGCTCATGAAATATTGCAAACAAGCACAGGGTTATGACCTAAATAATGTGTATAACTAGGCTCTATCGAACCCCCCACACTTGCCCCTTGTTCGTCCCGAACAAGTACTGAAACGCGGACACAATTACCTTTTCTGGAGACTAGCGCACAGCCTTGCATTCTAGTGCAAAATGCACAGTTGCTCAACTTGTGCTGCTCTATCACCTGCGCACAACTGCACTCAACAGTTCTAGTATAATAATCCCGAAATTTCATTACCTCTCAGCCGGGATGAAGATCTTTGGATGACTGGGAGATAGCTCTTCTTAGGCTCCTGGTTGTCAGCTCCCGCTCCGAAGATAGGTATATGGTTTCTTGCGCGAGCTTCTTCCAGTGCGTGAGTCGTTCGCACACTTCCTGGGAACCTGAGCCTTTGATGATATCCTTGTGGTCTTGCGCACGCAGGTACTAAGTAGTGCGCATGCTGATTCTTTTGTAGTGCAAATCATCTGCTTCTGCTGGTATTTTTCTTTTGTACAGCTTCCTTTCCAATTTGTTTCATTCCCAGAACAGTTCCAATCTCAGCCTTCGGATAGCAGCTATGGAACTCGTTCCGCTCTCCCTCCTTGGTTTGTCTGCGCCGGTCAGCGCACGCGTTTACATCCGCGCCCGCCTTCCTTAGCTGGATTTCCAGAGAGAAGGTGGTCTGTTTTCCCACCTCGCCACGCTTTGGGTATTTTGCCTTTGGCATCTGCGTGACTGAGCGCGCTCTTTTGTTCCGAAGGTTGCGAAGCACCGGCCTCCACTCGCGCACTCGACCATATACCTCGCCTTCGAAGCACAAGCGACTAACCGCCTCTCTGGAGCATTTCTATCAACTCCACATCCCCTGTATATCCCAACTGACAGGAGCAGAAAAAAACAAAAAAATTATGCTAAAACAGTAGAGAACGGCGCACGCAATACGGATAGCGCAACACAAGCTGGAGCGCATGCGCATCCTGCACCTTAGCGCACTACTGCTACTAATTCTCTTCAACTTAAACTAAGCTATACTAAAAATGCTCAAAACATGAAATGTAAGAGTAACGCCCCCCCCCCCCCCCCCCCACACTTGAACAGAGACGTGTCCCCACGACTCAAGCTCAAGCGCACGGAGGCTGCGCACATGCATGCAATGCAACGAAAATAAAGAACAGAAAAGGGAACACAAATAGTCACACAAAATATAGCAAGGGAGTCACAGAATGTAGGGCACAAATATTCAGCACACATAATAGTCAACTAGACGCAGCAAAAATAAAACACACCACCCTAAAGAAAATCACTGCGCCTGCCCAAGGCCTTAGAAGTCCTCCGAGCTAGATGCTGCTGCTGACCCATGCGCCTCATCCTCTGAAGAATCAGTCATGGAGTCGGTGCTGGAGGATGGTGGCACAATGGTGAGGGGGTCAGGCTGCTCGTCCTCAGAAAGTGACTAAAAACACTCAAAAAAACGACTTGTGTGACTAAAAACTACCGAACCCTAATCTAACTAAAAACACTCAAAAAAACGAAACAAGCAGAATAAAATGTGCCAAATTAAAACGTGTCGGGTTACCTCCCGACAAGTGCCTTTGTTTAACGTCGTTGGCTCGACGGTACCTCGTTACGAACCAAGAAGTGCGTCTGCAGCCCCCCCCCCCCCCCCACTCTTGCTCCTGAGTGTCCTTGCGCCAGTGCTTGTGTTACGATCTCATTGGTCCTGCGCAAAGGATACAAGGGAGGGTCAGCATGTGATACATTATTCGTAATGAAGGTAGATGCAGAGGAAGAGGAGATATAGGCGATGGGTGCTAGTTCTCCCTCTGAAACATCTGGTGGTGCGTCTGGCGCAGCAGCTTGCGCGTCCACTATCTCTGGCTCGGCCAAGTCAATGTTGCGTGTTGCGCCATCCCAAGGTTCGCCCAAGTACCGTTTGACTCTCTGCCCGTTAACCTGAAAACGATGCTGGTGCCAGTCTTCTAATTCAATTGTGCCGTAGGGGAAAACCTTGGTGACGGTGTATGGTCCCGTCCACTTGCTGCGCAACTTCCCAGGCATGAGCTTCAGGCGCGATGAAAATAACAGTACCTGGTCTCCTGGTTCAAATGTGCGCCGGAGGATATGCCTGTCATGAAACGCCTTGGTGCGCGCTTTGTAATCGCGCAGTCCCTCATAGGCGTCTAGGCGCAGCTCTTCGAGTTCGCTCAGCTCAAATGCGCGTTCCTTTCCTGCCTCATCCAAGTTCAAGTTACAAATACGCAAGGCCCAATATGCCTTGTGCTCGAGCTCTACTGGCAGGTGGCATGCCTTCCCATAGACCAGCCGGAATGGTGAGGTTCCAATGGGCGTCTTGTGTGCAGTGCGGTATGCCCATAGCGCATCATCCAGGCGCTGGCTCCAATCCTTGCGCGACGGCCTCACAGTCTTTTCCAAGATGCGCTTGATCTCTCTGTTAGAAACTTCGGCCTGTCCATTTGTCTGCGAATGGTAAGCGGTGGACGTCTTGTGGCGCACCCCATAGTGCTTGAAAACTTGCGCCACAACCCTGTTGCAGAAGTGCGTCCCCTGGTCGCTGATAACTGCCTTAGGCACTCCGTACCTGCAAAATATGTTAGTTCTGAGAAAATCAGCGACAGTCTTACCATCATCCTTGCGAGTGGCCTTAGCTTCGACCCATTTGGATACGTAATCCACGGCCACCAGTATGTACTCGTAGCCGGCAGATGGGGGAAATGGACCCATGAAGTCGATTCCCCAAACATCGAACACTTCGTCCACCAGAATCGGGGTCTGCGGCATCTCGTTGCGCGCGGAGATTCCTCCAGTGCGCTGGCACCTGTCACACTTCCTGCAGTGGTCATAGGCATCTCTGAATAGGTGCGGCCAGTAGAATCCGCAGTCCAAGATCTTCCTGCTCGTGCGCTTGGGACCGAAATGTCCTCCACAGGCGTGCGCATGACAAAACATCAACACAGAATTAATCTCATGGTCAGGCACGCAACGTCTTAATATCCGATCTGGACCTATTCTAAGCATGTAAGGATCATCCCAAAGATAATGCTTGGACTCATGTTTCAATCGCATGCACTGAGTTTTATTGAAATGAGGAGGGAACGCACCTGTGACCAGGTAATTTGCGATATGCGCATACCATGGTACCTTACCTGTTAGCGCCATCAGATGCTCGTCAGGGAATGTCTCCTTGATCTGCCCTGGCTCCTCATCCTTTACGATCCTGCTCAGGTGATCAGCGACGGTATTTTCTGTGCCCTTCTTATCTTTGATCTCTAAGTCGAATTCCTGAAGCAGAAGTACCCAGCGCATCAGGCGCGGCTTGGTCTCTTTCTTGGACATGAGGTAGCGGATAGCTGCGTGGTCCGTGTAGATGATGACTCTGGCGCCTAGAACATATGCTCGGAACTTCTCCAGCGCAAATACAATTGCCAGAAGCTCCTTCTCCGTGGTGGTGTAATTCTTCTGCGCGGAGTCCAGTGTGCGCGATGCATAGTAGATGGCATGCGGCTTCTTGTCCTCGCGCTGCCCCAAGACTGCTCCTACTGCGTAGTCACTTGCGTCACACATCAGCTCGAATGGCAGGTTCCAGTCTGGTGCGCGCATCACTGGCGCACTGGTCAGCGCTTCTTTCAGCTTATCGAACGCCGCCCTGCACTCATCAGTAAAATCGAAGCACACGTCTTTTTGCAACAGGTTAGACAGGGGTATGCAAATTTTAGAGAAATCCTTAATAAAACGCCTGTAAAACCCAGCATGCCCTAAGAACGATTTCACGTCGCGCACGTTGGTGGCATAAGGCAGATTAGAAATAATATCTATCTTAGCTTTGTCTACCTTAATACCCTCCTCTGAAATGATATGACCTAGTACTACTCCGTGCGTTACCATGAAATGACATTTTTCGTAATTTAGCACTAAGTTCTTAGAGATGCAGCGCGCTAAGACTTTATCTAGATGTGTTAAGCATGCATCAAAGGTACTCCCATATACAGTGAAATCATCCATGAACACTTCTATGCATATACCAATCATATCAGAGAAAATGCTCATGACAAGGCGTTGGAATGTACCTGGCGCGTTGCACAGCCCAAAAGACATACGCCGAAACGCAAATGTTCCGAAGGGGCATGTGAACGTGGTCTTCTCTTGATCCTCCGCAGCTATGGGTATCTGATTGTAACCTGAATATCCGTCCAAAAAACAAAAGTAAGGCTTACCTGCCAAGCGATCCAGCATCTGGTCCATGAAGGGTAGCGGGAAGTGGTCCTTGCGCGTTACAGCGTTCAGCTTCCTGTAGTCGATGCACATGCGCCAGCCAGTTTGTATGCGCTTGGGAACTAGCTCGCCCTGCGCATTCTCCTCCACTGTGATTCCTCCTTTCTTTGGCACAACGTGCACCGGGCTGACCCATTTGCTGTCTGAGATTGGGTAAATGACCCCTGCGTCAAGCAACTTCAGGACTTCCTTTTGCACTACCTCCATCATATTTGGGTTTAACCTGCGCTGAGCCTCCCTGGATGGTTTAGCACCATCTTCCAACAGAATTCGGTGCATGCACACGTCTGGGCTCACTCCGCGCAGATCAGCAAGAGTCCATCCAATAGCGCGCTGGTTCCTGCGCAGCACCTGTTGTAAACGCGCCTCCTGCTCTTTTTCCAATCCCTTCTTGATGATCACTGGCAGAGTGTCCTCATCTCCCAAGAAAATGTACTTGAGGTGCTCCGGGAGTTGCTTCAGTTCGATCTTGGGTGCCTGTTCAATAGAGGGCAAGATTTTGTTAGCGGTGCAAATATGAACTATATCAAGTACCTGTGTGGGTGCTGGTTCAGCACTTCTTAGCTCCTCCTCTTGCTCCTCCAGCTCTGCCTGTGTCAGTAGCTCTGGTCCTATGGTTGCGCTCGCACACTGCGCTTCTGTGACTAAATCGTCAAAGCTGTCCATTGCGTGCACAGTAGCGTCCTCATGTGGGTGCTGCATCCCTTCGAAGATGTTGAAATGGATTTCTTCGCCATCTACCTCCATGGAGAGCGTGCCCCTCCACACGTCTATCTTCGTGCGCGCAGTCATCAGAAACGGTCTGCCTAGGAGGATCTGCGCACCGCTGGCGCTTGATTCACCCTCCATTTCGAGCACATAAAAGTCTGCTGGGAACACCAGCTCTCCTACTCGAACTAGGACATCTTCTATCATGCCTGCAGGTTGTTTGCACGATCTATCTGCTAGCTGAATTGTGAGACCTGCAGGTTTTAGTGGTCCAAGGCGCAAGGTCGCATAGAGAGAATATGGTAATAAATTGATTGATGCGCCTAAATCGATCATGCAGTTGCTTACCGTGGTTTTACCTAAGGTGCAAGGGATAGTGAATGTACCTGGATCTCGGCACTTAGGTGGTACCTTTTGTTGCACGATTGCTGAGGCCTGCGCATTTAGCATTACCTGTGCGCATTCGCCTGTCCTTCTTTTATTTGTGCACAGCTCTTTTAAAAACTTCGCATACCTGGGAATCTGTCGAATAGCTTCTATGAGAGGTATGTTGATTTCCACCTTGCTGAACAGCTCATATAGTTCCTTGTCCAGTGCTTCTTTTCTCGCCAGTGGTGCCTGCACAGGGAAAGGAGCAGGTATGTTAGTACAATTTTTGTCCTTGTTTGTCGAGTGAGACATACCTGGCGCCCTGCCCTGCTGGTTCGTGGTTGGCGCTTCTGATTGCGCCTCTGGCTCTGGTTGCGCACTCTGAGCTGCTGGATCTGGGACTTGCGCAACTGGTTGCGCGGGCGCCTGCGCGGTCTGCTCTGTTCCCACTGTGCGCCCAGTCCTCAGTGTTACTGCATTAACTCCTCCTTTAGGGTTCTGAATCACTTGCGAAGGCAGGTTGCCATCGCTCTTTTTTAGCTCATACACCGTGGTTGCAATTTGTGATAGATGTTTCTCTATGGATTCGAACCTCTTGTCATACTTTTCGTCATTCTTGCGCACTGTGTCTGCTAGCTGCCCCATGATATCTTCCAAGGATCGCTTTGGTTGCTGATTGTTCTGCGCTGGTGCGTCTGTGCGGCGATGCGGTGGATTGTAGGGTGCAGCTTGTTGCGTCTGCTGTGGCGCGCGCTGATCAGTGGGCTGCCTCTGGAAATTGTTCTCTTCTCTCCATCTGAATCCATTTGCAGCAAGCCCAAAGCGCGGCTGATTCTGCCTCTGCGGTCCTCTGTTGTCCCATCCTCCAAGGGCATTTACGTCTCCAGTTTCTTCAAAAAGTGTTGGGCATTCGTCTGTCTTGTGCTCAGTGGACCTGCAGAATTCACATACCTTTGGCGCAACTGGTTGTGCGCTCTGCGCACTCATCAGCTTCTGTAGCATGGCCTTCATTTCTTGGATCTCAGCGCTTGCCTCTACCTGATGCACAGAACGATTACGACTACTTTCAAGTGTCAATTGATGTCTTACCTGCCCAGCAGAATCTTCTATCAGCTGCCATGCATCCTCCGGGTACATGTTGCAAATGTCCCCTCCTGCGCATGCATTCAGTAGTCGCAGCTCCATGGGCAGCAGTCCATTCAGAAAGTTCTCTATCAGCACATTCTGGGGAAGCCCGTGATTGTAGCAGTTGGCTTCTAGCTCCCTGAAACGCTCGTAGTATTCTGACAGAGACTCCCTTGCGCTCTGCCTTGGCGCGGCCAATTCCCTTCTGAGCAGCGCAATCTTCGCTGCTGGATAAAATTTGTCTAAGAACTTCTTCTGCAGCTGCTCCCATGTGTGAATAGATCCTGCAGGTAAATTCATTAGCCAGTGTCTAGCTGTATCACTTAGTGAGAATGGAAATGCTTTCATTTTTAGCGCTTCATCGCTTTCCCCTTCGGTCTTCATGTTTTCGCAAATGACCAGGAACTCTCGCACATGCTTGACTGGATTTTCATTGTTCATCCCGTGGAACTTGGGCATGTGATGGATGAGTGAGCTCCTTAGCTCGAAGTGACCGCCTGGTGGAAGCACGATGCACCATGGCTGGTTAACAGTGAGTGGGGCTGACATTTCGCGCACTGTCCTGCGCCTCGCGGCTTGTGGCACGGGCGGCGCATGATACACCTCAGCGGCCCTCCTTGCTTCAACCTCGCGCTGCACTTCCTCTCTGAATAGGGCTGCGCGGTTATGTGCCCTTGCTTCCTCTGGGGTTCTGTCTCCCAGGTTATCTCCAACCACACTGTTATCCTCCATGTCCTGATCCAAACTCAAGAAACGAAATTAAATGGCAACGAAGTTGTTGCGTCTGTCAGTGCGCAACTAGAATCTGCGCAGCGCAACTGTTTCAAGGTTGCGCAGACTGATGTGATTGTGCGCTGTCAGAAACAACAACGAGAAAACAAAACAAAATGAAATAACTAGTTACTAAAATGAGAAATGTAAGTTAGCTAAAACTTAGCTGTGTTGCTCCCCGGTAACGGCGCCAAAATTTGATCGCGCGTCGTCGTGCGCGTCAAATATAATCCTTCCTCTCCCACTAGTACAGCGGTTAAGTAAGGGTCGATCTCCACAGGGAGCAAGCAGTGAGTCTTAGCCAGTAACCTACACTTAAGAAAACGGGGGTTGCGTGAGTGATTGGGGGTTTTGCGCGATGCGCGAGTAACAGTGAATATCGTAACGCGGGGAATTGCACTAGACGTGCGCAAGCAGTAGAGATGAAGTACTATCTTTATGAGAAGTATTGGGCAGACAATCCTCTATGAATGCATTCCTTATCATCGACTCTAAGCGTCTATAGTTTGTGCCCTACTTGGGTTAGTGTCCGGTAAAGGCTTCTTAACACACGCGCATGTTCCGTTCAAAGTTCATGTGCTATTAATCCTAGAACTAGACTAAACAGCTGCGAATCCTGTCACAGTAGCAACTGCTTACCCTAACTCGTTACTCCTAGTTGTCACGGTAAGTTTGCGGTTCAAGGCTTCCCCTACGCATGCAACTAGTTTAACAGGTGACAAGCAAGCAACACAAATAGGATTGCGGTTCAAGGCTTCCCCTACTTATGCAACTAACTGTCTCAGTACGCGCAGGATTAATACAAATAAGTAAACTACGCATTAAGCTCAAGTCTCAAAGGTAATACATCATAGATTCATGCCCGACCAACACTAAGTGTTTAGCTAGACATGCTAGTGGTAAACATCATAAAATAGTAAATAACAACTACTGAATCTAAGAAAACGGTAGCAAACAGTGCGTGCAGTGTCTTCTCTCGGCTGGCGCAGTCGGCTGGCGCAAATCTCCTCAATAAGTCCGTGTGTTTTCCAGTTCTGCCGCACAGTGCCTCCTTGCGCCCTCTGGTGCCTCTGGAACAACAGTCTTCTCGAACTCCCTGAAACCCTAGACTTACTTCCTTTATATAGGAGGTTCAACTTTCGGCAACTTCCAAATCTGGTCACTGGGACTTTGCGCCTGGCGCACGGCATTGGTTGGCGCAATCGGGTAGCGCACCTCTGCTGTCTTTCGCCATTTCTTCTTGTTTGCGCCGCTAGCTCCTCAGGCTGATCTTTCACTCCTAGAATGCTGCCTGTTAGCGCGTATCCGACTCAAGGACTCGTTCTGACCTGATATACAAAAACATTGGAAACGAGTACTCTTGCTCATGAAATATTGCAAACAAGCACAGGGTTATGACCTAAATAATGTGTATAACTAGGCTCTATCAGGTAAACATCATAAAATAGTAAGTAATAACTAATGAATCCAAGAAAACGGTAGCAAACAGTGCGTGCAGTGTCTTCTCTCGGCTGGCGCAGTGGGCTGGCGCAAATCTCCTCAATAAGCCCGTGTGTTTTCCAGTTCTGCCGCACAGTGCCTCCTTGCGTCCTCTGGTGCCTCTGGAACAACAGTCTTTTGGAACTCTCTGAAACCCTAGACTTACTTCCTTTATATAGGAGGTTCATCTTTCGGCAACTTCCAAATCTGGTCAGTGGGACTTTGCGCCTGGCGCACGGCATTGGTTGGCGCAATCGGGTAGCGCACCTCTGCTGTCTTTCGCCATTTCTTCTTGTTTGCGCCGCTAGCTCCTCAGGCTGATCTTTCACTCCTAGAATGCTGCCTGTTAGCGCGTATCCGACTCAAGGACTCGTTCTGACCTGATATACAAAAACATTGGAAACGAGTAATCTGGCTCATGAAATATTGCAAACAAGCACAGGGTTATGACCTAAATAATGTGTATAACTAGGCTCTATCACAATGCTTGACAGATAATTTGTTAGTGACCGCAACTTGTCCTAGGCAGGTTAGGCCCGAGACATTTTTGAAAAAACAATTTCATATGTCTAGACATTCTATGATATCAATTTACCGATACCTATGTCAGTAAGTCTCAGCCATCCAGAAAAAAAATCATGAGATGTTACATATTCAGTCCAAGGAGATCATACCGAGCTCGAGTCGCAGCTTTTCAAAGGGTTCCCTGTTGAGGGCCTTGGTGAATATGTCAGCGATTTGTTCCTTAGTCCCACAGAAATCCATGCTAACCAATCCCTTTTCTACACAGTCACGAAGGAAGTGATGTTTGATCTCGATGTGTTTTGTCCTAGAATGCTGTACAGGATTCTTTGAAATATTTATGGCACTAGTGTTATCACACAGAATAGGAAGAGAAGCAAATGAGATACCATAATCACTTAGCTGTTGTTTGAGCCATAGGAGTTGTGCGCAACAGGCAGCGGCTGCGATGTATTCTGCCTCCGCTGTTGAGAGCGCTACCGAGTTCTGCTTCTTGGATCCCCACGAGATGAGGCATGTACCCAGAAATTGCGCCATCCCAGATGTGGACTTTCGATCTACTTTGTTCCCTGCGAAGTCAGCATCTGTGTATCCTGTTAGTCGGAAGTCACCGTTTCTTGGGTACCACAGGCACAACTTCTCTGTTCCCTTCAGGTATCGAAGGATTCGCTTGACAGCTTTAATGTGAGTCTCACGGGGGTCAGCCTGAAACCTGGCACACAAACACACAGCATACATAATATCAGACCTACTAGCAGTAAGATATAGTAGTGTACCTATCATTCCCCTGTAGAGTGATTGGTCTACTTTTGCCGAATTTTCATCCTTGCCTAGAGAGTCATTTGGTGAGATTGGAGTAGCATGTCCTTTGGAGTTCTCCATCTTGAACTTTTTGATAATCTCTCTGATATACTTATGTTGATGTATTCTGGTCCCATCCTTGTCTTGCATTACTTGAAGCCCTAGGAAGAACCTGAGTTCCCCTACCATGCTCATCTCAAACTCGCTTTCCATGTGCTTTGTGAATTTCTCAGTCAGGGCTGCGCAGGTGGATCCAAATATGACGTCGTCGACATAGACTTGTACCACCAGTGTGCGACATCCTTTCCTCAGAAGGAACAGAGTCTTGTCTGCCTGTCCATGAACAAATCCGTGAGATAACAGAAATTTAGATAATCTTTCGTACCATGCGCGGGGAGCCTGCTTCAATCCATATAGCGCTTTGTCTAGGATGTACACATAGTCTGGATGTGTAGTATCTTCGAACCCTGGGGTTTGAGATACGTAGACCTCTTCATTGAGATTCCCATTCAAAAAGGCTGTTTTTACATCCATCTGTTGAAGCTTGAACCCACGATATACTGAGAAGGCAATGAGTAGCCGAATTTCTTCCATCCTTGCAACGGGGGCAAATGTTTCATCATAGTCAATCCCCTCCTGTTGATTATATCCTTTGACCACCAGTCTGGCTTTGTTTCTGATTACCTGTCCTTTATCATCCAGTTTGTTCCTGAAAACCCACTTGGTTCCGATTATCGTTCTGTTCTCTGGTCTGGGAACCAACCTCCATACTTTGTTCCTCTCGAACTGATGTAGCTCCTCTTGCATGGCTCTAACCCATTCGGTGTCCTTCAGTGCCTCTTCTATATTCCTAGGTTCCATCAAAGACACAAAAGCAGAAAAAGCGTGATTGTTAATTAAAGAGACTTGTGTTTCGAGGACCTGATTCTCACTGTTTGTTGAATCTGACGTGTAGCAGGCGTAATCTTGTAACCATGAGGGTGGTGTGCGATTCCTGTTCCCATGTCTGATACTCGTAGTGGTCTCTTCTTCTACGGCTGTTTGTTCCGTCTGGGGAAAGTCAAGTGTCTGTTCCTCTGGTTCTTCTATCTGTGTTCCCCCAGAGTCATGTGTGGGAGAGCCGTGGTTCGATGGATCAGGAACCAAGGGTTCTTGCTCTTCTGGACCCACTGTCTCAAACATAGCGAAGTCATCCTCTTGTGTGATGGGTGGAGCACTTTCATCCTTGATCAGTTCTCCGGCCATCACATCTTCATCGAACACCACATGAATGCTCTCCTCTATCTTTTTCAGTCTCTTGTTGTATACCTTGTATGCTTTACTGTGGAGAGAATATCCGACAAAAGTCCCCTCATCACTTCTAGGGTCAAATTTTCCCAGATTGTCCTTCCCATTGTTATGTATATAGCATCTGCATCCAATGACTCTGAGGTGGGATACGTTTGGTTTTCTTCCCTTCAGCAACTCATACGGAGTTTTTAGTAGAATAGGCCTAAGATATGCCCTGTTCAGGATGTAACAGGACGCGTTCATTACTTCACCCCAGAAGTTCCTGGGAAGACCGCTGGCCAAAAGTTGTGTCCTCGTCATGTTCTCAAGCGTTCTATTTTTCCTTTCCACAACTCCGTTCTGCTGTGGTGTCCCGGGTGCAGAGAAGTTGTGACTTATGCCTTTGTCCCTGCACAACAGAAGAAACTGTGAATTCTCAAATTCCGTTCCGTGGTCCGTACGTATACTACGTAAGGAACAATCCAGTTGCTTTTCCACAGCCTTCATCCATATTATGAAATTTTCAAAGACATCGCCTTTAGTTGTCAGGAATATAGTCCAGGTATACCTTGAGTAGTCGTCAACAATTACAAAAATGTACCTGTTTCCTCCTCGACTTTGAACTCTCATAGGTCCGCAGAGGTCCATATGTATGAGCTCCAGAGGTCGAGAGGTACTTACCTCGGTCTTTGCTTTAAAGGATGATCTTACTTGCTGTCCTCTTGTGCAGGCATTGCAAATATCAGTCCTGCTGCTTTCTATCCTCGGAAGTCCACTCACTAGCTCCTGATTGTGAAGTTTGGCAATGAGAGGGAGGCTGGCATGTCCAAAGCGCTTATGCCAGAGGGTAGAGTCTGTGTTCATTGTTGAGAGACAGAGTTCCTCCTCAGGAACAAAAGAGATGTCCACCTTGTAGACCCTGTTTTCACACTTTCCTCTCAGGAGGGTTTTCCCTGTACTTATATCCTTGACACAGCAATCGTTAAATGTAAATATGGATGTTCCTACCATTTTGACATAGTTGTGAAACACTGAGAAGATCAAATTTTAAACTGTCCACCAGATTTACGTTATCTATATGGATGTTTTGAGTTAGATTCACTTTACCCAATCCGAAGACTTCTCCTTTGTTTTTGTTCCCAAAGGTGATAGATCCTCCTGAGTGTTGTCGGAGAGAGGAGAACCATTCTTTGTTTCCTGTCATGTGTCCTGAGCACGCTGTCGATGTACCAGGAACAGTTTCTTCCTCCGACCTGCACACAAGGAGGTTAGTTTTTACGAACCCAAATAAGATTGGGTTGATTAGTATAGTGATATGGGTAAAATCCGCTTTTGTTGATGACAGTTTTCGAGTTTCCTGCGTGTGAATCACGTTTTGCCTTCATTTTTCCTGTTAGGATCCTTTGGTGGGAACACTCGTTTCTGTAATGTCCTGCTTGCCCACAGTACCAGCATATCTTGTGACACTTGAGGTCCACGTACTTGCTTTGTCCTGCCCATATGGGCTTGTTAGCTATTCTTGAGTGGAAATCTATGTGGGAGACCTTCTTGCTATTTGCCTGTTTAAGCCACATGGCGTATGCCTTTCCTCCGTTCCACGGAGCTGTGCTGTCATTCGAGCAAGTGTTCCTCCTCGGCTTAGAAGTGTTCTGTTCCCTCCTGGTACTGTTCTGTGTCTGGTCCAGTCTTTCAGGCATGTTGTGGCTTCTGGCTGAATTGTCATAGGTTTCCTCCGAGTATCCTAATCCAGGTCTTGATACAAAGCGGGCTAGGAAGTCCTTTCTTACCTCATCGATCTTGATGCTAGTGTGTTCCCTCAACCAAATCCTTTTCTTGTCTTCATCACCTGTTTGGAGCATCTCATTCCTCTTTCTTAGTTCGACATTTTCGGACTTGAGGCAAGCGACTTCCTTTTCCAGTAAATAAATCTTTCCTTTCAGTTCATCTTCTTTATGATCATATGTCTGTTTCTCTTCCTCCAGTCTCATGGCTTTGGCGGACCATAGCTCACTATTCTCTTATATACCTGATATGAGCTCCTCCTGTTCTTCTATGGTTTCACTGAGATCGACATTCTTTTGTGCTAACTTTTTGACAATTGCCATTAATTGAGGATTAGTCTTACCAATTAAATATGAAAGAGGATCAAGGTTAGTTACCTCATCAGTAGGGGTATCATCTTTTGCCATTATGCATAACTCCTTAGAATGTTCTTCTTCTTCACTTTCCTCTTCTGATTCTCCCCAAGCGGCCATCATTGCCTTTTTATCTTTCTGAGCAGGTGGCTCTCCTGCCTTTTTGCTGAAGCAGTCCTTGGCCATGTGTCCTTTCTTCTGACAGTGGTAGCAGATGAGGTCTCTATTCGATTGCTTACTCTTGAGGGAACGAAAGTTTGCGTTCCCAGCCATTTTGAGAGCCCTGGTTAGTAGGGCCACTGTCTCATCCTCATGCTCTTCTTGGTCATCAGTTTGAGCCAGCTCAAATGCCTTCTCCACTTTCAGGGCAATAGATTGGGTCTTATCAGGTTCACGTCTTGCAATCTTGCGTTGTTGTATCCCATCATTGGTCTGGAGTCGTGCAACAAGTTCCTCGAGAGTGATTTCTTTGATATCCTTTTGAGCTTGAAGTGCCAGTGTCACCGCGTCCCATCTCGAGTTTAGGGCTTGAAGGAAGTGATGAGTGATTTTCCACTCAGGGATCTCTTCCCCGAGAAACTCCATTTGTCCAATATACCCCTGAAATCGTGAGTGAAAGTCAGCAAGGGATTCATTTTTGCTTTGAATGGCGTTGTCATAATCCTTCATGGCAGCGAGGATGCGGTTCCTTTTGACATCCTCATTTCCAGAATACAATCGCTTGAGGGCATCCCATATTTCCTTGGCTGTTTTGTACCGGAGCATTTTCTTCAAATCTCCTGGTCCTAAAGCCATGTGAAGCACCTTTTTGGCCCTGTTATTCTTCTCAAGTACCTTATAATCAGCGTCATCATAATCTTCCCTGTCCTTTACCTTGGTGGTATCCTTTTTGTCCACTATGGGTATCGGTCCCTTTTCTATGATTCTCCAAAGCTGTCCATCTAGGGAGCATGTGTGAGCTTCGAACTGTTCCGCCCACCAATCGTACTCACCATGTTTCAGTACGGGAGGTTTCTAGAAGGAGTCATTTTGAGTCGTCATACCTACTTTCTGCAATTTTAGTTCAAAAATCTAGAGACAAGGCTCTGATACCAATTGTTGGATCGTTAGTAATGTTCCTTAGCAAGTAACAAAGTGTATTGTTCCTTGCCAGGTTAGATAACAGCGGAAGTAATAATGCAGAATGTAAATAAACTTGCACAGTAACTTAGAGTGGAAACTCCGGTACTTTAACTAGTACCTGAGAGAAAAACCACTACCTTCTAGCAAGCTAGAAGGATTTGGAAGTACTCTTGTATTAAGGTGTGTTTACCGGTTACCCTTGAAATTGTACCACTAACAACCAGATATTCCAGTTCACTGTCTGCTAGAGTACCTTCCACAGGTTAGCCGCACCACAAGTAGCACTATCCTTCTGACACAGACTACAGCGCTGTCTTCAGTTCCCTTCGGAGTAACGAACTACTCCTTCTTCGTCTTCTCAGCGGTGTAGTCTTCCGAGCCTGAGCAATTACGCCTATGGGTGTCAAGGATTCTTTCCAGTCTGCCAGCGGCTGCTCCGCAGCCTCTGCATCTTCTATTTATCCTCTTGGAAAAACCCTAGATTTGCTTAACCGCAAATCCTGGATTTGTGGATAACAAATCCTAGATTCACCTTCCAAAATCGGAATTTAAATCTTTTAGATTGTCAAGGATTATCCCATAATAATCTTGACAATCTTTGACCAAATCTTCTCTATCTTGGTCCTTATTTTGCTCCGAGAATCTTGATAGAGATCGTAATCTCAGAGATTCATATTCGCCACCTGTTTTTGTGTTCTTGTGATGTTCATTCCAGGGATCGTTCCCTGCACACTCAAGTAAACTCATTAGTGGGGTGTTTGTCTCATCAAAAACATGGAGTGGATATACTCCAACACTTATGCTTCCTCTTGAACTCCTGAACAAAGTAGTTCATCAATCTATTATCGAAATCCTCCCTTCCCAAGTGAGTATCACCAGCACTAGCCTCGACCTCAAAAAATATCCTCTTCAATAGTAAGAAGGGACACGTCAAAAGAAGATCTAAAATCAGGACATTATTCTGGTGCCTTCTTGTTCCAGCCCATAAGCAATGGCAGCAATAGTAGACTCAATAACGATTCACATAACATTCATCCCAGCGTCTTGCTGGCCTGGCGTTGCGAGTCATTGAAGTAGGGCTGAACATTCACTACAACATTCCTAACTGCAGTACCTAAAATAAGCTTCAGCAACTTCTTTCATCTTTATAAGAATCATAGATGAGATTTTCGAACAGAAAGCTTCTTCTCTTCTGATTTGTAAATCACCACAATCATGGGCTTGTCACCAGGTCTAGGAATGACTTTGAAAGGCCATAACTTCATGCTTAGAGGCATCATTGAATCTCCTCCTAATCAAACGCTTTCATCAACTAGCCTATCAAAATCTGAAGTTTCGCATTTCCTATAACTCTCAGCAATTTGTAACTACACGCCATAAAATGAGCCTTGCGCAGCTCCCTTTCCAAACTCCCATCCAATGCTCAACAAAGCTAAGCCGAAACACATATTCTTTTTTACTCATACAACAACGTCATTAGGAGGTTTCGACGGGGCCTCATACCTACTGCTCTAGCGTTAAGTGGCTGAGAAGAACACCAATGCCTAACATAAATGTTATATGCAACACAATATGAAGATCAACTCCTTGAGGCATTCTTCCAAACACTTGGTAAGCACACTTGAACACAAAAATTGAATCATCCACCGCTTGATGTTTGTCTTGGTTCTCAAATTTCATCCTTACTCAATACCAACCTACATGAAAAATCAACAAACAACTTAGGATTCAGGTTTATTTTTTCCAAACACAAAAGCAAATCTGAACTTACTTGATCATCATCATTTGAATCGATCCTCAACAACATCCATATAAATATTTTCTTCAACTACCTATTCCAAAATAATAGAAACTCTTACCTGACGCTTGATCTGTGCTTTCTCTGCATAGTTGCCTTGCTTTACTTGGGCTACAAATCAGAATAGCACTTTAAAGTGACTTCATATGAGAGCCGAACCCGTACCCGATATGTATCCATTTATGCGGGTTTTTCTAGCGGGTTTGATACGGTTCAGTTTTTTATTGCCTACATACCCAATATGGTTCAAAAAAATATTAAACGTACCCAATACGGTTCGATTAAAATTCCTAGATTTATAAAAATTTCTCTTTATCTAAACCCTAATTCGCTACTGTTCACCGACTGTGCGCTATTGTTCACCGATTGTGGGCTACTGTTCACTGGTATTGTGCGCACTGATCACCGATATTGTTCACTACTGTTCACCAATACTGTTCACTACAGTTTATTGTATTAATGATTTTTTTTTTATAGATATGGCCTCCAATTCGCAACAACAAAGTGATGAAATTAGTAGTAGCGCTGATAGTGGATCGTTTGATGAATTTTCATTACAGATACAGACTAATAATGCTCCTTCGTTGTGGAAGTTTGTGACTAGATTGCAAAAATTGGGATAAAGCGGAAGAACTTGGAAGTATAAGTGCAATTTCTGCAATGAAATTCGACCTTCAAGTTATTTTAGAGTGAAGGCTCACTTGCTTCAAATTAAATGACAAGGAATTGCCATTTGTAAGAAGGTACCTCATTCTGAAATATTGAAAATGCAAAGTTTGGATGAAGAATTCGAAAGAAAAAAGATTGAATATCTCGCCAATTACAAGTTGTTTTGGTGTTGAAGCGAGGGATCAGTTGGATCAAGAAATTGCAAGAATGTTTTATACTGGAGGGTTGTCATTCAATCTTACTAGAAACCCACATTATATGAGGTCTTACACATTTGCTGCAACTCATGCTAAACGTTGAGAATAACTTTGCTTACACAAGAAAAAAAATCATGTGGATAATCTATTGGTTCCGCTACGATCAACATGGAAGGAAAAAGGAGTAACAATTGTGACCGATGGGTGGAGTGATCCAATAAGAAAACCTCTCATCAATTTTATGGCTACTCTGGAAGCGGTCCCATGTTTCTTAAAGCTGTGAATTGTTTTGGTGAAGTGAAAGATAAGTATTTCATTGCTAGGCTTATGAAGAATATCATTCAAGAGACTGGTCATCAAAATGTTGTTCAAATTATAACTGACAATGCAGCAAATTGTAAGGGGGCTGAGGAGTTTATTGAGAGTGAATTTCCTCACATCTATTGGACACCATGCGTTGTTGATACACTTAACCTCGTTTTGAAGAACATTTGTGCAGCAAAAAATGTTGGTGGCAATGGAAGAACTTATGAAGAGTGTAATTGGATCACCGGAATTCATGGAGATGTCATAGATAAAAAAATTCATTATGAACCACAATATGAGGTTAGCCATTTTCCAAAGGTTTTCTACTCTTAGGTTGCTTTCCGTGTCCGAGACTCGTTTTGCCTCAATTATCGTGATGCTTAAAAGATTTAGGCTTATCAAACAAGGTCTCCAAGCCATGGTTATAAGTGAAGAATGGACTTCTTACAGAGAAGAAGACGTAGGAATGGAAAACTTTGTAAAAGAGAAGATTGTGAATGATGATTGGTGGAATCAGTTGACTTATATTGTTGATTTCACACGCTCTATCTATGAAATGATTAGATATGAGATGTGGGATTCGATGATTGGAAAGGTAAAACTTGAAATTTATAAGAAAGAAGGCCGTCATCATACTGAAGAGAGTCCATTTTATGATGTGATTCATGAAATACTAGTAGCTCGATGGACCAAGGACAATAATCCGCTTCATTGTCTAGCTCAGAACCCTAGGTATATACTTTTTTTTTTTTACAAAACACTTGTCTTCTAATGATATTTTTTCATACTCATTTCTAATAAAAAATTTATGTTAAAGGTTTTACAGTGATGAATGGCTAATTCGAGATTCAACTAGAGTGGCTCCTCATAGAGATGGTGAAATATTCCGAGAGAGAATGAAGTGCTTTCGTCGACTATTTGGACATGGTGGTGATCACAGTAAAGTGATGACTGAATATGCATTATTCTCTATGAAGAGTGGTCCTTTTGAAGACTTAACATGCATTTCAAGTATGTTCACTGTCGATTCGAAGATTTGGTGGGCAAATTTTGGAGCTCAAACGCCTCTCCTTCAATAATTAGCTTTTAAAGTACTTGGGAACCTACTTCATCATCGTGTTGTGAGCGCAATTGGAGTACATATGCTTTCATTCACTCACTAAGAAGAAACAAATTAAATTCAAGTCGTGCTCAAGATTTAGGTTTCATCCACAACAATCTTCGCCTTCTATCAAGGAATTCAACACAATATGAGGAAGATAATACAAAGATGTGGGATGTCGGCGGGGATGGTTTTCATTCAATGGAGTATATTGGATTTTTAGAGTTCGCGAACCTCTCACTTGATGAGCCGGACTTTGAAAATGATGGGATGCTTGTTGAAGATTGAAGAGCTTAGTTTACATTTTAATATTTAAGATATTAAACTTAGTTATCCTTTATATATGAAATTTTAACTTAGATACTTTCGCAATTCTAGTATTGTCGTACCCAAGCCGTACCCGTATCCTATAATTTTTAATTTTGCCATTTTCCGTACCCGTATCCGTATTCGTATCGGTGCAACATAATTAAAGTTGTATGAAGCTTTAGCTTCCATGCAGGTTGAGCTTCGATTTTTCATTTCCTTGAGGATTTGCTCAACAAGTTTAGATTTTGTCTTAGTTTTAGAATTGATTTTCTCAAATGCCCAACATCTGAAAAACGTTTCTGTAAGGGCCCAATTTTTTTGAGTTCGGTCTTAACAAGATCGAATTCTCAAACTCGTTAGAATTCTAATGAGTAACGAGTTCGATCTTAACAAGACTGAACTCGTTAAAATGTGCAATTATGGACATCACTTGCGATCCGTCGGATTTGATTTGCAGTTACGATATGAAAACATTTAAATAATATCCTACGATTTGAAATTATAACATGTGTGGTCAACGTAGACGAAATGCTCCAAATGAAAACCGCATCGGAGCCCTCTTATCACGCTGCGATCTGCCTCGCTTGGTCCATGGTCGACCTCAAATTGAAGGTTTGTCATGTAAATATCCTCATTGTCTTCGTCGCATTCGTTGTTGGCGCCTGCAACCACAAAACAGTTAAATAATGACCATCGCTGTGGGAATATAATTTTCCATTGTTATACTGGGATTTATGCTTACCAACGTCAAATTGAATCAGTGAAGGGTCTACACCCACATCATCTACAGCTCCAAGCCTCTACAACTCCTCCACATCTGGATGAAGTTTACTATGAGCACCAACCATGACACCATGATCGTCGCTATTTAAGAACATCTCCGCGACTGTACGAGCACAATGCACGAGGGTTCGTACCTGTTCAAACAATTGAGTCAGTAATCGCATATACAACTCATTTAACTGGCTCTCTAAATAAAGTCACAACATTATGGTGCTCAGGTGTCGTGGGGCGATAAGACTAGGACTCATCAAATTCTAGGCTGAATGAAGCGTCGTATTGTATTGATATACCACATGCAATACTTAGGTGTCGGAGCTTCCACATTGTCTTCTAACTCGGCGTGCACTATTCGGGCGGCGCGTCCTCTCTGCATTTCGATATACTCTCGCAATTCCACTAATCAATCCTCTCGTTTCTTCTTATGGAGTCCATGTTTAGAGTCGGTGGAACCGCGTGGTACCGATGGAATACCTTGTTTGCACCCGAATGGCGCATGACTTGAGAAGGATGACACCATGCGACAATGTTGAAACTCATTAGTGGCACCTCAGATAACCAACTCATTTGCCCTTCAAGACACACCGGGTTCAACAACGGGAATACATCTTTCTTGTAAAGCCTTCACATGAAATCCACATGTCTCATGCGATCAAACTGATCTTGGTTGAATATCAAAGATCCATGTGGTGTTTCTATGTACGACTTAGGTCCGTACCATTTTCTGCGCAACACATAAATATTATTAGTAAACCCAATTTGTAAGCATTGGCACATATTAAATTTGAGAGATACTTACATGTAGGACGAGACTCCTCTTATGTTCGGGTCAATTTCAGCATCTACCAGCTAGAGAGTCCTACTAAATCCTCTAGGTCGCCCAATAGCTATTCTTTTCCAATTCCAGAGTTGTAGTAGTATAATACATCCGTCCATTTGTTTATGACCCCTCCCGAGCCGCATTACGCATATGCCTGTATAAGAATCCTAAAACGGTGCTTCCCCAGCTATACATCCTCGCTCCATCTAGTCAAATCTGACATCAATGAGGACCCCAACATGCATAGAATGTATACCGTCGCATGTAGTTGGATGACCGTAGCGTCATCTGGTATCTATCTCATGTGGTTATAGAACCACTTTCGTCTGGCCAGAGTTGGAGACCTAAGACAGTCCGGATAAGCCCCAAGTAGTTGTATGCATAGAGCTTCTCAATCATGGTCCTCTTTACCGGACACGACCTCTCCCTCTATAGGAAATCCCGTAAGATGAACCACGTCCTGAAGAGTGATAGTGCACTCTACCATCGTCATGTGAAATGTGTGTGTCTCTTGCCTTCAATGTTCGACCAGGACGGTGAGCAGGGCCCAATCAGCTTCGACATTTTGGCCTTGAGTCAAAGGATAAAAGTCTGCTCTTGCTACATATGGTACTATCCTGGGATCCATATCCCACATCCTACGATGCACATTTTTATACTTTTCCCAGCCTGCAATACATATACAAAAATATTTGTTAACCTCTTTATATTTCAACAAATTGTATTTAACATGATTTGGATTTCGTGAAAAATATAATTTTTCTATAACCGGTCTACCCATAATTCTTCCGAACGGTGAGTAGGTTGTTGCGTCGATATCGACCTGTCAATTGGTCCGGGCGTAACAATGTCATCTAGATCCATCTGTAAAATTCAATGTCATGTTAATGGCATCACAAGACAAAATACATTAAAATTTTGTAAGTGTCACACCAATTTGGCCTACATTCAATCAAAATATTTTCCGTATTAAACCTCAAATAACCTATGATTCTCAACATCTAACCTATTTCAAGTGTATACTTATTAAACCCCATGTTACCATGCATATATCCATATTCTCTTATTTCATTCATAACATATCAATTTATACTCTAACTCATCCTTTCTATACCCTCAACCCTACACACCATTATAATCTCAAATCATTAAAATCTCTCAACATCTTACCTCAAAATCACCTTGGAATCTTCCCCCCATCTCGTACAAGCTATATTTCGCAGAGTCGGCACGAATTGAAGAAGCTAGTTCGAGCTTTTGGGTGGGTGGTTGCCGAAATCTCTTAAGGGGAGAAGAAAAGGTTCGGCTCCTTCAAAATTGCATGAGTTCGGTGTTGCTAAGACCGAACTTATTAAAATTTTGACGAGTTCTATTTTTCTAAGACAAAACTCATTATTGGTTCTGACGAGATCGCACGTGGCGTCCGTAATTGCAGTTTTTAACGAGTTCGATTTTGATAAGACAGAACTCATATAATTTTTGAGAATTTAGTCTTGTTAAGACAAACTCAAAAAAAGAAAAAATCATTTGAGAAACGTTCTTCATATATAAGATATTTGATAAATCCATTCTAAAACTAGGACAATTCTAAAAAAATTTGTGTTTGAGCGTGAAACGTAATGCCCAATTCTAGCCTTATAACTACCACCAGACTAGGCGGCCGGGTCAAACAATTGGCCTATCCATTTAGCCCATCGGGCCAACAAGCTCGCAGCCCGGCCCTATGGTCCATCGGCCCACAGCCCGGCCTAGCCCTTCTATAAGCCCGCTATTCATTCAGTCCGGACTGCATAAGACCGGACCAGGGTCAAACAATTTTAACCTGACCTGGCCCGTCAGTCCGATTCGAACGAAGCCCATCAGGTTTGGCCCACCCCTATCCATCTCAGCTCGGCCCGCCTGTTATTTATATGGTGATTATATTTAAAACCTTAAAAATTCACATTGCAACTAGCCACAGCCTACAGCCGCCTCCCCTTATCTCTTCTTTCCTACACTTCCGTCGACAACACAGCCGCCTCTCTCATTTCCAAAATCCAGATCCTCCTCCATCCACCAATCCTCTCTAAACTCTTCCACCCTAACGCTCCTCCTCTTCCATCCAGACAGCTATCTGCCTTCCACCAACTCGAGAGGGTCGCCTTTGGAAGCGTTCGCCGGTAGTAACAACCCGCTTTCCACTCGTGACACTTCCTACGCGTCCCTCGATCAGCATATGTATGTTTTTTTTATTTAGATCGGTATAGATCTTTCGTTTCGATTTTTGTATGTATTTCGACTTCAGATCTGCATATATCTATATATATGTTTAGATCTCTCTGTAGCTAGTTGTTGAAGCATCGATTTATATGTTTTCTAATTTTTCTTTTGATCTTTTTTATCTGTTTTGGAGCTTTGGGGGGTTGAACGGTAGATTTTTTTGATAAGTTCAGCACCGTCAGAGTGGCTCAGTAGCTCCTATTCATCTTTTCTTTAATCCGTTGAACGTGTTGACCCCTTAATATAGATTTGTTCATTATTTGCAAAGCTTTTTTGTGTTTCCAAATTCATTTATTCACACTTGTTTTATGTGTTCATACTTGTTTATATTTATTAGTTAGTTTATTTATAGATATATAGAGTGTATTTATAAAGCTCTTTTCCCTTAAAAATTTATTTGTATGCATCCGTTTGATTTATTTTTAATTAATATCTGTTGGGTGTTTTTATTTAATCTCTTTATGTATGTAAAATGCTAAATTGTGATTTGAAATGTTTTATTTCTAAGCTTTTTTATCTTTTAAAGTATATTAATTAATATGTACAACATGTTAACTGCTTAGTTTTTGTTCTAATTAATATGTACAACATGTTAACTGCTTAGTTTTTGTTCATATTTATTTTATTTAATCTTTTAGATTATGTGTTCATATTTGTTTACGTTAGTTTATTTAATCTGTTAGTTTAATGGTTAACTTATAATGACATTCTATTAGATTATCTTAAAGACTTTTTGAACCTTGCATAATTTTTAATTAATTTGTACCACATGTTAATTGCTTATTTTATGTGTTCATATTTATTTTACTTAATCTGTTAGTTTTTTATGTGTTCATATTTTTTGTGTTAGTTTATTTGATCTCTTAGTGTATAATGACACTCTAATAGATTATTTTAAAGACTTTTTGAACCTATTTTGTTTAACTAGTTGTGTTGTTAATGATGATAGGATAATTAAATTCGGGGATCTTGCAGTTAACAGATTTGCCTCGCTAAACCCTCCCAACATCTACATTTTCATCCACAAGAATGGCAAACTATTTAGTCTATTGTCGAATCTGTTGTATTTCTTTTCTCAATGTCATATTGTATAATGTACTTAGTATTTGTAGTGTGAAAGTTAGTTTGCAAGGTAGTGTAGATATGTAAGTTTGGTTGTGGTTGATGGTAGTTCTAAGTGATCTGTAATACAAGGTCGCGAACTGAAATAATGCAAACAAAAATTTTGATTTTTTGATTTGAGGGCTTATAAGTTAGACGAACTAAGGGCCAACCCTATTAAGTCCGGTCCGAGTAGCAAATTTAGGGTCATGGACGGGCTTCGGATTTCTTTATTTTAAATTGGATCGATCCGACCCAATCTTTTAAATTAATTAGGACTGTAAAATTATAGGTCCATTCAAATTCGAATTTTATTTTTTTCGGCTGGTCCGGTTCGATCGGGCCCATTGGACAGTCTTATCAAACAACAGGGGTTTCGGTGGATTTTTAGGTGTGCGGGACTATTTGAAGAGGCACCTTTATTCATTGAAATACTCCATAATTAACCCCAAGGAAACACAAATTTCAAAGTGGTAGAGACCCACGCTCCACCCTCCTCATTATTACATGTTTGCAGAGTTGATGAAATTCTCACTTCCCCTCTCCTCCCATGAAGCTGAATCAGCTGCTGCTGCCTTGCCTTGTCCATTTCTTCCTCGCTACTCGCCTCACTTCATCCTTTACCCCCATCGACAATTACCTCATCAATTGCGGATCAAATGACAACGTCACCCTCCACAACAGGCTCTTCCTCGCCGATACTCATCCTTCTTTTCACCTCACAGATCCCACCAACGCCTCCTCTGCTCTCTACCGAACTGCTCGCCTCTTCACTTCTGCTGTTTCTGCATATACCTTTTCCATTCGCACAAGCGGTTACCACTTTCTCCGTATGCACTTCTCCCCCTTTAAGGCTCTAAACCTTGATCTGCGTTCTGCTAACTTTTGTGTCTATGTTAACGGGAATCTCACATTCACCAACTCCGCTAAGCTGCGGAGTAACAATACTGCTTCTGTTGCTGTTGTCAAGGAGTATATACTCGATACTGGCAATACTATTACTGTTGATATTCGTTTTGTGCCAGCCAGCAAATCGGATTTTGCTTTTGTCAATGCTATTGAGGTGTTTTCTGCTCCTGATGATCTGATTCTTGAAGGTGGAGCTAAGTCGGTTGGTCCAGTTGGGGTTGATGAGTATAACAGTCTGTCATCAAGGATTTTAGAGACGCTGTATAGGGTGAATGTTGGAGGATCCAAATTGACACCTTTTAATGATACCCTTTGGAGGACGTGGGTGAATGATGAGGAGTATTTGGTTTTGCGCTCTGCTGCCAACCCAGTAGCTACCACCCACATCCCCAATTACCAAGGTGGTGGGGCCAGTCGAGAAGTCGCTCCAGATCATGTGTATATGACAGCTCAGGAAATGAACAGGGATAACTTGACTGATGCTAGGTTTAACATTACTTGGGAATTTCCTGTTGGTTCAGGTGGAGAGGAGCATCTTGTTAGATTGCATTTCTGTGACATTGTTAGTGCTTCCCTCAATCAGTTGTATTTTAATGTATATATCAACGGGTATCTCGGATATAAGGATCTTGATCTTTCAGCCCTCACAATTCATATGCTCTCATCTCCTTATTACCTTGATTTTGTCTCCGAGTCCGATGACAAGGGTGCCATAAAGGTTAGCGTTGGTCCATCTGATTTGAGCTCTACTCTGACTGTCAATGCCATATTAAATGGAGTGGAAGTGATGAAATTGGTGAGTCCTGTAAGTCTGCCCCCTAAAGCTAATAGGAAAGATGTTTGGATTCTTCTAGGATCAGTTCTTGGCGGGTTAGGGGCTCTGACAGTGGTAATTGTGCTTGTAATGGGGTTGAAATGTTTCAAAAAGAAACAGAAACCGAGGCGTACTGAAAGTATTGGCTGGACGCCTTTGCGCGTTTATGGAGGGAGTACTCACAGCAGAATGTCTATCAAAACAACCCTTGGTTCTCCAGGTCCAGCTGGCTATCTCACCATGAAAATTCCATTTGTAGAAGTTCAAACTGCAACAAACAACTTCGCTACTGCGCTCATCATTGGTTCTGGTGGATTCGGTACGGTTTTCAAGGGGGTCCTTGGAGACAACACCAAGGTTGCTGTGAAGAGGGGTGTTCCAGGCTCTAGGCAAGGCCTCCCTGAATTCCAAACTGAAATAGCTTTATTGTCAAAAATCCGCCACCGCCATCTAGTTTCCCTTATCGGCTACTGCGAAGAACAATCAGAAATGATTCTTGTTTATGAGTACATGGAGAATGGGCCATTGAAAAAGCACTTATACGGTGCTGACTGTGGACTTTTAACTTGGAAACAAAGACTAGAGATATGCATTGGCGCTGCCAGGGGCCTTCATTACCTCCACACTGGGTCAGCTCAAGGGATCATCCATCGAGATATCAAATCAACCAACATACTGCTTGACGACAATTATGTTGCCAAGGTCGGTGATTTTGGTCTTTCAAGGTCCGGGCCTTGCGTTGATGAAACCCATGTAAGTACGGTTGTTAAAGGTAGCTTTGGTTATCTTGATCCAGAATATTTCCGCAGGCAGCAACTTACAGATAAGTCAGATGTGTATTCATTTGGGGTTTTGCTTCTTGAGGTAGTTTGTTCTAGACCTGCAGTTGATCCATTGCTTGCCAGGGAGCAGGTAAATCTAGCCGAATGGGCTATGCTATGGCTGAAAAGGGACCTTCTTGAGCAAATAATAGACCCACGTCTTGTTGGGCAGATAAAACCAATTTCCTTGAAGAAGTTCGGTGAAACAGCCGAGAAATGTTTAGCTGACTGTGGAGTTGACAGACCAACCATGGGGGATGTCCTATGGAATTTGGAATATGCACTTCAGCTCCAGGAAACAGAGACCAAAAATCAACTAGAAGATGAAAATTCAACTCCTGGAAGTAGTTCAGAAGCTCCACCTGCTCGGAAGGAAGTGCAGGATAATGAAGAAAATGGTAGTTTGGAAATATCCACAACAAAGGTTTTCTCGCAGTTAATGAACAACAATGGTAGATAACACATTTAACTAGTTATGTGAGTATCAACGTCCGGCTCAAATTATCTTCTCAGGTCTCAACCAATGCTCGTTTTTTTCAGGTTGTGTACTATGCATGTTTTTCTGATAAGCTTCGTTTAAAATGGATTGTTCAGTTTGCATTAGTATCATGACAAGGTCTTCTAGATTAATTCTTGGTTATAATCATATCACTTTTTGACATTCCAGTTCATGCTCGCTGAGTTGTGTAATATTTTGCTTATATGTCCAACCAATCTCATGGCCTTAAATCAAGCCACATTTGGTGAGCATTGTTGACTGACATAGACAGACCGAGTATCATGACAAGGTCTTTCTAGATTTATATTTTGCTCGCAGTCTGATCACATAGACTCGCTTCGTACTACCTTCACACTTCCAGTAAAGAACAGCTACAGACCTGACGCGCAGACTTAGTCTATCCTATTATAATGCCTAGTAGACGGAATACTATAGCAATCTCTATATCAGAAATGCTGTAACTTCAGTCGACGACTCTTCTAGCATGCTCTTCCAAACAGTCGGACGTCCCCTGAGTTCTTCAAACCCAGACCTTACTCCCCCTCGATCAGTGACCACCTGTCATTATCAGGAAGAAGCGTTAAGCTCTCCAATAGCCTGCAACACCTCCTGTCTGCAGCTGTTCTCCGAAGCAACTGATTGATCCTTCATTGAGCCACGCTCCAGTTGAGTTTTGTGGATCATGCTAGATCAAACTCAGCGAGTTCTGATCTCCTCTGCGCTCTACACAACTTAGCAATAGTACCTCGTGGTCTTTGCTCTTCGCCCGTCGATTTTCTCTCGTTGTGTATTCTCTATGCTTCGAATGATTTGCCAATCAATCATCAGCTTTTGGAAATCCTAATTGCCTTCGGATTTGTAGCATAGCACAACATCTTTTGAATCTTTTCCTCGATTCTTGCAGAGTTGTTGAGATTTAGTTTCCTAAATCAGAATTTAGAAACCTTATCTTTCTTTATCATTTCCGGCCGTGTGATGACGTCTGCTAATCACTAGAGGACGATTGCAATGTTCCTTGAACCTTTACGACACTGGCAGTATCTCTCTGGATTCCCTCCGTGCAACTTCAAGATGACCGACCATTCTGTTTTAGCTTCAAATCATCACGGGTTGCTATAACAGTTTCTATAGTTTGTCTTGTGCTCAACTTGCCTTAGTTATTGCTTGTCGCTGTACTTTGTTGCTATTTTGTCAATCTTCAGATTGTGCTCCAACTTCGATCTTCAGGGAGTGATGTAGCATCTTCTTGTACTGATCTGATCATACAAATAAATTAAAATGCTCAAGGCATCCAAGTAGAGATAAGGATGAAGACTTTCCGCAGAAATAATATATGACTAAAAAACAAGGGCGTAATCAAACAAGAAGCTCACACTAAAATGTGATGCAATCACAGAATTAGCACTTCAAACCTTTACCATCATGCTTTTATCATATTTGTCGCTACTCTTTGATAAATATATTCATTCTTATAATTCAAAAAGAGACAGTTACAAAAGAGAGTTCAAAGCCAAAAAGGAAAGACGGAGCTAATCGAAGTCTTTTCTTAATAAAAATCCGTCTGCCAATGCTGAAATTCGCAGCGTCTCTGACAGACAGATTTGTGAACAAGCAGTTGCTGCAGCACGCTCTTGTTCACTCGGAAATTGTCTCAGCAAATAATGAACTAGACAGAAGTTTGTTCACCCAGTTCGGCCAACTGCCTACGTCTGGGGAGGACTATTCTCCAGTCCTCAATCCACTAATCACAGAGGTCTCCAAGTACACTTGGTTACAACTGTACGCAACCTATGCTACTCAACCTTGTGTGGATCACTGGACACAACCAGAACAGGCTCTGACTTGTGTCTGCACACCCTCTACAAATATCAATCTAGAATAGCTACTGTCTCCTCGAAACTCAGCCTATTCTAAACTACACTCAACTTTGCAGGGTTGCTGCAGCATCTGCTGTAGCACACAGCTGATGCACAATTGTCCGCGTCGCTCCAAGGCCTTCTGCCGAGCCGATCGAACGATTCCACGAGCGCTGCACACTCTGGAATACTCCCCCTTGCTCAGTGACCTCCTGCCACTAGTGAGAATTGCCGCTTAGACACTCGACCGAGCCACACATCCATCAGTTCTTCCGCGGCCTTCTTTGATCAACCAACAAGCACCACTGCTCTAAATTGGCTTCCAGATCAAGCTCGGATCAGACTACGCAAGTCCTGATCTCCTTCTGCTTCTGTCACCATAGCTCTGCGCTCACGCTCTGCTTTCGGGTGATGATCGAAGACTCGTCGCACACCAAAATTACACTCTCTGAATTCTGCGTATGCACTCGTGTATCCCTCAGCTTCGATCAAACTTTCTGCTCTGACCTGTTCTCCCTTAAGTAGCAACGCCCGCTTCAATCAAGAACAGAATTTAGTAATGTGCCACAAAGAAACAATTATCTCCTAATTTTTAGGAGATTAGATTTGTTTTGAACTCCAAAACAAATCTCCTTCTCTAGCTAGGAATTCCCCACTGGAATATTTTCCGCAGCACTTTAAAAAATTCTTCTGATGCTCCCCGCAGAGCTGCCAGGCCTTCTAGCCAATCGCTCAAGTTGCTGTTGCTACTCGGACAGATGCTGCAGCAACTTGAACAAGCTCCTGCTATAACCACTCAGCTCTGCGCTCGGTGGTGATCGAATCTTCGCACGCACTTGAATCTCTCACTTGATCTTCTGCGTATGCTCTGTGTATTTACTTTATGATTCGATGCCTTTGAAGCTCTGCTCAGCTTCCTTTATATAGGAACTCCAAGTTCCATCAAATTCAGCATTTGGAAATTCCTTAAAGATCTCAACAAGATCTTATCTCTTAATTTGTAGGTGATTAGATTTGATCTGAAAATTAAATCTTCCACAATCAAATCTTCACCATATCTTCGAGCTGACTTGTAGACCGCAATCTCCACTGAGAATATTCTGACAGATGCTCTGGAATCTTCCCGTTGCTCAGTTCTTCATATCTGGCCAAATTGTTCTTCGCACCAATACTGCTGCTATAGCTCCCTGCTACAGCTCCTGCTGTAGCAACTGCTTGTTCATTGAGCTTGTTTACTCTGGATGGTTTTGCACCAGCAGTTGTCTTCACACGGGCAGCTGTATCATCTTGCTTTCAATCTTCACAATACTCTACCGATTTGTTGCGAGCTGGCAGTAACCCTCGTACGTTCTTTGGGCTGCTCCACGTTGATCGGCATGCTATTGACTTAGGGAATCTTCAGCTTCTGTTGCTCTTCTCTTCAATTCAGGGCAGCTTGTTCTTCACAAGAAAATCTGCTATTTAGGATGCTACAGCTCTCTGCTACACATGTTGCTGTAGCAACCTCTTGTGCACTCTGCTTGTTCCCTCTGGAATGCCCTGCACTAGCTGCTGTCTTCACATGCTTGCTGTAGCAGACTCTTGTGCACCTTGTAGGAGTTTGTCAATGATGCCATATACATTAACAGCCTTCTACGAAACAAAAGACAACTTCTGCCTCAAATCTTTCGACGTGTTTGCAGTTTCCCAGGTACGGTACCGGACACGATGTGTTTGCAGTTTCCGGGGGCTTGTACGGCCTGTCGAGGGTTTCACACGTCCGACGCGACAGGGGATCACGATTCCCATTGTCTGAGGGTTGCACTACTGCCTCAACTTCTGCCAAGCTGTTCTCCGAAGCTTTTGCTTGATCCTTCAACGAACCACGCTCCAGTTGAATTCTGTGGATCAAATCTTGATCAAACTCAGCGAGTTCTGATCTCTTCTGTGCACCTCACAACATTGTCAGCCTTCTGCTTCAAACTCTAGTTGTGAGTATTCTCTGCTTAGGTTTCTTTGTTTGATCTCTCTCCTTTCAAGGGACTGCCTCTGACTTGCTCTTATAGCTTCGTGGATCACCAGCCATGGAAACCTTATTGCCTTAGGATTCGTAGGGCAGCACATCATTATCTGAATCTCTTCCTTGATTCTTGCAAAGTTGTTGAAGATTCCGTTTCCTAAATCGGACTTTAGGATTCTTATCTTTTTAAGTTTTTTCTTCAACCGTGTACTGACATCCGCAGAACACTTGATGACATTTGCAGCGCATCCTGAACTTCCGCGACTCATGTAGCACCTTGCCAAGGACCCTCCGTGAATCTTCAGAATACTTGCCCAGTCTGTTCTAGCTTCAGATAAACACGGGCTGCTGTAGCAGAATCTATCTTTTGCCTTTTACCCAGTTTGCCTCAGCTTTTGTGGTCCACAAAGTGTTGTAGTAGATCCTTGTGCTTGATTGATGTATCTCGTCAGTTCTTCAAATTGTGCTTCGGCTTCAAATCTTCAAGGATTGCTGAAGCAGACTCTTGTGTAGGTTTGTCAAGAAATGCCATATCTCAACAATCTCCCTATTGACATTTTGACAAAACTATAACTACAACAACACTACTAACGTTAACCTGGCATAAATCTAATTATACTAGATAGCTGCTCTAAGTATTACTTTTGAGTTTAGAGTTCCTCAAGATAGCTAAACATAAAAAAGTAAAACAGTTCTAGGAGTAGGTCAAGGTTAACGTTTCTGTTCTAACAATCTTCTCCCGGGCACAAATGTCGGGGGCTTCAATCATTCTCATGGCTGGGCAGGGACAGAGCTGCTAGCATATGGGAACTCAAGGTCTCGGAGAAGGTTGTCAATCTACATTCGCTGCATAAAAATCTTTTGGCCTTTCTTGTCAGGTAAGCACGCTCTTATATGATGTGGTTGATCATTCTTTGTCGTAGAGCTGAATCCATGGTCTGAGCATGAGTATCAGGGAGTGCTTCAGCATTCTCTGTATCTTCTGGAGCTGATACCAGGGCAGTCTCTCCTTCAGCCACATCCACCACATGCCTGCCTTTGAAGACTTTGTGGTCCAGCAGAAACACCCGCGAAGCTCCAGATAATCCTTAGGGGGCAACTGTCAATTGCTTGTGCTGGCTAATCATGATCTCATATATTAGTGAGGGAAATCCAATGCTCAAGTTGGATTTCAGGTTGTTGGCATGAGCAGTAATCTGATAGAAAATAATGTCCCAAATTGACTTCCTTTCTCTCCCCAATGCTGAACAACAACAACGCCATGGCCCTGCTTACCTTGCCTTTGTGGGAGTAGGGAATCCGATTTCTTACCGCAAAAGAGTAAAGAATTGAGTATTTGTCAAGTTTGCAGCTCTCAAATTATGTGCCACCCAACTTTTGAATAGGCCACCGGTGAGCTTTACAACTAGGGTGTCTTGACTCACATCCGCTGGTGGGTTGGCCGTCTCTCTTATCCCTAAGTATTTGTGATCACCGTGGGTGTGATCACTACCCTCAGTCTCCTCACAAAACTAGTCCCATACAATAAACTGCCTACTTCTCCAAAGTCGCTAAGACTATTTGCTAGGAACTCTCTTACCAAATCTAAGCTATATCTTTTAGCAATAGTTAAAGAGTTCAGCAAATTTACCTCTCTTAGAAGAATGATCATCTCAGGAACCCGGTACCTTCCAATCTCCAATATCTTTTCTGGGACAACTGTTCTGCGATTGACAACTTCTTAAGTCCCTACAACTTTCCTGTTCCTGAACCAAATGTCTTGTTGATCAACCCTTGACTTGCTTGGTCTGGTTGATGAATGCGCAGATCTTGTTGTGGATGGCTCTAGTCGGGGAATTGGTGCAACCCTGAAGTCATCTGACGCAGAGTCTTCTGATTCTGTTTTCTTATCAGTGGAAGAGCTAACCACCAGAGGCTCCTTCCCTATGCTTACTGGCTCTTTGGGGGAAGCTTGCTCCACCTCTTCTGCCGTTTCTTTTTCACTGCTGCTGATGATGTCGGCAGCTAACGCCTCTTTTTTTGATTTGTTGTAAGTTCAATACTTCTGACAATTTTCTGCATAGTGACACTATATTCCTAGTTCACTAGCATCTGTGAACTGCAGCATTCCGTACTTGTTCACTAGCATGGGTGAATGGAGGATTTCTTGTAGTTGTTCTGACTCGTCTGGTATTCTGTGTTCTTCGAGGCTTCCAGTACTTGTTCAGAATTGGACAATGACTTTGGTTCTAATCACAGAAATAACATCTCCCCTTCTTTGTTCTGGGCTTTCTTGCAGGGTTTGATCAAGAGGTTGTTGCAGCATTCTCTTGTTCCTTTTCTTGGACACCTTTTTTTATCATGTTGAACTCCTTTGACTGTGCTCTCCTGGACACTTCATTCAGCTTGTTCGGGATTTGTAGCTTTGAAAAATGTGGTCACACCTGAGCTTGCTTCGCCTGTGTATCCAAGTCCTTCAGTCCCACCTCCCACCCTTTGGTAGGGGCTAGGATTTCATCCAGAATGGATGTCTTCGTGTTGCCTGCATCTGACACAACTTTCTGTTGACGGTCCTCTTCAACTGTCCCGGCCTCATCTGACAGTTGTTCCTTGGACAAAGAAGTAATGATGCTTTGGAGCTTGTCACGTTCTTCTTCCAATCCAGATATCTTTGACAACAGGTCTTTGTTGACTTCAATCACTTACGGGCACTTTTCTTGTATAAGTTTGAATTGATCACCAATTGACTCTTCTGAGAACTCTTTGTCATCGCTGCTGTCAGATTCAACACTCCCATAAACAACGTTTGAATTTATTTGATCGGAATCCTTACAGTGAAATACAGTAGTTAGGGCAAGGTTCCTTTTAAGATCAATCTCCTCTTCACTGTCATCATCACTCCAGTTGGCAGTTAGAGATTTGTTGTTCTTCTTCTGGTAGGTTGGGCATTCCGTCTGTCTATGACTATACCCATCACACTCCCAGCATTGGATCCTCTTCTGTTTTTCTTTGCTTTCCTCAGTGCTTTGATCAGCATCATTGTTTCTTCTCTGAGAATTTTCTCCTCTTCTGTTTCTCCCCCTGGATGTCTGACCTGTGTTGGAGGGTTTCTGGTCCATTCTCTTCATGAATTTATCGAAGTTTTTTACCAAAAGGGACAGTTGTTGGCTCACATCATCTGGAACTGTCTCCTTCTCTTCTGTCTTGGCTTTCAGTCCAAGGTCTTTCCCATAGAGTGGTGTAGCATTCTCTGTAACTTTCTTCTCAAACTGCCTCAGTGAGCCGATCAGTGCCTCTAGCCGCATGTTCTTGACCTCTTGAGCTTCTTCTATGACATTCACCTTCGTATCAAACTTCGAGGTGAGAGATCTGAGAACCTTGCTTACCTGCTTTTCCTCCTGAATTGGTTCTCTAAGAGCATGGGCCTCGTTCGATATATCATACAATCTGGCATTGAACTCATAGATGGTCTCTTTTTCTAGCATTTTCAGGCTTTCAAATCTTGAGGTGATCATCTGCATTCTGGAAATCTTCACTTTGTTCTTTCCCTCATGAGCAGTTTTAAGGATCTCCCATGCTTGTTTGGCCGTGTCACAGTTGGAGATCAACCTGAAATTGTTAGCATCTACAGCAGCAAAATATAGCATTCAAAGCCTTAGAGTTTTCTGATGTTGAAGCTACCTCATCGACAGTCCATTTGTTTTCAAGTTGTTTTGTGGGCAACTCCTGAACTGTCGATAGTCATTGGGCAAGACCATTCTGATATGACTACCCTCCATGCCCTTTCATCAATAACTTTGATAAAGGCCTTCATCCGAGCCTTCCAGTAGCCATAATTTCCTTCATCGAGCAATGGCGGTCTGCTGTTGCTTTGTCCTTCTTTCGTAGTGGCCATAGATGACATCAACGCCTTCCCGGATCACACTCTGTATGTTGAGTGATCGACTCTAATACCAATTGAAATTTGACTGCGCTACCGATCTCGAGTTACAGCTTCTGCTGTAGCACTCTCTGTATCTTCCTACGGAAAGACAAATAAGAAAGACACAGACAATTTGTTCACCCAGTTCGGCAACTTGCCTACGTCTGGAGAGGATCATTCTCCGATCCACAAGACTACACTATCACGGTTCAAAGTACAAATGACTCTCACCTCTACTTCTCACCTAGTTGAAATCCTACCCCTTACTAGCTAGCAGTCTGATCACACAGACTCTCTTTGTGCTACCTACACACTTCCAGTAAAGAATAGTTAGAGACCTGACACTCAGACTTAGCCTACCCTATTACAATGTGAAGTACACGGAATGCTTCAGCACACTCTATCTCAGAGTAGCTGTAACTTTTGTAAACGACTTCTCCAGCACACTCTGCCAATCAGTTTGTCTCTCTCTGAGTTCCTCCAACTCAAGATCTGCTCCCCATTGATCAATGTCATCCTGACAATATCTAGAAGAAACGCTCGGCTCTTCAACAGTGTGTGACAGGTTTGTCCGCAGCTGTTCTTCGAAGCTTTTGTTTGATCCTTCAGCGAGCCACACTCCAGTTGAATGTGGATCAAATCTTGATCAAACTCGGCGAGTTTTGATCTCTTCCGCTCACCTCACAACACTGTCAGCCTTCTGCTTTAAACTTTAGTTGTAAGTATTCTCTACTTCGGTTTCTTTGTTTGATCTTTGTCCCTTCAAGGGACTGCCTCTCCCTCGCTCTTATAGCTTCGTGGATCGCTAGCCATTGAAACCTTGTTGCCTTAGGATTCGTAGGGCATCACATCATTATCTAAATCTCTTCCTAGATTCTTGAAAAATTGTTGAAGATTCCGTTTCCTAAATCGGACTTTAGGATCGTTATCTTTTAAGTTTTTCCTTCTACCGTATACTGACATCCGCAGGACATTTGATGACGTTTGCGGCGCATCCTGATTTTTCGCGACTCATGTAGCACCTTGCCGAGGACACTTCGTGAATCTTCAGGATACTTGCCAAGTGTGCTCTACCTTCAGATCAACACGAGTTGTTGTAACAGAATCTGTCTTTTGCTTTTTGCCCAGTTTGCCTCAACTTTTGTGGTCCACAGAGTGCTGTAGCAGATCCTTATGTTTGGTTGCTGTATCTCGCTAGTTCTTCAGATTGTACTTCAGCTTCAAATCTTCAGGGATTGCTGAAGCAAACTCTTGTGTAGTTTTATCCAGGGATGCCATACCTCGACAATACTGACAGGAAATGATTCAATCTAGTACTGAAGACCCCATGTAGAAAGCACCAACACCAGTGCTTGTGAGCTCATGCTTCATCAGATCTTGAGCAATACTAACAGTACTCGCACCGACAAAAGAGGAGTCGGTGCAAAAGTAATAATACCAAAATCCTCAAATAACCATCATAGCCAAGTAACCTCTTCATATGAGTGCATTTATACTTTCATCTAATTATCTTAAATGATGCATTTGAATACATTTGTGTATCATAAATCATTTGTTTGGTGTATTTTTATATCTCAGGTATATTTGGGTGCTAAGAGATCAATCAAGCTAAAAAGGGCAATTAATATTAATATTTATCACAAAGAACTAAGCAACCTTTCGAGCTTTAAAGGTTTGTTGAGCACACAAGAATGATCCGGTGGAAGAAAGTAGTACACCGTCGTGGAGCTGACTCGAAAGCCTAAAACTTTTTAGTTCACACCAAGAGAGAAAAAATTTAAGCCGGTCTAACTATGGGACGTCAAAATAGATGCGTTGAAATAGGAAGATCATCATGAGAGTACCTCGTGGAATGAAGGAATTAGCTTTGCGCGGAAATACTTAATATGTACGTTCTTATATGGACTTGAGATAGCAAGCTTGGAGACTATATAAGGAGGCCTACTTCATAAATCAACCAGTCCATATTCAAGAATCAGAATCTAGAGATAGAGAATAATAGAGGGAGAAGAGCTCAACCTACCACAAAGTCTTGGGCAACATTCAATTGTGATTCATCTTCTACTCTTTCTTTCTTTTTCTATTAATGATGTCTTTAGTATGTCTCTGAGTAGCTAAACTCTTACTTTCGGGTTGGAACAAAGAATTTGTGATGTTATGTTTTGAAAACTATTCGTAATACCAATTTCTTTTTATTTCGCTTTAGTTCTTTGTGCTTAACTTTTTGGTGTTTAATTGCTAAATTAAATTATGTGAGTATGATATTATTCTATGTTATTCGGTTCATACAGTTAACACTTAGAAAAATTTTCAAAGTTGCCACGAAGTGGCAACTTTGTTCCTAAAGTGCCACACTTCTAAACTTAGTTCCCGAAATGCCACCTTTTTGACAAACCGCTACTCCCAGTAGCGGTTTGTATAATTTTTCAACTCGAAATGCTGACTGGCCGATGAGTTGGCGCTGAGGTGTACGAATTCCACAAACCGCTACTCACAATAGCGGTTTGACCGAAAAATAACGGTCAAACCGCTACTCGAAGTAGCGGTTTGTACGATGCCAAATACAGCAGCTGCTGAGTTCGGCATCCACATCAAACCGCTACTCGTAGTAGCGGTTTGACCGTTATTTTTTGGTCAAACCGCTACTCGAAGTAGCGGTTTGATGTCGTGCCGAATACAGCAGCCCCTGAGTTCGGTATCCACATCAAACCGCTACTCGAAGTAGCGGTTTGATGTCGTGCCGAACGACATTGACATCAAACCGCAACTACGAGTAGCGGTTTGACCTTTATTTTTTGGTCAAACCGCTACTCGCAGTAGAGGCTTGATCTTTTCATGTATTAGTCAACCCGCTACTTAGCGGTTTGTAGTTTTTCATAATATCATAACAACAGAATCGTGGTGCTTGAATGCAACTTTAATATGCACATGGGATGACATTAGTGTGAGTATTAATTTATAATGACAAATTCTGAAATATTTCATATGAAGTTTGACGACTCCAATCTAACGAATAACCGGACCTATTGACTTCCGTACTGGTTTTTTGAGCCTTCTGCTCCTCCGAAGTTCTTGCTGACCGTCTTCGTGAGTATGCATCTGCGTAATTTGAGAAGGGCCTTGGTCAACAAAAGTTGCATCTCCGGATATCGATTTGAGGAGGATCCGCAGTATCTGTAAAAATTTGGTAAAAGTAATTAGCTAAAAATAATGGAAATGTGTAAAAATAACGGGAAGATGTGTCTACCATGATAAAATTGAACAAGGTCGGGTGTAATGCCCATCGCTCTCTCCTCTCCAAGTTCCTTTAGATCGGCATAACTAGCGTGGAATAAGTCGTACGCTATCTTCTTGGATTTCTCAGACACGTTATCTGCAAATATTTCAGCCGCCATACGACCAGATCTGACCAAAGAAAGTACCTAGAAAAATATCGACAATTATGTCAGTCCAAAATATATGTAAGTTATAGAATTAAATTATGAAAAAGAAAGAAATGTTACATGTGCCGAGGTCTCGTGTGAAGTCGGTCGGTATGGAATGGGCGTATCCTTCGGCTTGGGTGGTTGAATAAATCTAATGGTAACTGTGTTATACCATGCATAGTACTCCTCCAGATAACCCACGTCTCCATCAGCGTCAACTTCCCCGTCCACGACATGCTGGCTCCTATTATTCCACATCGTCACGTAAACATGCAACTTTCTACTCCAATCCTTCTTTGATCTCTTTCTTGTGATCAAATGCAACTCTCTGTGAGTAGGATGTGGCATGGTGATCTCCCACATAGCGGCTTTGGATTTTTTTACTGCTCGAACGAGCCATGCACATTTACTAGCTCCATCTCTACAATGTAGTATAAGTCTAGACACATCTGACTTATACGTGTAATATTCAACTCTATTTAGGATTGAATACTTCTGACATGCATATATGACATCCTCCTTTGATGCAAACAACATCCCCTTACATAGTGAGTTCATAGTAAATTCACTATTTCCCATCAAATGTTCGTCAACATCCATATTATCCATCCAATGTGATACATCATTAAAACCGGGATAATCCCACAACGTGTTGTTGAAAACTCTATTCTCATTCTCAACTTGTGCCGATGTCCATGATTGTGGAGTATCATTGTCTCCTACCGCATCTAACATTTCAAGAGTTTCTCTATTGTATTCATCGGACATAGCTACATCAAACGTTTCCAAAGTGGACATCACCATTCCATCTAGCTCTTCATCATCCATTTAACCAAAACTTTCAAGTATTTTACCTTCGTACACAATCAACATATAGCATAATGTCAAAATAGTATTGCACTAAACTCAACAACATCAAACACAACAACTAATATAGCATAATGTCAAAATAGTATTGCACTAAACTCAACAACATCAAACACAACAACTAATATAGCATAATGTCACTAAGCTATATTCAAAAACCTAATCAACACCTTCAATCTAAGCAACTCACCACAAATGGACTCTAAGGCAACCAATCTGTAACTGCAATAACCAAAATTGTCAAACCCTAAAACCGATTTCGGATCCACGCCCAATTTTCCCAACCCTAACCCAAACACCCATTCACCCTCATCCTAAATCAATGACAAAATCGAACCATAGGACTCATTTTACCTTGTAATCGGAGTGTAGGAACCACGGAATCGGGAGTGCTGAGGACTGAACGCCGGCGCGCGGGGAGGAGAGATGCGGAGCAGCTGCGGGAAATGAGGAGGAGAACAAGCCGCTACTGCGAGTAGCGGTTTGATGTGGATGCCGAACTCAGCAGCTGCTGTATTCGGCATCGTACAAACCGCTACTTCGAGTAGCGGTTTGTGGAATTCATACACCTCAGCGCCAACTCATCGGCCAGTCAGCATTTCGAGTTGAAAAATTATACAAACCGCTACTGGGAGTAGCGGTTTGTCAAAAAGGTGGCATTTCGGGAACTAAGTTTAGAAGTGTGGCAGTTTAGGAACAAAGTTGCCACTTCGTGGCAACTTTGAAAATTTTTCTAACACTTATTGGATATTTTGTCGTGATGACTAGTTAAAACTATGCTAAATATTAACACTTATTGCTCGCAATCACGCTCAAACCCCTTAACTATTTATTTCCTTCTTCTAATAATTTTACTAAAATGAGTTCTTGGTGGGATCAATCCCTTCTTGCTGCTTTACTAGTGTCTAAGTGGAGAGAATATTTTGGCGCCTAAAATGATTCGTGTCATCTATTGTAAACAAAGCCATAACACCTAGCTCAGCCTCAGCAAGAAACTGTTGTTTGCCTTATTTTAATTTCCATGCAATGAGAGAACCACCTAGAAAAACACAATAGGTAGAAAAAACTAATGATCACTAGCTCAGATCACATTAGAATGTCCTTGAAGTTGAAAATAGCGAGGAAAAAAAGATAACGAGTGACAAATCCATAAAAAAATTGCAGAACTCAAAGAAGGTGATTGTGTGGAGCTGAGTGGGAGAAGAAACTAAAAGATTTGGGGACGTGTCGGGTACACTACGAATATGTCTTAAGGCGTCTGGTCCAAGTGGGTATGACTATTTGATCAGTGACTGTTCAATTAAAAATTAGGGATGTATCAGATACGATTTAGGATTATTTAGTACATACATGTATCTTATGTTTGATATTAGACGACTATCTTATGCGTGATTTAGGACAACGCTTCATAAAGAAAAGACATCTTACGTGTGATAATAGATGGCGAGTCACTAAGAAACATCATCTTATGTTATATATTAGACTATACTTTTTCATATGAGACGTCTCATATTCTCATAATAGGCCGGGCTTTCTGTAAAAAGCGCTACCTTATGTTTCCATTGTAGACAATACTTGAGATTGAGTGTATAAAGTTCGGACCAAATCGATTAGTTTAGATTTAATTTTAATTTTGTTTCTAGTGAAATATTAGCTGAGAGAACGTTAGAGTAAGTCGTACATCAGTCATCAAATCTTTATGATAATAATTAAAAAATTATGAATACTTTCAAATTTTCACTGTAAATAAATATTTTGAAAGTCGACAAGATGTTGAAAAAATATGTTAGTTTAGGTTTGGGGATCAAATGTATATTTACAAAATAAAAATAAATGACTCAAGGTATATGGAAGCTTAATGGAGAAAAAAATGAAACAGTGACAAACGACGCCGTTCATAGTTGGGCTGAACAGATTCTCCGGGTGCGATTCCCGAGCAAGCAAAGATGGAGTACGCCCCGCAACACGCCAGTTCTCGCGAGTCGTTTTCTTCTTCCCGACCTAATCAAGAAGATGAATCGGACCAAAACTGTCCCCTGGACGATAGTAGTTATCAGTCTGTGCTTTCTTCCTTCTATCGTTAGATCCGTTTCAATTGATCCGTTGCTTGGCGTCTCTCCTGAAGGTCTGTGCTTCTGCCGTTGAATTCATTTTTTTGAGTTATTACGTTACATTTTCCAAGTCCAATTGTGCAGATGAAAAGTATTACAAATCGTCTGGAGATGTGTTTAAGTGCAAGGATGGATCGATAAAGTTTACGAGATTTCAGCTCAATGACGACTTCTGCGATTGTCCTGATGGCTCTGATGAGCCCGGTCAGTTCCCTACTCTGTCTTTTTCTTCTCACTAGTATGTTTAGCCACGTTCACTTTGTATAACTTTTACCAGAGTCAAGTTATTAGTAATGTGTAATCATCATAATCATCATGCTTTGAAAACATTTTCTGCTTTCATTGAACTCACATTCAGATCTCTGTTTGACTGTTTGTTCAGAACCATTGCATCTTTTTATCACCACGCTGTTCATTAATTTGGTTATTAGGTCTGGGTTCACATTACATTTTTCTAAAGCTTCTTTTCTGTGTTTATTTCCAGGAACATCTGCATGTCCGAACGGGAAATTTCATTGCCGAAATGTGGGACATGTTCCTGCTACCTTATACTCATCCAGGGTTAATGACGGGATTTGTGGTACGATTTATGGAATGATTCTTACCATTGTTAATGTGTTTCTTTCCACAGTTCAGTCTCTCCACATTGACTTGAAAACTGAAACATCTCCTTATGGTCAATCATATCCTATCCTCTCCTTACACTTGTATGACGGGAGTCATATCCTACCGCTCACCATCCAATGTCATTGTATTTAACTTTAGTTGTAAAATTATCTGTTGGGATCAGCTTGATATCAACATTCCGGTTTTGTTTTCTGTTTTTCCTGACAGAAGAGTTATTGTCTTGATATCAACCTTCTATTTTTCTTTTATAACACTGAATGGTATTTATGGACAGACTGTTGTGATGGAAGCGACGAGTACACTGGTCAGGTAAAGTGTAAAAATACATGCTGGGAGGCTGGAAAAGTAGCCAGAGATAAGCTGAAGAAGAAGATTGGTATATACCAAGAAGGGGCAACCATGAGGAAACAAGACATTGAAAAGGCAAAATTGTCATTTGCCAATGAAGAGGCAGAATTATCCAAACTCAAAAGTGAGGAAAAAATATTGAAGGGTCTTGTTCAACAGCTGAAAGGTAAGACATCACTCATCGTAATTTAATGAATGGTTTGCACTTATTTCTGACTGTCATGTATGATGTTGATCTGCTTAAAGCATTATTGTGTGTTCATCTAACAATATTTATAAAGCTAGACTCATATTAATGTTTTATGGTTGTCTTGCACTTGTTTTGTACAATGGTGTACACACAATATTTTACATTGTATTTCATGGTGTGGTGATAATTATTCGTTAAGAGCTATAATCTGTCATCAAAACTCGATTGACGATCTGTACAACTTTGTATTTGTTGGCGTACATCAATTAAAAGTAATTTATACATTATGAGACTCAACTCGCCTTTAACAGATTTCTTCATAAGTTGATAGTATGTTTAGACAAACATTTTACGTAAGAGCCATTGACTACACTGTTTTTTCGAGGTTAACTTGAGTGAAATATCACTCAACTTACCCCCTCATTTTTTGCATGTTTCATTTTTCCTTAGAATGTATTATTCGTACTCTATTCAACTGTTAATGAAGTTGTGCAAATATAAAAAAATCAACAAACATGAAACACCCCTGTACATTTTTATCAATATGAAAATATGAACAATAGATGTTCATGCTTCTATGGTTATGAATAAGTGGCCGGATATTTATATGAAGGTGGATCCTTCTATATTAGCGCTGTCTTGAACAGAATTGTACATTCTTCTGAATACTGTGGAAATGGCCACCCATTGTGTTATTCCTTCAACGAAGTATAGTGAAGGTTACTAATAGGGTTAATCTTCCACAAATTAGAGGATTATCCATTATATTTATCTTATATTCTAAATATGGTATATTGTAAAAGGTTCTATCCTCACAACTATGTAGATCGCAAAGAACAAATTGAGAAGGCAGAGGAGGAGGAACGCTTGCGGAGGGAGAAAGAAGAGAATGCAGAGAAAAATGTGCAGGAAGAAGCCAATGTTGGGGATACAAAACTTGTTGAGAATTTTGTTGATGAAAAAGAGAAACCGGTTGAAACTAAAGATGAAGGTTCCTTTGGGCATGTGGAGAATCCACATGCAGATTTGGTTAGATTTTTTGCTCACTTGTATGATACTCAGTTTTTACTAACCTATGAGACTGAGAAATATGATGCTTAAATATTTCATAATGGCCTAATATACTGGCTACTTATCACTTACCATTGCTGTACTGCTTCATAAGTTTGTCTAGTTGTTGTTTTCTTTATTGTTTACAGATTGAAACTCGTCTCCCTTAAAACTAAGGATTTTCTTGTTTACTGTTCAGAATTCTTATAACTGATGATTGTGCTCTCAGGTTATGTTGAAAGCTTGAACTTCTTTGCATATGCACCAAAGTGATTGTTACCTTGAGAATCGGATTGTGCAAAAAACTAGAACATACCTGTTAACCGGAAAATTTGGTAGTGATCAGACGGGTGTATCAGAATTTACTACACAGTAACCATGTTTAATTTGTTTCGAATTTCTGTCCCCTCGCTAGTATTAGTTTAGTGTGGGTGTATGACATCTCTTTATTCTGACCCTCACATCATTTCATTCTTATAGGATCTGCCGGAAGATTATGATGGTACAACAGAAAAGGAAAAAAATGAAGATAATGCCAAGGTTGACCATCGAGGCAATTCAGAAAAGCAAGGCTCTTTGCAACACGAAATTAAGGTAAAATATGTAACTGTCTCGTTTTGGTCATTTATATTTTTATCTTCAAACTTGTTTGCATTGAGTTTTATATAGCCTTCATATTGGGGTTTACCTGATGAAGTCATGAAAATTCTACATTGTGATAAATGTTTTTGCTTTTACCAGATCACTTGTATATAATGGCTTAGGTTATTATATTTATGGATGACCCTTAAACGTGTCTTGTAACATCCAGCTTTGAACTAATAAACCCACTTTAAACCGCTGATGGATCTATTTGATCGTAGTGTAAAAAGTAGTTGGTTCGCTATGGCATCTTGCATCTGTAAGCCTCCACACATTTATTCATTAGATTATACAAGGAAATCAGTAAGCACATGACACACCAGCTAATTGGCTTCAAATCATCTTCAAATATGTTTTATATATTGGAACATTTGTGCATATCTCTCAACCTTAGATTTTGTGATTTTTTGTTTCATTTATATATAAATAAATGGTCTGTATGCTATTTTTTGTGATTTTGAATTTCCTTAATACAAGTATACATTATATTCAGTTTTCCAATCATTGATTTTGTTCTCATTGATAATAGCAGTTGCTATTGACTAGACAATTCTGAAGGAGTGTGTGCTTGTTGGCCACTAGCATAGTTCGTCAACTCTGTCCTTCTATATTTTGGCCTCACGAATAATTCATTTTGTTCCTCAGTTTTCTCTTTTTTGTGAAGTGCCTTCCATCATTGCTTATGTGAGGGAGTAACTTAAGATAATAATTTCAAAGATGTGTATATTTCTAACGCTCCATTTGGATCTTGAAAATTTTTATGTCAAGAAAGTTTGAGGAAAATAAACTGCAGGAATCCAAGTGGAAAATGAAAATCTTTGTGGAATTAACATTTTTATTTTTCTAGTTAATCATATGAAACAAAGATGGCAATGGACAGAACAATACGAACTTCCCCTGAACTACCATGGAACATTCTTTCCATTGAAATTTCCTTCAAAATCAAAAACATTTTTTTTATTTTCTTCACATAAACTCTTATTTCCTCGAGTTGTCCAAGTTCTATTCAGGGTGTGCATTTTTTTAGATGGTAAATCAGTAAGTGTCTTACGTCTAAATGTATTTGCACGTGGCTTTCTGCATGTTTTTCGTGACGTCAAACATTTTCAAACTCGACTTATTTTGATAAATGATTGGCTGCAGGACAAGGATAAGTCGGAAAGCTTAGAGGAGTTGTCTAGGGAGGAATTGGGGCGACGTGTTGCTTCCCGTTGGACAGGAGAAAATACTGATGATGAGACTGAGGTAGTTCATGAAGTTAATGATGGAGATCATGACAAGAGACCAGAGGATACTAAAGATGAAGAGTATGGCTACGTTTCTGAAACTGATGATGATAGAGGAAATTATCCTGATGATGTTGCAGAAGACCATATTGATGAAGATCTTAGTGAAGAGGATAGTGGCGATGCTGGTTCTTCTTACACGTATGAGTCTGACGATGACTCTGATACATCAGGTTTGTTCATAATGTTTCACTAAAACCATGTTTATTATTTTTTAATTATTAATGTTTTGTTAACCTGACTGGAATGTTAAATCGTTTTATAGACTTGGCATCCTCAAACAGTCCTTCCTGGTTGGAGAAGATTCAACAAACAGTCCATAACATAATACAAGCTGTTAACTTGTTTAAAGCCCCGGTTAACATATCTGGTATACATTTTACTGTAGTGTGGTATTTGGATATTAGATATTAAAAACAGCCTATATATATTGAGTTGCTGATGTTTCACACGTATATATTCTGTTTTCAGTTAATGAGGATATTTTTGGCATTCCTTACTTGACTTTATTCAGGCAATATGAATTGCAAAATCATATTGCAGTATCATTCCTTACTTCACCTAAATCTCACTTGATTGAGTTATTCTTATGATATGAATTGACCAGTTATGTGTTGTTGATAGTAAACAGGCAAACAGTAATGAGTAATCTGTTTATTGTTGGTGGTTGCAGATGCTGCTCATGTACGGAAGGAATATGAGGAGTCTAGTGGCAGATTGTCCAAAATCACTTCAAGAATATCCAGTTTGACTAAGAAGCTAAACCAAGACTTCGGTTAGTATTTTGGTTGATTATCTTCAATTGTCGGCCGGCCCTGCCCTTTGAATGTAGGGCTTGGGCCGGCTTGGTTAAGTTCGAGTCCAACCTTAACACTAAATCGGGTAGGGCCGGGCTGGGCCTACTGGAATTTTTCCGGCCTTAGAGCTGTCCAAGGGCCGGGCATTTATCGGGACCATCGGGGACATTTTTAGGTCCGGGCCGGCTCTATATTGGTCTGAAATATATAAATAATTAATAATAAAACACTATTACAACAATTTTGTCTAACGAATGTACATTTTTTGTCATAAGTATAGCTCTCTACAACGACTGTATAAAAAAAAAAATCAAAATTTAGAACTTGTTAAGTAACCAAATCTATCTAAAAACCAAAATAATCAAGCAGTTAGCAAGACTTCGAGGACTTGTACCTTTGGGCCGGGCTTTGCTTGGCGGGCTTGATTCGGGCTGGGCTTTCGGGCCAAACAGGGCTTCACGAAGTGAGCCCTCAATGCTTTAGGGCCGGGCACCCCGTCGAGCTTTGACCGGAGTAGAGCCGGGTCAGGCTACGGCCGACCGCGAACTTTCCTTTTGTAGAGGCTTACTTCAATGTTCAATGTATCTAGTTGTTAAAAGAAAAAAAAATTCTCTGATATCAGCATTGTCATATTGTACTGAAGAGGATATCCTCACACCCGTTTAAAGATTGTACTCATGTTGTGACAGGACCAGAGAAAGAGTTCTTTTCGTTCTATGGTCGATGTTTTGAGAGCAAGCAGAATAAGTGAATGATCTCTCATATCTACATCATTACTTTCATTTCTTATAAATTGGACTTGATATGTAAAATCATTTTTGCCATTAGGTATGTTTACAAAATATGTCCATATAAGCAAGCCACCCAGGAGGAGGGCCATAGTGCAACTAGGTTGGGGTAAGCTTCCAGAACTACTATATTCATACATCTTTCTGAGGTATTAACATAATTTTTCACTTTTGATACTGATTTATGTATTGCATATTCTATGTTTCTCTAATTACATAAAATTATTCTCCTTTTGTATACTGTTTAAGGAGTAGAATGCTTAGAAATAATTTCCTATCATATTTTCAGACCTGTGTGCTGGCCTGTTAGATAATGCGACTGGCATAATCACAAAGTAGTTTGTTCACTGAACAGGGTTGTTAAAGTTAAAACAACCCGTCTTTGATTGCTATTTGGATTCACTGCAAGTCTTTTATCTCAATCAACTTTACATTTGGTTGCTTCCTCGTTCAAATTAGGAATTGGGACAAATTTGAGGATTCCTATAGAACCATGGTGTTTTCAAATGGCGACAAGTGCTGGAATGGCCCAGACAGAAGTATCAAGGTAACTGCCTTATAGAATGTTCGCATAAGTATCAAGCAAAAAAAAATAATTATCTATTCTGATCATGTAGTTTTGTTGACAGTTTTTTTTCCTGCTTCATAGAACTAAGGGTGTGTTCATTTTTAGCTGAAATTTAGGTGAACTGACCTGAAATGAGCACTGATTGTAAAACAATTAAGACCTCAATTGCTGTTTTAGATTTCGATTTGTATAACATATCATGCGTAATTGTTAGCTTTTTCGCAGATTAAGCTTAGGTGTGGATTGAGTAATGAGGTTACTGATGTGGATGAGCCAAGTCGCTGCGAGTAAGATTCTGTAAACTGCAATACCTTAGTTAATTATACAAATGTTTTAACATTTTAAAAGTTCATTCGTCTCTTTTTATATCACAGATATGTTGCATTGTTATCCACCTCTGCCCTCTGCCATGAAGAAAAGCTCATGGTGAGTCATCTTACATGAAAGATGCAGTGTTATATTGTTCTTTTTCATGCCTTGACCTGCTGTCCATTAAAAATGACAGGAATTGCAAGGAAGGTTGGGCAATTTGAACAAGCAACAGCCTCAAGGGCATGATGAACTTTAAAACCATTTTTATTGTCGGCTAAATCATCAGATTTGGCTTGACACGAGTAGCAAAGATGGTAGAAAACCAATATGCATGTAGGTTTGAAGAAGAATCAAGATGCATGTCAGATACCTTCATGGCACTTGCCTGACGGAATGGTCTTTTACATTTAAAGATTCTTCTAGGATCTTAAATGAAATGAATAGATGGGAGCTAAAATGTATCCACTACTCATGCGAAGAATATTACAGATTTTGCTTGTGTAGACCTATGATATGAGAGAGTAAGTATGCTGCTGTATGAGATAGAAAGTGGGAGCTGAAAAGTGCAGAAATTCTTTTTAAATTTGGGAGTTGCAAAGACTCAACGAAAGGCGATGGGAGCTACACTCAAACCCGAGACAATGAGAGGGAGATTTATACAGAAATGGCTGGAGTGGGTGTCTACTCAAATGGGCATTGTACCATACTAACAAACAAGAGAAGAACAACAGGAAATAGATTTGGGTATCAATCAATGAGGGAAGCGGATGATGCTATTAAAAGATTGATAATAGGCGGAGGTAGATTGGTTACATGTCAGAGGTAGAAGAAAGATTTATACAAATAAATATAATTCTCGCACATTTTTTTCTCAAATGGTGGAAGAAAGGTGAGATCATGTTTCCAAACGAAATAAAGATGAAACAAAAGGAAGCTAGAAGAATGGTTTGAAGAGAGATTCAACCCTCGACTGAAAACTTCAAGGTTCAGCAAGAACACCCTCGATTAAAACTCTTTTTGACGCTTACAAAATTTGCAAAATTGCAAGCTTATTTGGTTCGTTCTTATGACTTAACACAAGTTTTGTGAATGTGTTACGCAAGGAGTAAGGAGAGGCTCACGTCAGAGGAAAGAATCTACCTGCTATTCTGCTGTTAAATATGTCTGACGGGTAGTTAAATGTCAGAAGAATATTGTTACAAACAGCCTTTATAAGGATTGAAAATAGGAATAGAAAGGCAAACATTTATCACTACTATGTTCCTACATCTCCTATTCTTCCCTCTACTCCCCCTCCGGACCTTGTTCATTTATTCTGCATCAATGGTGCTTTCTATGAGAGTTGAAGATGCCAGACACCAGGAGCTCCACCGCTGTAGACGCCATGGCCCTTTTGACCATCAACTACTCTGAGTTCTTCGCAAAGACTCAAAACATGAAGAAACTGGTGCAGACTCAAGGAGCTAAACTGGTGAGACATGGTGGAGCAAATGATGCAGAACCCCCTTCCCCGCCCAGATAAACAATCCATCCACCCGAATTCCTACGATCACTTGGTGACTACCTTTACGTACGGAAAAGACATAATCAGCTTGAATGTGATTACTGCTATATTTTTGTCTCATTCTCAGAGGAGATATGATGTAGAGGAGGGAATTCAAGTTTAAAATCTGAATGTGAAGGAGGGTCAAGACCATAGGCGGAACAAGGGTAAAGTGGATTTTGGAAGGAAGAGTTCCGAGTCCAGGAGCAGGAAGGCAGTCCAGTGTTATGGTTGCAAACAGAAAGGATATTACAGGAGGGACCGTCTAAAACAAGAAGCAGGAAGCATCGAATTCTGCTAACGTGGTCCAAACCATTGATTCTGGAAGTGAAGGAGATCTTCTTTGTGTTTCATTTAGCAAGTGCACAGAAGCTTGGATTTAGACATGTACCACTCTTGAGGAAGAACTTAATTTCTCTGGGCACTCTTCAGGAAAATGGTTTTGCATTAAGGGTCTGATGGAAACAAAATTGCAGCATCTTCCAGGAATCCAAGGGAGGATTTGAATCTCAACAATCTTCCCGGTATCCAAGGGAGGATTCAGAAGATAGCATTATCATTTAGGACTAAAGTTGCTGAGGTGCAAAAGCTATATATGCAGGCAGAGACCGAAGCAACTAGAATCGAATAAAACACACACACACACACACACAGAGTAGAGATATGAGTTTGCGGAAGCTGAGAGTGCTGGAGCATTAGTTGTGTTAAAGATGAAGAGCGATCAGGACTGAAGAAGTCTAATCCTACATTGATTCAAGGGAGTCGACTGGACCGGAGCCTCGTTAACAAACTAGAGAATTGACAGTTGCAGAGTGTGGCTCGCACAGGCTGTTTAAGCGTGCTTCTGGATAGTGATGGGAGGTCAATGATTGAGGGGGAGCAGCACAGAGTGTTCGACTGAGTTAGTAGGGAGTGCATAAAGGAGTCGTGGACAGAAGCGTCAGCAACTTGACGGAAGAAGTTGCTGCAGCAAAATCTGGGTACACTTTGTAATAGGATAGATTGAGAGTTGTAGGACTGCTAGCTATCTATTATTGAAAGTAGAGTACCTATCTAGCTAATCTGTGAGATCATATTGAGCGCAATTTCTTGCTAGGTTAGAAGTAGAGGTTGTTCTAGCGTAGGCTGAGAATGGGATCCTTTGTACTTTAACCAGGAATAGTGGAATCTTGAGGACCGAGAGCTGTCCTCCCCAGACGTAAGCTGTTGCCGAACTGGGTGAACAAATCTGGTTGTGTTTTCAGGTTTGGCCAAAGCGTCAGCAACTTAGCGAAGAAGTTGCTAAAGCAACCTGTGGTTTCTCGTCAACAGTAACGTAGTGCCAATTTCAATTGGTATCATAGTCGATCGCTCGACACACTGAGTGAGGTCCGAGAAGGCACTGTAGATAGCCACGACAAGGTTGAAAGAAGGTCATAGAACTAGCAGACCACCACTGCTCGAGGGAGGCAACTATGGATATTGGAAAGCACGAATGGAAGCCTTTTTGAAAGCAATAGATGAAAATGCATGGAGAGCAGTGATTGCAAAATGGTCACCTCCATTAACCATTGACATCCAGGGAGTTACTAACAAGAAGTCAGAGGACAAATGGACAGTGGAAGAAGAAGCTACAACATCTGGTAACTCCAAAGCTCTGAATGCTTGCTGCTGTCGGTGCAAACAATTTCAGGTTGATCTCCAACTACGACGGAGCAAAGCAGTCATGGGATATTCTCGAGACAGCTCACGAGGGAACCGACAAATTGAAAACTTTAAGAATTCAGATGATCACCTCGAGGTTTGAGAACCTGAAGTTGTCTGGAGGAAGAGACCATCACCGATTTCAATGCTCGTCTATGTGACCTGTCCAACAAAGCCTATGTCCTTGGAGAACCAATACCAGAAGAGAAGCTGGTCAGGAAACTTCTCATATCATTGACATCAAAAATTTGATATGAAGGTCAGAACCATAGAGGAAGCTCATGACATCAAAATGTGAGGTTGGAGGCTCTGATAGGGCCATTAAGGCAGTTCGAGATGCAGACGGTAGAAGATGCTACACCATCCTATGAGAAGAATGTTGGGCTGAAGGCTGAGACCAAGGAGAAGGTAAAATCAACAGAAGAATTGGGAGAACAACTAAGTCTTCTGGAAAGAACTTCAGCAAGCTCTTCAATGAACAAATTTCCTCGTCTATGGGACAAAGATTTGGTGGAAGAAATCAATCCAGGAGAGGAGGGAATTTCTAGAGAAGGAACCGAAATGCAGATCAAAGTGTAGAAGACAGAAAAACTCCTCTAGAGGATGTTTCTTCTTGGGAAATAACCTATTTTCATGGTTTAGCAAGAAATAGAATAGGATATCTCTTTCTACTTCCGAAGCAGAATACAAAGCATCAGGCAGTAGCTGTGCCCTGATCGGTTAGTTTCTTATCGATTATGAATTTTGCTCCTCTCCCGAACTTTTCATTGTGTTTTTATCACTCTAATCTCATTTCAGGTCAAATTATATTATATCGAGGCAGCAGGCAGTAGCTGTAACCTGATTTCATGTGATTTGTACGAACATCAGTTTAGTCTAATGCAAGTTTATGTTTTTCAATTCTATTATGCTTCATTCTACCGTTTTATCATTGTTCATCGTTGATTGGGATGACTGCATGTTAGATCAAAATTAGGTTAAGGACCAAAAAGATGATTGGGTCTGAGGTAATTAACCGGATTGAGTAGAGTTGATATCGAAACATGGTAGCTATATTGTTAGTACATGAATCGATAGGAAAGTTGACATCTTATGTCTGGAAAACTTAGGCTTACTAAATTGAAACTGATGATAATCCGTAATTTGGTGGCGTTCAATAGTGTAGATTAATTCAGGTGATGATATGTGAATGGGCGGCTCATCTGATGTCAATTTGGGTTATTTCCAAAGCTATTTTGCATGACTATATGATGTGTCTGATTGCATGAATTGTGTTGCGAGCATGAGTGAAGTTCGATCTTGGAATTACTTTATAAAATACCCCTATATAACTTGACGCCCTTTAGAGAGATAAGTGTGGTTAGGGAGTGAGAGTGTTATGATCGGGGAGGTAGTGGCCAGAATGTTAAAGGGCTACTGATTGTATCACGAATTACGGTTCTTTCTTCTTGATTCGGATTCTTATGTGTCTAATTGCGGCCTATCTTATGTCTATTCTTGTTTAAAAGATGATAAAAAAAAACATGATACTAGCGCGTTTTCAAGTCTTTTCCTCTTAACTGTAATCTTTCAGAACAAAAGAGCTTCTTCTCCAGCCGGCCGGCCCCTTGGTTAACACTTAGGCCAGGCAGAGGGAAGAGAAATGCACGGAACGCCTGAGTGGGCATCGAGCAGAGGTTCACGAGGGGGCTTCTCCTGTAGCCAAGGTGAGTGCTTGCGCTGAGCAAGTGCTCATCGAAGGCGGCTAGTTCATGTAGCCAACGTGAGTGCTTTCGAGGAGAAAGCGCTCATCGAGGGCGGCTAGCTGTAGACTCACGCCCGGCCGGGGGGCCTCGGAAACCCCAAAAAGTGAGAGGGGGCCCCAAGAGCACGGAGGTAGAGAGTCTGTAGGAATCACCCCCGAGGGGGATAGGGGGGTAAGCGTTATAACTACCGCTCCTCCCCCCTGACTATACCTGCAAGTTCTTTTGAAAACAAGGACTTTTGGGCTGATAAAGCCCAAAATCCTGTTTGTTCTGTTAGATTCCAATTAAGGGGGGTTCATACGGTACCTTGTATCCCGTATGGAGCCACCGTCGTTAACGCGTAGCGGGAAAGCTTATTTCAAATTAGGGGGTCACCCCGGCTGATTAGTGAGGTCTTAAAAACTTCACTTTACTTAAAATGATCAGCCATTCCATTTTTTCAGTAAGTAGGCGACGCGAATTTATGGTTTCTATGTTTCAATCGGATACCAATTGCTTGGATGCATTTGAAAGCCTCGAGATCACTTTTTGAAAAAAGGATTTCTAGGTTTGTCTTGTGTCTCCGTAACAAATGGTCCATTTATTGATGGGCGAACGACGGGGATTGAACCCGTGCGTGGTGGATTCACAATCCACTGCCTTGATCCACTTGGCTACATCCGCCCCCCCATAGGTTTCAGTCTCTATCTACGATCAGATCCTTTCTGAACCCCCCTATGACCGCTATCAAAGAGAAGCTTTTTACTATACTATAGTTGCAAGTCGATTGTTGTGTTTTGGAATTAGGGGAAGTAAAGCTTCAACAAGTAGAAGTTTCCTGGCAAAGCTTCAAACAAAGAGGTTGGGCTGTTCACTTCATTGATTTGACTTCACTTTACTTAAGATTTTATATAACCGGACTCAGGAAAGGCTCTTAGAAGCTCGTGATGGGCCTTAAAGGTATCAGGAGCAGAGGGTTGTTACACAAGGCCATGAGATGGGTCTTTCATCCCTGGATTCACCCACTCTCATCTATGTTACTTGACTCTACTATTAAGATAAGAGAATTCAAGAGAACTCTGTAATCCGTACCTAAAAGAAGAGAAGAAACGCTCACCCTCCACCTTAGACACCCATCCTATAGAAAGGAAGATTTCCGCTTTCGGCTCCTAAATAGGAGGCTAAGACACTATCATAAAAGCGGTTAGGTAATAGAGAATACAATCTCGACAGAAAGAACGAAACGAAAAATATATATAATAAAGAGTAATTTTTTAGCGGTTGATCGCCAGAAGATAAAGAAGGGCCATCCGCCTAGGGATAAGACAAAGAAGAAGCAAGATGCCGACCGTACCCCTATATAACTTCACGCCCTTTAGAGAGATAAGTGTGGTTAGGGAGTGAGAGTGTTATGATCGGGGAGGTAGTGGCCAGAATGTTAAAGGGCTACTGATTGTATCACGAACTACGATTGTTTCTTCTTGATTCGGATTCTTATGTGTCTAAGTGCGGCCTATCTTATGTCTGTTCTTGTTTAAAAGATGATAAAAAAAACATGATACTACAACGTCAATATGGGTACGCCTTAGCCCTAATAAGGAACACTAATTGGAAGGGGTTGTTGTCTATACATAAATGTATGGGTAACGATCATAGGAGCATAAAAAATGTTAATTACGGATCGAGCGTCTTTGGTGAGAGGGAACGTCATAGGAACTATTCTACGTATGCTCATTGTTATCAATATTGGGAGAGGTTACAAGATGGTATTGAATCTGTTAACTCAAAAACTGTTTACCCTGGATCTATCTATGCGTCCACAAGATTCAAAATGAATCATATTACTGCTATGGATTTTGATGTTATAACCTTAGCAGTCATTCAATTAATAGAAGAAAAAAATTTTAAAATGCCCCACATCCAAAATTGAATGTCCCAAATGCTCCACTTTTCAAAAGAGTTTCTGAAATGCCCCACTTCTTATTGATTCCGGGCTTAGAAAACTCGGATTTAATGAAAATCGAACAATCCGGTGTCGCAAAAACCGGAACCGTCAAAAAAACTAAGAATCCGGTACTTCCAAACCCGGATTCGTTACAAAACGAACCGGTTCGAACGGAAATCGTTTAATTATCCTACGTGTCGGTTCAGTCAACGGGTGAATCAGCATTTTTAAGGAATCCGGGTTTTGCAAAACCGGATTTCAAAATGAATCCGGGTTTTCAAAACCCGGACTCGTGCAGAATTTCATGCTGGAGCTAAACCATAGAAATTAAAGGGAACAGATCCAGTATCTCTTAAGCATCTACCATCTCCCCTGCTTCAGCTGCAGCAACAACCAGCTCTTGTTTAAGACTTGCAACTCCATTATAAGTTCCATCAATGGCGTTTGGAAGTCCCAGTGCCTTCAGCGCCAAATGTGCTGCCTTCTATCCTGATATCATCATCGAGGAAAAGGTGAGCAGGCTTGCGGACAATCATGGCAGAGAAAAGCTGACCCCCGAGCCATGCGTCACCGCCAGGGCTGACAGATTGTTCAATGATGGCTATGTTGATTGAAGGGTTCTTACTGAGCTCATAAGCACAGGCAAGACCGGAGGATCCAGCACCCACAACCACGACGTCAGTGTCAGCACCCACACATAATATTGTGCACGAGTCCGGGTTTTGAAAAACCGGATTCATTATAAAATCCGGTTTTGCAAAACGCGGATTCCTTAAAAATGCAGATTCACCCGCTGACTGGACCGACACGTAGGATAATCAAACGACTTCCGTTCGAACCGGTTCGTTTTGTAACGAATCCGGGTTTGGAAGAACCGGATTCTTAGTTTTTTTGACGGTTCCGGTTCTTGCGACACCGGATTGTTCAATTCTCATTAAATCCGGGTTTTCTAAACCCGGAATCAATAAGAAGTGGGGCATTTCAAAAACTCTTTTGAAAAGTGGGGCATTTGAGATATTCAATTTTGGATGTGGGGCATTTTAAAATTTTTTTCTTAATAGAACAGTACGCTTACAATATGTGCACACACTATGTTAAAGTCTGTATAGGGTATTGCGTTAAATTCAAGAATAATATGGAAATCTCGTTTACTTTAGGTAAAGCTATTCCGTTGTTTGATACATTAGGTAAAAGTGTTAATAGAGGTGCTGTTTATGATGAAATAGAGAAAAGAGTGAGGCAATATGGAGAGGTATATCAAGATTCAATAATTATAGATGTCTTCATTCGTACCTATTATGAGCCAAAAGACTCCATTCTAATGAAGCCAATGGATCCTCATATTCTCTTTAACTTAATTGTCAATGTTATGGAATCCAAAAGGGAGGGTGAGGATTTACCAGACGTCAAATCACTGCATAAAATAGATAGTCGTGTTTCTAATAAAATAAACAGAACTAAAAGAAGTAATATTAAATGTCGTTCATTCATTGTAGCCGACATCGAGACTTTATTGGTAAATGGTGTTCATACCCCTTACGCAGCTGGTTTCTTGGTGGTGAACCCTGGTGACGATCTGAGAAAGATATCAAACCATTCAATCAGAACCTATTTCAGTGAGGATCACATACCCTTCTTGAATACATTTGAAAATAGGAGTCAAAAAATGTTATTTGATTTTATCTATAATTTGGAATTATATGTTATAAAGAACCCAAGTCATCGTCTTCGAACCATTTATTTTCATAACTTTTCCCGGTTTGATGGTATTCTAATTCTTAAGCACTATATTGATCGTCGTAATAGGTATAAGATTAAAACCTTATATAGAAATCATGTGCTGTACGAGTTGAAAGTATATATTGGGGATAGGCTCCTCTTACGTTTCAGGGATTCCTTAACTTTGCTCCCAGGCACACTTGCATCATTAGGAAGGACCTTATGCCCAGAATTGGGTCATAAAGGATCTATACCACACGAGGAATTGAATGAAAATAATATTAAAGATTATGGGGAGAGGGTGATAAGCTATCTTCAAAAGGATATACTTTTGTTGGGTGGGATCATGTTAAAGACACAAGAGATTAATTGGGATAAATACCAGATAGATATAGAGGATGTGATGACATTATCTGCCCTATCCCTCAAGATCTTTCGTAAGCATTATTTGAATGATGAGGAGTTTATTATAAGTATACCAACAAAAAACCAAGACACCTTTATTAGGAGAGCATATTATGGTGGTCATGTTGATGTCTATAAGCCCACAGGTGAGAATCTTTATTATTATGATGTAAACTCTTTATATCCATTTGTAATGAAAGCATTTCCTATGCCTTGTGGAAACCCAACTTGGAATAATAAATTGGAGGATGTACCACTGGATACTCTCTTTGGTTTTATTGAAGTATATGTGGAATGTCCTTCACATATTAATAAACCCTTCTTGCCCTTTAAAAATAAGGATGGGACCCTAATCTTTCCTTCAAGTAAATTTGTTGAGGTCTATTATAGCGAAGAATTGAAATACGCACAAAAATTGGGTTACACTATTCTTCCTTTGAGAGGGTATTTATTTGATATGAAGCCAAGCCCATGTAAAGGGTTTGTATCCGACATCTATGAAAGAAGGCTAGATGCAAAGAAAACGGGGGATGAAGCCATGTCATTTGTCTATAAGATCCTAATGAACTCCCTCTATGGCAGATTTGGTATTAACCCAGAAAGCACCGTTACTGAGATCTGCGATCAAAAGAGATATGAGGAATTGATGAGGAAGGATAATTTCCAATCCGCTGAGAAGCTGAATGATCACTACTATGTTGTCCATTTCTTTAGTAATAGAACAAACACGGACGAAGATGAATGGAAACCACCCAATATGTCCGCTGTTCATATGGCAGCAGCTGTCACCGCATGTGCACGCATTCATATATATCCATTCATTTCAAGGGAAGACTGTTACTATACTGATACTGACTCTGTTATTCTTGAGAACCCTCTGACAGATGAAGAAATCTCATCAACAGAATTGGGGATGTTTAAACTAGAGGATAAAGTCAAAAAGGGCATCTTCTTGGCACTTAAGAGTTACATGCTAAACATAGATGATGCCTAAACCCATTATTAAACACAAGAGTATTGGTAAAGAATTGGTTATCGATAAATGGTATGAAAAGGTATTGGAAGGCCCTTCTTATTCTGAGGATAAAACCATTAAAGCAAACTTCAGAATAGATTACAAAAAGATACAGATTTTAAGCAAGGATATCTCAGTTCGACTTGCACTACCACAGAGCCATAAAAGGGTTAATGTATATGATGAAAATAATGTATGGATAGACACAAAACCCATAGAAGTCATAGAAATAGGATCATCAGATAGCAACACCATTCTCAAATTCCTATTACAGAAAACGGATAAGACAAACAAAGATAACACTCATAATACAAACAACAATGAGAAAGATAACCATAAGATCCATAACAATCAAACAAATACATACAACGATGAACAACCCACTCTATACAAAACAAAGCAAGAGGCCATGAAAGGTAAGAAGCAAAAGGGGAAGGATCAACAAAATCAGGAAATCAACAAACCAAAACCAGATGAATAATACTATAAGGGTAATACTGATAATAATAAATAAGTATGCACAGCTTAATCATGTTCCGATTTAGTATGTTCCGATTAAATATGCTCCTATCGAATAACCCAATCCGCTACTTTGATAACTACACATACACCTCCGCGCAACAATAGATTGTAAATAAAAGAAACCCTAAATAATTAGACGTTAACGTCTACCACACATTCTGGTCGTACCCAATTGAGTCGGCCATCCTTACTTAAAAAGAGTTTCCCATTAAAGGGGCGGAGGATCCTTCCCCCACACGTACCAGCACGAACCTTAGCAGACAAACCCCACGCAGGAAGCAACTCTGATAAAGAAAACGATTTCTTAAATCGCTGTGCATCTTTTGCTTTAGGAAACAAGAATATACCAACATTTAAACATCTTTCCCAAATAAATTTCCTCGAAGAATCATTGTTTATACAACTTATATAAGAATCGAAATTATTCAAATATATATCCATAAACATAAAGTAGAGATCACCAAGCCCACAAGTAGGATCTTTCTTTTTTGCCACACGATTTGATATCATTTGGCAAATGAATGTATCATCGGGGGCGAGTGGATTTAAAAAACCGGATAATAAATCGAATAGCACTTGGCTTTCTATCATATGAGAAATCGCATCTAATATAAAACACTTTGTCATCGGGGAATTACCTGGATTAATACTAATAAAATAAAATGAATGAAATGGAGTCTCGCGCATAGATTCCATCACTTTGCCCAAATGCTTAATTCTATCTAAGTTAGGATTGAATCCCTGAAAATCAGCGACATCAATCCCCCCTTTTAAAATAAAAAGTAGGTGTGCAAACACCGTCTTTATCAATGGTTGCATCTCCTTAGGATATACTACATCTACCTTAGGCTGTGGCGTCTCATATGTATCGGTATTAGACTCAACATCATAATTTGGGCCGATATAGGATGGGCCCGAGGTATCAATCTTGCTGGATTCATCTAAACAAGGACCATCTACAGGGAAGTTGTGTTCTTTTTTAAGTACTCTGAGAATGCCCTAATTTGAGACTCCATTATATCCGGATAATTCGTTCCATTAGTTTGGAATTCCCTGTTCAGTAACAAAATAAATGTCTCAATTTGAGTCATGATTTTTTTTAAAAAGAAATGATTCCCTCCAGACAGAGTTATGTAAAACATTTACCCAAATAGAGTATTTTTTACCACTGATGATCTTGGGTGCGTATTGAACAGGTGATAAACTAGCAAGATAAAAAAAATAGTAATGGAAGAAGTAATGTGGTTATTATTAAGAAACACGCATGATACCCCTATTGAGACCATTTCATATTTCTTACGATATTTACTAAAATTGTAAACTATAGTTGTGAGTTCTATTTTCAATAAGATCCTTGAAATGGTTCCACCTTTCTTCATTGATTTGTTTCGAATCCATTGAGTTATTATTAAGGCACCCACATACCCCCTCCACATACTTAGAGTAATAAAGTATTAAATCCTCTGTTTTTAGCTCCCACCTCTTTCTTTGAGCCTTAGTTGAATAACGCTCTGGTCGATTATCATTCAATAAATCATTCAAATGATTAGATTGTATAGGTATAGTTTTATCCTTGTAATTATCAAGGGTTTGGTTATAATTGTTAGATTCTAAAATGTGTGTTATTAAATTAATATAAATGTATTCATTTATTATTCGAATGGGGTGCCCCATATTAATAAAGACCCCTGTATATATATCCGGGACTATTCTTACGTAAGGAAGGGTTGTTATAAAATTATCATGCACCGTATCTATGGTTGCTCGTTTTCTTAATAAGGCCTCACTTACTCTCATTGCAATATATGCATCCTTCTGGTGAATAAAGTTAGCGCATGCTGCTGCTTGTGTCTTTGGCTTATCCCTTTTAGTTGTTGGGACCTGTATTGTGACCCTTCTTCTCTTTCTGGTTACCTTTTCATAAACAACAATGTTCTCCTTAGTGAAACACATGTAGTCCTGCTTTGTTGTGAAAAATGGTATTCTATATACGACAGGCCTATCCATCTCTGAACAAAACCAGCTAATGATAGCAATCAACTTCATTAAATTATCTATATCAGGGTATTTGTCCGCCCAAAAGCTCCTGCATAGTTTAGCCATTTTATTACAATCTTTATCGCTTATCAATTGTTTATATGTGTCCCTAATATCATTTATCATTGTGATTACAGTCTTCTCATATATCAAGGGCATGAATAGCCTTTTTACGAGTTTTCTATCAAGCATGGATTCAATGATCCTCATCTTAGTGTTGTCGTTGAAATGTTGATACAAATAACCCTTGAGCTCCTGGAGCATGTGTGTGTAAACGTCTTGTATTTGACCATCTGGGTGAGGTATCAAATTTGTCTTCATAGCCATATCCATGTTAAGCAATAAATAACTCATGATCTGATAAGCACTGGAGGAAGCATCTTGAGATATGGGTTGTACCTTATATTCCTCCTCTTTATCGTTAGACAAACACAAGGCCTTAGAAATGAACTGAAATGGGTCACTGGCCCCTTTTACAAAGCTTATTAAACACTCATCTGAGGAATGGGGCACACCCCCCTTATACCATTGAAGTGCTTCATCATATTGATTGAATTTTTTATACTTATAGGCTGCTGATATTGCTAGTTTGTCCTTATCCAACGGTTTATTCTCATCTTGATGAGTGTTATCAAATACAATGAGGCTTCTTGATAAATCACGCTCATGAAAATGTAAGATCCCTGATCGATAGATTCTCCCCCTAAAATCCATAAAGGCTGGTAGATAAAAGACATAACCCTCGTATGCGGAGGCTATTCTTATTATTGATTCCTCATACCTCGCCACTTGCATCTCATTAGATAATCTAATAAAGAGGGAGCCAAGGGAAGTAATCTTCTTTATTTCATCATTATTGAAATAAGATAGCCTAAGATGATCATAAGCCTCCTCCATATTCACGTGTGCCAGTTTTCTTGGCATAAGAAGGCCACCCCTTTCTAATGTTTCCCTATTTTGGATAATGAAATCCAGCACCCTCTTATTGATCTTAAACCCTTGTTTCTGAATACCATTTAATATATGGCACATATCATATATCTTCCCCTCATTTAATTTAATATTGAAATTAGATACATTTCTGGAGGATATGAGCTGAAACCTATTATATATATCCAAGGTTGGCATGCTTAAGTAACCACCACACATATCGGATAGCATGATGGGCCTCCTAGTCATCTTTTGATCTATTAGTTTCCAATCAATAGGCTTACATACCATTGGTAAATTGAGTTTTAAGGGGAGATTTCTTAATTCAAAATTACAGATAACAAATAAATTGCTTTTTGGATGATAACCACTATGCTTTTTAACAATGGAATCCGTTACTATCATATCTATATCGATCAAATCCCTCTCCTTCATGAATTCTAATAATAAGATACCAATTTCATATGTCTGTACCTTTTCCTGCTTCATTTCCTTGATACTACTATAACTATTACCATTTGTTCTGCTCTTATTTATTATATCCGCTTGTCTGCGAACAGTTGTATCTAGCTTATCTATCAATGTGGAAACCCATACAATGGAGGACTCATTTATGCTATAGAACAAGACACTTAAGACATAAATAATGATAGCCTCAAGCGTATATTTACCTAACGGATAAATGCATTTTGAATATAGATCCTCGTTTAGTTTATTACAATATAAATAATCTTTAGCACATTCTCTATTATTCCCTATCAATTGAATAATTATGTTTGAACTCTCTTTAAATATGCTATTTTCATCAAATTCTGTGGTTAGATTCTCGATTTGTACCTGTATTGATTCCATATATTTCTTATTAGATGCATATAACTTAGAAGAATTCAAAACTTCAAACACCCTATTATTATATTCTCTAACGCTGCTGTTAGTTCCACCATATTCCGGTATATGAGAATATACATGATTCATAAAATCATCAATTTCCCTGTGCCTTGGTGATGTTGAATAGAACCTGTAACCATTCACTATCATATGGATAATCTTGATACCTCTTATATTTCCGCTGCACTTTTTCCACTTCCAATTAGTGTTCCTTATTAGGGCTAAGGCGCACCCATATTGACGTTGTAGTATTGATAGAGCCTATTTATACGCGCTATTTAGATCCTAACGCTACGCTTGTTTGCATTATTTTGTGTACAAGATTACTGGTTTCCGGTGTTTTTGTATTCCAGGGCGAAACGAGGGCCTAAGTCGGATACGCGCTAATAGGCAGCGTTTAAGGAGCGCAACACACAGCCTGCGGAGCTTGCAGCACAAACAGGATAGGAAGTGGCAGAGTTGACTACGGTGCGCAGATCGATTGCGCTAACCAATGTGTGCAGTGCGCCATGCGCAGGATATTGGTGTTTCCAAGTCTTGACACCATCAGATTTGGAAGTTGCCAAGGCCGTCCTTGGGCCTCATGAGCAGTATATAAAGAGAGGAAGGCTAGGGTTTGATAAGAATCGAAAGGCATCAAGACACACACGAGAGAAAGGCAGAACTGAAAAACACACAAGCTACTGTGAGGACCTGCGCTAGCCGACTGCGCCAGCCGAGACACTGCAACCTGCACGCACCTGCTTGTTACTGTTTTCTTGGATATTTTAGTTATTATTTACTATTTCTATGATGTTTACTACTAGCATGTCTAGCTAAACGCTTTGTATCGGTTGGGCACGATTCTATGAGTATTTCTTTTGAGACTTGTGCTTAATGCATAGTTTGTTTGCTTGTATTAATTCTGTGCACACTGTTGACAGCTAGTTGCATGAGTAGGGGAAGCCTTGAACCGCAATCTTACTCTTGCTACTTGTTTGTTATATGTTAAACTAGTTGGTAGCTTGACGGTGACAACTAGGAGTAACGCGCTAGGATAATCAGTTGCTACTGTGACAGGATTCGTAGCTGCTTAGACTATGTTAAGGTAATGGCATCCTTGACAAAACAAGCGCAAGAAGTTGCTACAACATCCCCTGAAGATTGAAGCTGAGGAAGCTGCAAAAGAATGAGTTCAAAGATGAGAGGAGGATTGCCTAAGATTAGAAGGGTTCTTGGATTTTGTCAAAATGCCAAGGGGGAGATTGTGAAGGTATGTGGCATCATTGACAAACTCCTACAAAGTGATCTAGAGCCTGCTACAGCAAGTATGGAAAGAAAACAGCTGATGAAGAGCTTTCCAGAGTGAGCAAACTCAGTAAGTGGCGCTCCAGATGAAGACATTAAGTGGCGCTCCAGATGAAGACATTAAGTGGCTAATGTCTTCACGAGGAGCGCGACCTAATGTTGCCTTGGGACGCTCGGAATTCTGGAAGAGGTCATGAAGACATCAGCTTGTGCAATTTGGGTAGAGATCTTTCTCAGTGCTCAAGCAGTGGAGTAAGCAAGTGGTATAGCAACCTCTGGAGCAAAAGTTCAGTAGCAGAAGTATTGCACACCTTCAGACAGCTTGTGCTACAGCAGATGCTGGAGCTAAAATGCTGTAGCAGAAATTCAAAGCTTTCTCGGAGATTGCATTCAAACAACAAATCAGTGGACCGAAGGGCTTCCGGAAAGAGCTGAATATTCAGGAGAATATTTCTGGAGTGTCTCTCAAGAACAAGGGCAGATTTGTTGAGTGAAGATTTGATTGGAAAATCAAAGCTCCTAATCTTGTAGAGATCTTGGAGGATCTTCCTTAAAATTGATGGGATTGTTTCCTAAAGCATTTAGGAAATTCCAGCAGAAGCAAACAACACCAGCACAAGTGAACAAGGAGTTGCTGCAGCTCAAATAAACAAGCAGGCAGCAGAAGTGAACTAGAAGCAGCTTCAGCAGGGGATGCTGCAGCAGGTGCTTGTTCAAGTGACTGTTTCAACTGTCCGAGTAGCAGCTGTCTGTTGGGCTCGGTTTGAAGGTCTGGCTGCTCTGCGGAGGCTCTTAAAAGAATTTCTAAAATACTGTGGAGTATTTTCCAGCAAGGTTTACTAGTCAGAGAAGGAGATTTGTATTGAAGATAAATATCAAATCTAATCTCCTAGATTTTAGGAGATAATTGATTCCATTGGGTCATTGCCTAAACCTGGACATTGCTTAAAGTGGGGGCTGCTATTTAAGCTGAAGGGGTCCAGAGCAGAGAGTGTGATTGAAGCAGAGCGATACACGAGAGCATACACAGATTTCAGAGAGGACAATCTTTGGTGTGCGACGGACAAAATCTTCGATCATCACCCGTGAGCAGAGCGTTGAGCGCAGAGCTGAGGTGAGTGTTGCAGAAGAGAATCAAGACTTGCAGAGTCCAATTCGTGCTTGATCTGGAAGCCAATTCAGAGCTGTGGAGCTTGTTGGTTGATCAAGGGCAGCCGCGGAAGAACTGACGGGTGGAAGGCTCGGTCGAGTGTCGTGCGGCAGAACTCTCTAGTGGCAGGTGGTCACTGAGTGAGGGGGAGTTGTCCAGAGTGTGCAGCGCTCTTGGACAGGTTCGATCGGCTCGGCAGAAGGCCTTGGAGCGACGCGGACAGATTGTGCTTCAGCTGTGTGTTACAGCTGTTGCTGCAGCAGCCCTGCTGAGTAGAGTAATTTAGAATAGGCTGAGTTCTTTGAGAGGATTGTAGCTATTCTAGATTGACATATTGTAGAGGGTGTGCAGACACAAATCAGAGCTTGTTCTGATTGTGTTGAGTGGTCCACACGAGGTTGAAGTAGCATAGGTTGCGTGAGTTGTAACCGTGGGTACTTGGAACCTTTGGTTGAGTGGATTGAGGACTGGAGAATAGTCCTCCCCAGACGTAGGCAGATTGGCCGAACTGAGTGAACAAACCTGTGCCTTGTTCATTACTTGCTGTGACAATATTTAAGTGAACAAGAGTGTGCTGCAGCAACTGCTTGTTCACAAAATCTGTCGAACTAAGACACTACGAATTTCAGACTAGTTTTAAGAATTAATAGCTCATGAACTTTGATCGGAACATGCGCACATGTTAGGAAGCCTTGATCGGACACTAACTTGAGTAAACCGAACTATGGACGTTTAGAGTCGATGATAAGGAATACATTCATAGAGGATTGTCTATGCCGATACTTTTCATAGTCATAGTACTTAATCTCTACTGCCTGCGCACATCTAGTGCAAATCCTGCGTTAATTATTGTCATTCGCGCACCTGCGCAACCCAATCACTCACACCCCAATTTTCGTAAGTGTAGGTCACTAGTTAGAGCGAATCTGCTTGCTCCTTGTGGGATCGACCCTGACTTAGCCGCTATACTAAGTGGAGAAGGAAGGATTAATTTGACGCGCACAATCAAGTATCATGTTTTTTTTTTATCATCTTTTAAACAAGAACAGACATAAGATAGGCCGCACTTAGACACATAAGAATCCGAATCAAGAAGAAAGAACCGTAGTTCGTGATACAATCAGTAGCCCTTTAACATTCTGGCCACTACCTCCCCGATCATAACACTCTCACTCCCTAACCACACTTATCTCTCTAAAGGGCATCAAGTTATATAGGGGTATTAGAACAAACCCAAAATTTCTATTAGTAGTAGCTGAACACATTGATTGCTAGCTAGTATATACACGCGCCTGTTCCTAGGATCGACCCTTGGCTTACCAAGGTCTATAAGTTTTTTTTTTACTACAATTTGACTCCTGAAACTTATATCTGGCAACTATAAAGGGTTAAAAATACAATTGTCAAAATGGCGCAGTTGTCGGGGAACAGCGTCTAAGTGTGTTATTAGTTTTAACATACATAGTTTAGGACTATTCCATTTTTATTTTTATTTTATCATTCACTAATCATATGTTTATTTCAAATTGCGAGGATGTATTCATACCATCAAAAAAGCATGTATGTGAGTGAAGAAAGCTCATGGGATGAGCAACGTTTTTAGCACCTCAATATACTCCATCTTGGCGACTTGTGGATGCACCGAGTTCTTATTGTGAAGAACGTGATTACATGACTCGATCATATGAGCAAAATTGGGAAAGAAACCATCATCCATTGATGAGAGAGCAATACTATGAAGACGCACAGTATCAGCAGACCCAACCTCAGAACATTGGGACATCAAGTGTCGAGTCCATGCTCGCTGATTTCCTGGCACAGCAGAATAAGCTGTTTCAAGAGACCTCCTCAATGTTTCAAGCAACAAACGTAAGAATTGACAGCCTTGCGAAAATAATGGAGCAGCTGACTATTTAGAATCAAATGCTAGAAATCAGATTGCGCAGCAAGCAAGCTTAGCAGCAAGAGAACCAGGCGCGACTAAGGAATTCATAGACAATGACGTCGAGATGGAAGTGGCCAGCCATCAAGAAGTTTATGTTTATGAAACATTAGCTCCTTCATCCTTATTTCCCAATGATGTGAATGACCATAGTGATATAGTGGAAGAAATGGAGCACTTTGAGCAACCACAAATTCAAAATTATGAGGACTTAATTGATGAGTATCAGAATTTGACTAAATAATATCCTCACATACATATAGATGTGATCGTGAAGAAAGGTGAAGAGACATTGGCGTCTAAGTTACTAACCGAAGAACTCACAGGAAGCGTGCCAATTTGATATGAAGCATGTAATGAAGATGTATACCTTCTTACACCACAACCGGATAAGTTTCTAAGGTTCTTGCCATATTTCTTGAAATTGCCGAGAAGAAGCATTTACAATCCCTTGGTCCTTAAGGGACTAATATTTATAAAGGGATTGGACTGTCAATTCAATGTCCATATAGCACTTGATGGACGTAAATTCAAATGGGATTTGAAGGTAGATTGACACCTTTGAGCATTGAAGGCCCCGCAAGAAGGGATTCTAGCAAACGACTTCTCGCCAGTGATTTCTATTGGGCGCTTTGGTGAGTCATACCAAGACGTTAAACTAGGCCTTGACGGGAAGTAACCCAGTTTATAAGTGTTTATATTTATCTTGGTTAGCTAAATTTTTACATTGCATGACATGATGCGCGATTTATATGCTCTCAACTTAAGTGTATAGTTCTTTTCCTAGTTGATATTTATTTATATTGTTATCGCTTAGGGACTAAGCTTGTTCTTATGTGTGGAGTATTTGAGAGCGCATAATCACTCTTGCCATGTATTGCATTTTAGTTACATTGATAGGCATGTTAGTTTAAGAACACTTGCACGCTCAAATTATCTATGGCTTGTTGTTAACTTTCTCACACTTTATGAGCTACGCTGGTTATCTATTCATCCTATTTGAGTTTGTGTTTAGAACCTGAAATAGTTCGTACCATATTATTATATCTTTTGAATGCATGCTTCGAACTTGATACTTATAGGCAGCGGTCTTAAACTAATCTTTTTTGAAAACTTAAGCATTGTTTGTGATTCTCGGTGACTTTTGTTCTCTTATCATGTATTCTCGTGTATGTTGTTACTCGCACACACCCGCCTTCACTTTTTATACTTTGTCAAGCTTTAATGTAAGTCCCTCAAACGAGAGGGACAAAAAGAAAGTCAAAAGAGGGCGCAAAATAAGCCCCAAGGAAAAAATATTTATGAAAAAACAAAGGACAAATAAAATGCAAGGAATGGAAGAAAAGTTCCTCCTTAAGCATAGTAAGGCCGAAGGCCATTAGACACTCCACCTTAAGCTTGACATTGTGTATTATACCACTTGTTTATTGTGTGTGAATGCGTCATGTATTGGAAGTCATATAAGATGAGTTAAGGAATGACCCTTGTGCTTGCACGGAATCATTGACTTGCTTATGCAATTTTTGTAAAATGCCAAGCCAAGCTCCTCTTCTCTTATGAGTTATAAAGTCTGGACTTTAAGACTTGAGAATGAGCTTTGTTCCAAGAGCCTGTGGACTATCCCTAGATAGCATAGGTGAATGGCGGGCATGTTTTGTGTAACCTAGATTTATGTTTCAGATGCATAGCTTGAAAAGAATGTTAAGACACGTGGTTAGTCATTTGATGGTTTTGATACCGACTTGTTTGAGTTCAACATCTTGTTTGAACTATGAAGGTTTGAAAACTCATTTGAAGATAGTTTGACTTGGATATTGGTTTAGCGCATGAGTTTGAGATTGTTGCAATAATGTTGTCACTTTTGAGCACCCATTTCATGCATTCATATAGGATACATGCATAGTGATTTGTAGGTATTCCCTCTTCTGAAAACCTTCATGAGACATAACTCGTCCACTAGGGTAGCCTAGGGGTTTAAAGGCTTGATGCATATGCTAAATGCACCAGTGATTCCTACGAAAGTGAGTTAGGACTTGCATATATTAGGACATTAGTTTAGTTAGTGTAGATCGCATGAACTTGATTGGTACTTGAATTAAGTTGTTCTGCTACTCATTGTAAATTTTATATTTGTTCGGGACTACCAAATTCTAAGTGTGGAGTATTTTGATCGGTTAATTTCTTATCGATTATTTGCTTCATTCGATGATGAATTTCGCTCCTCTCCCAAACTTTTCATTGTGTTTTTACCACTCTAATCTCATTTCAGGTCAAATTATATTATATCGAGGCTTTATAGTCCGTTTGGAGTAAAATAAGGCAAAACACAAAGATTCAAACGAATACAGACAAAATTTGGGCAGATTGACCTATTCGCCATCAAAGGCTTGACTAGAACATGATTCTTATCTGATTGAGGCGTGCTATATCTTGTTGGAAAGCTAACTCAAAAGGCTACAACATTTTAGTTTACCAAAAGACGTGTTTTGAAGGTTTAGATGGTCAGAAACGCAAGAAAAGTCAGATTTACAGTGCTGAGTGAACAGTAGCCCGGTTCATTTAAGAACCGCCGGTTCACTGGTCAAACCGGCGGTTTGGTGTTGAACTGGCCCAAAGTGCAAAAATTTGTAATTCATTGAGACAGGCCGGTTCAATGTAGAATCAGCCATTTACCAACTGAACCGGCGGTTGGACACTGAACAGCTGGTTTGACACCGAACTGGTCCGGAACTTAATTCTTAAAATCAGCCCAATTGATTTTTAGTGTAAATAGAATTTCAGGGCTCATTCACAAGGGTGGGACGAGAACGAACGCAGAAGAGAAGAGACAAGCTTGTAGTAAAGATCATCGTCACGGGTTCTTCGTTCTATATTCTGTTCATTCTTGTGTTGGTAGTAATCACCATGAGTAGCGATCTAGGATCCTACGGATCCTATGCCTATAACCTGATTTCATGTGATTTGGACGAACATCAGTTTAGTCTAATGCAAGTTTATGTTTTCCAATTTTATTATGCTTCATTTTACCATTTTATCATTGTTGATCGTTGATTGGGAAGAATGCATGTTAGAACGAAATTAGGTTAAGGACCAAAAAGATGATTGGGTCTGAGGTAAATAACCGGATTGAGTAGAGTTAATATCGAAACATGGTAACTATATTGTTAGTATATGAATCGATAGGAAAGTTGACATCTTTTGTCTGGAAACCCTAGGCTTACTAAATTGAAACTGTTGATAATCCGTAATTGGGCGGCGTTCAATAGTGTAGATAATTCAGGTGATGATCCGTGAATGGGCAGCTCACCTGATGTCAGTTTGGGTTATTTCCAAAGCAATTTTGCATGACTATATGGTGTGACTGATTGCATGAATTATGTTGCGAGCATGTGTGAAGTTCGATCTTGGAATTACTTTCTCCGATGGAATCAACCGTTAGCTAAATTAATTAGGACAATTAGGATAATTAGAACAAACCCAGAATTTCTATTAGGAGTAGCTGAACACATTGATTGCTAGCTAGTTTATACACGCGCCTGTTTTTAGGATCGACCATTGGCTTACCAAGGTGTATAAATTGTTTTGACTACAATTTGACCCCTGAAACTTATATCTGACAATTATAAAAGGGTTAAAAATACGATTGTCATGCCTAGATGCTATGGATGAAGCAGATGATGAGTGAATACATCATACAACAAAGTACGATGACCCTCTACTGTGATAATATGACTGCCATCAGCATAACCAAGAATCCATTCTGGAAACCAAGCGCATCAACATCAGACACCACTTCATCAGCGGCTTGGTTGAAAAGGAAGTGATTGTGCTAAAACATATTGCCACAGAGAAGCAGCTGGCAGATTTATTTACAAAACCACCAGATGGGGTTAGGTTTGAGAATCTGAGATCAGCATTGGGACTCTGTATGCTGTCGAAGTAAGTTGCTGAAGCAACACCTGGACCCTCTTGTCATTTGTGACAAAAAGGGGGACAAGACGCAAAAGAGCCTATTAACAATATTATTTTTAGTATGATAGGTTTTGTTAGTCAAAAAGTGATTGCTGAAGTTTTTTCAAAAATGCCAAGGGGGAGATTGTTACAGATATGGAATTTGTGACAAAGCGGAAGAAGCCGAGCAGAAGAAGATGCTACAATATCCTGTGGTACCAGTAGCTAGTACTTGCAAATGAAGATTGACAGAATAAAAGAGCCAGATGAAGCTATAGCATCCTGTGATGATTGAAGCTGGTACATATGATCAGAAGGGATCATGGCAAGAACCAGAAGATATTATAGCATCCCCTGAAGATTGAAGGCTAAATCATCAAGATAGTATCAGTGTAGCCGATCAATCTAGAGGAGCTCAGAGGATGTCCGGGTAATTGTTGCCGACGTAGCAACGGTCAAAGAAAGTCCCAATTGAGGCTCTCATGAAGGCAAGCAAGATTTGTTTCTAAATTGAGTTTTAGAAAACAAAATCGCAGCATCTTTCAGGAAGCCAGGGGAAGATTTAAATCTCAACAGTCTTCCAAGTATCCAGAGGAGGATTCGGAAGGTAGCATTATCGTTTGGGACTAAAGTTGCTGAGGTGCAAAAGCTATATATGCAGGCAGAGATCGAAGAAACAGGGAGTCGAATAAAACACACACACACAAAGTAGAGATCTGAGTTGGCGGAAGCAGAGAGTGTTGGAGTGTTAGTTGTGTTAGAGCTGAAGAGTAATCAGGACTAAAGAAGTATGATCCTACATTGATACGCTCCATCAGCGAGGGCTATGGTCATAGGCAATCTGAGTGTCCTACATATTAGAAGAAAAACAAAAAGTTTCTCACGGAAAACTGGAGTGATGATGATAGTGAAGAGGAGACTGATCACAAAGGAAATCTTGCACTGACTACTGTATTTCTTAATAATGATTCAGATGAAATAAAGGCAGGGTTTGTTTATGGGATTATTGAATTTGACAACAGTGATGATGAAGAATATTCATTACAAATTGCAATTCAGACTGATATAAGAAAAATGTCAGGAAGTTATTGAAGCCAACAGAGAACTATTGTCAAAGGTTTCGGAACTGGAAGATGAAAGAGATAACCTTCAAAGCATCATTACCTCCCTGTCCAAGAAACAAAGAGATGATGCTAAGACAGTTGGTGAGGCGACGTTGGCGTTTTAGGCAAGCAAAATGAATTGTGCTATTCTAGTCACGCAAATATCAAACAATATTTATAACCGAGTGACCTCGGATCGAACCCAAGGGAAAAGCTTAGACTAATTGACAATTAATCAATGCTACTATTGTAAGTCTACGGTTTTTGGGGGGTTTTGTCCTTCTATAGAGGTATCTCTAGCAAGCACTAAAGATAAATGATATTTTTGGGTCTTGCTTAATGAATAAAAAGGGTGACTAGGGATTCAACTTCTCCCCTAAGATATGAGGAAATGAAATAACTCACTAATACATGCATGAACTACATTTGGTTGATAAAAGCAAGGCTAATGCATCGTCCGCTCTAGGTTCAACTCTCGCTCCTTCCCTAGAATGGAGAGGATACACAAATGACATGGTTCTCAAACTCTCGTTCTATTGAACCGTGTAGAACTTGAGTCCCATAACCGCACCCTCTCAGTCTATTGGCCGGTTACTCAAATCCGCTTAAAACTTAGCCTAATGTCAAGAATGCATGTCGCTCTCACGCACAAACACTCCATCTATGATCATACAATAGCTATGAAACATCCTAAGTTCAACTCTCGTTCCTTCCTTAGGGGTTTTACCCAAGCATACTCACTTACGAATTTCGTCAAACACTTGGTGTGCATACAATGAATACATAGCTAGGGCACAAACAATCAAACCAAACTTCATTCAATGCAATAACATAGTGTTCTACATCATATCCAATCCTAGGGGATCCATTTAATCCCCAACCACAAGTACAACTACTCACTCATAATGAGTGTGCACAAATACATGAAAACTAAATGAGACATGAATGTAAATACAAAGGGTCAAGGGTTTAAGAGAGGTTGATGTAGAATCTTCAATCCAAACTTCAATCTTCAATCAAGCTTCATCTTCTTCGAGTTCCATTCGCCTAGGGTTGCAAAAAGTATGGAAGCTCTCTTTCTTCACTTCCATCTCATTCTATTTATACATTTTGAAGATTTCCAAAAAGTGCCCGAAGTGACTGAATCACTTGATTCGGTCAATGTCCATGTGATTCGCTCGAACCTTTTGTTCAGTGCTGTTTTGAGTTTGGGCGAATCACTTATCCCGGCCGAATCACTTTTTGATTCGGTCACACCCTTGTGTTGATACGGTCAAACGTCTTATGGAGCTCAACTGATTCGGGCACCTCATGGGCGAATCACTTCTGATTCGGCCGAATCATCAGTTCAGTGCTGATCTCGGATTGGGCGAATCAGTTTTCTTGGCCGAATCACTTTTGATTCGGTCACACCCTTTATGTGATTCGGTCAAATCTTCAGGACTTCCCCCGGATCAGGTCAATTCGCGCAGCTGAGAGTGATTCGGTCAGGCTGGTGGGCGAATCACTTATGATTCGGCCAAATCACTTCTGCAGTTTGCTTAGACTTTCTTCTTTTGATCTCCATCGACCAGAATTCGTCTAGATTTTCTTCGAGCCACTTCGTATCGTGAGATACATAATTTTAACCTGAAATGGACGAAGAAATCATCAAATGGCTTTATAGAATTGCGGAACAAACAAGAAGTAAGGGAAAAATGTGGACAAATATAAGGTTATTTGTCCGCTCATCATGAGGCATGTAGACAGAGAATCACACCTAAAGCAAATAGAGGAAAGTCATCCATTCAAAACGTAAAAATCTGCAGAAAACACTAAATCCTCCACCTATGTCAACATGTCCTCATTGACGCCTTCAGGATAAGTGCACGATCGATCGACAAACTTAATGGTCAAACCTGCACGCTTTAGAGGACCGCTATGCAAAGTACTATACAGGGAGTATGGTAAAACATTTATCGCAGCACCCAAATGAATCATACAATTCTCGATTCGAGTCTTACCAATATTGCATGGAATTGTAAATGTACCTGGATCATTGCTTTTGGGCGGTACCTAACGTTGGATAGCAGCTGAAACAGTCTCTCCAAAGAGAACATGCTTTGCATCTGAAGAACGTCGACGATTTGTGCATAGTTCTTTAAGGAATTTCGCGTACCATGGAATTTGCTTGATGGCGTTAAGCAATGGAATGTTGATCTCCGCCTTGCTGAAAAGTTCCCAGACATCTTTGTCGACCATCAACTTCCTAGATTTAGTGACCTGCGAAGGAAAAGGTAATGGAATATCAGTATGACGTACATAATTGTTGTGATTATGAAATTTTGCATTGAGTTCTTCATCTGGCTGATTGGGTTGCTCTCTGCCTGAATCCGCGATCGCCTCTTTGTCATTTCCCGTGATCGAGGCCTTTTCGGTTTCCACAACCGCTGTTATATTGTCTTCACTAGCGGGGTTAGGCAGATCCGTGGGGTCGTTCTGCTCTGCATTTCTTCTGACTGTCCTTCCATTACGCAGCGTGACTGCATTCACTCCTCCCTTCAGATTAGGCAGCGTCTGAGACGGAAATCTCCCTTGTGAGTCGAGCATCTCAAACACGGCACTCGCGATCTGGTACAATGTCTTCTTGATGTCCGTCAAGTCATCATCATGTTTCTTGACCGTTTTGGCGAGTTCTCGTACTGTCTTAGTTACATTTGAATTCTCTTGTATGTTGTACTGATTGTGTTCATGATACGGTGGTCTATATGGTTGTCCTGATTGCTGTCCGGACAACTGGCTATAGTCTCTCTAGTAAGTCTGATGGTTGCTCCGCCAATTTCCCTCACCACTGGAGTTTGGGTACCCTCTAATAGCATTGTCCTTCCTCCTCTGGGGTTTCTGAGCACGCACTTGTGATGTGATTAACTGATGAACATATACCGCACTTCCTTTGCGGGTTTTCCAGATTGACCACCAGCTTTAGTAACAGCTCTTTTACTTCCTGTAAATCAGCAGAGGTCTCAATGTTAGAAACATGTTTAGCATTTAAATTAGTATCATAATACCTGGCATTTTCTACAACTTCATATATTAATTACCACACTTCCTCAAGGAACATGTTCATTATTGAATCTCCAGCTTGAACAGTCTAGCATCTTCATCTCTAATGGAATCATCCCATCTAAGAAACACTCATGGAGGTCGCCGCTTCAAGTCTTTATGAATTTTAGAGTTTTGCTCCACTGCATAAAAATATGAATATATGAAGTGGCGAGACTGGAAAATAGACCGTCCTATCTCTAGTCTGAAGTAACCTGGGCCAAGTGGAACCCCCATTTTGGAGTCGCGTCAAAAAGGGCAATAATGGGAAAGAGCGGGACGTCATTTCATAGGTTGCTATTCGAAAGCAAAGATTGTAACCGCTTAAAGTAAAAATTCCTGGACAAGCAAGATGAGAAGAATGAAGCTCAAATGAAAGTGAAATATCAAGTTGAGACAAAAGAGGCGAAGGCAAAGGGAGTTTTCCAAAACAAGAAAAATTCACTACTAAAGAAGTTGTCCATCAAAGAAAGCTCAAATTCTAAAAGCTCGAATCAACTACGTGCCAGAAAAAGCCACCAAATTAAACCATATGACTTGAAAATTTGAAGAGAATGGAGATCATGGGAAGAACGGTAATGAGTTAACGTGTATTGAATTGATTCATTGTAAGAACGGTAATATAATTGCGATTGTTATTTGCATAGGATGGTTAAGTAAGAGACTAATGTCACATGTCTTGAATAACATCATATCCAAGATTTCATAAATAAGTTAGTGATTGTGGGGGTATGTTTGTTTTCTTTATTATGGCTTGTTCGAGATGAACAAGTATAAGTATGGGGTGATTTGATGAGTCACATTTATATGTTTTCATCTAGTTATCTCAATACATGCTAAAATGGCCATTTATCGGTAATATTTCACTACAAGGCAGAACGCCCTTTGGCGCTGTGGGAGCTTGATAGCGCGTCGTTGTGCGCGTCAAATTTATTCCTTCCTTCTCCACTTAGTATAGCGGCTAAGTCAGGGTCGAATCCACAGGGAGCAAGTAGATTAGCTTCAACTAGTAACCTGCACTTACGAAAACGGGGGTGTGAGTGATTGGGTTGCGCAAGTGCGCGAATAACGGTAGTGAACGCAGGAATTGCACTAGACGTGCGCAGGCAGTAGAGATTAAGTACTATGACTATGAAAAGTATCGGCGCAGAGAATCCTCTATGAGTGTATTCCTTATCATCGACTCTAAACGTCTATAGTTTGGTTTACTGATGTTAGTGTCCGATCAAGGCTTCCTAACATGTGCGCATGTTCCGATCAAAGTTCATGGGCTATTAATTCTTAAGACTAGTTTAAGCAGTTACGAATCCTGTCACAGTAGCAACTGATTATCCTAGCGCGTTACTCCTAGTTGTCACCGTCAAGCTATTCAACTAGTTTAACATATAACAAACAAGTAGCAAGAGTAAGATTGCGGTTCAAGGCTTCCCCTACTCATGCAACTAGCTGTCAACCGTGTGCACAGAATTAATATAAGCAAACAAACTATGCATTAAGCACAAGTCTCAAAGGAAATACTCATAGAATCATGCCTAACCGATACAAAGCGTTTAGCTAGACATGCTAGTAGTAAACATCATAGAAACAGTAAATAATATCTAAAGTATCCTAGAAAACAGCAACGAGCAGGTGCGTGCAGGTTGCAGAGTCTCGGCTGGCGCAGTCGGCTAGCGCAGGTCCTCTCAGTAGGCTCTTGTGTTTCCTGTTCTGCCGCTCTCTCGTGTGCTGTGGTCCTCTCTTGGTGCTATTGATGCTCTGGATGATACTCTCAAACCCTAGCCTTCCTTTCTTTATATACTGCTCATGAGGCCCAGCCTTGGTAACTTCCAAATCTGGTGGTGTCAAGATTTGGAAACACCACTATTCTGCGAGTGGCGCATTGCACACTGGTTAGCGCAATCTGTCTGCGCACCGTAGTCGACTCTGCCACTATCTGTCCTGTTTGCGCTGCTAGCTCCGCAGGCTGTGTGTTGCGCGTCTTAAACGCTGCCTGTTAGCCCGTATCCGACTTAGGCCCTCGTTTCGTCCTGAAATACGAAAGTACCGGAAACCAGTAGTCTTGTACACAAAATAATGCAAACAAGCATAGGGTTAGGATCTAAATAGTGTGTATAAATAGGCTCTATCAGAGCTCACTGTGCAGTCATGAACGATCTTAAGAAGATGAGCTACTCACCATTACAAATGGTAACTCAATCCCCTACAACTCTCTAGTTGACACAGAGAGACAATTCTTTTGTTCTGGGGGCCAAATATTGATGGAAGACAAAATAGCCGAGAAACCAACTCAGTAGGCACAGTGCTCTAAAAAAACATTACGATCGCGTGCTAAGAAGACATTACGATCCCACGCAAGCCATTAATTGGCTTGCGTGTGCGATCGTAGTTTGGCTATTACAAGCATATGATGTCAACAACCGAGAATGATGACGTCACCTTCAAATTTATATAATCTATCCAGGTTGCCAACAAATTAAAACTTAAAGAATAAGATAATTCAAAAATAGTTGGATAATATTTGAGAATGGAATCTTACTTCCTTTAGGATTTTGCCGGCCTTGAAGCTATATTTAAAGTGCCCCTTCAGCAGTACAAACAAGCGAAAGAAACAAAAACACAAGTCTCGTAAAAGAGAGTGAGAGAGTTTAAAAGTGCCAAAAAGTGAAGCGACGAAGTCTCGGAGTTCCCCTAAGACAATCTTCCTGTATACCTTTTTCCTTTTATTATTTTTGAGAGTTATGCTATGTCTTGTTAAATCACTTGTTTTAATTCAACGCATAAACTCGAGGAAACACATTTTGAGGCTACATTTTAATGCATTTATTATTTTTCAGTTACTAATTCTCTATGCTTATTATTGTACGATCTTGAGTTACTGGATTGAGTGGATATGAGAGTGAGATCTTTCTCTATGTGATTTATTTTCTATTTGTAACACTTGTTGGAAACCTTTCTGTAAAGACAAGTAATAACGACTAAGCTAATTATAACCTTTGTCGGGATACATATGCCTAGAAGAATCAGAATATATCACATTTGCCAGGATATATTAATTATGGTAGTACCTTTGTCGAAGTAGACTACGAGATTTATAATATACGATATTTAGTGCTCGTGATAAACGTTAGACACGAGTGACTATTCTGGATTGATACTTCTCATAACTGGAAATATCCCTACTTGTTTCTGGTGTCCAAAATTAATCATAACCCCCTTTTTAATTATGATCACAGAATAATTTCATAGTGAGTTACATGTGGATTCGACCTCAACTTACTGCTTTACTAGTGTTAAGATTAGAGTAATCAAATTTGGCACATACGACAATGCGTGTCAAATTTTGTCATTGTCGCAGCAAGAGAGGCAAGCGTACCGACCACCCTTTCGTCAACAGTAATCAAAATAGGTTTGGGCTACAGAATAATGGCTTCAACTGGCGCAACAAGAATAATTTTTAGAGAAATCTAGCCGAGACTTCCAATTTCCAGTAGCAAGAGAGGCAGTGTACCGACCACCCTTCCATCTCGAATATAGCTATTAGAGCACACAACAACCTCAGAGCAAATCAATGGAAGAGACAGTCAACCAACTAGCCACTAATCTGTAATAATAACAAGCAAAGACGAAGAGCGCCATTGCAAAACTCTCTACTCAAGTGTCACGGAATGTAAGAGCAATTTTTGAAAGGAAGGAAGACCTCGAAAAGCTATCGTCGCATATAATTTCGAACCCCATGGGTAATGTCAACACATGTTCAGTGGTTAGCAACTGCGTGGATAATGAAGAATGGGTGGAATAAGAGCTAACAGTACCTACCGCAAGCAAGGAAGAAGTCAACATCGCAAACAAGGAGTTAATTAGAGAGCAGCGTGCGAATGCAGCTGAGAAGCAACATACGGTGCTGAACGGTCTATTTATCGACTAATACTCACTCATTTACAATAGATTTATGTTCGTTTCCCGGACTTTTTATTGTTCATTTTACTACGCTACTCTTGTTCTATGTCACTAAATTGAAGCTTTGTAACCTATTTGGAGCTAAATAAGGAAAAATGAAAAGATTTAGAACAACCTTGAGGTATACCATAGCTTGTCAGAATCATGATGCATAGTGAACAACAACCCGTACCCATTTGAACTAGGTACGACTGGTACGCCCTTACAAATAGATGGTACGATCGTACCAAAAGCAGAGTACAGACTAGAAGCCCCTGAATGTGTTTACGTCCGTGTCACCCATATCATTCATGAGCAGTACGGCCGGTACAAGCATATTGGTACTGTCTTGGAGGCACGGAGTTGAGTTCACTCATACCCGAAGCAATACGACAGTACCGCCTTTGGGTACGGCCGTACTGGGCCAAAACGGGCACATGTTTCTAAAGCCCAAATCAGCTCGTATAAATAGGAAACACTGCCCATTCCGGAGGGGATCCGAGAATTGTGAATCTTGACCTAACTTGGAGAGAGATTACTACCAAGAATAAGAGGTGTGAGGTATGGCATCCCTTGACAAAACAACACAAGATTCTGCTACAGCAATCCCTGAAGATTTGGAGCTAGAGCACAATCTGGAGGCTGACAAAACAACAAACACAGTACAACAAAAAAGAACTACATTCTGCTGTAGCACTCTGTGGATCACAAAAGCTGAGGCAAACTGGGCAATGTATAGAGGACAGAATCTGCTACAGCAAACTGTGTTGATTTGAAGCTAGAGCTGAATGACAGATCAACTTGAAGCCGCACGAGTCGCTCGGTGAGGTGCTGCAGGCGTCACGGAAGTTCAGGGTGTGCCGCACCCGTCATCAAGTGGTCTGCAGTTGTCATCATGCGGTCAGAGGAACTCAAAAAGATAAGGATTCTAAATTCCGATTTACGAAATGGAATCTTCAACAACTTTGCTAGAATCCAGAAGAAGATTCCTGCCGTCCAAGTATTGGATTTCTAAAAAGCTGTGATTGATAAATCTATAAGAAGAGCGTAGAGGTAAATCAAACACACACCTTGAGAGTCAATCAAGAAATCAAAGCAGAAAATACAAACAACTAGAGTTTATAACAGAAGGCTGACAGAGTTGTGGGGTGCGCAGAAGAGATCAGAACTCACCGAGTATGATCAAGGTTTGATCCACGGAATTCAATTGGAGCGTGGCTCGTTAAAGGACCAAATAGAAGCTTCGGAGAACAGTTGCGGACAAACCTGTCGTAGGCTGTTGGAGAGCAGAACGTCTCTCCTTGATATTATCAGGTGGGCATTGATCAAGGGGGAGCAACATCTGAGTTGAAAGAATTCATAGAGAGATTCTGACGGCGTGGCAGTGGGTGCTAGATAAGCTGTCGACAGGAAATACAACAACTCTGATACAGAGTGTGCTATAGCATTTCGTCTAGTACACATTGTAATAGGGTAGGCTAAGTCTGAGTGTCAGGTCTGTAGCTATAATTGAAAGTGTGTAGGTAGCACGAAGCGAGTCTGTGTGATCAGACTTCGAGCTAGTCTAGGTGGTTAAACTGAGCAAAAGATTTCAGCTAGGTGAGAAGTAGAGGTTAGTCCTTTGTGCTTTATACCGTGATAGTGAAGTCTTGAAGATCGGAGTGTGATTGTCCCCAGACGTAGGCAAGTTGCCGAACTGGATGAACAAATTATTTGTGTCTTTCCTACTCGGCTAGAAAAACAAATTCAGGAGAAAGATACAACTTGTGCTTTAGCAGAAGCTGTAACTTGTAATCAGCAGCGCAGTCAAATTTCAATTGGTATTAGAGCGGATCACTCGACATACAGAGTGTGGTCCAGGAGTGCGTTGTTGTCATCTATGGACACCATGAAAGATGGACAAAGCACCAGAAGACCGCCACTCCTCGAGGGAGGAAACGATGGCTACTAGAAGACTCAGATGAAGGCTTTTATGAAGGCTATTGATGAAAAGGCATGGGTAGTCATATCAAAATGGTCTCACCCAATGACTATCGACAGCACAAGAGTTGTACACAAACAATCTAAAAACAGGTGGACAGTAATGAGGTAGCCTCAGCATCAGGAATCTCCAAGGCTTTAAATGCTATATTTGCTGTTAAGGATGCTAATAATTTCAAGTTGATCTCTAATTGTGACTCGGCCAAACAAGCATGAGAGATCCTTCATACTTTCATGAGGGAACAGACAAAGTAAGTATCTCTAGAATGCAAATGATCACCGCAAGATTTAAAAGCCTGAAGATGCTGGAAGAAGAGACTATCTCTGAGTTCAAGCCCATGCTCTTGGAGAACCAATTCAGGAGGAGAAGCTGGTAAGAAAAGTTCTCAGATCTCTCACCTCTAAGTTTGATATGAAGGTGACCGCCATAGAAGAAGCTCAAGATGTCAAGAACATGAGGTTGGAGGCACTGATTGACTTACTGAGACAGTTTGAGATGAAAGTTACAGAGAATGTTGCACCACTCTCTGTGAAAAACCTTAGACTGAAAGCTGGGACAAAAGAGAAGGAGACTGTACCAGATGATGTGAGTCAACAACTGTCCTTTTTGGTCAAAAACTTTGGCAAGTTCATGAAGAGAATGGACCAGAAACCTTTACATGCAGGTCAGCCATACAGGGAGAGAAACAGAAGAGGAGAAAACTCTCAAAGACAAAATAAGGATGCTGATCAAAGCAATGAAGAAGGCAAAGACAAACAGAAAGGGATCCAATGCTGTGAGTGCGAGGGATATGGCCATAGACAAACTGAGTGCCTGAGCTACCAAAAGAAAAATAACAAGTCCCTCACCGCCAATTGGAGTGATGAAGACAGTGAAGATGAAGCTGATCACAAAAGGAATCTAGCCTTGGCAATTGTAACTAACTATGAGGACTCAGATCCAATAAATTTAGACATTATTTATGGGATTGTTGAATCTGAAAGCAGTGATGATAAAGAGTTCTCAGAAGAGTCCATTGCTGATCATTTCTGATCGATACGAGAAAAGTGCTTGGAAGTGATTGAAGTCAACAAAGACCTATTGTCAAAGATATCTGGATTGGAAGAAGAACGAGACAAGCTCCAGAGCATCATTACTTCACTGTCTAAGGAACAAAAATCAGATGATGCTGAGATAGTTGAAGAGGACTGTCAACAGAAAGCTGTGTCAGATACATGCAATACAGAGACATTCATTCCGGATGAAATCCTGGCCTACCAAAGGTATGGAGGTGGGACTGAAGGACTTGGGTACACAGGAGAAGCAAGCTCAGGTGTAACTACATTTGTCAAAGCCGCGGATCCCGAACAAACTGAAAGAAGTGTTCAGGAGAGCCCAGACACAAGAGTTCAACATGTTCAGAAAAAGATGCCAAAGAAAAAGCACAAGAGAATGCCGCATCAAACTCCTGCTAGAAAGCCCAGAACAAAGAAAGGGAGATGCTACTTATGTGATCAGACATGACACTACCAGAGACACTGTCCAATCCTAATCAAGTACTAGAAGCCTCGAAGAGCACCAAATTCCAGACAAGTTAGAACTAGAAACCCTCTGTTCACCTATGAATACTATAACTTGCAGATGTCGATGAGCAGGAGATATCGTGTTACTGTGCAGGAAATCTTCAGCCGTATTGGAGGGTCAACCATTCAGAGAAGGAGGCACATAAAGAAAAGAAGCACTAACTGCTCATTCACTACCACAAGAAGGGGAAAAACACCAGAGAAGAACAAGTGTCAAAAGCGCTGGGTGGAGGTGAAAAAGAACCCAACTGTGGATAAACAGTCCCTCGATGTCCCCATGCAGCACGAGACGAAAACCAGAGCACGCACCAAAGACCATTGTGGATCCAGATGAGGAGTTGAGTGAAGTGTTATAGCACTATCTGGTAACATGAGGCTATGACTTGTAGAAATGGCTCATACACGGAGGAGTCGACATGTGTCCAATTTTTTTTTGAAAAAGAAAAGAAAAAGGGAAGATGGGGGAAGTTTCCGAGTTAATTATTTTTGACCTAGGGCTTGCAACATCTCCCGTGCCGAAAACCTTCAGCGAACCTCGACCTCCAAAAGACAGCCACAATGGTCCGAACAAGGGGTGGCAAGACGATTAGCCGAAGTGAAGGCTCCAGAAAGAGAAAGAGGAGCAAAGCACCCCTGAGGAAACCCCCAGCAACCAAGAGGAGATCCGCCCTACAAATCAACGAACCGGAGGAGGTTCCTCGGCTGACTTGTACACCAACAGCTGGCCAGTTCGAGGCACGCCCTTCAGCCACCACAAGAGCTGACAATGTATCTGCAAAAGGAGGTGAGACTCTCTTGACAGCTAGCAAGAGTCCCAGCCAGAGTGACCAAGAGAATGGTTCAGCAGTTGCTGGTTTTAGCTCAGACTCTGAAGAAACTTCCCACGAGCTCAGAACCAAGAATGCCTTAGATAGGCAGGTTGCATTGGTTCCCACTCCTCTTTCAGAAAGAAAAGCATCAGCTGCCGGCAACAATGAAGAAGAGACGGCTGAAGAATTTGAACAAGCTCCCTCCAACGAACCAGTGAGCAAATGGAAGGAGCCTCTGGTGGATGGCTCTTCCACTGATGAAGAAACAGAATCAGAAGCCACTACATCAGATGACTTCAGGGTTGCACCGATTCCCCGACCAGAGCCATCCACGACAAGATCTGCACCTCCTCCACCAAGTGAGTCCGGGTTTGACCATCAAGGAATATGGTTTAGGAACAAGAAGGTTGCCGGAACATGGGAAGTGATAAATCGCAGGACAGTTGTCCCATAGAAGGTGCTGGAAATTGGAAGGTTCCCTGTTCTTGAAGTGATTACCCTTTTTAAGAGAGGTGAATTTACTGAACTCCTTAACTGCTGCCAAGAGGTATAGTTTACATTTGGTAAAGGAGTTCCTAGCAAATATTCTTAGTGATTTTGGTAGAGTAGACAGCTTGGTGTATGGGGTAAGTGTGATAAGAAGGATGAGAGTTGTGATCACTCCATCGATGATCAACAAGTATCTAGGGTCAGGGAGGATGCTTGTCCTCCAGCTAAAGTGAGCCCTGACACCCTAGCTATAAAACTCACTAGTGCCATGTGCAAAGGTTGGGTGTCACACTATTTGGGAGCTGCAAATTTGACAACAAAGTACTCCATTCTCTACTTATTTGGGTAAGGAATTGGATGCCAAACTCGCACAAGGGCAAGGTAACCAGGGCCATGGGCTGCTATTGTTCCACATTGGGGAGAGGAAAGAAGTCAATATATGATAGATTATCTTCGAACAAATTGCTGCTCATGCCAACAACCTGAAATCCAACTTGAGCATTGGATTTCCCTGTCTAATATACGAGATCATGATCAGCCAACACAAAAAGCTAGAAGCTGCCCCGAAGGATTTTTTGGACTCCACAGGTATTTTGCTAGACCACAAAGTTTCAAAGGCAGACATGTGGTGGACGTGACTGAAGGAGAGCCAGCCCTAGTATCAGGTCTCAAAGATCTAGTGGATGTTGAAGCACTCCCTGATACTCATGCTCAGGCTGTGGATGCAGCTGTGCGTGAAAGAATGATAAGCCACCTCAAACTAGAGCGTGCATACCTAATAGCAGAGGCGAAGAAGATGCAGTGAACACAGATTGACAGCCTCCTCCATGACCTGGAGTATCCAGATGTAAGCAGGTCTGCCGCTGCCCACCCATGAGAATGATAGAAGCCCTCAGCATTTGTGCCAAAAAGGCGGAGAAGATTGTTAAACATTGACATTAACTCTGACTTGCTCTTAGAACTATTTTACTTTTGATGTTTAGCCTTGCTGAAGAACTCTAAACTCAAATGTAATATTTAGAAGTAGTTGCAGTAGCCTAGTAGAGATAGCTAGTTATTATTAGTGTTGTTGTTTTTTGCCAAAATGTCAAAGGGGATATTTTTGTTGAGGTATGGCATTCCTTGACAAAACAGCATAAGATTCTGCTACAGCAATCCCTGAAGATTTGGAGCACAATCTGGAGACTGACAAAAAAGCAAACACAGTACAGCAGCAAAGAACTAGATTCTGCTGTAGCACTCTGTGGACCACAAAAGCTAAGGCAAATTGGGCAACGGACAGAGGACATAATCTGCTACAGCAAACCATGTTGATTTGAAGCTATGATTGATAAATCTATAAGAAGAGAGTAGAGGCAGATCAATCACACAACTAGAGTTTATAGCAAAAGGCTGACATAGCTGTGCGGTGTGGAGAAGAGATCAGAACTCACTAAGTTTGATCAAGGTTTGATCCACGGAATTCAATTGAAGCGTGGCTCATTGAAGGACCAAACAAAAGCTTTAGAGAAGGGCTGCTGACAAACCAGTCATAGGTTGTTGGAGAGCCGAACGTCTCTCCTTGTTTTTGTAAAGTGGGCAATGATTGAGGGGGAGTAACATCTGAGTTGGAAGAATTCAGAAAGAGCGTTTGATGGTGTGGCAGTGGGTGCTAAATAAGCTATCGATAGAAGTTACAATAACTCTAATATAGAGTGTGCTATATCATTTCGTCTATTACACATTGTAATAGGGTAGGCTAAGTTTGAGTGTCAGGTCTGTAGCTATTCTTTACTGGAAGTGTGTATATAGCACGAAGCAAGTCTGTGTGATCAGATTGCAAGCTAGTCTAGGTGGTTAGACTGAGCAAAAGATTTCAGCTAGGTGAGAAGTAGAGGTTGGAGTCCTTTATACTTTAAATCGTGATAGTGAAGTCTTGAGATCGAGTGTGATTGTCCCCGGACGTAGGCAAGTTGCCGAACTGGGTGAACAAATTATTTGTGTCTTTCCTACTCGGCCAGAAGAACAATTCTGCAGAAAGATACAGTGTGTGCTACAGCAGAAGCTGTAATAGTGAAGAATTTCCAGAGGCAAGACGGAGAATTGAAGGATTGAAGATTCGACATTAGTAGTGAAGAATTCTTCATCTACTTCATTCTTCTCCATTATATTCTTTAACTCAATGTGAAATTCTGATGCGCTTCTGATGCAAAATTATACCTTCTGCCTAAGCACTCTCTGTATCTTTCTGCGGAATTATTCTACTGGGGAGATTGCTCTGATCCTCAAGATTCCACTATCTCAGTTCGAAGTACAAGGACCCACACCTCTACTTCTCACCTATCCAAAATCTAACGCTCAGTATAATCTCCTAGACTGGCAAGCAATCTAAACTCTTCGTGATGCCTACACTTTCTCAGTAGTAAATATCTACGGACCTGACACACAGACCTAGCCTATTCTATTACAAGATATAGCTCAAGGAATGCTTCAGCTCACTCTTCACGAGTGTTCCTGTATCTTCAGTCAGCGAATCATCTAGCTCTCCTGCTAATAAGTCGGACACCCTGAGTTTTGCAAACTCAATCTCTGCTCCCTCTCAATCAATGATGCTCTCTGTCACTACTGAGTAGCTTCGATCAATGCTCCACAGTCCACGACAATGCCTATCCACGGCTGATCACCGAGCTCCGATTGTCCCTTTAACGAGGAGCGCTCCAGTTGAACTCAAGACCAATCCAGAATCGAACTCCACGAGTTCTGATTCCCTCAGCACCACACACGTCTTCAACATTGTGTATAAAACCCCGCTACCGTAAGTTGATCTCTGTGTACTCTATGTGTGCTCTCGAGTTGCTCTCTCTGATCGTGTGTTCTATGCTGCTTCCCCGCCTTCCTTTTCAAGCTCTCCAGCACACCAAAACTGCCAAGGATCATTATCAAAATCTTCTCCTAGATTCTAGCAAGTTTGTTGAAGATTCTGTTGCCAAATTTGGACTCTTGGATCTTCATCTTTTTAGACCACGTGTTGGCAATTGCTGAGCTCTAGATGACGTTTACATACCTCTCTGAGCTTCCCCGATGTCGGCCGTATCACATCGGAGCCATATCGTGCAATGCCCGAATTTTGCTCTAACTCTGGATCATCACGGAGTGCTGAAGTAGACTCTGTCTCTTCATAGCTATCTCTTACCCATCCTTTAAATAGTGTCTCAACATCAGATCTTCAGGGATTACTTCAGCAGTCTCTGGCTCTTTGATGTTGTTGTTTTGTCAGTCTTCAGATTGTGCTCCAGCTACCGATCTTCAGGGAGTGCTTCAGCAATCTCCTGAGCAGTTTTGTCAAGGATGTCGTATCCTCTACAATCTCTCCCTTGACATTTTGACAAAACTAAAAACACAACTACAACTAGACTACTGATCCAGAAACTTTGGTAGCAACTAACAGTATGCTAGATAATTTTTTTAACTATTACACTTGAGTTTAGAGTTCCTCAATGAATGTTAAAAATAAAAAGTGATCTAATAGTTCTACAGAGTCTAAAACTATTACAACTTCTCTCCCCCCTTTTGGCACAAATGCCTAGGTCTTCATTCATTCGCTGAGATGAGCAGAGGGAGTGATGGAGCGTATTTATACGATCCATCGAGTTATTTATTCCCATTGTTTAGTTACGTTTTGCATGTGATAGATTACTTCTTTGTAGTGTTTTGCATCGCAGGTGTATCAAGACCAGAACTTTATTGCGTATTTGGACGAATATAGACTAAATTTGGGCAGACTAACCTATTTTTCATCGAAGGCTTTCCGAGCACACAATTCGTACCCAATTGAGGCGTGCCATATCTTGTTGGAAAGCTAATTCAAAGGGCTAAACATCTTTGTTTACACCCAGACGTGATTCGAAGGTTGAAAGAGTCAAACGAGGGGGATTATAACACTGCAAAAGTGATCCGCCCAAGCAGTGGGAGAATCAGAAGTGATTCGCCCAAGAGAACTTGATCCGCCCAGCTCCTGTATCGTTCCAGCGGTAGCCACAGACTAATGGGCAGGCAGAGATTTCTAACCGAGAGATCAAGCTGATTTTGAAGAAGATGGTTAAGCCATATAGGAAAGAATGGTCCACACTACTAGATGAGGCATAGTGGGTGTATCACACAGCCTATAAAAAGCCTATCAGGACCTCTCCATTCACACTTGCCTATGGCAAGGAGTGCCATCTGCCGGTGGAGGTAGAACATAAAGCATTTTGGGCTGTTAATCAATGTAATTTCGAACTAATTTCTACAGGAAAGGAGAGGATGCTTCAACTGAACGAACTTGAGAAGCTGCGCCTAGAGGCTTACGAGAGCCAAACAGACTAGAAGGCCCGGATGAAGATGCATCATGACAAGTTCATTTTGCGTCGTTCATTTGAAGAAGGACAAAAGGTACTACTTTATTTCTCAAGATTAAAACTAATGCCTGGGAAGTTGCATTCGCATTGGACAGGTCCGTACACGGTGATACGAGTGCTCAACCATGGTGCGCTTGAGCTGGAAAAAAGAAGCACGGGGGAGAAATTCATGGTGAATGGCTAGAGGGTGAAACACTATCACTGGGAGATAATACCAGCCGATGAGGAGCTCGAGTTGGCTGAGCCGGTAAACGATTAATGATGAGAAATATAGTCGAGCCAACGATGTTAAACAAGTGCGCTCCATGGGAGGCAGCCCGAGCATAGTTAGAATTCTTTTATTTGTTTCTTTTGTTATTTGTTTTGAATCTTGCATGACTACCCTTCCCGCCAATCTAATTGTACCGTGAGGACATGGTTCGTTTCAAAAGTGTGGGGTGGGAGAAGTTAGTATGTTGTGTCAGCACATTTACCTTAATTAGCATGCATTAGTAATAGTTAGAGCATATTTTTTTTTTTAGATGTTGCGATGCTGCTGACTTTTGTGATTATATGATGTTGAGTTTGTGCGATTAAATGCTGCGATGAAAATACTGATTTTATAAGATGATGTTTGATTCTATGAGGTTTTGATGTGTATGCTTTGCATGATTTCTGCAATATTGTGATGGTAATGGCTCGATGTTATATGTTCCTTTGAGTTGAGATATTATAGGATGTGGAGTTGATAGAAAATGTCCTAGAGGGACTTGACACACATTCAAAGGTTCAAGGGATTAGTCGCGTAGCGAGCTGAGTTTGTGAAGGTTGGCGCTCCGAGTTATGAGGAGTGAAACTTTCACTCCACCTTTGCAGCATTTATGCAATGGTGGGATAGAAAAACAAGCTGTCCTATCTCTAGCCTAGTAACCAGGAATGGGCGGGTAACCCCTATCCTGCCTCGTGCCGAAAGGATAATGATGAGAAAGAGCGAAACGCGCTCCATATGCTGTTATTCGAAGGCGATGATTGGAACGGTTCAGAGAGCAACAATAAAAGGACAAGCAATTCACATTGGAGAGCAAAACTCAAAAAAAAAAATTCAAACAGATCCAAAAGAAAAATAATTCAGAAAAGCAATCGCGTTTAGTGAAGTCTTCGGACCAAACAAAACAAAAAGTTTCAAAAGCTATCCTCCAAAAGAAAAAGAAGAAAAAGTTGAGTTCTTCATGACTTGGATTTCTCACGTGCCAGAGAAAGCAAACTCAGCGTATGCGCGTGACTATGATCTCGAGCTGAAGAATGGAGTTAGGAGTCTAAAGAGGACTAGCTCCCAGTCATCCATTGTCATTCCATCTCGGCCTCACATGTAACATGTATCATTTTAGTTTCTTGCTAATCATCATTGAAGAATGAGTGTGAGCATATGTTGATGAACTGATTAGTGAGGACATCTCGAGTAAATTTAGTGTTTAGTCATTGCATGATAGAAGTGATTTGAGTTTGCGAGTCTTGATTTCATTCTTGTTGCAGAAGAACAAAGATAAGTGTGGGGTAGCGGTGATGGAGCATATTTATACGATCCATCGAGTTGTTTATTCCCATTTTTTTGTTACATGTTGCGTGTGATAGATTACCTCTTTATAGTGTTTGTCATCGCAGGTGTATCAAGATTGCTTTGGAACTTTATTGCGCATTTGGACGAATATAGACGAAATTTGGGCAGATTGACATGTTTGTCATCGAAGGCTCACCGAGCACACGATTCTTACTCGATTGAGGCATACCATATCTTGTTGGAAAGCTAATTCAAAGGGCTACAACATTTAAGTTTACCCCTAGACGTGATTTGAAGGTTTAAAGGTTCAAACGAGCAAGATTATAACACTGCAGAAGTGATCCGCCCAAGCAGTGGCTGAATCAGAAGTGATCCGCCCAGCTCCGGAGACCACTGATTATTTGATTCGCTCAAGCTTTGGTCAAATCACTCTGGTGCCAGCCCGAATCACTATTGATTCGCCCAGCTTATGAAGACATTTTGATCCACCCAAGAGTGCATGAGTCAAGAGTGACTCGACCAGCCAAATGTGACTCGTGCAGCAGGGGAGCGGCACTGAGTATTTGATTTTCCCAACTCTGGGTGAATCATTTGTCAAAGCATTGCACGAATAACTTTTGATTCGTCCAAGGAAACTTTAGCCCGGCCCAAAATTCAAAGTGTAAAAAGAAGAAAGAAACCCTAGTTTTTGGGAGAGTTTTTTTCGCTGGAATGACAGAGGAGAGACCAAAAAAATTGAAGTGGGAGAAAGACCAGAACTTGGAGAGGAGAAGTCAACGTCAGTGAACAGTAATTGTGAATAGTGTTTTCGTATTTTCTGAACTCAGTTTATTTTCATTATTGTTTTAGATGGATAGTAGTAGCTAAACCCTAATTCGGTTTGGGGGATTTGTGTTGCAACGTACGGTTTTTGAGATACTTATGTTTTCATAATTCAATTTAGTGAATTCCTGTTCTTGAACTTGATGGCATGCTTGTATGTTTGATTGGAGGAACTTAGTGGTGATCTAGTTAGACTAGCGGTGCATGATATTGATTAGTCCAATATTAGCGTAAGCCTAGCGGTGGAACTAGTACTGGTAACCAAGAGGATGAATATTACATCTACTTGAGAACTTAGCGGTTAATAGTAGATAGAACTTGAAGTCGACATTATCCTAGCAGGATTGTTAGACTAGAACAGGAGTTCTACTAATTGATGCATGTTTCAATCGATGATTACCAGTTGCAATGCATATCCTTGAACTGATTCTTTCTAAATTTGATAACAAATATCCTCTTTGAAAACAAACTCCCTTTTAGTATGACAATTGTTAGTGAAACTTTATAACTGATTGCTCTCTTAGGGTTCGACCCTGCTTACTTTTTGCTAGCATAGTAGAAAATATAAATTTAATTTTATCGCACACAACGACGTGCCATCAAGCGGCGTCGCTGGCAGCTGGATACTCCAAGTCACAGAGGACATTGCTGATTTGGGATCTTCATATAGAGCTCTTCTTGATCACTTCTGTCAGATGAGCATGTTCGGACTTCAGTAGACTAATCAACCTGGCCCTCAGGGCTGAGTCCACTGCAGAGGCTGGAGCATCAAAGATTGCGTCAGCAGTCTCTGGAATTTCTCTAGCTGGCTCCAGGTCAGGCTCACCTTCTTCAACATCCAAAATATGTCGGCCCTTGAAGACCTTATGGTCCAATGAGAATAATTGAGGAGCTCCTGACAATCCCTCATGAGCTGCTCCCAACTCCTTATGCTGGCTGATCATAAGCTCATATATAAGTGAAAGAAGTCCAATGCACAAATTGGACTTTGGCTTATCAGCGTGTGCAGAGATCTGATCAAAAATGACCTGCTCCAGATTCACCCTTTTTCTTTCCCTAATGTTGAAAAGGAGCAGTTCCATTGCCCGACTCACCTTCCCCTTATGAGAGCTGGGCATCCAATTCCTCACCACAAGAGAATACATAATTGCATACTTTGTTGTCAAATCAGCAGCACTCGAATTATATGAGACCCATCCTTTGCATAAACCCCCAGTAAGGATAACAACTAACTTATCAGCATTAACCTCTGTCGGTGGGCATGCATTCACATCAACCCCCAAAAATTTATTTATCACATCCGGTGTGATCACCACCCTCAGCCTTCTAACAAAACTTGTCACAAATAGCAGATTAGTTATTACTCCAAAGTCTCTACTAATATTTGCTAAGAACTCCTTAACCAAATGCAAGTTGTAGCGTTTAACAAAAGTCAGGAAGCGTAGTAGATATACCTCTCCCAATAGAGACATTACCTCTGGCACCCAAAATCTCCCACTCCCCAACAACTTTTCAGTCACAATCGTCTGGCGGTTGATCACCTCCCAGGATTCGGCAGCCTTCTTAGATACGAACCACACTCCTTGTTGATCATGTCCCGTCATACCTGGTATTGTTGGAGTGGGTGCAGTTCTTCGGGTGGATGGTTCTGGTCGGGGTCTAGGATCTATTTTGAAATCATTAGAATCTGTAGATTATGCTTCAACAGTTTTTTCATTACTTGAAGAGTTCAACACCATTGGCTCTTTCCCTTTGCTCATGGGTTCCTTGGGGAGATGTTGCTCCTCCTCCTCGGCTACTACCTCTCCACTGCTGGCGGTTACTTATTCTGGTTCAGATGGAAGAGTAGGAACAACAGCCACCTGTCTGTCCTATGCTTTCTTTGTTCGTGTTTCATGACAGGAGCCATCTGAGTCACTGCTGGACCCAGAAGATGCTGAACCAGACCCTTCACCACTCTGGTTGTGGCTGTTACTTGAGGATCTCAGAGCCGCACTCTCGTCTATGTGCACATTGTCTGTTGTGATGGACGGGCAAGCTTCTGTTCAGTCGATGGTCGGGATCCAAGTCAACCATGGGAAATCAATTGGTTTGTTGATCTGCAGTGATGAGCTTCTTTTTGCTGCTGGGGAATCGCTCAACGGAATGTCACTACCATTCCGCTTGGCATACCTTAGCTCCTCTTGTCTTCACTATTCTTGTCGATTATCTGAGAGAAAGGTTGTCGGATGATCGAAATCACCGGAAAAAGAGCAAGCTCTAGTTTGCGAACGGATACTTCTCGGTTCTTCCTTTCTCAATTTTTTTTTTTTCAAATAGCCGGACATGTGTCGTCTCCTGAGTGGCCATTCTTTTCTGGAGACAACGTTCAGAAAGTTACAGCACCGAGTCCCCAGAGAATGGTGGCCATATGTATCAATAACACTCTCCCGGATCACACTCTGTTAGTTGAGCGCACGGCTCCGATACCAATTGAAATTCTGCTGCGTTGCTGATGCGAAGTTATAGCTTCTGCTTAAGCATTCTCTGTATCTTTCTGAGAAATTACTCTACTTTTAGAATAAGAAAGAAACAATGTTTGTTCACCCAGTTTGGAAACTTGCCTAAGTCTGGGAGGCTTCGATCCTCAAGATTCCACTATATCAGTTCGAAGTATAAGGACCCACACCTCTACCTTTCACCTAGCCGAAATCTAACGCTCAGTCTATTCTCCTAGACTAGCTAGCAATCTGAACTCATAGATTCTCTTCGTACAGCCTACACTTATCTCAATAATAAATAGCTACGGACTTGATACACAGACCTAGCCTATTCTATTACAAGATATAGCTCACGGAATGCTTCAACACACTCTTCACCAGAGTTGTTGTATCTTCAATCAGTGACTCTTCTATCTCTCCCGCCAATAAGTCGGACACCCTGAGTTCTGCAAAGTCAGTCTCTGTTCCCCCTCAATCAATGACACTCTCCGTCACTACTGGGTAGCTTCGATCAATGCTCCGCAGCCCGCAACAATGCCTGTCAGTGGCTGATCACCGAGCTCCGATTGTCCCTTCAACGAGCACCGCTCCAGTTGAACTTATGGACCAATCTAGAATCAAACTCCATGAGTTCTGATTCCCTCGTCTTCAACTCAGTGAATAAAACCTTGTTACCATAAGTTGATCTTTGTGTGCTCCTGAGTTGCTCTCTCTGATCCTGTGTTCTGTGTTGCGTCCCCGCCTTCCTTTTCAAGCTCTCCAACACACCAAAACCGCCAAGGATCATTATTAGAATCTTCTCCTAGATTCTAGAAAGTTTGTTGAAAATTCCGTTGCCAAATTTGGACTCTTGGATCTTTATCTTTTTAGACCACTTGCTGGAAATTGCTGAGCAACGTCCGGATTCTGCTCTAGCTATGAATCATCACGGAGTGTTGAAGCAGACTCTGTCTCTTCATAGCTGTCGCTTGCCCATCCTTCAAATAGTGTCACAGCATCAGATCTTCAGGGATTGCTTCAGCAGTCTCTGGCTCTTTGATGTTGTTATTTTTTCAGTCTTCAGATTATGCTCCAGTCACCGATCTTCATGGAGTGTTTCAGCAATCTCTTGAACAATTTTATCAAGGATGTCATATCCTCAACACTATGTATTATAATTGTTCTTTAACTCTTTTCATGCTATTTAATATAGACTTTATTTCGAATTCCTACATCGCTTAATGTTATGTTCTATGCAAATTTACTGTAATGATAATTTGGTAAGGAAGTTAACATTGTTTGTTTGAAAACATACCGATTGAAAATTTTTATTAATATTTTTATTACTCAAAAAGAAACGTGCAGCAGAGTATATGACACAAAATAAAGTGCAGTGGAGAAAATCAATGTGGTAAAATGACAAATCTTCCGCCCAAGATATAAAATTAGATGGTGTCCTCAAGACACGAGTTGAATCAGGTGAGGGTGAGATATGCAAACAAAACAAAACATTACAATAATAATAGTTTAGAGGCGATAGGATAAAAGCGAGTATTTCCGTACTCGCTGTGAAACAACCCTGCGCTCAATGTGCAAATAACCTCCTTTCGCACTTTGTTATTAAAAAATTGCACACGGAGATAATTCTTATGTGCCTATGGATATGGCCGAGTTCTGATCAATTGTTTGTCAGCCCTACATGTATGAAGTAAATTAACTCCATGGTGAAGGAGTTAATTTCCTCTCAGATCGTAGATTAAATCTTTCTTTGGATGCATTATCATTGTTGTTTACTCCTTTTTGGATCAACTTTAACCCCCATTACTTCGAAAAAAAGTTAATCATGAGAAGTGTGAACTTAATTATGCAAAACTAACAAAAGGAAATAAGAAAATAAACTGATCCACTTCTCAGGAGGAAAGATCAATGTAAAAAAACCTAGGCTTCTACAAAATTGTGATTAAAAAAGTAATACAAGATCAACTCCCATTTTGAATTGTGATTAAGGGCTTGTTCTTTTGAGCTAAAATTATTTACTTAAGTATTGAACTTCATTTAATTTAATTTAAATTTAATTAACTTAACTTTACTTCAATTACTATTCATCACCACAACACCACACCAAATTCGCACCACCACTCCACTACCACCACCACCCCCACTATCTTAACATCACAACCACAATATCACCTACCACCACCACAAAAACATTACCACCACCACAATACAACAACAACTCACCACCACAAAAACATCACACCACCACAACACAACCATGTGCGGATTCAGGGGGTCCCGGGACGCCCAAAATTTTACAAAAAAAATGTTTTTATTTAAATATTTATTAAATACTACTTAAATATTAATAAATCCGCCATCAATCTTCGATCTTCAAAGCTCCACAGCCTCAATCCGACAATTCGCATCCCCAAATCGCAGCCTCAATCTGCATTCCCAAATCATAACGTGAGTGCTTGATAGAGATGTTAGCAAATTGTGAAGTTTTGACAGGGAAAGGATTAAATCAAGAAGCAACTTTGGTTCGGCCGGGAGCTACGCATTGGGGTTCACACTTTACGATCATTGTTCGACTTCTATCTTTGTGGCCCTCAACCATCGAAGTCTTTGGAAATATATTTAAAGATGCAACCGACTTGAAAACTCGAGGAGTTGCTTGTAGCTTGGTTGCGAAGATGGAGAGTTATCAATTTGTTTTCATTGCTCACTTGATGAAGCTAGTATTGGGGTTGATAAATGTTTTGTCACAATTCTTGGAAAAAAAATATCAAAACATTTTGGAGGCCGTAAGTTTGATTCATAACACCAAAACAAGATTGCTAGCATTGAGAGAGAATGGACGGGATGAGCTTTTGGAAAGTGTAAATAGTTTATGTGCCAAAAATGATATTATCGTTTTTAACATGGAAGATATAGTTCAAAGCCGCTTTCATTTGAGTCATGCTACAAAAAATGAAGCACATTTTAGATATTATATATGTTATCAAGTACTTCAAATTTCTTTTCTATTGTCTATTGAATTAATTTGTTGTCAATAAATTGCTAATGATAAGTTACTTGTATAGGTGATTGACCTAATTTGTCAAGAGATTGAGCGTCGCTTTAGTGAGTTAAATACGAAATTGCTCACTTGTATTGAGTGTCTTAATTCTAAAAACTCATTCTCCAAATTCAATAGTTCAAAGATAATTCGACTTCCAGGGTTGTATCCGCAAAAGTTCTCTAAGTGTGCTTCAATGGAGCTTGAAGAAGAACTTAAGGGTTGGATTTATGAGATGAGAGAAAATGATAGCTTTTCTTTGCGACAAGATATTGGAGATGTTGCTAAAAAGATGGTTGATGCGGGATACCACACTGCAATGAAGATTGTCAAGACAAATCTGCGTAACAAAATTGGAGATGGTTTTCTCACTAATTGTTTGGTTTGTTATATTGAGAGGGACGTGTTTAAGAGCATTGATAATGAAGTTATTATGCAGTAATTTCAGAGCATGAAGACTCGCAAGCAAGGCTTACCTCCTATACTACGGTCAGAGATAGAGTGGCCCAATAGTTTTTAGTTCTAGTATTGACTTCTTTTGTATAGATTATTTTCTTTTGTAGCCATACATAATGAGTTGGTGACTTCTTTTTGTATAAAACGAAATGAATTATAAGCATCGTTTTTATATACAATAGATGTTTAAATTATGTCATGACTTTTTTTTGTGACCCCCTCTGTCGAACCTCTGGATCCGCCACTGAACACAACAACAACCCACCACCACACAACACCACCACTCCACTACCACTACCACCACCACCCCACTACCTTAACATCACAACCACCACACAACCACATTATCACCACCAACCCCTCAGCAACACATACATACCACCACCACAAAAACACTACTACCACCACAACAACCCACCACCACCACCAACAACACCACCACTCTACTTCCACCACCACCCCACTACCTTGACATCACAACCACAATATCACCACCACCACCACCCCACTATCTTAACATCACAACCACAATATCACCACCACCTCACTACCTTAACATCACAACCACAATATCACCACCACCACTACCACAACAATCCACCATCACAAAAATACTACCACCACAACAACACTACCACCACGTATGAGGAATATTAGTCACCACATTTCACCATCCATAGGATCCCAATAAGCCTTCACTACTCACAAATGGTGAGTATAAGAGCATACGTTGTAATATGGAAATTCAAATACAATAAGGATGGCAATTAGGGTAATAAGGAGGCTCCTCTATATGTCAAAGACATCTCCACTTTAACACCTCTCCTCTTTCCTCCTTAGATGTCGCTTCCCGAAGCTCTCCCCTTGGTTAAACCTAGTTCTTATATAACTGAGGTTTGTCGTATTTCACCTAAACAATACATGCACAATATGACTAAAGATATCAATATAAACAAGACGAGCACAATACATAATCCATACTTTCTAAGGCTTTCTCATTCATAGGTTTTATACGGTAATGGTGTAATCCAATACGAGTCTTCATTCAATACGTCTTATGTTTATGCTACAATCCGAGCACAATAGAAATTGACAATGGTCGTTGCATCCCAAGTACAGAATATTGTGTTAAAGGAATACAGTAAATGGTCAATACAACACCTTGACTTAGTGATCCATACAGGCGTGATATGGATAACTACTACTAAGGCTATCTACTATGGCAAATACATTCAACACCCTACTTAATCTCTTCTTAACACTCCACGTCATTTTCTCTATTTTCCACCTAATCATTCAATACACATTCGACTTATACACTCTACAATGATCTTGTTTAATAAAATTCAACACCCTACCCCACAACTTTTATTTATCTTCTTTTATTTTCTTCACAATTCAGTTTTTGTAATTACAATTCAATAAAAATTATCATTTTGCATTCAACGCAATAATTAATAGTAAAATAAATTATATACATTCTTTTTTATTTTTAATGCTTTTATTTCATCAATTTAAAATTTTTTATATCATTGCGTCTTGCAAGAAATAAAGACGAGAAATATGTGTGTTGAAATGATTGTTGTTGGGATCCATTTCACTAGAATGATGCTCAAAACACAAAGAGAAGAGTTTATAAAAGGATGATAGAATAACGATGTTGTGAAAAATATGTTTTTCTTTCAGTGTCCAAATCAAATGAAACAAGTCTCTATTTATAGACAAAATAAAATGATAAATTTTGGTACAAAATTTATCATTTTTTTACAAAAATATTTACAATGCAATAATTGATCTCAAATAAAAATATCTAGAAAAATTATAGCAACCAATCAAAGTAATTTTTATTCAACACTAATTAATCCAAATGGATTAAACACCCATTTTAAACACCCTCATTACACTCATTCAATAGTTGACACTCAATTTCAACATCCCCATTGTAACTAGTCTAATATGTCTTGTATTTTTTCTCAATTTGACTTACGAATTTTTATTTATTTCAATTATGTTTCAATTATATGAAATATTATCTTTAAACATTACAAATAAAATTAAATGACCTATTACGTTCCGAAAATGATACAAAATTTAATTAAAAAAATAGGATTAATAATTGTTCATATCCAACCAATCAATGACCAGCTCTTTTGGTTAAAGCTCTCTTACTTGCATACATAAATATAATAATATTTTTGCACACGAGATGAATAATGTCATAAGTGTATAAATATATTACATTTGACGGGATATAGTTTATGTTGGATCATTAGTTAGGTATCCTCCCGAGGTAGCAGGAATGTGTGTTACTCGGAAGGTATAATAACAGTGGAATAGTAAGTGCAGAAAAGTAAAACAGCTTACTCAACGAGTTAAAGTGGAAATCTCAGTACCAATCAAGTAACTGAGAAACCACTACCTTTCCAGTATCCCTTGGAAGGATTTGTAAAATAGTCTATTTCTTTATTTAGGATATGCTTGCCGAGTACAAACGACTAAGTAACTCACTAGTACACTCAGTACAAAGTCTTACTTATCTTTGATACAATCGGCTCAACTCAACCCTCAAATAGATTTTTTTCATGCTCGAACTTGACCGTCCGATGTTTTGGAGTTCACAAAAAAAGCTTCTCTTACGTTTGCACGCTTTGTCTTTTCTCTCTAGAAAACCGCACAAGATCCGACGCCCTAGCTCGCCTTTTATATCCTTTGTGAAACCAAATATCTTGGCTTGACCGCCAAGAATATATTCGGTTAAGTTTTCAGTCATTTGTTTTTTACTTTTAAATCAAAACTAAATATCTCCTACAACCGAATATTTAATTATCTCTAACTCAAATCAGGTAACTTATCTATTTAAATATATTTGTTTCCAAATTTGATGAAGATATATTTTCGTTGTTATTCAAAAGATATCCCATAATTTTCTTCTGGATTTAATAACAACTTCCCATAAAGTTATTATGAAAATATTCGGCTTTCTTTTAAATATCCATGACAACTATCCAAATGTTCCGCCATAGAATCATTCCTTTAAGATATTTTGCTTCCTTCTTTGTTGACACATTTCAGCTTGCCTTTGAATCAATTTTAATCAGTTTAGTCTATAAAAGAAGATAGCTTCGTTGCTATTCCTTGCCTCAGCCACAACTTCATTCTCTGATTGGTAACTTAGCTGTGCCTTACCTGTGTTTTCCTGCACACTCATTGAAATCATTAGTTGAGTGTTTAGGATCATCAAAACCTTAGGAATCCAACAAATTCCCCCTTTTTGATGATGACAAACACTCCTTCGATAGAAGGAAAAACACGCAACACGAAATAATATGATCATGAAGTATTAGTGCATGGACAAAAGGTAGTGTGTTAACAGTGAGTCCTATTCAAGTCCTTTTAGGTTTAACATGTCTAATCATTTCTTATCATGTGTAGCTCCGGTCAGGTCCTCAGAAAAACATATGTACAAATTTGGATATTTACTCCCCCTTCTACTGTGCATTCCCTTTATAACTTCCCTCTTTCGACATCATCAAAAAGCAATCGTAAGTAACAATTAAAAACCACATCAAATTAGAAAATCCATTTATCATTCATATTCGGGTGTCGTACGAAGTGGAACCAACCGCAAGATAGGAGGTAAAATTTAAGAATAATATAAATAAAAGGTAGCGCGTGATGATGAACAAAACAATAGCAAAGAACATAGATAATGAGGCAGGTAACAAGGAGCGGCTGAACAATAAAGGCATAAATCGATCACTGGGCATCGTGGATAGTTTTTTGCAGTTGTGCGAGAAGCTTAGTCCCAACATAGCGAAGCTGGATGTTCAGATCAGTGATGCTCTCATAGTGCTTGAGATGATTCCCGATGATGCGATCAATGGATTCCTCCTCAGAGGTGAATGAATAGCCCATTTTGTCGAAGCTATCATTTGCAAATCCTTTCCATGCACGGATATCCTCCTCTGCTCGGTATATTTGACAGTTCATGAGAATGAGCTTCAACACACTGGGATAGGGCATGCTATGTTTACCCATGGTACGAATACGGGCCATATGATGCATCATGATCTTGACAAGGTTGATCTTCTCCCTCTTTAGTAGCTTGTCAATCAAGATGTAGTCCAAAATGAAGATAACATTGTGTTTCTGAAGTCAGAGAGTGATATTTCCACAAAGAAACCGATGGAGCACATAGTTTTAGATCTCCATAGAGTTTGTGTTTCCATTCCCCGGAGGCGCAAAGGGGTCTTCACTAACTCACAGGATAATCTCCCTGGGTGTAATGTCTTGAGGATATCGACCCTTGGAGTATTGCACATACCCCTGACGTGGCACCCCTATCCACTGCGCCAGTTCCCTACTGGTAAAGGTGTGCACTTCCCTTCCTACAGAGAGGGACCACAGTAGGGCACCGGGGCATTCCTCCAAGCAATAGCTGTAGAACTCATTCACCAATGCCTCGTTCACCATTGGACCTTCAAGAAATAGTGATCCCCTATTATAGTAGATAAACACCCCAATTTTAGGAAATTCTAAGGTTTGGTAATCAAATCCCTAAAATCTCTCCAACTTCCAAATTCGTATCTCAAGACTTGATTAGTATGTCCATAGATTTTCTTCCAGGTTTTCCCTCTTGATTTCTGTGTTCCCTTGTTTTTCCTCGGATTGTTTTTGCCCGATAATTCCCACTCAAAAGTTTTCGTTCAGCCCAGATTTTCGGTTAGAGTCTTATGGTTCAATCAAAGAGGGGTATGATTTGGTTTATTTATCCAAGTGGTACGAGAGAGAGTATCACACAAATAAAAGAATTTTAAAATGAAGAAAATTAGCATGTACCTCATGATTGATCGCTCCAATTTCAATATAACAATGGGCATAGGAGTGTCAAATCATGATCGGGCTCGGGTTGACTGTAGAGATCCTCCGTGGCTTATAAAGTGGGATCAAATATCTGGAACACTCATTAGGTCTAGAAGAAAAACTCATCATGACTTCTTAAACTAATGTTAGGAAAAGTATGACACTGATATGCTTATATTGCTACGTTGTATCAGCTACCCAGATGTGATTCAAAATGACATTTCATAGCTAAATGAAGTCTAGAACAGATACTTACATATGGTTGTCATACCAATCATTGACGGAGTTTGATAGGGAACATATAGGTCAATTAAGGGTGATGATGCAGTTTGGCAGTGTTTGACAAAACCAACACAAGTGAACAAGGAGCAGCTACAGCACAAGTGAACAAGCAGCAGCTTCAGCAGGGGATGCTATAGCAGGAGCTTGTTCAAGTGGCTGTATCACCTGTTCGAGAAGCAGCAGCGACCTGTACTTGACTAGAAGGGCTGGGATCGCTAAGGAGAACATCAGAAGAATTTCTTAAGTGCTGTGGAGAATTTTCCAGTGGGGTTTCCTAGCCAGAGAAGGAGATTTGTGTTGAAGATCACAATCAAATCTAATCTCCTAGATTTTAGGAGATAATTGTTCTTTTTGAGACATTGCTTAAACCTGGTCTTGCTTAAAGCTGGTGCTACTATTTAAGAAAAAGGGGTTTAGAGCAGAGAGGTTGATCGAAGCTGAGTGATACACGAGTGCATACAAAGAATTTAGAGAGAATAATTTTTGGTGTGCGACAGACGTTTTCTTTGATCATCACCCGAGAGCAGAGCGTGAGCGCAGAGCCGTGGTGACAGAAGCAGAAGGGAATCAGGACTTGCAGAGTCTGATTCGAGCTTGATCTGGAAGCCAATTCAGAGCAGTGGTGCTTGTTGGTTGATCAAGGGCAGCCGCGGAAGAACTGACGAGTGTGTGGCTCGGTCGAGTGTCTAAGCGGTGGTTCTCGCTAGTGGCAGGTGGTCACTGAGTGAGGGGGAGTATTCCAGAGTGTGCAGCGCTCGTGGAATCGTTTGATCGGCTCGGCAGAAGGCTTTGGAGCGACGCGGACAAATTGTGCTTCAGCTGTGTGTTACAGCAGTTGCTACAGCAACCCTGCTGAGTGAGTGTAGTTTAGAATAGACTGAGTCTTGAGAAGTCTGTAGCTATTCTAGATTGACATTTGTAGAGGGTGTGCAGAGACAAGTCAGAGCTTGTTCTGATTGTGTCAAGTGATCCACATAAGGTTGAGTAGCATAGGTTGCGTGAAGTTGTAACCAAGTGTACTTGGAGACCTTCGTGTTTAGTGGATTGAGGACTGGAGAATAGTCCCCCCAGACGTAGGCAGTTGGCCGAACTGGGTGAACAAACTTCTGTCTTGTTCATTGTTTGTTGAGACAATTTCCAAGTGAACAAGAGTGTGCTGCAGCAACTGCTTGTTCACATATCTGCCTAACTGAGACGCTGTGAATTTCAATTGGTATCAGAGCGGGAGCTCAACACACAGAGTAAAAGATCCTACAGTGTCTCTGAAGCTGCCACGACAATGAAGGAAGGACAGAGCACAAGCAGACCTCCATTGTTGGAAGAAAGCAACTATGGATATTGGAAGGCTAGGATGAAAGCCTTTCTCAAGGCCATTGATGAGAAGACCTGGAGAGCAATCATGGTCCAGTGGTCTCCCCCAATTACCATGGATGAACAGGGAGTCACACGGATTAAGCCTGAAGAACAATGGACTGCTGAAGAGGGAGCTGTAGCAACTGGTAATTCAAAGGCCCTGAATGCGATTTTTGCTGCAGTTGATGCTAACAATTTCAGGCTGATATCAAATTGTGACATGGCCAAACAAGCGTGTGAAATTCTGTAAACTGCACATGAAGGAACTGATAGAGTGAAGCTGTCAAGACTCCAGATCATTGCTACACAGTTTGAGAATCTGAGAATGCTGGAAGAGGAGACTGTAACTGAGTTTAATGCTAAACTCTGTGATCTTGCAAATGAAGCCCATGCTCTTGGTGAACCCATCCCTGAAGAAAAGCTGATCAGAAAGGTTCTCAGATCGCTGCCCACAAGATTTGACATGAAAGTGACGGCCATTGAAGAAGCTCAAAATGTCAGGTTCATGAGGCTGGAAGAGTTGATGGGGTCCCTCAAACAATTTGAGATGAAACTGGTTAAAGAAGACATCACTTCTAAGGACAAGAATGTTGGACTAAAAGCTGAAACAGAAGCCAAGAAGCCAGTTCCAGATGATCAGCTGAGTATGCTTGTCAAGAACCTTGGAAAGCTCCTGAAGAACATGGACTCAAGAACTGGGAAAAGCTCTTCCTCGCGAAAACAATTCAGGAGGGGTGGCGAAAATAAAAGGAAAGGGAAGGAACCGGCTCAGGATGAAGATGAGAAGAAAGAAATGAAAAAGAGAGTCCAATGCTGGAACTGTGAAGGATATGGACATATTGAGGCTGACTGTCCGAGCAAAACCTTCAAAAATTCAGAAAAAAAGAACAGCAAGTCCCTGACAGCAAAATGGAGTGACTCTGAGGAAAGTGATGAAGAAAACTGTGTTGTGCTAACCAGTGTGTCAGATTTGAACCTCAAAGAACTAAAGATGGATGAATTTCACTATGGGATTGAAGTATCTGAAAGTGAAGATGAAGATGGCTCATCTGACAGTCTGATTGATTATCTGGGGAAGATCCTCAAACAGTGTGAGGCAGCTCTTCAGACAAACCAAGCATTGACTGACAGAGTCAAGGTTCTGGAAGAAGAACGAAGAAAATTTCTCCTCGCATCCAACAGTCAAGTCACCATTCTGAAAAGGGAAGACACAGGAAGACAAGTCATGACATCGGTTCCTCACCAGCAACAGCCAAGGCAGCTGACTCTCAGAAAAATATCCTGGATGAAATTTTGTCTTATCAAAGACTTGGAAAAGGGAGAACGGGGCTTGGGTATACTGGTGAAGAAAGTTCTAGAGGAACAGTTTTCATTAAAGCCTCGGATGCCATGATAGACGAAAAGAATAATACAGGTGAGCCTCCGAAACCTGCAGGGAAAAATGGAACTAGACATGTGAACAAGAGGATGCTGCAGCACCTGGCACATCATCCTTCTAAAACAAAGCAAAAGGGTCAGAATAAAAGGAGTTCTTGCACAAGTATTGGGAATCAGAAGATTACCTTCAACCTGAAGCTGCAGCACAGAACCTCCTCAGTTGAAAAAGGGGCAACAAAATCCAGAACCAACACATGCTGCATAGAGACTCCATACTCAGTTGTTTCGAGAAAGGCCCATTGCTGGAAAGAATCGCAGAGAAGGAACTCTAGGATTGCTGCACCAGGGCACTGGATTGCTATAGACAGGAGGAAACCACAGGTAATACAGGTGTGGGAACTCAAACATGACAAACGAAGAGATAAGAGTCTTGAGGGTCGAAAGAGGAGAAACTCTAGACAAACTCAGGTATGGGTGAAGAAGTCACCATCAGAACCTCTCAAGGATCCGCCGAGCAAAGTTGTCTTCCGGAATGAATATGTGAACTAGCTCGCGTCTGCTATAGGAACCTGGTCAGAATATGCTTGTTCACATGTTTTGGTTGCTAAAGCTGGGAGAAGGCACATGTGGGGCACGTGATCCAGAAGCTTCAAATTGAAAAAGAAGATAACGGGTAAATCAATTTCTAGGGCAAAGACAAGTTGAAGGCGCTTCCCAAAAATTGGTGCTGATCATCCTCACTGTGCGTTCCTCAAACCTGCTACAACCCTGCAACAATGGTGAAGACTCGTGGTTTGAAGAAGAATCTGGCAGCAGACCGACAAGGCAGGTCTGAAAGGAGGTCCAAGTCACGCAATGAAGCCCCTGCTCAGCGTCTGGACGTGGTGGTGTGGGAACCAACACCTCTCCCTGTGTCGCACAGTGAGCCTTCTCCACAAGAAGGAACTTCGCAGAAAAGGAGGCGCTTGGTACGTGACGGGGAACCTGTATCCAGTACAGCTGTGCTATCTGAAGAGGCTGTGGCTGAAGAAGTCTCTGGAGAAGAACAAGCTACAGAGGATGATGTAGCAGGTTCCGCTGAAGAGAGATGTAGAATGCTTGTTATGTCGCCTGGCATTGTGGTTGAAGGGGAGGAGTTAGACGCTGAGTCCCTTGAACAAGAACCTGCTGCAGCACATCCTCCTTGCTCAGACAAAGGAAAAGCCCCTATCCTAATTCCTGTCTCCAGTAGTGAAGAAGAGGAATCAAGTGAAGAAAATGCAGGTGCTACTGGTGAACCGTCTGAGAGAGGACCTACATTGGCAGACACAACTGCAATCACAGTGGGAGGTATTTGGTTCAAAAATAGGAATGCTTCTCAATCCTGGAGTGCTGTTGAGAGGAAATACGTTGTGTCAGAAAAGAGGCTGGACCTGGACAAGTACAAATCAGCAGCAATTATCCAGCTTCTCACTGAGGTAAACCTTCTCAAGTCCCTAACTTATCCATTCAGATTCAATATTGGCCTGGTTAGGGAGTTTATTGTGAATATGGAAGATAAATTTGGTGAGGAAGGAGGAGAGGAATTTGGAAAGAGTTGGGTGCGGGGTAAGTCAGTTCTTATTACCCCTGAAAAAATTGATGAGTTTCTTGAGATCCATGAGAATGCCAGAGCACCCATTGATGTTCAGCCAGAGATGCTAGCTAAGGTTCTGACAGGGGGAGTGTGCCTGTCTTGGGGCGGTCCAAATCTGACTGCTGCTGAACTAACCTTCAAGAATGCCCTGCTGTATCATCTGGGCATTAGAAACTGGATCCCCAGCTCTCACAAGGGGAAGGTTAGCAGAGCCTTTGCTAACCTTCTCTACTCTATTGGGAAAAGGAGGAAAATCAGCCTGGGCAGTGTGATGTTTCCCCAGCTGGCTACTCATGCCGGCAGCGCTTCTTCCAGCAAGCCCATTGTGCTACCCTCCCTCATCTATGGAATGATGGTCTCACAGCATCCGGAGCTTGGTGAGATTTCTGAAAGTTTATCTGAGGAGCTGCAGGTCTTTACAATTGATCACAAGTTGTTCAAAGGGAAACATGCAGTGGACATTGCATATGAGGATCTACTCTTGGTTGGTACTTCAGCCCCAGCTCCTCTGGAGGAATCTCTTCCCCCTGCTGCAACAATTCAATCAGCTCTCCGTGCCAGAATTGTGAGCCATCTCAGATCTGAGCTGGTCATCCTTGAAGCCGAAGCAAAAAGGAGGGATGCTAGGCGTGGCCAGAAGAAGTCTGCTCAGAGACCTGGAGTTCCTGGCGGATGAGGAGCAGGCCCCTTGAGAATGTATGACAAAAAGGGGGAGTATAGTAGGCTGATGAACTGGATTTTTTTTGACCCTGCGTGGTCTCTCTACGGCCGAGTGTGGCCACCTCTTACTCTCTTGTTGAATTATTTTTCATTCAGAGTTTTTTTTGGTTCATGGTGTGCATAAGTGTTTTAGGGTTTTGTCAAAATGCCAAGGGGGAGATTGATGATGCAGTTTGGCAGTGTTTGACAAAACCAACACAAGTGAACAAGGAGCAGCTACAGCACAAGTGAACAAGCAGCAGCTTCAGCAGGGGATGCTATAGCAGGAGCTTGTTCAAGTGGCTGTATCACTAGTCCGAGAAGCAGCAGCGACCTGGGCTTGACTAGAAGGGCTGGGATCGCTAAGGAGAACATCAGAAGAATTTCTTAAGTGTTGTGGAGAATTTTCCAGTGGGGTTTCCTAGCCAGAGAAGGAGATTTGTGTTGAAGATCACAATCAAATCTAATCTCCTAGATTTTAGGAGATAATTGTTCTTTTTGGGACATTGCTTAAACCTGGTCTTGCTTAAAGCTGGTGCTACTATTTAAGAGAAAGGGGTTTAGAGTAGAGAGGTTGATCGAAGCTGAGGGATACACGAGTGCATACAAAGAATTTAGAGAGAACAATTTTTGGTGTGCGACGGACGTTTTCTTTGATCATCACCCGAGAGTAGAGCGTGAGTGCAGAGCCGTGGTGACAGAAGCAGAAGGGAATCAGGACTTGCAGAGTCTGATTCGAGCTTGATCTGGAAGCCAATTCAGAGCAGTGGTGCTTGTTGGTTGATCAAGGGCAGCCGCGGAAGAACTGACGAGTGTGTGGCTCGGTCGAGTGTCTAAGCGGTGGTTCTCGCTAGTGGCAGGTGGTCACTGAGTGAGGGGGAGTATTCTAGAGTGTGCAGCGCTCGTGGAATCGTTCGATCGGCTCGGCAGAAGGCTTTGGAGCGACGCGGACAAATTGTGCTTCAGCTGTGTGTTACAGCAGTTGCTACAGCAACCCTGCTGAGTGAGTGTAGTTTAGAATAGGCTGAGTCTTGAGAAGTCTGTAGCTATTCTAGATTGACATTTGTAGAGGGTGTGCAGAGACAAGTAAGAGCTTGTTCTGATTGTGTCCAAGTGATCCACACAAGGTTGAGTAGCATAGGTTGCGTGGAGTTGTAACCAAGTGTACTTGGAGACCTTCGTGTTTAGTGGATTGAGGACTGGAGAACAGTCCTCCCCAGACGTAGGCAGTTGGCCGAACTGGGTGAACAAACTTCTGTCTTGTTCATTGTTTGCTGAGACAATTTCCAAGTGAACAAGAGTGTGCTACAGCAACTGCTTGTTCACATATCTGCCTAACTGAGACGCTGTGAAGTTCAAAGGGAAGTCATACCTAGCTTGAAACGTAGTTTTTTCAAAGGATTCTATATTCAGTTCTTTGATTAATATGTCAGCTAGCTGATCCTCCGTGCGACAAAAGCCCATTGTTACCAGACCCTTTTTAACACATTCACGCAGAAAATGTTATCGTATCTCAATTTGTTTAGTACCTGAAAACTACATAGGGTTCTTTAAGATATTTATGGCACTGGTGTTATCACAAAATATAAAGGAATGATCAATATTAACACCATAGTCACTTAGCTATTGTCACAACCATAGAAGTTGTGAGCAGCACGCATCATCATCTACATATTCAGCTTCAGCGATGGATAAGGGAATTGAGTTCTATTTCTTTGATCCCCATGAGATGAGGCAGGGGCCTAAGAATTGAGTCATTCCTGATGTGGACTTCCGATCGGTTTCGCTTCCAGCATAGTCGGCATCTCTAAATCCTACAAGTTGCAGGTCTCCCCCTTTGGGATACCATAAGCAGAGGGCCTTTGCACCCTTCAGGTAACACAATATCCGCTTTACAGTTTCACATGTGTTTCCCTTGGATCAGCCTGAAAGCAAGCACACAAGCAAACACTAAACACAATGTTAGGGTCGAATGACACAATCATTCCTTTATATAGATTCGAATCCACAGAGGAGGAGCTCTCATCTCTTCCAAGGGACTCATTTGGTGACATGGCGGTGTTGTATGTCATGTCTATTCGAACTTCTTGAGTATTTTCCTGAGATATTTTTGTTGTACCGTCTTGGCCTTGTACCACTTGCAACCTAATAAAAAGTGTAAGCTCGCCCACCATACTCATTTCAAATTCACTTGACATGAGCTTGGTGAACTTCCTGACAAGAACATCGTCAGTAGATCCAAAAAAGATATCATCTACATATACATGTACCACTAGTGTATGTTTTCCTTTCTTCAGGAGAAACAAAGTCTTTTGGACCTCACCACGTACATATCAGTGGGACAGCAAGAACTGAGAAAGCGTTTTGTACCACGCTTGAGGGGGTTGTTTTAGTCTATAGAGAGCCTTGCGAGAATGTAAATGTGGTCCGTATGAGAGGAGTCTTCAAATCGGGTGTCTGACTTACACACACCTCCTCTTTTAGAGCGCCTTTTAGGAAGGCATTCTTGACGTCCATTTGTTGTAAGATGAAACCATGATAAGCCGAATATGCAATTAACAGACGAATAGCTTCTAACCTAGCAATAGGGGAAAATGTCTCGTCGTGGTCAATTCCCTCTTGCTGATTATGTCCTTCGACTACTAGTCATGCTTTGTTTCGGACAACGATTCCCTTTTCATCAATCTTGTTCTAAATACCCATTTCATTCCTTGACGTTTCAATTTTTTAGGTTTGGGAACTAGCCTCTAGACTTTGTTTCTATCAAACTGATGTAGCTCTTCTTGCATGGCATTTATCCAATCTGGATGTTTGAAAGCTTCAACGACTGTTTTGGGTTCTACAAGAGAGATGAAAGATGCAACTGCACAGTATAAGGATAAATGTATTGGAATTGAGTTTGAGACTTTTTATTGTCCTTGAGAAGTGTAGCATTGATAGTCTATTAGTTTAAGTGGTTGTTGAACTGCACTTCCACTGTGTGTTGTCCTTTGTTCAGATTGCTATATTCCCTGTGATTTATTACCTTGAGTCTGTTCCTCAATAGGTACTGCTGGTTCTGCTTCCTCCTCATGGTGTCGGGTTTCGTTTCTTCCTCCGGAGGTAATGCGTCCTTTGTTTCCTTATAGGGGTCCTAAGCAGCATTGTCTTGGTCTGGTGGATTTTTAGGAACCGTCTCCATTGGTAATGCCTGAAAAGGTTCCACCTCATTTTCAGGCTGACATGTAATATGAAGGTCTTCCTGCCTTAGTAGAGGTGATGAGCTTGATTCTTGCACCTGATCCAGCCATCACATTTTCATCAAATGTCACATGAACGCTTTCTTCCACTTTCCTTAGCCTCTTGTTGTGAAATTTGACTGCGCTGCTGATCTCGAGTTACATCTTCTGATGCAGTACTCTTTGTGTCTTTCTGCAGAAATTATTCTTATGATGAATAAGAAAGACAAATAATTTGTTTATTCAGTTAGGCAACTTGCCTATATATGGGGAGGATCACACTCTGATCCTCAAGATTTCACTATCACGGTTTAAAGTACAAAGGACTACTTCTCACCTAATCGAAATCTTTCGCTCCGTTTAACCCGTAGACTAGCTAGCAGTCTGATCACATAGTACTACCTACACACTTCCAGTAAAGAATAGCTACATACCCGACTCTCAGACTTAGCCTACCCTATTACAATGTACAGTACATGGAACTCTTCAGCACACTCTGTATCAGAGTTGCTATAACTATTGTGGACAACTTATCTAGCACACACGGCCACCGTCAAACTCTCTCTCTGAATTCTTCCAACTCAGATGTTACTCCCCTTGATCAATGCCCACATGACAATATCAAGGAGAGATGTTCAGCCCTCCAACACTCTGCGACAGTTTGTCCGCAACCGTTCTCCGAAACTTCTGTTTTGATCCTTCAATGAGTCCCGCTCCAGTTGAATTCTGTGGATTAAACCTTGATCAAACTCAGCGAGTTCTTATCTCTTTGTCACACTCCACAACTCTGTCAGCCTTCTGTTATAACCAATGACGGAAACCTCATTGTCTTAGGATTCATAGTGCATCACATCATTATCTGAATCTTCTACTAAATTCTTACAAAGTTGTTGAAGATTCTGTTTCCTAAATCGGACTTTTAGGATCACTATCTTTTTGAGTTTTTCCTCCGACCTTGTGATAACATCTGCAGGCCACTTGATGATGTTTGCGGCACACCCTGAATTTCTGCGACTCATGTAGCACCTCGCCTAAGTCTCTCCGTGCATCTTCAGGATACTTTCCCATTCTGCTCTAGCTTCAGATCAACACGGATTGTTGTAGCAGAATCTGTCTTTCGCCTTTTACCTAGTGTACCTCAGCTTTTGTGGTCCAAAGAGTGTTGTAGCAGATCCTTGTGCTTGGTTGCTCTATCTTTCCCATTCTACAGATTGTGCTTTAGCTTCAAATCTTCAAGAATTGCTGAAGCAGACTCCTGTGTAGTTTTGTCAAGGGATTCCATACCTCAACAATCTCCCCCTTGGCATTTTGACAACATGATAGAGCCTATTTATACACACTATTTAGATCCTAACCCTATTCTTGTTTGCAGTAATTTGTGTACAAGATTACTGGTTTCCAGTGTTTTTGTATTTCAGGGCGAAACGAGGGCTTAAGTCGGATACGCGCTAACAGGCAGCGTTTAAGGAGCGCAACACACAGCCTGCGGAGCTAGCAGCGCAAACAGATAGTGGCAGAGTCGACTACGGTGCGCACACCGATTGCGCTAACCAACGTGTGTCGTGCGCCATGCGCAGAAGAGTGGTGTTTCCAAATCTTGACACCGCCAGATTTGGAAGTTGCCAAGGTTGGGCCTCATGAGCAGTATATAAAGAGAGGAAGGCTAGGGTTTGAAGGGACACACAAGATATCAAAGAGAGAAAGCCAGAATCGAAAACACACGAACTGCTGCAAAGGACCTGCGCTAGCCGACTGCGCCAGCCGAGACACTGCAACCTGCACGCACCTGCTCGTTGCTATTTTCTTGGATACTTTAGATATTATTTACTGTTTCTATGATGTTTACTACTAGCATGTCTAGCTAAACGCTTTGTATCGGTTGGGCATGATTCTATGAGTATTTCCTTTGAGACTCGTGCTTAATGCATAGTTTGTTTGCTAATATTAATTCTGTGCACACTGTTGACAGCTAGTTGCATGAGTAGGGGAAGCCTTGAACCGCAATCTTACTCTTGCTACTTGTTTGTTATATGTTAAACTAGTTGAATAGCTTGACGGTGACAACTAGGAGTAACGCGCTAGGATAATCAGTTGCTACTGTAACAGGATTCGTAGCTGCTTAGACTAGTCTCAAGAATTAATAGCTCATGAACTTTGATCGGAACATGCGCACAAGTTAGGAAGCCTTGACCGGACACTAACTTGAGTAAACCGAACTATAGACGTTTAGAGTCGATGATAAGGAATACACTCATAGTGGATTGTCTGCGCCGATACTTTTCATAGTCATAGTACTTAATCTCTACTGCCTGCGCACGTCCAGTGCAATTCCTGCGTTTACTACTGTCATCCGCGCACTTGCGCAACCCAATCACTCACACCCCCAGTTTTCGTAAGTGCAGGTTACTAGTTAAAGCTAATCTACTTGCTCCCTGTGGAATCGACCCTGACTTAGCCGCTATACTAAGTGGAGAAGGAAGGATTAATTTGACGCGTACAACGACGCGCGATCAAATTTTGGCGCTGTTGCCGGGGAGCAACACAGATAAGCTTTAATTAGATTAAGTTTTCTTTAACAATAGTTAGTTATTTCTATTTGCTTTATTCTTGTTGTTGCTTCTGACAGTGCGCAATCAACATCAGCCTGCGCAACCTTGAAACAATTGCGCACTGACAGACGCGACAGCTTAGTTGTCTTTTAATTTCGTTTTCTTTGAGAATTAGAACAGGTCATGGAGGATAACAGTGTCGTTGGGGACAACTTAGGAGACAGAACCCCAGAGAATGCGAGGGCACATAACCGCGCAGCCCTGTTCAGAGAGGAAGTGCAGCGCGAGGTTGAAGCAAGGATGGCTGCTGAAGTGTATAATGCGCCACCCGCGCGACAAGCCACGTGACGCAGAACAGTGCACGAGATGTCAGCCCCAATCACGGTTAACCAGCCATGGTGCATAGTGCTTCCACCAGACGGTCATTTTGAACTAAGGAGCTCGCTCATCCATCATATGCCCAAGTTCCACGGGATGAACAACGAGAACCCAGTCAAGCATGTGCGAGAATTCCTAGTCATTTGCGAGAACATGAAGGCCGAAGGGGAGAGCGACGAAGCGCTGAAGATGAAAGCGTTCCCATTTTCATTGTGTGACACGGCCAGGCATTGGCTGATGAACTTACCAGCAGGATCAATTCACACATGGGAGCAGCTGCAGAAGAAGTTCTTGGACAAGTTCTATCCCGCAGTAAAGATCGTGCTACTCAGGAGGGAGCTGGCTGCACCTAGGCAGGGCGCAGGAGAGTCACTGTCAGAGTATTACGAGCGTTTCAGGGAGCTGGAAGCCAACTGCTACAATCACGGCCTACCCCAGAATGTGCTGATAGAGAATTTCCTGAATGGATTGTTGCCCATGGAGCTGAGATTATTGAATGCATGCGCAGGAGGCGACATTTGCAACATGTACCCAGAGGACGCGTGGCAGCTGATAGAAGACTCTGCTGGATAGGTAAGACATCAGCTAACACTTGAAAATAGTCGTGCTCGTTTTGTGCATCAGGTAGAAACAAGCGCTGAGATAAAGGAAATGAAGGCCATGCTGCAGAAGTTGATGCATGCGCAGGGGGCGCAACCAGCTGCGCCAAAGGCATGTGAATTCTGCACATCCGCTGAGCACAAAACCAATGCATGTCCCACGCTTTTCGAGGAGTCAGGAGATGTCAATGCTCTTGGAGGATGGGATAATAGAGGGCTGCAGAGGCAGAATCAGCCACGCTTTGGACTAGCCGCAAATGGGTTCAGATGGAAGGAGGAAAACAATTTCCAGAGGCAGTCCACGGACCAGCGCGCACCACAGCAGACGCAACAAGCCGCGCCCTACAATCCACCGCATCGTCGCACTGACGCACCAGCGCAGAACAACCAGCAACCGAGACGATCCTTAGAAGATATTGTTAAGGTATGTGGCATCATTGACAAACTCCTACAAAGTGCACTAGAGCTTGCTACAGCAAGTATGGAAAGAAAACAGCTGATGAAGAGCTTTCCAGAGTGAGCAAACTCAGTAAGTGGCGCTCCAGATGAAGACATTAAGTGGCGCCTGAGCTTAATGTCTTCACGAGGAGCGCGACTTAATGTTGCCTTGGGGCGCTCAGAAATCTGGAAGTGATCATGAAGACATCAGCTTGTGCAATCTGGGCAGAGTGACTATCTCAGTGCTCAAGCAGTGGAGTAAGCAAGTGCTATAGCAATCTCTGGAGCAGAAGTTCAGTAGCAGAAGTATCGCATACCTTCAGACAGCATGTGCTACAGCAGATGCTGGAGCTAAAATGCTGTAGCAGAAATTCAAAGAGCTGAATATTCAGGAGAATATTTGTGGAGTGTCTCTCAAGAACAAGGGCAGATTTGTTGAGTGAAGATTTGATTGGAAAATCAAAACTTCTACAAATTAGGAGATATGATCTTGTAGAGATCTTGGAAGATCTTCCTTAAAATTGATGGGATTGTTTCCTAATGCATTTAGGAAATTCCAGCAGCAGCAAACAACTCCAGAGCAAGTGAACAAGGAGCTGCTACAGCACAAGTGAAGCAGCAGCTGCAGCAGGGGATGCTATAGCAGGAGCTTGTTCAAGTGGCTGTTTCATCTGTCCGAGAAGCAGCAGCAACCTGGGCTTGTCTAGAAGGGCTGGAAACCCTACGGAGAGCATCTGAAGAATTTCTAAAAAGGTGTGGAGTATATTCCAGTGAGGTTTACTAGTCAGAGAAGGAGATTTGCATTGTAGATAAATATCAAATCTAATCTCCTAGATTTTAGGAGATAATTGTTCTTTTTGGAACATTGCCTAAACCTGGACATTGCTTAAAGCTGGTGCTGCTATTTAAGAAGAAGAGGTTTAGAGCAGAATGGGGGATCGAAGCTGAGGGATACACGAGTGCATACACAGAATTTAGAGAGAGCAATTTTTGGTGTGTGACAGACGTTTTCTTCGATCATCACCCAAGAGCAGAGCGTGAGCGCAGAGCTGTGGTGACAGAAGCAGAAGGGAATCAGGACTTGCAGAGTCTGATTCCAGCTTGATCTGGAAGCCAATTCAGAGCAGTGGTGCTTGTTGGTTGATCAAGGGCAGCCGCGGAAGAACTGACGAGTGTGTGGCTCGGTCGAGTGTCTAAGCGGTGGTTCTCGCTAGTGGCAGGTGGTCACTGAGTGAGGGGGAGTATTCGAGAGTGTGCAGCGCTCGTGGAATCGTTCAAACGGCTCGGCAGAAGGCTTTGGAGCGACGAGGACAAATTGTGCTTCAGCTGTGTGTTACAGTAGTAGCTACAGCAACCCTGCTGAGTCAAGTGTAGTTTAGAATAGGCTAAGTCTTGAGAAGTCTATAGCTATTCTAGATTGACATTTGTAGAGGGTGTGCAGACACAAGTCAGAGCTTGTTCTGATTGTGTCAAGTGATCCACACAAAGGTTGAGTAGCATAGGTTGCGTGGAGTTGTAACCGTGTGTACTTGGAGACCTTCGAGTTGAGTGGATTGAGGACTGGAGAATAGTCCTCCCCAGACGTAGGCAGTTGGCCGAACTGGGTGAACAAACTTTGTCTTGTTCTTTGTTTGCTGAGACAACTTCTGAGTGAACAAGAGTGTGCTGCAGCAACTGCTTGTTCACAAGTCTGTCTAATTGAGACGCTGTGAAATTTCAGATATCGTAGGGGAGCTAGCAGACACAGTGCTCAAGAATGATGAGAAGTATGACAAGAGGTTCGAGTCCATTGAAAAGCAGCTATCACAGATCGCTACCACGGTGTATGAGCTGAAAAAGAGCGATGGCAACCTGCCTTCGCAAGTGATCCAGAATTCTAAGGGAGGAGTCAACGCAGTGACACTGAGGACTGGGCGCACAGTAGGAATAGAGCAGACCGCAAAGGCGCCCGCGCAAGCTCCAGATCCAGCAGAGCCAGATGCGCAACCAGAAGCGCCAGCCACAAGCCAGCAGGGCGAGGCGCCAGGTATGGCACAATCAAAAGACAAGGGCATGAGTCGTACTAACATACCTGCACCTTTCCCTGTACAGGCACCATTAGCTAAGAAGGAAGCGCTTGATAAGGAGCTCTACAAGTTATTCAGTAAGGTGGAAATAAACATTCCCCTTATTAAAGCAGTTCGGCAAATCCCTAGGTACGCCAAATTTTTAAAGGAGCTGTGCACAAACAAAAGGAGGAAAGGCGAGTGCGCACAGGTAATGCTAAATGCGCAGGCCTCAGCAATCGTGCAACATAAGGTACCACCTAAATGTCGAGACCCAGGTACGTTCACCATCCCATGCACTTTAGGTAAGACCACAGTAAGCAATTGCATGATTGACTTAGGCGCATCTATAAATGTACTTCCCTATTCCATATATGCGTCATTGCGCCTTGGACCACTAAAGCCTGCAGGTCTCACCATTCAGCTAGCAGATCGGTCGTGCAAGCAACCGACGGGCATGATAGAGGATGTCCTTGTCCGAGTAGGAGAGCTGGTGTTCCCAGCAGATTTCTATGTCCTAGAAATGGAGGGTGAGGCGAGCAAGGGCAGTGCGCAGATCCTACTGGGCAGACCATTTCTGATGACAGCGCGCACAAAGATAGACGTGTGGAGGGGCACGCTCTCAATGGAGGTTGATGGTGAGGAAATTCATTTTAACATATTCAAAGGGATGCAGCACCCTCATGAGGATGCCACAGTGCACGCAATGGACAGCATAGACGACTTGGTTGCAGATGCGCAATGTGCGAGCGCAACAGAAGAACCTGAATTACTGGCACAGGCAGAGTTGGAGGCGCAAGAGGATGAGCTGAGCAGTGCTGAACTAGTATCCTGACAGGTACACGATATAGTTAATGTCTGCACAGCTAATAAAATCTTGCCCTCTATTGAACAGGCACCCAAGGTCGAGCTGAAGTAACTCCCAGAGCACCTCAAGTACATATTCTTGGGAAATGAAGACACCCTACCGGTAATCATAAAGAAAGGATTAGAAGAGGAGCAGGAGGCGCGATTACAGCAGGTGCTGCGCAGGAACCAGCGCGCTATAGGATGGACACTTGCTGATCTGCGCGGAGTGAGTCCGGACGTATGCATGCATAGGATTCTATTGGAAGATGGTGCCAAACCAACCAGGGAGCCTCAGCGCAGATTGAACCCGAATACGATGGAGGTAGTGCAGAAAGAGATCCTGAAGCTGCTTGACGCAGGAGTCATTTACCCAATTTCGGACAGCAAATGGGTAAGTCCAGTGCACGTTGTGCCGAAGAAAGGAGGAATCACAGTAGAGGAGAATGTGCAGGGCGAGCTAGTTCCCAAGCGCATGCAAACTGGATGGCGCATGTGCATCGACTACAGAAAGCTTAACGCAATCACGCGCAAGGACCATTTTCCGCTGCCGTTCATGGACCAGATGCTAGATCGATTGGCAGGAAAGCCCTACTTTTGTTTCTTGGACGGGTATTCAGGGTACAATCAGATACCCATAGCTGCGGAGGATCAAGAGAAGACCACGTTTACCTGCCCATTCGGTACGTTTGCGTTTCGGCGCATGTCATTTGGGCTGTGTAACGCGCCAGGTACGTTCCAACGTCTAGTCATGAGCATTTTTTCTGATATGATTGGTATATGCATAGAAGTGTTCATGGATGATTTTACTGTGTACGGAGGTACCTTTGACGCATGCTTAACTCATCTTGATAAGGTCTTAGCGCGCTGCATTTTGAAAAACCTAGTGCTCAATTATGAAAAATGTCATTTCATGGTATCGCATGGTGTAGTACTAGGACATATTATCTCGCAGGAGGGGATCAAGGTAGATAAGGCCAAGATAGATCTTATTTCCAATCTGCCTTATGCCACTAACGTGCGCGATGTGAAATCATTTCTTGGGCATGCCGGGTTTTACAGGCGCTTCATAAAAGATTTTTCTAAGATTTGTATACCCTTGTCTAACCTCTTGCAAAAGGATGTGTGTTTCGAATTTACTGATGATTGCAGGGCTGCGTTTGATAAACTGAAGGAGGCGCTGACAAGTGCGCCAGTGATGCGCGCGCCGGACTGGAACCTGCCTTTTGAACTGATGTGCGACGCAAGCGACTATGCAATAGGTGCAGTCCTGGGACAGCGAGTGGATAAGAAGCCGCACGCCATTTATTATGCATCGCGCACACTGGACGCTGCACAGAGGAACTACACCACCACGGAGAAGGAACTTCTGGCAATCGTGTTTGCGCTGGAGAAGTTCCGCGCATATGTTCTTGGCGCCAGAGTCATCGTCTACACAGACCACGCAGCAATCCATTACCTAATGTCCAAGAAGGAAACTAAGCCGCGCCTGATGCGCTGGGTGCTCCTACTTCAGGAATTTGACTTGGAAATCAAAGATAAGAAGGGCACGGAGAACAAAGTCGCTGACCACCAGAGCAGGATCGTGAAAGCGGAGGAGCCAGGACGAATCACGGAGACATTCCCTGACGAGCATCTGATGGCGCTGACAGGTAAGGTACCATGGTATGCGCACATTGCAAATTACCTGGTCACAGGTATGTTTCCTCCTCATTTCACTAAGACCCAATGCATGAGATTAAAGCATGAGTCCAGGTATTACATTTGGGATGATCCGTATATGCTCAGAATAGAACCTGATCAGATTTTGAGGCGCTGCGTGCCTGACCATGAAATTAACTCTGTTTTGATGTTTTGTCATGCGCATGCATGTGGAGGACACTTTGGTCCCAAGCGCACGAGCAGAAAGATCCTGGACTGCGGATTTTATTGGCCGCACTTGTTTAGCGACTCGTATTACTACTGCAGGAACTGTGACAGGTGCCAGCGCACAGGAGGCATATCAGCGCACAATGAGATGCTGCAGACGCCGATTCTAGTGGATGAAGTATTCGATATTTGGGGGATTGACTTCATGGGGCCATTTCCTCCATCTTCCGGATATGAGTATATATTGGTCGCGGTAGATTATGTCTCCAAATGGGTTGAGGCTAAGGCCATCCGGAAGGATGATGGTAAGACAGTCGCTGACTTTTTACGAACTAACATATTTTGTAGGTACGGGTGCCTAAGGCAGTCATAAGCGACCAGGGGACGCATTTTTGCAATAGGATAGTGGCGCAGGTATTCAAGCATTATGGAGTGCGCCACAAGACGTCCACCGCTTACCACCCTCAGACCAATGGACAGGCCGAGGTTTCCAACTGAGAGATCAAGCTCATCCTGGAGAAAACTGTAAGACCGTCGCGCAAAGACTGGAGCCAGCGCCTTGATGATGCGCTATGGGCATACCGAACTGCACATAAGACACCAATCGGGACTTCACCGTTTCGGTTAGTTTATAGAAAGGCGTGCCACCTGCCAGTACTGGGCAGGCTCGGTTCCATTTTCCCGTATGGAGCCACACTGCGCGTTTGCAACCTAAACCTAGACGAGGCTGGTAAGGAGCGCGCACTTCAGCTAAGCGAATTAGAAGAGCTGCGCCTGGATGAATATGAGGGACTGCGCGATTACAAGGCGCGCACAAAGGCATTTCACGAAAAAAATATTCTCATACGCACTTTTGAGCCAGGAGACCAGGTACTATTGTTCTCCTCGCGCCTAAAGCTCATGCCAGGGAAGCTGCGCAGCAAATGGACGGGACCATACATGGTTACCAAGGTTTTCCCTTACTGAACAATCGAGTTAGAAAACGAGCACCGGCATCGTTTTCAGGTCAATAGGCAGAGAGTCAAAAGGTATTTAGGGGAACCTTGGGATGGCACAGCACGCGAAGTTGAATTAGCAGAGCCAGAGATAGCAGATGCGCAGGTTGCTGCGCCAGAGTCACCACCAGATGCGCCAGAGGGAGAACTGGGAACTATTGCTCATATTTCTTCTTCCTTTTTACCTACCCTCGTTACTTATGATTTATCACATCCTATTAACCATGTTGACCACCCTTCCGATCCTTTGCGCAGGACCAAGAAGAACGCAACACACGCACGAGCGCGAGGTCAATCAGGAGCAAGAGTGGGGGAGGTCGCTGGTACACTTTCACGCGAGTAACGAGGTACAGTCGAGCCAACGACGTTAAACAAAGGCACTTGTCGGGAGGTAACCCGATACGTTTTACTTTTACACGTTTTTTTAGATTTCTAGTATCTTTTAGCTATATGTTTTTCTTTCTTATGTTCTTTGTTTTGCTTGCATGCATGTGCGTTCTCAGTGCGCTTGAGCATGAGTCGTGAGGACACATCTCTGTTTAAGTGTGGGGGGGGGGGGGGGAGCGTTACATTTACATTTCACGTTTTTTGAGCTTTGTAGTGTAGCTTAGTTTAGTTGAAAGAAATAGTAGCAGTGGTGCGCTTGTGTGCGGGTTGCGCACACTGTTCAGCTTGTATTGCGCTATTCATTATTGCATGCGCTGCTATCAACTGTTTTAGTATATTTTTTTTTGTTTTTTCTGCTCCTGTTAGTTGGGATATATAGGGGATGTGGAGTTGACAGAAAAGCTCTAGAGAGGCGGTTAGTCGTTTTTGCTTCGAAGGTGAGGTATATGGTCGAGAGCGCTAGTGGAGGCCGGTGCTTCGCGACCTTCGGAACAAGAGAGCGCGCTCAGTCACGGAGATGCCGAAGGCGAATACCCAAAGAGTGGCGAGGTGGGAAAACAGACCACCTTTCCTCTGGTAGTCGAGCTAGGGAAGGCGGGCGCGGGTGTAAACGCGTGTTCCATAGCTGCTATCCGGAGGCCGAGACTGGAACCGTTCTGGGAACATAGAAACCGTAGATAAAGCTGTACAAAAAGAAAAAATACCAGCAGATGATATGCGCTACAAAAGAATCAGCATGCGCACAACTCCGTACCAGCGTGCGCACGTTCACAAGAAAATCATCAAGAAGGCTTGAGTTCCCAAGAAGTGCGCGGAAGAATCACGCACTGGAAGAAGCTTGCGCTATTAACCATATACCCGGCCTCGAAGTAAAAGCTGACAACCCGGAGCCTATGAAGAGCTATCTCCCAGCCATCCGAAATGATCTTCATCCCAGCTGAGAGGTAACGAATTTCGAAATTATTATTTTTAAACTGTTGAAGGCAGATGCGCGCAGGTGCTAGAGCAGCGCAAGGTGAATAGTCGTGCAGATCGTGACAGAGTGCAAGACTGTGCACTAGACTCCAGAGAGGTAGTTGTATCCGTGCTTGAGTGCTTGTTCGGGACGAACAAGGGGCAAGTGTGGGGGGTTTGATAGAGCCTATTTATACACACTATTTAGATCCTAACCCTATGCTTGTTTGTAATATTTTGTGTACAAGATTACTGGTTTCCAGTGTTTTTGTATTTCAGGGCGAAACGAGGGCTTAAGTCGGATACGCGCTAACAGGCAGCGTTTAAGGAGCGCAACACACAGCCTGCGGAGCTAGCAGCGCAAACAGATAGTGGCAGAGTCGACTACGGTGCGCACACCGATTGCGCTAACCAACGTGTGTCGTGCGCCATGCGCAGAAGAGTGGTGTTTCCAAATGTTGACACCACCAGATTTGGAAGTTGCCAAGGTTGGGCCTCATGAGCAGTATATAAAGAGAGGAAGGCTAGGGTTTGAAGGGATACACAAGATATCAAAGAGAGAGAGCCAGAACCGAAAACACACGAACTGCTGCAAAGGACCTGCGCTAGCCGACTGCGCCAGCCGAGACACTGCAACCTGCACGCACCTGCTCGTTGCTATTTTCTTGGATACTTTAGATATTATTTACTGTTTCTATGATGTTTACTACTAGCATGTCTAGCTAAACGCTTTGTATCGGTTGGGCATGATTCTATGAGTATTTCCTTTGAGACTCGTGCTTAATGCATAGTTTGTTTGCTAATATTAATTCTGTGCACACTGTTGACAGCTAGTTGCATGAGTAGGGGAAGCCTTGAACCGCAATCTTACTCTTGCTACTTGTTTGTTATATGTTAAACTAGTTGAATAGCTTGACGGTGACAACTAGGAGTAACGCGCTAGGATAATCAGTTGCTACTGTGACAGGATTCGTAGCTGCTTAGACTAGTCTCAAGAATTAATAGCTCATGAACTTTGATCGGAACATGCGCACAAGTTAGGAAGCCTTGACCGGACACTAACTTGAGTAAACCGAACTATAGACGTTTAGAGTCGATGATAAGGAATACACTCATAGAGGATTGTCTGCGCCGATACTTTTCATAGTCATAGTACTTAATCTCTACTGTCTGCGCACGTCTAGTGCAAATCCTGCGTTCACTACTGTCATTCGCGCACTTGCGCAACCCAATCACTCACACCCCCAGTTTTCGTAAGTGCAGGTTACTAGTTAAAGCTAATCTACTTGCTCCCTGTGGAATCGACCCTGACTTAGCCGCTATACTAAGTGGAGAAGGAAGGATTAATTTGACGCGCACAACGACCCGCGATCACAACACTATAACTACAACAACACTCATAACTATCTAACTATGCTAGATAACTGCTCTAATTATTACATTTGAGTTTAGAGTTCCTCAAGATTGCTAAACATCAAAAGTAAAACAATTCGAGGAGCAGGTTAAGGTTAATGTCACTATTTTAACAATCTTCTCCCTCTTTTTGGCACAAATCCCAAGGGATTCAATCACTCTCATGGCTGGGCAAGGGCAGAACTGCTAGCATATGGGTATTCAAGGTCTCGGAGGAGGCTCTCGATCTGCGTTCTCCGCATATAATTCTTCTTGATCTCTGCTGTTAGGTATGCTTGCTCTTATCTGAGGTAGCTGATCATTCTTTCTGGCGCTAGCGGTATCCACAGCATAAGCTTGAGCACCAGGGAGTGCTTCAGCATCCTCTAGATCTTTGGGACCTGATACCAGACCTGGCTCTCCTTTAGTAACGTCCACCACATGTCTGTCTTTGAATACTCTGTTGTCTAGCAAAAACACCAATGGAGCTCTGATCGGTTGATTTCTTACCGATTATTCGTTTCATTCGATGATGAATTTCGCTCCTCTCCCGAACTTTTCATTGTTTTCACCACTCTACTCTCATTTCAGGTCAAGTTATATTAAATTGAGGATTTGTAGTTCGTTTGGAGCAAATATAAGGCAAAACACAAAGATTCAAACGAATACAGACCAAATCTGGGCAGATTGACCTATTCGTCATCAAAAGCTTGCGGAGAACATGATTCTTATCCGATTGAGGCGTGCTATATCTTGTTGGAAAGCTGACTTGAAGGGCTACAACAATGTAGTTCTAAGCAAGACGTAATTCGAAGGTTTAGATGGTCAAAAATGCAAGAAAAGTCAGAATCATAGTGCTGAGAGAACAGTATCCCGATTCAAGGAAGAACCTCTGGTTCACTAGTCAAACCGGCCGTTCATTGGTCAAACCGGCGGTTTGGTCTCAGAATGGGCCCCGAAGGCAAAATATTGTGATTCTCTGAAACTGGCCAGTTCGATTCGAAACCGGCAGTTTGTGGCCTGAACCGACGGTTTAAACATTGGAATCGCCGGTTTGGAAGCAAACCCGGCCGCAAATTAATTTCGAAAATCAGCCCAATTGACTTTCAGTATAAATAGGAATCGAGGGTCGTCCAGAAGGGTTGGACAATTTTGGAGAACGAACGCAAGAGAGAAGAGGATAGCTTGGATTGAAGATTGTCGTCACCGATTCTTCGTTCTTTATTCTCTTCATTCTTGTATTGGTAGTAATCCCGATGAGTATCGAGTAGTCTATTTAGTTCTGGGATCCTACGGATCCCATGCCTGTAACCTGATTTCATGTGATTTGTACAAACACCAGTTTTAATCTAATGCAAGTTTATGTTTTCAGTTCTATTATGCTTCATTCTATCGTTTTACCATTGTTGATCATTGATTGAGATGACTGCATGTTAGAACGAACCTAGGTTAGATGCCAGAAAGATGAATAAGTCTGAGGCAGTTAACTGAAACAAATAGGATTGATGTCGAGACTTGGTAGCTATTTTGTTAGTACATGAATCTATATGAGAGTTGACATATTTTGTCTAAAAACCTTTGGGTCTAATAAATCAAAACTATTGATAATCCGTGATTGGGCGGCGTTCAATAGTCTAGATTAATTCAGGTGATGATCCGTGAATGGGCAGCTCATCTGATGTCAGTTTAGGTTATTTCCAAAGCTATTTTGCATAACTATATGGTGTGACTGATTGCATGAATCGTGTTGCGAGCATGGGTGAAGTTTGATCTTGGAATTATTTTCTCTGATCGAATTAACCGTTAGTATTTAGGATAATTAGGACAATTAGAAATATTTAGAACTAAACTCAGAATTTCCATTAGGAGTAGCTGAACATATTGTTTGCTAGCTAGTATACACGCGCCTGTTCCTAGGATCGACCCTTGGCTTACCAAGGTCTATAAATTGTTTTTGACTACAATTTGACCCCTGAAACTTATATCTGACATCGATAAAGGGTTAAAAATACGATTGTCAAAATGGCGCCGTTGCCGGGGAACAGCGTCTAAGTGTGTTATTAGTTTTTAGCATGCATAGTTTAGGACTATTCCATTTTTTATTTTAATTTTTTCCTTCACTAATCATATGTTTATCTTGAATTGCGAGGATGTATTCATATAATCAACAAGGCATGTATCCGAGTGGAGAAAGCTCATGGGACGAGCAACACTTTTCAACACCTCATTATACTCTATCTTGGAACAATGATCGACAATGGATTCAATGTTATGAGCAAAATTGGGAAAGCAACCATCATCCACTGTTGAGAGAGCACTACTATGGAGACGCACAATATCAGCAGACCCAACCTCCGAACATTGGGACATCAAGAGTGGAGTCCATGCTCGCTGATTTTTTGGCACATCAGAGCAAGCATCATCAAGAAATTGACACAAAACTTGCCAGCTTGACAAAGTCAGTGGAGCAGCTTGCTATTAAGAACCGAATGCTGGAAAATCAGATTGCATAATAAGAAAGCTTAGCAGCAAGAGAACCGGGGGCAACCAAGGAATTCATAGACAATGACGTCGAGATGGAAGTGGCCAGCCATCAAGAAGTTCATGTTAATGAAGCATTTGCCCCTTCACCCTTATTTTCCAATGATGTGAATGAACATGGTGATGTAGTGGAAGATATGGAGCACTTTGAGCCGCCACAAATTCAAAATTATGAGGACTTCGTTGATATATATCAGAATTTGACTAAAGAAGATCCTCGCATACATATAGATGTGGTAGTGAAGGAAAGTCATGAGACATTGGCATTTGAGTTACTAACTGAAGAACTCACAGGAAGCATGCCAATTGGATATGGAGCATGTAGTGAAGATGTATATCTTCTTGCACCACTGCCGGACAAGTTTCTAAGGTTCTTGCCATATTTTTTGAAACTGCCGAGAAAAAGCTCCTACAATCCCTTGGTTCTCAAGGGACTAATATTTATAAAGGGATTGGACTGTCAATTCAACGTCCATATAGCACTTGATGGACGTAAATTCAAATGGGATTTGAAGGTGGATTGACACCTTTGAGCATGAAAGGCCCCGCGAGAAGGGATTCTAGCAAAGGACTTCTCGCGAGTGATTTCTATTGGGCGCTTTGTTGAGTCTTGCCAAAACGTTAAACTAGGCGGGAAGTAACCCGGTTTATATGTTTTTATATTTGTTTTGGTTAGCTAAATTTGTGCATTACATGACATGATGCGTGATTTATGTGCTCCCAACTTAAGTGTTTAGTTCTTTTTCTGGTTGATTTATATTTCTATTTTTATCCCTTAGGGACTAAGCTTACTCTTAAGTGTGGAGTGTTTAGAGCGTATAATCACTCTTGCCATGTATTGCATTTTAGTTAGGTTGATAGGCATGTTAGTTTAAGAACACTTGCATGCTCAAATTATCTATGGCTTGTTGTTAACTTTCTCACGCTTTATGAGCTACGCAGGTTATCTGTTCATCCTATTTGAGTTTGTGTTTAGAATCTGAAATAGTTCCTTCGAGTATGTATTCTTTGGAGTTAATGTTATTACTATCTTTTGTCTATCATATGTCCCATACACTTTTGAAAGCATGCTTCGAACTTGATTCTTGTAGGCACCGGTCTTAAATTAATCTTTTTTGAAAACTTAAGCATTGTTTGTGATTCCCGGTGACTTTAGTTCTCTTATTATGTATTCTCGTATATGTTGTTACTTACACACACCCGCCTTCACTTTTTATACTTTGTCAAGCTTTAAGTGTGGATTCCCTAGAATGAGAGGGACAAAAAGAACGTCAAAAGAGGGCACAAAATACGCCTCAACAAAAAAAAAATCTATGAAAAAAAAGGAGAAATAAAATGCAAAGGAATGGAAGAAAAGTTCCTCCTTGAGCATAATAAGGCCGAAGGCCATTAGACACTCCACCTTAAGCTTGACATTGTGTATTATACCACTTGTTTATTGTGTTTGATTGCATCATGTATTGGAAGTCATATAAGATGAGTTAAGGAAAGACCCTTGTGATTGCACGGAATCATTGACTTGCTTATGCAATTTTCGTAAAATGTCAAGCCAAGCTCCTCTTCTCTTATGAGTTATAAAGTCTGGACTTTAAGACTTGAGAATGAGCTTTGTTCCAAGAGCCTGTGGACTATCCCTAGATAGCATAGGTGAATGGCGGGCATGTTTTGTGTAACCTAGATTTATGTTTCAGATGCATAGCTTGAAAAGAATGTTAAGACACGTGGTTAGTCATTTGATGGTTTTGATACCGACTTGTTTGAGTTCAACATCTTGTTTGAACTATGAAGGTTTGAAAACTCATTTTACGATAGTTTGACTTGGATGTTGGCTTAGCGCATTAGTTTGAGATTGTTGCAATAATGCTGTCACTTTTGAGCACCCATCTCATGCATTCATATAGGGCAACTGCACTACGGATTTGTAGGTATTCCCTCTTCTGAAAACCTTCACGAGACTAAAACTCGTCCACTAGGGTAGCCTAGGGGTTTAAAGGCTTGATGCATATGCTAAATGCATCCGTGATTCCTACGAAAGTGAGTTAGGACTTGCATATCTTAGGATAATAGTTTAGTTAATGTAGATCGCATGAACTTGAATGGTACTTGCACTGCGTTTCTCTGCTATTCATTATACATTTTATATTTGTCCGCGACGAACAAATTCTAAGTGTGGAGTGTTTTGATCGGTTGATTTCTTACTGATTATTCGCTTCACTCGATGATGAATTTCGCTCCTCTCCCGAACTTTTCATCGTGTTTTCACCACTCTACTCTCATTTCAGGTCAAGTTATATTAAATTGAGGTATTTGTAGTTCGTTTGGAGCAAAATAAGGCAAAACACAAAGATTCAAACGAATGCAGACCAAATCTGGGCAGATTGACCTATTCGTCATCAAAAGCTTACCGAGAACATGATTCTTATCCGATTGAGGCGTGCTATATCTTGTTGGAAAGCTGACTTGAAGGGCTACAGTAGTGTAGTTTACAGAAAGAAGTAATTCAAAGGTTTAGATGGTCAAAAACGCAAGAAAGGTCAGAATCACAGTGTTGAGGGAACAGTATCCCGGTTCAAGGAAGAACCTCCGATTCACTAGTCAAACAGGCGGTTCATCGGTCAAACCGGCGGTTTGGTCTCAGAACCGGCCCCGAAGGCAAAACATCGTTGAAATTCGCAGCGCCTCTGATAAACAGATTTGTGAACAAGCAGTTGCTACCGCACACTCTTGTTCACCCGGAAACTGTTTCAGCAAGAATGAACAAGGACAAAGGTTTGTTCACCCAGTTCAGCCAATTGCCTATGTCTGGGGAGGACTCTTCTCAGTCCTCAATCCATTAATCTCAAGGTTTCCAAGTACACACGGTTACAACCCACGCAACCTATGCTACTCAACCTTAGGTGGATCCTCGTACACAATCAGAACAGGCTCTGACTTGTGTCTGCACACCCTCTACTGATATCTATCTAGAATAGCTACAGTTATCTCGAACTTAGCCTATTCTAACAATACTCAGATTCTGCAGGGTTGCTATAGCATCTGTGTAGCACACAGCTGATGCACAAACTGTCCGCGTCGCTCCAAGCCTTCCGCTGAGCCGTTCGAACGATTCTACGAGCGCTGCACACTCTGGAATACGCTCCCTCATTCAGTGATGTCCTGTCACTAGCGAGCACTGCCGTCCAGACACTCGCCCTTGATCAACCAATAAGCACTCTCTGCTCTGAATTGGCTTCCAGATCAAGCTTGGATCAGACTACGCAAGTCCTAATCACCTTCTACTTCTGTCACCACAGCTCTGCTCTCGGTGATAATCGAAGACCTTGTCCGCACACCAAAAATACTCTCTCAGAATTCTATGTGTGTTCTCGCTTTTCTGCACTCTCCTTCGATCAATCTTCAATGCTCTGAAGGTCTTCTTTATATAGGAGCACCCACTTCCATCATTATCAGATTATAGCTCCAAAAGCAAAAACCCCTAATTTGTAGGAGATTAGATTCGATTGGCAAATCTAATCAAAACTTCTTCTCCAGCTGGGAATCTCTAGTGGAATATTCTTTGCAGCAACTTTGAACCTCCTCTGATGCTCTTCGAAGGACTGCCACGCCCTCTTTCCAAAGACTCGGGTTGCTGCTACTCGGACAGACGCTTCAGCTCTTCTGAACAAGCTCCTGCTATAGCATCCTCCAGCTATAGCAGCTCTTTGTTCACTGATCTTGTTCACATATGCTGGACTCTGGCTATAGCAGCATCTTGTTCAGCTGCTTGTTCACTTGTGCTGGTTTTGTCAAACACTGCCATACTGCATCATCAATCGTGATTCTCTGAAATTGGCCGGTTCGATTCGAAACCGGCAGTTTGTGGCCTGAACCGGCGGTTTAAACATTGGAACCGCTGACAGCGCGTCGTCGTGCGCCTCAAATTTGTATTTGTAACTCCTGTTAACACACTAGCAAGCGGTAAGCAGAGTCGAACCCAAAGAGAGCAAGTAAGATAGAGTTCTAATGAAAGTCACAAAAAAAAGAACAAACTGAGGATATCAATTCAGAGAAAATCAGTTCGGGGAATACAATGCAACTAGTTATCATCGATCGAATACATGCATAAGCTAATGAATTCTGCCTCAGTCCAACATTCCCGCTAAAGATATGTCGACAATCAAATTCTATCTATTCTTAACCGCTAGGTTTTCGAACAAGTGCAGTAGTTACTCAACTAACACCACAAAATCGGTTCTACCGCTAGGTTCTCCCCAACAATGCAATCCAATCAAGTATAACACAATTGACATCAATATAGCTCACCGCTAAGCTGCACTAAACTGACAATCAAAGCATTCATTCACTCATACAAGGGCAGCAAATCAATAGCTCGAATCATGTATTCATTGACCTCAAACCAAATGTTGCATTATAAACCCCAAACTGAAAATAGGATTTAGCTACTCATATTATCCATGGAATACAATAGAGATGAGTTCATTACACTACAATAAGTTAGAGAACAAAAACTGAACTAAAACAAAATCTGAGTGAATAGTGTTATCCTGTCGTGAATAGTGTTTTCCGGTAGGAACAGTGACAGTGAATAGTACGCAATGAACAGTGAAATGTGAACAGTAAAAATGAACAGTAACCGGCCGTGAATAGTGTTTTCCGGCGACTTTCCAGCAGCTTCTCTCTCTAGCTCGATCTTCTCTCCAACTTCCCTCACTGTAGCTGTCTCAGTCGTGAACAGTAAGTGTCCTTTTCTTTTCCTCTTTTGTCCAAGTTTAGGGTTAGGGTTTTGGGGTTGAACCACAATGAACCACGTCTGATTGAACCGGTCCTAATTTCTGATTGAACCAGCTGATTTTGACTTTGACTGCTGTTGACTTCTTGAACTTGGATGAATGCTTCAAATATGCGATAAATTCCAATGCGATCTTGAACATTCCTGCGATACGAAAACACTACAAAAGAGTAATCGATTCATACAAAAATGTAATAAAATTATGGAAATAAACAACTCAATGGAGCGTATAAATATGCTCCATCAACCGCCGGTTTGGAAGCAAACCGGGCCGCAAATTAATTCTGAAAATCAGCCCAATTGACTTTCAGTATAAATAGGAATCGAGGGTCGTTCACAAGGGTTGGACGATTTTGGAGAACGAAAGCAAGGGAGAAGAGGATAGCTTGGAGTGAAGATCGTCGTCACGGGTTCTCGTTCTTTATTCTCTTCATTCTTGTATTGGTAGTAATCCCGATGAGTATCGAGTAGTCTATTTAGTTTTAGGATCCTACGGATCCCATGCCTGTAACCTGATTTCATGTGATTTGTACAAACACCAGTTTTAATCTAATGCAAGTTTATGTTTTCAATTCTATTATACTTCATTCTATCGTTTTACCATTGTTGATCATTGATTGGGATGACTGCATGTTAGAACGAACCTAGGTTAGATGCCAGAAAGATGAATGGGTCTGAGGTAGTTAACTGGAACAAATAGGATTGATGTCGAGACATGGTAGCTATATTGTTAGTACATGAATCGATAGGAGAGTTGACATATTTTGTCTGGAAACCTTTGGGTCTAATAAATCGAAACTGTTGATAATCCGTGATTGGGCGGCGTTCAATAGGGTAGATTAATTCAGGTGATGATCCGTGAATGGGCGGTTCATTTGATGTCAGTTTAGGTTATTTCCAAAGCTATTTTGCATAACTGTATGGTGTGACTGATTGCATGAATCGTGTTGCGAGCATGGGTGAAGTTCGATCTTCGAATTGTTTTCTCTGATCGAATTAACCGTTAGTATTTAGAATAATTAGGACAATTAGGAATATTTAGAACTAAACTCAGAATTTCCATTAGGAGTAGCTGAACATATTGTTTGCTAGCTAGTATATACACGCGCCTGTTCCTAGGATCGACTCTTGGTTTATCAAGGTCTATAAATTATTTTTGACTACAATTTGACCCCTGAAACTTATATCTGACATCTATAAAGGGTTAAAAATACGATTGTCAAGCTCCAGATAATCCTTCGGGGGCATCTTTCAATTTCGTATGCTGGTTGATCATGATCTCGGATATCAATGAGGGAAATCCAATACTCAAGTTGGATTTCAGATTGTTGGCATGAGCAGCAATCTGATTGAAGATAATTTATCCCATATTGACTTCCTTCCCCTCCCTAATGCTGAACAATAGCAGCCCATGGCCCTGCTTACCTTGCCTTTGTGGGATTTTGGCATCCAATTCTTACCGCAAATGAGTAGAGAATGGAGTACTTCGTTGTCAAATCTGTAGCTCCCAAATTGTCTGTTACCCAACTTTTGCATAAGCCACCAGTTAGTTTTACACCTAGGGCGTAAGGACTCACTTCAGCTAGAGAACTACCTTCCTCCCTGATTCCTAGATACTTGTTGATCACCGATGAAGTGATCACAACTCTCGTCCTTCTAACCAAGCTAACCCCATAAACCAAGCTATCTATTTTTCCAAAGTTGCTAAGAATATTTGCTAGGAAATATTTTACCAAATGTAAACTATACCTCTTGGCAATAGTTAAAGAGTTCAGCAAATTTACCTCTCTTAGATCAGTGATCACCTCGGGAACCCGGTACCTTCCAATTTTAAGATAGCCTGCACTGCTGAACTCGAGTTACAGCCACTAGAGTTATAGCATTTGCTGTAGCACTCTCTATCTCATCCTGGGATATTATTCTACAAACGAATAAGGAAGAAACAGTCAGTTTGTTCACCCAGTTCGGCAACTTGCCTATGTCTAGGAAGGATCACTCTCAGATCCTCAAGACTTCACTATTCGTGGTTCAAAGTACAAAAGACTCAACACCTCTACTTCTACCTTAGTCGAAATCTTCCGCTAAGTCTAACTCCCTAGACTAGCTAGCAATCTGATCACACAGACTCTCTTCTCGCTACCTACACAGTTCCAGTAACAAATAGCTACGGATCTGACTCACAGACCTAGCATATTCTATTACTATGTGTGGTACATGGACTGCTTCAGCACACTCTCTATCGGAGTTGTTGTATCTCTTATCAACAACTATTCTAGCTTCTATGCTAAACAGTCGGACACTCTGAGTTTTGCAAAGTTAGTTTCTGCTCCCCCTCAATCAATGACACACTCTATCACTATTGGGTAGCAACACTTTTCTGCACACACACCACGAACTCTGCCTTCTCTAATCCGTGTGTTGAAGATATATCTCTTTCAATGTGCGCTCTCTATCTCTGCTCTCTCTCTCTTTTCCGTCTCCAGTGGCTGCATCTATCCTTCCTTTTTAAGCTCTTCAGATCACCAGGGACGAAAACCTCATTGCCATCATTATCAGAATCTTCTCCTAGATTCTAGCAAGGTTGTTGAAGATACCGTTCCCTAATTTAAATCTCGGATCTTTATATTTTTCCTTTCTCGTGCTGTCATTTGCTAGACACTAGATGCGTTTGCACGACACTCTGAACTTCTGTAATGCCTGCCGCAACTTGCTAGAGCCTCTTCGTGCACCATCAAGATGATTGAGTATTCTGCTCTAGCTCTGGGTCATCACGGAGTGCTGAAGCAGACTCTGCTTATTGATTGATGTATCCCCCTGATCGTGGGTCGTTGTGCGCGTCAAATTAATTCATTCCTCTTCCACTTAGTACAGCGGTTAAGTCGGGGTTGAATCCACAGGGAAGCAGTAGATTAGCTTTAACTAGTATCCTGCACTTAATAAACTGGGGGTGTGAGTGATTGGGGTTTTGCGCGATGCGCGAGTAAACAGTAGTGAACGCAGGAATTGCACTAGACGTGCGCAGGCAGTAGAGATTAAGTACTATGACTATGAGAAGTATCGGCGCAGATAATCCTCTATGAGTGTATTCCCTATCATCGACTCTAAATGTCTATAGTTTGGTTTGCTAATGTTAGTGTCCGATCAAGGCTTCCTAACATGTGCGCATGTTCCGATCAAAGTTCATGTGCTATTAATTCTTGAACTAGACTAAACAACTATGAATCCGATCAAGGTAGTAATTGCTTATCCTAGCGCGTTACTCCTAGTTGGCACCGTCAGGCTATTCAACTAGTTTAACATACAACAACAAGTAACAAGAGTAAGATTGCGGTTCAAGGCTTCCCCTACTCGTGTAACAAGCTGCCAACAATGTGCACAGAATTAATATAAGCAAACAAGCTATGCATTAAGCGCAAGTCTCAAAGGAAATACTCATAGATTCATGCCCAACCGATACTAAGAGTTTAGCTAGACATGCTAGTAGTAAACATCATAGAAACAGTAAATAATAACTAAAGTGTCCAAGAAAACAATAGCAAACAGTGCGTGCAGATTGCAGTCTCGGCTGGCGCAGTCGGCTAGCGCAGGTCCTCTGAACAAGCTCGTGTGTTTTTCAGTTCTGTCGCTCTCTCTCTGAATTATGGTATCCGCCTCTCTTTTTTGTGATCCTCTCAAACCCTAGACTTCCTCTTCTTTATATACTGCTCAGAAGCTCATTCTTGGCAACTTCCAAATCTGGTGGTGTCAGGATTTGGAAACACCATCATCTGCGCATGGCGTACGGCATTGGTTAGCGCAATCGGTTAGCGCACCGTGGTCAACTCTGCCAATTCTTCTGTTTGCGCCGCTGGCTCCGCAGGCTTGTGTGATGCGCGTCCTAAACGCTGCCTGTTAGCGCGTATCCGACTTAGGCCCTCGTTTTGCCCTAAAATACAAAAACACTGGAAACCAGTAATCTTGTACACAAAATAATACAAACAAGCATAGGGTTATGATCTAAATAATGTGTATAAATAGGCTCTATCAAACCCCCCACACTTGCCCCTTGTTCGTCCTCGAACAAGCACTCAAGCACGGATACTATTACCTCTCTGGAGTCTAGCGCACAGTCTTGCACTCTGGCGCGATCTGCACTACTGATCACCTTGCGCTGCTCTACCATCTGTGCGCAACTGCTTTCAACAGTTCTAATATAATGATTTCGCAATTCATTACCTCTCAGCTGGGATGAAGATCATTTCGGATGGCTGGGAGATAGCTCTTCATAGGCTCCGGGCTGTCAGCTCTCACTCCGAGGATGGGTATATGGTTAACAGCGCAAGCTTCTTCCCGTGCGTGATTCTTCCGCGCACTTCCTGGGAACTCAAGCCTTTGATGATTTTCTTTGTGGACTTTGCGCACGCTGGTGCTTAGTTGTGCGCATGCTGATTCTTTTGTAGCGTTTATCATCTGCTGGTATTTTTCTTTTGTACAGCTTTGTCTATGATTCCTATCTTTCCCAGAACGGTTCCAGTCTCGGCCTCCGGATAACAGCTATGGAACACCGCCCCGCTCTCCCTCCATGGTCTATCTGCGCAGGTCGGCGCACCGTTTACACCCGCGCCCGCCTTCCTTAGCTCGACTTCCAGAGGAAAGGTGGTCTGTTTTCCCACCTCGCCATGCTTTGGGTATTTGCCTTCGGCTTCTGCGTGACTGAGCGCACTCTCTTGTTCTGAAGGTCGCGAAGCACAGGCCTCCACTCGCGCTCTCGACCATATACCTCACCTCCGAAGCGCGAACGACTAACCGCCTCTCTAGAGCATTTCTGTCAACTCCACATCCCCTGTATATCCCAACTAAAAGGAGTAGAAAAATGAAAAAAAATATACTAAAACAGTTGATAGCAGCGCACGCAATAAGGATAGCGCAAAACAAGCTGACAGTGTGCGCAACCCGCACACAAGCGCACTACTGCTACTGTTTCCTTCAATTAAACTAAGCTACACTATAAAGCTCAAAAAAAACGTGGAATGTAAAGGAATGTAAACGTGACGCTCCCCCCCACACTTAAACCGAGACGTGTCCCCACGACTCAAGCTCAAGCGCACGGAGAACGCGCACATGCATGCAAGCAAAACAATAGAACATAAAAACTAAAAACATATAGTCAAAGCAGCGCAACATAGCATAGGGACACAAAATATGTAGCACAAGAGTTCAGCACACATATAGCAACATAATATCGAATAATGTTCAGCATATAAAAGAAAAAGACACCACCCGAAAGGAATAATGTGCCCCCGCAGCTCTAGATGTCCTCTGAGCTGGACGCAGCCGCTGAACTATGCGCCTCCTCCTCTGAAGAGTCCGTCACATATTCGGTGCTGGAGGAAGGCGGTACAACCGAAAGGGCGGCCGGCTGCGCCACGGGGTCGTCCTCGGAGACGGGGTCCCAAAGCGAGTCTGAGCTGGTGATAATGATGGGCTCGGCGTTAGGGGACCTCAGAATGGACGGCTGGGCAGGGGAAGGTGCAGGTGCTGGTACGTGTTCTGGTTCGGGGGCGGGCTCTGTTTCTGGGGCTGCTGGTGCTGGCTCTGGTGCTGGGGCTGACGCTGTTGCTGGGGCTGACTCTGTTGCTGGCTCTGGGGCTGGTGCGGGTGCTGGAACTGGGGCTGGAGAGGGCTCTGCTGGATGCACTAGGGGCTGAGTAAGAGGGCTGGCTGGCTAGTGCCGCTCGCTGGGGGAACCTGGAGGTGGCCGGCGCAGGCTGAGGAGAGGGGGAATCGCGTCTCCAAATCTCCACCCTGATGGTGGGCTCATGCTCAAGTCCGCCCCCTCTGGCGCTAAATACTCGAGCACGCGAACATCATGCGCTGCTCTGCTGATGCTTCCTCAGGCGCCTCCTCAGCCTCGGTCCTCGGGCGCTTCCCTTGTGCCCGCGGGGGAGAATCCTCGATGGAAATGGTAACTGGCTCCCCCTGCGGTGCGCGGGCCCTCCGGTGCGCTCCAGTCTGCGTGCGGGTCCTCGCGCGCCTGACTGGAGGCACAACTGGCTCTGGGACTTCGTCCTCCTCCATCTCCTGCGCGGCCTCTGCTGCTTGCGCACTGCTCTCTGCTCTTGGCCGCGGCACTCTGGCTGGCTGCAGGCGGTAGCACCACTCCAATGTGCCATCCTCCCTTACGACTACCGCCCTTATCTGCAGCATGTGGGCACGGTCCAGAGGAACAGCCGGCACCACTGTGTGCTCTGGCACCTCAGGCTCTCCATGCAACGCCCGCAGCAGGTGCGTAATAATTCTTCCGCAAGTCAGCGGCCCCTTGGTGCTGACTCGGCTCCAGTGGTGCACCATGTTCAGGACAAAAAGCACCCTCTTCCCATAATAAAACTCCTTCAAAATCTCCATATTCAGCAAGCTGATCTTCGGCGCACCATTAAAACGCCCAATAATCGCATAGGCGACCAAGCGCCACAAGTAGAACATCCACGGGTCACGCAGCTCTCGGCCCCTGCTGCGCCCCGCAGCAAAAACTGGCCCGGTCGCCATCTCGCGCCACGCCTCTTGATTCGTGTGCGCGTCCATGTCAGCTTCTCGCACCTTAGCGCACCTCAGTGTGCGCTTCAGCCTCTTAGCCGAGGCAATGTACCACACCCCTCGGTGCCGGTACCTTATCTCCATCTCACCTGGTTCTAACGACGCCAGGAACTCGCAGGTGTCCTCCCTGTCTGCTGCGCTGCTGATCTCCAACAGCGCCTCCCAGCCCGTCAGCGCGAGCCTCTCCAACATGAGGTCCTCCATACCGACCTCCCGTAGGAACTCCCTGCTGATGTACGGAGTCCCGTACATCACAAGCCTCAGGAAGGCCGCGTACTTGCTGGCGAAGTGAGCTGGGGTAGCTTGGTCCTCGGCAGGCTGCATTGTGGCTGGGTCTCTCTGGTCAACTCCGGTCAACACCCTCTAAAACTCAGAAAATCAAAACTCCTCCAAATGCCCTGAAACTTTCACCAAATGGGCGCCTACTGCCCGCCTACAGAATCCTCTAACCAACACTCTAATCGGTGCACTCTAGCCTGGTGCGATTTCAAAACCCTAGAGCACTCCTCTACCGCACAAATCTTACTGGAATCTGCTCAAATCTTGGGGAAAGGTTACCTGGGGAGAGTGCGGCTGTGTGCTCCTCAAATCTCTCTAAACTGAAGCTGGGTTGAGCGCCGGACAGTGGGCAGATGCTGTGAGGGTGGGAGTGTTTCTTGCAACGGTCGAGTGAAAAAGTGCTGAAATTTTCTAAGTCCTGCCCTTATATACCCCCTGACTGGCGCAGCTGTCCAGCGCACTGAAGTGCGCACGGACCTGCGCACTGCTGCTCGACTAAAAAAACTACAAGTCCTAAACTAACTAAAAGACACTAGAAAAACTGAAAGAAAGACATGTAAAAGTAAAACGTGTCAGGTTACCTCCCGACAAGTGCCTTTGTTTAACGTCGTTGGCTCGATTGTACCTCGTTACGTGCCCAAATGTGTGCCAGCGACCTCCCCCACTCTTGCTCCTGAGTGATCCCGCGCTTGTGCATGTGTTGTGTTCTTCTTGGTCCTGCGCAAAGGGTCGGGCGGGTGGTCAGCATGGTTAATAGTATGTGATAAATTATAAGTAACGAGGGTAGGTAGAAAGGGCGAAGAAATATGAGCAATAGTCCCCTGTTCCCTCTCTGGCGCGTCTGGTGATGACTCTGGCGCAGCAACCTGCGCATCTGCTATCTCAGGTTCTGCCAAGTCAATGTCGCGCGCTGTGCCATCCCAAGGTTCTCCTAAATACCGTTTGACTCTCTGCCCATTGACCTGAAAACGATGCCGGTGCTCGTTTTCTAACTCGATTGTTCCGTAGGGGAAAACCTTGGTGACTGTGTATGGTCCCGTCCATTTGCTGCGCAGCTTTCCAGGCATGAGCTTCAGGCGTGATGAGAATAATAATACCTGGTCTCCTGGCTCAAAAGTGCGTCTGAGGATATGCTTGTCATGAAATGCCTTTGTGCGCTCCTTGTAATCGCGCTGTCCCTCATACGCTTCCAGGCGCAGCTCTTCTAATTCGCTCAGCTCAAACGCGCGCTCCTTGCCAGCCTCATCCAAGTTTAGGTTGCATATGCGCAGTGCCCAATATGCTTTGTGCTCTAACTCCACTAGCAGGTGGCATGCTTTTCCCTAGACCAGCCGGAACGGTGAAGTCCCAATTGGCGTCTTATGCGCAGTGCGGTATGCCCACAGCGCGTCGTCAAGGCGCTGGCTCCAGTCTTTGCGCGATGGTCTCACAGTCTTTTCCAGGATGCGCTTGATCTCTCTGTTGGAAACCTCGGCCTGTCCATTCGTCTGAGAATGATAAGCACTGGACGTCTTGTGGAGCACTCCATAATGCTTGAAAACTTGCGCCACTATTCTGTTGCAAAAGTGCGTCCCCTGGTCGCTAATGATCGCCTTAGGAACCCCGTACCTGCAAAAGATGTTAGTTCTCAAAAAATCAGCGACTGTCTTACCATCATCCTTTCTTGTGGCCTTAGCCTCGACCCATTTGGAGACATAGTCCACCGCGACCAATATATATTCATAGCCGGCAGATGGGGGAAATGGCCCCATGAAGTCGATTCCCCATATATCAAACACTCCATCCACTAGAATCGGCGTCTGCGGCATCTCGTTGCGCGCTGATATGCCTCCTGTGCGCTGGCACCTGTCACGGTTCCTGCAGTAGTCATACGCGTCTCTAAACAGGTGCGGCCAATAAAATCCGCAGTCCAGGACCTTTCTGCTGGTGCGCTTTGGACCGAAGTGTCCTCCACATGCGTGCGCAAGACAAAACATCAAAACTGAGTTAAATTCATGGTCAGGCACGCAGCGCCTTAAAATCTGATCAGGTCCTATTCTGAGCATATATGGATCATCCCAAAGGTAATGCTTGGACTCATGTTTCAATCTCATGCACTGGGTTTTATTGAAGTGCGGAGGAAACGTACCTGTGACCAGGTAATTGGCAATGTGCGCATACCATGGTACCTTACCTGTCAGCGCCATCAGATGCTTGTCAGGAAATGTCTCCGTGATCTGCCCTGGCTCCTCCTCTTTCACAATCCTGCTCAGGTGGTCTGCGACTGTGTTCTCCGTGCCCTTCTTATCTTTGATCTCTAAGTCAAATTCCTGAAGTAGGAGCACCCAGCGCATCAGGCGCGGCTTAGTTTCCTTCTTGGACATTAGGTAGCGGATGGCTGCGTGGTCTGTGTATATGATGACCCTGGCGCCTAGAACATATGCACGGAACTTCTCCAGCGCAAACACAATTGCCAGAAGCTCCTTCTCCGTGGTGGTGTAGTTCCTCTGCGCAGTGTCCAATGTGCGCGATGCATAATAAATGGCGTGTGGCTTCTTGTCCACTCGCTGCCCCAGGACTGCACCTACTGCATAATCGCTTGCTTCGCACATCAGTTCAAATGGCAGGTTCCAGTCTGGCGCGCGCATCACTGGCGCACTGGTCAGCGCCTCTTTCAGCGTATCAAATGCGGCCCTGCACTCATCAGTAAACTTGAAACACACATCCTTTTGCAAGAGGTTAGACAGGGGTATACAAATTTTAGAGAAGTCTTTTATAAAACGCCTGTAAAACCCGGCATGTCCAAGGAATAATTTCACGTCGCGCACGTTAGTGGAATAAGGCAGATTAGAAATAAGATCTATCTTAGCTTTATCTACCTTGATCCCCTCCTCTGAGATGATATGTCCTAGTACTACACCATGCGATACCATGAAATGACATTTTTCATAATTGAGCACTAGGTTCTTAGAAATACAGCGCGCTAAGACCTTATCAAGATGAGTTAAGCATGCATCAAAGGTACCTCCATACACAGTAAAATCATCCATGAACACTTCTATGCATATACCAATCATATCAGAAAAAATGCTCATGACTAGACGTTGGAACGTACCTGGCGCGTTACACAGCCCAAATGACATGCGCCGAAACGCAAACGTACCGAACGGGCAGGTGAACGTGGTCTTCTCTTGATCCTCCGCAGCTATGGGTATCTGATTGTACCCTGAATATCCGTCCAAGAAGCAAAAGTAGGGCTTCCCCGCTAATCGGTCTAGCATCTGGTCCATAAAGGGTAGCGGGAAATGGTCCTTGCGCGTGACTGCGTTAAGCTTCCTGTAGTCGATGCACATGCGCCATCCAGTCTGAATGCGCTTGGGAACTAGCTCGCCCTGCGCATTCTCTTCCACTGTGATTCCTCCTTTCTTTGGCACAACGTGCACTGGACTGACCCATTTGCTGTCTGAGATAGGGTAAATGACTCCTGCGTCAAGCAACTTTAAAATCTCCTTCTGCACTACCTCCATCATATTTGGGTTTAATCTGCGCTGAGCCTCCCTGGATGGTTTGGCACCATCTTCCAACAGAATTCTATGCATGCACACGTCTGGGCTCCCTCCACGCAGATCAGCAAGTGTCCATCCTATAGCGCGCTGGTTCCTGCGCAGCACCTGCTGTAATTGCGCCTCCTGCTCCTCTTCTAACCCTTTTTTTATGATCACTGGCAGGGTGTCTTCATATCCCAAGAATATGTACTTGAGGTGCTCTGGAAGTTGCTTCAGCTCGACCTTGGGTGCCTGTTCAATAAAGGGCAAGATTTTATTAGCATTGCAGATTTTAACTATGGCTTGTACTTCTGGTTCAGCACTGCTCAGCTCCTCTTCCTGCTCCTCCAACTCTGCTTGTGCCAGTGTCTTAGGTCCGTTTTCTGCTTTTGCGCATCTGCGACTGATAGAGCCTATTTATACGCATTATTTAGATCATAACCTTATGCTTGTTTGCAAGCAAAACGAGGGCCTAAGCCGGATACGCGCTAACAGGCAGCGTTTAGGACGCGCAACACACAGCGTGCGGAGCTAGCGGCGCAAACAGAAGAAATGGCGAGACACAGCAGAGTTGCGCCGACCAATGCGCTAAGCAGTACACCGTGCGCCAGGCGCAGAGTCCAGTATTTCCTAATCCTGACATGACCAGATTTGGAAGTTGCCAAGGATGGACCTCTCGAGCAGTATATAAAGGGGAGGAGGTCTAGGGTTTCACAATAATCAGACGACAATCATCAGAGAGAGGCAACACCCCACATCAGAGGGGCACGAGAGAGCGAGAGAGCGGCAAACTGGAAAACACACGGACTTGTTGAGAGGACTTGCGCCAGCCGACTGCGCCAGCCGAGAGACATACTGCACGCACGCACTAGCATGTCTAGCTAAACGCTTAGTGTTGGTTGGGCATGAATCTATGATGTATTTCCTTTTGAGACTTGAGCGTAATGCATAGTTTGCTTGCTTGTATTAACTCTGTGCATACGGAGACAGCTAGTTGCATGAGTAGGGGAAGCCTTGAACCGCAATCTTACTCTTGTTGCTTGCTCGTCATATGTTAAACTAGTTGATAGCTTTACGGTGACAACTAGGAGTAACGAGCTAGGGTGATCAGTTGCTACCTTGAACGGATTCGTAGCTGTTTTAGTCTAGTTCTAGGGATTAATAGCACATGAACTTTGAACGGAACATGCGCACGTGTTAGGAAGCCTTGACCGGACACTAACCCAAGTGAAATCAAGCTATAGACATATTAGAGTCAATGATAAGGGATGCACTCATAGAGGATTGTCTGCCCAATACTTCTCATAGTCATAGTACTTAATCTCTACTGCCTGCGCACGTCTAGTGCAAATTCCTGCGTTACGTTAGCTACTGTTTACTTGCGCATCGCGCAACCCCAACCGAATCACTCACCCCCCAATCTTCGTAAGTGTAGGATACTGGCTAAAACTGAACTACTTGCTCCCTGTGGAGATCGACCCTTACTTAACCGCTGTACTGGTGAAAGAGGAAGGATTATATTTGACGCGCACAACAACGCGCGATCAAATTTTGGCGCCGTTGCCGGGGAGCAACACAGCTAAATTTTAGTTAGTTAACGTTTTCCTTTATTTTAGTAACTAGTTATTTCAGTTTGTTTTGTTTTCGTTGTTGTTTCTGACAGCGCGCAATCACCATTAGCCTGCGCAACCTTGAAATAGTTGCGCTGCGCAGATTCTAGTTGCGCACTGACAGACGCAGCAGCATTAGTTATCTTTTAATTTCATTTTCTTTAAGATTTAGAACAGGTTATGGAGGATAACAGCGTCGTAGGAGACAACTTAGGGGATAGAACCCCAGAAGAAAGGGCACATAACCGCGCAGCCCTGTTCAAAGAGGAAGTGCAGCGCGAAGTTGAAGCAAGGATGGCCGCTGAACTGTATAATGCGCCAACCGCACGACAAGCTGCGCGACGCAGAACAGTGCGCGAGATGTCAGCCCCCATCACTGTCAACCAGCCATGGTGCATCGTGCTTCCGCCAGACGGACATTTTGAACTGAGGAGCTCGCTCATCCAACACATGCCCAAGTTCCACGGGATGAACAATGAAAATCCAGTCAAGCATGTGCGAGAATTCCTAGTCATATGCGAAAACATGAAGACCGAAGGAGAAAGCGATGAAGCACTGAAAATGAAGGCATTCCCATTTTCACTGTGTGATACAGCCAGACATTGGTTGATGAACTTGCCCGCAGGATCCATTCACACATGGGAGCAGCTGCAGAAGAAATTCCTGGACATAGTCTATCCCGCAGCAAAGATCGCGCTACTCAGGAGAGAACTGGCCGCGCCAAGGCAGAGCGCAGGGGAGTCACTGTCAGAATATTACGAGCGTTTCAGGGAGCTAGAGGCCAACTGCTACAATCATGGCCTGCCTCAGAATGTGCTGATAGAGAACTTCCTGAATCCGCTGCTGCCCATGGAGCTGAGGCTATTGAACGCATGCGCAGGAGGCGACATTTGCAACATATATCCAGAAGACGCGTGGCAGCTGATAGAAGACTCTGCTGGTCAGGTAAGACATCAGCTAACGCTTGAAAATAGTCGTACTCGTTCTGTGCATCAGGTAGAAACAAGCGCTGAGATCAAGGAAATGAAGGCCATGCTGCAGAAGTTGATGAGTGCGCAAAGCACACCACCAGTTGCGCCAAAGGTATGTGAATTTTGCACGTCCACCGAGCACAAGACTGATGAATGTCCCACACTATTTGAAGAAACTGGAGATGTCAATGCTCTTGGAGGATGGGATAACAGAGGACCACCGAGGCAGAACCAGCCGCGCTTTGGACTAGCCGCAAATGGATTCAGATGGAAGGAGGAGAACAATTTCCAGAGGCAGTCCACAGATCAGCGCGCGCCACAGCAGACGCAACAAGCTGCGCCTTACAATCCACCGCATCGCCGCACTGACGCACCAGCACATAACAACCAGCAACCAAGGCGATCACTGGAAGATATCGTAGGGCAGCTAGCAGACACAGTGCGCAAAAATGACGAGAAATATGACAAGAGGTTCGAGTCCATTGAAAAGCAGCTATCACAGATTGCGACCACGGTATATGAGCTAAAGAAGAGCGATGGCAACCTGCCTTCGCAAGTGATTCAGAACCCCAAAGGAGGAGTCAATGCAGTAATACTGAGGACTGGGCGCACAATAGGAACAGAGCAGACCGCAAAGGCGCCCGCGCAACCAGCCGCGCAAGTCCCGGATCCAGCAGAGCAGAGTGCGCAACCAGAGCAGAATGCGCAATCAGAAGTGCCAGCAACAAGCCAGCAGGGCGAAGCGCCAGGTATAACAGAATTAAAAGACAAGAGCACGAATCGTACTAATATACCTGCACCTTTCCCTGTGCAGGCACCCTTGGCGAGGAAGGAAGCGCAAGACAAAGAACTATACGAGTTATTCAGTAAGGTGGAAATCAACATTCCCCTTATTGAAGCAGTTCGGCAGATCCCAAGGTACGCCAAGTTTTTGAAGGAGCTGTGCACAAACAAGCGACGAAAAGGCGAGTGCGCACAGGTAATGTTAAATGCACAGGCCTCAGCGATCGTGCAACATAAGGTACCACCTAAGTGCCGAGACCCAGGTACGTTCACTATCCCTTGCACTTTAGGTAAGACCACAGTGAGCAACTGCATGATTGACTTAGGCGCATCTATCAATTTATTACCGTATTCTCTATATGCGACATTGCGCCTTGGACCACTAAAGCTTGCAGGTCTCACCATTCAGCTAGCGGATCGATCGTGCAAACAACCTGCAGGCATGATAGAGGATGTTCTTGTGCGAGTAGAAGAGCTGGTGTTCCCAGCAGATTTTTATGTGCTAGAAATGGAGGGCGAATCAAGCACCAGCAGTGCGCAAATCCTACTAGGCAGACCTTTCCTTATGACCGCGCGCACAAAGATAGACGTGTGGAGAGGCACGCTCTCCATGGAAGTGGATGGCGAAGAAATCCATTTCAACATATTCAAAGGGATGCAGCACCCACACGAGGACGCCACAGTGCACGCAATGGACAACTTGGATGATTTAGTCACAGATGCGCAATGCGCAAGCGCAACAGTAGGACCAGAGCCACTGGCACAGGCAGAGTTGGAGGAGCAGGACGAGGAGCTGAGCAGTGCTGAACCAGAACTCAGACAGGTACACAATATAGTTCATATTTGCACTGCTAATAAAATCTTGCCCTTCATTGAACAGGCACCCAAGGTCGAGCTGAAGCAACTTCCAGAACACCTCAAATACATTTTCCTGGGAAGTGAGGACACCCTGCCAGTGATCATCAAGAAAGGATTAGAAGAGGAGCAGGAAGTGCGTTTACAGCAGGTGCTGCGCAAGAACCAGCGCGCCATAGGATGGACACTTGCAGATCTGCGCGGAGTGAGCTCAGACGTTTGCATGCATAGAATTCTGTTGGAAGATGGTGCCAGACCATCCAGGGAGGCTCATCGCAGATTGAACCCAAATATGATGGAGGTAGTGCAGAAGGAGATTTTAAAGTTGCTTGACGCAGGAGTCATCTACCCCATCTCGGACAGCAAATGGGTCAGTCCAGTGCACGTTGTGCCTAAGAAGGGAGGAATCACAGTGGAGGAGAATGCGCAGGGCGAGCTAGTCCCCAAGCGCATACAGACTGGATGGCGCATGTGCATCGACTACAGGAAGCTCAACGCAGTGACGCGCAAGGACCATTTCCCGCTACCCTTCATGGACCAGATGCTGGACAGATTAGCAGGTAAGCCCTATTTTTGTTTCTTGGACGGATATTCAGGGTATAATCAGATACCCATAGCTGCGGAGGATCAGGAGAAGACCACGTTCACCTGCCCGTTCGGTACATTTGCGTTTCGGGGCATGTCATTTGGGCTGTGCGACGCGCCAGGTACGTTCCAACGCTTAGTCATGAGCATTTTCTCTGATATGATTGGTATATGCATAGAAGTGTTCATGGATGATTTTACTGTATATGGAGGTACCTTTGATACATGCTTGACTCATCTAGATAAAGTCTTAGCGCGCTGCATTTCTAAGAACCTAGTGCTTAATTATGAAAAATGCCATTTCATGGTAACGCATGGTGTAGTGCTAGGGCATATCATCTCAGAGGAGGGGATCAAGGTAGATAAAGCTAAGATAGACCTTATTTCTAATCTACCTTATGCCACTAACGTGCGCGATGTGAAGTCTTTCTTAGGACATGCCGGGTTTTACAGGCGATTTATAAAAGACTTCTCTAAAATTTGCATACCCCTGTCTAACCTCTTGCAAAAGGATGTGTGCTTCGATTTTACTGATGAGTGCAGGGCAGCATTTGATAAGCTGAAGGAAGCGCTGACCAGTGCGCCAGTGATGCGCGCACCAGACTGGAACCTGCCATTTGAACTAATGTGCGACGCAAGTGATTATGCAGTAGGTGAAGTCTTGGGGCAGCGCGTGGACAAGAAGCCGCACGCCATTTACTATGCATCGCGCACACTGGACGCTGCGCAAAGGAACTACACCACCACGGAGAAGGAGCTTCTGGCAATTGTGTTTGCGCTAGAGAAGTTCCGTGCATATGTTCTAGGCGCCAGGGTCATCGTATACACAGACCACGCAGCCATTCGCTACCTAATGTCCAAGAAGGAGACTAAGCCGCGCCTGATGCGCTGGGTGCTCCTACTTCAGGAATTCGACTTGGAGATCAAAGACAAGAAGGGCACGGAGAATACAGTTGCTGACCACCTGAGCAGGATCGTGAAAGAGGAGGAGCCAGGGCAGATCACGGAGACATTCCCTGACGAGCATCTGATGGCGCTGACAGGTAAGGTACCATGGTATGCGCACATTGCAAATTACCTGGTCACAGGTACGTTTCCTCCGCATTTCAATAAAACCCAGTGCATGAGATTAAGACATGAGTCCAAACATTATATTTGGGATGATCCATATATGCTTAGAATAGGACCTGACCAGATATTGAGGCGCTGCGTGCCTGACCATGAAATTAACTCTGTTTTGCTGTTTTGTCATGCGCACGCATGTGGAGGACACTTTGGTCCCAAGCGCACCAGCAGGAATTGTGATAGGTGCCAGCGCACAGGAGGCATATCAGCGCGCAATGAGATGCCGCAGACGCCGATTTTGGTGGATGAAGTATTTGATGTATGGGGCATTGACTTCATGGGGCCATTTCCTCCATCTGCCGGATACGAGTACATATTGGTGGCAGTGGACTATGTCTCCAAATGGGTCGAAGCTAAGGCCACGCGGAAGGATGATGGTAAGACCGTCGCTGATTTTCTCAAAACTAACATCTTTTGCAGGTACGGGGTGCCTAAGGCAGTCATCAGCGACCAGGGAACGCACTTTTGCAACAGGATTGTGGCGCAAGTTTTCAAGCACTATGGAGTGCGCCACAAGACGTCCACCGCCTATCATCCTCAGACAAATGGACAGGCCGAGGTTTCCAACAGAGAGATCAAGCGCATCCTAGAAAAGACTGTCAGACCTTCGCGCAAAGATTGGAGCCAGCGCCTGGACGATGCGCTGTGGGCATACCGCACTACGCATAAGACACCCATCGGAACTTCACCATTCCGGTTGGTCTATGGTAAAGCGTGCCACCTGCCAGTGGAGCTCGAGCACAAAGCATATTGGGCCTTACGCATTTGCAACCTGAATCTAGACGAGGCCGGGAAGGAGCACTTTCACGCCAGGAGATCAGGTATTATTATTCTCATCGCGCCTGAACCCTATGCCTAGAAAGCTGCGCAGCAAATGGACAGGACCATACACTGTCACCAAGGTTTTCCCCTACGGAACAATCGAGTTAGAAAACGAGCACCGGCATCGTTTTCAGGTGAATGGGCAGAGAGTCAAACGGTATCTCGGAGAACCTTGGGATGGTACAACGCGCGACATTGAGTTGGCAGAACCAGAAATAACAGATGCACCAGCTGACGCGCCCGAGGCACCAACAGATGCACCAGAGGGAGAACTGGAGACTATTGCTCACATTTCTTCTTCCTCTTCATCTACCCTCGTTACCGCAGATTTCTCACATATTATCCATGCTGACTTCCCTTTTTATCCTTTGCGCAGAACCAAGAAGAACATAGCGCCTGCACAAGCGCAGGATCACTCAGGAGCAAGGGTGGGGGAGGTCGCTGACACACATTTTGGCGCGTAACGAGGTACAGTCGAGCCAACGACGTTAAACAAAGGCACTTGTCGGGAGGTAACCCGACTCGTTTTATTTTACATGTTTTTCTTTTAGTTTTTCTAGGTTTTTCTTTTAGGCAGTTTAGGACTTGTTATTTTTAGTCGAGCAGCAGTGCGCAGGTCCGTGCGCTTGAGCTTGAGTCGTGGGGACACGACTCTGTTTAAGTGTGGGGGGGGGGGGGGAGCGTTGCACTTACATCTCACGTTTTTTTTTTGAGCATTTTAGTGTAGCTTAGCTTAATTGAAGAAACAGTAGAACAGTAGCAGTAGTGCGCTGTGTGCAGGTTGCGCGCCTTGATCAGCTTGTTTGCGCTATCCATATTGCGCCGTGCGCTATCAACAGTTTTTAGTATATTTTTTCGTTTTTTCTGCTCCTGTTAGTTGGGATATACAGGGGATGTGGAGTTGACAGAAACGCTCTAGAGAGGCGGTTAGTCGCTCGCGCTTCAGAGGAGAGGTATATGGTCGAGAGCGCGAGTGGAGGCCAATGCTTCGCGACCTTCGGAACAAGTGAGTGCGCTCAGTCACGCAGATGCCAAAGGCGAGATACCCAAAGCGTGGCGAGGTGGGAAAACAGACCACCTTCCCTCTGGAAGTCGAGCTAAGGAAGGCGGGCGCGGGTGTAAACGCGTGCGCCGACCTGCGCAGATAGACCAAGGAGGGAGAGCGGGGCGGTGTTCCATAGCTGTTATTCGGAGGCCGAGACTGGAACCGTTCTGGGAAGATAGGAACCATAGACAAAGCTGTACAAAAGGAGAAAATACCAGCAGATGATGCGCTACAGAAAAGTCAGCATGCGCACTGATAAGCACCAGCGAGCGCAAAGACCACAAGGAAAAAAATCATCAAAAGGCTTGAGTTCCCAGGAAGTGCGCGGAAGAATCACGCATCGGAAGAAGCTTGCGCTGTTAACCATATACCCATCCTCGGAGCAAGAGCTGATAACCTGGAGCCTATGAAGAGCTATCTCCCAGCCATCCGAAATGATTTTTCATCCCAGCTGAGAGGTAATGAATTTCGAAATTATTATACTTGAAGCTATTGAGAGCAGATGTGCGCAGGTGGTAGAGCAGCGCAAGGTGTTCAGCAGCGCAAACCGCGCCAGAGTGCAAGACTGTGCGCTAGACTCCAGAGAGGTAATGGTATCCGTGCTTGAGTGCTTGTTCGAGGGCGAATAAGGGGCAAGTGTGGGGGGTTTGATAGAGCCTATTTATACGCATTATTTAGATCATAACCCTATGCTTGTTTGCATTATTTTATGTACAAGATTACTGGTTTTCAGTGTTTTTGTATTTCAGGGCAAAACGAGGGCCTAAGCCGGATACGCGCTAACAAGCAGCGTTTAGGACGCGCAGCACACAGCCTGCGGAGCTAGCGGAGCAAACAGAAGAAATGGCGAGACACAGCAGAGTTGCGCCGACCAATGCGCTAAGCAGTACGCCGTGCGCCAGGCGCAGAGTCCAGTATTTCCTAATCCTGACATGACCAGATTTGGAAGTTGCCAAGGATGGACCTCTCGAGCAGTATATAAAGGGGAGGAGGTCTAGGGTTTCACAATAATCAGACGACAATCATCAGAGAGAGGCAACACCCCACATCAGAGGGCCACGAGAGAGCGAGAGAGCGGCAAACTGGAAAACACACGGACTTGTTGAGAGGACTTGCGCCAGCCGACTGCGCCAGCCGAGAGACATACTGCACGCACTGTTTGCTACTTGTTTCTCAGATACATAAGACCTTACTTTACTATTCTATGATGTTTATCACTAGCATGTCTAGCTAAACGCTTAGTGTTGGTTGGGCATGAATCTATGATGTATTTCCTTTGAGACTTGAGCGTAATGCATAGTTTGCTTGCTTGTATTAACTCTGTGCATACGGAGACAGCTAGTTGCATGAGTAGGGGAAGCCTTGAACCGCAATCTTACTCTTGTTGCTTGCTCGTCATATGTTAAACTAGGTTATAGCTTTACGGTGACAACTAGGAGTAACGAACTAGGGTGATCAGTTGCTACCTTGAACGGATTCGAGCTGTTTTAGTCTAGTTCTAGGGATTAATAGCACATGAACTTTGAACGGAACATGCGCACGTGTTAGGAAGCCTTGACCGGACACTAACCCAAGTGAAATCAAGCTATAGACATATTAGAGTCAATGATAAGGGATGCACTCATAGAGGATTGTCTGCCCAATACTTCTCATAGTCATAGTACTTAATCTCTATTGCCTGCGCACGTCTAGTGCATTTCCTTGCGTTTTACAACTGTTTCCTTGCGCACTGCGCAACCCAATCACTCACCCCCCCAATCTTCGTAAGTGTAGGATACTGGCTAAAACTGAACTACTTGCTCCCTGTGGAGATCGACCCTTACTTAACCGCTGTACTGGTGGAAGAGGAAGGATTATATTTGACGTGCACAACGACGCGCGATCAGCGACCAAGTCATCTATGCAGTCCATTGCGTGCACTGTGGCGTCTTCATGAGGATGCTGCATCCCCTTGAATATGTTGAAATGGATTTCTTCGCCATCAACCTCCATGGAGAGCGTGCCCCTCCACACGTCTATCTTTGTGCACGCGGTCATCAGAAAAGGTCTGCCCAGTAGGATCTGCGCACTGCTGGTGCTTGATTCACCCTCCATTTCTAGCAGATAGAAATCTGCTGGGAACACCAGCTCTCCTACTCGCACAAGAACATCCTCTATCACGCCTGCAGGTTGTTTGCACGACCGATCTGCTAGCTGAATGGTGAGACCTGCAGGCTTTAGTGGTCCAAGGCGCAATGTCGCATATAGGGAATAGGGTAGCAGATTTATGGATGCGCCTAAATCAATCATGCAATTGCTCACTGTGGTTTTACCTAAAGTGCATGGGATGGTGAACGTACCTGGGTCTCGGCACTTAGGTGGTACCTTATGTTGCACGATCGCTGAGGCTTGCGCATTTAGCATTACCTGTGCGCACTCGCCTTTCCTCCTCTTGTTTGTGCACAGCTCCTTTAAAAACTTGGCGTACCTAGGGATCTGCCGAACTGCTTCAATAAGGGGAATGTTTATTTCCACCTTACTGAATAACTCGTATAGCTCCTTGTCCAGCGCTTCCTTCCTAGCCGATGGTGCCTGCACAGGGAAAGGTGCAGGTATATTAGTACGATTCGTGCCCTTGTCTTTTAATTGTGTTATACCTGGCGCTTCGCCCTGCTGGCTTGTGGCTGGCACTTCTGGTTGCGCATTCTGTTCTGCTGGATCCGGGACTTGCGCAGCTGGTTGCGCGGGCGCCTTCGCGGTCTGCTCTGTTCCTATCGTGCGCCTAGTCCTCAGGGTCACTGCATTGACTCCTCCTTTGGGGTTCTGAATCACTTGCGAAGGCAGGTTGCCATCGCTCTTCTTTAGCTCATACACCGTGGTAGCGATCTGTGATAGCTGCTTTCCAATGGACTCGAACCGCTTGTCATACTTCTCGTCATTTTTGCACACTGTGTTTGCTAGCTGCCCCACGATATCTTCCAAAGATCGCCTCGGTTGCTGGTTGTTATGCGCTGGTGCGTCAGTGCGGCGATGCGGTGGATTGTAGGGCGCAGCTTGTTGCGTCTGCTGTGGCGCGCGCTGATCCGTGGACTGCCTCTATAAATTGTTTTCCTCCTTCCATCTGAACCCATTTGCGGCTAGTCCAAAACGCGGCTGATTCTGCCTCTGTGGCCCTCTGTTATCCCATCCTCTAAGAGCATTGACATCTCCAGATTCCTCAAACAGCGTGGGACATGCATCGGTTTTATGCTCGGTGGAATTGCAGAATTCACATACCTTTGGCGCAACTGGTTGTGCGCTTTGCGCACTCATCAACTTTTGCAGCATGGCCTTCATTTCCTTGATCTCAGCGCTGGTTTCTACCTGATGCACAGAACGAGCACGACTATTTTCAAGTGTTAGCTGATGTCTTACCTGCCCAGCAGAGTCTTCTATCAGCTGCCACGCGTCTTCTGGGTACATGTTGCAAATGTCGCCTCCTGCGCATGCGTTCAATAACCTCAGCTCCATGGGTAGCAATCCATTCAGGAAGTTCTCTATCAGCACATTCTGGGGCAGGCCGTGATTGTAGCAGTTGGCCTCTAGCTCCCTGAAACGCTCATAATACTCTGACAGTGACTCCCCTGCGCTCTGCCTAGGTGCGGCCAGCTCCCTTCTGAGTAGCGCGATCTTTGCTGCGGGATAAAATTTGTCCAGGAACTTCTTCTGCAGCTGCTCCCATGTGTGAATTGATCCTGCTGGTAAGTTCATCAGCCAATGCCTGGCCGTGTCACACAGTGAAAATGGGAACGCTTTCATCTTCAGCGCCTCATCGCTCTCCCCTTCGGTCTTCATGTTCTCGCAAATGACTAGGAACTCTCGCACATGCTTGACTGGATTTTCGTTGTTCATCCCGTGGAACTTGGGCACGTGATGAATGAGCGAGCTCCTGAGTTCAAAATGTCCGTCTGGCGGAAGCACAATGCACCATGGCTGGTTAACGGTGAGTGGGGCTGACATCTCGCGCACTATTCTACGTCGCGCGGCTTGTCGCGCGGGTGGCGCATTATATACTTCAGCGGCCATCCTTGCTTCAACCTCGCGCTGCACTTCCTCTCTGAACAGGGCTGCGCGGTTATGTGCTCTTGCTTCCTCTGGGGTTCTGTCCCCTAAGTTGTCCCCAACGACACTATTATCCTCCATGACCTGTTCTAAATCTCAAAGAAAACGAAATTAAAAGATAACTAATGCTGCTGCGTCTGTCAGTGCGCAACTAGAATCTGCGCTGCGTCTGTCAGTGCGTGTCAAATTAATTCCTTCCTCTTCCACTTAGTATAGCGGTTAAGTCGGGGTCGAATCCACAGGGAAGCAGTAGATTAGCTTTAACTAGTATCCTGCACTTACGAAAACCGGGGGTGTGAGTGATTGGGGTTTTGCGCGATGCGCGAGTAAACAGTAGTGAACGCAGGATCTGCACTAGACGTGCGCAGGCAGTAGAGATTAAGTACTATGACTATGAGAAGTATCGGCGCAGACAATCCTCTATGAGTGTATTCCCTATCATCGACTCTAAATATCTATAGTTTGGTTTGCTAATGTTAGTGTCCGATCAAGGCTTCCTAACATGTGCGCATGTTCCGATCAAAGTTCATGTGCTATTAATTCTTGAACTAGACTAAACAACTACGAATCCAATCAAGGTAGTAATTGTTTATCCTAGCGCGTTACTCCTAGTTGGCACCGTCAGGCTATTCAACTAGTTTAACATACAACAACAAGTAACAAGAGTAAGATTGCGGTTCAAGGCTTCCCCTACTCGTGTAACAAGCTGCCAACAATGTGCACAGAATTAATATAAGCAAACAAGCTATGCATTAAGCGCAAGTCTCAAAGGAAATACTCATAGATTCATGCCCAACCGATACTAAGAGTTTAGCTAGACATGCTAGTAGTAAACATCATAGAAATAGTAAATAATAACTAAAGTGTCCAAGAAAACAATAGCAAACAGTGCGTGCAGATTGCAGTCTCGGCTGGCGCAGTCGGCTAGCGCATGTCCTCTGAACAAGCTCGTGTGTTTTTCAGTTCTGTCGCTCTCTCTCTGAATTATGGTATCCGCCTCTCTTTTTTGTGATCCTCTCAAACCCTAGACTTCCTCTTCTTTATATACTGCTCAGAAGCTCATTCTTGGCAACTTCCAAATCTGGTGGTGTCAGGATTTGGAAACACCATCATCTGCGTATGGCGCACGGCATTGGTTAGCGCAATAGGTTAGCGCACCGTTGTCAACTCTGCCAATTCTTCTGTTTTCGCCGCTGGCTCCGCAGGCTTGTGTGATGCACGTCCTAAACGCTGCCTGTTAGCGCGTATCCGACTTAGGCCCTCGTTTTGCCCTGAAATACAAAAACACTGGAAACCAGTAATCTTGTACACAAAATAATGCAAACAAGCATAGGGTTAGGATCTAAATAATGTGTATAAATAGGCTCTATAACTCGCCCATTTTTCAGATTGTGATTCAGATTCAAATCTTCAGGGATTGCTGAAGCAGAATCTTCGTGCAGTTTTGTGAGAACCAAATTGCACGAAGATTCTACTTCATATCTTCAGATTGCTTCACCAATGCCTCTCTTTCTGACGGAGGAGTGAGAACCACTGCAACCTGGAGGAGTGGGAACCTCTGCAACCTGCCTAGCCAAGGCCTTCTTGGTTCTAAGCTCGTGTGAGGCTTCTTCAGAGTCTGAGCTAGAACCAGCAACCGCTGAAGCATTCACTTGGTCTCTTGGGCTGTGACTCTGGCTGGCCGTCAAGAGAGACTCTCCTTTTTATGCAGATGCATTGTCTGCCCTTGTGGTGGCCGAAGGACCCGCCTCAGACAGGCTTGCTGTAGGGGTCCAAGTCAGTCGAGGACCTCCTCTGGTTTGCTGATTTGCAGGGCAGAGCTCCTCTTGGTTGCCAGGGGTTTCCTCAGAGGCACTATGCTTCTCTTTCGCTTTCGGGTGCCACCCCTACTGTTGTTCGACTTGCCGCCTCTTGTTCGAACCATTGTAGCTAAGATTTGGGGGTCGAAGGTTGCTGGAGGAGACATGTCGATGTAGCAAGGCCTAGGTCAAAAAACAGTTAACTCGGATCTCCCCCTTTCTTTCCTTTTTCTTCTCCTTTTTTTTTTTCAAATTGGAGACGTGTCGATTCCTGTGCGCACGCCCATATTTGGTGACATCAACCAAAAGTTACAGCTCCAAGTTACCAGGGAGTGCTTCAGCACTCTATTCAGCTGTATTTTCTGTAAAAATAATCTTTGGCGCATAATTTTATTCCTTGGCTCCTGCTTCAGAGGGGATATCGAGGGGCTGTTTTTCCACAGTATTGTTCTTCCTCACCTCCACCCAATGCTTTTGACACTTGATCTTCCCTAGTATTTTTTTCCCTTTTTGCGGCTGTAGATGAGCAGCCAGTGCTTCTTTTTTTCTGTGCCTTCTTCTCTGATTGGTTGACCCTTCAACATTACTGAAGATTTCCTGCACGGTAACACGATATCCCTAGTTCACCAGCATCTGTGAACTACATTATTCATGGGTGAATTGAAGATTTCTTGTATTTGTTCAGAATTGGACAGTGTTTCTAGCAGTGTCCTGTCTGATCACAAAAATAGCATCTCCCCTTCTTTGTTCTGGGCTTTCGTGCAGAAGTTGATCAAGAGGTTGCTGCAGCATTCTCTTGTTCTTTTTATGAACATGTTGTACTCCTCTGACTGGGCTCTGCTGCACACTTCTTTCAGCTTGTTCAAGATCCGCGGCTTTGAAAAATGTGGTCACACCTGAGCTTGCTTTGCCTGTGTACCCAAGTCCTTCAGTTCCTCCTCCATACCTTTGGTAGGCTAGGATTTCATTTAGAATGGATGTCTCTATCTTGTCTGGATTTGACACAAATTTTTGTTGACAATCCTCTTCACCTGTCTCAGCATCATCGGATTGTTTTCCTTGGACAGAGAAGCAATGATGCTCTGGAGCTTGTCTCGTTCTTCTTCCAGTCCACAAATCTTAGACAGCAGGTCTTGGTTGACTTCAATCACCTGTAGGAACTTTTCTTGTATCAGCTTGAACTGTCCAACAATTGAATCTTCTGAAAAGTCTTCGCCATCGCTGCTGTCAGTTTTAACGATCCCATAAACAATGTCGGAGTTTATTGGATCTAAGTTTTCATAATGAAGTACAATGGTCAAGGAAAGATTTTCTTTGTGATCAGCATCATCATCACTATCTTCATCACTCCAATTGGCGGTCAGGGACTTGTTATTTTTCTTTTGGTAGCTCGAGCATTCACTCTGCCTGTGGCCATATCCTTCACATTCCCAGCATTGGATCCCCTTCTGTTTGTCTTTGCTTTCCTCATTATTTTGATCAGCATCCTTGTTTCTTCTCTGGGAATTTTTTCCTCTTTTGTTACTCCCATGGAAGACTGACCTGCATAGGAAGGTTTCTGGTCCATTCTCATCATGAACTTACCAAAGTTTTTGACCAACAGGGACAGTTGTTGGCTCACATCATCTGGTACATTCTCCTTTTCTTTTATCTCGGCTTTCAGTCCAAGGTCTTTCCCAAAGAGTGGTGTAGCATTTTATGTAACTTTCATCTCAAATTACCTTAGTGAACTGATCAGTGCCTCTAGCCTCATGTTCTTGACATCTTGACCTTCTTCTATGCCAGTCACCTTCATATCAAACTTCGAGGTGAGTGATGGAGCGTATTTCTACAGTCTATAGAGTTATTAATTCCCATTGTTTAGTTGCATTTTTGTGTGTGATAGATTACTTTTTTGTCGTGTTCCGCATCGCAGGTGTATCAAGATAGCTTTAGATCTTTATTGCATATTTGGAGCATTCTAGGCCTCACTCAATCACTCGAGAATGCAAAGGAGCAAAGACCTAATCGCGAGAGCATCGACAGAGCCAAAATGCCACCTGAGGTCGTACTTGGTCGTATGGGTCGTAATGGTCGCACAGGCCCACATCCAACATGAAATTTTGCTGCATTACTGATGCGGAGTTATAGCTTCTGCTTAAGCACTCTTTATATCTTTCTGCGGAATTACTCTACTTTTAGAATAAGAAAGACACAGTGTTTGTTCACCCAGTTCGGCAACTTGCCTATGTTTGGAGAGCATGCTCTGATCCTCAAGATTCCACTATCCCAGTTCGAAGTAAAAGGACTCACACCTCTACTTCTCACCTAGCTGAAATCTAATGCTCAGTCTAATCTTTTAGACTAGCTAGCAGCCTGATCTCACAGACTCTCTTCATGCAAACTACACACTCTCAGTAATAAATTGCAGAGAATGGTTCAGCAAAACCTGATGATCACCAATAATCAGGCAAAGAGACTTAAACTAGTTTCTCTAGTACCAGCAGAGAACTCACCAGGCACAGCTAGACTTCCCCCGAGAAAAATTCAGAAGGATCACCCGATAACAAACATTATTGGAAGCTTGACCGATGGAAGGCGAACTCGAGGTACCTCTAATATTAACCTCTATGATATGATATATAACTCATGTTTCCTGTCCAGCAAAGAGCCCAAAAACATTAAAGAGGCTCTGGGAGACAAATTCTAGATAGCTGCAATGCAAGAAAAATTTGGTGACTTTGAAAGGAATGAGGTATGGGACTTGGTCTCTCGTCCAGGCAATGTGAATGTCATTGGCACTAAATGGATATACAAAAACAAGTCTGATGACAAGGGGAATATCACAAGGAATAAAGCCAGATTGGTAGCTCAAGGATATACACAGATTGGAGGAGTAGACTTTGATGAAACCTTCGCTCTAGTTGCTCCCATGGAAGCTATCAGACTTCTACTTGCCCTGGCATGTCAACTGAATTTCAAGCTTGAAATTTCTGTTGTGTTGCTGAAGCGAAGATATAGCTTCTCCTTAAGCACTCTCTGTATCTTTCTGCAAAACTACTCTACTGAAGAATAAGAAAGACACAATACGTTTGTTCACCCAGTTCGGCAACTTGCCTGCGTCTGGAAAGGATGCTCCGATCCTCAAGATTCCACTATCAAAGTTCAAAGTACAAGGACTCACACCTCTACTTCTCATCTAGCCAAAATTTAAAGCTCAGTCTAATCTCCTAGATTAGCAAGCAATCTGATCTCACAGACTCTCTTCGTGTACTCTACTCACCCTCGGTAATAAATAGCTATAGTTCTACCTCTCAAAGTTAGCCTATCCTATTACAGTGTATAGCTCGCGGAATGCTTAAGAACACTCTTTACCAGAGTTGTCATATCTTTATTCCAAACTCTCCCGACAAGTAGTCGGACCCTCTGAGTTCTTCTAACTCAACCTCAGCTCCCACTCAATCAATGACACACTCTGTCAATATTGAGCAGCCTTGATCCACACTCTGCAGCCCGTGATAGTCCCTGTCCGCGGCTGATCACCAAGCTCTGACTGTTCCTTCAACGAGCGGCCAGTTGAACTCTACAACAGTCCAAAATCAAACTCCACGAGTTCTGATTCCTCAGCACCACACGCCTTTTCAACTCATTATATAGAACCCTGCTACCGTAAGTTGACCTCTGTGTGCTCTCTGTGTGTGCTTGGGTTGCTCTCTCTGATCGTGTAGGTTTCTGCTTCCCTCTCCACGCCTTTTCAAGTACTCACACCCCCCAAAAGCGCCAAGCATCAATATCAGAATCTTACTCCTAGATTCTAGCAAGTTTTTTGAAGATTCCGTTGCCAAATTTGAACACCTTGGATCTTTATCTTTTTTAGCACGTGTTGGCGTTTGTTGAGCTCTTTATGACGTCTGCATACCTCTTTGAGCTTCCCCGATGCCAGCCGGATCATGCCGAAGCCTCTCAGTGCAACGCCAGGATTCTGCTCTAACTCTGGACCATCACAGAGTGCTAAAGCAGACTCGCTCTCTTTATAGTTATCTCTTGCCCATTCATCAAATAATGCCTCAGCTTCAGATCTCCAAGAATTGCTGAGGCAGACTTTGGCTCTTTGTCATTGTTGTTTTGTCAGTCTTCAGATAGTGCTCCAGCCATCGATCTTCGGGGAGTGCTTCAGCAGTCTCTTGAGCAGTTTTGTCAAGGATGTCATATCCTCAACAATCTCCCCCTTGGCATTTGACAAAACAAAAACACACCTATAGCTAGACTACTGATTGAGAAACTCTGGTAACAACTAACAACTATGCTACATAATTGTGCTAAGTATTGCACTTGAGTTTAGAGTTCCTCAATGTATGCTAAACATCAAAAGTGATCTAAATTCTACGAGCTGTTCAGGATCAAACGAATAATGTCAAGTCAGGTGAGCATCATAGTTTAATATCTATTACAATATTTCTTTCCCTTTTGGCACAAATGCTGAGGCCTTCAATCATCATCGGGCAGAACCGAGGCAGAACTGCTGGTAGAAGGGTACTCCAAGTCTCGTAGAAGGCTGTCAATCTGGGATCTTTGTATCGAGCTCTTCTTGATTACTTCTGTCGGATGTGCACATTCAAATTTCAGCAAACTAATCATCACCCTGGCTTTTAGAGCTGTGTCCACCGCAAGAACAGGAGCATCAGAGATTGCTTCACCATTCTCTGGAATTTCTCAAGCTGGTTCCATGTCAGGCTCCCCTTCTTCAATATCCACAATATGGCGGCCCTTAATACCTTGTGGTCTAATGTGAACAACTGTGGGGCACTCGACATACCTTCTATGATAGCTTCCAATTCTTCATGTTGGCTGATCATGAACTGATAAATGAGTGAGGGAAATCCAATGCACAGATTGGACTTCGGCTTGCCTGCATGTGCAGCAATCTAATCGAATACAATCTGCCCGAGATTTACCCTTCTCTTCTCCCCAATGCTGAATAATAACAGCCCCATTGCACGACTCACCTTCCTTTTGTGAGAGCTGGGCAACCATTTTCTTACAGCAAATGCATAAACAATAGCATATTTTGTCGTCAAATCAGCAGCATTCAAACTATACGAAACTCAGCCTTTGCATAAACCCCCAATGAGAGCAATAGCTAGCCTATTAGCACTAACCTCTACTATAGGGCAATCATGCTCATCAATTTATTTATCACACCCGGTGTGATCACCACCCTCAGCCTTCTAACAAAACTTGTCCCATTTAGCAAATTATTTATTACTCCAAAGTCTCTATCAATATTTGCTAAGAACTCCTTAACCAAATGCAAGTTGTAGCGTTTAACAAGAGTCAAGGAGCGTAGCAGATTTACCTCTCTCAATATAGAAATCACCTTTGGCACCCGAAATCTCCCAATCTCAAGCAACTTTTCAGTCATAATCGTCTTGTGGTTGATCACCTTCCAGGACCCAACAGCCTTTTTAGACACAAGCCACACTCCTTACTGATCAATTCCTGTCACAGCTGGCATAATTGGAGTGGGTGCAGCTCTTTGGGTGGACGCCTCTGGTCGGGTTCTGGGAGCGATTCTGAAATCCTCAGAATCTATAGATTCTGCTTTAGCAGTTTCTTCATCACTTGATGAGCTCACCACCACGGGCTCTTTCCCTTTGCTCACTGGTTCTTTGGGGAGATGCTGTTCCTCCTCCTCGGCTATTGCCTCCCCACTGGTAGTGGTAGCTTGTTCTTATCAGATGGAGGGGTAGGAACGGCAGCCATCTGTCTGACCTGAGCTTTCTTCGTTCGTATCTCATGATAGGAGCCATTCGAGTCAGTTTTGGACTCTGAAGATGCTGAACCACTCTCTTCACCACTCAGACTGTGGCTTTTGCTTGAGGAGCTCTGAGCCTCATCCACGTCTGAGGCGACAATGTCTGTAGTGGAGGACAGGCCAACTTCAGCTTGGTCGGTGGACGGGATCCAGGTCAACCACGGAACATCTATGGGTTCATTGATCTGCAGCGAGGACACGTGTCGACACCCGAGAGGCCATTCTCTTCAATGCTCAAAAAGGTTGGAGCTTCGAATACCCATATAGTGCTTCAGCACTCTAGATATAAAATGACTTCTGCTGTAATCTTTATTTTCTGAGTTCCTGCTTCAGTAGGGATATCAACAGGCTATTTTTCAACCCAGCACTTTTGAACTTTGTTCCTTTTCACCTCCACCCAGCGCATTCGCCCTTTGTTCTCCTCATGTTTACTTATGATTTTCGCGGCTGTTGAAGAGTGTTGATTGCTTTGCTTCACTCTGTATCTCCGTCTCTGAGGGAAGGTCTTTTCATCACTTCTGCAAGTTATCTGCATAGTAACATGATAACCTTGATTTACCTGCTTCTGAGCCCAGTGGTACTCATAGAATTCTGACTTGTTGATCATTTGATCTTCTTTGAGTCACCTTGTACTTGGTCAGTGTTGGGCACTTTCTTAGTAGATGTCAAGTTTGATTACATGCGTAGCATCTCTTCTGCTTTAATCTGGATTTCCAAGCATGTGACTGATCTAGAGAATGCTTCAGCACTCTTTTGAGCTTCTTTCCTTATACTCTCTCTGGAGTAACTGCGACGAACCCCTTCTGATCACTTGCGCTTTGATCAATCACTGAGGCCTTCACAAATATAGTTACACTGTTTCCTTTCACACCAGTGTATCTGAGGCCTTCAGTCCCACCCACATACCTTTGGTAAGACAGAATCTTATCCAGAATGAATGATTCTCCTCTGTGTGCCTCATGTGTCACTGTCTGTTCACTTAACTTACCAACTGTCTTGGCTTTATCTGATTGATTCTTAGACAGAGAGGTGATGATACTTTGAAGGTTGTCTCTGATTGATTCTTGGACTGTGATTGAAGCTGCTTTCAGCCTTCCTTTTCAAGCTTGCCAGATTACCAGGGACGGAAACCTCATTGCCATCATTATCAGAATCTTCTCTTGGATTCTAACAAGGTTTGTTAAAGATTCTGTTGCCTAATTTGGACTTTATTCTTCGACCATGTGCTGAAGATTTCTGAGCTTATTATGACGTCTGCAGAGTTCTCTGAGCTTCCGCGATGCCAGCCGGAACCTCTCCGTGAGTCTCCAAGTTGATCGGGCATACTGCTCTAGCCCTGAGTCAACAGGGAGTACTGAAGCAGACTCTGGATCTTTGTTGTTGTCGCGTTGTTGCGTTTTGTCAGTCTTCAGATTGTGCTCCAGCCACTAATCTTCAGGGAATGTTTCAGCAGTCTCTTTAGCAGTTTTGTCAAGGATGTCATTCCTCAACATAGTGGAGTGATGGTGTTGGTGGTGGTGATGGTGTGAATGTGTTGTGGTGGTGTGGTGATGGTGTTGGTCTGGTAATGAGGTGGTAGTGGTGTGGTGGTGTGGATGTGTTGTTGTGGGGGTGGTGGTATGGTGTTGCTTTGGTGGTGGGTTATTGTGGTAGTGATAGTATTTTTTGTGGTGGTGAATTATTGTGGTGTTGTGGTGGTAGTAGTATTGTGGTGGTGGTCGTGATAATGTGATTGTGTGGTGTTGTGATGTTAAGGTAGTGGGGTGGTGGTGGTAGTGGAGTGATGGTGTTGTGGGTGTGGTGGGTTGTTGTGGTGGTGGTTTGTGATTTTGATGTTAAGGTAGTGGGGTGATGGTGTGATGTTGTGGTGATGGTGTTGTTGTGGTGATGAATAGTAATTTAAGTCTAGTCTTATATTTTTTTCACTTAAATTTTCAGTAAATAAGTTAAGTTCGATTAATTTAAGTTAAATTAAATTAAGTATATTTAAGTTAAGTACATTATTTTTTTCTTATTGTTCCATATTTGTAGGTGAGATGAATGGATGGTGGTGGTGGGATGACAAGTGATGTGGTGGTGGTGGTGTGATTGGGCGGGTCGTGGGATTGTGGTTGGATTTGGGAATGGAATGAGATTTGGATGGGTGATTGTGGGATTATAGTGGAATTGGGGTTGGTGTTGAGATTTGAGTAGATAGTTGTGGTCAGAGATTGACGGTGAGAAAGAGATGATGAATAGTAATTTAAATATTTAAATTAAATTAAATTAAATTAAATACTTTAATAAATAAATTCAATTCAAACAAACTGACCCTTACATAAAATTATGAAAAATATATTTTGAATAATACTTATAATATATTCAATTCAAACAAACTGACCCTTACATAAAATTATGAAAAATATATTCTGAAAAATACTTATAATATAACACTTAACTTAACATTGCACTCTAGTGCAAATTTAGGCAGTTCAAATAGAAGAGGTGAGCTGGAGAAAATTACTACAAATTCTCACCCACTATAGATGATTAGTTAACATTTGATTAGTCTGTGTCGCACAATTGTTTCAAATCTTGTTGGATTTCTTCAACATGCCCATTGCTGTCTGCACTGAAGTTGTCATCTTTTGAAACATCTTGTTTGCCTGCATTAATGGTTTCGTCCAAGCCATTCACACGGATTCGAACCCGCTTTCCTTTTATATACCGGTACTCCCATTTCGGCGGGGGATATTTCTTCTTTAGTTTGCTGTATTTGTCCATCATTCCTACCTTTTGGAATATTTCTCCAACCATATTTACAACTGACACAGTTGGCCGGACTCCTAGCTCTTCCATGTCGGCAAAGATCTAAGTAATAAAAATGAGAGAATACATGAGTGTGATAACAATAGAAGCAAGATCAGTAATTATCAGTTGCATAAAAGGAACGAGGAATTACAGTACTACAGCTAACAAAGTTAATTACAGGGGGGAAATGCAAAGCTGAACAGTGAGAAGGAACTCGAGAGAATGCAAGCATGCAAAATTGATTACTGTAAATCAGGAATTAAGTGAACCATTACTAACCACAATAAAATTAGTGAAACGTCTATTCACTTCATCAAATTATTCACTGATCAACAAAATCTCAAAAGAGGAAAATGATGAAATAGATACAGAAACAAGTAACAACAATGACCTCAAACATCTTTTCGTGCATGTCTCTTCTGTAATATATGGAGACCATCTTTTCAAAGAAAATTCGTGGCATGCTTTCCAAATTTTCAGAAAATAGTTTCTGCCACAGTTCCTCAGCCTCCTCAAGTCTGCCATCCTCTGATAATGCACTTAAAAGTGTATAATAGCTTCCCATTGTCCTGCCCTGACCTTTACTTAGCATCCATTTGGTCATCTAACAAAGCAATCAAATTGAATCAGACTGTACTAAAGTATTACCTACTAGCAATCTGACTTTAAATGAGTAAGCAAAAGTACCTGAATGGCTCTTTTCCAATCTCGTTCATCTACTAGAGTCTTCAAGGCTTTCTTCACAGTAATCAAAGGAAATTCTAACTCCCAAGCAATAAAGGAATCAAGAGCCCCATATACTTCTTCTTTAACGTTTGACAACTCTTTTATCTACACAAACAACATATAAAGAGTAGAAAACTGTTGAGCAATGCATGAACCTGTTAACTAACCAAAGCCGCTACAAACCAACTTAGCAGTTAATGTATCCAATGTTTTATAGCAATGAAAAAATAAAATGAAAAACCAAAAAATGACAACTTACACATTCAACAAGGTTGTTTGATTTGGAGATGGTCCCAATTTTTCGGTTTGTTTTCCATACTCTTGTAAATCTTGGTCTTGAACCTTTCAGCGCACACACCTGTATTCAAGATTTCAGATATTTACGATTTTTGAAACTACTTACTACTGACACACAGGAAATAAAGGAAACAAACGCAGATGGTGCGACAAAATAAGCAATCCAGTATATACCCAGTCCAATAAAACTCTTACAATACCCATTTACAGAAATGAAAAGAAAAGAAACACATAGGGACCGATGCTCCAGACTGAGAACATACACTAAGAGATGTTGAAGTAAGAATAAATTGACAATTATGTTCAGTCAATCAATCTTTTTTCAGACTGAATATTTCTATGGCACAGTTAAGCTCCAAAAGGAAATCATATAAAACTGTAACGAGAGCAACCTCGACCCCCCGACTATCTATATCCAAGTTCAGAGTAAAGGAGAATTATTATAGAAACAAAACAAAAAAAAAAAAAAAAAACAAAGAAGGAGAAGAAGCAAAGGTTTACCGCAACATTAAATAGGGCTCCGCGGCTCGGGTTGTATTGGGATCTGCTAACAGCGGAGGTATCTGGAGAGTAGAGCATATGATAAAACATTGGAACCGGATTGCAGGGTCCTGATATTAACAAACAATCCAGAAACCACCAAGGAATCAAGGACTGATGTTTGATCCAGAACAAGAACTTATTATGAAAAGAGAAATAAGCTCAGGTGCTGGAACGGGAAGAACACAGGGAAGAAGGTGAAGATAAAATCTGGATAGGAGTATTTCTAATTTCATTTCAGCATCCAATGTGTTAATAATTCTGACTCATACGCAGGGGCGGACCCAGGAATTCAAATCTTGTAGGGCTAAAAAAAAATTTGCTATGCGAATAAATGGGCGACTCATCCCCACATATGTTTCAAATATCAGCAACTACAAAAAAACAAACAAGTAATCAATAGAGTTTACGATTGACTCAAATCAAATTACTGAAAGGTAGTTCACGACTTCAAGTATTTACAAAAGTAATGAGTATTTTATCTAACAGTTTTAGCAACACATTGTCCAGAAAAATGCAACAAACAGCTTAGTAATGGGACTAGATGATAATCCAAAATAAAACAGAGTTTTTGAATGCAATTCCTAAATAAATTGTCTAGAAAAATGCAACAAAAGGTACTGAATAACTTCCATCTTCAGCTCAAAATTGGTTTGAATCAATTAAAGACTACATCAGTGCAATGCAAATCCAGCCGCAATCTTCTAAACACATTACACAACACAAGCCATTTAAGAAAATGTAAAAAGTGAATGCAGGTCTGCCCTAATGGCTACAAAAGGCCCGATATCTGTTCCAACAAACCCAAAAATGCCAGTGGTAGCCACTGGATATTTATACTGTAATTCAGTGAAATGCAAATCCGACCACAAATCACAATCTTCTAATTTCTAAACACAGCCATTTAAGAAAACGTAAAAAGTGAAAAGGTATATGCATCTGATGAATAGACAATAGCAATCCAAAGTTGAGCACTTGTTCAAAGTTCAAATAAGATTTAAGAAGAAATACAGTTGAAGACTTGAAGAGCTTCGAGAAATTGGTCAATTGGAGAAGTGGAGAGGAGAACCTTAGTGAGTACCTGAGTCACCTGACCTAACCGAGGACGAGGAGCGACAATTGACAAGCCGAGGAAGCAGCTGGTGGGCGAGGGCGACAGCCGATAGGGCGAGGAGCCCAGGCAAGCGAGGAGCGAGGAGCGAGGAGCCGAGGACACACCGCAGGGGGATTAGGGAAGAGTGAAGAGGGAAGAACTACGGACTAGGGAGATTGAAAGAGGAGGGGCGGAGGGATGCGCGATAACCCGATGAGTAGATGAGGGAGAAGAGGGGATTTGGGAAAGAAGGCAAATAACATTTTTCTGAAATAATAGAAATATTTTATTTTTATTTTTAATTATTTTTTTTTTTCCAAAATTCTGCCCGGGCTGCAGCCCGGGCAGCCCATAAGCTGCCTCCGCCCCTGCTCATACGGCTTGAACCGTGCATAAACCGAATTACAATAGAAAATTAAATTTGAACCGAAACAAATAGCAAAACATTAATAAGATGTTCGCAATCCTGTATCAATACTCCCCTCTTGGCAGCATCCTTGTCCTCAAGGATGAAACTCAGGAAACTTGGCAATGAAGTCTCTATAAAACTCCCATGTTGCATGTGATTCTGGGTAATCCCTCCATTTAACCAAAATTTTAGTCACTGCTTCATTGTGTCGCTTTGCCACTTTCCTGTCAAGAATGGCCTCAGGTGCTTTAACAGCCCCAACATCACATAGATATTGAGGTAGAGATGTCGGCACTGTTGGAGGATTCGGGCATAGCTTGAGCTGGCTTACATGAAAGACATTATGGATTGCAGACTCCGGTGGAAGCTCTAATTTATAGGCCACATTGCCTACACGATCAAGCACACGAAAAGGGTCATAGAAACGAGGTGACAACTTGTGAGGAATGCGAGACTTAAGCGAGTGTTGTTTGTAAGGTTGCAATTTGAGATAAACATAATCACCAACTTGAAAAACTCTATCCGAGCGGTGTGTATCTGCTTGCTGCTTCATCCGATTTTGTGCCCTCAAAAGATGAAACTTCAATAAATTGATAAGCTCTTCTCTTTTAGAGAAGCTGCGATCAATAACTTGGCAAGCGCTTTCCCCTGGTAAATATGGCAAATGAAGAGGAGGGGGCTGTCCATACATAATCTCAAATGGAGTACTACGGATAGCCGAATGGAAGGTCGTATTATACCAAAACTCAGCCAGCGGCAGCCACTTACTCCAAGAATGAGGTGTATCAGCAGTCATGCAGCGCAAGTATGTCTCCAAAGTCTTGTTAGTGACCTCAGTTTGGCCGTCGGATTGAGGGTGATATGCCGTAGAAAAATTCAAGTCCACTCCATACACCCTAAATAATTCTGTCCATACTTGGCTTCGAAATGTTGGATCCCTATCACTGATAATTGATTGCGGCATGCCATGAAGCTTAAATACATTATCCATAAAAAGCTGTGCAACCTCAATAGCAGTATATGGGTGAGAAAGAGCCAAAAAATGTGCATATTTACTGAGGCGGTCAACAACCACAAGAATACAATGCTTGTTCCCAGAAGTTGGCAGACCTTCAATGAAATCAAGACTAATTGATTGCCAAACTCCATCCGGAATTGGTAGGGGCTGTAGAAGACCAGGTCTAGCAGATAGATCATATTTATTTCTCTGACAAGTCGAACAATTGCGTACATAATTTTGAACTTCAGTGTTCATCTTGGGCCAATAAAATAAGGATTTTATCCTATGAAGTGTAGCATCCCTGCCAGAATGACCTCCTATTGCAGAATCATGAAGCCATTTGAAAATATGAAGTTTAATACTAGAATCATTGCCAATAACCAACTTGCCCTTGTAACGCAGCTCGGCATTAATGTAAGTGTACCTGGGATGGGACTCAGGGTTATCATGGAGATCAGAAATAATTCTTTGCAAGGCTGGATCAGTTTGCCACATCAACTTTACGGAGTCATAGAAACCGTGGTGAGCCTGGGACAAAGTCAGTTGGAGTAGCTGAGAACCCGTGACTCTGGACAGCGCATCCGCTACATAATTTTCCTTTCCTTGCTTATACTGTATTTCAAACGAATAACCCATAAGTTTGGAAAGCCACATATGTTGAAAAGGGGTACTAACCTTTTGATCCAGCAAGAATTTGAGACTCTTTTGGTCCGTTTTTATCACAAATGGTCTATGTGTAAGGTAAGCACTCCATGTTTGAACCGCATGAACCACTGCCAAAAGTTCCTTCTCATAAACGGACAATGATTGATGACGAGGGCCGAGAGCTCGACTGATAAAGCTGATTGGGTGATTATCTTGCATCAGCACAGCTCCTATGCCGGTGTTCGAAGCATCAGTTTCCACTATAAATTGTTTTTCAAAATCTGGAAGGGCCAATACCGGCGTAGAAGATAAAGCAGCCTTCAACGCCATAAAAGCATTCGAAGATTCAGTGGTCCAAGAGAATCCTTCCTTTTTTAACAGAGAAGTTAAAGGACTGGCCAAAATACTATAGTTGCGAATAAATCTGCGGTAATAATTAGCGAGGCCGAGGAAGCTCCGAAGTTGCTTTTGATTTATAGGAACCGGCCATTGTTGGATGGCCTGAATTTTGCTTGGATCAGTGCTGACACCTTCAGCAGAAATGAAATGCCCAAGGTATTCTATCTTGACAGCACCAAAAGTACACTTAGAGAGCTTCAAATATAATTGTTGCTGGCGAAGAATAGAGAATACAACTTCCAAATGATGAATATGGTCAGTCCATGATGAACTATACACCAGTATGTCATCAAAGAAAACCAGTACAAACTTGCGAGCCACGTACCTGAAAATATGATTCATCAAACTCTAAAAAGTGCAGGGAGCATTAGAAAGGCCGAAAGGCATAACTAGATACTCAAAATGACCCGCGTGAGTCTTAAAGGCTGTCTTATAAATATCACTTGGATCCATTCGAAGTTGATGAAACCCTGCTCGAAGGTCAAGCTTAGAAAAATATTTTGAGCGTCCCAATTCATCTAATAAATCTTCTAACAGAGGAATAGGGTATTTATCTTTGACAGTTTGCTGATTGAGTCCCCTATAATCAACACAAAGTCTCCATGATCCATCTTTCTTTTTAACCAATACAACAGGGGATGCATACGGACTTGTGCTATACTGAATAACGCCTTGAGCTAGCATATCCTGAATAATTTTATCAATAGCATTTTTCTGGAGTGAAGAGTATCGATATGGACGCTGGCTAATAGGGTTGGAGCCAGTTAAAAGGGGAATTGTATGGTTGAAACCTTCTCGGAAAGGAGGCAAGTCAGCAGGCTCTTCAAATAAATCTACATAAGTGGAAAGCAACTCTTGCAGCGCAAAGTCAGTGCTCATATCATCATCCATAGCCGAAATATGAGAAAAACAAGCAAAGTCGGAAGAATTGGCCAATAAAGCATCAGGTACTTCACGCAATGTCAATAGTGCAATTTGGGGATTCTGCAAAATTAACTTGTTCAGTTTGCTATTGTTGATCACTTTGGGGTTGGACTTAGTCACACCGCGCAATACATGTTTCTGCTCATTAAGAAAGAATTCCATCCGAAGATTAGAAAAGTCCCACCAAATTGGACCTAGGGTAGTAAGCCATTGTACTCCCAAAACCATATCACAGCAATCCAAAGGGAGGGTACGTATATCAGCATTGAATGTATATCCTTGTAATCTCCATGTAAAATTACTGCAACGAAAGGAAGAGAACATATTATTACCATTTGCCGCAGAAACGGGCATGGGTTTGACAGCTTCTAATAAACAACCAAGTTCCTTTGCTAACTTCAGATCAATGAAGTTGTGGGTGCTGCCCGGATCTATCAGAATATATAACTTCTTTTTTCCATGCTGTCCCACCACCCTCATACAATTAAATGTTGCTGGGCCGTCTAAAGCATTCACTGAAATAACCGGAGGATCATTGCTAGTTTCATCAGGGGTTGTTTCTTGGATATTAATTTCTTCAGAATCAGAAAGCTCGGTATCCTCACATTCCATGACATAAATCTGTGAGCGCTTATGTTTCAAGTGATGACCCGGAGAATAAGGCTCGTCACAAAACATACAAAGGCCTCTAGAACGCCTCGCTTGCATTTCCTCATAAGAGAACTTTCGAGCTGATTTGTCTGAGAATGATTTAGGAATGGAAGTATTAGGTCCAAACTGATTAGGGGTAGAAAGTTTAGGTGGATCTGGGGTAGGCAGGATGGGTGGTGAGGGTTTGGTATAGGTATGAGAGGTAGTTCTATTGTTTTGGTTGAAGGGAGCTCTGGTGAATCGATTTGGAGTTTGCGACAGGGCTGATTCATGTAATCTAGCCACCCTGGCAGCTTCTGCAACACTAGAGGGATTGAACTGTCTCACATGGAGAGCAAGATGAGGGTGCATATTGGTCAAAAATATACTCAAAGCATGAGACGGAGACAACTGCATACGAGTCAGTGCACATTCAAAGTTATCCAAGTACTCTTCCACGGTTTCACTACCTTGTTTTAAGCTAACAAGGTCAGCCAACGGATCATCAAATAACTTTCCAAAACGAGTCGATAAAGCAACAATATACTCAGGCCAAGACGGAAATTGATCGTAACGATAACTCATGAAGTTATGATGCCACTGCAGGGCTTTACCTGCCATATGGAGGGATGCTAATCTGACTTTAAGCTCCGGAGCAGTGCTGTCGAGAAGAAAGAATTGTTCACACCGATATATCCACTCCTTAAGCATTGTGCCATCGAACTTAGGAAACTCGACTTTGGAGATTCGTGTTGCCAAGCCTCCAGACAGGAGAGGATCCTTCTGAATCGCATGTGGATGGCGAATGGGGGTATGACCAAAACCGACCGGATCAGGAGGATCTGGGCTCCGATTCTGGTGAAGTAATGAATCGGAAGTTGAGCTGATGGGTTCGGAAGGGTTGGGCGTTCCTTGGGTAACCAATCGGTTAAGAAGGTCTTTGATTCCGGATAGTTCGTCTGTTAATGCCTGAGTGCGTTCCTCGGACTGGCGACGCACCTCTTCCAGTTGAGCCTTCATCTCTGCCATTGTCTGCCCTCTTGTTTCCACCATGATTTAGGGTTCAGGATCGTTGAATCTGATACCAATGGAACCGGATTGCAGGGTCCTGATATTAACAAACAATCCAGAAACCACCAAGGAATCAAGGACTGATGTTTGATCCAGAACAAGAACTTATTATGAAAAGAGAAATAAGCTCAGGTGCTGGAACGGGAAGAACACAGGGAAGAAGGTGAAGATAAAATCTGGATAGGAGTATTTCTAATTTCATTTCAGCATCCAATGTGTTAATAATTCTGACTCATACGGCTTGAACCGTGCATAAACCGAATTACAATAGAAAATTAAATTTGAACCGAAACAAATAGCAAAACATTAATAAGATGTTCGCAATCCTGTATCAAACATGTTGTTACAAAATAGATATGACTTCACCTTCTCCAATCCAAATCCAGATGCTTCACATCATCCGAAATGAATAAGAAAATCCTCGAGCAGACATACAAAACTTGCTGAAAAATCTAAAATATTATCCTACAAAATTCTTTTCTCAATTTTTCCTAGAAGCAAATGGGGAGATCTAAATAAATAAAACGAAACAGAAAGCGAAACAGAACTGAAGCATTACCCATGAGCCCTAGTGATTACACCTAGGCCTCGGCAACGGAAACAGAAAATCCTGGCCCGGCCCGGCCCGAAAAACATAGGCCCTTTATTATTTTCGGGTCGGGCCGGGCCATAAGAAAAAAATGAGTCCGTGGGCCGCCCGTCGGGCCGAATAAATTTCGGCCCGGCCCGAAAAAATAATAAATAAATAATCATATTTTTTCATTAAAATATTAAAAAAATTAAAATAATCATATTTTTTTATTAAAATATTAAAATTAATTTAAATAAAAACAAAAATTATTAAAATTATTTATTTCGGGCCGGGCCGCGGGCTTTTATTATTAGGCCCGAACCCGGCCCAGCCCTCATCGGGCCGGGCTTCGTCGGGCCTATGCCCGGGCCGGGCCAAAATCGGGCCCACGGGCCTCGTGGGCCGTTTGCCGAGGGTTAATTACACCTCGATGTCAAACACAGTACTCCAGGTTCAACAAAATCGCACCTCACGTATATAAAGCAGCCTCACGACAAGAGGTCGGTCCCGATGGATTCCGGGTATATTTACGGCGAAGACGGCAGCAAACGGATGGCGTGGTTCACATACTACAGAGTGAGAGATAATGGGGTCGCGTGGGGACCAAGGGAGGGAAAGCGCCGGGCATATATCACATCCAGAAATATCTGATATTTTCCTCTCGGTTCATTTGGAGACACTTTTATTCCCAATTTAACCGAGTGAATCAACTAATAATATACTTGTTCTAAATTCTAATTATTACGTTATAGTTTAAACGGTGAGTTTTGCTTTACTTAGCCTCGACCATTGATCTTGTTGTTGAGCTGATCCAAGGGTGCTGGCATCACATATAAAAGTTAGTCAGGACGGTTAGATCTGTTGTTTAGTGCTGCACTTATAATTAATTTAATTTAATTTAATCAAATTTAATTTAATTTAATTTAACTTAAATTAAATACTGTAATTTTGTGGTAATCTAGTAGTGGTAGGTTGGGGTGGTGGTGTTGTGATGGTGGTCTGGTGTGGTAGTGTAGTGTAGTGGTGTTATGGTAGGGTTGGTGGTATTGTGGTGATGTACTAGTGTGGTGGTGTTTGTGGTGATGTAGTAATGGTTGAGGTGGTGTAGTAGTGTGGTTGTGATGTGGTGATGTAGTAGTGGTTGGGGTGGTGGTGTGGTAGTGTTATGGTTGGGGTGGTGGTATTGTGGTGGTGCAGTAGTGTGGTGGTGGTGTGGTGATGCCGTAATGTTATAGTTGGGGTGGTGGTATTGTGGTGATGGTGGTGGTTGAAAGAGATGAATAGTGTTGGTGGTGTTGTTATGGTGGTGATGAATATTGGTAATACTTAACTTAAGTGCTGAAAATTTAAATTCTAAAAAATAGGGACTAGGGCATAAATTGTCTTTCCTTCTTCGATCCACAATTTGCGAACAAGAGTCATCTTCTTAGAGCTTGAGTTGAGAGGCTGCTGAGTGTTGCTAGGAGGCTGTTGAAGGCTGTGAATACAGCAGAGGAGGCTTAAGTGTTGTGCTAAAGACCAACCGGGAGCTAGAGGTTCCTGCCCTTGGAGATTAGGGCAGTGCGGAGTGTAACGGTTGGACCTAAAGATTGTCAGGCGAATCAGGAAAGTCCATAGGTCATTGTACAGGGGATTGATTAAGTCTTGTAGCCTAGCAGGTTCTTGTGTTTGTTGCGCCTCTTTGCGAGACCTCCTACCTGAGATTAGTGCATCGTTCTGAGTCTCCGATCTCAACGTGGATGTAGGCTTGTTTACAAGCCGAACCACGGTAAAATTATTGTTTTCTTGTGTGTAATTTCTTGTTTAGTTACTTTATGTTCAAGCAGGGTACAATTCTAGTATATATTGTTACTTGTGGTTAAGAACGGTAGAATTCCTACAGTGGTAGCAGAGCCTCTATGCTCGAATCTTGTTCGATTCTGAGCAGTTTGATACTCTTCGTGATCAATAATAGCGTTTGGGCCCTTAGTTGTTCCACCTCTCCGTAGGTGTTTGAACTATTGCGGGTTCCCGACCACAGTTTTGACTGATGTCTTTAATTCCAGTTGGATAAATTTGTTGTGACATTTTGTGACTCTGCAAATCCTTGTTGCCTCCTGTTTATAAATGAAAAATGGCTACACTACTGAAGATTACCCCATTCGATGGGAAACGAGAATTTGGAGTATGGAGCATGAAGATGAAATCTCTCCTAAGCCATCACAAAGTGGTAATAGCATTGGAAGCCAGGGTTGAAAAATGGAGTGAAGAAAATAAGAAAAAGAAGGCCGAAATTGATGAGGAGGCCTACAACCTCCTACTCTTAAACCTTACAAACTCTATCCTGCGCAAGGTTAAGGCCTGTCTTTCTCCTTTACAACTATGACATAAATTAGAGTTCTTGTTTGTAAATAGACTGGCACCTAACTTAGCTTACCTTAAGGCATCATTGTTTGCATATAAAATGGACATGTCTAATGTCATTGGTGAGAATCTTGATGAGTTCTTGAAATTAACCTTGATGCTGAAAGACACAAATCATGAGCTTGATAGTACTAGTGCGGCTATGATTTTGATGAATTTCATATCTGATAAATTATCAAGTTGTGAAAGATGTTTTTCAATAGTCTGGAACTGTGCCTAGGTATGACTTGTTTTGTACTACTTGAACTAGGGAGTTAGATTTGAAGCATGCTAAAAATATGTCTGGTGCAAATCTGTTTGTAATAACAAAGCCGGCCCTTTCCAGTTTGGCAAACCTAGGTTTGCTAATAATGACAGTAAGGGTAAAGGCCATAAGAAAAATGATAATAAAAGCCAGATTGAGACTAGAAAATGCTACCATTGTGGAAAAATTGAACACTTAAAAAATTGTTTCAACTGTCAAGCTAAGTGTAAAAATAGAAATAGTCAAGAAACCATGAATGCTAGCTCTTCTAATCTTGCCTGTGAATCTTTTGAAGTTCTGAGTGTGACTGAAAGTGAGTGTATGAGTAATTGGATATTGGATTCTCGCTGTTCTTTTCATAAGTATCGCTTTAAATCTTGGTTTAGTGATTGTTCTTATGTGTTCAATGAAAAGGTTTATATGGGTGACAATAATGAATGTGATGTTATGGGGATTGGATCTGTTTATCTGTCATTACATGATGGTAGAACTGTTACATTGACAAATATGAGCTATGTGCCTGTTTGCTATAGAAGCTGTCCACAACTTCATTTTCAAATTCCCTCCCATGATCGCTTCTAATGGCGGTAATTCTGAGGTTCTTTTCTTGCGCTAACCGAGATACCAGGGTAACTAACACCTTCACAGTGTCTGATTTTTCCCTGATGAAGTCAACCCATGCATATCTAATATAATCATCAACGCACACAAATGCATACCCTTTTTTTTTCCACAGTTTTCCACTTCCATTGGTCCCATCAAGTCCATGTGTAACAGTTGCAGAGGTCTGATTGAGTTGATGTTGCCAATTCTGGAGTGAGAAGCTTTTTTCTATTTTCATATCTGGCTTTCCCACAAATAGTGCTCAGCTCGCCTTTGATCACAGGAACTCCTCGACTAATCCTTCAGCTGCAATCGTCTTCAGAGTTCTTAAATTGATGTGGCCCATTCTTTTGTGACAGAGATTCATTTCTTCTGTGTTGGTTAACATGCATGTTGGTGAAGGGGTTGCTGTACTAACCTTGAGAAGATAGCAGTTGTTCTTTGATCTGATTCCCTGCATTATGCACACTCCAGTCTTGTTAAAAACCTGACAAGAGTTTTGAGTGAACTTTATCTGAAGTGTACCGTCACAAAGCTGGCTGATGCTTATGAGATTTGCTTTCAATTCATCTACGAGCATTACATTGGTTAACTTGAGCATCCCTTTGACTGCCAAAGTACCTTTTCCCAGAACTCTCCCCTTCAAACCGTTTCCAAACTTTACCAGTTGTTCTGAGCAGGGTGTTATGTTCTTCTGAAAAGATCTCTCTCCAGTCATATGCCCAGAGCAACCACTGTCAAAATACCAACTATCTTCTCTTGATGATCTTGAGATATTGACAAGAGCATAGTTCTCAACTCTTTCTTGTCTCTGCGATCTGGGATCAGTAGCTGTTTTTAGGAATCTGATGGTAGACGGGCAGTGTCTTTTAATGTGTCCCTTGTGACCACAGCCATAGCATCTTCGATTTCTGATTCTTAAATTTGTTCCAGATTTCTGATGGTGGTACAGGGGTTGTTGTAGCAACTTCTTGATCATCTTTCTGTGTACTCCTTTTTCAGTGAGATTAACCAATTTTCTAATTGTTCTGGTTCTGACAATGTTGTATTCGTCTTCGCTATTGTCAGTATCATCATCACTCCAATTTGCCGAGAGATTTTGTCTTTCCTTTTTAATTATTTGGGCAGTCTACCTTTCGATGACCATATTCTCCACAGTTCCGCACCCCTTCTTTTTCTCTTTCTTCTCATCCTCATCCTAATCCTGTCTTTAGGGATTTGAGTTCTGGCTAGATCTTGCTTCCATGTTTTTCAAGAATCTCCCAAAGTTCTTTACCAGCAGTCCTAGTTGTCTTCTGTGGAAGGCTTCTTCTTTTCTGTTTCAGCTTTCAGACCAACATTCTTGCTTTTGACCGGTGTATCATCCTTGGTCAGCTTCATCTCAAACTGTTTGAGGGATTCAATCAGTTCCTCCAGCCTCATATGTTTGACATTTTATGCTTCTTCAATGATTATCACCTTCATGTCAAATCTGGTGAACTTTTTATTTGAAAGATCACATCACTTGGTGTTGAACTCTATGATGGATTCTTCTTCTTGCACCTTCAGGTTCTCTTATCGGTTCCTTCGTGAGCTGTTTAAAGAATTTCCCAGGCTCGTTTTGCAGTATTGCAGTTGGAAATCAGTATGAAATTGTTAGCATCTACAGCAGCAAAAATAGCATTTAGAGCTTTTGAGTTACCAGTTGCTCTAGCATCCTCTTCGTCAGTCCATTCTCCCTCGGTTTTTTGTCTTGTGACTCCCCTCTAATCAATGGTCAACGGAGGGGACAATTGTGTCACAACTACTCTCCAAGTCTTCTCATCAATGACTTTCAGAAAAGCCTTCATCCTACCCTTCCAATACCCACAGTTGCTTTCTTCCAATAGAGGTGGCTGACTTGTACTTTGTCCTTCCTTCATATTTCTTGCTTGTCTCAGCTAGGCACTCAGGATCTTTACTCTGTGCGTCGAGTTCCCGCTCTGATAACAATTGAAATTTGCAGCGCCCCTGAGTTACTGATAGTGTACAAGCAGTTGCTATAACAACTCCTTGTTCAACCGGATCTGGTGCAACAAGAAACAAAACATTGAACAGCGAACTTGTTCACCCAGTTCAGCCAATCTGCCTAGGTCTGGGGAGGACTATACCCAGTCCTCAATCCACTAGTCTCCAAGGTACTTCGTACAACAATACTCGACTCCTCGACAATCTATGCTACTCGACCTCAACTAGCACACAATCAGAACAACCTCTGATTTGTGTCTTACTCACCTACACAATTGAATTAATTCATAATAGCTACTCCTCTCATCACACATACTCAGCCTATTCTAATTAACACAATATCTCAGCAAGTTTGCTATAGCACACCCTTGTGCAATTAGCTTGTACAGATTCTGACGCTTTGCTCCAAAACCTTCCGCTGAGCCGCTCGAACTCTGTCGTGACTACTCCTCACACTGGGATGCTCCGCCTCACTTAGTGACCACCTGTCACTAGCGAAAATAGGTCTTCTGTAGATTGTCCTAGTTCTTCCACTCGACAACTCTCCTGCTGCCTTCCTTGATCAACCAACAAGCACGCCCTGCTCTGAATTGGTCCTTTTGATCAAGCACTGACTAGACACTGGTAGTCTACAATCAGTCGATACAGAAACCACACTGATCTGCGCTCACACTCTGCTCACGGTGGTGATCTGATCCTCCGCACAACTCCACTGATCTTTTCTTTTCAATCTCAGGTGCTCGGATGCTCTCTCTGTATTTTTCTCTCAATTCGGATCCCTGTCATGCTCTGCTCAGCCTCCTCCAATAGGAACTCTTCCCCATCAAAATTAGAAAGCCCTCAAAGATCTCAACAATATCATATCTTCTAATTTTTAGGAGATTTGATTTCTTAATCAAATCTTCAAGCTTGAGGCACAGAAATCTTTGTTGGGATATTCTTAAAATATTTGGAAGCCTTTCGTTGCACTGCAACTTCATATCTGGGCAGTTTTCTCATGGGGTCAAAACCGTTGCTCTGCTACTACAGCTCCTGCTGTAGCAATTGCTTGTTCACTGGGCTTGTACACTCTGATAGGTTTTGTCAATTGAATGCCATTTGCATTATCATACTAAGCTGAGTAGTTAACAGAGTAGGCTAGTCTATGTGATTAGACTGAGCATAGATTCTAACTAGGTCATAAGTAGAGATTGCTCTAGCAGATGCTGAGCTGGTGCATGCGTACTTTAACCAATAATAGTGGAATCTTAGGGATTGGAGAGAAGTCCCCCCAGACATAGGCTGTAGTCGAATTGGGTGACCAAAGTGCTTGTCCGCTTTATGCTTTGGTCTTAGCTAAATTATTCCGCAATCGTCGCAAACAGTTGCTATAGCATCATGATTGTCCCAGACACCCACAACACATTGATTTCACACTTAATGTACTTTAGGATTTTAGAAGATTTGAGCATAATATTTGGGAAATGCACTTTAGGCAATACACTAAATATATAGATTTTAGAGGATTTCGACAATGCACTTAATGCACTTTTGCTATTTTATATCGCAATTTGCTAGCTTATTTGAGCATATATGTAACGATGCACTTTAGGACTTTGGAGGATTTCATATAATATGTAGCAATGCACTTTGCTACTATTTGTGTTTTACTAGTTTATTTGAACATATATGTAGCAATGCACTTTAACAATGGACATTAAAAATGCAATTTCCAAAAAATCTAATATGTAAGTGCATTACATTCATAACTTAAACTCAATACACTTTGTGTGCTTATAATATCAAATTGAATATAGTAAAATGAGTTTTGCTACAGGGAAATGGGTCTTACTATAGTGAAAGTTTTGTCATATTTGACCAAAGAGAGAAAATTAAACTACAAATTGACTCTACTATCATTTGATGACAAAAAGATGTTCGTTTGATTTCTTCCTTCCATGTCACTTGGTCATATGTGAGTCATTTGATCAAGTGACTCAAAAAGTAGCTTAGGAATGTACTTTATTAGGGGTACGTCAATTGAACTCCCCATATATATTTATAGGAACGCGCAAATGAAGCCCTTTCAATAAGGTACATTTCAAATGTACTTTGTAATTAATTTAATTAATGATTCATAATGTGACACATTTAACTAATTAAATATTACTTTTGAAATAATAAATTGATCAAAAGGTAAATTTGACTTTTGACCTATATATTTTTCTCTCTCTATTCCTTTCTTTTTTTCTTTCCAATAATATTCTATCTCTCTCCTTATTTCTATCAAACCCACATGTTACATGTGTTCTTCTATGAGTATTATTATTTTCATAAATTTATTTTTAACACGACCTAATAATGCACTTTAATATATAAGAAAAATTTTATAGATTTAGCAATGCACTTTATCTTTTTGGGCATACCTATAACAATGCATTTTACATTTTAGAATATTGAACATACATATATCAATTCACTTTGAGTGTTAGACTATTTAAAAGTCAATGCACTTTCATATGAGAGTTTTAATGAGCACTTTATTTATGAATAATGCACTTTCATGATAGAATTTTAATGGATACTACCAATGCACTTTATTTACAAATCAATGCAGTTTTTTAAAACTATTTTTGAAATATTAAAACTCACTAATTAAATACACTTTGAGCAAAAAAAGTCTAAACTCATAACAATATCAAAACCCATTTCTCAAAAATGCAAACTCGTCAAATCCATAAAAGTACAAAAGGACTAAACGTAACACAAAATCTAACACACCCTTTCATTTCACCAAATAATAAAAATTTCTAACTTTTTTGTTACCACCAAGTGAGGATATGTGAGTCATTTATTAAATAATCAAATGACTTCTAAAATGCGTTAGGGATGTAGACCTTGAGGGCCTCAAATGAGCGCCCTCAATATATATATGGAAGATCAAATGAGACATGTCTAAATTTTTGAGACGGTGTGATAATTAAATAAGTTGGATCAAATCTAATCAATAAACAAGATATATTTCATTTTAATTTTAGATTAATTCATAAATAATACAATTAAGGGTTATGTGGGTATGATTAAATATTTTATCTATAACCGGATCCCGCTAAAAAGGCAATCCCCCACGCCGATATGATTTCACACTCGATTCTCCGTGAACTCTCGAAAATCGATTTTGCCACACAATCGGCAGTCATTCGGAGATCATCCGGTGGATATCTAAGCGCAGCTCGTCGGAGACTCCATGGGAAAACCAATGCAGCATCGGCTCATACCCTTCATTCCCCACGAATAAAAATTTCTAATATCATATCGGTAGAAAAATCAAAATAGGTGTTTACTGAAGAGGCTGAATTGAAATATGAGGTAATCTGTTGTTACTTGAATTTTATTTCTTACTTGTTTGTGATTTCTAGATGTTATTGGCAACATGAACAAGAAGCCCGAAGTTTACGAGGAACCCTAATTTTCATTATTGCACTTTTCCTTATGAAATTTTGCATTTTTCAGATATTTTTATTTGACGCACTTAATAGAAATCGATTTCCTCAAGAAGCTTCTCTTGATCAAGCAATTAATGAATCACATTGTTTTTTGAGGATAGTATTAGAAATTATTAGGGATATAACTGTACATTAAACCTGCATTTATTTTATACTTCCTTATATATATTGTAATCACCCATGATAATAAACAGAACAATTATCATCTTTCGATCTGATTCCATCCCTAACCTAATTTCAGTAGCCGGCTACGTCAAGCACCGTTGTTGTTCTCATCGCCCGACGTCGCTCTTCTTCTATCATCATGTCTTATGTTGTTGTGAAGGATACGCAAATATCCTTTTCATCTCCTTACTATCTACATCCATTTGATCATCCGGGTCTTTCTATTTGTCCTGTAATTTTTAAGGGTGATAACTATGATGATTGGGTGATTGCTATGCGCAATTCTCTGCGTGCCAAGAGAAAACTCGGTTTTGTTGATGGAAGCATCATCAAGCCGAAAGCATCAGCTACTTAGTTTCCGACTCTTTAGGATTGGTATATGGTTAATTCGATGTTGGTCAGTTGGGTTATCCAATCAATTGACATATCAATTCGCTCCTCAGTAAGCTATTTTGATAATGCAAATGACTTGTGGGATGATCTTCGTCATCGATTCTGTGTTGGAAACGATCCTCGAAAACTCCAACTTTGTTATGAACATCGCTGTCACCAATCCGGGTTGACTATTGCTGCTTATTATAACAACTTGAAAAAATTATGAGATGAGTTGTCTACATATATACCACTTCGTCATTGCACTTGTGGAAAATGTAGATTTGACTTGAATTCCATTTGGGCGCAAGAACATGAAGAGGAGCGTGTGCATCAATTTTTGATGGGGCTTGAAGATGTCTCTTTTGGGTCTCTTCGATCTAATTTGATGGTCGTAGATCCTCTTCCCTCTTTGAATCGGGTGTATGCACTTGCGATTCAAGAAGAACGTCTCAAAACTGTTGTGTCATCTCGGGACTCTCTTCCTAACACCTTAGCACTAGCAGCTCGCAAACATAATCCTTTTGTTTTTAACCAGAGACGACATTATTTGTGAACATTGTGGTCACAAAGGACACGACAAAACTTAATGTTTCAAACTCAATGGGGATTCCGATTGGATGAAGAAGAGATGGGCAGCTCGCGATAAACTTAGCAATGCTACTCAAGCTCGCGATGTCCCTAGCATCACCTCCAATCTGGCAACCCGAGGAGCAGCCAATGCTACTCAAGTCTCTTCTCCAAACCCACATCTTTTATCCTCGTCAGCTCGAGGTGATTTGGGTCCGAGTTTATCTGATGAACAGTGGAATGTTGTCATGAAAATGCACAACGCAATGCAATCTGGATCACAAAATTTGGGTAACGCTTCTACTTGGATTCTAGACACAGGCGCATCTTTCCTTATGACAGGCGATTCTAATCTTCTCCACAATATTGTTGATGTTAACTCTTTTTCTATCAAACTTCCTGATGGACGCATCTCTGCTTCTACAAAGAAGGGTCATATACACATGGGAAATATTTGTTTATCTCATGTTTTATTGGTTCCTAATCTGAGTTGCAATTTATTATCTATGGCTCATTTGGCAAATGATCTTAATTTGCTAATTCTTCTCACAAAACAGTTGTGTGTCCTTCAGGAAGTCAATTCGAGGATCGTGATTGGCATGGGTAGACAATACGGTGGAGTTTATTGGCTTCAAGCACTGGGATCAATGGCTTCAGCTTTTTCAGCTAAGTCGTCAGTTAACAATGCAACTTTGTGGCATCGTCGTCTTGGCCACCCGTCTTCATCAGTTTTATCTTCTATTTCTCATTTTGACTTTGATAAACATATTTTAGAGCAAATTCAGCCATGTGACTCATGTTTCAAAGCAAAACAAACAAGAATTGAAGTTTCCGAGAGTTTGAATAAAGCTGCTGATTTGTTCGATCTTATTCATTGTATTTGGGGCCCTTATCGTACTCCTTCATTTGGCGGAGCTCGTTATTTTTTTTACTATTATTGATGATCATTCTCGACATGTATGGGTTTCTTTCTTGAAAGCAAAGTCTGAAGTTCCATTACTGCTCCAAAACTTTTGTGCATTTGTTCGTACACAATTTGGTCATGGCGTACAGCGTGTTCGTGCTGACAATGGGACTGAGTTTTTGCCACTACGCCCTTATTTTGCTGATCATGGAATTTTATTTGAGACATCTTGTGTAGATACACCCAAACAAAATGGCGGGGTAGAGCGCAAACATCGGCATCTACTCAACGTGGCTCGAGCTTTGCGTTTTCAAGCACATTTACCTATTTAGTTTTGGGCTGAATGTGTCTCGACAGCTGCATTCATAATCAATTGCACGCCTACTCCATTGCTTTCAAATCAATCTCCATACGAGGTTTTATTTAAGAAGATACCACCCTATACGTCGCTTAAAGTTTTTGGATGTCTTTGTTTGCTAGTCAGAATCCACGTGCTTCAGATAAATTTGCTTCCCGAAGCCGTAAATGCATATTCGTTGGATATCCCGTAGGGAAACATGGGTGCCGTCTTTATGATCTTGAGACAAAAGATTTCTGTATTAGCAAGGATGTTGTTTTCTTTGAAAATCATTTTCCATTTAGCATGCCGACGTCCTCTGAATCAACCGGCACTTCACTCATAGTGCCTCGATCTCCAGCGGAATATGATGAGACACCAACCCCTTCCGATGATAGGGGGAGTTTTATTCATTCATCGGATCCAATTGATAATTCTCTAATAGTTGATGATGTGATAGAGAGTCACGAAAATGAACTTATTGATGCTCCATCTTCATAGCAAAATTATATTCCTACTCGTCAGAGCACACGAGCCAGACAAACGTCAGTCCGTTTAAATGATTGTATTTGCAATACATTCAACCAAAATCATTTTCATATGATATCTCTTATCCTATAAGTGCTTTTACATCTTGTGATAAGTTTTCGGGTTCGCATACTCGCTTTCTTGCAGCTGTTACTGTAGGAATTGAGCCTAAAACTTTTTCTGAAGCGGTTAGATTAAAACCTTGGCGTGACGCTATGACATCAGAATTGAATGCGCTTGAGCGTAATCAAACATGGACAATTTCTCCTTTACCTATTGGAAAGGTTCCTATAGGATGTAAATGGGTTTACCGCATCAAGTATAACTCCAACGGGTCGATTGAGCAACATAAAGCTCGTCTAGTTGTTCTTGGAAATCGTCAAAAAGAGGGTGTTGATTATAATGAGACTTTTGCCCCTGTTGCAAAGATGACTACTGTTCGTGTTTTTCGCTCCATTGCTGCTATTCGTGGATGGGAGTTACACCAAATGGATGTTCAAAACGCCTTTCTCCACAGTGATCTTGATGACGAGGTATATATGAAGCCTCCTCCTGGCCTTCCTCATGTTCCTTCTGATCATGTTTGTCGATTGCACAAGTCTTTTTATGAACTTAAATAAGCTCCCCGCAATTGGTTCGCTAAACTATCTGCTTCTCTTCGAGCATTTGGATTTCGTCAAAGCTATGGTGATTACTCATTATTTTCATATAAAAAGGATCACATTATTTTACATGTATTGGTTTATGTCGATGACCTCGTAATTGCCGGAAATGATCCTCTATCAATTTCAAAATCCAAGGCCTATTTAGGTTCTTGTTTTTATATGAAGAATTTGGGCACCCTAAAGTACTTTCTCGGATTAGAAATTGCTCGCAACTCTTCCGGTTTATTTCTATCTCAGCGTAAGTACACTCTCGATATTTTGTCAGAGGCCGGTTGACGTGTAATATTTTTGTACTCCAAATTCAATGAATATGAAGTTCCAATGCAGGTCAAAAACAATTTGTAAACCGAAGTATTTCGGATCGTCCAAGGAGTAAACTAAGCTTATGCACTACATAACATCTAGTTTTGTTTAGCTACTCAATTTGTGAATTGATTTTCTGTAATGATTTGGATTAAGACAAGCAAGCTAAGGTTAAATTGCCAAATTTCAAGAAGATTCCAAGGTTGATTTCACTTGCCTAGTGTTTTCTAATAAAGTAACAAAGATGAATGGATGATTGAAGACTATAGAGGTTATGAATAGACCAATCTTCTAAATTAGCTTTCGCTCAAATTTGATTATCAATCTATTACGGAAGTCAAATCTCAATCTCTCAATATATTGATTCGCTCTAACTTCCTCCACTAATCACAGACAGTCGATATGATGATTAGTAAAAGAGTTCGGATTAAGCTAACCTAACCTCTAACTTATCTCTTTCGGCTACTTTCCTATGTCAATAAGATCAAAGCTAGTTTTACTCTCGTCTTTCCTAAGTATGTATCTCTCAATAACGTACTTAAGTTAAAACGGATTCATGCTGGCATTCTTTCAAACATCTAGCATGCATAACTTGACATACTTGAGTAAAACCGTAATCCATCAACCATCCACCTAAACCTTCGTTTAGAACATCATCACAATACTTTGAACACACTAGACAAGATTCATCAAACCTTGGAATTAGGGAGATTACTCACAATACATGGAAAATGATTTCATTGTTTTCGTAGATAAAGAACGAGTTACAAATCCAATTCTCTAACGAAAATAATAGATTACAATCATGCACTCGAGTAACAAGGGATCGAAACACGTCTTTTCTTCCTCCTTTTCTTCTCTAGTTCGTGCTCTTTTTTCGCCCCCAGCTCGTCCTGTTGCGTCCAATCTAATCTGCCCCCCTTTTTCTCTTTTTCCATCCCTTCAAATTCTATGAAAATAAGATGAGCTGTCCGTATCAGTCGTATCAATACGGTCGATACGACCGATACGATCATATCCACTCCCTACGGTCGATACGACCTCAGCTGGAAAATCAAAGATTCGTCACGGTCGTATCGACCGTGCCGATCGTATAAATACGGGCAGTCCGGGAGATACGGTCAGTACGGGCTTGGGGAGTTTGACATATTCCTCGACTCTTTTGCATGTAGTTGCCTCTAACTTTACTCTCCATGGCGCCTGAGCAGATTGGGCTTGAAATAAGAAGGAGAGAGTGCATAATGGTCATAATACTCCAAAAATAAACGAAAACAACCAATAAACACAAGCGAGAATCGGCCGGGAATCCAACCGATCAAACACTCCACACTTAAAATTTGATCGTCTCAAGCAAACAATCAAGACATGTTATATTATATTCAAGACTCTCTATCCCAACTTAAGCTTTGAATAATAGAGTGATGACCACCAAAGCACGGGCTTCACGAACTCTAGCCCCACACCTCACACTAACACTTCAAACAAATTGCAATCAAAGACTTTTTCGAGTCGCGTAAGAATACATGAGGGCACACACTCAAGAAAATCAGTACTAGAGCCAACCAAAACCAAATCTCGCAATCTATTCATTTTCAAGGCAAAGCATTCGAAACAAGGGTTTATACACAACATCCAGAACTCATATCCAAGCCTTGGACTTTGCATCACAATTCATAAGGAAAGAGGAGTTCGGCAAAAATTGATTTTCAAAAACAGTCGTGAACCAATTGATGCTTACGTGCTAACACAAGAGTCATTCTCTAGTATAACATGCTAGCATACAAGCAAATTGTAGACTTGCACAAAAATGATATGGCAGGTAGGCATAAAGTCAAGCTCTTACTATTTCTTTTTTTTTTTTTTTCTCAAGGCTTTCGAGGAGGAACTTTTCTTCCTAACCTCGGCCTTTTTTTTTTTTTTTTTCTTTTTTTTTCATCATTTTTTTCATTGGGTGCAAATACTTTCGAGGGGGAACTTTTCTTCCTAACCCTCGGCATTGCAACTAGACTCGGACAATAAGAACTTGACAGTAAGCCCAAAGAGAGGTTGAGGATGCGCAAGAAATAATTACAAGCGAGGAGCTAAGCATGCAAACAAGAGTCACCTAAAAGCAATGCAATCTCAAGGTTTATGCATTATGTAAATGATTTAAAAAGTGCAAGCTACACCAAGGTCGAAAGCAAGCAATGAAAAATTCCTAGAATGCGAGATAGGCAACAGATAACAATAATAATGACTCACAAGAAGGCGCGATCATGAGAACTTACTCGGCCCTAGGCTCTAAATCAGTAAAATGAAAGAGGCTAGATGCGACATGCGAAACTCGAGCATGTTGATCCCAAGCTTTAAAGAAGTGAAATACTCTTATAACAATATGCTCAATGAATATTTTGCACCAACCACTCAATGCATATTCAAGCAAGTTAATCAATGAAACACTCAATTAATATGCACCAGCCCCTCCACACTTAAAATAAAGCTTAGTCCCTAAGCATAAAAATTAAGAACAAGAAGAATGCATAGGAACTCCCCTAGTGAGCATGGCCATTTCGTGCTAGAGTCAACATATTGTTGCCACCGTGATGACCTGAAAATGGGAATAAAGGTGGATAAATATAGCACAATTAAGTTCATCAAATTCATCGCCAAAATGAGATATGAAACATATATCTATGACAATGAAATAGCCCTCACGATGAGATTTAAACAGTTCAGAATTCCATAAGGACACAAAACAGCAACAAGTAAATGTCCACAACCAACATAGCCAAAAAAAATAACCACCAAGAGCAGTCAAGTCAATATAGCATGGCACCTAATGGTAGTCACTCAGCGCCGCGCTGGGAAGGTCCGGCATCATCATCACCCGGGCCGGTCCATGGCATAAAGTAAAGCGGTGGAAAATCGTGAATTCCTCCGGCTTGAAGTAAAGCGGTGATAGCCCTGGTCGTCCACTCCTGAGAGCGCATAAGATAGTCTAGATGGGGACTGTAGTCAGGAGCTTGATGTGTGGGCTGAGCATCCTCTTGCGCCGCTAGTGGTGGAGGCGCAGTCACGTGTCGGTGCTTCGAAGCACGACCAGCCGCTGTAGAAGGGCCACCTGTCCTATGATACCATGTACCATCAGGTAACACCATCCGCATTTGCCTAAGAGCGGCAAGGTCCAAAACTGGGAACATGCCCGGGGCGGCCGGTGGAAGTTCATAGCCAAAAGCTTCGGCGAGCGCAGTAATGAAGCCACCACCACCAAGAACGTATCTCTGATCATTGTTTTGGAACTCTTCAAAGCGGAAGGTCAAGTATGATATAACGTCAAACTCCACGCCCGTATCAAGTGCGATGAGGAGGTCCAAATCCTGTTGAGACACTTTTGTCCCACCTTCAACACGCGGATTGAGTGATGTCGCAATGATACGATGCATATATTTCCATTCCGCGTCTCTAATGCACGTGGAGGGTGGGCTAGGAGTGAACACTGCGTCTTGCCCGAATAACTTCCGCCAGAATTCTGTCCGCTCAATGTCACTAACCAAAAGAATAGTACCCTCCAAAGGAAATCCCAGGATGTCATGGAGGTCCTCTCTGGATAGGTGGCGCTCTTCATTCCCCAATTGAAATTTCCAGGCAGTCACCCTCTGCCCTTCGATCACAGCTTCAAAGGAAGCAATAAACTCATGGACCATGTTTTTATGAGTTGGCCATTTAGCTCCCACAAGTATCCCAAGGCCGAATCGCAGCAGCCGGCTGTTAACTGAATCAAAGATGGAGAACCTGTGCATTGTCGTTAAGTCGGGCATGGAGGTGGGCACAATTTTCTTCTTTCCATCGAGGATGCGCTGAAGCAGCTCTGCGGACCTTGGATTGATGAACTTATATGTCTTAGGGAATGGAGGAGGCAAACCGGGGCAGCGAGCAATGTTCTTCTTCCTGCCGGTCGTGGGCTGTTTTGTGGGCGGCATTTTGGTTGAGGAGCTGAGAAACGAGCTGAGGGCTGAGGTTGAGTGACTGGGAATTGTGCGGTCAAGTGTGCGAAGCTGCTGCCTTGTGGAGAGTCGATGGAGCTGTTGCGGAGTATGGGTTGAAGAGGGCTGAGTGCGGCGCTAGGGTTAGAGCAGGGCGGTCGAGTGACGGAGAATTGAGTAGGGGCTGAGCGGCTGGTCGAGGTCACTGGCCAAGGTCGTGACGGCTTGGAGTGAGGGCAGAGTGAGGTCCGAGCAGCCGACTGGCTAGGAGGTCGCTGGGAGTGTGGCTCTAGTGTGGTGGTCCCGCGCGGGGGTCTGGGCCGCTCCTAGTCGAGCGGCCGGTGCGGAACGGTGGGCGCGCGAGGGTGGAGAAGGTTTTGGGGAATTTGGGGAAATCGCGAATTCAAAATCTGAAATTGCGATTTAGGTCAACTAACAGCCGATGGACTGTATCGATACGGTCGGTACGACCGACTCGACCGATACGAATATATCCACTCCGCACGGTCGATACGACCCCCTTGGAGATTACTTGGACCGTATCGACCGTGTCCATACGACCAACACTGTCACGATGGCCAAAACGGGCCGTACGACCCAGCCGAACCAAGATGATGTCGAGAAGAACTAAACCCCAAACACTGAAATAAAATAAGAAGACTAAGATGCAAGCCAAACACATGACTCCTAACGCAACTAAAAGAAGAAGAAAAATAAAAACAAAAGCAAGAAACAAGAGGAACTCACAGAGCGGGTTACTTCCCGAAAAGGCCTAATTTAAAGTCTTGGCGAGACATAGCTAAGGGCTCGCAGGATCAATCCAAATGGTAGCTCACATAGCCTACCTCTTTTTCTAGCCCGTGATACAATTTAATTCCATGCTCATTAACCTTAAACAACTCCCTTTCAGAATTTAAAAGCTCCACATGCCCATCATCAAATACTTTATGAACATGAAAAGGGCCCGACCACCTAGTCCTTAACTTACCGGGAAAGAGTCTCAATCTTGAATTGAACAAAAGAACTTGGTCTCTTTGTTTGAAGCTCTTCCTCACCAGCTTCCTATCATGCCATCTCTTCGTCTTTCCTTGTAGAGGAGCGCGTTGTCATAAGCATCCAAGCGACTCTCGTCCAATTCATTCAATTATAAAAACCGCTTCTCTCCTGCAGCACATAAATCAAAGTTCAATCGTGTAATTGCCCAAAAAGTCTTATGCTGCAACTCAACAGGAAGATGACATGCTTTCCCATAAATCAATCGATATGGAGACATTCCAATGGGGGTTTTAAATGCAGTACGGTATGCCCAAAGTGCATCATCTAGCTTAGACGCCCAATCCTTTCTAGACCGACTAACCGTTTTCTCAAGAATAACTTTGATTTCCCTATTCGAAACTTCCACTTGCCCGCTAGTCTGTGGGTGATAAGGAGTGGCAATCTTATGGTAAACACCATACTTTCTCAGCAGAGCTTCAAAATTCTTCTCCTTAAAATGAGACCCTCCATCACTAATAACCGTACGTGGTACGCCAAATCTAGGGAAAATAATCTTCCTAAATAGCTTCGTAACAACTTTAGCATCACAAGTAGGAGAGGCCACGGCTTCTACCCACTTAGAAACATAGTCTACAGCTACTAGAATATACGAGTTTCCAAAGGAGGTAGGAAAGGGACCCATAAAATCTATCCCCCAAACATCAAAAATCTCTACCTCTTGAATAGGATGTTGGGGCATCTCATTGCGCTTAGAAATATTACCACTCCTTTGGAAACTATCACATCTCTTGGCGTACTCGTAGGAATCCTTGAAAAGTGAGGGCCAATAGAATCCACACTGGAGAACTCGTGATGCAGTCTTGTTTCCACTACCATGCCCACCATAGGGAGAATCATGACATTGAGCAAGAATGCTCATCATGTCCTCCTCAGCCACACAAGTCCGATAAATTCCATCTGCACAAAGTCTGTAGAGGTAAGGCTCATCCCAGTAATACTTTTTCACATCATGCAGAAACCTCTTCTTCCTGTGATGACTAAGATCAGTAGGAAGTAGGCCACAAACTAAATAATTCACATAATCTGCATACCAAGGAGCTGCTTGCAGCTCCACTCCCATTAAGCTCTCTCCTATGAACAAATCATCTATGGGAGTTGCTGTCACCCTAGCTTGGGGATCTTCTTCTAACCAAGAGAGATGATCAGCTACTAGGTTCTCTACCCCTTTCTTATCCTTAATGAGAATATCAAATTCTTGGAGTAGGAGTAGCCACCTAATCAATCTAGGCTTAGAATCTTTCTTAGCTATGAGGTACTTGATGGCAGCATGATCGGTATAGACTATGGTATGCGATCCTACAAGGTATTGTCAGAATTTTTCAAAGGCAAACACGATGGCAAGCATCTCTTTTTCAGTGGTGGTGTAGTTGGCCTGGGTTTGGTCAAGGACTTTACTTGCATAGTAAATAGCGTGTAGCTTCTTATCAACTCGTTGACCTAACACGGCACCTACTGCATATTCACTTGCATCACACATAAGTTCGAACGAGAGTTCCCAATTGGGAGGCTGCATAATAGGAGCGGAAGTCAAGGCATCTTTAAGCCTAGTATAGGCTTCAAAACAAGCATCATCAAAATGGAAATCAACATCATGGCATAAGAGATTAGTGAGGGGTCTAGCTATCTTGGAAAAGTCCCTAATGAAACGCCTATAAAACCCAGCATGATCCAGAAAACTCCTAATCCCCTTAACATCCCTAGGAGGTGGAAGTTTGGCGATGACCTCTATCTTAGCTGGATCTACTTCTATCCCTCGGTTGGAAACTAGATGTCCCAAGACTATACCCTCTTGCACCATAAAATGACATTTTTCCCAGTTAAGCACTAAATCAGTCTCAATACATCTCTCAAGAACATGGGAAAGGTTAAGAAGGCAATGATCAAAAGAAGACCCGTAAACCGAGAAGTCATCCATGAAGACTTCCATCTCCGTTTCTATAAGATCCGAAAAGATTGCCATCGTGCATCTTTGAAAAGTTGCAGGGGCGTTACAAAGTCCAAATGGCATTCGCCTATAAGCGAAAGTCCCATAAGAACAAGTAAACGTCGTCTTCTCCTGATCTTGTGGATGAATGGGTATCTGGAAAAATCCACTGTATCCGTCAAGATAACAGAAGAAGTTATGATTGGCTCATCTCTCTAGCATTTGATCAATAAACGGAAGAGGGAAGTGATCTTTTCTTGTGGCCTTATTCAACTTACGGTAATCGATACACATACGCCAACCAGTAACGGTTCGTGTAGGTATCAATTCATTTTGCTCATTAGCCACAACAGTAAATCCTCCCTTCTTTGGGACAACATGGATTGGGCTAACCCAGTTTGAATCAAGAATAGAAAAGATAATGCCAGCATCCAACAGTTTCATAATCTCCTTCTTCACTACCTCACTCAAATTGGGATTCAACCTACTTTGATGTTCCTTGGATTATCTAGCCTCATCTTCTAACTGAATCCTATGCATGCAAATACTAGGACTTATACCGGTAAGATCATCAATTGAATATCCCAAAGCTTTCTTATACTTCCTAAGAACATGCAACAACCTAGAAGTCTCATCCCCATTCAAAGCAGAATTCACAATCACCGGATATGCTGAATTTTCATCAAGGAATTCATACCTTAGGCTTGCCGGTAGAGCTTTGAGCTCTACCTTGCAAGACTCCTTACCTTCTTGGACCATCTTCGAGATCTTGCTCCCCTTATCCTCTTCCGTGCTGCCTTCTCCCAAATCAATAGCCCTCATGCTATGCTCATTAGTATCTTCAAAACTCAAAAGGTTAGATGAAGATAAAACACAATGATATATCAAATCACATGAGCTAATACGATTGCAATCAAATGATGAGCATGGTGTCTTGCATGACTTTTCTAGACTAAATGCAATCTCTTCTTCACCAATATGCAACACAAGTGAGCCATGTCTAACATCAATCACGGCTCCAGCGGTAGCTAGAAATGGTCTACCTAAAATGATCGGTACTTCCTTATCCTCCTCCATCTCTAAAACAATAAAGTGAACGGGAATGTAGAAATTCCCTACTCTAATGGGAACGTCTTCAAGAACTCCTTTAGAATATCTTGAAGAGCGATCCGCCAATCTCAAACAAATAGATGTAGGAGTAAGTTCACCAAGATCTAGCTTTTTGCAAAGTGAATAAGGCATAAGAGAAATGCTAGCTCCTAGATCACACAGTGCATGCTCGATGATAACATTACCAATATTGATAGGGATGGAAAAACTACCCGGATCTCCTAACTTCTTAGGTAATGCATTTTGAACTACGGCACTACATATCTCATTCAATGCAACAGTTTCATGCACATCAATCCTACGCTTTTGAGAAATGATATCTTTTAAAAACTTTGCGTAAGTAGGGCCTTGAGAGATTACCTCCGTGAAGGGCAGCGTTACCTGAAGCTTTGTTAGCATATCCGAGAACCTCTTGAAGTGAGCTTCCTTGTTGCTCTTAGCTAGCAGCTTTGGAAATGGCACTTTATGCTTATATATCGGTACCTCGACAGCTACATCTCTCTCAACCGGTGTGGGTTCAACCTCTTCTACATCAGGTTCTTCAGCTGTATCCTTCTCCTTCTCTGATTTCTCATCCAAGACATCCCTTGGCTTGGAGGCACGCGTTCTAGTGTTAGCGGGGTCTATCACTATACCACTTCTTGTAGTGATGGCGCTACAAGATTCATTATTACCCATGTCTGGCTTTGAAGGAAGCTTACCATGTGATCTTGACGAAGAAGTTGCCTGTTGTGCAATTTGTGTCTCCAAATGTTTGTTGTGAATAGCAAGTTCATCGATTCTTGCATTCAACTTGTCTTGACCTGCGACAAGTTAAGCAAGGATGGCCTCCATGGTGGGATTAGGGCTGCTCGAAGAAGCCTGAGGCGGTGCTTGGTGCCCTTGAGAAGGTTGGTTTTGATAGTTGTTCGAGTATTGCATCGGTCCTTGGCTTCTGTTATAGTTCCCTTGCCCCTGCTGATTGTTCCGAGCAAAATTTTGACTTCCTTGATTTGTTTGAAATCTCTGGTTGCTTTGGTACTGTCTAGGTTGAAATCTAAGAGGGGTAAGTTCTTGGGTTTTGTAGGAGAAGTTCGGATGGTTTCGATTGCTAGGATGATAAACGGATTCACACTTGATCCATAAGCACCTACATTTTGTCTACCCATGAAGTTAATATCTTCGTTGTTGATTCCACCTTTTAGGGGCATTATGAGTGGACAATAGGTTGAATCATGGTCTAGTGATGCACAAATCTCACACCCTCCTGCTGACGAAGAACTACCGACCTGATTTGCATTAAAGTTACCAATAGTAGTGATCAAGGCATCAAACTTCTTTGACAACGCTTCAATAGCGTCATTTGTGTCCACAACATAGGTTGACTGAGTGTTGGAGTGTTTCCGTGGGTTGGATCTCTCACTTGTCCATCTATGAGCGTTGCTGTACATCTTCTCAATAATTCTTTCACCATCCTCCGGTGTGTGATCCATAAGAGATCCTCCAGCTCCTTGATCAATAGTAGCTCGCACATCATAGTCCAACCCATTATAAAATGATTGAAAGACAAGCCACTTGGGCAAACCATGATGTGGGCATGCCCTCAATAAACCCTTGAAGCGTTCCCAAGCTTCATATAAAGTCTCACCCTGCTTTTGCCCAAAGTTGCTGATGTTGGTTCTATATTGAGCCGTTTTCCCTGGTGGAAATATTGAGTCAAGAACGCCTGTGCCAAGTCATCCCAAGTACTGAAAGTCCCGGGATTGTGGCTCCACAACCATTCCTTAGCTTTTCCCGCTAGTGAGAAGGGGAAAACTCTGAGACAAACCGCATCTCTTGAAACTCCATTGATCCTGAATGTATTCAGCAGCTGAAGAAATGAATTCAGGTGGGCGCTTGGGTTTTCATTCGGAAGTCCCGAGAGAGGCGATTTGGAAGCCAAGGCCAGCAGCGCCGGTTTGGTATCATAATTATTGGCAGTCACTGCTGGGTATGTAATTGGTGATTGTAACGTGGCCATGGTTAGGAAAGTGTAATCCCTCATAGCTCTTGGCTCTCCCTGTACCTCTCGTCGCTTATATCGACCTTGGTCAGGCAAGTCCGGCATCCTTGGAATAAGTTCTTCTCGAGGAGGATCATTCGCATTGTTCCTTTGTTGTTCCATTTCTAGTGTCTTATTCTCTTTAGGTGAGACGACTTTCTTTGACTTACTCCTGCTACTGGTTGCTGCAAGAGGAGTTGAGTGACTCAAATCTGGATTCTTTTTCTCGTTGATTCCGCTCTTAGACCGGGTTTGCATCCAAACAATAAAGAACCCTGAAATGTATCACAAACAAAAACAACCGTGAAAGCACAAGTGGGATAGGGAAAATAAAAGTACTGAAATTTAAAATGAGTAGTCTAAACAATTCGCTAAATTTAATCTAATGACAAGCTAACTCGTTACTCCCCGGCAACGGCGCCATTTTGACGTGTAATATTTTTGTACTCCAAATTCAATGAATATGAAGTTCCAATGCAGGTCAAAAACAATTTGTAAACCGAAGTATTGCGGGTCGTCCAAGGAGTAAACTAAGCTTATGCACTACGTAACATCTAGTTTTGTTTAGCTACTCAATTTGTGAATTGATTTTCTGTAATGATTTGGATTAAGACAAGCAAGCTAAGGTTAAATTGCCAAATTTCAAGAAGATTCCAAGGTTGATTTCACTTGCCTAGTATTTTCTAATAAAGTGACAAAGATGAATGGATGATTGAAGACTATAGAGGTTATGAATAGATCAATCTTCTAAATTAGCTTTCGCTCAAATTTGATTATCAATCTATTACGGAAGTCGAATCTCAATCTCTCAATATATTGATTCGCTCTAACTTCCTCCACTAATCACAAACCGTCGATATGATGATTAGTAAAAGAGTTCGGATTAAGCTAACCTAACCTCTAACTTATCTCTTTAGGCTACTTTCGTATGTCAATAAGATCAAAGCCGGTTTTACTCTCGTCTTTCCTAAGTATGTATCTCTCAATTACGTACTTAAGTTAAAACGGATTCATGCTGGCATTCTTTCAAACATCTAGCATGCATAACTTGACATACTTGAGTAAAACCGTAATCCATCAACCATCAACCATTCACCTAAACCTTCGTTTAGAACATCATCACAATACTTTGAACACACTAGACAAGATTCATCAAACCTTGGAATTAGGGAGATTACTCACAATACATGGAAAATGATTTCATTGCTTTCGTAGATAAAGAAGGAGTTACAAATCCAATTCTCTAACGAAAAAAATAGAGTACAATCATGCACTCGAGTAACAAGGGATCGAAACACCTCTTTTCTTCCTCATTTTCTTCTCTGGTTCGTGCCCTTTTTGTGCCCCCCAGCTCTTCCTATCGCGCCCGATCTAATCTGCCCCCTTTTCCTCTTTTTCCATTCCTTCAAATTCTATGAAAATAAGCTGAGATGTCCGTATCGGTCGTATCAATACGGTCGATACGACCGATACGATCATATCCACTCCCTACAGTCGATACGACCTCAGCTGGAAAATCGAAGATTCGTCACGGTCGTATCGACCGTGCTGATCGTATAATACGGGCAGTCCGGGAGATACGGTTAGTACGGGCTTGGGCAGTTTGACATATTCCTCGACTCTTTTGCATGCAGTTCCCTCTGACTTTACTCTCCATGGCGCCTGAGCAGATTGGCCCTGAAATAAGAAGGAGAGAGTGCATAATGGTCATAATACTCCAAAAATGAACGAAAACAACCAATAAACACAAGCGAGAATCGGTTGGGAATCCAACCAATCACCGGTCTTTTAGCTGCCAAGCCTTCTCCTCTTCCTATGGAACAACATCATCAGCTTGCTACGTCTAAAAGTTCGGATTTTGATAATCCTGATAGATAGTCGTTTGATTGGTCGTTTTAGTTATCTTAATATCACTAGGCCGGAATTATCTTATTCAGTGCATAAATTAGCCCAGTTTATGCACGCTCCGAAGATTGATCATTGGCATGCTGCAATACGTGTTTTACACTATCTAAAAGGTCATCCGGGCCAAGTTTTGTTCCTTTCGTCACATAGTTCATTGCAGTTACATGCTTATTGTGATTCTGATTGGGCATCATGTCCTTTGACTCGTCGCTCCCTTACCGGATTCTTTATTACTCTTGGCAAATCTCCTATCTCTTGGAAGACGAAAAAACAACTTACTATTTCTCGATCCTCCGCTGAAGCAGAATATCGGGCTATGGCTGTAACATGTTGTGAGCTAATTTGGATCAAATCCTTATTGAGGTCATTAGGCATCGTGCATTCCAGTCCCATGCACTTATATTGTGATAATCAGGCAACCATGCATATAGCTGCTAATCCCGTTTTTCATGAATCGACTAAACATATTGAAATCGATTGTCATTTGGTGCGTGATAATGTTCAGTCTAGAAATATTGCTACTTGTTATATCTCTACAACGAATCAACCTGCAGATTATATTCACCAAAGCGCTAGGAAAAATACGATTTGAATTTCTTCTTAGCAAGTTGGGCATTATCGATCCACATGCACCAACTTGAGGGGAGTATTAGAAATTATTAGGGATATAATTGTACATTAAACCTGCATTTATTTTATACATATATATATATTGTAATCACCCATGATAATATCGAGAACAATTATCAACTTTCATATTCCCCTTCCAAAGTTTATCAGATAGAGATTCAATCGACCTTGAAGGTAAGATATACCGTGTAATTGATTTTATGCTTGGTTTATTTAGAGGTTTCATCTACCAGCAGAAGCTTGTGTATATATCTTGAACTCAATAGTTGGTTCACTTTATTTCTGTATATAAAGCATTTCAGATCATGAGGTCTGAAAGACTCAAATTTAGGATGGTGCTGTTAGGGGAAGAGAAGCTTCAGCCTTTGACGGAGGAAGGAGAGCAAAAGGGTATGAAATAGGCATGAAGCCGGAAATATTGAGTTTGATTGGTATAGTTTACGGGGGAAAATGTGGCCCCGTTAGACAGACATGAAAACAATATTATGTTAGCTTAATTGAGTTGACTGATATGTTTATATGCACTTTATCATGTGACAAGCTTACACTACTCATGTCAACAAAGAGATGGAACTTTTTGTGTTCCACTTTGTGCATCAGCATTAAATCTAAAGTGTTTCGTTTTTAATTAAAAGCATAAGAAGGCTGGGATATGTTGTTGTTGTTGTCTGTAAAGTGAATTCCAGTAAAAAAAAAACCAAAAAGGTAATATTGATGTTGTATGTAAAGTGCTATTTTCTATAAAGTGCATCAACTGAAAAAAAAGATCATCGGCATTAAATGATATAGTGCATCTTGTGCACCTAAGGAAACATAAACTAAGTCACTAAAGGGTACAGTGCAAACCTAGACACCTCAAAACTTAAAATGTTGTAGTATGCAACTTGTATTAAGCTAAATACAAGTATGGACAAATAAAACAAGTGATCCTCTGTAAACCAAGCTATTACATATTGTTATTTGATAGGACAATTGCGACTATCATGATTGGTTAACTCGCCATACGTAACGCATTTTATTTTAGGCCTCTTCAAGTGTTCAATAGCAATTTCCCTATCGATGCTCATCCTTTTACTAGAATCCATCGCACTTTGGCATGTCATGAATTACAACCCCTTTTTTAGCCGGGGCAGACGTCACAAAGTCGTCATACCTGTGAAGTTGGCATTTTCAGAAAACACAACATTAAGTTTACACCACCAACTGCATTACACAAAATCAAATAATGTTGGTGATATTTAAGAATTTCACAACAAGTCTGATATTATAAAATTAATAATAGCAAGATTGAAAGGTTAACTTTGATACCATCATAAAGTACTACTTCCTTCCCTTTACCAGTCACTTTGTACGTAGGGTGATACAAGAATCACAGTGCAACATTTTCATTAAATCTGTAGTTTGCTTCAAAAAAAAAGTTGTTCACAAATCAGTTAATAGTTCAAAATTCAGTTATATGCTGAAATAAAATCTAAAACATCATTCGATATTTGTTCATACACTTTACACATTAGACTTCGTATTGTGTGCCCGGGTACATAGATCAAAGTGTGGCAATAGTTGTTCCCGAAAAACACATACACCAAAAATAATTCCATTTACCACAGCGCATGGCAGAATGGGCTACAAAAGAAAAGATTCCGCGCTACAAACTTTATCGACAAAGTGCTCTTTCACTAATTTGACACATACAAGACGGACTGTTGAAAGTGACACAGACAGTAGAAACAAAGCGCAATGAGTGTGTTTTGGCTCTCACCTTTCACCATCGCTTCTTCAACATGCGTCAGAATTTTATTAAATCACCGACTATGGACGATCGAGTAAGGTGGTCAAAGCTGGATGAGATTTTTAGGGTTTGTTCGCGACTAAAGTGGATGGATTTTGCTAGATTAGGTAAGGTAGATAATAACGGTGACAGATATTCGAGGGTTAAAAGTGCATTATAATTAAATTTTATTTATTATCAAGCAAAGATGTTTTAACTTTTTACCATTATCTCCTTTGTTTAACGTAATATTTAATATTAAATGCATAAAGTTTGTAATTAATCAAAGTCATTCGATCAAATCCAATCAACGCACTAAGACCTGTCTCACGGTCTAAAAAAAATGATTGCCTCAATGGATCCCCTATAATATGTCCTAACATTTTAGATCCAATCATTACTAGCTAAAAACATCCTCAATGATGTTATGTAAAATGATTGGCTAAAATAGTATTATATTAATTATGTATAATTTAGATGATGAAAAATAGTTTGTGCTCCAATGAGATTATGCATAATGGTTATGTATAATTAGAAATCGAATTTCAATGGGTATAATTGAAATGAAGTTGTACTTCCAATATTATGAAGTTCATACAAGTACTTCATCTATACCAAATAGAATTCCAAATCACCACAACAAAAAGATCTGATGCTACCAAGATTGAAGTTGAGCACCTACAGTCTTTTTTCTAAAATTTCAGCCTTAATTGAATTGTAGAAGCTAGCCATTTGTGTCTCCATATTGGTTGGATCGGTAGCCATGATGGAAGCTTCATACATTTCTTGCTCCCGCTTCTCCCTTGTTTCATTGACTGTTACTTGCTTTTTTTTTTGTGCAAGATGTTCCTCTTCTATCTTTACCATGACCTCATATTCTTCTCGTCTCTTATTAGCACAAGTAGACATGTGGTCTCTCATTTCTCTGAAAAAAGCATTTGATGCTTCATTACGTGGCTCCTCCATTCTTTTCGTTTTTTTGGCAGTCCCATTGGGCGTTCTAACCCTTCTTGATTCTCTTGCTCACAATTAACACTCATAGGACTTTGTGAGGATCCGATATTATGCAGGCTCTCACTTGGGGATGCTCTTACTTTTTTCTTGGTCATATTTGATGCAAATTTTGGCGAATTTCGCAACTCTGTCCAACAGTGCGAGAATGGGAATGCACTGCCTTTTAGACTTTGATACATCTCCATAGCTTGATGCACCTGACAAAAAATAAGTGCAATTATACATAGTGCAATGCTTTGGACAAAGTCAATACCGAAAAAGACACAAAAAGGTTCAAATTTCGTACCTTATCTGCTTCACCTATTCCGCTTTGATTTCTTCCCTCTATTTGATTATAGAATCCTTGAAACTTGCTTATACTTTTTTGAATAGTGGACCATCGATTAGTCAAAGCTGTTGGAGTTCTTTCACTTAAGAATGATTTGTACTCGTCAAAATAGTTTGCGATTCTACTCCAATAGCTAGTCTGTGTTTGATTGTTGCCCTTTATTGGGTCCAAACTAACATTTTCCCATGCAGATATGAGTAACATGTCTTCTTGTATAGAGAAATTCTTTGAACGCCCTTTTTTTAGGACAAATGCGGTTGAGAGGCCATATCTTCACTGTCTTCGAATAGACATTCATTAAGAAATTGTGTGAATGATGTGTCCATTTCGTACAACTGCAAACACAAATTTAACAAACAATTGATGAAACTTGAAGCATTAAGCAACGAAAGCAGCCGAAGCGACCACTGATACTTTCTGTATAAACCCAAAAAATGAGAGGATAGTGAGAAGTTTCGCTAATCAGAACAACAATGTTCATTAACATAAAAAAAAAAAAAAAGCAACATTCATGACCAAGCTGCTCCAAAACAGCATCTCTAGTTACCAATCCAAAGCACTTAACACTTGCATAATGTCACAAGTCATCATTTGGCAGTTAATAAAATACTAGTACTAGTTAGTCAAAATGAAACAAAATCATTTGGCAAATGCAAATGTCTCTGTATGACCCCCAAAATATATGAGTTGTAGTATATCAATCACCCTATCTTTCAAAATACCTAAATAATACATAATCACATGCGATAAGCCGAGAATCCCAAATTAAAGATACAATATCATAACATTAAAAAGAAGACTAACTTTTTAAGTAATGTTTTCATGATCCCAATGGATGATTTTGGCTCTCAAACAATAATGGCATGATGTCAGAATATACAACAAAACTAATCTTAACATAGAAAAACAAGATTTAGCTCACTCATTTTGGGTATAAGAATTTTTGGGTAGCATGATAAAAAATGGATCGATATTGGTTGAACATAAACATGTCACAGTACATACCTACAATACTCGTTTCCTAAGCATAACAAGTTCAATGATTTGTTTCAATGCCCAATCCAAACATGCTATCTAAACCAAAGCCTGGAATAGAAAACAACTCATGCAGTCAACACAGCAAATCTAAATTCAGAAAAAATCCAAGAACTCAAATGAACTGACATCACCACGGTCATCTCTGTCGCTTGTATGCATCTATAGGGACCTGAATTGTAACTCACTTCACTATCGCATTCATAATCAAACCACATAGCACATCAACATCCACCCATCACCTGCCTAGACTATGTTATTTACTCTCTATTTAGTAAACACAACCAACATTCAGAATCGCAGCCAAAACACAACTCCTAGCTCACCAAGCCAAACTCTATTGCTTGTACTCATCTACCCTAATCCAAGTCTTTATCCACTTCATTGCGACATCCATAATAAAATCATACAACACGATGAACATCAATCCCTTCACCTTAAGGATGGGGATTACCTTGGGAAAGATCTGGTTGGAGAAGAACCCAAGTCGATGAAGAACGACACAAATTTGATGGGGTTGGAAGGAGGTGAGTACTAGTTTCTCTTGGGTTCCGACATCTGTGCGACCAGAAGATGATAGCAGATTTTGCTCCCTAGTTTCTTTCTTCTTTGCCCTTTCGCAGATTTGGCACATTTCGCGCCCTAGAAGATGATAGCGATTGGAAGACGACAACAGATTTAGCTATCGGAAGATTGCTTCTATAAAATTATACAGAACATATGATATGCGTTGGAGAAGGTAAAAACTATATAGCTGGTCTATTATAGCTAATGTGCCTCTTTACATGACGCCCTTGAAGATGCTCTAAGAGTAAATTTTCTCTAATCCATATTTCTCGAGTTTCTTTATAATGTTGCTTATGTAATGAAAATATTTCCACAATAACATCATTTGAAAAATCTTGATTTTTGAATCTTTAGTGCCTAAGTGGAGGCTCAAACGTAAAGGCGCGTACAAAATTCGCAACTTTAACATAAATCAAGGATTTCATCAACAATTTGAATCTATATGTGAGTCACAAACAAAATATGGCAAATCCCCAACGATCTTAATATTTCAAATTCAAACTTCGGCGTTAAATCTTCTAATCACAGCTCCTCCACCCTTAGCCTTCCATTTCTTCATCTCTAGCCTTCTCCATTCCGATTAATGCCACAACTTTCAAACTTTGTTTTATTCTTCTTTCCCACATGTTTATGACTATCACTATCGTATCTGTAGCTGGCTGGCAAAGATGCAAGATATGAAAATGTTGGATCATTAGTTAGTTGTTCCTGTAGGGTAATAGAGTTGTCATATACCCGGCAAGTACAGCACCAGCGAGATGTGTTACCCGGCAGATATTACAGCAGCGGAATATTAAATGCAGGAAAATTGAAATTGCTTACTCAGTGATTTATAGTGGAAATCTCGATACTTAATCAAGCAGCTGAGTAAAACCACTACCTTTCAGTATCCCTTGGAAGGGGTTGTAAGAAGATCAGATTCTATATTTAGGATATTCTTGCTAAGTACAAAAGACTATTTTTTTCACTGGTACACTCGGTACAAGTTCTAACTTATCTTTGTTACTCTAGCTCAACCCAACTCTTGAACAGATCTATCCCTCTCTCGAACTTAATCGATCAAGCTTCTGATGCTCACAACAAGCTTTGATCCGTTTCGCACACTCTTCGTTTTCTCTCTCTTTTTCCACGTCGTCTCTAGCTCTTGCGTCAAGCACTTTGTAGCATCAAGGATACGCCTAGGTTTTCTTTGATTAGTATTCTTCAATCCAAATCAAATAATTCTCAAATCCGAATATAATTTTCTTTTAATAAATAGGAAGGTTTATCTAATATAATTAGATTTGCTTCCATATTTACTAAGGAGATACATTCGTTATGTCCAAATGTATCCCATAATATATTTGGACTTGATGACAACTTCCCATAAAGTTGTCATCAAATATCTTCGGACCTTCTTAGGATATTCTTTGAAATTCGCAGCGTCTCTTAACAGACAGATTTGTGAACAAGCAGTTGCTGCAGCACACTCTTGTTCACTCGGAAATTGTCTCAGCAAACAATGAACAAGACAGAAGTTTGTTCACCCAGTTCGGCCAACTGCCTACGTCTGGGGAGGACTGTTCTCCAGTCCTCAATCCACTAAACACGAAGGTCTCCAAGTACACTTGGTTACAACTCCACGCAACCTATGCTACTCAACCTTGTGTGGATCACTTGGACACAATCAGAACAAGCTCTTACTTGTCTCTGCACACCCTCTACAAATGTCAATCTAGAATAGCTACAGACTTCTCAAGACTCAGCGGGGTTCCTCCTCGTGGAGAAGGATCGCTGTGTGACACAGGGAGAGGTGCGGGCTCCCACACCACCACGCTAGACGCTGAGCAGGCGCTTCATTGCGCGACTTAGACCTCCTTTCAGACCTGCCTTGTCGATCTGCTGCCAGATTCTTTTTCAAACCGCGAGTCTTCACCATTGTTGCGGGTTTGTAGGGGATTGGAGGAACGCACAGTGAGGATGATCAGCAATGATTTTGGGGAAACGCCTTCAACTTGTCTTTGCCCTAGAAGTTGATTTACCCGTTATTTTTCCTTTTCAATTTGAAGCTTCTAGATCACGTGCCACACATGTGCCTTCTCCCAGCTTTAGCAACCAAAAAACGTGAACAAGCTTATTCTGACCAGGTTGCTATAGCACACGCGAGCTAGTTCTCCTACTGATCGCGCGTCGTTGTACGAGTCAAATTAATCCTTCCTTCTCCACTTAGTATAGCGGCTAAGTCAGGGTCGATTCCACAGGGAGCAAGTAGATTAGCTTTAACTAGTAACCTGCACTTACGAAAACTGGGGGTGTGAGTGATTGGGTTGTGCAAGTGCGCGGATGACAGTAGTAAACGTAGGAATTGCACTGGACGTGCGCAGGCAGTAGAGATTAAGTACTATGACTATGAAAAGTATCGGCGCAGACAATCCTCTATGAGTGTATTCCTTATCATCGACTCTAAACGTCTATAGTTCGGTTTACTCAAGTTAGTGTCCGGTCAAGGCTTCCTAACTTGTGCGCATGTTCCGATCAAAGTTCATGAGCTATTAATTCTTGAGACTAATCTAAGCAGCTACGAATCCTGTCACAGTAGCAACTGATTATCCTAGCGCGTTACTCCTAGTTGTCACCGTCAAGCTATTCAACTAGTTTAACATATAACAAACAAGTAGCAAGAGTAAGATTGCGGTTCAAGGCTTCCCCTACTCATGCAACTAGCTGACAACCGTGTGCACAGAAATAATATAAGCAAACAAACTATGTATTAAGCACAAGTCTCAAAGGAAATACTCATAGAATCATGCCCAACCGATACAAAGCGTTTAGCTAGACATGCTAGTAGTAAACATTATAGAAACAGTAAATAATATCTAAAGTATCCAAGAAAATAGCAACGAGCAGGTGCGTGCAGGTTGCAATGTCTCGGCTGGCGCAGTCGGCTAGCGCAGGTCCTTTGCAGCAGTTCGTGTGTTTTCGATTCTGGCTCTCTCTCTTTGATATCTTGTGTGTCTCTTCAAACCCTAGCCTTCCTCTCTTTATATACTGCTCATGAGGCCCAACCTTGGCAACTTCCAAATCTGGTGGTGTCAAGATTTGGAAACACCACTCTTCTGCGCATGGCGCACGGCACACGTTGGTTAGCGCAATCGGTCTGCGCACCGTAGTCGACTGTGCCACTATCTGTTTGCGCTGCTAGCTCCGCCAGGCTGTGTGTTGCGCTCCTTAAACGCTGCCTGTTAGCGCGTATCCGACTTAAGCCCTCGTTTCGCCCTGAAATACAAAAACACTGGAAACTAGTAATCTTGTACACAAAATATTGCAAACGAGCATAGGGTTAGGATCTAAATAGTGTGTGTAAATAGGCTCTATCAAACCCCCCACACTTGCCCCTTGTTCGTCCCGAACAAGCACTCCAGCAACGATACAACTACCTCTCTGGAGTCTAGCGCACAGTCTTGCACTCTGGCACGATCTGCACGACTATTCACCTTGCGCTGCTCTATCACCTGCGCGCATCTGCCTTCAACAGTTTAATATAATAATTTCGAAATTCGTTACCTCTCAGCTGGGATGAAGATCATTTCGGATGGCTGGGAGATAGCTCTTCATAGGCTCCGGGTTGTCAGCTTTTACTCCGAGGCCGGGTATATGGTTAATAGCGCAAGCTTCTTCCAGTGCGTGATTCTTCCGCGCACTTCCTGGGAACTCGAGCCTTTTTGATGATTTTCTTGTGAACTTGCGTAAGCTGGTACGTATTTGTGCGCATATCATCTGCTGGTGTCTTTCTTTTTGTACAGCTTTATCTCTGGTTCCTATGTTCCCAGAACGGTTCCAGTCTCGGCCTCCGGATAGCAGCTATGGAACAACGCTCCGCTCTCCCTCCTTGGTCTATTTGCGCAGGTCAGCGCACGCGTTTACACCCGCGCCCGCCTTCCTTTGCTCAACTTCCAGAGGAAAGGTGGTCTGTTTTCCCACCTCGCCACGCTTTGGGTATTCGCCTTCGGCATCTGCGTGGCTGAGCGCGCTCTCTTGTTCCGAAGGTTGCGAAGCACCGGCCTCCACTAGCGCTCTCGACCATATACCTCACCTTCAAAGCAAAAACGACTAACCGCCTCTCTAGAGCTTTTTTGTCAACTCCACATCCCTTGTATATCCCAACTAACAGGAGCAGAAAAAACGAAAAAAATATACTAAAACGGTTGATAGCAGCGCATGCAAAAATGAATAGCGCAATACAAGCTGAATAGTGTGCGCAACCTGCACACAAGCGCACCACTGCTACTATTTCCTTCAACTAAACTAAGCTACACTACAAAGCTCAAAAAACGTGAAATGTAAATGTAACGCTCCCCCCCCCCACACTTAAACAGAGACGTGTCCCCACGACTCATGCTCAAGCGCACGGAGAACGCACATGCATGCAAGCAAAACAAAGAACATAAGAAAGAAAAACATATAGCTAAAAGATACTAGAAATCTAAAAAAACGTGTAAAAGTGAAACGTGTCGGGTTACCTCCCGACAAGTGCCTTTGTTTAATGTCGTTGGCTCGACTGTACCTCGTTACTTGCGTAAAAGTGTGCCAGCGACCTCCCCCACTCTTGCTCCTGATTGACCCCGCGCTCGTGCGTGTGTTGCGTTCTTCTTGGTCCTACGCAAAGGATCAGAAGGGTGGTCAACATGGTTAATAGTATGTGATAAATCATAAGTAACGAGGGTAGGTAAAGAGGAAGAAGAAATATGAGCAATAGTTCCCAGTTCTCCCTCTGGCGCCTCTGGTAGTGACTCTGGCGCAGCAACCTGCGCATCTGCTATCTCTGGCTCTGCCAATTCAACTTCGCGCCCTGTGCCATCCCACGGTTCCCCTAAATACCTTTTGACTCTCTGCCCATTGACCTGAAAACGATGCCGGTGCTCGTTTTCTAACTCGATTGTTCCGTAGGGGAAAATCTAGGTAACCGTGTATGGTCCCGTCCATTTGCTGCGCAGCTTCCCAGGCATGAGCTTTAGGCGTGAGGAGAACAATAGTACCTGGTCTCCTGGCTCAAAAGTGCGTCTGAGGATGTTTTTGTCGTGAAATGCCTTTGTGCGCGCCTTGTAATCGCGCAGCCCCTCATATGCATCCAGGCGCAGCTCTTCTAATTCGCTCAGCTCAAATGCGCGCTCCTTACCAGCTTCGTCTAGGTTCAGGTTGCAAACACGCAATGCCCAATATGCTTTGTGCTCTAACTCCACTAGCAGGTGGCACGCTTTTCCATAAACCAACTGAAATGGTGAAGTCCCGATTGGTGTCTTATGTGCAATTCGGTATGCCCATAGCGCATCATCAAGGCGCTGGCTCCAGTCTTTGCGCGACGGTCTCACAGTTTTCTCCAGGATGTGCTTGATCTCTCTGTTGGAGATCTCAGCCTGGCCATTCGTCTGAGGGTGGTAAGCGGTGGACGTCTTGTGGCGCACTCCATAATGCTTGAATACCTGCGCCACTATCCTGTTGCGAAAATGCGTCCCCTAGTCGCTTATGACTGCCTTAGGCACTCCGTACCTGCAAAATATGTTAGTCCTCAAAAAGTCAGCGACCGTCTTACCATCATCCTTCCGGGTAGCCTTGGCCTCGACCCATTTGGAGACATAATCTACCGCGACCAATATATGCTCATATCCGGAAGATGGAGGAAATGGCCCCATGAAGTCAATCCCCCAAATATCGAATACTTCATCCACTAGAATTGGCGTCTGCGGTATCTCATTGCGCGCTGATATGCCTCCTGTGCGCTGGCACCTGTCACAGTTCTTGCAGTAGTTATACGAGTCGCTAAACAAGTGCGGCCAATAAAATCCGCAGTCCAGGATCTTTCTGCTCGTGCGCTTCAGACCAAAGTGTCCTCCACATGCGTGCGCATGACAAAACATCAAAAGAGAGTTAGTTTCATGGTCAGGCACGCAGCGCCTCAAAATCTGATCACGTCCTATTCTGAGCATATACGGATCATCCCAAATGTAATACCTAGACTCATGCTTTAATCTCATGCATTGGGTCTTAGTGAAATGAGGAGGAAACGTACCTGTGACCAGGTAATTTGCAATGTGCGCATACCATGGTACCTTACCTGTCAGCGCCATCAGATGCTCGTCAGGGAATGTCTCCGTGATTCGTACTGGCTCCTCCGCTTTCACGATCCTGCTCAGGTGGTCCGCGACTGTGTTCTCCGTGCCCTTCTTATCTTTGATTGCCAAGTCGAATTCTTGAAGTAGGAGCACCCAGCGCATCAGGCGCGGCTTAGTCTCCTTCTTGGACATTAGGTAACGGATTGCTGCCTGGTCCGTGTAGACGACGACTCTGGCGCCAAGAACATATGCACGGAACTTCTCTAGCGCAAACACAATTGCCAAAAGTTCCTTCTCCGTGGTGGTGTAGTTCCTATGCGCAGCGTCCAGTGTGCGCGATGCATAATAAATGGCGTGCGGCTTCTTATCCACTCGCTGTCCCAGGACTGCACCTACTGCATAGTCGCTTGCGTCGCACATCAGTTCAAAAGGCAGGTTTCAGTCTAGCGCGCGCATCACTGGCGCACTTGTCAGCGCCTCCTTCAGTTTATCAAACGCGGCCCTGCACTCATCAGTAAATTCGAAACACACATCCTTTTGCAAGAGGTTAGACAGGGGTATACAAATCTTAGAAAAATCTTTTATGAAGCGCCTGTAAAACCCGGCATGCCCAAGAAATGATTTCACATCGCGCACGTTAGTGGCATAAGGCAGATTGGAAATAAGATCTATCTTGGCCTTATCTACCTTGATCCCTTCCTGCGAGATAATATGTCCTAGTACTACACCATGCGATACCATGAAATGACATTTTTCATAATTGAGCACTAGGTTTTTCGAAATGCAGCGTGCTAAGACCTTATCAAGATGAGTTAAGCATGCGTCAAAGGTACCTCCGTACACAGTAAAATCATCCATGAACACTTCTATGCATATACCAATCATATCAGAAAAAATGCTCATGACTAGACGTTGGAACGTACCTGGTGCGTTACACAGCCCAAATGACATGCGCCGAACGCAAACGTACCGAATGGGCAGGTAAACGTGGTCTTTTCTTGATTGTACCTGAATACCCGTCCAAGAAACAAAAGTAGGGCTTTCCTGCCAATCGATCTAGCATTTGGTCCATGAACGGCAGCGGAAAATGGTCCTTGCGCGTGACTGCGTTAAGCTTTCTGTAGTCGATGCACATGCGCCATCCAGTTTGCATGCGCTTGGGAACTAGCTCGCCCTGCGCATTCTCCTCTACTGTGATTCCTCCTTTCTTCGGCACAACGTGCACTGGACTTACCCATTTGCTGTCCGAAAGTGGGTAAAGGACTCCTGCGTCAAGCAGCTTCAGGATCTCTTTCTGCACTACCTCCATCATATTCGGGTTCAATCTGCGCTGAGGCTCCCTGGTTGGTTTGGCACCATCTTCCAATAGAATCCTATGCATGCATACGTCTGGGCTCACTCCACGCAGATCAGCAAGTGTCCATCCTATAGCGTGCTGGTTCCTGCGCAGCACCTGCTCTAATCGCTCCTCCTGCTCCTCTTCTAATCCTTTCTTTATGATTACCGGCAGGGTGTCTTCATTTCCCAAGAATATGTACTTGAGGTGCTCTGGGAGTTGCTTCAGCTCGACCTTGGGTGTCTTCATTTCCCAACATAAATACTGAGTTTCTTACATTACGCTTAGATAAAAACACGAAACTGAACTAGTACGAAAAACAGCAGTGAATAGTGTTTGCTAACCGTGAACAGTAATAGTGAACAGTAACTACGATGAACAGTACCCCTGATGAATAGTAACTTCCGATGACCTCCATGAGCAGCAGCAACAACTTCTCTCTCTACCCAGCTGCCGCCCAGAAGTCCCTCCTCTAATCTCGTGTGTCCTCCCTTTCTCCAAAGTGAAAAGCTTTTAGGGTTTGAACTTGAACCAACTCTGGTTGAACCAGCAGGTTTTGGTTCAGCAGTTGTTGACTTATGTTGACTGCTGACTTCTGTTGACCGTTGTCGACTTCTTGATATGCAATACAATCCAATACGATCTTGAACACACCTGTGATACGAAAATACTACAAAAGAGTAATCGACTCACGCAAAATGTAATAAAACTATGGGGAATAAACAACTCAATGGAGCGTATAAATACGCTCCATCAAAGGCATAACCCATCTTTCATAGTTCTCAGCGCCAAATCCTTTCCAGGCTCGTACTTCTGCCTCAGTTCGATAAGTCTGGCATTGAATGAGGATGAGCTTGATGAACCTGGGGCTAAGAAATCCATGATTCCCCATGGTTCTGGTTGATCTGCTCCCCCCTGAGTAGCTTGTCCAGCAGGATATAATCCTGGATGAAAATGACATTATGTTTTTTTTGTTGGGGGGGGGGGGGGGGGGGGGAGGAGGAGTGATATTGCCATAGAGAAGTCGATGGAGAATGCGGTTCTTGATCCCCATAAAGTGTGTCGAGCCGTTCCTTAGAGGAGCAGATGGGTCCTCACTGAAACGCAAAATAATGTCCCCGGGAGTAATATCAGGAGGAAACCGTCCCTTCGAATAGTGGCCATATCCTTGGTGAGGGATCACCAACCAATTTGCCAATTCCCTCCTGGTGAAGGAGTGGATTTCCAGATCAACGGAAAAAGACCCCAATAGAAGACCTGAGCATTCCTCTAAACTGAAGGAGCTGTAAAACTCCTTAATCAAGGATTCATTCACCAAGAGTTCGTCACGAAAGAGAGAGCCCCAACCCTGGCTAGCAAGTAAACCCAGAATGTCCTCCAGCATATGACTTCTAAAGAAGTCCTCATCCAAGGAGAGGTTAGGAGCAATAGATCGTGCGGTCATGTCCAGGTCGGCTGTAGGTTCGGGGGGGGGGGGAGATCTGCGGGATTCGAGAGCATTTCGTGGTGCCGGAGGGGGCGGCCTCCCTCTTCTGCCTCTTGCTAGAGGGTTCAACTCCTTTAGGCTGGTGGGAGGGACTGGAAACTCAGGTACGTCGCCGAGGCGGAAGAGGGGCAGCGGGCGGGTGGTCCCTAATAACGTGAATGTCATCATCACTCGATGAGCCGGGCGTCCCTGGGTCGACTGAATCCAACGGCCATGGGGAGGAGATATGCGTCTGAGTCCGGCACATGTTCTTTTCTTTTAGGGATTCGAGAGCTTTTCCGGGTGTCGGAGGGGGCGGTCTTGACAGCGCGTCGTCGTGCGCCTCAAATTTGTATTTGTAACTACTGTTAACACACTAGCAAGCGGTAAGCAGGGTCGAACCCAAAGAGAGCAAATGAGTTGGAGTTCAAATGATAGTCACAGAAAAAGGAACAACTTAGGATATCAATTCAGAGAAAATCAGTTCGGGGAATACAATGCAACTAGTTATCACCGGTCGAATACATACATAAGCTAGTGAATTCTGCCTGAGTCCAACATTCTCGCTAAAGATATGTCGACAATCAAATTCTACCTATTCTTAACCGCTAGGTTTTCGAACAAGTGCAATAGTTACTCAACTAACACCACAAAATCGGTTCTACCGCTAGGTTCTCCCCAATAATGCAATCCAATCAAGTATAACACAATAGACATCAATATAGCTCACCGCTAAGCTGCACTAAACTGACAATCAAAGCATTCATTCATTCATTCATACAAAGGCAGCGAATCAATAGCTCGAATCATGTATTCATTGACCTCAAACCAAATGTTGCATTATAAACCCCAAACTGAAAATAGGATTTAGCTACTCATATCATTCATGGAATACAATAAAAATGAGTTCATTACACTACAATAGGCTAAGGAACACAAACTGACTAAAATAAATTCTGCCGTGAACAGTGTTCCGGATGAACAGTAACAGTGAATAGTGAACAGTGCAATGTGAACAGTGAAATGAATAGTAACCGGCGTGAACAGTGATTTCCGACGACTTCTCTCTCAAGCTCTTCACTCCTCTCCTCCGGCCGTTCTACTGTAGCTCCGCCGTGAATAGTGCCATCCAAAGTGAAGTGTAATGAAGTGAGATGATTCTTTTCCTAATTTGTCCATCTTTTAGGTTTAGGGTTTTTGGGGTTGAACCAAAATGAACCACATGTGCTTGAACCGAATCTGATTTCCAATTGAACCAGCAGAGTTGACTGCTGTTGACTTTTTGATCTTGGGTGAATGCTTCAAATATGCGATAAAATCCAATGCGATCTTGAACACACCTGCGATACGAAAACACTACAAAAGAGTAATCGATTCACGCAAAATGTAATAAAATTATGGGAATAAACAACTCAATTGAGCATATAAATACGCTCCATCAAACTACCCCACACTTATTCTTGTTCGTCCCCGAACAACAACAAGATACGCAAGCACTCAAATCATTCCTATCATGCCATGATATAAACATTGAAATTACTCGAGAAGTCATCTCTAATCAGTCAATCAATACATGCTCACAATCATTCTCAAATAATGATCAACAAGAACTAGAATGATACATGTTACCTTTAAGCTTGAGATGGGATTTAATGGATGACTAGGAGTTAGTCCTTTTTAGACTCCTAACTCCACTCTTTGGTTTAACTTCATAGCCACGCGCATGCAACTGAATTTGCTTTCTTTGGCACGTGATGAATCCGAGTTATGAGAGGATCAACCTTTTCTTTATTTCTTGTAGGACAAATTTCTTGCTTTTGGACTTTGCTCTTTTTTTCGATTGCTTTTCTTTCACATCTTGTAAAATCTGAATTTTTCTTTTTCGAACATTCAATGTGACATGTTTGCTTGTCCTTTTTGAGCTTTGCTCTTCAATTTGAACCATTCCAATCATAGCCTTCGAATGGCAGCATAAGGAACGCGTCCCGCTCTTTCTCATCATTGCCCTTTCAGAGCGAGGCAAGATAGGGGTTACCCACCCATTCCCGGTTACTCGGACTAGAGATAGGACGGTTTGTTTTCCCGTCCCACCACTGCATAACACTGCAATGATGGAGTCAATCACCCCTCATAACTCGAAGTGTCAACCTCCACAAATTCAGCGCGCTACGCAACTAATCCTTTGAACCTCCGAATGAATGCCAAGTCCCTCTAGGACATTTCTATCAACTCCACATCCTGAAATATCTCAGCTCAAAAGAACATATAACATTAAAGCACAAGCATCACAATATTTTGGAATTCATGGAAAGCATAAATATCAAAACTTCAAAGAGAAGGCATCATCTCATAAAATCAGCATTTACATCGCAGCATTTGACTCATAAACTCGGCAACATCATCGCATGATATGTATCTCAAAAATCAACAGCACAACTCAACAACTACATCCCAAAAAAAAAAACTAACGTGCTCTAACTACTAGCTAATGCATGCTACTAAAAGGGAAACATATTGAACAAAGCATACTAACTTCCCACCCCACACTTGAATGGAACCGTGTCCTCATGGTATAATCTAGGGTAAGGAAAAGAAGCTCATGCAAGATTCATACAAGAATTAAGCTACTAACATGGCTAAACTAGTGAAGATAAAAAAAAAAGTCAGAAAGAATTGCGCCCCAAGAAGACATTAAATTGTGCGCCCCAAGAAGACATTAATTTACTAAAGTGTGAAGCTGGAGCGGAGCATAATGTTGCATGGAGGCGCTTAACTCACTGAGATGGAAAACTCAAAAGATTGCTATTCAAACACTCTAATGACTTCTAACATGCATGACTCTCTTAAACACTAAATAGACTCACACTAAAACTCTAAAATTAAGCACCGGGTTGCCTCCCGCGGCGCCTTTGTTTAACGTCTTTGGCTCGACGATACCTCTCATTTAAGCTCATGCCGGTTCGGCCAAATGGAACTCCTCATCATCTAGGAAATCGGGTGGAATATCAAGTGGAATATCAGGTGGAATGGTAGGCTTCAGGTGCTCGTCAAGGGCTTTAATTGAATATCCGGGGGCTGCACAACAGATGGGGCGAGGATAGTTTTATTGCACAATTTGATGGCATTGATATCATACCTAGGGATGTCATGGATTAATTGCCCAGCAGCAATCTCCTTGGTGTTCAGCCCCTCTTTGGTGTCTAGCTTCGATATGTCCTCCCCACGTCGTGTGAGTGTAGCATCTTCGATGGCGTCCAAGGCTTATATTCCTGGAAGGTTAGGTAGGAATTGCATAGGCTTATGAATATTAAAGTTGATCACTTCCCCTTCTACCTCCATGGAGAGATCACCCGTATGTATATCAAATTTCATCTTCGTGGTTGCCATAAATGGTCTCCCTAGCAGAATTGGTGAAGACCCTCTCTCATCCTCCATCTTGACCACATAAAAATCTGCAACCAATGAAAGTGTTCCTACCTGCACTAGCACATCAACAACAAGACCCTCTGGCTTTGTGCACGATCTATTAGCCATTTGAATTGTAAAATCAGTGGGTCTAAGAGGACTGACATGCAATGTTTCATATAATGAATAAGGCAAGATATTAATCGAGGCACCCAAATCCAACATGCAATTATCCACTTGAACATCATTAATTATGCATGGAATTGTAAAGATACCTGGATCCTTACATTTCGGTGCTACCTTGGATGGAAGAATGGCCGAGATGTTGGGGTTGAGATTTTCTTGCTCAAGACCTCCTTGTCGAGTGGTGCACAAATCTTTAAAAAACTTGTCATACTTCGGAATGTGCTTGATTGCGTCGAGAAGTGGGATTGTGACTTCCATCTTGCTGAATAGCTCTAAAAGCTCTTGATCCATTACTGGATTCCTCTTTGACTTTGAAATCTGCATAGGAAATGGAAGGGGAGAGTTAGTTTGGCGAAATTCAGAATTTGAGGCAGAAGATACCGCGCCGTATGAAGACATTATTGGCGCGCCAACTGAAGACATTAAGGGTCCGCGCGCCGTGCCAATGTTCTCTTGGAGCGCCGTATACTCTGTTTCGGTTTCTTGTCTCGCCTCTTCTGCAATTTGCTTCCCACTTATCAAAGTGACTGCACATACATTTCCTTTTGGATTGGGAATTGTTTGTGAGGGGAGCTTTCCTTTGTCCTTGTCATTCTTCAATTTGGACACGGTAGCCGCCAGTTGGGACATTTTCTTAGATAACTCAGCTATGGTGCTATCGGTCTTGGCTTGATTATTTTGCATAGTCATCGCCATCTCTTTAACAACTTCCTCTAATGACTTCCCTTGATTGACATTGCTCAGGCCAGCTTGGTTGGGATTGAAGTTGCGCCTTTGCTGAAATTGACCATTGATATTACCATTTCCATTGTATCTCTCTTGTTGGTGAAATGGTGGGCGGTAGGCTTGACCTTGTCCTTGGTTCTGATTCTGATTTTGTCCTTGATTAAATCCTCCTTCATTCCTCCAACTGAAACCGTTAGCTGCAAGTCCGAATTGCCTTGGCGCTTGCCTATTGTTGAACTGCTGGAATCCACCCATAGCATTGACATCCGCGGCCTCTTCCTCATGTAAGCTAGGACATTCATCTGTTTTGTGGCTCGCAATCCCACAAAGTCCACAAGCTTTAACTTCACTGACTTGGCCAACCATAAGCTTCTGCACCATTTGCTTAAGCTCCTTGATTTTAGTTGCCATTTGATTTGAATTGGAATCCATTTGGGAGACATTCCTTGCTCGGCTTGTATCATCTCTTCTTCCGGTATCATCTCTAAATCTAGCACTCTCGGCATTCTCATTGATAAGCTGTCGCACCTCAACAGGTGTCAAATTCAAAACCGTGCCCCCGGCTGCTGCATCCAAGAGCATCCTCTCCAATGGTCTCAATCCATCCAATAAGTATTCCACAAGCATTTCTTCTCTCATACTCAAATTACAACAGCTTTGTTCTAAGGCATTGAATCTCCACAAATAATCATACATTGACTCACTTGGGCCTTGTTTAATGTTGGAAAGCTCTCTTCTTACTTGGGCAGCCCTAGCAGGAGGATAGTATTTATCGAGAAACTTCCTTTGCATTTGCTCCCAAGTTCTAATACTTCCTGAAGGTAAAGATAAAAACCATGTTTTTGCAAGGTCAGTTAAACTGAAGGGAAATACTTTTAACTTAAACCTCTCTTCAGGGGCAGCATATGGTCTCAGAGTCCGACATATCCCGTTGAATTCTTGTAGATGCCTAGATGCTACTTCTCCTGGCAGCCCTCCAAATTTTGGGAGATGATGGACCACTGCTGTCTTCACTTCAAAGTCATCCTCATCTTGATCAGTGTTAATACACCATGGTTCATTGTTGAATGTTGGGGCTGAAAGCTCTCTAAGTGTAGGTGGTCTCATCCTTCCACGTGCATATTGTTGAGGTCGAGGTTGAGGTGGCTATCTATACTCATATTCATCTTGCTCATCCATTCTTTAAACTCTATGATATCGAGCTTGCCTTTGCCTTAGGTTGAAAACTCTCTCTGGCTCATCATAGAAAGGGGGGATAATTGGATTGTTGTTGTTGTTATGATCAGGTTCATGATCACCATGGACACTTCCTGCATGAGACATGCTAAAAAGCCAAGTGAAATGCAAAGACAAACTACCCAAACGATGCAAAAGCACAAAATGATACTGTAGCTCCGCCGTGAATAGTGCCGTCCAAAGTGAAGTGTAATGAAGTGAGATGATTCTTTTCCTAATTTGTCCATCTTTTAGGTTTAGGGTTTTTGGGATTGAACCAAAATGAACCACATGTGCTTGAACCGAATCTGATTTCCAATTGAACCAGCAGAGTTGACTGCTGTTGACTTTTTGATCTTGGGTGAATGCTTCAAATATGCGATAAAATCCAATGCGATCTTGAACACACCTGCGATACGAAAACACTACAAAAGAGTAATCGAATGTAATAAAATTATGGGAATAAACAACTCAATAGAGCGTATAAATACGCTCCATCAGGTCTCCGTGTTCTGCCTCTTGGTAGAGTGTCCAGCTCCTTTAGGCTGGTGGGAGGGACTGGAAACTCGGGTACGTCGCCGAGGCAGAAGAGGGGCAGTGGGCGGGTAGTCCCCGACAACGTGATAGTCATCATCACTCGATGAGCCGGGCGTCCCTTGGTCGACCGAATCCAACGGCCGGGGGGGGGGGGGGTGGGGAGATATGCGTCAGAGCCCGGCATAGGTTCTTTTCTTTTAGGGATTCGAGAGCTTTTCCTGGTGTCGGAGGGGGCGGCCTCCCTCTTCTTCCTCTTGGTAGATGGTCCAGCTCCTTTAGGCAGTGGGAGGGACTGGAAACTCGGGTATATCGCCGAGGCGGAAGAGGGGCAGTGGGCAGGTGGTCCCCGACAACGTGACAGTCACCATCACTCGATGAGCCGAGCGTCCCTGGGTCGACCGAATTCAACGGCTGGCCGTCGACCTCAGGTATATGGACAACATTCGCGGATAGATGCTCTAAATTGGGGTTGGCGGTTGTGGACTTGGACGCCATGTTAGGAGAATGAGAGCTTTAGCGTTTTGGGAACTGCTGGGAGATAGCTGCTGATGTGAGTGATGCGGCGAATACCACTGAGGTGATTTTTGTAATATAGGAGATAGAGACCCATCCTTTGGAAACCCAACAGATTTTTGTAAATAAATGCATGAATCACTCCACCTTCCAAATATTGTCCAAGAGATATATTTGATCTTGTCCCATCCTAATTGAATTACTCCACTTTCCAAATATCTTCCAAGAGATATATTTGATTTTGTCCAACTTCCGAATGTTCTACAAGGAATAAATTTGAGTTGGCACGACTGCTTGCGGCCTAGATTTTTTGTGCGGTCCAGATACCTGGTTTTGGGCCCCATAGTTCAGGCAAGGAAGGGTGTGATGCGGTGTGAGTTACCCAAGTGGTACAAGAGAAGCATCACACAATCAAAGAAAATTTAAATAATAAAGCATGTGTGTACCTCAAGATGGATCACTCTCGTATAAAAAAGAAAATGGGATCATAGGACTGTCACATCTTCATCGGCTAGGGTTGGTGATAGAGCCTATTTGTACACACTATTTTAATCTTAACCCTATGCTTGTTTGCATTATTTTGTGTACAAGATTACTGGTTTCCAGTGTTTTTGTATTTCAGGGCGAAACGAGGGCCTAAGTCGGATACGCGCTAACAGGCAGCGTTTGAGGAGCGCATCACACAGCCTGCGGAGCTAGCAGCGCAAACAGGACAGATAGTGGCAGAGTCGACTACGGTGCGCAGACCGATTGCGCTAGCCAGTGTGCCGTGCGCCATGCGCAGAAGAGTGGTGTTTCCAAATCTTGACACCACCAGATTTGGAAGTTGCCAAGGTTGGGCCTCATGAGCAGTATATAAAGAGAGGAAGACTAGGGTTTGAGAGATACATTGAGACCATCAAGACGATCATAGAGGACCACAGCACACGAGAGAGCGGCAGAACAGAAAAACACACGAGCCTACTGAGAGGACCTGCGCTAGCCGAGACTCCGCAACCTGCACGCACCTGCTCGTTGCTGTTTTCTTGGATATCTTAGATATTATTTACTGTTTCTATGATGTTTACTACTAGCATGTCTAGCTAAACGCTTGGTATCGGTTGAGCATGATTCTATGAGTATTTCCTTTGAGACTTGTACTTAATGCATAGTTTATTTGCTTGTATTAATTATGTGCACAAGGTGACAGCTAGTTGCATGAGTAGGGGAAGCCTTGAACCGCAATCTTACTCTTGTTACTTGTTTGTTATATGTTAAACTAGTTGAATAGCCTGACGGTGACAACTAGGAGTAACGCGCTAGGATAATCAGTTACTACTGTGACAGGATTCGTAACTGCTTAGACTAGTCCTAAGAATTAATAGCTCATGAACTTTGATCGGAACATGCGCACATGTTAGGAAGCCTTGATCGGACACTAACATCAGTAAATCAAACTATAGACGTTTAGAGTCGATGATAAGGAATACACTCATAGAGGATGGTCTGCGCCGATACTTTTCATAGTCATAGTACTTAATCTCTACTGCCTGCGCACGTCTAGTGCAATTCCTGCGTTAACTATTGTTTACTCGCGCATTGCGCAACCCAATCACTCACACCCCCAGTTTTCGTAAGTGCAGGTTACTAGTTAAAGCTAATCTACTTGCTCCCTGTGGATTCGACCCTGACTTAACCGCTGTACTAAGTGGAAGAGGAAGGAATTAATTTGATACGCGCTCAACGATGCGTGACCATCAAATTTTGGCGCCGTTGCCGGAGAGCAACACAGATAAGCTTTAACCAGCTTAAGTTTTCTTTTACAGTAGTTAGTTATTTCTGTTTGCTTTGTTTTCGTTGTTGTTTCTGACAGCGCACAATCAACATCAGCCTGCGCAACCTTGAAACAGTTGCGCTGCGTAGATTCTAGTTGCGCACTAATAGACGCAACAGCTTAGTTTTCTTTTAATTTCGTTTTCTTTGAGATTCAGAACAGGTTATGGAGCATAACAGTGTCATTGGAGATAACTTAGGAGACAGAACCCCAGAGGATGCGAGGGCACCTAACCGCGCAGCCCTGTTCAGAGAGGAAGTGCAGCGCGAGGTTGAAGCAAGGATGGCCGCTGAAGTGTATAATGCGCACCAGCGCGACAGGCCGCGTGACGCAGAACAGTGCGCGAGATGTCAGCCCCAATCACGGTTAACCAGCCATGGTGCATAGTGCTTCCACCAGACGATCATTTCGAACTCACGAGCTCGCTCATTCATCATATGCCCAAGTTCCACGGGATGAACAACGAGAACCCAGTCAAGCATGTGCGAGAATTTCTAGTCATTTGCGAGAACATGAGGGCCGAAGGGGAGAGCGATGAAGCGCTGAAGATGAAAGCATTCCCATTTTCATTGTGTGACACGGTCAGGCATTGGCTAATGAACTTACCAGCAGGATCAATTCACACATGGGAGCAGCTGCCGAAGAAGTTCTTGGACAAGTTCTATCCCGCAGCAAAGATCGCGCTACTCAGGAGGGAGCTGGCCGCACCTAGGCAGAGCGCCGGAGAGTCGCTATCAGAGTATTATGAGCGTTTCAGGGAGCTGGAGGGCAACTGCTACAATCACGGCCTGCCCCAGAATGTGCTGATAAAGAATTTCCTGAATGGATTGCTGCCCATGGAGCTGAGGTTATTGAATGCATGCGCAGGAGGCGACATTTGTAACATGTATCCAGAGGACGCGTGGCAGCTGATAGAAGACTCTGCTGGACAGGTAAGACATCAGCTAACACTTGAAAATAGTCGTGCTGGTTCTGTGCATCAGGTAGAAACAAGCGCTGAGATAAAGGAAATGAAGGCCATGCTGCAGAAGTTGATGCATGCGCAACCAGCTGCGCCAAAGGTATGTGAATTCTGCACATCCGCTGAGCACAAAACCGATGCATGTCCCACACTTTTCGAGGAATCAGGAGATGTCAATGCTCTTGGAGGATGGGATAATAGAGGACTACAGAGGCAGAATCAGCTGCGCTTTGGACTAGCCGCTAATGGGTTCAGATGGAAGAAGGAAAACAATTTCCAGAGGCAGTCCACGGACCAGCGCGCACCACAGCAGACGCAACAAGCCGCGCCCTACAATCCACCGCATCGCCGCACTAACGCACCAGCGCAGAACAATCAGCAACCAAGGCGATCCTTAGAAGATATCGTGGGGCTGCTAGCAGACAAGTGCACAAAAATGATGAGAAGTATGACAAGAGGTTCGAGTCCATTGAGAAGCAGCTATCACAGATCGCTACCACGATGTATGAGCTGAAAAAGAGCGATGGCAACCTGCCCTCACAAGTGATCCAGAACCCCAAGGGAGGAGTCAACGCAGTGACACTGAGGACTGGGCGCACGGTAGGATTAGAGCAGACCGCGAAGGGGCCCGCGCAACCAGTTGCGCAGGTCCCAGTTCCAACAGAGCAAAATGCGCAACCAAAGCAAAATGCGCAACCAGAAGCGCAAGCCAAAAGCCAGCAGGGCGAAGCGCCAGGTATGGCAACAAAAGACAAAGGCATGAATCGTACTAACATACCTGCACCTTTTCCTTTACAGGCACCATGAGCTAGGAAGGAAGCGCTTGATAAGGAGCTCTACGAGTTATTCAGTAAGGTGGAAATAAACATTCCCCTTTTGAAGCGGTTCGGCAGATTCCTAGGTACGCCAAGTTTTTAAAGGAGCTGTGCACAAACAAGAGACGGAAAGGCGAGTGCGCACAGGTAATGCTAAATGCGCAGGCCTCAGCAATCGTGCAACATAAGGTACCACCTAAATGCCGAGACCCAGGTACGTTCACCATCCCTTGCACTTTAGGTAAGACCACAGTGAGCAATTGCATGATTGACTTAGGCGCATCTATAAATGTACTTCCCTATTCCCTATATGCGTCATTGCGCCTTGGACCACTAAAGCCTGCAGGGCTCACCATTAAGTTAGCAGATCGGTCGTGCAAGCAACCTACAGGCATGATAAAGGATGTCCTTGTCCGAGTAGGAGAGCTGGTGTTCCCAGCAGATTTCTATGTCCTAGAAATGGAGGGAGAGTCGAGCATAAGCAGTGGGCAGATCCTACTGGGCAGACCATTTCTGATGACCGCGCGCATAAAGATAGACGTGTGGAGGGGCACGCTCTCTATGGAGGTTGATGGCGAGGAAATTCATTTTAACATATTCAAAGGATGCAGCACCCTTATGAGGACGCCACAGTGCACGCGATGGACAGCATAGATGACTTGGTTGCAGATGCGCAATGTGCGAGCGCAGCAGAAGAACCTGAAACACTAGCGCAGGCAGAGATGAAGGCACATGAAGATGAGCTGAGTAGTGCTGAACCAGTACCCAGACAGGTATACGACATAGTTAACGTTTGCACTGCTAATAAAACCTTTCCCTCTATTGAACAGGCACCCAAGGTCGAGCTGAAGCAACTCCCAGAGCACCTCAAATACATATTTTTGGGAAATGAAGATACCCTGCCGGTAATCATAAAGAAAGGACTAGAAGAGGAGCAGGAGGCGCGATTACAGCAGGTGCTGCGCAGGAATCAGCGCGCGATAGGATGGACACTTGCTGACCTGCGCGGAGTGAGCCCGGACGTATGCATGCATAGGATTCTATTGGAAGATGGTTCCAAACCATCCAGGGAACCTCAGCGCAGATTGAACCCGAACATGATGGAGGTGGTGCAGAAAGAGATCCTGAAGTTGCTTGACGCAGGAGTCATTTACCCCATCTCGGACAGCAAATGGGTAAGTCCAGTGCACGTTGTGCCCAAGAAAGGAGGAATCACAGTAGAAGAAAATGCGCAGGGCAAGCTAGTTCCCAAGCGCATGCAAACTGGATGGCGCATGTGCATCGACTACAGAAAGCTTAACGCAGTCACGCGCAAGGACCATTTCTCGCTACCCTTCATGGACCAGATGCTAGATCGATTAGCGGGGAAGCCCTACTTTTGTTTCTTGGACGGATACTCAGGGTACAATCAGATACCCATAGCTGCTGAAGATCAAGAGAAGACCACGTTTACCTGCTCATTCGGTACGTTTGCGTTTCGGCGCATGTCATTCGGGCTGTGTAACGCGGCAGGTACGTTCCAAGGTCTAGTCATGAGCATTTTTCTGATATGATTGGTATATGCATAGAAGTGTTCATGGATGATTTTACTGTGCACGGAGGTACCTTTGACGCATGCTTAACTCATCTTGATAAGGTCTTAGCGCGCTGCATTTCGAAAAACCTAGTGCTCAATTATGAAAAATGTCATTTCATGGTTTCGCATGGTGTAGTACTAGGGCATATTATCTCGCAGGAGGGGATCAAGGTAGATAAGGCCAAAATAGATCTTATTGCTAATCTGCCTTATTCCACTAACATGCGCGATGTGAAATCATTCCTTGGGCATGCTGGGTTTTACAGGCGCTTCATAAAAGATTTTTGTAAGATTTGTATACTCCTGTCTAACCTCTTGCAAAAGGATGTGCATTTCGAATTTACTGATGAGTGCAGGGTCGCGTTTGACAAGCTGAAGGAGGCGCTGACAAGTGCGCTAGTGATGCGCGCGCCAGACTGGAACCTGCCGTTTGAACTAATGTGCGACGCAAGTGATTATGCAGTGGGTGCAGTCCTGGGAAAGCGAGTGGACAAGAAGCCGCACGCCATTTATTATGCATCGCGCACACTGGACGCTGCGCAGACGAACTACACTACCACGGAGAAGGAACTTCTGGCAATTGTGTTTCCGCTGGAGAAGTTCCGCGCATATGTTCTTGGCGCTAGAGTCATCGTCTACACAGACCACGCAGCAATCCGTTACCTAATGTCCAAGAAGGAGACTAAGCCGCGCCTAATGCGCTGGGTGCTCCTACTTCAGGAATTCGACTTGGAAATCAGAGATAAGAAGGGCACGGAGAACATAGTCGCGGACCACTTGAGCAAGATCGTGAAAGCAGAGGGGCCAGGGCGAATCACGGAGACGTTCCCTGACGAGCATTTGATGGCGCTGACAGGTAAGGTACCATGGTATGCGCACATTGCAAATTACCTGGTCACAGGTACGTTTCCTCCTCATTTCACTAAAACCCAATGCATGAGATTGAAGCATGAGTCCAAGCATTACATTTGGGATGATCCGTATATGCTCAGAATAGGACCTGATCAGATTTTGAGGCGCTGCGTGCCTGACCATGAAATTAACTCTATTTTGATGTTTTGTCATGCGCACGCATGTGGAGGACACTTTGGTCCGAAGCGCACGAGCAGAAAGATCCTGGACTACAGATTTTATTGGCCGCACTTTTTTAGTGACTCGTATAACCACTGCAGGAACTGTGACAGGTGCCAGCGCACAGGAGGCATATCAGCGCGCAATGAAATGCCGCAGACGCCAATTTTAGTGGATGAAGTATTCGATATTTGGAGGATTGACTTCATGGGGCCATTTCCTCCATCTTCCGAATATGAGTATATATTGGTCGCGGTAGATTATGTCTCCAAATGGGTTGAGGCCAAGGCTACCCGGAAGGATGATGGTAAGACGGTCGCTGACTTTTTACGGACTAACATATTCTGCAGGTACGGAGTGCCTAAGGCAATCATCAGCGACCAGGGGACGCATTTTTGCAACAGGATTGTGGCGCAGGTATTCAAGCATTATGGAGTGCGCCACAAGACGTCCACCGCTTATCACCCTCCGACGAATGGACAGGCCGAGGTTTCTAAAAGAGAGATCAAGCGCATCCTGTAGAAAACTGTGAGACCGTCGCGCAAAGACTGGAGCCAGCGCCTTGACGATGCGATATGGGCATATCGAACTGCACATAAGACACAGATTGGGACTTCACCGTTCCGGTTGGTTTATGGAAAAGCGTGCCACCTGCCAGTGGAGTTAGAGCACAAAGCATACTGGGCATTGCGCGTGTGTAACCTGAACCTAGACGAGGCTGGTAAGGAGCGCGCGTTTGAGCTAAGCGAATTAGAAGAGCTGCGCCTGGATGCATATGAGGGACCGCGCGATTACAAGGCGCGCACAAAGGCATTTCATGACAAACATATCCTCCGACGCACTTTTGAGCCAGGAGACCAGGTACTATTATTCTCCTCGCGCATAAAGCTCATGGCTGGGAAGCTACGCAGCAAATGGACGGGACCGTACACGGTTACCAAGGTTTTCCCTTACGGAACAATCGAGTTAGAAAACGAGCACCGGCATCGTTTTCAGGTCAATGGGCAGAGAGTCAAAAAGTATTTAGGAGAACCTTGGGATGGCACAGCGCGCGAAGTTAAATTGCAAGAACCAGAGATAGCAGATGCGCAGGTTGCTGCGCCAGAGTCACCACCAGACGCACCAGAGGGAGAACTGGGAACTATTGCTCATATTTCTTCTCCCTCTTTACCTAACCTCGTTACTTATGATTTATCACACACTTTTGACCATGCTGACCTACCTTCCGATCCTTTGGCAGGAACAAGAAGAACGCAACACACGCACGAGCGCGGGGTCACTCAGGAGCAAGAGTGAGGGAGGTCGCTGGTACACTTTCACGCAAGTAACGAGGTACAGTCGAGCGAACGACGTTAAACAAAGGCACTTGTCGGGAGGTAACCCGATATGTTTTTCTTTCTTATATTCTTTGTTTTGCTTGCATGCATGTGTGCGCTCTCCGTGCGCTTGAGCTTGAGTCGTGGGGACACGTCTCTGTTTAAGTGGGGGGGGGGAGCGTTACATTTACATTTCACGTTTCTTTAGCTTTGTAGTGTAGCTTAGATTAGTTGAAGAAAATAGTAGCAGCAGTGCGCTTGTGTGCGGGTTGCGCACACTGTTCAGCTCGTATTGCGCTATTCATATTGCATGCGCTGCTATCAACTGTTGTGGTATATTTTTTTCATTTTTCTGCTCCTGTTAATTGGGATATATAGGGGATGTGGAGTTGACAGAAACGCTATAGAGAGACGGTTAGTCGTTTGAGCTTCGAAGGTGAGGTATATGGTCGAGAGCGCTAGTGGAGGCCAGTGCTTCGCGACCTTCGGAACAAGAGAGCGCGCTCAGTCACGCAGATGTCAAAGGCGAACACCCATAGCGTGGCGAGGTGGGAAAACAGACCACCTTTCCTCTGGAAGTCGAGCTAGGGAAGGCGGGCGCGGGTGTAAACGCGTGCGCTGACCTGCGCAGATAGACCAAGGAGGGAGAGCGGAGCGTTGTTCCATAGCTGTTATCCGGAGGCCGAGACTGGAATCGTTCTGGGAACATAGGAACCGTAGATAAAGCTGTACAAAAAGAAAAAAACACCAGCAGATGATATGCGCTACAAAAGAATCAGCATGCGCACAAATACGTACCAGCGTGCGCAAGTTCACAAGAAAATCATCAAAAGAGCTCGAGTCCCAGGAAGTGCGAGGAAGAATCACGCACCGGAAGAAGCTTGCGCTGTTAACCATATAACCGTCTTCGGAGTGAAAGCTGACAACCCGGAGCCTATGAAGAGCTATCTCCCAGTCATCCAAAAAGATCTTCATCCTAGCTGAGAGGTAACGAAATTCGAAAATTTTTATATTACAAACTGTTGAAGGCAGATGCGCGCAGGTGGTAGAGCAGCGCAAGGTGAACAGTAGTGCAGATCGCGCCAGAGTGCAAGACTGTGCGCTACACTCCAGAGAGGTAATGGTATCCGTGCTTGAGTGCTTGTTCGGGACGAACAAGGGGCAAGTGTGGGGGGGGGGGCGGGGGGGTTTGATAGAGCCTATTTGTACACACTATTTTAATCTTAACCCTATGCTTGTTTGCATTATTTTGTGTACAAGATTACTGGTTTCCAGTGTTTTTGTACTTCAGGGCGAAACGAGGGCCTAAGTCGGATACGCGCTAACAGGCAGCGTTTGAGGAGCGCATCACACAGCCTGCGGAGCTAGCAGCGCAAACAGGACAGATAGTGGCAGAGTCGACTACGGTGCGCAGACCGATTGCGCTAGCCAGTGTGCCGTGCGCCATGCGCAGAAGAGTGGTGTTTCCAAATCTTGACACCACCAGATTTGGAAGTTGCCAAGGTTGGGCCTCATGAGCAGTATATAAAGAGAGGAAGACTAGGGTTTGAGAGATACATTGAGACCATCAAGACGATCATAGAGGACCACAGCACACGAGAGAGCGGCAGAACAGAAAAACACACGAGCCTACTGAGAGGACCTGCGCTAGCCGACTGCGCCAGCCGAGACTCCGCAACCTGCACGCACCTGCTCGTTGTTGTTTTCTTGGATACCTTAGATATTATTTACTGTTTCTATGATGTTTACTACTAGCATGTCTAGCTAAACGCTTGGTATCGGTTGGGCATGATTCTATGAGTATTTCCTTTGAGACTTGTGCTTAATGCATAGTTTATTTGCTTGTATTAATTCTGTGCACAAGGTGACAGCTAGTTGCATGAGTAGGGGAAGCCTTGAACCGCAATCTTACTCTTGTTACTTGTTTGTTATATGTTAAACTAGTTGAATAGCCTGACGGTGACAACTAGGAGTAACGCGCTAGGATAATCAGTTACTACTGTGACAGGATTCGTAACTGCTTACACTAGTCCTAAGAATTAATAGCTCATGAACTTTGATCGGAACATGCGCACATGCTAGGAAGCCTTGATCGGACACTAACATCAGTAAATCAAACTATAGACGTTTAGAGTCGATGATAAGGAATACACTCATAGAGGATTGTCTGCGCCTATACTTTTCATAGTCATAGTACTTAATCTCTACTGCCTGCGCACGTCTAGTGCAATTCCTGCGTTAACTATTGTTTACTCGCGCATTGCGCAACCCAATCACTCACACCCCCAGTTTTCGTAAGTGCAAGTTACTAGTTAAAGCTAATCTACTTGCTCCCTGTGGATTAGACCCTGACTTAACCGCTCAACGACGAGTGGAAGAGGAAGGAATTAATTTGATACGCGCTTGATCGCGCGTCGTTGTGCGCGTCAAATATAATTCCTTCCTCTCCCACTAGTACAGCGGTTAAGTAAGGGTCGATCTCCACAGGGAGCAAGCAGTGAGTCTTAGCAAGTAACCTACACTTAAGAAAACGGGGGTTGCGTGAGTGATTGGGGGTTTTGCGCGATGCGCGAGTAACAGCGAATATCGTAACTCAGGGAATTGCACTAGACGTGCGCAAGCAGTAGAGATGAAGTACTATCTTTATGAGAAGTATTGGGCAGACAATCCTCTATGAATGCATTCCTTATCATCGACTCTAAACATCTATAGCTTGTGGTTTACTTGGGTTAGTGTCCGGTAAAGGCTTCCTAACACGTGCGCATGTTCCGTTCAAAGTTCATGTGCTATTCATCCTTAGAACTAGACTAAACAGCTGCGAATCCTGTCACAGTAGCAACTGCCTACCCTAACTCGTTACTCCTAATTGTCACGGTAAGTTTGCGGTTCAAGGCTTCCCCTACGCATGCAACTAGTTTAACAGGTGACAAGCAAGCAACACAAGTAAGTTTGCGGTTCAAGGCTTCCCCTACTCATGCAACTAACTGTCTCAGAGCGCACAGAATTAATACAAGTAAATAAACTATGCATTAAGCTCAAGTCTCAAAGGTAATACATCATAGGTTCATGCCCGACCAACACTAAGTGTTTAGCTAGACATGCTAGTGGTAAACATCATAAAATAGTAAGTAATAACTAATGAATCCAAGAAAACGGTAGCAAACAGTGCGTGCAGTGTCTTCTCTCGGCTGGCGCAGTCGGCTGGCGCAAATCTCCTCAATAAGTCCGTGTGTTTTCCAGTTCTGCCGCACAGTGCCTCCTTCGCGTCCTCTGGTGCCTCTGGAACAACAGTCTTTTCCCACTCTCCGAAACCCTAGACTTCCTTCCTTTATATAGGAGGTTCATCTTTTGGCAACTTCCAAATCTGGTCACTGGGACTTTGCGCCTGGCGCACGGCATTGGTTGGCGCAATCGGGTAGCGCACCTCTGCTGCCTTTCGCCATTTCTTCTTTTGTTTGCGCCGCTAACTCCACAGGCTGATCTTTCACTCCTAGAACGCTGCCTGACAGCGCGTATCCGACTTAAGGACTCGTTCTGACCTGATATACAAAAAACATTGGAAACGAGTAATCTTGCTCATAAAATATTGCAAACACGCATAGGGTTATGATCTAAATAATGTGTATAACTAGGCTCTATCAGCGCTCAACGACGCGTGACCATCAGTTGGCTATAGAGATCTTCCGTGGCTAGTAGAGTGGGATCAATTTACTAAAAGACTCATTAGGTTTAGAAGGAAACTTGATCGCGCGTCGTTGTACGCGTCAAATTAATCCTTCCTTCTCCACTTAGTACAGCGGCTAAGTCAGGGTCGATCCCACAAGGAGCGTGCAGACTCGTCTTAGCTAGCGACCTACAACTTACGAAAATTAGGGGTTGTGAGTGATTGGGTTGCGCAGGTGCGCGAATGAACAGTAGTGAAAGCAGAATTGCATGACACGTGCACAGCCAGTAGATATTAAGTACTATGACTATGAAAAGTATCGGTATAGACAATCCTCTATGAATGTATCCCTTATCATCGACTCTAAACATCTATAGTGCAGTTCTACTTAAGTTAGTGTCCGATCAAGGCTTCCTAACGTGTGCGCATGTTCCGATCAAAGTCCATGAGCTATCAATTCCTGAAACTAGTTTAAGCAGCTACGAATCCTATAAGAGTAGCAGCTGATTATCGTAGTGCGTTACTCCTAGTTGTCACCATCAAGTTATCAACTAGTTTAACATACAATAACGAGCAGTTAGAATAAGATTGCGGTTCAAGGCTTCTCTTATTCGCACAACTAATTATCACCCTATATGCATAAAATTAATATAAGTAGACGAACTAAGCATTAAGCACAAGTCTCAAAGGAAATACTTCATAGAATCATGCCCAACGGATACAAAGTGTTTAGCTAGACATGCTAGAAAAAAACATCATAGAAATAATAAATAAAACTAAGGCAGCAAGAGAAAAGTAGCAGCAGGTCGGCGCAATTGCAGATTGCTGTTTTCGGCTGCGCAAGTGGTTCACGCAGAATCTGGGCTGGAGTAGCTCTTGTGTTTTTGCTGCTGCGTGTCCTTCTCTCTATATGCCCTCTCTCTCTTTCAAACCCTAGCTTCCTTTCTCTTATATACTGGTCTTGAAGCCCAAGGACTGCTTAGATTTGGCCGGAGAGAATTTTAGCTACTTCCCAAATCTAGGAGATAATGGTGATCAATATTTAGAAACGCATCTATCCTGCGCACGCTGATTGCGTTACTTGCTTCGCGCAGTCGGTTTGGGCACTGTAGTCCGAATCAGCTATCTCCTTTTGCGCTGCTAGCTCCGCAGGTCGTGCATTGCGCTCTAAAAACGCCCGTTAGCGCACGTCTGACTTATGCTCCTGTTTTATCCTGAATTACAAAAATACCGAAAACCAGTAATCTTGTACACAAAATAATGCAAACAAGCACAGTGTTAAGATCTAAATAGCGCATATAACTAGGCTCTATCAAATCCCCCACACTTGCCCTTGTTCGTCCCGAACAAGTACTGAAGCACAGATACAATTACCTCTCTGAAGTCTAGCGCACAGCCTTACACTCATGCGCTTGCACTGCGGTTCATCCTGCGTTGCTCTATCACCTACGCCCACAAACCCTTAACAATTCTAATATAATAATTTCGAAATTTGTTACCTCTCAGCCAGGATGCAATTTAATTCGGATGATTCGGAGATAGCTCTTCATAGGCTCCTGGTTGTCGGTCTCCACTCCAATTTCTGGTACATGGTTAATCGCGCAAGCTTCTTCAGGTGCATGATTCATTCGCGAGCTTCTTGGGAACTCAAGCCTTTCGTCTTGACGATTTTTCTTCACTTTTGTACTTGCGCATGCGCTAATATGGAGTTGTGTGCCCATGCTGGTTTCTTTTTCTTGGGTATATCGTCAACTGGTTTTTCCTTTTATACGGCTTCGTCCACTTTTCTTATGTTCCCAGAACGGTTCCAGTCTCGGCGTTCGGATAGCAGCTATGGAACAACGCCCTGCTCTCCCTCCTTGGTCTACTTGAGCAGGTCAGCGCACGCGTTTACACCCGCGCCCACTTTCCTACACTCGACTTCCAGAGGAAAGGTGGTCTGTTTTCCCACCTCGCCACACTTTAGGTATTCGCCTTTCGCTTCTGCGTGGCTGAGCGAGCTCTATTGTTTCAAAGGTTGCGAAGCACCGGCCTCCACTAGCGCTTTTAGCCATGTACCTTACTCTCGAAGCAAAAACGACTAACCGCCTCTCTAGAGCTTTTTCTGTCAACTCCACATCCCCTGTGTATCCCAACTAAAAAGACAAAAAATCGAAAAAAATTATACTAAAACTGTTAATAGCCGCGCATGTAGGGTGACTAAGACAAAACAAGTCGAAAAGTGTGCGCAATCCGCACACAAGCGCACAACTTCTACTATTTCCTCTAACTACACTAACTAAGCTAAACTACAATGATAAATATGAAATGTAAATGTAACGCCACCCCTCCCCCACACACTTAAACAGAGACGTGTCCCCACGACTCAAGCTCAAGCGCAACGGAGAGCGCACTCATGCATGCTACTAAGACAACTAAGAACTAAAAGTAAAATGCATCATGAAAATGAAAAACATAGTCAATGCAGCAAACGAAACAAGGTCAGGAGTTCATAAAATATGCAACACAAAATAGGAACAGAATATCCAGTGATAGTTTCCAAAAGCACCAAAGACAACCCGAAATGATTTGTGCCTAGCCCTCTGTGCAGCCCTAGAGATCCTCTGAGCTGCAGTCCTGCGCAGACCCTTGTGCCTCCTCGCCCATGGACTCTGTCTCATACTCAGAGCTGGAGGATGGTTGCGCAACTGAAACTGCTGCGGGCTGGTTTGCAGGCTCCTCCTCCGAGTCAGTCTCCCATATCGAATCTGAACTTAACTCTTTGATGGGGATGACCTCAGAGGGCAATCTGATCATCTGTGCAGAGGGTTGCGGAGGGGGCTCTGATGGCATTTGCAGTGGTTCCATGACTGGGGTGCGCACTGAGGATTGGGCCGGTGACTGCGCGGGTGAACTGGCTGGCTCGCGCTGCTCTAAAGGTGACCCTGGAGGTGGCCTGCACAGACTGAGAAGAGGGGGAATGGGATCTCCAAATTTCCACCCAGCTGGTGGACTGATGCTTAAATCGGCCCCCTCGTGCACCAGGTACTCCAGCACGCGCATGACGTTAAACATCATGCGCTACTCTGCTGGCGCCTCCTCAGAATCCTGTCAGCGCCGCTTCGCCTGCGCGCGCGGGGGAGAATCTTTGATGTCAATGGCACAACTTCCCCTGGCGGCCCACTCGCCCCCACGCGCGTCCTGTCTGTGCGCGCGTCCTCATGCGCCTAGCTGACTGCACGACTGGTGCCTCCACATTTTCCATTTCCTCCTCATCAGCAGCTTCCTCTTGCTGCGCACTACTCTCTGCGGGCGCTCCTCTGATTGCTGCGTTCCTCGATGCCCTAGCAGCCTGCAGCCGGTAACACCACTCCAGTGACCCATCTTCCTTAGCAGTTACCGCTCGGTACTGCAGCATCTGTGCGCGGTCAAGAGGGACGGCTGGAACAACCGTGTGCTCGGGCACCTCCGGCTCTCCGTGCAGCCCACGCAGCAAATGCATGATCACACCTCCGCAAGTGAGCGGGCCCTTGGTGCTGAGCCGCTCCCAGTGCACCACCATATCCGACACAAACCTCACCTTCTTCCCGTAATACAACCCCTTGAGCACGTCCATGTCAAGCAGGCTGACGTTCGGCACACCGTTGTAGCGCCCGATGACTGTGTACGCGACCATGCGCCACAGATAGTACATCCAAGGGTCGCGCAGCTCACGTCCTCTGCTGCGCCCAGCGGCAAACAGTTTGCCCGAAGCCATCTCGCGCCATGCTTCCTGGTTGGTGTGCGTTCGCGCACCTTGTCACAGCGCAGGGTGCGCTTCAGCCTCTTGGCCGAGGCAACGTACCACACCCCTCGGTGTCGGTAACGGATCTCTAAGTCAGCGATCTGCAGGGACGCCAGGAACTCACAAGTGTCCTCCTTGTCGGCTGCGCTATCCATGTCCATTAGCGCCTCCCAGCCGGCCTGCGCGAGCTTCTCCGTGTCCAAGTCCTCTAAGCCCACCTCGCGCACGAAGTCTCTGCTGATGCACGGGGTGCCATACATGTCGAATCTCCAGAAGGCGTCATACTTCCTTGCGAAAGACGCCGGGGTATCCTGGTTTTCTGCTGACCTCATGTTTGCGACGATTAACTCAAGAATCTAGCGGTCAACTGTAGTCAACGCTCTACTAAGGATCCCAAAATCAGAACTTCGAATCAAACCCTCAAATCTTTACCAGATGGGCACCTTACTCTTGTCAACAAAACCCAGCAATGAAAACACCAAACGGAGCGGGCTAACTGGGTGCGATTTTGATTCTAGGGTTACGTTCTCAGTCGGCTTCTTTCACCAAAACCCTCACTAAAGCGACTGAAATAAGAAATGAGAGGTTACCTAGTGCGCTGGTGATGTCGTGCTCTTCAAATCTCACGGAATCGGTGGGCGGACGGCAAAGATCGGCTGGCAGCTGTGAAACGCTCTAACGGTCGAAATTGTAAAATGTCTGGAATTTTCTAAGTATCTGCCCTTATATACCCTCTGACCTGCACATCTGTCTGGCGCACTGAACTGCGCACTGACTCGCACATTGCTACGTGACTTAAAAAAATGCAAGTACTAAACTAGCTAAAAATTCAAATCCTAAAAAACCGTGTAAAAAATAAAACGTGGAAAACGTGTCGGATTACCTCCCGACAAGTGCCTTTGTTTAACGTCGTTGGCTCGATAGTACCTCGTTACTTGCTCAAGTTTGCGCTCGTGACCACCCCCACACTTGCTCCTGCGCGCTCTTGTGCATCTGTGTGTGCTATGTCTTCCTTAGTCCTGCGCAAAGGAACAGATAGGTTGTCAGTGTGGCCAAAATTATGTGGCACATCATAAGTAACGAGGTTAATCAGTGAGGGAGAAGATATATAATCAGTAGCTCCTAGTTCTCCCTCCGGTGCATCAGGTTGTATCTCTGGTGCAGCATCCTGCGCATCCTCTATTTCTGGTTCCGCCAAATCAACTTCGCGCGTGGCCTCATCCCAAGGTTCTCCCAGGTATTTCTTGACTCTTTGCCCATTAACCTGAAAACGATGCTTGCGCTCGTTCTATAACTCGATTGTTCCATATGGAAAAACCTTTGTGACTGTGTAAGGTCCCATCCACTTGCTGCGCAGCTTCCCGGGCATCAGTTTTAAGCGCGAGGAAAACAACAGTACCCGGTCTTCTGGCTCGAAGGTGCATCTGAGGATGTACTTATCGTGAAATGCTTTCGTGCGTGCTTTGTAGTCGTGCAGCCCCTCATATGCATCCAGGCGCAGCTCCTCTAGCTCGCTTAATTCAAATGCGCGCTCCTTACCAGCCTCATCGAGGTTCAGATTGCAAGTGCGCAATGCCCAGTATGCCTTGTGTTCCAACTCAACCGGTAGGTGGCACGCCTTTCCATACACCAATCGAAATGGTGAAGTCCCAATCGGTGTCTTGTGCGCAGTTCTGTATGCCCAAAGTGCATCGTCCAGCCGCTGGCTCCAGTCTTTGCGCGAAGGTCTCACGGTTTTCTCCAGAATGCACTTAATCTCTCTGTTGGAAACCTCGGCCTGGCCATTCGTTTGAGGATGGTATGCGGTGGACGTCTTGTGGCGCACTCTATTCTATTGCAGAAGTGCGCCCCTGGTCGCTGATTATTGCCTTAGGCACTCAGTACCTGCAGCAAGTGTTAGTCCTTAAAAACTCAACAATCGTTTTACCATCATCCTTGCGCGTGGCCTTTGCTTCGACCCACTTTGAGACATAGTCCACCTCAACTAGTATGTACTCGTATCCACAAAATGGCGGAAACGGCCCCATGAAGTCAATTCCCCACAAGTCGAACACTTCGTCTACCAGTATTGGCGTTTGTGGCATCTCGTTGCGCGCTGATATATTTCCTGTGCGCTGACACCTGTCACAAGCCCTGCAGTGGTTATATGAGTCACGAAATAAGTGCGGCCAATAAAAACCGCAATCTAGGATTTTCCTGCTCGTGCGCTTTGGACCAAAGTGTCCCCCGCACGCGTGCGCATGACAAAATCTCATAACAGAGCTCATCTCATGATCAGGCACACATCGCCTCAAGATCTGATCAGGGCCTATTCTAAGCATGTACGGATCATCCCAAACGTAATATTTAGACTCATGTCTTAACCTCATGCATTGAGCTTTAGTGAAATGAGGGGGAAACGCACATGTGATCAGGTAATTTGCAATATGCGCATACCATGGTACCTTACCGTTCAGCGCCATCAGGTGCTCGTCAGGGAATGTCTCTGTGATCTGTCCTGGCTCCTCTTCCTTCACTATCCTGCTTAGGGGATCAGCAACAGTGTTTTCCTTTCCCTTCTTATCCTTGATCTCTAAATCGAACTCTTGGAGCAGCAACAACCAGCGCATCAAACGCGGCTTAGTCTCTTTCTTGGACATCAGGTAACGGATAGCAGCGTGGTCAGTGTAGACAAGGACTTGAGCGCCCAGAACATATGCACGGAACTTCTTCAGCGCAAATACGATTGCCAGAAGTTCCTTCTCGATCGTGGTGTAGTTCCTCTGCGCGGTGTCCAGTGTGCACGACGCATAATAGATAGCGTGCGGCCTCTTATCCACGCGCTGGCCCAGTACTGCGCCTACAGCGTAGTCACTAGCATCGCACATCAGCTCAAGGGTAAGTTCCAGTCTGGTGCGCGCATCACTGGCGCACTGGTCAGTGCATCCTTTAACTTATCAAAAGTATTCTTGCACTCATCATGAACTCAAAGCACACATCCTTTTGAAGGAGGTTAGACAATGGAATACATATTTCAGAAAAATCTTTTATAAAGCGCCTGTAGAACCCTGCATGCCCAAGAAACGACTTAACGTCGCTCACATTAGTGGAATAAGGCAGATTTGAGATAAGATCAATTTTTGCTTTATCAACCTTAATTCCTTCCTGTGAGACGATATGTCCTAGTACTACCCTGACGTTGGCGTTTTAGGCAAGCAAAATGAAGTGCTATTCTAGTCACGCAAATATCAAACAATATTTATAACCAAGTGACCTCGGATCGAACCCAAGGGAAAAGCTTAGACTAATTGACAACTAATCAATACTACTAATGTAAGTCTACGGTTTTTGGGGGGGAATATGTCCTCCTATAGAGGTATCTCTAGCAAGCACTAAAGATAAATGATATTCTTGAGTTCTACTTAATGCATAAAAAGGGTGACTAGGGATTCAACTTCTCTCCTAAGATATGAGGAAATGAAGTAACACACTAATACATGCATGAACTACATTTGGTTGATAAAAGCAAGGCTAATGCATCATCCACTCTAGGTTCAACTCTCGCTCCTTCCCTAGAATGGAGAGGATACATAAATGACAAGGTTCTCAAACTCTCGCTCTATTGAACCGTGTAGAATATGAGTCCCATAACCGCACCCTCTCGGTCTATTGGCCGGTTACTCAAATCCGCTCAAAACTTAGCCTAATGTCAAGAATGCATGTCGCTCTCACGCACAAACACTCCATCTATGATCATACAATAGCTATGAAACATCATAAGTTCAACTCTCGCTCCTTCCTTAGGGGTTCTAACCAAGCATACTCACTTAAGCATTTCGTCAAACACTTGGTATGCATACAATGAATACATAGCTAGGGCACAATATAATCAAACCAAACTTCATTCAATGCAACAACAATAGTGTTCTACATCATATCCAATCCTAGAGGATCCATTTAATCCCCAACCACACAAGTAACTACTCACTCATAATGAGTGTGTACAAAAACATGACAACTAAAGGAAGCATAAATGTAAATACAAAGCTAGGGTTTAGAAGAGGATGATGTAGAATCTTCAATCCAAGCTTCAATCTTCCATCAAGCTTGATCTTCCTTGAGTTTTTGTCGTCTAGGGTTGCAAAAAGTGGAAACTTGTCGTCTAGGGTTGAGAGAAAAAGCAAGCTCTATTCTTCACTTCTATCTCCTTCTATTTATACTCCTTGAAGTTTCCCACAAAATGACCGAAGTGACCGAATCACTTGATTCGGTCAATGTCCATGTGATTCGCTCGAACCTTTTGTTCAGTGCAGTTTTGAGTTTGGGCGAATCAATTATCCTGGCCGAATCACTTTTGATTCGGTCAAATGTCTTTGTTTTGATACGGTCAAACACCTTGTGGAGCTAAACTGATTCGGGCACCTCTGGGCGAATCAACTCTGATTCGGCCGAATCATCTGTTCAGTAGCTTCTTGACTGGGCGAATCAATTTTCTTAGCCGAATCACCATTGATTCGGTCACACCCATTATGTGATTCGGTCAAACCTTCAGGACTTCCCCGGATCAGATCAATTCGTGCAGCTGAGGGTGATTCGGTCAAGCTGGTGGGCGAATCACTAGTGATTCGGCCGAATCACTTCTGCAGTTTGCTCAGCTTTGCTTCTTTTGATCTCCATCGACCGGAATTCGTCTAGATTCCCTTCGGGCCACTTTGTATCGTGAGATATATAATTTTAACCTGAAATGGACGAAGAAATCATCAAATGGCTTTAAAGAATTGCGGAACAAACAAGAAGTAAGGGAAAAATGTGGACAAATACAAGGTTATTTGTCCGCTCATCATACCCCATGTGACACCATAAAGTGACATTTTTCATAATTGAGAACTAGGTTCTTGGTAATGCAGCGCGCTAAGACCCTATCAAGATTATCCAAACATGCATCAAAAGTCTCATCATGCACAGTGAAGTCATCCATGAATACCTCTATGCAGAAACCAATCATATCAGAGAAAATGCTCATGACTAAGCATTGGAACGTACCTGGCGCATTACACAGCCCAAACGACATGCGCCGGAACGCAAAGGTACCGAATGGGCAGGTAAAGGTTGTCTTCTCCAGATCCTCCGCAGCAATAGGGATCTGATTGTACCCTGAGTAACCATCCAGGAAGCAAAAGTGTGGCTTCCCTGCCAACCGGTAGAGCATCTGGTCCATGAATGGTAGCGGGGAATGATCCTTGCGCGTGACTGCGTTTAGCTTCCTGTAGTCAATGCACATGCGCCATCCAGTCTGTATGCGCTTGGGAACTAGCTCGCCCTGCGCATTTTCCTCTACTGTGATGCCTCCTTTCTTTGGCACCACGTGCACTGGACTTACCCACTTACTGTCTGAGATCGGGTATATTACTCCTGCGTCAAGCAGCTTCAGGATCTCCTTCTGCACTACCTCCATCATAATCGGATTCAGTCTGCGCTGAGGTTCCCTGGATGGTTTGGCATCATTTTCCAGCAGAATTCTGTGCATACACACATCAGGGCTTACTCCGCGCAGGTCAGCTAATGTCCATCCTATAGCGCACTGGTTCTTGCACAACACCTCCTGTAATCGCGCCTCCTGCTCCTCCTCTAATCCTTTCTTTATAATGACAGGCAGGGTGCCTCATTGACCAGGAAGATGTACTTTAAGTGCTCCGACAATTGCTTCAGCTCAACCTTGGGTGCCTGTTCAACAAAAGGTAGGATTTTATTAGTAGCGCAAACATTAACCAGATCATATACCAGCCTGGGCACTGGTTCTGTGCTGCTCAGCTCATCATTATGTGCCTCCATCTCTGTCTGTGCCAGTGGCGCAGGCTCCCTTGTTGCGCACGCACACTGCGCATGTGCAACCAAGTCGTCCATACTATCTAACGCGTGCATTGTGGCATCCTCATGAGGATGCCGCATCCCCTTAAAAATGTTAAAGTGAATCTGCTCGCCATCTACCTCCATTGAGAGCGTCCCTTTCCACACGTCTATCTTTGTGCGCGCTGTCATCAGAAATGGTCTGCCCAGTAGGATTTGTGCGCTTCCCTTGCTCGGCTCACCCTCCATCTCCAAGACGTAGAAATCTACTGGGAACACCAGCTCTCCCACTCGGACAAAGAACGTCCTCTATCATGCCCGTCGGTTGTTTGCACGACCGATCTGCTAATTGGATGGTGAGACCTGCAGGCTTTAGTGGACAAAGGTGCAATGACACATACAAGGAGTAAGGAAGCACATTTATAGAAGCACCGAGATCAATCATGCAGTTGCTTACCGTGGTGTTACCTAAGGTGCACGGTATGGTGAACGTACCTCGATCCCGGCATTTAGGTGGTACCTTGTGTTGCACAATTGCTGATGCATGCGCGTTAAGCATTACTTGTGTGCACTCGCCTTTCCTCCTCTTGTTTGTGCACAGCTCCTTTAAGAACTTGGCGTATCCAGGGATCTGCCGAACTGCCTCAATCAGGGGAATGTTTATTTCCACCTTACTGAATAATTCATATAGCTCCTTGTCTAGTGCCTCCTTCCTTGCTAAAGGTGCCTGCACAGGAAAAGGTGCAGGTGCGTTAGTATGATTGGTACTCTTTTCTCCCGATTGTATCATACCTGGCGCCACCCCCTGTTGGTTTGTAGCTGGCGCGGTTGGTTGCGCATCCGGTTGTGCTGGCTCTGGAGGTTGCGCAACTGGCTGCGCGGGCACCTTCGCGGTCGGAGCTGTCCCAACTGTGCGTCCAGTCCTCAGCGTTACGGCGTTAACTCCTCCCTTAGGGTTTTGAATCACTTGCGAAGGTAGGTTGCCATCGCTCTTTTTCAGCTCATAAACCATGGTAGCAATCTGCGACAACTGCTTCTCAATTGACTCGAACCTCTTGTCATACTTTTCATCATTCTTGCGCACAGTGTCTGCTAACTGACCCACTATGTCTTCTAAGGAGCGCCGCGGTTGCTGGTTATTCTGTGCTGGTGCGTCATTGCAGCGGTGCGGTGGGTTGTATGCTTGCTGCGCTTGCTGTGGTGTGCGATATTCCGCGGGCTGCCTTTGGAGATTGCTGTCTTCCCACCATCTGAATCCATTTGCGGCCAGTCCAAAACGCGGCTGATTCTGCCTTTGTGGTCCTCTATTGTCCCATCCTCCTAGAGCATTTACATCTCCTGATTCCTCAAAAAGTGTGGGACATGCGTCGGTTTTGTGCTCAGTGGACGTACAGAACTCGCATGCCTTCGGCGCAACTGGTTGCGTGCCTTGCGCACTCATCAGCTTCTGTAGCATGGCTTTCATTTCCTTTATTTCAGCACTGGAATCCACCTCATGCACAGCGCGCACACGACTGTTCTCGAGCGTCAATTGATGCCTTACCTGTCCCGCAGTGTCCTCGATCATCTGCCATACATCCTCTGGGTACATGTTGCATATGTCACCACCTGCGCATGCATTCAACAATCTAAGTTCCATCGGTTGTAGCCCGTTCAAGAAATTCTCTATCAGCACATTTTGGGGCAGGTCATGATTATAGCAGTTAGCTTCCAGCTCCCTGAAACGCTCATAGTACTCTGATAGTGACTCTCCTGCGCCCTGCCTAGGCGCGGCCAATTCCCTCCTGAGTAGCGCGATCTTAGCTGCGGGGTAGAACTTATCCAAGAACTTCTTCTGGAGCTGCTCCCATGTGCGAATAGATCCTGCTTGTAAGCTCATCAGCCAATGCCTGGCTGTATCACACAATGAAAAAGGGAACGCCTTCATCTTCAGCGCTTCTTCGCGCACTGTTCTGCGTCGCTGATAGAGCCTATTTATACGCACTATTTAGATCTTAACACTGTGCTTGTTTGCATTATTTTGTGTACAAGATTACTGGTTTTTGGTGTTTTTGTATTCCAAGACAAAACAAGGGTCTAAGTCGGATACGCGCTAATAGGCGCGTTTAAGGAGCGCAACACACAGCCTGCGGGGCTAGCAGCGCAAACAGGATAGGAGGTGGCAGATTCAGACTGCGGTGCGCAAACCAACTGCGCGAACCAACGTGCGCAGTGAGCCATGCGCAGGATAGCGGCATTTCGAAATCTTGAACACCATATCCCTACAAAATCTCCTAGGATTTGGAAGTTGCCAAGATTGTCACGGGCCAAATCTGAGCATTCCTCGGGCCTCACAAGCAGTATATAAAGAGAGGAAGGCTAGGGTTTGAGAGAGAGACAGGAGAGAGAGCCAGAACTGAAAAACACACGAGCTGCCGCCGAGGACCTGCGCCAACCGACTGCGCGAACCGAGACACAGCAACCTGCACGCACCTGCTTGTTACTGTTTCCTTGGACACTTTAGCTTTTATTTACTATTCCTATGATGTTTACCACTAGCATGTCTAGCTAAACACTTTGTATCGGTTGGGCATGATTCTATGAAGTATTTCCTTTGAGACTTGTGCTTAATGCATAGTTTGTATGCTTGTATTAATTCTGTGCACACGGTTGACAGCTAGTTGTATGAGTAGGGGAAGCCTTGAACCGCAATCTTACTCTTACTACTTGTTGTTATAAGTTAAACTAGTTGGTAGCTTGACGGTGACAACTAGGAGTAACGCGCTAGGATAATCAGCTGCTACTGTGACAGGATTCGTAGCTGCTTAGACTAGTTTCAAGAATTAATAGCTCATGGACTTTGATCGGAACATGCGCACATGTTAGGAAGCCTTGATCAGACACTAACTTCAGTAAAATCGAACAATAGACATTTAGAGTCGATGATAAGGAATACATTCATAGAGGATTGTCTTTACCGATACTTTTCATAGTCATAGTACTTAAACTTGTGAAGGTATGTGGCATCATTGACAAACTCCTACAAAGTGAACTAGAGCCTGCTACAGCAAGTATGGAAAGAAAACAGCTGATGAAGAGCATTCCAGAGTGAGCAAACTCAGTAAGTGGCGCTCCAGCTGAAGACATTAAGTGGCGCTCCAGATGAAGACATTAAGTGGCTAATGTCTTCACGAGGCGCGCGACCTAATGTTGCCTTGGGGAGCTCGAAATTATGAAAGAGAGCATGAAGACATCAGCTTGTGCAATCTGGGCAGAGTGACTATCTCTGGAGCTAAAGTGGAGTAAGCAAGTGCTACAACAATCTCTGGAGCAGAAGTTCAGTAGTAGATGCTGGAGCTAAAATGTGGTAGCACAAATTCAAAGCTTTCTCGAAGATTGCATTCAATCAACAAATCAGTGGACCGAAGGGCTTTCGGAAAGAGCTGAATATTCAGGAGAATATTTCTGGAGTGTCTCTCAAGAACAAGGGCAGATTTGTTGAATGAGATTTGATTGGAAAATCAAAACCTCTATAAATTGGAGGATCTTCCTTAGAATTGATGGGATTGTTTCCTAATGCATTTAGGAAATTCCAGCAGCAGCAAACAGCTACAGCACAAGTGAACAAGGAGTTGTTGCAGCTCAAACAATCAAGCTGGCAGCAGAAGTGAACTAGCAGCAGCTACAGCAGGGGATGCTGCAGCAGGTGCTGGTTCAAGTGCTGTATCAACTGTCCAAGTAGCAGTTTTGTGCTGGGTGCGATTTGAAGGTATGGCAGCTTTGTGAAAGCTCTTAGAAGAATTTCTAAAATACTAAAGAGCATATTCCAGCAAGGTTTACTAGTCAGAGAAGGAGATTTGCATTGAAGATATTGATCAAATCTAATCTCCTAGATTTTAGGAGATAATTGATCTTGTGGGTCAATTGCCCAAACCTGGAAATTGCTTAAAGTGGTGTGGGTATTTAAGCAGAAGGTGTTAGGGCTGAAGAGGGTGATCGAAGCTGAGTGATACACGAGAGTAGACACAGAATTCAGAGTGAGGAATTTTCTGGGTGTACTACGAGAGTTGTTCTTTGCTCAACACACACGGTCAGAGCGTTGAGCGTAGAGCTGTGGTGCGTATTGCAGAAGAGAATCAGGTCTTGCAGAGACTGATTCGTGCTTTGATCTGGAAGCCAATTTAGAGCTGTGGAGCTTGTTGGTTGATCAAAGGCAGCCGCGGGAGAACTGACGGGTGGAAGGCTCGGTCGAGGTTCGTGCGGAAGAACTCACTAGTGGCAGGTGGTCGCTGAGTGAGGGGGAGTTACACAGAGTGTGCAGCGCTCTTGGAGTGGTTCGATCGGCTCGGCAGGAGGCCTTGGAGCGACGCGGACAGAGTGCTTCAGCTGGTGTTACAGCTGTTGCTGCAGCAACCCTGCTGAGTAGTGTAGTATAGAATAGGCTGAGTTCTTTGAGAGGATTGTAGCTATTCTAGACTGACTTATTGTAGAGGGTGTGCTGACACAAATCAGAGCTTGTTCTGATTGTGTTGAGTAGTCCACACGGGGTTAAAGTAGCATAGGTTGCGTGCGTTGTAACCGAGTGTGCTTTGAACCTTTGGTTGAGTGGATTGAGGACTGGAGAATAGTCCTCCCCAGACGTAGGCAGATTGGCCGAACTGGGTGAACAAACCTGTGCCTTTGTTCATTGCTTGCTGAGATTAATTCTAGTGAACAAGAGTGTGCTGCAGCAACTGCTTGTTCACAAATCTGCATAAGTAGAGACACTTAAAATTTCAATTGGTATCAGAGCGGGAGCTCGACACACAGAGTAAAAGATCCTACAGTGTCTCTGAAGAAGCCAAGACAATGAAGGAAGGATAGAGCACAAGCAGACCCCCATTGTTAGAAGAAAGCAACTATGGACGTTGGAAGGCGGGAATGAAGGTCTTCCTAAAGACGATGGATGAGAAGACTTGGAGAGCAGTAGTGTCTGGATGGTCACACCCCCTGATCATCAACGACAAAGGAGTTGCACTGGAGAAACCAGAGGAGACATGGACAGCTGAAGAGGAAGCTGTAGCAACCAGTAACTCAAGAGCCTTGAACGCGATATTTGCCGGGGTTGACGCAAATAATTTCAGGCTGATCTCTGAATGTGAAGTTGCCAAGGAAGCATGGGAGATTCTTCAGATGGCTCATGAAAAGAACAAGATCGTTGCAGCAAATTGGAGAGACGAAGACAGTGAGGAAAAATCTGACCAAATTAGCAATGTTGCTGTGATGATTGAAACTGATATGGAGAGCACCGTTTCAACAAAGCCAGAAATTGTTCATGGTGTTGAGGAGTCAGACAGTGGTGATGATGAGGAAATCACTGAGGAGTCCATTGCCAAAAACTTTACCCTGTTGCATGAAGAGTGTCTTCGAGCCATGGAGATCAACAAAGGATTGACTGCCAAAGTTTCAGAACTGCAAGAAAAACAAGAGGTGCTGCTGAAGATGATCACTTCTCTTACGGATCAGGTTGCCCAGCAAGAAGAGAAGTTTGCTGCAGAGAAGGAAGAGCTCAACCTCTACCGGAAGACTACAAAGATGCTTAACAGTGGAACAAGCACTCTTGAAGATATTCTAGCACGCCAAAGATATGGAGGAGGCTACTCTGGTCTTGGATACACTGGAGAAAAAGGTGCTGAAAGTACTGTATTCATCAAAGCTACGGAGCTAGAAGATGCTGAGATTGCAGTGGAGAAACCGGTCCTGTCCCAGAAACCAGTTCAGAAGAAGGTGCATAGAAGGGTGAACAAGAAGCTGCTACAGCAACCGTTGTATCAACAACCTGTAGCAGAAAAGAAACCCAGGTGCAAAAGTCGCAGATGTTATTTCTGTGATCGAGAGGGACACATTCAGAGAAGATGCCCGATCCTGAACAAGTATTGGAGACCTCAGAAATCGCCTACAGACGGACAACGCCAGATGAAGCCAAGGATCAGGCGTGGCACGCAAGTGACCTCCAGCTCATCAAAGCCGATGGATTGTCATTGTTCAGTTGTGCACGAAAACATCAGATATGTTGGAGGGACAACGAAAATGAGGATCAAGAAGGATGCTGGCACAGAGAGGATGAGACACCGAAACAATGCCGGAAGGAAAGGAAGAGTTGCTGGTCACAACAAATCTCGGAAGGAGCATGTTCGAAAACCAGTACAAGTATGGGTGGAGAAGCAGCCACCTGATATTCCCCCAAAACCAACCAAAGAAGCACATGTTGACACATTGGAATGCCCTCTCCTGTGGATGGAGAAGAGGCGTTGGCATACTCGCTGAATTTAGCTGGTATCCCCCTCTATCATTTGTGACAAAAAGGGGGAGAAGAGGAGCAGGGGAGAAGAAGAGAAGAGGTGCTCTTAGAAATGATGCTCAGGTTTTGTCAAAAATGCAAAGGGGGAGAGTGTTAAGGTAATGGCATCCTTGACAAAACAAGCACAAGAAGTTGCTACAACATCCCCTGAAGATTGAAGCTGAAGAAGCTGCAAAAGAAGGAGTTCAAAGATGAGAAGAGGATTGCCTAAGATTAGAAGGGTTTTTGGATTTTGTCAAAATGCCAAGGGGGAGATTGTGAAGGTATGTGGCATCATTGACAAACTCCTACAAAGTGAACTAGAGCCTGCTACAGCAAGTATGGAAAGAAAACAGCTGATGAAGAGCATTCCAGAGTGAGCAAACTCAGTAAGTGGCGCTCCAGCTGAAGACATTAAGTGGCGCTCCAGATGAAGACATTAAGTGGCTAATGTCTTCACGAGGCGCGCGACCTAATGTTGCCTTGGGGAGCTCGAAATTCTGAAAGAGAGCATGAAGACATCAGCTTGTGCAATCTGGGCAGAGTGACTATCTCTGGAGCTAAAGTGGAGTAAGCAAGTGCTACAACAATCTCTGGAGCAGAAGTTCAGTAGTAGATGCTGGAGCTAAAATGTGGTAGCACAAATTCAAAGCTTTCTCGAAGATTGCATTCAATCAACAAATCAGTGGACCGAAGGGCTTTCGGAAAGAGCTGAATATTCAGGAGAATATTTCTGGAGTGTCTCTCAAGAACAAGGGCAGATTTGTTGAATGAGATTTGATTGGAAAATCAAAACCTCTATAAATTGGAGGATCTTCCTTAGAATTGATGGGATTGTTTCCTAATGCATTTAGGAAATTCCAGCAGCAGCAAACAGCTACAGCACAAGTGAACAAGGAGTTGTTGCAGCTCAAACAATCAAGCTGGCAGCAGAAGTGAACTAGCAGCAGCTACAGCAGGGGATGCTGCAGCAGGTGCTGGTTCAAGTGCTGTATCAACTGTCCAAGTAGCAGTTTTGTGCTAGGTGCGATTTGAAGGTATGGCAGCTTTGTGAAAGCTCTTAGAAGAATTTCTAAAATACTAAAGAGCATATTCCAGCAAGGTTTACTAGTCAGAGAAGGAGATTTGCATTGAAGATATTGATCAAATCTAATCTCCTAGATTTTAGGAGATAATTGATCTTGTGGGTCAATTGCCCAAACCTGGAAATTGCTTAAAGTGGTGTGGGTATTTAAGCAGAAGGTGTTAGGGCTGAAGAGGGTGATCGAAGCTGAGTGATACACGAGAGTAGACACAGAATTCAGAGTGAGGAATTTTCTGGGTGTACTACGAGAGTTGTTCTTCGATCAACACACACGGTCAGAGCGTTGAGCGCAGAGCTGTGGTGCGTATTGCAGAAGAGAATCAGGTCTTGCAGAGACTGATTCGTGCTTTGATCTGGAAGCCAATTTAGAGCTGTGGAGCTTGTTGGTTGATCAAAGGCAGCCGCGGGAGAACTGACGGGTGGAAGGCTCGGTCGAGGTTCGTGCGGAAGAACTCACTAGTGGCAGGTGGTCGCTGAGTGAGGGGGAGTTACTCAGAGTGTGCAGCGCTCTTGGAGTGGTTCGATCGGCTCGGCAGGAGGCCTTGGAGCGACGCGGACAGAGTGCTTCAGCTGGTGTTACAGCTGTTGCTGCAGCAACCCTGCTGAGTAGTGTAGTATAGAATAGGCTGAGTTCTTTGAGAGGATTGTAGCTATTCTAGACTGACATATTGTAGAGGGTGTGCTGACACAAATCAGAGCTTGTTCTGATTGTGTTGAGTAGTCCACACGGGGTTAAAGTAGCATAAGTTGCGTGCGTTGTAACCGAGTGTGCTTTGAACCTTTGGTTGAGTGGATTGAGGACTGGAGAATAGTCCTCCCCAGACGTAGGCAGATTGGCCGAACTGGGTGAACAAACCTGTGCCTTTGTTCATTGCTTGCTGAGATTAATTCTAGTGAACAAGAGTGTGCTGCAGCAACTGCTTGTTCACAAATCTGCATAAGTAGAGACACTTGAAATTTCAAAACTCTACTGCCTGTGCACGTCTAGTGTAAAATCTGCTTTCACTATTGTTCATTCGCGCACCTGCGCAACCCAATCACTCACAACCTAATTTTCGTAAGTTGTAGGTTGCTAGCTAAAACGAGTCTGCTTGCTCCTTGTGGGATCGACCCTGACTTAGCCGCTATACTAAGTGGAGAAGGAAGGATTAATTTGATGCGTACAACGACGCGCGATCAAATTTTGGCGCCGTTACCGGGGAGCAACACAGATAAGTTTTAACTAGTTTAAGTTTTCTTTTACAGTAGTTAGTTATTTCTGTTTGCTTTATTTTCCTCGTTGTTGTTTCTGACAGCGCGCAATCAACATCAGCCTGCGCAACCTTGAAACAGTTGCGCTGTGCAGATTATAGTTGCGCACTGACAGACGCGATAGCTTAGTTGTCTTTTAATTTCGTTTTTTTTGAGATTTAGAACAGGTCATGGAGGATAACAGTGTCATTGGAGATAACTTAGGGGAGAGAACCCCGGAGGGACCTAACAATGCAGGAGCAGATAACCGCGCAGTTCGATTCAGAGAAGAATTGCAGCGCGAAGTTGACGCTCGAGTGGCCGCTGAAGCGAGGTATAATGCGCCACCCGCGCGACAGGTCGCGCGATGCAGAACAGTGCGTGAGATGTCAGCTCCAATCACGGTTAACCAGCCATGGTGCATAGTGCTTCCACCAGACGGTCATTTTGAGCTAAGGAGCTCGCTCATTCATCACATGCCCAAGTTTCACGGGATGAACAACAAGAGCCCAGTCAAGCATATGCGAGAATTCCTAGTTATCTGCGAGAACATGAAGGCCGAAGGGGAGAGCGACGAAGCGCTGAAGATGAAGGCGTTCCCTTTTTAATTGTGTGATGCGGCCAGGCATTGGCTGATGAGCTTACCAGCAGGATCTATTCACACATGGGAGCAACTCTAGAAAAGTTCTTGGACAAATTCTATCCTGCAGCCAAGATCGCGCTACTCAGGAGGGAGTTGGCCGCACCTAGGCAGGGCGCAGGATAATCACTATCGGAGTATTATGAGTGTTTCAGGGAGCTGGAGGCTAACTGCTACAATCACGGCCTGCCCCAGAATGTACTGATAGAGAATTTCCTGAACGGATTGCTACCAATGGAGCTGAGATTATTGAATGCATGCGCAGGCGGCGACATTTGCAACATGTACCCGGAGGACGCGTGGCAGCTGATAGAAGACTCTGCTGGACAAGTAAGACATCAGCTAACACTTGAAGATATTCGTGCTCGTTCTGTGCATCAGGTAGAAACAAGCGCTGAGATAAAGGAGATGAAGGCCATGCTACAGAAGTTGATGAATGCGCACGGGGCGCAACTAGCTGTGCCAAAGGCATGCGAATTCTGCACGTCCACCGAGCATAAAACTGATGCATGTCCCGCACTTTTCGAGGAGTCAGGAGAGGCGAATGCTCTAGGAGGATGGGATAATAGAGGGCCGCAGAGGCAGAATCAGCCGCGTTTTGGACTAGCCGCAAATGGGTTTAGATGGAAGGAGGACAATAATTTCCAGAGGCAGTCCGCGGAGCAGCGTGCACCACAGCAGACGCAACAAGCTGCGCCCTATAATCAACTGCATCGCCGCACTGACGCGCCAGCGCAAAATAACCAGCAGCCGCGGCGATCCTTAGAAGATATCGTGGGCCAGCTAGCAGACACAGTGCGCAAGAATGATGAGAAGTATGACAAGAGGTTCGAGTCCATTGAAAAGCAGCTGTCACAGATAGCTACCACGGTGTATGAGCTGAAAAAGAGCGATGGCAACCTGCCTTCGCAAGTGATTCAGAATCCCAAGGGAGGAGTCAACGCAGTGACACTGAGGACTGGGCGCACGGTAGGAACAGAGCAGACCGCAAAGGCGCCCGCGCAACCAGTTGCGCAAGCTCCAGAGCCAGCACAGCCGGATGCGCAACCAGCAGCGCAAGCCACAAAGCAGCAGGGCAAGGCGCCAGGTATGGCGCAATCGAAAGACAAAAGTATAAATCGTACTAACATACCTGCACCTTTTCCTGTACAGGCACCATTGGCTAGGAAGGAGGCGCTTGATAAGGAGCTCTACGAGTTATTCAGTAAGGTGGAAATAAACAATCCCCTTATTGAAGCAGTTCAACAGATCCCTAGGTACGCCAAGTTCTTAAAGGAGCTGTGCACAAACAAAAGGACGCAAGGCGAGTACGCGCAAGTAATGCTAAACGCGCATGCCTCAGCAATCGTGCAACATAAGGTACCACATAAATGCCGAGATCCAGGTACGTTCACCATTCCATGCACTTTAGGTAAGACCACAGTAAGTAACTGCATGATTGACCTAGGCGCATCTATAAAAGTGCTTCCCTATTCCTTGTATGCGTCATTGCGCCTTGGTCCACTAAAGCCTGCAGGTCTCACCATTCAACTAGCAGATCGGTCGTGCAAACAACCGACGGGCATGATAGAGGACGTCCTCGTCCGAGTAGGAGAGCTGGTGTTCCTAGCAGATTTCTACGTCTTAGAGATGGAGGGTGAGTCGAGCAAGGGAAGTGCGCAGATCCTATTGGGCAGACCATTTCTGATGACAGCACGCACAAAGATAGACGTGTGGAGGGGTACGCTCTCAGTGGAAGTTGATGGCGAGGAAATTCACTTTAACATATTTAAAGGGATGCAGCACCCTCATGAGGACACCACAGTACACGCGTTGGACAGCATAGACGACTTGGTTGCGGATGCGCAGTGTGCGAGCGCAATAGAAGGACCTGGGCCGCTGACACATGCAGAGATGGAGGCGCATGTGGATGAGCTGAGCAGTGCGGAACCAGTATCCAGACAGGCACACGATATAGTTAATGTCTGCACTGCTAATAAAATATTGCCCTCTATTGAACAGGCACCCAAGGTCGAGCTGAAGCAACTCCCCGAGCACCTCAAGTACATATTCTTGGGGAATGAGGACACCCTGCCGGTAATCATAAAGAAAGGATTAGAAGAGGAGCAGGAGGCACGATTACAAGAGGTGCTGCGCAAGAACCAGCGCGCTATAGGATGGACACTTGCTGACCTGCGCGGAGTGAGCCCGGACATATCCATGCACAGGATTCTATTGGAAGATGGTGCCAAACCATCCAGGGAGCCTCAGCGCAGATTGAATCCGAATATGATGGAGGTGGTACAGAAGGAGATCTTGAAGCTGCTTGACGCAGGAGTCATCTATCCAATCTCGAACAGCAAGTGGGTGAGTCCAGTGCACGTTGTACCGAAGAAAGGAGGAATCACAGTAGAGGAGCTGCGCCTAGATGCGTATGAGGGGCTGCGCGACTACAAGGCGCGCACAAAAGCATTTGACAACAAAAACGTCCTCAGACGCACCTTTGAGCCAGGAGACCAGGTACTATTGTTCTCCTCGCGCCTAAAGCTAATGCCTGGGAAGCTGCGCAGCAAATGGACGGGACCATACACGGTTACCAAGGTTTTCCCTTACGGAACAATCGAGTTAGAAAACGAGCACCAGCATCGTTTTCAGGTCAATGGGCAGAGAGTCAAAAAGTATTTAGGAGAACCTTGGGATGACACAGCGCGCGAAGTTGACTTGGCAGAGCTAGAAATAGAAGATGCGCAAGTTGCTGCGCCAGAGTCGCAACCAGATGCAATATTGCTCATATTTCTTCCCCCTCATTAACTAACCTCGTTACTTATGATTTGTCACATGATATTAACCACGCTGACCACCCTTCCGATCCTTTGCGCAGGACTAAGAAGAACGCAACGCGCACACGAGCGCGGGGACACTCAGGAGCAAGATGGCGGGGGGGGGGGGGGGGTCACTGGCGCACTTTTAAGCAAGTAACGAGGTACGGTCGAGCCAACGACGTTAAACAAAGGCACTTGTCGGGAGGTAACCCGACACGTTTTACTTTTACACGTTTTTTTACAGTTTTTTCAGTGTTTTTAGCTAGTTTAGGACTTGCAGTTTTTAGTCATCGCAGCAAAAAGTGTTTTTCTTTCTTATGTCCTTTGTTTTATTTGCATGCATGTGTGCGCTCTCCGTTGCGCTTGAGCATGAGTCGTGAGGACACGTCTCTGTTTAAGTGTGGGGGGGGGGGGGGGGGGGGGGGGCGTTACATTTACATTTCACGTTTTTTTGAGCTTTGTAGTGTAGCTTAGTTTAGTTGAAGGGAATAGTAGCAGTGGTGCGCTTGTGTGCGGGTTGCGCACAGTTTTCGACTTGTATTGGCCTATTCATCTTGCATGCGCTGCTATCAACTGTTTAGTATATTTTTTTTCGATTTTTTCTGCTCCTATTAGTTGGGATATACAGGGGATGTGGAGTTGACAGAAAGGCTCTAGAGAGGCGGTTAGTCATTTTTGCTTCGAAGGTAAGGTATATGGTTGAGAGCGCTAGTGGAGGCCGGTGCTTCGCGACCTTCGGAACAATAGAGCGCGCTCAGCCACGCAGATGCCGAAGGCGAATACCCAAAGCATGGCGAGGTGGGAAAACAGACCACCTTTCCTCTGGAAGTCAAGCAAGGGAAGGCGGGCGTGGGTGTAAACGCGTGCGCTGACCTGCGCAAATAGATCAAGGAGGGAGAGCGGAGCGTTGTTCCATAGCTGCTATCCGAAGGCCGAGACTGGAACCGTTCTGGGAACATAGGAACCGTAGATAAAGCTGTACAAAAAGAAAAAAAACACCAGCAGATGATATGCGCTAAAGAAACCAGCATGCGCACAACTCCGTACCAGCGTGCGCAAGTTCACAAGAAAATCATCAAGAAAGCTCGAGTTCCCAGGAAGTGCGCGAAAGAATCACGCACTGAAAGAAACTTGCGCAATTAACCATATACCCGTACTCGAAGTAAAGACCGACAACCCGGAGCCTATGAAGAGCTATCTCCCAGCCATCCGAAATAATTTCCATCCCAGCTGAGAGGTAACAAATTTCGGAATTGTTATATTAAAACTGTTGAAGGCATGTGCGCGCAGGTGACAGAGCAACGCAGGGTGAACGGTTGTGCAGATCGCGCCTGAGTGCAAGACTGTGCGCTAGACTCCAGAGAGGTAATTGTATCCGTGCTTGAGTACTTGTTCGGGACGAACAAGGGCAAGTGTGGGAGGTTTGATAGAGCCTATTTATACGCACTATTTAGATCTAAACATTGTGCTTGTTTGCATTATTTTGTGTATAAGACTACTGGTTTCCGGTGTTTTTGTATTCCAGGACAAAACAAGGGCCTAAGTCGGATACACGCTAATAGGCGCGTTTAAGGAGCGCAACACACAGCCTGCGGAGCTAGCAGCGCAAACAGGATAGGAGGTGGCAGATTCAGACTGCGGTGCGCAAACCAACTGCGCGAACCAACGTGCGCAGTGAGCCATGCGCAGGATAGCGGCATTTCGAAATCTTGAACACCATATCCCTACAAAATCTCCTAGGATTTGGAAGTTGCCAAGATTGTCACGGGCCAAATCTGAGCATTCCTCGGGCCTCACAAGCAGTATATAAAGAGAGGAAGGCTAGGGTTTGAGAGAGAGACAGGAGAGAGAGCCAGAACTGAAAAACACACGAGCTGCCGCCGAGGACCTGCGCCAACCGACTGCGCGAACCGAGACACAGCAACCTGCACGCACCTGCTTGTTACTGTTTCCTTGGACACTTTAGCTTTTATTTACTATTCCTATGATGTTTACCACTAGCATGTCTAGCTAAACACTTTGTATCGGTTGGGCATGATTCTATGAAGTATTTCCTTTGAGACTTGTGCTTAATGCATAGTTTGTTTGCTTGTATTAATTCTGTGCACACGGTTGACAGCTAGTTGTATGAGTAAGGGAAGCCTTGAACCGCAATCTTACTCTTACTACTTGTTGTTATATGTTAAACTAGTTGGTAGCTTGACGGTGACAACTAAGAGTAACGCGCTAGGATAATCAGCTGCTACTGTGACAGGATTCGTAGCTGCTTAGACTAGATTCAAGAATTAATAGCTCATGGACTTTGATCGGAACATGCGCACATGTTAGGAAGCCTTGATCGGACACTAACTTCAGTAAAATCGAACTATAGACGTTCAGAGTCGATGATAAGGAATACATTCATAAAGGATTGTCTTTACCGATACTTTTCATAGTCATAGTACTTAATCTCTACTGCCTGCGCACGTGTCGTGCAATTCTGCTTTCACTACTGTTCATTCGCGCACCTGTGCAACCCAATCACTCACAACCCCCAATTTTCGTAAGTTGTAGATCGCTAGCTAAGACGAGTCTGCTTGCTCCTTGTGGGATCAACCCTGACTTAGCTGCTATACTAAGTGGAGAAGGAAGGATTAATTTGACGCGTACAACGACGCGCGATCAGTCGCACGATCTGTTGCGCGGGTTGCGCATTATACACTGCTTCAGCGGCCATCCGAGCTTCAACTTCACGCTGCACTTCCTCTCTGAACCAAGCTGCGCGGTTATCTGCCCTTGCGTTGATAGGTCCCTCTGGGGTTCTTTCCCCTAAGTTATCGCCGATGACACTATTATTCTCCATGCCCTGTTCTAAACTTAAAGAAATTGGAATTAAAAGACAACTAGGTTGTTGCCCCTGTCGGTGCGCAACTATGATTTGCGCAGCGCAACTGTTTCAAGGTTGCGTAGGCTGATGTTGATTGCGTACTGGCAGAAACATCAACGAAAAATAAAAAGAAATAACTAACTACTGTAAAAGAAAACTTGAACTAGTTAAAACTTATCTGTGTTGCTCCCCGGCAATGGCGCCAAAATTTGATCGCGCGTCGTTGTACGCGTCAAATTAATCCCTCCTTCTCCACTTAGTACAACGGCTAAGTCAGGGTCGATCCCACAAGGAGCGTGTAGACTCCTCTTAGCTAGCGACCTACAACTTATGAAAATTGGGGGTTGTGAGTGATTGGGTTACGCAGGTGCGCGAATGAACAATTGTGAAAGCAGAATTGCACGACACGTGCGCAGGCAGTAGATATTAAGTACTATGACTATGAAAAGTATCGGTACAGACAATCCTCTATGAATGTATCCCTTATCATCGACTCTAAACATCTATAGTGTAGTTCTACTTAAGTTAGTGTCCGATCAAGGCTTCCTAACGTGCGCGCATGTTCCGATCAAAGTCCATGAGCTATCAATTCCTGAAACTAGTTTAAGCAGCTACGAATCCTATCACAGTAGCAGCTGATTATCCTAGTGCGTTACTCCTAGTTGTCACCGTCAAGTTATCAACTAGTTTAACATACAATAACGAGCAGTTAGAATAAGACTGCGGTTCAAGGCTTCTTTTATTCGCACAACTAATTATCACCCATATGCATAGAATTAATATAAGTAGACGAACTAAGCATTAAGCACAAGTCTCAAAGGAAATACTTCATAGAATCATGCCCAACCGATACAAAGTTGATGATGCAGTTTGGCAGTGTTTGACAAAACCAACACAAGTGAACAAGGAGCAGCTACAGCACAAGTGAACAAGCAGCAGCTTCAGCAGGGGACGCTATAGTAGGAGCTTGTTCAAGTGGCTGTATCACCTGTCCGAGAAGCACCAGCAACCTGGGCTTGACTAGAAGGGCTGGGATCGCTATGGAGAACATCAGAAGAATTTCTTAAGTGCTGTGGAGAATTTTCCAGTGGAGTTTCCTAGCCAGAGAAGGAGATTTGTGTTGAAGATCACAATCAAATCTAATCTCCTAGATTTTAGGAGATAATTGTTCTTTTTGGGACATTGCTTAAACCTGGTCTTGCTTAAAGCTGGTGCTACTATTTAAGAGAAAGGGGTTTAGAGCAGAGAGGTTGATCGAAGCTGAGGGATACACGAGTGCATACAAAGAATTTAGACAGAATAATTTTTGGTGTGCGACGGACGTTCATCACCCGAGAGCAGAGCGTGAGCACAGAGCCGGGGTGACAGAAGCAGAAGGGAATCAAGATTTGCAGAGTCTGATCAGAGCTTGATCTGGAAGCCAATTCAGAGCAGTGGTGCTTGTTGGTTGATCAAGGGCAGCCGCGGAAGAACTGACGAGTGTGTGGCTCGGTCGAGTGTCTAAGCGGTGGTTCTCGCTAGTGGCAGGTGGTCACTGAGTGAGGGGGAGTATTCCAGAGTGTGCAGCGCTCGTGGAATCGTTCGATCGGCTCGGCAGAAGGCTTTGGAGCGACGCGGACAAATTGTGCTTCAGCTGTGTGTTACAGCAGTTGCTACAGCAACCCTGCTGAGTGAGTGTAGTTTAGAATAGGCTGAGTCTTGAGAAGTCTGTAGCTATTCTAGATTGACATTTGTAGAGGGTGTGCAGACACAAGTCAGAGCTTGTTCTGATTGTGTCAAGTGATCCGCACAAGGTTGAGTAGCATAGGTTGCGTGGAGTTGTAACCAAGTGTACTTGGAGACCTTCGTGTTTAGTGGATTGAGGACTGGAGAACAGTCCTCCCCAGACGTAGGCAGTTGGCCGAACTGGGTGAACAAACTTCTGTCTTGTTCATTGTTTGCTGAGACAATTTCCAAGTGAACAAGTGTGTGCTGCAGCAACTGCTTGTTTACATATCTGCCTAACTGAGACGCTGTGAATTTCAAAAGTGTTTAGCTAGACATGCTAGAAAAAAACATCATAGAAATAATAAATAAAACTAAGGCAGCAAGAGAAAAGTAGCAGCAGGTCGGCGCAATTGCAGATTGCTGTTTTCGGCTGCGCAAGTGGTTCACGCAGAATCTGGGCTGGAGTAGCTCTTGTGTTTTTGCTGCTGCGTGTCCTTCTCTCTATATGCCCTCTCTCTCTTTCAAACCCTAGCTTCCTTTCTCTTATATACTGGTCTTGAAGCCCAAGGAATGCTTAGATTTGGCCCGAGAGAGTTTTAGCTACTTCCCAAATCTAGGAGATAATGGTGATCAATATTTAGAAACTCAACTATCCTGCGCACGCTGATTGCGCTACTTGCTTCGCGCAGTCAGTTTGCGCACTGTAGTCCGAATTAGCTATCTCCTTTTGCGCTGCTAGCTCCGCAAGTCGTGCATTGCGCTCTAAAAATGCCCGTTAGCGCACATCTGACTTATGCTTTTGTTTTATCCTGAAATATAAAAATACCGAAAACCAGTAATCTTGTACACAAAATAATGCGAACAAGCACAGTGTTAAGATCTAAATAGCGCATATAACTAGGCTCTATCAAAACTCATCATGTCACCTTGAACCATTGTTAGAGATATTATGATAACTATATGCCGAAGATGTGACAATGTAGCTACTACCCATAAGTGTTCAAGAGAATGGTGTTTCAGAATTAATGAAGTCAAAAGCATGTACTGACATATCCTTTTCATAACCAGTCATTGAAGGAGTATAATCGGGAACACACATATTAAATGAGGGAAGTCATACCTAGCTCCAGATGCATTTTTTCAATGGTCTCCCTATTCAGAGCTTTAGTGATAATATGCGCTATTTGTTCTTCCGTGCGACAAAAGATCATTGTGACTAGACCCTCTCAACACAATCACGCAAAAAATGATATCGTATCTCAATATGTTTAGTACGTGTGAATTGCACAGGGTCCTAAAATATGTTTATAGCATTGATATTATCTCAAAGTATAAATGAGTGATCAATAATAACACCATAATCACTTAGTTATTGACGGAGCCATTGAAGTTGTGAGCAACAAGCAGCGGCAGCCACATATTCGGCTTCGGCTGTAGACAAAGCAATGGAGTTTAGTTTCTTCGATCCCCATGAAATGAGACAGGGTGCCAAGAATTAAGCCATTCCCGAAGTGGACTTCCGATCAGTTCTGCTGCCAGCGTAGTCGGCATCAGTAAATCTAGCAAGTCTCAGGTCTCCCCCTCTGGGATACCATAAGGAGAGGGTATCTGTACCCTTCAGGTAACGCAGTATCCTTTTTACCGCTTTCACATGTGTTTCCCTAGGATCAGCCTGAAAATGAGCACAAAAATAGACACTGAACATAATATTAGATCTGCTAGCTGTTATATATAATAATGAGCCTCTCATTCCCCTCTATAGAGTTGAGTCGACAGTGGGAGCGCCCTCATCCTTTCCTAGGGACTCGTTTGGTGACATGGGAGTGCTGTAGGTTTTGGCGTTATTCATGCCAAATTTAGTATCTCCTGAGATACTTTTGCTGGTGTATTCGTGTGCCATCCTGTCCCTGTGATACTTGCAACCCAAGAAAGAATTTAAGTTCCCCTACCATGCTCATTTCAAATTCATTGGACATGAGCGTGGTGAATTTTCTGGCAAGTTTGTCATTAGTGGATCCAAAGATAATATCATTATACGTATACCTGTACCACCAGGGTATGCGTTCCTTCCCTCAGAAGAAACAGAGTCTTGTCTACCTCACCACGTACATATCCGTGGGACAGCAGGAACTGGGATAATCTTTCATACCATGAACGAGGAGCTTGGTTTAGGCCGCAGAGTGCTTTGTCGAGGATGTAGACATGATCTGGATGGGAATGATCTTCAAATCCAGGTGTCTAGGTCACGTATATCTCTTCATTTAGGGCATCGTTCAAGAAGACAGTTTTGACGTCCATTTGCTGCAAGATAAAACCATGATAGGTAGAATAAGCAATTAACAAATGAATGGCTTCTAACATGGCGACAGGGGCAAATGTTTCGTCGTAGTCAATTCCTTCTTGTTGCCTGTACCCTTTGACTACTAATCGAGCCTTGTTTCGAACGACTCTCCCTTTGTCATCCATTTTGTCCCGATGACGTTCCGATCTTCTGGTTTAGGAACCAGTCTTCATACTTTGTTTCTTTTAAATTGGTGTAGCTCTTCCTGCATGGCAGTCAACCAATTTGGGTCCTTGAGAGCTTCCGCCATTGCTTTGGGTTCTGTAGTGAAATTATGCAGCGTTGCTCATGCAGAGTTATAGCCTCTAAAGTTATAGCTTCTGTTTAAGCACTCTCTTTATCTTTCTACAGAATTACTCTACTGGCAGAATAAGAAAGACAATATTTGTTCACCCAGTTTGGCAACTTGCTTATGTCTAGGGAGGATACTCTGATCCTCAAGATTCCCTTATCTCAGTTTGAAGTACAAAGGACTCACATCTCTACTTCTCACCTAGCCGAAATCTTATGCTCAGTCTAATCACCTAGACTAGCTAGCAGTCTGATCACACAGACTCTCTTTGTGCAACCCACACACTCAGTAATAAATAGCTACAAACGTGACTCTAAGACTTAGCCTATTCTATTACAATGTGTAGCTCACGGAATGCTTAAGCTCACTCGTCTAGTTCTCCTGCCAATCAGTCGGACACCCTGGGTTCTGCAAACGTAGTCTCTGCTCCCCCTCAATCAATGACACAATCTGTCAATATTAGGCAGTCTCAATCAGCTCTCACTCAGCCTGCGACAACCTTGTCTGCAGCTGTTCTTCAAGCTCTGATTGATCCTTCAACGAGCAGCGCTCCAGTTGAACTTCGGGGAGCAATGCTGAATCAAACTCCACGAGTTCTGATTCCACCAGTCTTCAACCCAATGTGTATACCCTACTACCCTACTACCATAGGTTAATCTCCGTGTGTTTTCTCTCTTTCTCTGTATCGCTCGTGTGTGTGTATCTAGAAGCTACTTCTAGCCTTCCTTTTCAAGCTCGCCAGATTACTAGGGATGGAAACCTCGTTGCCATAATTATCAGAATCTTCTCCTGGATTCTAGCAAGGTTTGTTGAAGATTCTGTTGCCTAATTTAGACTTTAGGATCTTTATCTTCTTCGACCATGCGATGACGATTGCTGAGCTTATTATGACGTCTGTAGAGCTCCCTGGGCTTCCACAATGTCAGCCGCACTAAGCCGAAACCTCTCCGTGAGTCTTCAGGTTGATCGGGAAAACTGCTCTACCTCTAGGTCATCAGGGAGTGCTGAAGCAAACTCTGGATCTTTGTTGCTGTCGTTTGTTGCTATTTGGTCAGTCCTCGGATTGTGCTTCAGCCACCAATCTTCAGGGAGTGCTTCACCAGTCTCTATAGTAGCTTTGTTAAGGATGCCATTCCTCAACAATCTCCCCCTTAACATTTTGACAAAACTAAACTACAACTACATCTACAAAAATACTGATAATCTAACTATACTAGATAATCTGCTCTACTTGTTATATTCCTCTCCCCCTTATTGTCACAAATGACAAGGGCTGCTGTCATCTCATTCAGGAACTATGCACAATCACAGGGTAGCTATGAGTTCCTCGAAGCGAGCGCCATCCAAAGGCTTTGTGAAAATGTCAGCCAGCTGCTTCTCCATGGCTACATGTTTGAGGACAATAGTTTGATTCTCTACCAGGTCTCTGATGAAGTGGTGTCTGATGTCAATGTGTTTAGTCGGGGAATGCTGCACCGGATTCTTGCTAATACTGATAGCACTCATGTTGTCATATTAAATGGTCATAGTCCCCTATGGAATTCCATATTCTCCCAGCATTTTCTTCATCCATAATAGTTGTGCACAACAACTTCCAGCTGCAATGTATTCAGCTTCTATAGTTGGCATAGAAATATTATTCTACTTCTTGCTGAACCAGGATTCCAGGTTGTTTCCAAGGAAGAAACATCCTCCAGATGTACTCTTCCTATCTTCTGCACAGCCAGTCAGCATCACAATATCCTACCAATTCTGCACTAGTGTCCCTCGTGTATCATAGACCATAGTTGGTACATATCTAATTATTCTTTTTACAAGATGCATGTGACTCTCCTTTGGGCAGGATTGATATCGGTGCAAACACGCACGACAAAGGATATATCTGGCCTGCTAGCAGTAAGATACAAAAGACTTCCAATCATGCTTCTGTATAAAGTCTGATCAACGGTAATATCAGCTTCATCTTTGATGGCTTTAGTATAAGTTGCTACAGGAGAACGTTTATGGCTGGCCGAGTCCATCCCAAATTTTTTTACCAAGTTTTTTTCATACTTGCTGTGCGAGATGAAAATTCCTTCTTCTTTTTGTGAGATATGCAGACCCAGAAGGTAGGTCAATTCCCCCACCATACTCATCTGGAACTCCATCTGCATATGTTCTACAAACTGCTTCACCATTCTCTGTAAACTAGAGCCAAACACAATATCATCCACATATATCTGAGCAATAATAAAATCTGACCTTTTTCTGTGCACGAAAAGAGTCTTGTCCAACCCTCCTCGAGATCCATGCTCGATCAAGAATTCAGTCAATCTTTCATACCAAGCTCTTCGGGCTTGCTTCAAACCGTAAATGGCCTTCTTTAGCTTGTAGACATGGTTTGGATAATGAGGATCCTCGAATCCCTTAGGTTGAGCAACATAGACTTCTTCATTTAGAAATCCATTCAAAAAAGCACTTTTGACATCCATTTGATACAGCTTGATCTTTAGGTGGCAGGCCAGTGCAAGGAGAAGCCTGATTGCTTCCAGGCGAGCAATAGGGGCGAAGGTTTCATCAAGGTCTATTCCCTCAATCTGAGTGTACCCTTTACCTACTAGTCCGGCTTTATTTCGTGTGATATCCCTATTTCATCAAACTTGTTTTTGTATATCCATTTTGTGCCGATGACATTCACATTGTCTGAACGAGAGACCTAGTCCCATACCTCGTTCCTTTCAAATTCACCAAGTTCTTCTTGCATTGTAGCAATCCAGAATTCGTCTCCCAGAGCCTCTTTAATATTTTTGGGCTCTGTACTGGACAAGAAACAGGAGTTATAGATCATATCACAGAGGTTAATATTAGAGGTATCTAGAGTTCGCCTTCCTTCGGTCAAGCTACCAATAATGTTTGTTGTCGGTTAATCCTTCTGGATTTTTCTTGGGGGAAGTATAGCTGGGCCTGGAATGGTTGGTGGGATCTCTGGTGGTACTACAAAATCTGGTTCAGACTCCTCATCTAAATTTTGGTGAACATCAGGTTCTGCCGAATCATTCTCTGGTGCTTCCTCTTGGTCCTATTCATTACTGGTTGGTGGTGATGGTGCGTATTTATACGATCCATCGAGTTGTTTATTTCCATCGTTTAGTTGCATTTTGTGTGTGAGAGATTACTTCTTTGTATTGTTTTGCATCGCAAGTGTATCAAGACCGTTTTGGAACTTTATTGCAGATTTTGAGCATTCTAGGCCCCATTAGACCAATGTGGGTAGATTGACCTATTTGTCATCGAAGGCTTGCCGTGCACATGATTCTTATCTGATTGAGGCGTGCCATATCTTATTAGAAAGCTAACTAAAAGGGCTACAACTTCTTAGTTTATATCAAGATGTAATTCGAAGATTTAAAGGGTCAAACGAGCGATATTCTAACACTACAGAGGTGATTCGCCTAGACCAGTGCACGAATCAAAAGCGATTTGCCCAGCATCAGAACACACTTTAATTCACCCAAGACTGCCCGAATCAACCATGGAGCCAGGCCGAATCAAATGTGATTCACTCAGCGAAACTTACTGAGACTTTGATTCGTGCAAGCTTGCATGAATCACTTGCCAAGCCTTGCACGAATCAAATGTGATTCATGCAAGAGAAGGTCAGCCCGACCCAAATTCAAAAGTATAAAAAGAAGTAGAAAAAAAAAAAAAATCTTAGGAGCTTTTTCGGCCGTGACTCCCTTTTGACTAATCAAAGCTAGCCGCCCAGAGCGTAGACCAAAGCTTGGAGATGAGAAGTCAGCAGCAACATTGCGTAAGTTTTAGTACTTTTCCGAACTCTTTACTTTTATTGTTATTATATGGATTATCGTAGCTAAACCCTAATTCAGTTTGGGGATTTGTATTGTAACTAATGTTTCATAATTTGATTTAGTGAATTACTATTTGATGAGCGGACAAATAACCTTATATTTGTCCACATTTTTCCCTTACTTCTTGTTTGTTCCGCAATTCTATAAAGCCATTTGATGATTTCTTCGTGTATTTCAGGTTAAAATTATGTATCTCGCAATACGAAGTGGCCCGAAGAAAATCTAGACGAATTCCGGTCGATGGAGATCAAAAGAAGCAAAGCTGAGCAAACTGCAGAAGTGATTCGACCGAATCACTAGTGATTCGCCCACCAGCTTGACCGAATCACCCTCAGCTGCTCGAATTGACCTGATCCGGGGAAGTCCTGAAGGTTTGACCGAATCAATGGTGATTCGGCCAAGAGAAGTGATTCGCCCAGTCAAGAAGCTACTGAACAGATGATTCGGCCGAATCAGAGTTGATTCGCCCAGAGGTGCCCGAATCAGTTTAGCTCCACAAGGCGTTTGACCGTATCAAAACAAAGACATTTGACCGAATCAAAAGTGATTCGGCCAGGATAATTGATTCGCCCAAACTCAAAACTGCACTGAACAAAAGATTCGAGCGAATCGCATGGCCATTGACCGAATCAAGTGATTCGGTCACTTCGGTCATTTTGTGGGAAACTTCAAGGAGTATAAATAGAAGGAGATAGAAGTGAAGACAAGAGCTTGCTTTTTCTCTCAACCCTAGACGACAAGTTTCCACTTTTTGCAACCCTAGACGACAAAACTCAAGGAAGTTCAAGCTTGATGGAAGATTGAAGCTTGGATTGAAGATTCTACATCATCCTCTTCTAAACCCTAGCTTTGTATTTACATTTATGCTTCCTTTAGTTGCCATGTTTTTGTACACACTCATTATGAGTGAGTAGTTACTTTTGTGGTTGGGGATTAAATGGATCCCCTAGGATTGGATATGATGTAGAACACTATTGTTGTTGCATTGAATGAAGTTTGGTTTGATCTTATTTGTGCCCTAGCTATGTATTCATTGTATGCACACCAAGTGTTTGACGAAATGCTTAAGTGAGTATGCTTGGTTAGAACCCCTAAGGAAGGAGCGAGAGTTGAACTTAGGATGTTTCATAGCTATTGTATGATCATAGATGGAGTGTTTGTGTGTGAGAGCGACATGCATTCTTGACATTAGGCTAAGTTTTGAGCGGATTTGAGTAACCGGCCAATAGACCGAGAGGGTGCGGTTATGGGACTCATATTCTACACGGTTCAATAGAATGAGAGTTTGAGAACCATGTCATTTATGTATCCTCTCCATTCTAGGGAAGGAGCGAGAGTTGAACCTAGAGCGGACGATGCATTAGCCTTACTTTTATCAACCAAATGTAGTTCATGCATGTATTAGTGAGTTATTTCATTTCCTCATATCTTAGGAGAGAAGTTGAATCCCTAGCCACCCTTTTTATTCATTAAGTAGAACTCAAGAATATCATTTATCTTTAGTGCTTGCTAGAGATACCTCTATAGGAGGACATATTCCCCCCCAAAAACCGTAGACTTACATTAGTAGCATTGATTAGTTGTCAATTAGTCTAAGCTTTTCCCTTGGGTTCGATCCGAGGTCACTCGGTTATAAATATTGTTTGATATTTGCGTGACTAGAATAGCACTTCATTTTGCTTGCCTAAAACGCCAACGTCACTATTCTTTGTATGAATTGCATAATCAAGTTAGCATAGCCTAGCGGTGAAACTAAATTGATATCTATTGCGTGATACTAGGATTGACTACCCTATAAGAGAAGCCTAGCGGTAGAACTAACTTGGTATTGTTAGTCTAGTAATCATTAACCTATTTGAGAACTTAGCGGTTAAGAGTAGGTAGAACATTGAAGTCGGCATTACCATAGCATGATTGTTAGACTAGAACAACAGTTTTACTAATTACTGCATGTTCAATCGATGATTACCAGTTGCAATGCATATCTCTGAACTCAATCTTTCTAAATTTGATAAACAACAATAATTTTCTTGTAAACCCCCTTTTTTGTGACAATTGTTAGTAGAATTTAATAACTGATTGCTCTCTTTGGGTTCGACCCTACTTACTGCTTGCTAGCACAATAGGTGATTATAAATTTAATTTTAGCAGACACAACGACGTGTCGCCAGGTGGCAGATAGTGATTTTGGCCTTCTTTATCAGAATCTTCTTTAATGTCAGAATATTGGCACTTCTCTTCTGGGTCATTCACAACAACATTGATAGATTCGATCACCGTTCTGGTTCTGTCGTTGAAGAACCAGTATGCTCTGTTATTGGAGACCCGGTATGCTCTGTTATTGGTTGAGTACCCTAGAAAAATTCCCGAGTCACTTTTTGGATCAAGCTTTTTTCTGTACTCACGATCCCTCATAATGTAGCATTCGCTTCCGAAATATGGAAGTACTTCACCGTAGGCTTCTTCTCCTTCCAAAGTTCATAGCATGTTTTATCTGTCCCTCTTCTGATGCAAACTCTATTAATGAGATAGCAAGCGGTGTTCATGGCTTCTGCCTAGAACTTCAATGACACTTTTCTAGCATGGATCATAACTCGAGCCATTTCCTGTATTGTTCGGTTCTTTCGCTCAACAATCCCATTTTGTTGCGAAGAAATGGGTGATGAGTATAGAGATCATCCATGGCTTCATTCTCAAACTCCTTTCCATGATCACTTCTTTTGGCAGCTACTCTCAAGCCTTTCTCTTGCTCTAGCCGAGACAGTAGGGTTGTCACCACCTTTACTATATTTGATTTTTCACGCAAAAACTCAATCCATGAATAAAGAGAGTAATCATCTACATAAATAAATGCATACCTTTTTCTCCCCCAGCTTTCTACCTCCATTGGTCCCATTAGATCCATATATATAGCAGTGGGAGTGGTCTAGTGGAGCTCATCTTAGTGACCCTTAGGTGAGGGATACTGGTTTGTTTTCCGACTTGACATTCTGCACACACGGTGTTCATCTCTCCCTTGATTATGCAATCTCTAGCAAGTAGCAGTTGTTGGTAGACCTGGTGCCCTTCATTATGCATCTTCCCTCTACATCAAACACTTGACACATTTTCTGAGCAAAATTTACAAAATGCTTACCATCACATAGTTGGCTGATGCTGATGAGATTTGTAGTTAGTCCGTCTACAAGCATCACATTTTTCAATCTTGGTAATCCTCGAACCTCAAGCATTCCTTTACCAAGGATTCTCCCTTTCAGTCCATTCCCAAATGTCACGTCTAGTTCTTTGTAGGGTTGAATGTTGGTAAGGTACGATCTATTCCCAGCCATATGTCCAGAATGTTCGCCTGCTTAAGAACTCTCTGTATCTTTCTGCAGAATTACTCTACTGGCAGAATAAGAAAGAAACAATATTTGTTCACTCAGTTTGGCAACTTGCCTACGTCTGGGGAGGATACTCCGATCATCGAGATTCCAATATCTCAGTTTGAAGTATACTGGATTCACACATCTACTTCTCACCTAGTTGAAATCTTATGATCAGTCTAATCACTTAGAGCAGCTAGCAGTCTGATCATACAGACTCTCTTCGTGCAACCCACACACTCTCAGTAATAAATAGCTACAATCCTGACTCTCAGACTTAGCCTACCCTATTACAATGTGAAGTAGAAGAAATGCTTCAGCACACTGTATCTCAGAGTTACTGTAACTTCTGTAGATGACTTCTCCAGCACTCTCTACCAATCAGTCTATCTCTCTCTTACCAACTCAGAATCTGCCCCTCACACTCTCAGTAATAAATAGCTACAGACCAGACTCTTAGACTTAGCCTATTCTATTACAATGTGTAGCTCACGGAATGCTTAAACACAAACACACTCTTCACCAGACTTGTTGTATCTTCTGTCAACGACTCGTCTAGCTCTCCTGCCAATCAGTCGGACACCCTGAGTTCTGCAAACTCAGTATCTGCTCCCCCTCAATCAATGACACACTCTGTCAAATATTGGGCAGCCTCGATCAGCTCTCACTCAGCCTACGACAACCATGTTCGTAGCTAATCTTCGAGCTCTGATTGATCCTTTAACGAGCAGCGCTCCAGTTGAACTTCGGGGATCAATGTTGAATCAAACTCCAACAGTACTCCACGAGTTCTGATTCCACCAATCTTCAACCCAATGTGTATACCCTGCTACCATAGGTTGATCTCTGTGTGTTTTTTCTCTTTCTCTGTATCGCTCGTGTGTGTGTGTATTCAGAAGCTGCTTCCAGCCTTCCTTTACAAGCTCGCCAGACTACCAGGGACGGAAACCTCGTTGCCATCATTATAAGAATCTTCTCCTGGATTCTAGCAAGGTTTGTTGAAGATTCCGTTGTCTAATTTGGACTTTAGGATCTTTATCTTCTTCGACCATGCGCTGACGATTGCTGAGCTTATTATGACATCTACAGAGCTCCCTGGGCTTCCGCGATGCCAGTCGGAACCTCTCTGTGAGTCTTCAGGTTGATCGGGCAAACTGTTGTAGCTCTGGGACATCAGGGACCGCTGAAGTAGACTCTGGATCTTTATTCTATTGCTTGTTGCTGTTTTATCTGTATTCAGATTGTGCTCCAACCAACAATCTTCAGGGAGTGCTTCCGCGGTCTCTATAGCAGATTTGTCAAGGATGCCATTCATTAATAACAAGGAAGACGAAAGATGCAACAGAACAATATGAGGATGCATTGGTAGGGATTGATTTGAAGTCTTCCTTTTGTCCCTATGAGGTATAGCACTGATAGTCTCTCAATCTGAGTGGAGGTTGGATTGTTCTTCCACTGTGTGTTGTTCTAGATTTAGTATGTTGTGTACCCTGTGACACGTTATCTTGAGTCTGTTCCTCACTGGGTACTGGTTCTTCCCCTTGAGGTCCATCCTCGATTTCCTCGCTAGTTTCTGGAGTGGCGCTTACTGGATCGGAGGAGTTTTAAAGATTTAATTTTTTGGAAATAGTCACTTCTTCGTGCTTGATCTGAGATGTGATCTGAAGGTCTTCCTCCCTTAGTAGGGGTGAGGACCCCGATTCATGTACCTGTGCACCGGCCATTAGATTTTCATCAAAAGTCACATGGATGATTTCCCCTACCTTTCTTAGCCTCTTGTTGTAGACCTTGTAGGCTTTAGTGTGACTGGAGTAACCGACAAATGTGCCTTCATCACTCCTAGGATCGAAATTCCCGAGATTATCCTTTCCGTTGTTGTGAATGTAGCATCTGCATCCAAACACGTTTAGGTGCGATTTGTTTGGCCTTCTCCCCAGAAGTAACTTATAGGGTGTCTTCCCTAGAAGGGAACGAAGCGAAGCACGGTTTAGGATGTGACACTCTGCGTTGACTTCTTCACTCCAGTAGCTCTTGGGCACTTCACTGGCTATCAGCATGGTACGGGACATATCTTCCAGGGTTCCTGTTCTTTCTCTCAAATACTCTATTTTGTTGACGTGTCCTGGGGGCAGAGAAGTTGTGATCAATTCCTCTGTTCACACCAGATAACAGCCTACGTCTGGGGAGGATAGCTCTCGGTCTTCAAGATTCCACTATTCCTGGTTAAAATTCAAAGGATCCCGTTTTTAGCCTATCCTAAAACAACCTCTACTTCTAACCTAGCTGAAATCTGCGCTCAATCTGATCTCATAGATTAGCTACGTAGGTAATCTACTTTCAACAATGGATAGCTAGCAATTCTACAACTCTCAGAGTATCCTATTACAAAGTGTACACAAATGTTGTTGCAGCAACTTCTTTCGCCAAGTTTCTGACGCTTTTGTCGACAGCTTCTTCAAGCACTTCATGCTGACTCAGTCGGACACTCTGCGCTGATACTCGATCAATGACCTCTTGTCACTATCCAGGAGCACGCTTAGACAGCCTGCGTAAGACACACTCCGCAACTATCAACTCTTCGGTTTGCCAACGAGGCTCCGCTCCAATCGACTCCCTCGAATCAATGTAGGATCAGACTTCTTCAGTCCTGATCACTCTTCAGCTCTCACACAACCAACGCTCCAGCACTCTCTCCTTTCGCGCACTCAGATCTCTACTCTGTATGTGTGTGTGTTTGATTCGATCCTTGTTGATTCGGTCTCTGCCTGCATATATAGCTTCAACCCCTCAGCAATTTTGGAAACTTCAGTCTGAAACAATAATGGCACCAACCTAATCCTCCCTGGATTCCTGGAAGTTTTTTGAGATTTTGTTTCCTAAATCAGAATTTAGAAACAAATCTTATTTGCCTTCATCCGAGCCTCTTACCGCAGATCTCTGATCAAATGGGACTCTCTCTCACCATTGCTACGCCGGCAGCAATCAGGACATCCTCCGAGCTCTTCCAGATTGATCGGCTACAAAGATAATCTCTTGTGCTTTAGCCTTGAATTTTCAAGGGATGCTATAGCCTCTTCTGGATCTTGTCTCTATCCCTTCTGATCATATGAACTAGCTTCAGTAGTCAAAGGATGCTATAGCTTCTTCTGGCTCTTTTGTTTTGTCAATCTTCATTTGCATGTACCAGCTTCTGGTACCACAGGATGCTGTAGCATCTTCTTCCGCTTGGCTTCTTCCGCTTAGTCACAGATGTCATATCCGTAACCGATTGCCCCAATGAGTGAATACATGATCTAAGGAGCAGAAATGAATATTTCTAGAGATTATGGAGGGATGAAAATAAGAGATATTGTACAAGTCAGATTTTATATATTTTTAGTTAGATTTACTATGCTGATTTTGTTGTAGTTTTAAGAAAAAAATTTGAATTACCCTAAGGGCAAAGTTCACTTTCAAAAATGCCCTATTTGAAAATAACATTTCATATCTGTCCTATTTTTTAAAAGACTGGTCTCTTGTGTTTTTCTACCAGAATGGGCTTGCAAAGCCCTATCTGCTCTGTTTTCTATCAGACCGGGCTTAGTTAGTCCGGCCTGTTTAAAAAATTACGGAGCTGGACCGAAGCCATCCAGTCATGGCCCAGGTGGCATACCGGTTTCAGCCAAATCGGTATGACTAAGGAGACCAGTCTCGTGCGGATTTTAGATCTGCACATCTTCTTTCTCCATTATTGCTCTCGAACTTTTCACTTCTCTCCATTTCCCTCCTTAAACTTCGTAGCTTATGAGATTTCAGTAGATTTGAAAGTGATTATTGAGATAAGATATGGTTTAAGTATGTTAGAGGGTTGTTTAAAAATCATTAATTTTGTTGATAAAATTGTCATATGTGATAGGTTCGTTAAGTTTATGATAGATTGAATTGTCATTATATGTGATTAATGTGATTACAGGTTAGTTAAGTTTATGATTATTTGTGATATGTGATTCATTTTGTTGATTAAATTGTGATTATATGCGTGTATGATACATTGATGATATGTTGGGTGTGCGTGTTGAATTAAAATAAATTTATTCGATAGGTTATGTTAGAAAAAAATGGGAGAGCAAGTATTTTGAAATGTATTTAAAAGATGTGACAATGTGTTGTTTAATTGATGTTGATTGGTTGGTAATTTGATTGCAGGTATTGTATACAGGAATGGAAAATATAAAATCTGACCCGATGGTAATGTTGACCTTAGACACACTGGAGATGCTCGTAATGGATGATTTTGACCGAGAGGAGACGGAATTCCTGGACCAAATGGATACGGAAGATGCAAACACGGTTCCAGAACCGAAACATGTATGAAATATTCAGGATTTACTGATGTATAGGCATGAGATGCGAATGAACCAGAGGACGAGTTTTTGGGAAGAAATTATGGATAGTGAGGCACAGTTGAGGTGGATGCTACATTTAACATAAAAACCGAAGTAACATACGCTGTTCAAAATTTCAAGACGACTGGAGCTTACAATGAATTAGTTAATTGAGATGGTATATTTATAAAATTTGTTAATTAAAAAAACTTTCTTAGTAAAATGATTTTTTTTTCCAAATGCAGGACTGATCAGTTTGTTTTAATGGATGCCTCTGATTAAAATTACTATCATTGATATTGTTTTCAATTAAATTTAAGACTGTTTTGGCCTAATGTATTGTTTTTGGACTTTTATTTTTCAACAAGGATTGTTTTCTCCTGGATTGTGTTAGAACAAAGCATGACAAACATCATCCAGTGGCCTGTTTTTGGCTATTGAGTAAATATATAAACTAAACATTTGTTACAAATCTTAGAAAAAGTTGACATAAATCGCCAGGCACAAACAAAAATGTTCTCATCTTGTAAAATTATTGGAAAACATCTCAAGTGAGCTGCCATATATCAGCATGAAAAGATTGGATTAGTCTTGTGCTCTGCAAAACAATGTCATTTGCAGTCTGCACCAACTGCTTCACTTACAGATTTGAATCCATCTCGTTCTAGGCATTTGGCCAAATCAGCCTGCATAGTTAACGAAACTCAAAAATTAAGCAAGTTTAGGAAAACAAGACCTGAAACCAAAGTGCTTAATCCCTTGCCTAAAAGTTCTGTTGAATATTATGTCATGAATATACAATATTCCAATACACAGCTGATATTTTTGAAATTTATTATGATTTAAAGGGTCAATCCTTAGTTCTCAAATAAAATTTAATCATAATATATTTTTCAAAAAAATCAACTCTTGTGAAATGCGAGCAGACTGATTATTGAAGTTATCAACTCTTTATTAGTTATAGATGGGCGGGTCACAAGACTTGACATTTCCATCAAACACTGACTCTCAAAAAAAAAATTAACTAATTAGAATTTCAGATAAGGCATGTAAAGGCCTCTTATCTAAACACAACAGGTCTAAATGCCACCATCTTAAATTACAACATGTTTTTAAACTTGAAGAAAGAAAAAAATATGCACATAAAATTGTATGCTCCAACAACTACTTTTTATTTTTACCTTATCTTGCGAATCGTTTATAAACAAGTTATACCTTAATCTGGGGAATCAGGACCGGACCACCATATGCAAATGCGGTGTACAGTTGAACAAGAGTTGCCCCTGCTCGGATTTTCTTGTATGCATCTTCACCACTGTTGCAGATGCATATAACAGTGTAGCATATCAATATGAATGAAGGTGGTCTATCTTGTAAGAACAATGAAGAACCAAACGGAAGAAAGATTGATACTTACGTAGTTATACCTCCACAACCAATTAAAGGGATCCTTCCCTGTGAAAACAAGACTTCAGCAAAGGTTATAAAAAACCAGAAATGCGAGGATGATGTAAGAAAAGAAAATGGAGGCCCACATAGAAATGCAGCAAAGATCAAAATACCCCCAAATAATTACGTAATGGCTACATTATAAAAGATTGGGTGGGCACCTTATAAGGAAAAGAATATCATTTACCTTTCTAATATTTATACCAAAAATGGGTGCCTAACCATGCAACACAAATTGCAACCGCATAGTCTCCAGCACTGATTTAGCCAGACACCCCAACGAAATCATCAGGAAGCATATTCTATGAATCATTTTCAGATCCAGACAAGATTCTCAAACTTAAAGGCACATGAATTTGTGAGGTTAGGATGTGTAGTTAAGGGGTTGACAAGATTCTAGTTTTTTTCCGGCTAAGCATTTTAGAGGGGACTTCTACATACATAATTGGGGATTCGGCTCACACAAATCATTCGGGAACCCTTAATAAAACCCATTTGAAAACTAAGACATAAGAGTCATTGGACATCACCAAGTAATAAAAAATGATACATCTCTCAACTACAATTGATCAGTGTAGGTCAAAATCTGATTCATACATCGGTTGGCCATTTTTTGACCGTCTGGACGGCATCTAGACGGACCAGGAGGCACCTAAGCAGAACTTAGGCAGATCAGGCCAACAAGATGCACATATTCAAATTTTGAAGACTTAGGCTCTGTTCTTTTGCACTTAAATTTTAAGTACTTAAGTTAAGTACACCTAAGTACACTTAAGTTAAGTTAAGTACTTAAATACATTCCTGCATGTATACATAACGTCTTTCATCAACACCACCTCTATTTATCACCATCATTACCACCACCACTATTCATCACCATCATTACCATCACCACTATTCATCACCACCACTATTTATCACCGTCACTATTCATCACAACCACTATCCATCACCACCACCACTATTCATCACCACCACCCTAACACTATTCATCACCACCACCACTTTCATCACCATCATCATCACCACCACCACTATTCATCACCACCACCACTATTCATCACAACGCCCACTATTCATCACCACTATAGTGATGGGTTGTGGTGGTGATGGTAGTGGTGGTGGTGGGTGTGGTGATAGGTTGTGGTGGTGGTGGTACTGGGTTGTGGTGGATGGTGGTGATGGGTTGTGGTGTTGGCGGTGGTGGGTTGTGGTAGTGGTGAGTTATTGTTGTGATGGTGGTAGTGTTTGGTTGTGGTGGTGGTGGTGGCGGCGGTGATGATGGGTTGTGGTGCTGATGGTGGTGGTGGGTTATTGTTATGATGGTGGTGGGGTTGTTGTGATGGTGGCGGTGGGGGGGGGGGAGGTGGGTTATGTGGTGGTGGATTGTTGTGATGGTGGTGGTGGTAATGGGTTGTGGTGTTGGCGGTGGTGGGTTGTGGTGGCGATGGTGGTGGGTTATTGTGGCGGTGATGGTAGGTTGTTATGGTGATAGTGGTGGGTGTTGTGATGGTGGTGGTGGGTTGCGGTGATGAATAGTAATTTAAATACTTAAGTTAAGTAGATTTAAGGTCACTTAAGTTAAGTTAAGTATTTAAGTAACTGACTCAAATGTCAAAAGAACAGACCTTAATTATAATAATTCAAGAGTTAGTTAAATGTATATTTGAATTTGATTACTTATATAATTGCTTTTAATGTTTTAATAATTTATTATATTTTTCTAATTAGCGAGAGTTGGATCCTCTAAGTTGTATTAATATAAATGTTTATAATATTTTTATAATTATTTCTCATTAATAAATATAAAATATAAAATTTCAATATAATTAATCCTCGAGAACCGTTTCCGTTCGACTAGCGCCTCGCATTTTATATAACCTTAGAATTAATACTCCACTTTCTCATTCAAGGAAACTCAACAACCTAAATGATGCTAACAGAAAAAAGTGATAGCGAAAACGATTACAAATGCTAGATGATCATTGGATTTCAATGTAATTTGCAACAAATTTAATTTTACACCTTTAGTAGAGATCATAAATAATATTATACCTTGGTCAACATGTACATTTCTTTCAGAATATTGGTTGATACATCAAAGAGGGGCTTTCCACTCAAACCACCAGCTTCTTTTGATACTGGATTCCGATCTGCAGGTTCAGGCCTTGAGATTGTTGTATTAGATATTATCTGAGAAAATAAAGGAAATCATTAGATAGTCTACAAGCATGCATTCCAACAAACAGACATGCATTCTACATTCCATCTGTGTGGTTATTCATAGAATTCCATTGAAGCAACCTTATTTACCAACAACATTAAGATGGAAATGTCTGAAAATAAAAGAGAAAGGCAACCCTTCTAGTTACTAAAATAATTGTGAATACGACTGGTATTGGAAAAAAGTATACCATTCCGTCCAGTCTTAGAGCAAGAGCCACCTAAAATGGAAAAGGTAAAACATGAGGAGATTGAACATGAAAACGGAGCCATAGTATTATTGGTATAAGAGAGACGAGATATTCATACTGCTGCTATGTCTTCAAGGTCATCCTTCGACAAATCTGGAGCTATTTTTACAAGCAATGGAGGGGGACCCTCCTCTCCCCATTGCATTTCATCCCGAGCTGCCTGGACCTACGAAAGAGAAGATTAATAGGCACTTCAATGAGGTGCAGTAGCTGAGAACCAAATGTTCAGTTCTGAGATTGACACCTTCTTGATAAGGTCTTTGAGCTGCTTTCTGCCTTGAAGCATCCGCAATCCAGGAGTATTGGGAGATGACACATTAATAACCTACAGAAGCATGCACAGTTTCGGTAACCATACCAATTTTAAGTAACACTAAAATAAGTTACTTTTTACTTAAAGTAATTGTTATAACTCATCTACTCCCTAGATTCAACTTATAAGTGGTTAACCAAACATGACAATCAATTGAAGGTCAACTTGTTAGCTATGTATGTAACTGATAAGCATCAAACAAAGTGAAAACTGACGATAACTGCCTTCAATTGGCAGGCAATTCTCTCTAAAGTAAAAAAGAGACCAGTCAGCTCTAACAAATGCTCATTTTCAAGCTACAAAAACACCAAAACAACAACAGAGATATTTCTGTGTTTGCTCGAATTGTTTATTTGGTCTACTAATTTTCAAATTTTCCAGCGTTTAATTTGGTCTGCTAAATGATTTTTATTGATCAAATTGAATAATCATCAGACAAAACTAAGAAGATGTACCACGTAATCTGCATACTGAGATAATGTATGAACCCCCTGCACATAATCAGCTGCAGCATCTTCACTATTCTTATTCTTTCCAAGGTTAACACCAAGAATTCCAGGACCAGCTTTCCCTCCATGTTTGACTTCATCACTAGGAGAGGGTGAAGTGCTTGAAGTTTCAGCCAATTTTCTTTTACCATGTTGGGCACCTAATCTCTTTGCAACAACAACAATTCCTTCACTATTGAAACCACACCTGTTGATGATGGCACTGTTTAGAAGAAACATGTCAGAGCAAACTTCAACCAGAAAAAAGCAGAAAACTTGAGCAATAAAATAAATTTTTCTTTATGCGTGTAAGCATAAGGCAAACACCCACATATATCAGTAAATGTGTAGTGTCTTTAAAAAGAAAAAAAGATGAATATATGCTGACTCCATATGTTAAAGAATTTAAATGGAGAAAAATAGTGAAAAACCTGTTTCTCACCCCTCAAGAAAAATTCTACCAATCCAAATACAAAATGTCTCACCCTTCTTCTCGCAACCTAAAGATGCGTGGCTTAGGATTACCCTCTTGTGGGACAGGGGTTACAGACCCAACTTCCACAAAGCCAAAACCTAAGGCAAGGAGACCTTCAACTGCCTCGGCATTTTTGTCGAATCCAGCAGCTAAACCAACTGGATTTGAGAATTTTCTTTCCCAAACTTCAAGGCCCAAAATTGTTGGATCTGGTCTCTTTTCTCTAGGAACCCAACCACGAGCAGCAGCTGAGACAGCAAGTTTGTGAGCAGTCTCAGCATCGAGAAGTGCAAAGAATGGGTTCACAAGTTTCGTTGCGGAGAAAAGCCAGCCACTGCAGACAATATTGCATTGCGTTCATACTTCATAATATGATATAGAGCGAAAACTAAGTTAGTTATTCACCCTAACTCTAAAAATTTTCACAAATTCATGACACAATAATAAATGTATGGACCATTCTGAAGAGTAAAATAGATACTTTACATAGCTTTCAATCACTATTAATTTTCATCAGGTAGTGTTGCCTTTCATCTCCAGAGACACTTTTATAGCATTCTTAAGAAACAAACCAAGTGAGATATGTAACACATACTTGTCTGATTAGTTTACAGACATTATTCCTGTACTCTTAATGTGAAGAAGAATAGTATTAGTTGCATTGAATCTTGTGAGTAGGAATGGCGGGTCAATTAATTGGCATACCATGACGAATTCAACAAATGAACAAACAGGGTGATTTTGCGTTTGTTGGTTTCAAACCTATCGATTTATTCATATTTTTAAAAGGAAAAATGAATAGATGCGTGTTTTTTCTTTGAATGGTTTGCTTGATTGAGAAACAAGTTTAGGCTTCTGCTGGTAGAGAATTGATTGGTGAACGATGGATGATGAATAAGACAGCAGTTCACCAGAAAGTAGCTTCATCTGCTGTACTCACATAAGCTCCTCCGCCAATGAGTAAGCTTAAGGTGGCTCCTGTCAGCAACCTACCCTACATTCGAATTCCATAAAAATAAAGCAAAGGCTTAGAGGTTTAGGTTTACACCAGCATCCGGAAAAATTAAGGGGATTTGCAATACATAGATGAAAAGGGGATTTTAGGGGCGGGCGCATGTACCTTCCTGGAAGAATGAGGAATGGGCGGAGGAGCATGATTGTTATAACATCTCCAAACAACGAGGCTGTGTCCTCTTCTGAGCTTCTCGGAAGAAGAATAATTTAACGAAACCAATCTGCTGCAAACTCGCCTCGCCGCCATATTCCCAATCCACAACCAGAAGGCGAACAAGAACCAGTTGGAGGGAGGGATCGCGTCCAAGTACAAAAAGGTCTCGGCTTTACGCACCAACCCCGATTGTAAAGAAAATGGAGATTTTTGTTCGAATGTCACCCATATTTTTTTGAAGAAACAATGTGCCATCTTTTTTAAGTTTATTTTTGAAATGGTCCAATTTTAATAAATTAATTTTGGTATGACACGTGAACGCTGATATGACGTTGATATGTCACGAATTTTAATAGTTTTTAATAATTAGATTTTCTCACAAATCGTTACTAGAAATAGCGGTTTGACCATATTTTAGAGTCAAACCGCTACTCCCAGTGACGTATCGGTTTGTGGGAAAAATAACACATCAGTGCTGACAGTGAAACAAACCGCTACTCTCAGTTGCGATTTGTCAAAATTGTGGCATTTCGGAAACAAACTTCAAAAAGATGATAGATTAGAAACAAAAGTTTAAATTCATGGCAGTGAGAAATTTTTTTCAAGAAAATCAAAACCAGTCCAATTCATCAATGGTTACTGTTCTGTGACGAAATTGAACCGGTAATGAACTCTGCGTAGAATCGATTGAACTGGTCGAAAGTTTTACTGATCCAATCTTACAAATTATTGTCATATATTCTAAAATGCGTACTATAATTACTAAGAGCATCTCCAAGGCAATCATGTAAAATGATTTGTTAAAATATAATATTATATTGATTATGTATAATTTCGATGATGAAAAATAGTTTGCGGTCCAATGAGATTATGCATAATGGTTATGTATATTTAGAAATTAAATTTCAATAGCTATAATTCAAAAACTTATCTCTTAATCCATACATTTTCTACTCTTCATCCATACACTCTCATATCCTCATCCTGACACTCTCCTCCCTTCAGTTTTACCAAAGTCATGCCACACAATCTACAGTGGTGGAAAATGAGGATTAAGGATGAAGAAGTTGAAGAACTATAAACAATGAGTATTGTTGCTCAACATCATTGTGAAAGTCAGAATGAGGAGTTGTCACCACGCCGTGGTGGATCTACAACGAACCACGTGTTATTAAACGCAATAGCATGCTAGACTTTATAGTGATTATTTTTATAGCACTCCTACATATCCAGAATAAATGTTTCGTAGGAGATTTCAGTTGCGCCGATCTTTATTTTTAAGAATTCAAGAAGAAATATCGGCTCATGATAACTACTTCGCTCAAAGAGCGAACGCGGATGGAATTCGTGGATTATCGCCTCTCCAAAAAAACAGGGACACTTCGGATGCTTGCATGTGGAACTGCCACAAATGCGGTTGATGATTATATAAGAATTGGCGAAAGCACGGTAATAGAAAGTCTCAAAAGATTTGTAAGAGGAGTTGTGGAAATATTTATTGCTTAATATATGAGAAGATCAAATGAAGATGTGGTGGACCGTTGGCGGTAGCCTAACACAGAGGCTTTCTAGGAATATTGGGCAATATTGATTGTATGCATTGGAAGTGGAAAAATTGTCCAACTGCGTGGCAAGGTATGTACACTGGCCATGTTCATGAGCCCACTTTTATTTTAGAAGATGTAGCCTCATATGACCTTTGGATTTAGCATGATTACCGGGATCATTAAATGATAATCTCATCTATTTGAAGAACTAGTTAAAGATTGTGATCCTAAAGTGTCTTATAATATTAATGGGCACGAATATACCATGAGATATTATCTTCTTGATGGTATATATCCTTCATGGCCTACTTTCGTTAAAATTATTCCATCTTCACAAGGAAACAAAAGAAATACTTTGCTGCTATTCAAGAGTCTGCTAGAAAAGATGTTAAGCGGGCATTCGGAGTGTTGCAGTCTCGATTTGCAATGATACGCGGACCTTCTCGATTTTGGGATGTGGACACAATGAAATATATATTGTCGGCTTGTATCATTTTGCATAATATGATTACTGAAGAAGAGAGAGAATTACAGACTCCGGACTACAACTATGATTCAACTGTTGAAATTGTAGATATATCATTGAATAGGAGTTGTACACCCAATATTATGGAGTTCATACAAGTACATCATCAAATTAGGGACAAGCAAGGTCATATTCAAATTTAAAATGATCTCATCGAGCATATTTTGCAAGATATGGTGCCTACCAAGTCTAATGCGGCTTTATCCCATCTGAAATTACATGGTGCCTTTATGTGTTTGTTAAGATAACATTATATGATATGCAATGTGCACTTTTTTTGTTCAATGATCTTTTACTGTTGGCGCAATCAAAACTAAACATGTACAAATAATATTTATCTTTAGGCGTTTGATTCAGCAATCATCTATACCAAAAAACAAATGATGTTCATCCCATCAAACATTCTACTTTAGAAATAACACTGTAAACACTATTAAATTCCTATTCAACTGTTATACAAAAAGCATTTAATTTCTAAGAACATGGTTTCTTTTCCAAGAAAAGTGGGCACTAAAATTTTTATTATACACCAACACTATTCAGAGAAGCAAATAAATATGACAACACATTCTGGGCAGGTATAGCCTTTCACTAGTTCATCACTGCAAATTGAACAATTAAAAGTTGAACCAATGTTTGGCAAAATTATAAATGTATGCAGTAACTTCGCTAAGATCGGCTACTAAAGTCTCTAACTGAGATGTATCCTAGTTTTCAGGAGGCATGTATGTAGGGAATGGAAGAGTTGGACATCGGTGTTATTTGTAAAAAGCATCTCTTATGTACACAAAATTTCCTTCAGCACCTGAGACCTGCAGTAAAAGGAATTATAGATAATGAAATCCTAACATAGCATAAGCATCTAGATCCAACACTTCTCATATCACAAGAACATATTGCTACAAAATACTCTTCCACCATCTCAGCTCACCGGAATATTTTTCAAAAGCTTGGAAACAACGGATCAACAGAACTCAAAAATCAAAAATCAAACAAATATCCCACAAAGGTAACAAGTACTAAAATACAATTCAAAATCAGGCGAGAACGTTATCACAAACCAATTAACGAACATCAACAGATACATAGTTCACAAATTAATATCCATCAAGCAACTACTACAAAATCAGAACCCGTCTCATTCAGCAAGTTGGACCTGAAAATCCCATTGCACCACAAAAGCCTCCTTTTCCCTTCAGAAGTACAACAATCTCACACCCAAAACCAATGAAGTACAACAATCTCACACCCAAAACCAATGCTGTAGTAGCTATACATGCACAAAACCAAAAGCGCAACCCGACAACTGGACTGCACTACAGATTTGAAGAACAAATTCCATCTACTCGAGCAGGCCAAATAAGTATACTTTAAGAAACCTTGACATAATACTAAATTGGCAACAATGGAGGTGCTTGAAATTAGTGTCACAAGCATCAGATTCCAGCCAAGTGCTTCCTACCCCATCTCATTTTCCTACCATTTTATTCCACTCAATCCAAAGCTCATACCTTTCACAACTCAAAATAAACCAAAGCTCAGAAATCACCAAGCTCTAATCTTTAACGCTAAAAATATAACTCTAAACCTGAATCTCATTCTACCAACTGACCTTGATATTGCAAAACTGAACCGGCGAATTGAGGAAAGAAGAGGGGCTAAGCCCTGGAGGAAGAGACTAAGCCGTCTCCGGTGTTGTTGCTGCTGCTGAAAATCATCTCCCGTGACATCACACTCTAGCGCTTTGCTTACCGCTCTTTTTTCTTTTCGTGTGTGTATGTGTGTGTACCTGCCTCTGCCTTCCTCTTGTAGCTTTTCAAGTTGCCCAGGATGGAAACCTTGTTGCCATCATTATCAGAATCTTCTCCTAGATTCTTGCAAGGTTGTTGGAGATTCTATTGGCTAATATGGACTTTAGGATCCTTATCTTTTTTCAACTATGTGCTGGCGATTGCTGAGCTCTGGATGATGTTTGCACGTCCCCCTGGTCATCCACGATGCCTGCCGTGCATCTCCAAGATGATCGGAAATTCTGCTCTAGCTCTGGGTCATCAGGGAGTGCTGAAGCAGACTCTGTCTCTTCATTGCCATTCTGCTCTAGCTCTGAATCATCACGGAGTGCTGAAGCAGACTCTGTCTCTTCATAGCTGTCTCTTGCCCATTAGTCAAATAATGTCTCAGCTTCAGATCTTCAAGGATTGCTGAAGCAGACTCTGGATCTTTGTCGTTGTTGTTTTGTAAGTCTTCAGATTGTGCTCCAACCACCAATTTTCAGGGAGTGCTTCACCAGTCTCTTGCGCAGTTTTGTCAAGGATGCCATATCTCAACAATCTCCCCCTTGGCATTTTGACAAAATCTAAGGACTCTTCTAATCTCAAGCTTTTCCAAGCTTGTCTTTAGGCTCCCAAGGACTCTTCTGATCTCAAGCTATCCCAAGCTTATCTTCACACTCCTTTTAGGGCAGAGTTTATCAGTTTCTTTATATAATATCTTTTGGACGCTTGATGAAGACTTCTGATAACCTATGATCAACAGGGAAATTCCCTGACTTGTTACGACGCCGACAGTAGTCCTCCGGACGCTCTCTGTGCAGCACTATGTTGATCGGCTACTCTGCTATAGCTTTGAGTCTTCATGGTATGCTTGTAGCATCTTCTGGTATCAGTCTTCAAACAGCTTGCTTCGGCTTCTTTTGCCACGGAAAGTTATAGCATCTTCTTTCGCTTGTTTTGTCAGTCTTCAGATTTTGCTTCAGCCACCAATTTTCAGCGAGTGCTTCAGCAGATTCATGTGCAGTTTTGTCAAGGATGCCATAATTTTAACAATCTCCCCCTTAGCATTTTTGACAAAACTACAGCTGGGGCTCCTCTTCTCTCTCCAAGGTCGACTGACAAAACATGTCAAATCATATCAACAAAAACTTTTCTCCCCCTTTTTGTCACAAATGACAAGGGTCCTTGACACATTGTCGTTTGCTTCCATAGGTTGCTTCATCCATTGACCCCATCTGCTTATGCCATAAGCTCTTCTCCTCAGTCCTGGTCATCGGACATGTGGATATAGAGGTTGCAGCAGCATCATCTAGTAGATAGCAACCATTGGTAAACTTTGTCCCCTTCATTATGCATCTCCCATCTGCATCAAATACTTGACAGAACTTTTGAGTAAATATCACGAAGTGCATACCGTCACACAACTAGCTTATGCTGATGAGGGTTGCCTTTAGTCCAACCACGAGCATCACATTTTTTAGCTTAGGCATACCTGACGTGTCATATTTTTGTACTTCAAACTCTATGAATATCAAGTTCCCATGCAAGTCAAAAACAATTTATAAACCGAAGTATTTCGGGTAGTCCAAGGAGCAAACTAAGGCAATGCACTATGTAAAATCTAGTTTCTATTTAGCTATCTCGATTCATGTATCGATTTTCAGTAATAATTCAAATTTAGACAAGTGAGCCAAGAATCGATTACCAAGTTTTAAAAAGATTCCAAGATTGATTTCACTTGTCTAGTGTATCCCAAGAGAGTGACAAATATGAATAGATGATTGAAGACTAAAGAGGTTATGATAGATTAATCTTCGAAACTAACTCTCGCTCAATTTCGAATATCACTCTATCACGGGGATCAAATCTCAGTCTTTCAATATGTTGATTGGCTCTAACATCCTCCACTGATCACGAATCGTAGTTACGATGATCATCGAAAGAGTTCAGATTAAGTGTACTTAACCCCTGGCTTATCTCTTTATGCTACTTTCGTATGTCAATAAGATCAAAGTCGGGTTCACTCTTGTCTTTCCTAAGTATGTATCTTTCAATAACGTACTTAAGTTAACACAGATTTCATACCGGCATTTTTTCAAACATCTAGCATGCATAACTTAACATTACTTGAGTAAACCCGTAATCCATCAATCATCTACCTAAACCTTCGTTTAGAACATCATCACAATACTTTTGAACACACTAGACAAGATTCATCAAACCTTGGAACAAAGTAGATTACTCATAATACATGGAAAATGTTTTCATTACTTTCATTGATAAAGATTGAGTTACAAATCCAATTCTCTAATGAAAACAATCGATTACAACCATGCACTAGAATAATATGAAGACCGAAGCACCTCTTTTCTTCCTTCTTCTCTTCTCTGGTTTGTTCTTTTCCTCCGCTTGTCGTCCCTCAATCTCATCTCCCCCTTCCTTTTTTCTTCATTCACCGCTTCAAATTCCACGCTCGATACGGTAGATACGTCCATTCCTTAGCAACACGGTCAATACGACCGCAAGGAAAACTCGAAGATTCGACACGGCCGTATGGACCATGTCGATCGTACCACCCGTATGGGTACGGGCGATACGGGCTGGGGACAATTTGATATCTTTTTCGCCATTTTTGCACATAAGTGCTTATAACTTTGCTCTCCATGACGCTTGAGCTGATTGGTCCTGAAATAAGAAAGAGAGCGCATAAAGATCAATAACACTCCAAAAACGAACGAAAAACGCAAGCGAGAATCTGTCGGGAATCCAACCGATCAAACACTCCTCACTTAAAATTTGATCGCCTCGAGCAAACAATCAGGACATGCTGTATTATATTCAAGACTCTCTATCCCAACTTATGCTTTGAATAATAGAGCGATGACCACCAAAGCGCGGGTTCACAAACTCTAGCTACACACCTCACACTAACACTTCAAACAAATTGCAATCAAAGAGCTTTCGAGCCGCATAAGAATACATGAGGTTGCACACTCAAGGAAATCATTACTAGAGCCAACCAAAACCGAATCTCGCAATCTATTCATTTTAAAGGCAAGGCACTCGAAACAAGGGTTTACACAAAACATGCCGACCGATCGCCTATGCTAGCTAGGGCTAGTCCATGGGCTAGCGATGCGGAACTCATATCCAAGCCTTGAACTTTACATCACAATTCATAAGGAAAGAGGAGCTCGGCAAAAATTGATTTTCAAAAACAGAACCAATTGATGCTTACGTGTTAACACAAGGGTCATTCTCTAGTATAGCATGCTAGCACGCAAGCAAATTGTAGACTTGCACAAGAACAATATGGCGGCTGGGCATAAAGTCAAGCTCTTACTTTTTTTTTGAGCTTTCGAGGAGGAACTTTTCTTCCTAACCTTAGCCTTCTTTTTTTTTTTTCATTGGGTGCAAAACTTTCGAGGGGGAACTTTTCTTCCTAACCCTCGGCATTGCAGCCAGATTCACACGCTAAGAACTTGACAATAAGCCCAAAGAGAGGATGAGGATGTGCAAGAAACAATTACAAGCTAGGGGCTAAGCATGCAAACAAGAGCCACCTAAAAGCAATTGCAAGGTCTAGGCATTGTGCAAATGATTTAAAAACGTGCAAGTTACACCAAGGTTCAAAGCAAGTGATGAAAATTCCTAGAACGCGAGATGGGCAACGGATAGCAACAATAATGACTCACAAGAATGCGCAATCATGAGAACTTACTCGGCCATAGGCTCTAAATCAGCAAAATGGAAGAGGCTAGATGCGATATGTGAAAATCAAACATGTTGATCCCAAGCTTTAAGGAGGTAAACACTCTAATAACAATATGCATAGCATGGAATCAATGAATATTTTTCACCAGCCACTCAATGAATATGCACCCGCCACTCCACACTTAAACTGAAGCTTAGTCCCTAAGCGCAAAAATTAAAATGAGAAGGGTGCATATGAACTCCCCTAGTTTGGCTCTTCCGTGCTAGAGTCAACATATTTCTGCCACCGTGATGACCTGAAAGAGAGAAGACATGTGGACAACTACAACACAATCAAGTTCATCGAATTCATCGTCAAAATGAGATAGGAAGCATATATATCTATGACAATGAAACGACCCTCATGATGAGAGTTTAGCAGTTCAGAATTCCATAAGACCACAAAGCAGCAACAAGTAAAGGTTCAAGTGGCAACCAACATAGCAAAAATAACTACCAGGAGCAGTCAAGTCAATAATCGCCGCGCTGGGAAGGTCCGACATCCTCATCATTACCCGGGCTAGTTCATGACATAGGGTCTTGCAGTTCGAAAGTCTTGGATCCAGGAGCAGCTGGAGGCGGGGAAAAATCATGGATTCCTCCAGCTTGAAGGAAAGAGGTGATAGCCTTGTTCGTCCACTTCTGGGAGCGCATAAGATAATCCAGCTGGGAACTGTAGTCCGGAGCTTGATATGTGGGCTGGGCATCCTCTTGCGCCGCTGATGGTGGTGGCGTATTCTTGTGTCGGCGCTTCGAAGCACTACCGGCCGCTGCAGAAGGACCATCTATCCTGTGATACCACGTGCCATTTGCCAGCACCATCCGCATTTGCCTTAGAGTGGTGAAGTCCAAAACCGGCATCATGCCCTGGGCGGCCGGTGGAAGGTCATAGCCGAAAGCTTCGGTTATCGCAGTAATGAAACCGCCACCACCAATAACGTATTTCTGATTATTGCTTTGGAACTCTTCAAAGCGGAATGTCAAGAAGGATATAACGTCAAGCTCCATGCTGAAATTCACATTGTCTCAGTTAGGCAGATTTGTGAACAAGCAGTTGCTGCAGCACACTCTTGTTCACTCGGAAATTGTCTCAGCAAATAATGAACAAGACAGAAATTTGTTCACCCAGTTCGGCCAACTGCCTACGTCTGGGGAGGACTATTCTCCAGTCCTCAATCCACTAAACACGAAGGTCTCCAAGTACACTCGATTACAACTCCACGCAACCTATGCTACTCAACCTTGTGTGGATCACTTGACACAATCAGAACAAGCTCTGACTTGTGTCTACACACCCTCTACAAATGTCAATCTAGAATAGCTACTGTCACCTCGACACTCAGCCTATTCTAAACTACACTCACTCTGCAGGGTTGCTGTAGCAACTGCTGTAACATACAGCTGAAGCAAAATTTGTCCGCGTCGCTCCAAAGCCTTCTGCCGAGCCGATCGAACGATTCCACGAGCGCTGCACACTCTGGAATACTCCCCCTCATTCAGTGACCACCTGTCACTAGCGAGAACCTCCGCTTAGACACTCGACCGAGCCACACACCCGTCAGTTCTTCCGCGGCTGCCCTTGATCAACCAACAAGCACCACTGCTCTGAATTGGCTTCCAGATCAAGCTTGAATCAGACTCTGCAAGTCCTGATCACCTTCTGCTTCTGTCACCACAGCTCTGCGCTCACGCTCTGCTCTCGGGTGATGATCGAAGAATTCGTCCGTCACACACCAAAAATTCCTCTCTCTAAATTCTGTGTATGCACTCGTATATCCCTCAGCTTAGATCAACCTCTCTGCTCTGAACTGCTCTCCCTTAAATAGCAGCACCAGCTTTAAGCAAGACCAGGATTAAGCAATGTCCCAAAAAGACCAATTATCTCCTAAAATTTAGGAGATTAGATTTGATTTGATCTCCAAAACAAATCTCCTTCTCTAGCTAGGAATTCCCCACTGGAATATTGTTGGCAGCAACTTAAAAATTCTTCTGAGGCTCTCAACAGGGCTGCCAGGCCTTCTTGCCAAAGGCCCAGGTTGCTGCTGCTACTCGGACAGATGCTGCAGCCACTTGAACAAGCTCCTGCTATAGCATCCCCTGCTGTATCTGCTCCTTGTTCACTTGTGCTGGAGTTGTTTGCTGCTGCTGGAATTTCCTAATTGCATTAGGAAACAATCCCATCAATTTTAAGGAAGATCCTTCTGGCACCAGCGTCTACTGAAGCACTTGCAGCTTTTCTGCCTTGTATACTTGCACTGGATTTCTGAAGGAGAGCTGATCTTCTGCTACTGAACTTCTGCTCCAGAGATTGCTGTAGCACTTGCTTACTCCACTGCTTGAGCACTGAGATAGTCACTCTGCCCAGATTGCACAAGCTGATGTCTTCATGATCTCTTCCAGATTTCTGAGCGCCCCAAGGCAACATTAGGTGGCGCGCCTGGTGAAGACATTAATCTCAGGCGCCACTTAATGTCTTCATCTGGAGCGCCACTTAATGTCTTCATCTGGAGCGCCACTTACTGAGTTTGCTCACTCTGGAATGCTCTTCATCAGCTGTTTTCTTTACATACTTGTTGTAGCAGGCTCTAGTGCACTTTCTAGGATTTTGTCAATGATGCCACATACCTTAACACACGCCTTTGTCAATAGCATTGAGGAGGTCCAAATCCAGCTGAGAAACTTTTGTCCCACCTTCAACGCGCGGGTTGATTGATGTCGCGATGATGCGATGCATAAACTTCCATTCCGCATCTCTAATGCATGACGAAGGTGGGCTAGGGGTGAAGACCGCGTCTTGTCCGGATAACTTTTGCAAAGATTCTGTCCGCTCAATGTCATTAACAGCAGGAATAGTGCCCTCCAATGGAAATTGCAAAATGTCATGGAGGTCCTCTTTTTATAGGTGGCGCTCTTTGTTTCCCAGTTTGAATTTCCAGGCAGTCACTTTCTGCCTTCGGCCATAGCTTCAAATGAAGCAATAAACTTGTGTACCATACTTTTTTGAGTCGGAAATCTCGCCCCCACAAGCATTCCAAGACCGAACTGCTGCAGTCGAGTGTTCATTGAGTCAAATATGCCAAACCGATGCATAGTCACTAGGTCGGGCATGGAGGTGGGCACGATTTCCTTCTTTTCATCGAGGATTTACTGAAGCCGCGCCACGAACCTTGGATTGATGAGCTTGTAGGACTTGGGGAATGGAGGGGATAAATCGCCGCGGCAGACAATGTTCTTCTTCCTGCCAGTCATGGGTTTCTTTGTGGGCGGCATTTTTGATTGAGCGGCTGTGTGCGAAGCTGCTGCCTTGTGGAGTGGCGGAGTGGAGAAGTTTAATCAAGTGAAATCAAGGCGGGTCGAGCGACTAAGCGATTGAGTGAGGTTGAGTGCGGCGCGGGAGTCGGAGCTTTGTGGCTAGACCGTTGCGGAGCGAACACTCTGGAGTTGGTTGGGCTTCTAGAATCGTCGATTGCGAGCGAGGTGGAGCGAGCAAAACTGGACAGTGGCTCGTGCTCGGCTGCCCACTGCCAGATCTGCCAAGAGTCAGAGCGAGCCAGAACGGGTGAAATCCCTCTAGGCCGTTGCTAGTCGAGATGCTAGTTGAGGCAAACGAGATCGGCTCGGTGAGGGTCGCCTGGGGAGCGTGGGTCGGGGGGATCGCTGAGAGAAGATCGGGATTTTTGAGGAAATCTTGATTTAGGTTAATAAACAGTTGATTGACCGTGTCGATATGGGCTATACGACCCGCTCGACAGATACGGTTGAATCCTTGCCACCCGGTTGATACGACCTCAGCAGAAATTACCTCTGCCGTATCGACCATGTCGGTACTATCTATACGGTTGATACTGCCAAAACGGGCATTACGACCCAGCGAAGCCAAAAAATGAAAATTTCCGCAGCAAAACACATGACTCCTTACGCAACTAAAAGAAGAAGAAAAACTAAAAAGAATAAACAAGAAGAACTTACAGAGCGGGTTACTTCTCGAAAAGGCCTAGTTTAATGTCTTGGCGAGACATAACTGAGGGTTTGCAGGATCAAACCAAAAAGTAGCTCACATAGCCTACCTCCTTTTCTAGTCCATGATACAATTTAATTCGATGCCCATTAACCTTAACCAATTCCCCTTCAGAATTTAACAGCTCCACATGCCCATCATCAAATACTTTCTGGACTTGGAATGGTCCCGACTACCTAGTCCTTAACTTACCGGGAAAGAGTCTCAATCTTGAATTGAACAAAAGGACTTGATCTTCTTGTTTGAAGTTCTTCCTCGCCAGCTTTCTATCATGCCACCTCTTCATTCTTTCCTTGTAGAGGAGAGCATTGTCATAAGCATCCAAGCGACTCTCGTCCAATTTTTTTAATTGCAATAACCGCTTCTCTCCTGCAGCACGCAAATCAAAGTTCAGTCGTGTAATTGCCCAAAAAGTCTTATGTTATAACTCAACTGGAAGACGACATGCTTTCCTATAAATCAGTCGATATGGAGACATTCCAATGGGGGTTTTGAATGCAGTACGGCATGCCCAAAGTGCATCATCTAGCTCAGAAGCCCAATCCTTTCTAGACCGACTGACCGTTTTCTCGAGAATGACCTTGATTTCCCTATTCGAAACTTCCACTTATCCCTGGTTTATGGGTGATAAGGGGTGGCAATCTTATGGTAAACACCATACTTCTTTAGCAAAGCCTAAAAAATTCTTCTCCTTAAAATGAGACCCTCCATCACTAATAACAGTACGTGGCACACCAAATCTAGGGAAAATGATCTTCCTAAATAGATTCGTAACAATTTTAGCGTCACAAGTGGGAGAGGCTACCGCTTCTACCCACTTAGACACATAGTCCACTGCTGCTAGGATATATGAGTTGCCGAAGGAAGTGGGAAAGGGACCCATGATATCTATCCGCCAAACATCAAAGATCTCAACCTCCCTGAATAGGGTGTTGGGGCATCTCATTACGCTTAGAAATATTACCACTCCTCTGGAAACTATCACATCTCTTGGCGTACTCGTATGAATCCTTGAAAAGCGAGGGCCAATAGAATCCACATTGAAGAACCTGCGATGAAGTCTTGTTTCCACTACCATGCCCACCATAGGGAGAATCATGACATTGAGCAAGAACGCTCGTCATATCCTCCTCAGCCACACAAGTCCGATAAGTTCCATCTGCACAAAGTTTGTAAAGGTATGGCTCATCCCAGTAATACCTTTTCACATCATGAAGAAACCTCTTTTTCCTGTGATGACTAAGATTAGTAGGAAGAAGACCACAAACCAAATAATTCACATAATCTACATACCAAGGAGTGGCTTGCATTTCTACCTCCATTAAGCTCTCTCCTATGAACGAATCATCTATGGGAGTTGCAGACAATCTAGCTTGGGATCTTCCTCTAACCTAGAGAGATGATCAGCTACCAGGCTCTCTACCCCTTTCTTATCCTTAATGAGAATGTCGTTTCTTGGAGTAGGAGTACCCACCTAATCAATCTAGGCTTAGAATATTTCTTGGCTATGAGGTACTTAATGGCAACATGATCGGTAGAGACTATGGTATGCGATCCTACAAGGTATTGTCTGAATTTTTCAAAGGCAAACACAATGGCAAGCATTTCTTTTTCCGTGGTGGTGTAGTTGGCCTGGGTTTGGTCAAGGACTTTACTAGCATAGTAAATAGCATGTAGCTTCTTATCAACTCGTTGACCTAATACGACACCTACTTCATATTCACTTGCATCACACATAAGTTCAAAAGGGAGTCCCTGATAGAGCCTATTTGTACACACTATTTTAATCCTAACCCTATGCTTGTTTGCATTATTTTGTATACAAGATTACTGGTTTCCAGTGTTTTTGTATTTCAGGGCGAAACGAGGGCCTAAGTCGGATACGCGCTAACAGGCAGCGTTTGAGGAGCGCATCACACAGCCTGCGGAGCTAGCAGCGCAAACAGGACAGATAGTGGCAGAGTCGACTACGGTGCGCAGACCGATTGCGCTAGCCAGTGTGCCGTGCGCCATGCGCAGAAGAGTGGTGTTTCCAAATCTTGACACCACCAGATTTGGAAGTTGCCAAGGTTGGGCCTCATGAGCAGTATATAAAGAGAGGAAGACTAGGGTTTGAGATATACATTAAGACCATCAAGACGATCATAGAGGACCACAGCACACGAGAGAGCGGCATAACAGAAAAACACACGAGCCTACTGAGAGGACCTGCGCTAGCCGACTGCGCCAGCCGAGACTCCGCAACCTGCACGCACCTGGACGTTGCTATTTTCTTGGATACCTTATATATTATTTACTGTTTGTATGATGTTTACTACTAGCATGTCTAGCTAAACGCTTGGTATCGGTTGGGCATGATTCTATGAGTATTTCCTTTGAGACTTGTGCTTAATGCATAGTTTATTTGCTTGTATTAATTCTGTGCGCATGGTGACAGCTAGTTGCATGAGTAGGGGAAGCCTTGAACCGCAATCTTACTCTTGTTACTTGTTTGTTATATGTTAAACTAGTTGAATAGCCTGACGGTGACAACTAGGAGTAACGTGCTAGGATAATCAGTTGCTACTGTGACAGGATTCGTAACTGCTTAGACTAGTCCTAAGAATTAATAGCTCATGAACTTTGATCGGAACATGCGCACATGTTAGGAAGCCTTGATCGGACACTAACATCAGTAAATCAAACTATAGACGTTTAGAGTCGATGATAAGGAATACATTCATAGAGGATTGTCTGCGCGGTGATACTTTTCATAGTCATAGTACTTAATCTCTACTGCCTGCGCATGTCTAGTGCAATTCCTGCGCTAACTATTGTTTACTCGCGCATTGCGCAACCCAATCACTCACACCCCCAGTTTGCGTAAGTGCAGGTTACTAGTTAAAGCTAACCTACTTGCTCCCTGTGGATTCGACCCTAACTTAACCGCTGTACTAAGTGGAAGAGGAAGGAATTAATTTGATACGCGCTCAACGACGCGTGACCATCAAATTTTGGCGCCGTTGCCGGGGAGCAACACAGATAAGCTTTAACCAGCTTAAGTTTTCTTTTAGAGTAGTTAGTTATTTCTGTTTGCTTTGTTTTCGTTGTTGTTTCTGACAGCGCGCAATCAACATCAGCCTGCGCAACCTTGAAACAGTTGCGCTGCGCAGATTCTAGTTGCGCACTGACAGACGCAACAGCTTAGTTTTCTTTTAAATTTCGTTTTCTTTGAGATTCAGAACAGGTTATGGAGGATAACAGTGTCGTTGGAGATAACTTAGGGGACAGAACCCCAGAGGATGCGAGGGCACATAACCGCACAGCCCTGTTCAGAGAGGAAGTGTAGCGCGAGGTTGAAGCAAGGATGGCCGCTGAAGTGTATAATGCGCCACCAGCGCGACAGGCCGCGCGACGCAGAAAAGTGCGCGAGATGTCAGCCCCAATCACGGTTAACCAGCCATGGTGCATATTGCTTCCACCAACGGTCATTTCGAACTCAGGAGCTCGCTCATTCATCATATGCCCAAGTTCCACGGGATGAACAACGAGAACCCAGTCAAGCATGTGCGAGCATTCCTAGTCATTTGCGAGAACATGAGGGCCGAAGGGGAGAGCGATGAAGCGCTGAAGATGAAAGCGTTCCCATTTTCATTGTGTGACACGGCCAGGCATTGGTTAATGAACTTACCAGCAGGATCAATTCACACATGGGAGCAGCTGCAGAAGAAGTTCCTGGACAAGTTCTATCCCGCAGCAAAGATCGCGCTACTCAGGAGGGAGCTGGCCGCACCTAGGCAGAGCGCCGGAGAGTCGCTATCAGAGTATTATGAGCGTTTCAGGGAGCTGGAGGGCAACTGTTACAATCACGGCCTGCCCCAGAATGTGCTGATAGAGAATTTCCTGAATGGATTGCTGCCCATGGAGCTGAGGTTATTGAATGCATGCGCAGGAGGCGACATTTGCAACATGTATCCAGAGGACGCGTGGCAGCTGATAGAAGACTCTTCTGGACAGGTAAGACATCAGCTAACACTTGAAAATAGTCGTGCTCGTTCTGTGCATCAGGTAGAAACAAGCGTTGAGATAAAGGAAATGAAGGCCATGCTGCAGAAGTTGATGCATGCGCAGGGAGCGCAACCTGCTACGCCAAAGGTATGTGAATTCTGCACATCCGCTGAGCACAAAATCGATGCATGTCCCACACTTTTCGAGGAATCAGGAGATGTCAATGCTCTTGGAGGATGGGATAATAGAGGACTACAGAGGCAGAATCAGCCGCGCTTTGGACTAGCCGCTAATGGGTTCAGATGGAAGGAGGAAAACAATTTCCAGAGGCAGTCCACGGACCAGCGCGCACCACAGCAGACGCAACAAGCCGCGCCCTACAATCCACCGCATCGCCGCACTGACGCACCAGAGCAGAACAACCAGCAACCGAGGCGATCCTTAGAAGATATCGTGGGGCAGCTAGCAGACACAGTGTGCAAAAATGATGAGAAGTATGACGAGAGGTTTGAGTCCATTGAGAAGCAGCTATCACAGATCGCTACCACAGTGTATGAGCTGCAAAAGAGCGATGGAAACCTGCCCTCACAAGTGATCCAGAACCCCAAGGGAGGAGTCAACACAGTGACACTGAGGACTGGGCGCACGGTAGGAACAGAGCACAATGCGCAACCAGAGCAAAATGCGCAACCAGAAGCGCAAGCCAAAAGCCAACAAGGGGAAGTGCCAGGTATGGCACAAACAAAAGACAAAGGCATGAATCGTACTAATATACCTGCACCTTTTCCTGTACAGGCACCATCAGCTAGGAAGGAAGCGCTTGATAAGGAGCTCTACGAGTTATTCAGTAAGGTGGAAATAAACATTCCCCTTATTGAAGCGGTTCGGCAGATTCCTAGGCACGCCAAGTTTTTAAAGGAGCTGTGCACAAACAAGAGACGGAAAGGTGAGTGCACACAGGTAATGCTAAATGCGCAGGCCTCAGCAATCGTGCAACATAAGGTACCACCTAAATGCCGAGACCCAGGTACGTTCACCATCCCTTGCACTTTAGGTAAGACCACAGTGAGCAATTGCATGATTGACTTAGGCGCATCTATAAATGTACTTCCCTATTCCCTATATGCGTCATTGCGCCTTGGACCACTAAAGCCTGCAGCGCTCACCATTCAGTTAGCAGATCGGTCGTGCAAGCAACCTACAGGCATGATAGAGGATGTCCTTGTCCGAGTAGGAGAGCTGGTATTCCCAGCAGATTTCTATGTCCTAGAAATGGAGGGAGAGTTGAGCATAAGCAGTGCGCAGATCCTACTGGGCAGACCATTTCTGATGACCGCGCGCACAAAGATAGACGTGTGGAGGGGCACGCTCTCTATGGAGGTTGATGGCGAGGAAATTCATTTTAACATATTCAAAGGGATGCAACACCCTTATGAGGACGCCACAATGCACGCGATGGACAACATAGATGACTTGGTTGCAGATGCGCAATGTGCGAGCGCAGCAGAAGAACCTGAAACAGTGGCGCAGGCAGAGATGAAGGCACATGAAGATGAGCTGAGCAGTGCTGAACCAGTACCCAGACAGGTATACGACATAGTTAACGTTTGGACTGCTAATAAAACCTTGCCCTCTATTGAACAGGCACCCAAGGTCGAATACCTCAAATACATATTTTTGGGAAATGAAGATACCCTGCCGGTAATCATAAAGAAAGGACTAGAAGAGGAGCAGGAGGCGCGATTACAGCAGATGCTGCGCAGGAACCAGCGCGCGATAGGATGGACACTTGCTGACCTATGCATGCATAGGATTCTATTGGAAGATGGTGCCAAACCATCCAGGGAACCTCAGCGCAGATTGAACCCGAACATGATGGAGGTGGTGCAGAAAGAGATCCTGAAGTTGCTTGACGCAGGAGTCATTTACCCCATCTGGGACAGCAAATGGGTAAGTCCAGTGCACGTTGTGCCGAAGAAAGGAGGAATCACAGTAGAAGAGAATGCGCAGGGCGAGCTAGTTCCCAAGCGCATGCAAACTGGATGGCGCATGTGCATCGACTACAGAAAGCTTAACGCAGTCACGTGCAAGGACCATTTCCCGCTACCCTTCATGGACAATATGCTAGATCGATTAGCGGGGAAGCCCTACTTTTGTTTCTTGGACGGATACTCAGGGTACAATCAGATACCCATAGCTGCTGAAGATCAAGAGAAGACCACGTTTACCTGCCCATTCGGTACGTTTGCGTTTCGGCGCATGTCATTCGGGCTGTGTAACGCGCCAAGTACGTTCCAACGTCTAGTCATGAGCATTTTTTCTGATATGATTGGTATATGCATAGAAGTGTTCATGGATGATTTTACTGTACACGGAGGTACCTTTGACGCATGCTTAACTCATCTTGATAAGGTCTTAGCGCTCTGCATTTCGAAAAACCTAGTGCTCAATTATGAAAAATGTCATTTCATGGTTTCGCATGGTGTAGTACTAGGGCATATTATCTCGCAGGAGGGGATCAAGGTAGATAAGGCCAAAATAGATCTTATTGCTAATCTGCCTTATTCCACTAACGTGCGCGGTGTGAAATCATTCCTTGGGCATGTTGGGTTTTACAGGCGCTTCATAAAAGATTTTTCTAAGATTTATATACCCCTGTCTGACCTCTTGCAAAAGGATGTGCATTTCGAATTTACTGATGAGTGCAGGGTCGCGTTTGACAAGCTGAAGGAGGCGCTGACAAGTGGGCCAGTGATGCGCGCGCCAGACTGAAACCTGCCGTTTGAACTAATGTGCGATGCAAGTGATTATGCAGTGGGTGCAGTCCTGGGACAGCGAGTGGACAAGAAGCCGCACGCCATTTATTATGAATCGCGCACACTGGACGCTGCGCAGAGGAACTACACTACCACGGAGAAGGAGCTTCTGGCAATTGTGTTTGCGCTGGAGAAGTTCCGCGCATATGTTCTTGGCGCTAGAGTCATCGTCTACACAGACCACGCATCAATCCGTTACCTAATGTCCAAGAAGGAGACTAAGCCGCGCCTGATGCGCTGGGTGCTCCTACTTTAGGAATTCGACTTGGAAATCAGAGATAGAAGGGCACGGAGAACATAGTCGCGGACCACTTGAGCAGGATCGTGAAAGCAGAGGAGCCAGGGCGAATCACGGAGACGTTCCCTGATGAGCATTTGATGCTGCTGACAGGTAAGGTACCATGGTATGCGCACATTGCAAATTACCTGGTCACAGGTACGTTTCCTCCTCATTTCATTAAAACCCAATGCATGAGATTGAAGCATGAGTCCAAGCATTACATTTGGGATGATCTGTATATGCTCAGAATAGGACCTGATCAGATTTTGAGGCGCTGCGTGCCTGACCATGAAATTAACTCTGTTTTGATGTTTTGTCATGCGCACGCATGTGGAGGACACTTTGGTCCGAAGCGCACGAGCAGAAAGATCCTGGACTGCGGATTTTATTGGCCGCACTTGTTTAGTGACTCGTATAACCACTGCAGGAACTGTGACAGGTGCCAGCGCACAGGAGGCATATCAGCGCGCAATGAGATACCGCAGACGCCAATTCTAGCGGATGAAGTATTCGATATTTGGGGGGATTGACTTCATGGGGCCATTTCCTCCATCTTCCGGATATGAGTATATATTGGTCGCGGTAGATTATGTCTCCAAATGGGTTGAGGCCAAGGCTACCCGGGAGGATGATGGTAAGACGGTCACTGACTTTTTACGGACTAACATATTCTGCAGGTACGGAGTGCCTACGGCAATCATCAACGACCAGGGGACGCATTTTTGCAACAGGATTGTGGCGCAGGTATTCAAGCATTATGGAGTGCGCCACAAGACGTCCACCGCTTATCACCCTCAGACGAATGGACAGGCCGAGGTTTCTAACAGAGAGATCAAGCGCATCCTGGAGAAAATTGTGAGACCGTCGCGCAAAGACTGGAGCCAGCGCCTTGACGATGCGCTATGGGCATACCGAACTGCACATAAGACACCGATTGAGACTTCACCGTTCCGGTTGGTTTATGGAAAAGCGTGCCACCTGCCAGTGGAGTTAGAGCACAAAGCATACTGGGCATTGCGCGTTTGTAACCTGAACTTAGACGAGGCTGGTAAGGAGCGCGCGTTTGAGCTAAGCGAATTAGAAGAGCTGCGCCTGGATGCATATGAGGGACTGCGCGATTACAAGGCGCGCACAAAGGCATTTCATGACAAACATATCCTCCGACGCACTTTTGAGCCAGGAGACCAGGTACTATTATTCTCCTCGCGCCTAAAGCTCATGCCTGGGAAGCTGCGCAGCAAATGGACGGAATCGTACACGGTTACCAAGGTTTTCCCTTACGGAACAATCGAGTTAGAAAACGAGCACCGGCATCGTTTTCAGGTCAATGGGCAGAGAGTCAAAAAGTATTTAGGAGAACCTTGGGATGGCACAGCACGCGAAGTTGAATTGGCAGAACCAGAGATAGCAGATGCGCAGGTTGCTGCGTCAGAGTCACCACCTGACGCACCAGAGGGAGAACTGGGAACTATTGCTCATATTTCTTCTCCCTCTTTACCTAACCTCGTTACTTATGATTTATCACAAACTTTTGACCATGCTGACCTACCTTCCGATCCTTTGCGCAGGAACAAGAAGAACGCAACACACGCACGAGCGCGGGGTCACTCAGGAGCAAGAGTGGGGGAGGTCGCTGGTACACTTTCACGCAAGTAACGAGGTACAGTCGAGCCAACGACGTTAAACAAAGGCACTTGTCGGGAGGTAACCCGATATGTTTTTCTTTCTTATATTCTTTGTTTTGCTTGCATGCATGTGTGCGCTCTCCGTGCGCTTGAGCTTGAGTCGTGGGGACACGTCTCTGTTTAAGTGTGGGGGGGGGGGGAGCGTTACATTTACATTTCACGTTTCTTTAGCTTTCTAGTGTAGCTTAGATTAGTTGAAGAAAATAGTAGCAGCAGTGCGCTTGTGTGCGGGTTGCGCACACTGTTCAGCTCGTATTGCGCTATTCATATTGCATGCGCTGCAATCAACTGTTGTGGTATATTTTTTCGTTTTTTCCGCTCCTGTTAGTTGGGATATACAGGGGATGTGCAGTTAACAGAAACGCTCTAGAGAGACGGTTAGTCGTTTGAGCTTCGAAGGTGAGGTATATGGTCGAGAGCGCTAGTGGAGGCCGGTGCTTCGCGACCTTCGGAACAAGAGAGCGCTCTCAGTCACGCAGATGTCAAAGGCGAATACCCATAGCGTGGCGAGGTGGGGAAACAGACCACTTTTCCTCTGGAAGTCGAGCTAGGGAAGGCGGGCGCGGGTGTAAACGCGTGCGCTGACCTGCCCAGATAGACCAAGGAGGGAGAACGGAGCGTTGTTCCATAGCTGTTATCCGGAGGCCGAGACTGGAACCGTTCTGGGAACATAGGAACCGTAGATAAAGCTGTACAAAAAGAAAAAAACACCAGCAGATGATATGCGCTACAAAAGAATCAGCATGCGCACAAATACGTACCAGCGTGCGCAAGTTCACAAGAAAATCATCAAAAGAGCTCGAGTCCCAGGAAGTGCGAGGAAGAATCACGCACCGGAAGAAGCTTGCGCTGTTAACCATATACCAGTCTTCGGAGTGAAAGCTGACAACCTGGAGCCTATGAAGAGCTATCTCCCAGTCATCCAAAAAGATCTTCATCCTAGCTGAGAGGTAACGAAATTCGAAAATTATTATATTACAAACTGTTGAAGGCAGATGCGCGCAGGTGGTAGAGCAGCGCAAGGTGAACAGTAGTGCAGATCGCGCCAGAGTGCAAGACTGTGCGCTAGACTCCAGAGAGGTAATGGTATCCGTGCTTGAGTGCTTGTTCGGGACGAACAAGGGGCTAGTGTGGGGGGTTTGATAGAGCCTATTTGTACACACTATTTTAATCCTAACCCTATGCTTGTTTGCATTATTTTGTGTACAAGATTACTGGTTTCTAATGTTTTTGTATTTCAGGGCGAAACGAGGGCCTAAGTCGGATACGCGCTAACAGGCAGCGTTTGAGGAGCGCATCACACAGCCTGCGGAGCTAGCAGCGCAAACAGGACAGATAGTGACAGAGTCGACTACGGCGCGCAGACCGATTGCGCTAGCCAGTGTGCCGTGCGCCATGCGCAGAAGAGTGGTGTTTCCAAATCTTGACACCACCAGATTTGGAAGTTGCTAAGGTTGGGCCTCATGAGCAGTATATAAAGAGAGGAAGACTAGGGTTTGAGATATACATTAAGACCATCAAGACGATCATAGAGGACCATAGCACACTAGAGAGCGGCAGAACAGAAAAACACACGAGCCCACTGAGAGGACCTGCGCTAGCCGACTGCGCCAGCCGAGACTCCGCAACCTGCACGCACCTGCTCGTTGCTGTTTTCTTAGATACCTTAGATATTATTTATTGTTTCTATGATGTTTACTACTAGTATGTCTAGCTAAACGCTTGGTATCGGTTGGGCATGATTCTATGAGTATTTCCTTTGAAACTTGTGCTTAATGCATAGTTTATTTGCTTGTATTAATTCTGTGCACAAGGTGACAGCTAGTTGCATGAGTAGGGGAAGCCTTGAACCGCAATCTTACTCTTGTTACTTGTTTGTTATATGTTAAACTAGTTGAATAGCCTGACGGTGACAACTAGGAGTAACGTGCTAGGATAATCAGTTGCTACTGTGACAGGATTCGTAACTGCTTAGAGTAGTCCTAAGAATTAATAGCTCATGAACTTTGATCGGAACATGCGCACATGTTAGGAAGCCTTGATCGGACACTAACATCAGTAAATCAAACTATAGACGTTTAGAGTCGATGATAAGGAATACATTCATAGAGGATTGTCTGCGCCGATACTTTTCATAGTCATAGTACTTAATCTCTACTGCCTGCGCATGTCTAGTGCAATTCCTGCGCTAACTATTGTTTACTCGCGCATTGCGCAACCCAATCACTCACACCCCCAGTTTTCGTAAGTGCAGGTTACTAGTTAAAGCTAATCTACTTGCTCCCTGTGGATTCGACCCTGACTTAACCGCTGTACTAAGTGGAAGAGGAAGGAATTAATTTGATACGCGCTCAACGACGCGTGACCATCAGTCCCCAATTGAGAGGCTGAATAATAGGGGCAGAGGTCAAGGCGTCCTTAAGCCTAGTGTAGGCTTCAAAACAAGCATCATCAAAATGGAAATCAACATCATGGCATAGGAGATTAGTGTGGGGTCTAGCTATCTTCGAAAAGTCCTTAATGAAACGCCTATAAAACACAACATGACCCAGAAAGCTCCTAATCCCCTTAACATCCCTAGTGGGCGGAAGTTTGGCTATGACTTCTATCTTAGCTGGATCTACTTGTATTCCTCGGTTGGAAACCATACGTCCCAAGACTATACTCTCTTGCACCATAAAATGACACTTTTCCCAGTTAAGCACTAAATCAGTATCAATACATCTCTCAAGAACATGAGAAAGGTTAAGAAGGCAATGATCAAAAGAGGACCCGTATACCGAGAAGTCGTCCATAAAGACTTCCATCTCCGTTTCGATAAGATCACAAAAGATTGCCATCATGCATCTTTGAAAAGTTGCAGGGGAGTTACAAAGTCCAAATGGCATTCGCCTATAAGCGAAAGTCCCATAGGGACAAGTAAACGTCGTCTTCTCCTGATCTTGTGGGTCAATGGGTATCTGGAAAAACCCACTTTATTTATCAAGAAAACAGAAAAAGCTTTGATTAGCTAATCTCTTTAGCATTTTATCAATAAATGGAAGAGGGAAGTGATCTTTCCTTGTGGAATTATTCAACTTATGGTAATCGATACACATACGCCAACCAGTAACGGTTCGTGTAGGTATCAATTCATTCCGTTCATTAGCCACAACAGTAAATCCTCCTTCTTCGGGACAACATGAATTGGGTTAACCTAATTTGAATCAGGAATAGAAAAGATAATGCCAGCATCTAACAATTTCATAATCTCCTTTTTCACTACCTCACTCATATTGAGATTCAACCTACGTTGATGTTCCTTAGATTTTTCGCATCCTCTTCTAATTGAATCCTATGCATGCAAATACTAGGACTTATACTGGTAAGGTCATCAATCGAGTATCCCAAAGCTTTCTTATACCTCCTAAGAACATGCAACAACCTAGAAGTCTCGTCACCATTCAAAGCAGAATTCACAATCACCGGATACGCCGAATTTTCATCAAGGAATTCATACCTTAGGCTCTCCGGCAGAGCTTTGAGCTCTACCTTGCAAGACTCCTTACCTTCTTGGACCATCTTCGAGATTTTTCCTCCCTTATCCTCATCCGTGTTGCCTTCTCCCAAATCAATAGCTCTCATGCTATACTCATTAGTATCTTCAAAACTCAAAGGGTTAGATGAAGATAAAACGCAATGATCTATCAAATCACATGAGCTAATACGATTGCAATCAAACGATAAGCATGGTGTCTTGCATGGCCTTTCTAGACTAAATGCAATCTCTTCATCACCAATATGCAACACAACTGAGCCATGTCTAACATCAATCACGGCTCTAGCGGTAGCTAGAAATGGTCTACCTAAAATGATTTGTACCTCCTTATCCTACTCCATCTCTAAAACAATAAAGTCAACGGGAATATAGAAATTCCCTACCCTAATGGGAACGTCTTCAAGAACTCCTTTAGAGAATCTTGAAGAGCGATCCGCCAATCTCAAACAAATAGATGTAGAAGTAAGTACACCGAGATCGAGCTTTTTGGACAACGAATAATTGCATAAGAGAAATGCTAGCTCCTAGATCACATAGTGCACGCTCGATGATAACATTACCAATATTGATAGGGATGGCAAAACTACCCGGATCTCCTAACTTCTTAGGTAATGCATTTTGAACTACGGCACTGCATATCTCATTTAATGCAACGGTTTCATGCTCATCAATCCTACGCTTTTGAGAAATGATTACCTCCGTGAAGGGCAACATTACCTGAAGCTTTGTTAGCATATCCGTGAACCTCTTGAAATGAGCTTCCTTGTTGCTTTTAGCTAGCCTCTGTGGGAATGGAATTTTAGGCTTATACACGGGTACCTCAACAGCTACATCTCTCTCAACCGGTGTAGGTTCAACCTCTTCTACATCAGGTTCAGCAGCTGTATCCTCCTCCTCCTCTGCTTTCCCATCTAAAACCACTCTTGGCTTGGAAGCATGCGTTTTGGCATTAGCGGGATCTATCACTATTCCATTTCTTGAAGTGATGGCACTACAAGATTCATTATTACCCATGTCCGGCTTTTAAGGGAGTTTACCATGTGATCTTGATGTAGAAGCTGCCTGTTGTGCAATCTGCATTTTCAAATGCTTGTTGTAAATGGCCATTTCATCTAGTCTCGCATTCAACCTCTCTTAACCCGCCAAAAGCTGAGCAAGGATAACATCCATGGTGGGATTAGAGTTACTCGAGGTGGCCTGAGGCGGTGCTTGCGCTTGGTGTTGATGCCCTTGAGAGGGTTGGTTTTGATAGTTATTCGAGTAGTGCACCGGTCCTTGGTTTCGAATATAGATCCCTTGCCCCTGCTGATTGTTCTGAACAAAATTTTGATTTCCTTGATTTGGTTGATATCTTTGATACTGTCTAGGTTGAAATCCAGGAGGGGTACGTTCTTGGGTTTGTATGAGAAGTTAGGATGGTTTCGATTGCTAGGATGATATGCGGGGTTCGTGCTTGATCCATACGCACCTACATTCTGAAATTAACATCTTCGTTGCTGATTCCACCCTATAGGGGCATTGTGAGTGGACAATAGGTCGAATCATGGTCTAATGATGCGCAAATCTCACATCCTCTTACTGACGAAGAACTACCGACCTGACTTGCATTGAAGTTTTCAATTGTAGTGATCAAGGTATCAAACTTTGACAGTGCTCCAATAGCGTCATTTGCGTCCATAGCAAAGGTTGACTGAGTGTTGGAATGCTTCCGTGGGTTGGATCTCTCACTTGTCCATCTGTGAGCATTGCTGGACATCTTCCCAATAATTCTTTCACCATCCTCTGGTGTATGATCCATAAGAGATCCTCCAGCTCCTTGCTCACTAGTAGCTCGCACATCATAGTCCAACCCATTATAAAATGATTGAACGACAAGCCACTTGGGCAGACCGTGATGTGGGCAAGCTCTCAATAGACTCTTGAAGCGTTCCCAAGCTTCATACAAGGTCTCACCCTGCTTTTGCCCAAAGTTACTGATGTTGGTTCTATATTGAGCCGTTTTCCCTGGTGGAAAATACTGAGTCAAGAACGCCTGTGCCAAGTCATCCTAAGTATTGAAAGTCCCGGGATTGTGGCTCCACAACCATTCCTTGGCCTTGCCCGCTAGTGAGAATGGGAAAACTCTGAGACAAACTACATCTCTTGAAACTCCATTAATTGTGAATGTATTCAGTAACTGAAGAAATGAGTTCAGGTGGGCACTTGGGTTCTCATTCGGAAATCCTGAGAAATGTGAGTTGGAAGCCAAGGCCAGCAGCGCCGGTTTGATGTCATAATTATTGGCAGTCACTACTGGGTATATAATTGGTGATTGCAAAGTGGTCATGGTTGGGAATGTTTAATCTCTATAGCTCTTGGCTCTCCCTGTACCTCTTGTCGCTGATATCGACCTTGATCAGGTAGGTCCGGCATCCTTGGAATAAGTGCTTCTCGAGAAGGATCATTCGCATTATTTCTCTGCTGTTCCATTTCTAGTGTCTTATTTTCCCGAGGCGTGACAGTTTTCTTTGACTTACTCCTGCTACTGGTTGCTACAGGAGGAGTCGAGCGACTCAAATCTGGATTCTTTTTCTCACTGATTCCGCTCTTTGGCAGGGTTTGCATCCAAACAATAGAGAACCCTAAAATGTAACACAAACAAGAACAAACGTGAACGCACAAGTGGGATAAAGAAAATAAAAGTACTTGATAAGTAAGTATGGCAGTGTTTGACAAAACCAGCACAAGGGAACAAGAAGTGGCTACAACACAAGTATACAAGCAGGCCAGCAGAAGTGAACTAGCAGCAGCTGCAGCAGGGGATGCTACAGCAGGAGCTTGTTCAACTGTCTGCATCATCTGTCTGAGAAGCAACAGCAATCTGGGAGTGTTTACAAGAGCTGGAAACTATGCGAAGAGCATCTGAAGAATTTCTAATATGCTGTATAGTTTTTTCCAGTGGGTTTCCTAGCCAGAGAAGGAGATTTGCATTAAAGACAAAGATCAAATCTAATCTCCTAGATTTTAGGAGATAATTGTTCTTATTGGACATTGCCTAAACCTGGACATTGCTAAAAGCTGGTGATGCTATTTAAGCAGAAGGGGTTCAGAGCTGAGGGGTGATCGAAGCTGAGGGATACACGAGTGCATACACAGATTTCAGAGAGTGCAATCTCTGGTGTGCGACGGACGAATTCTTCGATCATCACCCGAGAGCAGAGCGTGAGCGCAGAGCTGTGGTGATTGTAGCAGAAGGGAATCAGAACTTGCAGAGTCTCATTTGAACTTGATCTGGAAGCCAATTCAGAGCTGCGGAGCTTGTTGGTTGATCAAGGGCAGCCGCGGAAGAACTGACGAGTAGTTGGCTCGGTCGAGTGTCGTGCGGCAGTACTCGCTAGTGGCAGGTGGTCACTGAGTGAGGGGGAGTATTCCAGAGTGTGCAGCGCTCGTGGAATCGTTCGATCGGCTCGGCAGAAGGCTTTGGAGCGACGCGGACAAAGTGTGCTTTAGCTGTGTGTTACAGCAGTTGCTACAGCTACCCTGCTGAGTAGGTGTAATTTAGAATAGGCTGAGTTCTTTGAGAAGATTGTAGCTATTCTAGATTGACATATTTTAGAGGGTGTGCAGACACAAATCAGAGCTTGTTCTGATTGTGTCGGGTGATCCACACAAGGTTGAGTACTATAGGTTGCGTGAGTTGTAACCGTGTGTACTTGGAGACCTTTGGTTTGAGTGGATTGAGGACTGGAGAATAGTCCTCCCCAGACGTAGGCAGTTGGCCGAACTGGGTGAACAAACTTTGTCTTGTTCATTGTTTGCTGAGACTAATTTCCGAGTGAACAAGAGTGTGCTGCAGCAACTGCTTGTTCACGAAATAGGTCGAACTGAGACACTGCAAATTACAATTGGTATCAGAGCGGGAGCTCAATACACAGAGTAAAAGATCCTACAGTGTCTCTGAAAAAGCCAAGACAATGAAGGAATGACAGAGCACAAGCCGACCTCCATTGTTGGAAGAGAGCAACTATGGATATTGGAAAGCTAGAATGAAAGCCTTTCTCAAGGCTATTGATGAGAAGACATGGAGAGCTGTCGTAATCCAGTGGTCTCCTCCAATCACCATGGATGAACAAGGAGTCACAAGGATAAAGCCTGAAGAACAATGGACTGCTGAAGAGGGTGCTGCAGCAACTGGAAATTCAAAGGCCCTGAATGCAATATTTGCTGCAGTTGATGCCAACAACTTCAGGTTGATATCAAACTGTGACATGACCAAACAAGCGTGGGATATTCTGCAAACTGCACATGAAGGAACTGATAGAGTGAAGCTGTCAAGACTCCAGATCATTGCTACACAATTTGAGAATCTGAGAATGCTGGAAGAAGAGACTGTCACTGAGTTTAATGCCAAACTCTGTAATCTTGCAAATGAAGCCCATGCCCTTGGTGAACCTATCCCTGAAGAGAAGCTGATCAGGAAGGTTCTCAGATCGCTGCCCACAAAATTTGACATGAAAGTGACGGCCATTGAAGAAGCTCAAAATGTCAGATTCATGAGATTGGAAGAATTGATGGGGTCTCTCAAATAATTTGAGATGAAACTGGTTAAAGAGGACACCACTCCCAAGGACAAGAATGTTGGACTGAAAGCTGAAACAGAAGCCAAGAAGACAGTTCCAGATGATCAGCTGAGTATGCTTGTCAAGAATCTTGGAAAGCTCCTGAAGAACATGGACTCAAGAAATGGGAAAAGCTCCTCCTCACGAAAACAATTCAGAAGAGGTGGTGAAAATAAAAGGAAAGGGAAGGAACCAGCTCAGGATGAAGATGAGAAGAAAGAAATGAAAAAGGGAGTTCAATGCTGGAACTGTGAAGGGTATGGACACACTAAGGCTGACTGTCCAAGCAAACCCCTCAAAAACTCAGAGAAAAATAACAGTAAGTCCATGACAGCAAAATGGAGTGACTCTGATGAAACTGATGAAGAAAACTGTGTTGTGCTGACCAGTGTATCAGATTTCAACCTCAAAGAGCTTAAGAAGGAAGAATTTCACTATGGGATTGAAGTATCTGAAAGTGAAGATGAAGAGGACCCAACTGACAGCCTTGTTGACTATCTGTGGAAGATACTCGAGCAGTGTGAGGCAGTTCTTCAGATCAATCAAGCATTGACTGACAGAGTGAATCTCTTAGAAGAAGATCGAAGGAAAAGTCTCTTCTCATCCAATAATGAAGTCACCATTCTGAAAAGGGAAGACTCTGGAAGACAGATCTCTGTTGGATCCTCTCCAGCAACAGCCAAGACAGCTGATCCGCAGAATAATATCTTGGATGAAATACTGTCTTACCAAAGACTTGGAAAAGGGAGAACAGGGCTTGGTTATACTGGTGAAGAAAGCTCTAGAGGGACAGTTTTCATTAAGGCCTCAAATGCTGAGATAGATGAAAAGAATAACTCAGATGACTCTTCAAACCCTGCAGAGAAAGATGGAACTAGGCATGTGAACAAGAGGATGCTGCAGCACCGGGCACATCATCTTTCTCTAACAAAGCTAAAGACTCAGAATAAAAGGGGATCTTGTACTAGTGTTGGGAATCAGAAGATTACCTCCAATCTGAAGCAGCTGCACAAAACCCCCTCAGTTGAAAAAGGGGGAGCAAAATCCAGAACCAACACATGCTGCATAAAGACTGCGTATCATGTAGCTTCAAGAAAAGCTTCTTGCTGGAAAGAATCGCAGAGGATGATTGCTAAGACTGCTGCACAAGGGGACTGGATCGCTAAAAACAAGGGAAAACCACAGACTTTACAGGTATGGAAACCCAAACATGACAAACGAAGAGATAGAAGGCTGGAGGGTCAGAAAAGGAGAAACTATGGCGTATCCCAGGTGTGGGTGAAGAAATCTCCACCAGAACCTCTTAAGGATTCTCTGAGCAAAGCTGTCGTCTGAAATAAGTTGGTGAACCAGCTCGTGTCTGCTATAGCAACCTGGTCAAAATGAGCTTGTTCACATGTTTTGGTTGCTAATGATGGGAGAAGGCACATGTGAAGCACGTGATCTAACAACTTCAAAATGGAAAAGAAAATAACAGGTAAATCTTTTTCTAGGGCAAAGACAAGGTGCAAAGTGCTTACCAAAAATCGTTGCCGATCAGCCTCTGAACGCTCCTCAAACCTTCTGCAATCTAGCTACAATGGTGAAGACGCGCGGATTGAAGAAGAATCTGGCAGCAGACCGACAAGGCAGGTCTGAAAGAAGGACCAAGTCGCGCAATGAAGCCCCTGCTCAGCAACTGGATGTGGTGGTGTGGGAACCAGCACCTCTCCCTGTGTCGCACAGAGAGCCCTCCCCACACGAAGGAACATCGCAGAAAAGGAGGCGCCTGGCACGTGACGGAGAACCTGTCTCCAGTGCCGCTGTGCTATCTGAAGAGGCTGTGACTAAGGAAGTCTCTGAAGATGAACATGCTACAGCGGATGCTGTAGCAGGTTCTGCAGAAGAAGAGTGTAGAACTCTTGTTATGTCCCCAGGCATTGTGGGTGAAGGGGAGGAAACAGCTGCTGAGTCTCCTGAACAAGAACCTGCTGCAGCACATCCTCCCCCTCCATCAGACAAAGGAAAAGCTCCTATCCTTGTCTCAGTCTCCAGCAGTGAAGAAGAAGAATCAAGTGAAGAAAATGCAGGTGCTTCTGGTGAACCGTCTGTGAGAGGTTCCGCATTGGTAGACACAACTGCAACCACCGTGGGAGGTATTTGGTTCAGAAATAGGAGTGCTTCTCAATCCTGGAGTCCTGTTGAGAGGAAGCATATTGTGTCAGAGAAGAGGCTGGACTTAGACAAGTACAGATCAACAGCAATCATTCAGCTTCTCACAGAGGTAAACCTGCTCAAGTCCCTAACCTTTCCATTCAGATTCAATATAGCTCTGGTTAGGGAATTTATTGTAAATATGGAAGAGAAGTTTGGAGAGGAAGGAGCGGATGAGTATGGAAGAAGTTGGGTACGGGTTAAGACAATTGTTATTACCCCTGAAAGTATTGACGAATTCCTTGGGATCCATGAGAATGCCAGAGCTCCCACTGATGTTCAGCCAGAGATGCTGGCTAAGGTTCTTACAGGGGGAGTGTGCCTATCTTGGGGAGGTCCCAATCTGAGTGCTGCTGAAATGACCTCCAAGAATGCCTTACTATATCATCTGGGCATCAGAAACTGGATCCCCAGCTCTCACAGGGGGAAGGTTAGCAAAGCCTTTGCTAACCTTCTCTACTCCATTGGGAAAAGGAGGCGCATTAGCTTGGGCAGTGTGATGTTTCCCCAGCTGGCTACTCAGGCCGGCAGCGCTTCCTCTAGTAAGCCCATTGTGCTCCCCTCCGTCATCTATGGGATGATGGTCTCACAGCATCCGAAGCTTGGTGAGATTTCTGAAGGACTATCTGAGGAACTGCAGGTCTTCACAGTTGATCACAAACTGTTCAAGGGGAAGCATGCAGTGGACATAGCCTATGAGGATCTTCTTCTTGGAGGTGATACAGCTCCAGCTCCCCTGGAGGATGCTCTTCCCCCGGCTGCAACTATACAATCAGCCCTCCACACCAGAATTGTGAGCCATCTCAGATCGGAGCTGGTCATCCTTGAAGCAGAAGCCAAACGGAGGGATGCTAGGCGTGGACAGATTAGAAGCCTCCTCCGAGACCTAGAGTTCCCGGCAGATGAGGAGCAGGCCCCTTGAGCATCTATGACAAAAAGGGGGAGAGAAGATTAATATGCTACTGCTATACTGATGTTTTTTTTGCTGACCCTGCGTGGTTGTGCTATGGCCGAGTGTGGCCACACCTTCTTACTACTTACTCTCTATTGTTGGATTTTTCTTACTTATGAGTATTTTTTTCTGGTTCGTGGGAGAGTGTATATGTTCTAAGGTTTTGTCAAAATGCCAAGGGGGAGATTGATAAGTAAGTATGGCAGTGTTTGACAAAACCAGCACAAGGGAACAAGAAGTGGCTACAGCACAAGTATACAAGCAGGCCAGCAGAAGTGAACTAGCAGCAGCTGCAGCAGGGGATGCTACAACAGGAGCTTGTTCAACTGGCTGCATCATCTGTCTGAGAAGCAACAGCAACCTGGGAGTGTTTACAAGAGCTGGAAACTATGCGGAGAGCATCTGAAGAATTTCTAATATGCTGTACAGTTTTTTCCAGTGGGTTTCCTAGCCAGAGAAGGAGATTTGCATTAAAGACAAAGATCAAATCTAATCTCCTAGATTTTAGGAGATAATTGTTCTTGTTGGACATTGCCTAAACCTGCACATTGCTAAAAGCTGGTGATGCAATTTAAGCAGAAGGGGTTCAGAGCTGAGGGGTGATCGAAGCTGAGGGATACACGAGTGCATACACAGATTTCAGAGAGTGCAATCTCTGGTGTGCGACGGACGAATTCTTCGATCATCACCCGAGAGCAGAGCGTGAGCGCAGAGCTGTGGTGATTGTAGCAGAAGGGAATCAGGACTTGCAGAGTCTGATTCGAACTTGATCTGGAAGCCAATTCAGAGCTGCGGAGCTTGTTGGTTGATCAAGGGCAGCCGCGGAAGAACTGACGAGTAGTTGGTTCGGTCGAGTGTCGTGCGGCAGTACTCGCTAGTGGCAGGTGGTCACTGAGTGAGGGGGAGTATTCCAGAGTGTGCAGCGCTCGTGGAATGGTTCGATCGGCTCGGCAGAAGGCTTTGGAGCGACGCGGACAAAGTGTGCTTCAGCTGTGTGTTACAGCAGTTGCTACAGCTACCCTGCTGAGTAGGTGTAATTTAGAATAGGCTGAGTTCTTTGAGAAGATTGTAGCTATTCTAGATTGACATATTTTAGAGGGTGTGCAGACACAAATCAGAGCTTGTTCTGATTGTGTCGGGTGATCCACACAAGGTTGAGTAGCATAGGTTGCGTGAGTTGTAACCGTGTGTACTTGGAGACCTTTGGTTTGAGTGGATTGAGGACTGGAGAATAGTCCTCCCCAGACGTAGGCAGTTGGCCGAACTGGGTGAACAAACTTTGTCTTGTTCATTGTTTGCTGAGACTAATTTTCGAGTGAACAAGAGTGTGCTGCAGCAACTGCTTGTTCACGAAATCGGTGGAACTGAGACACTGCGAATTACAGTACTAAAATTTGAAATGAGTAGTCTAAACGAATCACTAGATTTAATCTAATGACAAGCTAACTCGTTACTTGACGTTGGCGTTTTAGGCAAGCAAAATGAAATGCTATTCTAGTCACGCAAATATCAAACAATATTTATAACCAAGTGACCTCGGATCGAACCCAAGGGAAAAGCTTAGACTAATTGACAACTAATCAATGCTACTAATGTAAGTCTACGGTTTTGGAGGGGGGGGGGGGGGTTTGTCCTCCTATAGAGGTATCTCTAGCAAGCACTAAAGACAAATGACATTGCTAGAAAACTAGGATACAATAGGTTTATGCAGGGGAGGTCTCGATTTTCACGTTAGCCAAGACAACTGATCCCCGGTCCTCCTCGTTCGGTCACTCCCGGCCACCATGGCCTCCTCTTCCTCCTCTCCTCCTCCTTCTGCAGCCAACCCAAAACCTCCTGACCCCCCTGTCGGTGCTGATTCGAGTAGCGCGAAGCCTTCGTTCGCCTCACTCGTGGCGAAGTCTCGCCCCACTCCTAAACCTAGATTTTCCCCAATCTCCCTCCCTGCCAGACAAGTCGGAGTTAAGGACGGTTGCCCCTCCATCAGCTTCACGGCCGCGGAAGTTGGGGCAGGTGCCAAACGTTTCGAATTCTCCCTTGTCGCCAAGTTTACAGTTGGGAGACCTAATCTCTCGGACATCCAAACAGCTTTCCAATCCAGTTGGATCCTCTCTGGCCGAGCTTCTATCAGCGAAATCTGGGATAGTCGCCACATCCTTATTATCCTTGATTCCGAAGCAGATGCCCGGGTCGCTCTTTCGTCCCCCCTCAACAAAGTGGGACATGCTTTCTTCCGCCTCTTCCGTTGGTCTCCTGATTATGACCCGAAGAAGGAATCGACTATTACCTCAGTTTGGATCCGCCTCCCTGGTTTACCCCTTCCTCTCTATGATAGTGCCTTTGTGGAGGCCATTGTCTCTACCTTTGGTTATTTTATTGCAGTGGATAATCGTACTAAAGCTTGCACCTCTCTGAAATTTGCCCGAGCTTGCGTCGAACTTGACGTTACAAAGCCTATCCCTGCTTTCATTTGGATTAATATGCCCGATGGACAAGGATTTTGGCAAGCAATTATTGTTGAATCTAAGATGGCGTATTGCAGTAAATGCAGAATTCACGGGCATCACCTAGCCATTTGCCGGAAAGTAAAGCTAAGAGAAGTTGGCTTCCAGCATCAAAGCGCTACCGAATCAAGGGAAGTCTTGATTCCAGGAATTAATTCAAGCTCGATCACTGTTCATGGGAACTCCTCCAAAGGAAAAGAATCTTCTGATTGGGTGCGCGTAGACAATAAAAAATCCAGAAGGAGGAATGGCGACCCTCTTGATTCTTTTACAGAAGCTTCCCAAAGGGTTAGCAGTCCATCTACCACCCCTGAGGTGGAGCCTGCCGAGAAGGTTCCCAGTACCGACAACCCGAATACTTCTCTTCCTAAAGTTGCCTCTTTGACCAGCCTAGCTCCGGCACCTCTCCCTATTCAATCCGCCACTATCTCGAATCCCGAAATTGTTATTAGTAGCCTGACTGTTGGGCAACAGGTGGACGGCAGATCTGAGCCTGTTTGTAGAGCTGCTCCCAATGATATTTCAGGCACGGAACTTCTTTTGAGAAAGCAAAACTCCAGCCAGATTTTTTTCAATGAGGATTTGAATGCCCTAGTTCATCCAGACTCTCTCCAACATTACAAAAATATTCAGGATAAGGCGGGGAGTTCAAAACCTCCGGTTCTCCCACGAGCAGAGAGAATTCTATCGGTTGCTCTTAAAGAGTGTATCATTCCAGGCAGCAAGCACTGTCTTTCCTAATCGTCCTTATGTTTAAAGGTCTTTGTTGGAATATTCGGGGTATCTTTAGCTGGGGTACCATTGTCTTTCTCAGGCGGCTTATTTCTCAGCATCAGATTGACCTCCTTATTTTGCTTGAACCTATGACAGACTCTTTGCGATTGCCAGAGGTTGCCAAGATTTTAGATTTTCCTAATTATGCGCATGGTGGTATTATTAATAACAGGATTTGGCTTCTTTGGAAATCTAGCACCAATCTGACTATTCGATATTGGCATTCCCAGCATGTTACTTGTCAGATTCTTCTCGATCCTATTGGGACTTTCATCTACTGTTCTTTTATCTATGCCTTATGCTCCCGTTCCGGTAGACAAGCTTTATGGGATGATCTTTTGTCCTTTTCTTCCTCCATTGATTCTCCTTGGCTGGTTGGAGGCGATTTCAATACCATCTCTTCTTGGAACGAAAAAAAAGGGGGATCCCAAAATGATGATGGGTCGCTCACAGATTTTAATGACTTTATGTTACAGGCAGGGCTGGGAGACATTGGTTTTCTTGGGAACAAATTTACCTGGTGCAATAATAGACAAGGTGAATCTCGTATTTGGGAACGCTTGGACAGGTTCCTTTCCAACGGGCCTCTTCTGCAACTCATTCCTGGCATTCAGCTCACCCACTTGGCACGGATTTATTCTGATCATTGCCCCCTGTTGATTGAACTGGAGCCCCCTTTGAAGCGCACCAACAGATTTCACTACTTAAAAATCTGGGAGTCTCACCCTCAATTTAAAGATCTGGTCTCCATTCACTGGAAAGGCTCGCTTCACCCTAACCCCCTACAGAATTTTGGCCTCAAGCTTAAAAAATTGAGAGGTATCCTTAGATCTTGGAATTGGTCAGTTTTTGGGGATCTTCGTAGAAAGGAAAAAGACCTGATCTCCAAAATTAACCTGCTGGAAAGTTCTCTGCAGAATAATTGGGATGAAGCCACTGCTCGCGTTCTTGACGAATCTAAAGGTTTGTTCAACGATAATCTTCAATTCCAATCTTGCCTTGCTAGAGATAAGGCCAAATGTAAATGGTTGCAAGATGGGGACAGGAATACTACCTTCTTCCATGCCTACATCAGAGCTCGTCGCTCTCAGATGAGAATTAATCTCGATTTAGGCGATGGAAATTTTACTGAAGACAGGGATATTATTGGAGAAAAGGCCGCCGTATATTTTTCTGATCTCTTGCAGGGCTACATTCCCCCTCCTCCCTCCGGGTTTTTTATTCCTTCAGAAACCTCCATTTCTGACCGGACTAATTCTAATCTTTGTAATCCCCCTACTAAATCTGAGATTCATGAGGCCCTCCTGAACATGGAAGCGGATAGTTCCCCTGGTCCGGATGGCTTTACTGCCCATTTTTTCATCTCCTTCTGGTCGCTGATTTCTGAGGATCTTCATAATGCCATCTCAGCTTTCTTTCAAGGTCATCAGCTTCCCATCTCTTGGACTGCAACCCTCATTACCCTGATCCCTAAAGTTTCAGAAGCTTCCAATATGAGCCAGGTCCGGCCTATTAGCCTCTGTAATACTTGTCACAAGCTGATCTCGAAAATTATCAACTCAAGACTTAAAAATATCCTTCCTGAAGTTATTGGTGAGGAACAGGGAGGTTTTGTCAGTGGCAGAGGCATCCACGCTAATACGGCCTTAGCCCATGATTTAATTCAGGACCTTCATTCAGCTGAGAATGTTATCATTAAACTTGATCTAGCCAAAGCTTATGATAAGATTTCCTGGTCCTTCATCCTTGGTGCTCTCCGTAATCTGGGCTTCTCCGAAATCTTTTGTGATCTTATTTTCCGGAATCTATCCAATATATGGTACAGCATTATTTGGAAAGGCTCTCAATTTGGCTTCTTTAAATCTTCTAGAGGAGTCCGGCAAGGGGACCCGCTCTCTCCCAGCCTTTTTATCTTGGCTCTGGAATGGCTAACTAGAAATATTAATAGAGAAATTCATTTGGGAAATATCATTCCCTTTCACTCAAGGAGGTACGCTATTAAAATTTCTCACATTTTATTTGCTGATGACATTCTGCTTTTCGTGCAAGGCTCAAGGAGAAACCTGGAGAACCTTTTGGCAGTCCTCAATGTTTTTTGCGTTTATTCTGGTGAGGAACTTAACCCTTCTAAAAGTTCCATTTTTTTTTCCAAAGAAATTGATGAATTGGAAAGGGAGGCTATTTTGAATTCAACAAGATTTGAAGAAGGTTCTTTTCCTTTCAATTATTTGGGAACTCCTATGTATTGTGGCAGAACTAAAAGTGTATATTTTGAGGACCTTTTTGTTAAGGTTCAATCCCGGATCAACGGTTGGATGCAAAAACTCCTTTCCATGGCAGGGAGATTTGCTCTGGTTTCTTCAGTTCTTCGGTCCCTTGGCACCCATATTATGTCAGTGTTGCCTGTCCCTTCTTCTGTGCTCCATCGTATAGATAGGCTTATTTTCAATTTTCTTTGGGACAATGGTAGTCACAAACGTCATCACTGGATTGGGGTTCACAGAATCTGCCGTTCTAAAGAAGCAGGGGGCTTGGGCCTTCGATCTCTGTCCGATATCCAGCTCGCTCTCCATGGCAAGCTCGCTTGGGATTTCATCCAGGGTAAGTCTTTATGGGCAAAATTTGCCCGTTCTCGTTTTAAGATTGGTCGGCCTGGCTCTGCTATTTGGAATTCTATCAATCATCTAATTACTGCCCTCCGTGAGAATTCCTTTTGGATGGTCGGGAATGGGTCCACATCAGCCAACATTTTCTGTGTTCATCATGGCATTCAGATTCCTAGATGCTGTAATGGGCTTTCTATTAGGCATTGTTTGTCAACCTCCCACCTGAAGTTCCAGCTTCTTAACGAGCTTCCCGTCTCTATTCAAGCTCAATACCAAAGTATCTCCTATGGTGAGGGCACTGACACTCTTGTCTGGATGGGCTGCTCTTCTGGGTTATTCACAACAAAGAAATTCCTTCAGAGCTTCTACACGCAACACAGGGCTGTTTCTTGGGGCTCTTCTATCTGGCACTCTTGGCTTCCTCCTAAAATCAGTTTTTTTATGTGGCGATTTCTTCTTAATGGGCTGCCTATTGATCCCAAATTAAAAAAATTGGGTATATTTATAGCTTCCCGATGTGTTCTCTGTTGCAACAAAGAAGAATCCCTTTCTCATCTTTTTTTCCAATGCCCTGATTCCGCCAGAATTTGGAGATTTGTCAGCCTGGCCTTTAACTGTGGGACTCCTCTTAATAAAAATGGGCTGATCCGTTTTTGGTTATCCAACACAAAAGATTTTGATCAGGCTTTTAAAACAGGCTTGGCTTGCTGTACCCTCTGGGCTATCTGGAATGCACGGAATTCCTTGCTTTATGACAATAAAAGAACCAACATCCTCCTATTTATCAAACATTGGGCCAGGCAGCTCTCTAGCATCATTCCCTTCCCTTGGAATCACAGTGAGAGCTCCCTCTGCAGTTTATCCCATCTTGACTGCCCCATTCCTCATGTTGTCCGGGGTAGATGGCGCTGCTGGGATCCAGGTTCGAAGGGGAATTGTTTGAACGTGGCTTTTTCTACCCATCATTCTCAAATCAAAGGAGGGGCCATTATCCGCTCTAATCTCGGGGATTTCATATGGGGGATTTCCTCTGTTTTTCAGAAATCCAATCCAGCAGAAGAACTTATTTTCTTTATCAACAAAGCCTTGGATGCTGCCCAGAATTTAGGGATCTTTGTTGGCTGTATTCAAGGATCTCATCCTCAAATGTGCCTCCTGGAGAAGACTTCACATCCTCAGATTTGGGCTTCCATTTATGCCTATCGCTCCCTGACTGAAAAACATCGAGGGATTCGCTTCAACCGGATCTGTAGCTTCCTTAACCATGCTGCTATTAGTTTTCTTCATTCCTCTCCAGATCAAGGGACATTCCTATCCCTCCATGGCCTTTCTTCTGCCTTTAAACGCAGCATTACGGCAGATAAACTCCATCTCCCTTCCTTCTGTCCAAACCTGGATTGTTCCCACCCAAACCCCTCTTTGCTGAATGATGCCTCTAGAGATGACTCCCTCCCTCGACAGAGTTCTAGCGCTGCCCTATTCAGGGACGATTTCAGGTTCAGAGACGGATCTTCTCAGCCTCCTTGAGGCTGTCCAGTATCTCTTTATTGTATTTACTTGCAGCTGATGGTTTCTTTGTCTAAGGTTTCCAATGGGCATCTCCTGGTCCTTAGAGCTGTCTTTGCTCTCTTTATTTTCTGTGGCTTCTTAGGAGAAGGGACACAAACCCTATGACCCTCTTGCAGCCTCCTATTTAGGCTCCTCATCTCTCTCGCGTTGGCTGAGCTCGACCGGATTTTTGGGCTGCCTTTGTTCCTTTTTTGCTCTGTTTTTTCTTTTCAGGTTTTAGGCTTTGGGAAATGTCCTTGCCTCCCTAGTTTGCTTGGTTTATTTCTTGCTGTGTTTCCTAGAGGTGGGCATGTCCATCCTAGCTTTTTGTTTTTTTTTTTTCCTTTTGCTGTTTCTAGCTGCTACTGCAGCCCCATTTGTAAGCGCCGCGGCTCAGGCTCTTTGAGCCTCTATCAATAAAAGAGTTTAATAAAAAAAAAAAAAAAATGACATTCTTGAGTTCTACTTAATGTATAAAATTGGTGACTAGGGATTCAACTTCTCTCCTAAGATATGAGGAAATGAAATAACTCACTAATACATGCATGAACTACATTTGGTTGATAAAAGCAAGGCTAATGCATCGTCCGCTCTAGGTTCAACTCTCGCTCCTTCCCTAGAATGGAGAGGATACATAAATGACATGGTTCTCAAACTCTCATTCTATTGAACCGTGTAGAATATGAGTCCCATAACCGCACCCTCTCGGTCTATTGGCCGGTTACTCAAATCCGCTCAAAACTTAGCCTAATGTCAAGAATGCATGTCGCTCTCACGCACAAACGCTCCATCTATGATCATACGATAGCTACGAAACATCCTAAGTTCAACTCTCGCTCCTTCCTTAGGGGTTCCAACCAAGCATACTCACTTAAGTATTTCGTCAAACACTTGGTGTGCATACAATGAATACATAGCTAGGGCACAAATAAGATCAAACCAAACTTCATTCAATGCAACAACAATAGTGTTCTACATCATATCCAATCCTAGGGGATCCATTTAATCCCCAACCACAAAAGTAACTACTCATTCATAATGAGTGTGCACAAATACATGACAACTAAGGGAAGCATAAATGTAAATACAAAGCTAGGGTTTAGGAGAGGATGATGTAGAATCTTCAATCCAAGCTTCAATCTTCCATCAAGCTTGGTCTTCTTTGAGTTTTTGTCGCCTAGGGTTGCAAAAAGTGGAAGCTCCTTTCTAGGGTTGAGAAAATATGCAAGCTCTTTTTCTTTACTTCTATCTCCTTCTATTTATACTTTGTGAAGATTTCCAAAAAGAGCCCGAAGTGACCGAATCACTTGATTCGGTCAATGTCCATGTGATTCGCTCGAAGCTTTTGTTCAGTGGTGTCTTGAGTTTGGGCGAATCAATTATCCTGGCCGAATCACTTTTGATTCGGTCAAACGTTTTTGTTTTGATACGGTCAAACGTCTTGTGGAGCTAAACTGATTCGGGCACCTCTGGGCGAATCACCTCTGATTCGGCCGAATCATCTGTTCAGTAGTGGTCTCGGACTGGGCGAATCGATTTTCTTGGCCGAATCACCTTTGATTCGGTCACACCCATTATGTGATTTGGTCAAATCTTCAGGACTTCTCCGGATCAGGTCAATTCGCGCAGCTGAGGGTGATTCGGTCAGGCTGGTGGGCGAATCACTTCTGCAGTTTGCTCAGCCTTTCTTCTTTTGATCTCCATCGATCGGAATTCGTCTAGATTTTCTTCGGGCCACTTCGTATTGCGAGATACATAATTTTAACCTGAAATGGACGAAGAAATCATCAAATGGCTTTATAGAATTGCGGAACAAACAAGAAGTAAGGGAAAAATGTGGACAAATAAAAGGTTATTTGTCCGCTCATCATTACTCCCTGGCAACGACGCCACTTTGACGTATAATATTTTTGTACTCCAAACTCTATGAATATGAAGTTTCGATGCAAGTCAAAAAGAATTTATATATCGAAGTATTTCGGGTCGTCCAAGGAGCAAACTAAGTCTATGAGCTATGTAAAATCTAGTTTCTATTTAGCTATCTCGATTCATATATCCATTTTCTGTAATAATCCAAATTAAGACAAGCGAGCTAAGATTCGATTACCAAGTTTTAAGAAGATTTCAAGGTTGATTTCACTTGTCTAGTGTATCCCAAGAGAGTGATAAATATGAATAGATGATTGAAGACTAAAGAGGTTATGAATAGATTAATCTTCGAAACTAACTCTCGCTCAATTTCGAATATCACTCTATCACGGGGATCAAATCTCAGTCTTTTAATATGTTGATTCGCTCTAACATCCTCCACTAATCACGAACCGTCGTTACGATGATCAGTGAAAGAGTTCAAATTAAGTGTATGTAACCCCTAGCTTATCTCTTTATGCTACTTTTGTATGTCAATAAGGTCAAAGTCGGGTTCACTCTTGTCTTTCCTAAGTATGTATCTTTCAATAACGTACTTAAGTTAATACAGATTTCATACTGGCATTCTTTCAAACATCTTGCATGCATAACTTAACATACTTGAGTAAACCCGTAATCCGTCAATCATCTACCTAAACCTTCGTTTAGAACATCATCACAATACTTTTGAACACACTAGACAAGATTCATCAAACCTTGGAACAAAGTAGATTACTCACAATACATGGAAATGTTTTCATTGCTTTCATAGATAAAGATCGAGTTACAAATCCAATTCTCTAATGAAAACAATCGATTAGAACCATGCATTAGAATAATATGAAGACCGAAGCACCTCTTTTCTTCCTTCTTCTCTTCTCTGGTTCGTTCTTTTCCTCTGCTTGTCGTCCCTCAATCTCATCTCCCCCCTCCTTTTTTCTTCCTTCATTGCTTCAAATTCAGTGAAAATGAGCTGAGCTGTCCGTATCGGTCGTATGGGTACGGTCAGTACGGGCGATACGGGCTGGGGACAATTTGACATCTTTTTCGGCATTTTTGTACGCAATTGCTTATAACTTTGCTCTCCATGGCGCTTGAGCTGATTGGTCCTGAAATAAGAAAGAGAGCGCATAAAGATCAATAATACTCCAAAAATGAACAAAAAACGCAAGCGAGAATCTGTCGGGAATCCAACCGATCAATACCGGGCACTTGTAGTGTTCCTTTGCCGAGAACTTTTCTTTTCAGCCCTTTTTTTGTTGTTGTTTGGCTGGCATATCCTCCCTCTATGCGTCATTGTGGCTTTTGTAAATTCTCCATCAGCATCACTTTCCAGGTGATCTTCTGCTGCTTAGTCTTTTTATATAGCTTCCATGTATTCTCTCAAAGAAGCTTTCATCCTCGGCCTTTGCTGCTTCTTCTCCAATCTCTTCTTCTGGTTTCTCCGAGTATTCTTTAGCAGCGATTATGTTAGTCCCATGTTTTGTGCCTGACATGTTTTTGTGCAAAGAGTTGTTCAAGTAAGTTAGAAATATGCGTAGAATAGTTATATATTCAAACTACAAAACTGAACTCAGGAGATGCTACACAAGATGTTCTAGCAAGTGCTGAAGTGCACGCTTGCTGTAAACCAAAGGTGAATATTCTCTGGAATCAGCAGATTCCGAGAATCTAGGGTGTGGAGCATATCTCCGAGATTACTGGAGCCATGGCTGGATAAAGACCCAGAATATCTTCAACAACATTTTGGATACGCAATCTTTTGGTTTGACAACAAGATGAAGATAAGATCAAAAAATATTCAAATATATTCTTTTTGAATATTTGTTGAGATCTTTAAGAAGATTGGCGAAGTGCTTTAAAAGAAGAGCGAACGAAGTTGAAGATCAATGAACAGAACGAACATTCAAGTAGCTCTCTTGCATTATAGAAATATACAAGAGAGTTCGAGGTTAAGAGATTGAGTGTACCCATTGGAGATTGGAGCAAATTTATCACTCAAGTAAGAGAATCAGGAGTATCTGCTGAAGCAATACACTCCACAAACCCTATTGCAAAATAGATCTGTCCAGCTATTCGAGAGAACGTTTAGTTGACAAGCAGCTGTTCGGGAGAACGAAGAGTAATTTCAGTGTTTATCTCTTGACATGATAGGAATGATTTGAGTGCTTGCGTATCTTGTTGTTGTTCGGGGACGAACAAGAATAAGTGTGGGGTAGTTTGATGGAGCGTATTTATACGCTCCATTGAGTTGTTTAATCCCATAGTTTTATTACATTTTGCATGAATCGATTACTCTTTTGTAGTATTTTTGTATCGCAGGTGTGTTCAAGATCGCATTGGATTTTATCGAATATTCGAAGCATTCATCCAAGATCAAGAAGTCAACAGCAGTCGAAGTCAACAGCAGTCAACTGAAGACCTGCTGGTTCAATCAGAAATTAGAGCTGGTTCAAGCAGATGTGGTTCATTCTGGTTTAACCCCAAAATCCTAAACCTAAACGATGGACAAAAGAGGAAAAGAAGGACAACTATTATTGACGAGCTACAGTGACGGCAGTGGGGGCGAAGACTGAAGCTAGAGAGAAGAGTTGCCGGAAGTACTGTTCACACCGGTTACTGTTCACCACTGTTATTGCTACTATTCACGGCCGGAAAACACTATTCATCGAATTTCCATTTTAGCTCAATTTCGTTCTACTTCAGTTTGTAGCTACTTAACCTAGTTTCTATTGTATTGATGGATATTATGAGTAGCTAAATCAATATTTCAGTTTGGGATTTGCATTGCAACAATTGGTTTGAGGTCAATGACAACATGATTTGAGCTATTGATCTGCTGCCCTTGTATGAATGAAACGAATGCTTTGATGACCAATTTAGTGCAGCTTAGCGGTGAGCTAGATTGATGTCAATTGTGTTATACTTGACTGAATTGCGTTGTTGGGAAAAACCTAGCGGTAGAACCAATTTGTGGTATTAGTCGAGTAACTATTGAACTTGTTCAAGAGCCTAGCAGTTAAGAATAGGTAGAATATAGTGGTCGACATATCTTTAGCGGGAATGTTAGACTGGGGCAGTATTCATTAGTTTATACATGTTGTTTGGTCAATGATAACTAGTTGCATTGTATTCCCCGAACTGATTTTCTCTGAATTGATATACTCAGTTTTGTTCTTTTTTTTCTGTGACTCTCATTAGAACTCTATCCTACTTGCTCTCTTCGGGTTCGATCCTGCTTACCGCTTGCTAGTGTGTTAACAGGAGTTATAAATACAAATTTAAGGCGCACGACGACGCGCTATCACTGCTGTGACAAGCTATAGAGAGGGATCTCTACACTGAGAGGAGCTCAGTGCGCATCCAGGCGAGTCGATGGCAGAAGGACTTGAAGAGGGAGTCTTGCAAGTTTGTACTTCATTGTCCTATTGTTACTAGTGGATTGCTACTTGTTGGTGCTAGGAGAACCCCCCCACATTATGGACACATTCTCACGGAGTGGGTTACCAAATCCCTGCGTCTCGTATATACTTTGCAATATTTTCTTTTCACTCAAAACAGTCGAAATATTCCTAACACGTTTTGTCAGCAGTTGTCATAACAACAGATGGGATAAGTTCTATCGTTTATACTAGAACTACAAGTGGTATCAGAATGAGTGGAAGCGATATGAGGAGACCTCTTAGTTTGGAGAAAGATGAGTTTATTGGAAGTCAAAGATGAAAGCATACATCTGATCGGTAAATGAGTATGCATGGAAGGCTGTTGTTGAAGGTTGGGATGTACCAACTTGTGCAGCAGATGCTATTGAAGTAAAAGCGCCAAAGCCAGAAAAAGACTGGACTGAAGAAGAGAAGAAATTGTTCCAAGGGAATAGTCAGGCTTTGTATGCTATTATCGCTGCCGTAGATAAACAAAACTATAAGTTGATTTCTGGTGTTGAGATAGCAAAAATTGGATGGACCATTTTGGAAACAACTTTTGAAGGAGGTGTTAAAGTAAATAAAACCAAAATACAGATGTTGAGGCTTAGCTATGAGCAGATGGTGATGAAAGATGATAAGACCATAGCTGACTTCAACAACAGTCTGATGGATATAGTGAACGAAATGGGGATACTCGGGAAGTATGTTTCAAAAATTGAACTGGTTGAAAAGGTTCTCAGATCACTCCCTTAGAAGTTTGATGTCAAGGTAACACCAGCATGAAGATGAACTCCCTCATGGGATCTCTCAGAGTCTATGAGATGAAGATGAACAGTAGAAAGTCAGCATAGAAGAAGACAAGAGGAATTGCACTAAAGGCTGCTGTAACAAACACTGAAACAGAGTCTGATGGTGAGATGGATGATGATCAAATAGCCATGATGGCCAATAGTTTGGAAGGTTCTTGAAAAAGATGGACAAGAGGAGATTAAATTACAAAGCTCGTGGTGATCAGGGATATCAAGGGAAGAAGGAGGATCGTAGTGACCAAAGATATCCTGTGAGGAAAGATGACAGATCTCAAAAAGGCAAGCGTAGAGAGTGAAATTGATGTATGCAAGATGATGAGAACTTGTTCAACGTTATGTTGGGACTTCTATCTTGGACAAGTTATGCATTAAAGTAAATACGACAAGAATGAAAGCTACTGCTAAGGACAGGAGAATGGTGACCCAGTTCGGCTATAACGAGGCTACGTCTGGGGGGCTTATCCCAAGCATGTGGGAACCGATTCACTAGGTCAAGACTGAGTACAAAGGGCGTTACAAGAGAGCAGACTCCCTCTCTATCCTAACCTCTACTCGTCTACAAGTAACCGGCACTCAAGCTCCCCCTGAATGTGAGACCTCCCGTCTCTTCCCGAGGATCTGTACCATCTCATTAAAAGGGCTCTTGCCATTAGGAAGCATTTGGAGAGGAACATGAAGGACAAAGACTCCAAATTCAGGTTGATTTTAGGAAAGGCAAAAAAGATGGTCAAGAAAATGAAACAAGTTCTGCTGAAGATATTGTTGCTTTAATATTTTCTGTCTTGTTATTCTCTAAAAAACAAATCATTTATTTTAATTGATGAATATAATGCATCTTTTATACAGTACTATTGTATTTTATTCAATTAATTTATAAATAAAATCATTTTATGGAATTTATGACTGTAATTAAATTACATGTTGATTTTAATTAAAATTGTCGAGAATGACATAACAGTAATTTTTTATCTCAAATAATATAAACAATAACAAAAAAAAATATAAAAATCGTTGATTTTGATTATTTTTTTGAAATTGTGAAATACATCATAATCGACCGAAAAGTTGTGGTAAATAATATTATACATCCGTAGGAATTATAAAAAGGTTATAATAGTAATAGTGTCTTCTAAATAGTATAATCAACAACTTAGAAAACATACGACATGTTTGTCGTAGAAAATATAAAAGGGTATAAAGATAAATGCATCTTATAAATACTTTACCTACAATTTTTAATACAAACGAATTTATCGTTAGTTTTGACTAACTTTTTAAACTGTTTTTAATCGACTTAAGCAACAGAATTTCTGTTGAGAAAATCGTAAAACCAACCGATTTCACAAAATTTACGCAACTAAAAATCTACAACATCCCAACGGAAATATCTATTGGTTACAACAGTATTTCCAACCGATACATGTCAAAATCAACGGAAATGGTTGTTGATATTGACTGTTTTTCTTGTAGTGACAACTAGCGACTAGTCAATGTAATACGTCTTCAATCACATAGAGAAACAGCTCGCTGAATATCGTCTAGTTCTCTCCCATTTTCTTGATGATTTACGGCTGCACCTGTTTCTCATATTTAACCTGTGAGACGCATCATTCTCTCAGGTTGTTACGATCTCAGAGTTTGTTGAGGACGATCTTTTCGTGGATGTTGTTTTGATTTTGTTACGATCTGATTGTTTGTTGTGATCCTGGTGATAAGAGTATCTTCAACGTTATCCTTATCATTATCTTTATGCCCTTATCTTCATCGCGAATTTCGTCATATCTTCATCGCGGATTTCGTGCACCAGAAAGGAGCGGATCGTCACGATTGGTTGTTCAGCCTCGACGTCTGGAAAACATCTTGTACAGTTTTGTGCAGCTGCCACATCCACAATCTCCCCCTTGACATTTGCATTAAAACTTCATACGAGGCACCATCTTGGACGCAACAAACTAACTATTCTTCTCCAAAGTAGTTCACATCAAAGAATCCAGAGCAACAAACCAAAATAGTCTCAAAACAAACATGTCCAAGTGATCGATCATAACCAACGAAAATACCTCTCTCCCCCTGATTTGCTGTAAATGCCAAGGTGGTTCTAGTCCTCTGGAGGGGGGGCAGGATACTTCATGTCCCGAAACAGATTTGTGATTTGTGCCCTCTACAAAGTGAGCCGTTTGATCTACAAAGTGAGGAAATCGGCCGTGGGCTCCAACTAAAGAATCGTCTGAGCCCAAATAACATCAGGAACAGGAGCTGTTGCTCAGGGAGTGTCTTCTGGGATATCCGCAGGGTCACCGAGGTCATTGAGGTGTCGGCCGATGAACAACTTATGATCAACATTGTGATATAGGGCCGGCTGAGATAGTTGATGATCGAGAGCTCACAAATCCGAGTGAGCAGTAGTAAACATAGTGTATATCAGAGATGGAAATCCAATTGGGTGCTGTTCACGAACAAAAGAAGCGTGTCCCGACAAGTTGTTGAACACAATCTGCCCAAAGTTCACCGAATGGCCCATCCCCAGAGCAAATAAGAACTTTCCCAGCTCTTTGTTTACTGATCCACGGTGCTGTGTCAGGAACCAGTTGTGATGACCGATGTGGTAAAGAAGAGAGTGCTTCATTGAAAGTTTCGCAGAGGGGATTGTGAAATCAGTCCACTTCAGCCGGGTGCCACCAGTTATTGTGCGGGAAATAAGATCATAATCTTCCTCCGGTAGTTCACCTTCCTCAATCTCAATATCAAAATAATCATTAATGTGCGCAGCAGAAATCTGAAGGGACTTACCTCGAGCCCTTAATACTCCCCAATGGGCACTGGTCGGATCTCCAAACTTGTGAGGCAAGTTGGCAATAATTTCCCGAACCAGGCCTTCATCGTACCTCCTGGCCAATGTCACTATCCCATACATCTTTGTCTGATGTAGAATGGCAACCACAGCTGGAGCTGCGTACTTGGTGGGATTCATAAGTTTTTCTGGAATTACCTTCCTCTTAGTTACTGCCTGCCACCGTTGAGCACACTTGGAGTCGGCAAACCAAAGACCATCCCCGCAGATATCTGGAGCAGCTGCTTTGGCCTTCTTATTCTTCTTAGCTATCACTGAGCTAGCCTGTGTCATCTGTGTTTTTCTCTTCGTAGCAGCTGGCTTCTTGGGTGCAGGAACAACGAGGACAGTTTCAAGCAATGGGTCGGACTTCAGGGGTGTGCCTTCTGGAAGGAGGACACCTCCCTTTCTGCCCACCGTCTTCTTACGGGGAGGCTTAATCACTGATTCCACGGTACTGAAAATATCTTGAAGCGTGGGGGTAGGCTCTCTGGATTCAGGTTCAGAAGAGGGGGCAGTGACAGCAGTAGGCACTGGAGTAGGCGCTGATTGTGGAGCGACTTCATCAACAGAGGCTGGTACTGGATCTGATGGTGGAACAGCTTCAGCAGTGGGTGCTGGAATAGGTACATCCATGGGCGCCGGTACTGGGACTGAGTTAGGGACTGGAGATGCAGTCACCTCTGTGGTTTCAACATGCTCAGAGGATGATATACCCGAGTCACTCTTGGCCGCCGTCTCGTGGGACGGGCTAGTGCATTTGATTATAAACACATCATCGTTTGAGGATGAGTCAGATGTGTTAGCCGGTTTCGGACTCGACGGAGCTTGAGACCTCAGAATCTTGTGCGACATCCTAGTCCTTGGTCGTCGGGCGGCTAACTGGGACAGTGGCACATCATCATCCAGCGAGTTTGATGCCACTACAGGTCTTGAGGAGACGGACTTAGTAGCCGATTGGGTTTTTCCTCCTCTTGTACACACCATCTTGACGATAACAGAGAGCGATTTAGGGGTTTTCGATTTCTTGATTTCTAGGGTTAGGGAAGCACCATGTGTAGATTGGGAGAAAGAATGAATAGTATCCCCTTTTTGAGTGCAGATGCAGGTAAAAGGCCTTAATTCTCTGTATGGGGCTCAGTCTGGAGAGCTCATTATTCGTTGTATTCTGCCACGTGTCACCTCCCTGTTTAATGAAATTCCCGCTTAGAAAAATAATATTTGAATACCAGGGGTACCTCATTACTCACAGCCTTCTTCAATGTTGGGGGGCACATAGGTTTAGAGTGGACCGGTGAGCTTCGAAGAGGGAGCAATCCAACGCTGAAGATATCAGCAACTTGTTGTTTCGTTGAAATGTGGGCTAGGCTAATCACCTTCTGTTCGACCAGTTCTCGGATGAAATAATGGCGAATGTCGATGTGTTTGGTCCGGGAGTGTTGTACTGGGTTCTTTGAGATGTTGATGGCACTCATGTTGTCGTAGAACACAGTCATAACCTCTTGTTGGACATCTAGCTCGAATAACATCTGCTTCATCCATAGTAGTTGAGCATAGCAACTTCTTGCGGCGATATATTCCGCTTTAGCGGTAGATAATGAGATGCTGTTCTGCTTCTTGCTGAACCAGGACACAAGATTGTTTCCTAGGTAGAAACAACCACCCGAGGTACTCTTGCGGTCTTCAGCGCTCCCTTCCTAGTCTGCGTCACTATATCCAATTAGGCAAGCACTTGTATCACGTGTGTACCATAGTCCAAATTCTGCAGTGCCGTTGATGTACCGGATGATCCTCTTCACATGGGCCATGTGCGACTCCTTTGGGTTGGCCTAATATCTGGTACACACGTCTACAGAGTATGTGATATCTGGTCTGCTTGCAGTGAGGTAGAGGAAACTGCCGATCATGTTGCGGTATAGAGACTGGACCACCGGTTTCCCTGTTTCATCTTTGGTGACCTTTACGTGAGTGGCTGCTGGAGTCCTCTTGTGGATGGAGTTCTCGAGACCGAACTTCTTGATTAAATTCTTGGCATACTTGCTTTGTGATATGAAGGTTCCAGCTGGCTTCTGCACCACCTGAAGTCTTAGGAAGTAGGAAATCTCCCCGACCATGCTCATCTGGAACCCACTCTTCATTTCTCCAACAAATTGTTCCACCAACTCCTGAGGTTGATCCAAAGACTATGTCATCTACGTAGATTTGAGTGATGATGATGGCCTTCGTGGTGCTTCTCCTCCCCTGGAATAGTCGTGCTGGATCAAGAACTCTGTTAGCCTCTCGTACCACGCCCGTGGAGCTTGCTTGAGGCTGTAGAGAGCCTTTTGAGACGTTAGATCTGATCTGGATGTGCTGGGTCTTCGAATCCCTTTGGCTAAGCTACGTACACCTCTTCAGCTAGGACTCCATTCAGGAAGGCACTTTTCACGTCCATTTGGTGGAGCTTGAATTGCATGTGACATGAGAAATCTATCAGTAATCGGATTGCCTCTAGTCGAGCCACGGGAGCAAAGGTTTTGTCAAAGTCTATTCCTTCTATTTGAGTGTATCCTTGAGCCACCAGCCTAGCCTTGTTCCGAGTGATATTCTGATAGAGCCTAGTTATATGCGTTATTTAGATCTTAACACTGTGCTTGTTTGCATTATTTTGTGTACAAGATTACTGATTTTCGGTATTTTTGTATTTCAGGATAAAACAGGAGCATAAGTCAGATGTGCGCTAACGGACGTTTTAGAGCGCAATGCACGACTGCGCGAAGCTTGCAGCGCAAAAAGGAGAGCTGTTTCGGACTACAGTGCGCAAACCGACTGCGGTAAGCAAGTAGCGCAATCAGCGTGCGCAGAATGGCAGAGTTTCTAAATATTGATCTCCTAGGTCTGGGAAGTTGCTAAAAGTCTCTCGGGACAAATCTAAGCATTCCTTGGGCTTTAAGACCATTATATAAGAGGAGGGAAGCTAGGGTTAGAAAAAGAGAGAGAGCAGATAGAGAGAAGGACACTCAGCAGAAAAACACACGAGCTACTTCAGCCAGACTCTACGCGAACCACCTGCGCCAGCCGAGAACAGCAACGCGCAATTGCGCCAACCTGCTACGTTTCTCTTGCTGCTTTAGTTTTATTTATTATTGCTATGATGTTTGTTTCTAGCATGTCTAGCTAAACACCTTGTATCGTTGGGCATGATTCTATGAAGTATTTCCTTTGAGACTTGTTCTTAATGCTTGGTACATCTACTTATATTAATTCTATGCATATGGGTGATAATTAGTTGTGCGAATAAGGGAAGCCTTGAACCGCAATCTTATTCTAATTGCTAGTTATTGTATGTTAAACTAGTTGATAGCTTGATGGTGACAAGTAGGAGTAACACACTAGGATACTCAGCTGCTACTGTGATAGGATTCGTGGCTGTTTAGACTAGTTTCAGGAATTAATAGCTCATGAACTTTGATCGGAACATGCGCGCACGTTAGGAAGCCTTGATCGGACACTAACTTAAGTTGAACTTCACTATAGATGTTTAGAGTCGATGATAAGGGATACATTCATAGAGGATTGTCTGTACCTATACTCTTCATAGTCATAGTACTTAAAATATACTGCCTGCGCACGTATCGTGCAATTCTGCTTTCACAACTGTTCATTCGCGCACCTGCGTAACCCAACCACTCACAACCCTAATTTCGTAAGTTGTAGGTTGCTAGCTAAAACGAGTCTGCTTGCTCCTTGTGGGATCGACCCTGACTTAGCCGCTATACTAAGTGGAGAAGGAAGGATTAATTTGACGCGTACAACGACGCGCGATCAAATTTTGGCGCCGTTGCCGGGGAGCAATAGATAAGTCTTAACTAGTTCAAGTTTTCTTTTACAGTAGCTAGTTATTTCTTTTTATTTTCGTTGGTGTTTCTGCCAGTACGCAATCAACATCCGCCTGCGCAACATTGAAACAGTTGCGCTGCGCAGATCATAGTTGCGCACAGACAGGGGCAACAACCTAGTTTCTTTTAATTCCATTTGCTTGAAGTCTTGAACAGGGCATGGAGGATAACAGTGTCATCGGCGATAACTTAGGGGAAAGAACCACAGAGGGACCTAACAATGCAAGGGTAGATAACCGCGCAGCTTGGTTTAGAGAGGAAGTGCAGCGCGAAGTTGAAGCTAGGATGGCCGCTGAAGTATATAATGCGCAACCCGAGCAACAGATCGTGCTTCCACCCGTGGTGCATAGTGCGCGAGATGTCAGCTCCAATCACAGTCAACCAACCGTGGTGCATAGTGCTTCCACCCGATGGGCATTTTGGACTACGGAGCTCATTCATTCATCATATGCCTAAATTCCATGGGATGAACAACGAGAACCCAGTCAAGCATGTGCACGAATTCCTAGTTATCTGCGAAAACATGAAGACCAACGGGGAGAGTGAAGAAGCGCTGAAGCTGAAGGCGTTCCCTTTTTCATTATCTGATACAGCCAGGCATTGGCTGATGAGCTTACCAGCAGGTTCTATTCGCACATGGGAGCAGCTCCAGAAGAAGTTCTTGGATAAGTTCTACCCCGCAGCAAAGATTGCGCTACTCAGAAGCGAATTGGCCGCACCTAGACAGGGCGTAGGAGAGTCACTATCAGAGTGCTATGAGCGTTTCAGGGAGCTGGAAGCCAACTGCTAAAATCATGGCCTGCCCCAACATGTGCTGATAGAGAATTTCCTGAACGGGCTACAACCGATGGAACTTAGACTGCTGAACGCATGCGCAGGTGGTGATATATGCAACATGTACCCGGAGGATGTATGGCAGATGATCGAGGACTCTGCTGGACAGGTAAGGCATTAATTGACGCTCGAGAACAGTCATGTGCGCGCTGTGCACTAGGTGGATTCCAACGCTGAAATTAAGGAAATGAAAGCCATGCTGCAGAAACTGATGAGTGCACAAGGCGCGCAACCAGTTGCGCCGAAGGTATGCGAGTTCTGTACGTCCACTGAGCACAAAACCGACGCATGTCCCACACTTTTTGAGGAATCAGGAGATATCAATGCTCTAGGAGGATGGGACAATAGAGGACCGTAGAGGCAGAATCAACCGCTCTTTGGACTGGCCGCAAATGGATTCAGAAAGAGGGAGGACAGCAATCCCCAAAGGCGGCTAGCGGAGTATCCCATTGTCTAACCTCCTTCAAAAGGATGTGTGCTTTGAGTTCACTGATGAGTGCAGGAATGCTTTTGATAAGTTAAAGGATGCGCTGACCAGTGCGCCAGTGATGCGCGCATCAGACTGGAACCTACCATTTGAGCTGATGTGCGATGCCAGTGACTACGCTGTAGGCGCCGTACTTGGCCAGCGCGTGGATAAGAGGCCGCATGCTATCTATTATGCGTCGCGCACACTGGACACTGCGCAGAGGAACTACACCACGACCGAGAAGGAACTTTTGGAAATCGTGTTTGCGCTGGACAAGTTCCGCGCATATGTTCTGGGCGCTAAAGTCACTGTCTACATTGACCACGCTGCTATCCGCTACCTGATGTGCAAGAAAGAGACTAAGCCGCACCTGATGCGCTGGTTGCTGCTGCTCCAAGAGTTCGATTTAGAGATCAAGGATAAGAAGGGAACGAAAAACACTGTTGCTGATCACCTAAGCAGGATAGTGAAGGAAGAGGAGCCAGGGCAGATCACGGAGACATTCCCTGACGAACACCTGATGGTGCTAAACGGTAAGGTACCATGGTATGCGCATATTGCAAATTACCTGGTCACAGGTGCGTTTCCTCAATGCATGAGGTTAAAACATGAGTCTAAATATTACGTTTGGGATGATCCATACATGCTTAGAATAGGCCCTGATTTGATCTTGAGGCGATGTGTGCCTGATCATGAGATGAGCTCTGTTTTGAGATTTTGTCATGCGCACGCGTGCGGAGGACACTTTAGTCCAAAGCGCACAAGCAGGAAAATCCTAGATAGCGGTTTTTATTGGCCGCACTTATTCCGTGATACACATGACCACTACAGGGCTTGTGACAGGTGCCAGCGCACAGGAAATATCTCAGCACGCAATGAGATGCCACAAACACCTATACTAGTAGACGAAGTGTTCGATTTGTGGGGAATTGACTTCATGGGGCCGTTTCCGCCATCTTGTGGATATGAATACATACTAGTTGCGGTGGACTATGTCTCGAAGTGGGTCGAAGCTAAGGCCACTGATAGAGCCTATTTATACGCACTATTTAGATCTTAACACTGTTCTTGTTTGCATTATTTTGTGTACAAGATTACTGGTTTCCGGTGTTTTTGTATTCCAGGACAAAACAAGGGCCTAAGTCGGATACACGCTAATAGGCGCGTTTAAGGAGCGCAACACACAGCCTGCGGAGCAAGCAGCGCAAGCAGGATAGGAGGTGGCAGATTCAGACTGCGGTGTGCAAACCAACTGCGCGAACCAATGTGCGTAGTGAGCCATGCGCAGGATAGCGGTATTTCCAAATCTTGAACACCATATCCCTACAAAATCTCCTAGGATTTGGAAGTTGCCAAGATTGTCACGGGCCAAATTTGAGCATTTCTCGGGCCTCACAAGCAGTGTATAAAGAGAGGAAGGCTAGGGTTTGAGAGAGATACAGGAGAGAGAGCCAGAACTGAAAAACACACGAGCTGTCGCCGAGGACCTGCGCCAACCGACTGCGCGAACCGAGACACAGCAACCTGCACGCACCTGCTTGTTACTGTCTCCTTGGACAATTTAGCTTTTATTTACTATTCCTATGATGTTTACCACTAGTATGTCTAGCTAAACACTTTGTATCGGTTGGTCATGATTCTATGAAGTATTTCCTTTGAGACTTGTGCTTAATGCATAGTTTGTTTGCTTGTATTAATTCTGTGCACACGGTTGACAGCTAGTTGTATGAGTAGGGGAAGCCTTGAACCGCAATCGTACTCTTACTACTTGTTGTTATATGTTAAACTAGTTGGTAGCTTGACGGTGACAACTAGGAGTAACGCGCTAGGATAATCAGTTGCTACTGTGACAGGATTCGTAGCTGCTTAGACTAGTTTCAAGAATTAATAGCTCATGGACTTTGATCGGAACATGCGCACATGTTAGGAAGCCTTGATCGGACACTAACTTAAGTAAAATCGAACTATAGACGTTTAGAGTCGATGATAAGGAATCCACTGATAGAGGATTGTCTTTACCGATACTTTTCATAGTCATAGTACTTAATCTCTACTGTCTGCGCACGTATTGTGCAATTCTGCTTTCGCCACTGTTCATTCGCGCACCTGCGCAACCCAATCACTCACAACCCCAATTTCGTAAGTTGTAGGTTGCTAGCTAAAACGAGTCTGCTTGCTCCTTGTGGGATCAACCCTGACTTAGCCGCTGTACTAAGTGGAAAAGGAAGGATTAATTTGACGCGTACAACGACGTGCGATCAAATTTTGGCGCCGTTGCCGAGGAGCAACACAGATAAGTTTTAACTAGTTTAAGTTTTCTTTTACAGTAGTTAGTTATTTCTGTTTGCTTTATTTTCCTCGTTGTTGTTTCTGATAGCGCGCAATCAACATCAGCCTACGCAACCTTGAAAAAGTTGCGCTGTGCAGATTATAGTTGCGCACTGACAGACGCGACAGCTTAGTTATCTTTTAATTTAGTTTTCTTTGAGATTTAGAATAGGTCATGGAGGATAACAGTGTCATTGGAGATAACTTAGGGGAGAGAACCCCGGAGGGACCTAACAATGTAGGAGGAGATAACCGCGCAGTTCGATTCAGAGAAGAAGTGCAGCGCGAAGTTGACGCTCGAGTGGCCACTGAAGCGAGGTATAATGCGCCACCCGCGCGACAGGTCGCGCGACGCAGAACAGTGCGCGAGATGTCAGCTCCAGTCACGGTTAACCAGCCATGGTGCATAGTGCTTCCACCAGACGGTCATTTTGAGCTGAGGAGCTCGCTCATTCATCACATGCCCAAGTTTCACGGGATGAACAATGAGAACCTAGTCAAGCATGTGCGAGAATTCCTAGTTATCTGCGAGAACATGAAGGCCGAAGGGGAGAGCGACGAAGCGCTGAAGATGAAGGCGTTCCCTTTTTCATTGTGTGATGCGGCCAGGCATTGGCTGATGAGCTTACCAGCAGGATCTATTCACACCTGGGAGCAGCTCCAGAAGAAGTTCTTAGACAAATTCTATCCTACAGCCAAGATCGCGCTACTTAGGAGCGAGTTGGCCGCACCTAGGCAGGGCGCAGGAGAATCACTATCAGAGTATTATGAGCGTTTCAGGGAGCTGGAGGCTAACTGCTACAATCACGGCCTGCCCCAGAATGTACTGATAGAGAATTTCCTGAACGGATTGCTACCAATGGATCTGAGATTATTGAATGCATGCGCAGGCGGTGACATTTGCAACATGTACCCGGAGGACGCGTGGCAGCTGATAGAAGACTCTGTTGGACAGATAAGACATCTGCTAACACTTGAAAATAGTCGTGCTCGTTCTGTGCATCAGATAGAAACAAGCGCTGAGATAAAGGAGATGAAGGCCATGCTGCAGAAGTTGATGAATGCGCAAGGGGCGCAACTAGCTGCGCCAAAGGCATGCGAATTCTGCACGTCCACCGAGCATAAAACGGATGCATGTCCCGCACTTTTCGAGGAGTCAGGAGAGGCGAATGCTCTTGGAGGATGGGATAATAGAGGGTCGCAGTGGCAGAATCAGCCGGGTTTTGGACTAGCCGCAAATGGGTTCAGATGGAAGGAGGACAATGATAGAGCCTATTTATACACATTATTTAGATCCTAACCCTATGCTTGTTTGCATTATTTTGTGTACAAGATTACTGGTTTCCAGTGTTTTTGTATTTCAGGGCAAAACAAGGGCCTAAGTCGGATACGCGCTAACAGGCAGCGTTTAGGATGCGCATCACACAAGCCTGCGGAGCTAGCGGCGCAAACAGAAGAATTGGCAGAGTTGACCACGGTGCGCTAACCGATTGCGCTAACCAAGATGCCGTGCGCCATGCGCAGATGGTGGTGTTTCCAAATCCTGACACCACCAGATTTGAAAGTTGCCAAAGATGAGCCTCTTGAGCAGTATATAAAGAGAGGAAGGACTAGGGTTTTGAGAAAAGCTCATATCATAATTCAGAGAGAGAGCGACAGGATCAAAACACACGAGCTTGTTCAGAGGACCTGCGCTAGCCGACTGCGCCAGCCGAGACTGGAACCTGCACGCACTGTTTGCTATTGTTTTCTTGGATACTTTAGATATTATTGACTGTTTCTATGATGTTTACTACTAGCATGTCTAGCTAAACGCTTAGTATCGGTTGGGCATGAATTTATGAGTATTTCCTTTGACACTTGCGCTTAATGCATAGCTTGTTTGCTTATATTAATTCTGTGCACATTGTTGGCAGCGAGTTGCATGAGTAGGGGAAGCCTTGAACCGCAATCTTACTCTTGTTACTTGTTGTTGTATGTTAAACTAGTTGAATAGCCTGACGGTGCCGACTAGGAGTAACGCGCTAGGGTAATCAGTTGCTACTGTGATAGGATTCGCAGCTGCGTAGACTAGTCTTAAGAATTAATAGCTCATGAACTTTGATCGGAACATGCGCACATGTTAGGAAGCCTTGATCGGACACTAACATTAGCAAACCAAACTATAGACATTTAGAGTCGATGATAAGGAATACACTCATAGAAGATTGTCTGCGCCGATACTTTTCATAGTCATAGTACTTAATCTCTACTGCCTGCGCACGTCTAGTGCAATTCCTGCGTTTACTACTGTTTACTCGCGCATCGCGCAATCCCAATCACTCACACCCCCAGTTTTCATAAGTGCAAGATACTAGTTAAAGCTAATCTACTGCTTCCTTGTGGATTCGACCCCGACTTAACCGCTGTACTAAGTGGAAGAGGAAGGAATTAATTTGACGCGCACAACGACCCGCGATCAAATTTTGGCGCCGTTGCCGGGGACGCAACACAGATAAGCTTTAACCAGCTTAGGTTTTCTTTTAATAGTTAGTTATTTCGGTTTGTTTTATTTTCGTTGTTGTTTCTGACAGCGCGCAATCACCATTAGCCTGCGCAACCTTCAAACAGTTGCGCTGCGCAGATTCTAGTTGTGCCCTGACAGACGCAGAAGCATTAGTTATCTTTTAATTTCGTTTTCTTTGAGATTTAGAACAGGTCATGGAGGATAATAGTGTCGTTGGGGACAACTTAGGGGACAGAACCCCAGAGGAAGCGAGAGCACATAACCGCGCAGCCCTGTTCAGAGAGGAAGTGCAGCACGAGTTGAAGCAAGGATGGCCGCTGAAGTGTATAATGCGCCACCCGCGCGACAAGCTGCGCGACACAGAAGCGCGAGATGTCAGCCCCACTCACAGTTAACCAGCCATGGTGCATCGTGCTTCCGCCAGACGGACATTTTGAACTAAGGAGCTCGCTCATTCATGCCTAAGTTCCACGGGATGAACAACGAAAATCCAGTCAAGCATGTGCGAGAGTTCCTAGTCATTTGCGAGAACATGAAGACCGAAGGGGAAAGCGATGAGGCGCTGAAGATGAAAGCGTTCCCATTTTCACTGTGTGACACGGCCAGGCATTGGCTAATGAACTTACCAACAGGATCAATTCACACATGGGAGCAGCTGCAGAAGAAGTTCCTGGACAAATTTTATCCCGCAGCAAAGATCGCGCTACTAAGGAGAGAGCTGGCCGCACCCAGGCAAAGCGCAGGAGAATCGCTGTCAGAGTATTACGAGCGTTTCAGGGAGCTAGAGGCCAACTGCTACAATCATGGCCTGCCCCAGAATGTGCTGATAGAGAATTTCCTGAATGGGCTGCTGCCCATGGAGCTGAGATTATTGAACGCATGCGAAGGAGGCGACATTTGCAACATGTACCCAGAAGACGCGTGGCAGCTGATAGAAGACTCTGCTGGGCAGGTAAGACATCAGCTAACACTTGAAAATAGTCGTGCTCGTTCTGTGCATCAGGTAGAAACAAGCGCTGAGATCAAGGAAATGAAGGCCATGCTGCAAAAGTTGATGAGTGCGCAAAGCGCACAACCAGTTTCGCCAAAGGTATGCGAATTCTGCAATTCCACTGAGCACAAAACCGATGCATGTCCCACGCTGTTTGTGGAATCTGGAGATGTCAATGCTCTTGGAGGATGGGATAACAGAGGGCCACAGAGACAGAATCAGCCGCGTTTTGGACTAGCAGCAAATGGGTTCAGATGGAAGGAGGAAAACAATTTCCAGAGGCAGTCCACGGATCAGCGCGCGCCACAGCAGACGCAACAAGCTGCGCCCTACAATCCACCGCATCGCCGCACTGACGCACCAGCGCATAACAACCAGCAGCCAAGGCGATCTTTGGAAGATATCGTGGGGCAGCTAGCAGACACAGTGCGCAAAAATGACGAGAAGTATGACAAGAGGTTCGAGTCCATTGAAAAGCAGCTATCACAGATTGCGACCACGGTATACGAGCTGAAAAATAGCGATGGCAACCTGCCTTCGCAAGTGATTCAGAACCCCAAGGGAGGAGTCAACGCTGTGACCCTGAGGACTGGGCGCACGATAGGAGCATAGCAGACCACGCAGGCGCCCGCGCAACCAGTTGCGCAAGTCCCGGATCCAGCAGAGCCGAATGCGCAACCGGAGCTAAACGCGCAACCAGAAGTGCCAGCCACAAGCCAGCAGGGCGAAGCGCCAGGTATGACACAATTAAAAGACAAGGGCACGAATCGTACTAACATTCCCCTTATTGAAGCATTACGAGTTATTCAGTAAGGTAGAAATGAACATTCCCCTTATTGAAGCAGTTCGGCAGTCCCTAGGTACGCCAAGTTTCTAAAGAAGCTGTGCACAAACAAGCGAAGGAAAGGCGAGTGCGCACAGGTAATGCTAAATGCGCAGGCCTCAGCGATCGTGCAACATAAGGTACCACCTAAGTGCCGAGACCCAGGTACGTTCACCATCCCATGCACTTTAGGTAAAACCACAGTGAGCAATTGCATGATTGATTTAGGCGCATCCATAAATTTGCTACCCTATTTCCTATATGCGACATTGCGCCTTGGACCACTAAAGCCTGCAGGACTCACCATTCAGCTAGCAGATCGGTCGTGCAAACAACCTGCGGGCATGATAGAGGATGTTCTTGTGCGAGTAGGAGAGCTGGTGTTCCCAGCAGATTTCTATATGCTAGAAATGGAGGGTGAATCAAGCACCAGCAGTGCGCAGATCCTACTGGGCAGACCTTTTCTGATGACCGCACGCACAAAGATAGACGTGTGGAGGGGAACGCTGTCCATGGAGGTTGATGGCGAAGAAATCCATTTCAACATATTCAAGGGGATGCAGCATCCTCATGAAGACGCCACAGTGCACGCAATGGACTGCATAGACGACTTGGTCGCAGATGTGCAATGTGCAAGCGCAGAAAATGGACCTGAGACACTAGCACAAGCAGAGTTGGAGGAGCAGGAAGAGGAGCTGAGCAGTGCTGAACCAGAACCCAGACAGGTACAAGCCATAGTTAAAATCTGCAATGCTAATAAAATCTTGCCCTCTATTGAACAGGCACCCAAGGTCGAGCTGAAGCAACTTCCAGAGCACCTCAAGTACATATTCTTGGGAAATGAGGACACCCTGCCAGTGTTTATAAAGAAAGGATTAGAAGAGGAGCAGGAGGCGCAATTACAGCAGGTGCTGCGCAGGAACCAGCGCGCTATAGGATGGACACTTGCTGATCTGCGTGGAGTGAGCCCAGACGTGTGCATGCATAGGATTCTATTAGAAGACGGTGCCAAACCATCCAGGGAGGCTCAGCGTAGATTGAACCCGAATATGATGGAGGTAGTGCAGAAGGAGATCCTAAAGTTGCTTGACGCAGGAGTCATTTATCCGATCTCAGACAGCAAATGGGTCAGTCCAGTGCACGTTGTGCCAAAGAAGGGAGGAATCACAGTGGAAGAGAATGCGCAGGGCGAGCTAGTTCCCAAGCGCATACAGACTGGATGGCGCATGTGCATCGACTACAGGAAGCTTAACGCAGTCACGCGCAAGGACCATTTCCCGCTACCCTTTATGGACCAGATGCTAGACCGATTGGCAGGTAAGCCTCACTTTTGTTTCTTGGACGGATATTCAGGGTACAATCAGATACCCATAGCTGCGGAGGATCAAGAGAAGACCACGTTCACCTGCCCGTTCGGTACATTTGCATTTCGGCGCATGTCATTTGGGCTGTGTAACGCTCCAGGTACGTTCCAATGCCTTGTCATGAGCATTTTTTCTGATATGATTGGTATATGCATAGAAGTGTTCATGGATGATTTTACTGTATATGGACGTCCAATGCTTATCATCCTCAGACAAATGGACAGGCCGAAGTTTCCAACCGAGAGATCAAGCGCATCCTGGAGAAGACTGTGAGACCATCGCGCAAAGATTGGAGCCCGCGCCTTGACGACGCGCTGTGGGCATACCGCACTGCGCATAAGACGCCAATTGGGACTTCACCGTTCCGGTTGGTTTACGGAAATGCATGCCACCTGCCAGTGGAGTTAGAGCACAGAGCATATTGGGCATTACGCATTTGCAACCTGAACCTAGACGAGGCCGGAAAGGAGCGTGCATTTGAGCTAAGCGAATTAGAAGAGCTGCGCCTGGATGCCTATGAGGGACTGCGCGATTACAAGGCGCGCACAAAGGCATTTCATGACAAGCATATCCTCAGACGCACTTTTGAGCCAGGAGACCAGGTATTATTATTCTCATCACGCCTGAAGCTCATGCCTGGGAAGCTGCGCAGCAAATGGACAGGACCGTACACAGTCACCAAGGTTTTCCCCTACGGAACAATCGAGTTAGAAAACGAGCACCGGCATCGTTTTCAGGTCAATGGGCAGAGAGTCAAACGGTATTTAGGAGAACCTTGGGATGACACAGCGCGCGAAATTGAATTGGCAAAACCTGAGATAGCAGATGCGCAGGTTGCTGCGCCAGAGTCACCACCAGACGCGCCAGAGGGAGACCAGGGGACTATTGCTCATATTTCTTCTCCCTCTTTACCTACCCTCGTTACTTATAATTTATCACATACTATTAACCAGAAGTTGATGAGTGCGCAAAGCGCACCACCAGTTGCGCCAAAGGTATGTGAATTTTGCAGGTCCACCGAGCACAAGACTGATGAATGTCCCACACTATTTGAAGAAACTGGAGATGTCAATGCTCTTGGAGGATGGGATAACCGAGGACCACAGAGACAGAACTAGCCGCGCTTTGGACTAGCCGCAAATGGATTCAGATGGAAGGAGGAGAAAAATTTCCAGAGGCAGTCCACAGATCAGCGCGCGCCATAGCAGACGCAACAAACTGCGCCCTACAATCCACCGCATCGCCGCACTGACGCACCAGCGCATAACAACCAACAACCGAGGCGATCATTGGAAGATATCGTAGGGCAGCTAGCAGACACAGTGCGCAAAAATGACGAGAAGTATGACAAGAGGTTCGAGTCCATTGAAAAGCAGCTATCACAGATTGCAACCACAGTATATGAGCTAAAAAAGAGCGATGGCAACCTGCCTTCGCAAGTGATTCAGAACCCCAAAGGAGGAGTCAATGCAGTAACACTGAGGACTGGGCGCACAATAGGAACAGAGCAGACTGCGAAGGCGCCCGCGCAACCAGCTGCGCATGTCCCGGATCCAGTAGAGCAGAATGCGCAACCAGAGCAGAATGGGCAACCAGAAGTGCCAGCCACAAGCCAGCAGGGCGAAGCGCCAGGTATAACACAATTAAAAGACAAGGGCACGAATCGTACTAATATACCTGCACCTTTCCCTGTGCAGGCACCCTTGGCTAGGAAGGAAGCACAGGACAAAGAGCTATACGAGTTATTCAGCAAGGTGGAAATCAACATTCCCCTCATCGAAGCAGTTCGGCAGATCCCTAGTGTGAAGGTATGTGGCATCATTGACAAACTCCTACAAAGTGAACTAGAGCTTGCTACAGCAAGTATGGAAAGAAAACAGCTGATGAAGAGCATTCCAGAGTGAGCAAACTCAGTAAGTGGCGCTCCAGATGAAGACATTAAGTAGCGCTCCAGATGAAGACATTAAGTGGCTAATGTCTTCACGAGGCGCGCGACTTAATGTTGCCTTGGGGCGCTCGAAAATCTGAAAGAGATCATGAAGACATCAGCTTGTGCAATCTGGGCAGAGTGACTATCTCAGTACTCAAGTGGAGTAAGCAAGTGCAATAGCAACCTCTGGAGCAGAAGTTCAGCAGCAGAAGTATTGCACACCTTCAGACAGCTTGTGCTACAGCAGATGCTGCAGCACAAATGCTGTAGCAGAAATTTAGCTTTCTCGAAGATTGCATTCAAACAACAAATCAGTGGACCGAAGGGCTTCCGGAAAGAGCTGAATATTCAGGAGAATATTTCTGGAGTGTCTCTCAAGAACAAGGGCAGATTTGTTGAAGTGAAGATATGATCTTGTAGAGATCTTGGAGGATCTTCCTTAGAATTGATGGGATTGTTTCCTAATGCATTTAGGAAATTCCAGCAGCAGCAAACAGCTACAGCACAAGTGAACAAGGAGTTGTTGCAGCTCAAACAATCAAGCTGGCAGCAGAAGTGAACCAGCAGCAGAAGCAGCAGGGGATGCTGCAGCAGGTGCTGGTTCAAGTGCTGGTTCAACTGTCCGAGTAGCAGTTTTGTGCTGGGTGCGTTTTGAAGGTATGGCAGCTTTGTGAAAGTGCTTAGAAGAATTTCTAAAATACCGTTGAGCATATTCCAGCAAGGTTTACTAGTCAGAGAAGGAGATTTGCATTGAAGATATTAATCAAATCTAATCTCCTAGATTTTAGGAGATAATTGATCTTGTGGGTCAATTGCCTAAACCTGGAAATTGCTTAAAGTGGTGAGGGTATTTAAGCAGAAGGTTCGAGGGCTGAAGAGGTGGATCGAAGCTGAGTGATACACGAGAGTAGACACGAAATTCAGAGAGAGGATTTTTTCTGGGTGTGCTACGGAAGTTGTTCTTCGATCAACATACACGGGCAGAGCGTTGAGCGCAGAGCTGTGGTGCGTATTGCAGAAGAGAGTCAGGTCTTGCAGAGACTGATTCGTGCTTTGATCTGGAAGCCAATTTAGAGCTGTGGAGCTTGTTGGTTGATCAAAGGCAGCCGCGGGAGAGCTGACGGGTGGAAGGCTCGGTCGAGGTTCGTGCGGAAGAACTCACTAGTGGCAGGTGGTCACTGAGTGAGGGGGAGTTACTCAGAGTGTGCAGCGCTCTTGGAGTGGTTCGATCGGCTCGGCAGGAGGCCTTGGAGCGACGCGGACAGAGTGCTTCAGCTGGTGTTACAGCTGTTGCTGCAGCAACCTTGCTGAGTAGTGTAGACTAGAATAGGCTGAGTTCTTGAAGAGGATTGTAGCTATTCTAGGCTGACATATTGTAGAGGGTGTGCTGGCACAAATCAGAGCTTGTTCTGATTGTATTGAGTAGTCCACACGGGGTTAAAGTAGCATAGGTTGCGTGCGTTGTAACCGAGTGTGCTTTGAACCTTTGGTTGAGTGGATTGAGGACTGGAGAATAGTCCTCCCCAGACGTAGGCAGATTGGCCGAACTGGGTGAACAAATCTGTGTCCTATTCATTGTCTGCTGTGCCCACATTTAAGTGAACAAGAGTGTGCTGCAGCAACTGCTAGTTCACAAATCTGCCGAATTGAGACACTGTGAAATTTCACCTAGGTACGCCAAGTTTTGAAGGAGCTGTGCACAAACAAGAGGAGGAAAGGCGAATGCGCACAGGTAATGTTAAATGCGCAGGCCTCAGCGATCGTGCAACATAAGGTACCACCTAAGTGCCGAGACCCAGGTACATTCACTATCCCATGCACTCTAGGTAAAACCACGGTAAGCAACTGCATGATTGATTTAGGCGCATCCATCAATTTGTTACCTTATTCTCTATATGCGACATTGCGCCTTGGACCACTAAAGCCTGCAGGTCTCACCATTCAGCTAGCGGATCGATCGTGCAAACAACCTGCAGGCATGATAAAGGATGTTCTTGTGCAAGTAGGAGAGCTGGTGTTCCCAGCAGATTTTTATGTGCTAGAAATGGAGGGCGAATCGAGCACCAGCAGTGCGCAAATCCTTCTGGGCAGACCTTTCCTTATGACCGCGCGCACAAAGATAGACGTGTGGAGAGGCACGCTCTCCATGGAAGTGGATGGCGAAGAAATCCATTTCAACATATTCAAAGGGATGCAACACCCACACGAGAACGCCACAGTGCACGCAATGGACAACTTGGATGATTTAGTCACAGATGCGCCATGCGCAAGCGCAACAGTAGGACCAGAGCCACTGACACAAGCAGAGTTGGAGGAGCAGGAAGACGAGCCGAGCAGTGTTGAACCAGAGTCCACACAGGCACCCAAGGTCGAGCTGAAGCAACTTCCAGAACATCTCAAATACATTTTCCTGGGAAGTGAGGACACCCTGCCAGTGATCATCAAGAAAGGATTAGAAGAGGAGCAGGAAGTGCGTTTACAGCAGGTGCTGCGCAAGAACCAACGCGCCATAGGATGGACACTTGCTGACCTGCGCGGAGTGAGCCCAGACGTTTGCATGCATAGAATTCTGTTGGAAGATGGTGCCAAACCATCCAGGGAGGCTCAGCGCAAATTAAATCCAAATATGATGGAGGTAGTGCAGAAGGAGATCCTAAAGTTGCTTGACGCAGGAGTCATGTACCCCATCTCGGACAGCAAATGGGTCAGTACAGTGCACGTTGTGCCTAAGAAGGGAGGAATCACAGTGGAAGAGAATGCGCAGGGCGAGCTAGTTCCCAAGCGCATACAGACTGGATGGCGCATGTGCATCGACTACAGGAAGCTTAACGCAGTTACGCGCAAGGACCATTTCCCGCTACCCTTCATGGACCAGATGCTGGACAGATTAGCAGGTAAGCCCTATTTTTGTTTTCTGGACGGATATTCAGGGTATAATCAGATACCCATAGCTGCGGAGGATCAGGAGAAGACCACGTTCACCTGCCCGTTCGGTACGTTTGCGTTTCGGCGCATGTCTTTTGGGCTGTGCAACGCGCCAGGTACGTTCCAACGCCTTGTCATGAGCATTTTCTCTGATATGATTGGTATATGCATAGAAGTGTTCATGGATGATTTTACCTTTGATGCATGCTTAACCCATCTAGATAAAGTCTTAGCGCGCTGCATCTCTAAGAACTTAGTGCTAAATTACGAAAAATGTCATTTCATGGTAACGCACGGAGTAGTACTAGGTCATATCATTTCAGAGGAGGGGATCAAGGTAGACAAAGCTAAGATAGATCTTATTTCTAATCTACCTTATGCCACCAACGTGCGCGACGTGAAATCATTCTTAGGGCATGCTGGGTTCTACAGGCGTTTTATCAAAGATTTCTCTAAAATTTGCATACTCCTGTCTAACCTTTTGCAAAAAGATGTGTGCTTCGACTTTACTGATGAGTGCAGGGCTGCGTTTGATAAGCTGAAAGAAGCGCTGACCAGTGCGCCAGTGATGCGCGCACCGGACTGGAACCTGCCATTTGAATTAATGTGCGACGCAAGTGATTATGCAGTAGGTGCAGTCTTGGGGCAGCGCGTGGACAAGAAGCCGCACGCCATTTACTATGCATCGCGCACACTGGACGCTGCGCAGAGGAACTACACCACCACGGAGAAGGAGCTTCTGGCAATTGTGTTTGCGCTAGAGAAGTTCCGTGCATATGTTCTAGGCGCCAGGGTCATCGTATACACAGACCACGCAGCCATTCGCTACCTAATGTCCAAGAAGGAGACTAAGCCGCGCCTGATGCGCTGGGTGCTTCTACTTCAGGAATTCGACTTGGAAATCAAAGACAAGAAGGGCACGGAGAATACAGTTGCTGACCACCTGAGCAGGATCGTGAAAGAGGAGGAGCCAGGGCAGATCACGGAGACATTCCCTGACGAGCATCTGATGGCGCTGACAGGTAAGGTACCATGGTATGCGCACATCGCAAATTAACTGGTCACAGGTACGTTTCCTCCGCATTTCAATAAAACCCAGTGCATGAGATTAAAACATGAGTCCAAACATTATATTTGGGATGATCCATATATGCTTAGAATAGGACCTGATCAGATATTGAGGCGCTGCGTGCCTGACCACGAAATTAATTCTGTTTTGATGTTTTGTCATGCGCACGCATGCAAAGGACACTTCGGTCCCAAGCGCACGAGCAGAAAGGTCCTGGACTGCGGATTCTATTGGCCGCACCTGTTTAGAGACGCCTATAATCACTGCAGGAATTGTGACAGGTGCCAGCGCACAGGAGGAATTTCCACGCGCAATGAGATGCCGCAGACCCCGATTCTGGTGGATGAAGTGTTCGATGTTTGGGGAATCGACTTCATGGGGCCATTTCCCCCATCTGCAGGTTACGAGTACATATTGGTGGCAGTAGACTATGTCTCCAAATGGGTTGAAGCTAAGGCTACGCGGAAGGATGATGGTAAGACTGTCGCTGATTTTCTCAGAACTAACATATTTTGCAGGTACGGAGTGCCTAAGGCAGTAATCAGCGACCAGGGGACACACTTTTGCAACAGGGTCGTGGCGCAAGTTTTTAAGCACTATGGGGTGCGCCACAAGACGTCCACCGCTTACCATCCGCAGACGAATGGACAGGCCGAAGTTTCTAACAGGGAGATCAAGCGCATCTTAGCAAAGACTGTGAGACCATCGCGCAAAGATTGGAGCCAGCGCCTTAATAATGCGCTGTGGGCATACCGCACTGCGCATAAGACGCCCATTGGGACCTCACCATTTCGGCTGGTCTATGGGAAAGCATGCCACCTGCCAGTAGAGCTCGAGCACAAGGCATATTGGGCCTTACGCATTTGCAACCTGAACTTGGATGAGGCAGGAAGGGAGCGCGCATTTGAGCTGAACGAACTAGAAGAGCTGCGCCTGGACGCCTATGAGGGACTGCGCGATTACAAGGAGCGCACCAAGGCATTTCATGACAAGCATATCCTCAGACGCACTTTTGAACCAGGAGACCATGTATTACTATTCTCATCACGCCTGAAGCTTATGCCTGGAAAGCTGCGCAGCAAATGGACGGGACCATACACGGTCACCAAGATTTTCCCCTACGGAACAATCGAGTTAGAAGACGGGCACCGGCATCGTTTTCGGGTTAATGGGCAGAGAGTCAAACGGTACTTAGGAGAACCTTGGGATAGCACAGCGCACAACATTGACTTGGCCGAACCAGAGATAATAGATGCGCAAGCTGCTGCGCCAGACGCACCACCAGATGAACCAGAGGGAGAACTGGAACCTATTGCTTATATCTCTTCTTCCTCTGCATCTACCCTCGTTACGCATAATTTATCACCTGCTGACTTCCCATCTTACTCTTTGCGCAGGACCAATGAGATCGCAACACACACACTGGCACAGGAACACTCAGGAGCAAGAGTGGGGGAGGTTGCAGACACACGTTTTGGCACGTAACAAGGTACAATCGAGCCAACGACGTTAAACAAAGGCACTTGCCGAGAGGTAACCCGACACGTTTTATTTTTGTATATTTTATTTTCTGCTTGTTTTGTTTTTTTTTGAGTTTTTTTAGCTAATTTAGGACTTGGTAGTTTTTTAGTCACGCAGTAGTGCGCAGGACCATGCGCCTAGCAATGCGCAGGTCAGATGCGCTAGCCAGGGGGGTATATAAGGCAGGACTTGGAAAAAATCCAGCACTTTTCACTCGACCGTTGCACACGAGCTCCCGCCTTCAGACCTCTGCCCGTCGATCAGCGCCCAACCCAGCGTCCGTTTAGAGTGATTCGAGGACCACACAGCCGCACTACACCCAGGTAACCTCTCCCCCCGATTTGAGCAGCTTCCGTTAGGGTTTGTGCGGAGGAGAAGTTTTCTAGGGTTTTGAAATCGCACCGGGGTAGAGTGCGCCGATTGGAGTATTGTTTAGTGCGTTGTGTAGGCGAGCAGTAGGCGCTCCTTCGGTGAGAGTTTCAGGGCTTTCTGTGCAGTTTGGATTTTTGAAGTTGTTGAGGGTGTTGACCACAGTTGACCGCAGTCCTAGCGCATCATGAGACCCGCCATAGACCAGGAGACCCCAGCTGCGTTCGCCAGCAAGTATGTGGCGTTTATAAGCCTGGAAATGTGCGGGACCCCGTACATCAGCCGAGAGTTCCTGCGCGAGGTTGGACTAGAGGACCTCGTAGCGCAGAGGCTGGCGCTCGCAGGCTGGGACGCGCTGTTGGAACTCAACAGCGCATCTGACCAAGAGGACACGTGCGAGTTTTTAGCGTCTCTGGAGGCCGGAGACAAGGAGATCAGGTACAGACATCAGGGTGTTTGGTTCATAGCCTCGGCAAGGAGGCTGAGGCGTGCGTTCGGGTGCGCCAAGGTGCGTGACGAGGACTTAGACACGCACACTAACCAGGAGGCCTGGCGCGAGATGGCGAATGGGCCAGCATTTGCCGCGGGGCGCAGTAGGGGCCGAGAGCTGCGCGACCCGTGGCTGTTCTACTTGTGGCGCATGGTCGCCTATGCAGTCATTGGCCGTTTCAACGGCGCACCGAAGATCAGCCTCCTGGATTTGGACATTTTGAAGGGGCTGTACTATGGGCGGAAGGTGCTATTTATCCTGAACATGGTGCACCACTGGAGCCGCGTCAGCATGAAGGGGCCGCTGACTTGTGAAGGAGTCATAACGCACCTGCTGCGGGCATTACATGGAGCGCCCGAGGTGCCAGAGCACACTTTGGTGCCGGCTGTCCCTCTCGATCGCGCCCACATGCTGCAGATAAGGGCGGTAGCTGTACGGGACGATGGCACTCTAGAGTGGTGCTACCGCCTGCAGCCGGCCAGAACACCGCGGCCCAGAGCAGAAAGCAGTGCGCAGGGCGCAGCGGCAGCCGCGCAGGCCATGGAGGAGGATGAGGCCTCAGAACCAGAGGTGCCTTTGGTCAGGCGCCCAAGGACCCGGGCGCAGACTGGAGCGCACCAGAGGGCCCGTGCACCACAAGGGGAGCCAGTGACCATTTCCATCGAGGATTCTCCCCCTCGTGCACGTGGAAAGCGCCAAAGGACTGAGGCTGAGGAGGCGCCCGAGGAAGCAACCGCCGAGCAGCGCATGATGTTCAACGTCATGCGTGTGCTCGAATACTTAGCGCCAGAGAGGGCGGATTTGAGTATGAGTCCACCATCCGGGTGGAGATTTGGAGACGCGATTCCCCCTCTCCTCAGCCTGCACCGGCCACCTCCAGGCCCCAGTGGGCCACATCAGCCAGCCAGCCCTCCTACCCAAGCCCCCGCAGCCTCAGCAGCCCCAGTCCATCTAGCAGAGCCCTCCCCCGCGCCCGAGCCAGCACCAGAACCGGCAGCCCCCGCAGCAGAGCCCACCCCTGAACCAGAACCGATACCACCACCAGCAGTTTCCCCTGCCCGGCCTTCTGTTCCGGAGTCCCCCATAGCCTATCCCAGCATAGACTCCGATTCCATTTGGGATTCACTTTCCGAGGACGACCTCGTAGCGCAGCCTGGCCCCCTCACCGTAGTGCCACCAGCCTCCAGCACCGAATACGTGACGGATTCTTCAGAGGATGAGGCGCTTGGATCAGCAGCTGCGTCTAGCTTGGAGGACTTCTAAGGCCGCGGGGCAGCAGCATCAGTTTTCTTTAGGGTGGTGTCTTTTATTTTGCTGCGTCTTATTGGATACTATGTGTTGAATATTTGTGCCGCATATTTTGTGACCCTGTGCTATAGTTTATGCTGTGTGACTATTTGTTCTTTATTTTTGCTTGCATGCATGCGCGCGGCCCCGTGCGCTTGAGCTTGAGTCGTGGGGACACGTCTCTGTTCAAGTGTGGGGGGGGGAGCGTTTCACTTACATTTCACGTTTTTGAGCATTTTAGTGTAGCTTAGTTTAATTGAAGGAAATAGTAGCAGTAGTGCGCTAGAGTGCAGGATGCGCATGCGCTCCAGCTTGTTTTACGCTATCCACATTGCGTGCGCTGCTATCTACTGTTTTAGTATAATTTTTTCGTTTTTTTGCTCCAGTTAGTTGGGATATGCAGGGGATGTGGAGTTGACAGAAATGTTCCAGAGAGGCGGTTAGTCGCTTTTGCTTCGAAGGCAAGGTATATGGTCGAGAGCGTTAGTGGAGGCCGGTGCTTCGCAGCCTTCGGGACAAAAGAGCGCGCTCAGTCACGCAGTTGCCAAAGGAAAAATACCCATAGCGTGGCGAGGTGGGAAGACAGACCACCTTCTCTCTGGAAATCGAGCTAAGGAAGGCAGGCGCGGATGTAAACGCGTGCGCTGACCTGCGCAGACAGACCAAAGGAGAGAGAGCGGGGCGAGTTCCATAGCTGCTATCCGAAGGCTGAGACTGGAACTGCTCTGGGAATGTAAGAAATTAAAGAGAAAGCTGTACAAAAGAAAAATACCAGCAGATGATACGCGCTACAAAAGAATCAGCATGCGCACAAGCATCAACATGCGCAAAGACCATAAAGGAAATCATCAGAAAGCTCAGGTTCCCAGGAAGTGCGCGGACGAATCACGCACTGGAAGAAGCTGCGTTATCGACCATATACCTATCTTCGGAGTAGGAGCTGGCAACCTGGAGCCTAAGAAGAGCTATCTCCCAGCCATCCAAAAATCTTCATCCTGGCTGAGAGGTAATGAATTTCGAAATTATTATATTAGAACTGTTGAGTGCAGTTGTGCGTAGGTGATAGAGCAGTGCGAGTTGAGCAATTGTGCATTCGCATCAGAGTGCAAGACTGTGCGCTAAAACTCCTGAAGAGGTAATTGTATCCGCGCTTCAGTGCTTGTTCGGGACGAACAAGGGGCAAGTGTTGGGGGTTTGATAGAGGCTATTTGTACGCATTATTTAGATCATAACCCTATGCTTGTTTGCAATATTTTATGAGCAAGATTACTCGTTTCTAGTGTTTTTGTATTACAGGGCAAAACGAGTCCTTGAGTCGGATACGCGCTAACAGGCAGCGTTCTAGGAGTGAAAGATCCGCCTGCGGAGCTAGCAGCACAAACAGGAGAGAAGTTGGCGAGAGTCAGCAGAGGTGCGCTAGCCCATGCGCTAGCCGATGCCGTGCGCCAGGCGCAGAGTCCAGTACTGCCTAATCTTGACGTGACCAGATTTGGTAGTTGCCAAAAGTGAGCTTCCCAAGCAGTATATAAACAAGAGGAAGGCTAGGGCAACAGAGGGATAAGCAAGAGACTTTCTGGAGACGCATCAGAGATCACCAAGAGGCACTGCGCAGCAGAACTGGAAAACACACGGACTTGTTGAAGAGGACTTGCGCCAGCCGACTGGGCCAGCCGAGAAGACAAGCTGCACGCACTGTTTGCTACTGTTTTCTCAGACACATTAGTCATTATTTACTATTCTATGATGTTTATCACTAGCATGTCTAGCTAAACTCTTAGTGTTGGTCGGGCATGAATCTATGATGTATTTTCTTTGAGACTTGAGCTTAATGCGTAGTTTACTTACTTGTATTAATCCTGTGCATACGGAGACAGCCAGTTGCATGAGTAGGGGAAGCCTTGAACCGCAATCTTACTTGTGTTGCTTGCTTGTCATATGTTAAACTAGTTGATAGCTTTACGGTGACAACTAGGAGTAACGAGCTAGGGTGATCAGTTGCTACTTTGAACGGATTCGCAGCTGTTTTAGTCTATGTTCTAAGGATTAATAGCACAGGAACCTTGAACGGAACATGCGCATGTGTTAGAAAGCCTTGACCGGACACTAACCCAAGTAAATCAAGCTATAGACGTTTAGAGTCGATGATAAAGAACGCATTCATAGAGGATTGTCTGCCCAATACTTCTCATAACCATAGTATTTAATCTCTACTGCTTGCGCACGTCTAGTGCAAATTTCTTGCATTACACTAGTTACTGTTCACTTGCGCATCGCGCATTTCAATCACTCACACAACCCCCCCCCCCCCCCCCCCCCCCATTTTCGTAAGTGTAGGTTGCTAGTTAAAAACTTACTATTTGCTCCCTGTGGAGATCGACCCTTACTTAACCGCTGTACTGAGTGGAAGAGGAAGGATTATATTTGACGCGCACAACGACGCGCGATCAGTAACCCGACACGTTTTCCATGTTTTATTTTTACACGTTTTTAGGATTTGCATTTTAGCTAGTTCAGCACTTGCATTTGTTTTTTCTCTTGAGTCATGTAGCAATGCGCGAGTCAGTGCGCAGTTCAGTGCGCAGGATAGATGCGCATGTCAGGGGGTATATAAGGGCAGATACTTAGAAAAATCCGGACATTCTGCAATTTCGACCGTTAAACACTCTGCAAATGCTGCCTGCCGATCTTTGCCGTCCGCCCACCGTTTCCAGCGTTCTCTAGAGAGATTTGAAGAGCACAACAACACCAGCACACTAGGTAACCTCTCATTCCTTGTTTCAGTCATTTTAGTGAGGGTTTGGTGAAGGAACCCGACTGAGGACGTAACCCTAGGATCAAAACCGCACCTAGGTAGCTAGCTCCGTTTGGTGATTTCGTTGCTGGGTTTTGTTGATGCGAGTGAGGCGCCCATCTGGTAGGAATTTGAGGGTTTGATTTGAAGTTCTGATTTTGGGATTCTTAGTAAAACGTTGACTACAGTTGACCGCTGCAAATATGAGGCCGGCAGAGGACTAGGACACCCCAGCATCTTTCGCACGGAAGTATGACGCCTTCTGGAGGTTGGACATGTATGGCACACCGTGCATCAGCAGGGACTTCCTGCGCGAGGTGGGCTTAGAGGAATTGGTCACAGAGAAGCTCGCGCAGGCTGGCTGGGAAGCTCTGATGGACTTAAAAAGCGCAGCCGACAAGGAGGACACCTGTGAGTTCCTGGCGTCCCTGCAGATTCAAGACTTAGAGATCCGGTACCGACACCGAGGGGTGTGGTACATTGCATCGGCCAAGAGGTTGAAGCGCATCCTGCGCTGTGACAAGGTGCGCGAGCACGAGGTGGATACGCACACCAACCAGGAGGCGTGGCGCGAGATGGCGCCGGGCAAATCGTTTGACGCTGGGCGCAGCCGAGGACATGAGCTGCGCGACCCCTGGATGTATTACCTGTGGCGCATGGTCGCATACACAGTTATTGGGCGCTACAACGGTGCGCCGAAGGTCAGCATGCTTGATATGGACGTGCTGAAGGGGTTGTATTATGGGAAAAAAGTGAGGTTCGTGTCGGACATGGTAGTGCACTGGGAGCGGCTCAGCACCAAGGGCCCGCTCACTTGTGGAGGTGTGATTACGCACTTGCTGCGTGGGCTGCACAGAGAGCCAGAGGTGCCTGAGCACACAGTTGTTCCAGCCGTTCCTCTTGACCGTGCTCAGATGCTGCAGTACCGAGCGGTCACTGCTAAGGGAGACGGGTCCTTGGAATGGTGTTACCGGCTGCAGGCTGCTAGGGCACCGAGGCACGCGGCAATCAGAGGAGCGCCCGCAGAGAGTAGTGCGCGGCAAGAGGAAGCTGCTGCTGAGGAAGAAATGGAGAACGTGGAGGCACCAGTCGTGCAGCCAGCTAGGCGCATGAGGACGCGCGCTCAGACAGGAGCGCGCGCGGGCGAGTGGACTGCCAGGGGAAGTTGTCACCATTGACATCAGAGATTCTCCCCCGCGCGCGCCAGCAAAGTGGCGCAGACAGGATTCTGAGGAGGCGCCAGCAGAGCAGCGCATGTTGTTCAACGTCATGCGCGTGCTGGAGTACTTGGCGCCTGAGGGGGCAGATTTAATCATCAATCCACTAGCAGGGTGGCAATTTGGAGACCCCATTCCCCCTCTCCTCAGTCTGCGCAGGCCACCTCCAGGGTCACCTTCAGAGCAGCGCCAGCAAGCCAGTTCTCCCGCGCAGTCACTAGCCCAATCCTCAGTGCGCACCCCAGTCATGGACCCACAGCCAATGCCATCAGAGCCCCCTCAGCAACCCTCTGCCCAGATAAACCGATCGCCCTCTGAGGTCGCTCCCGCCAAAGAATTAAGTTCAGATTCAATATGGGAGACCGACTCGGGCGAGGAGCCCGCAGCCCAGCCCGCAGCCGTATCAGTTGCGCAGCCATCCTCCAGCTCAGAATATGAGACAGAGACCGAGTCCATGGACGAGGAGGCACAAGGGTCTGCCCAGGACTCCAGCTCAGAAGACCTTTAGGGCGCAGCAGGGGGCTAGGCACAAATCATCTCGGGTTGTCATTGCTGCTTTTGAACACTCTCATTGGATATTCTGTTCTTATTTTGTGTGGATATTTTGTGAACCCCTAACCGTGTTTCATGTGCTGCATTGACTCTATTTTTTTTCATGATGCATTTCATTTTTAGTTCTTCGTTGCTTGCATGTGTGCGCTCTCCGTTGCGCTTGAGCTTGAGTCGTGGGGACACGTCTCTGTTTAAGTGTGGGGGGGGGGGGGGGGCGTACGTGACATTTACATTCATATTTATCATTGTAGTTAGTGCAGTATAGGAAATAGCAGTGGTTGTGCGCTTGTGTGCGGATTGCGCACACCTTTCGACTTGTTTTGCCTTATTCATCCTACATGCACTGCCTTTAACCGATTTAGTATATTTTTTTTCGATTTTTATCTTTTTAGTCGGGATATTCAGGGGATGTGGAGTTGAAATAAAAAGCTCTAGAGAGGCGGTTAGTCGTTTTTTCTTCGGGAATAAGGTACATGGCTAAAAGCGCTAGTGGAGGCCGGTGCTTCGCATCCTTCGGAACAATAGAGCGCGCTCAGCCACGCAGATGCCAAAGGCGAATACTGGCGTGGTGAGGTAGGAAAACAGACCACCTTTCCTCTGGAAGTCGAGTGTAGGAAAGTGGGCGCGGGTGTAAACGCGTGCGCTGACCTGCGCAAGTAGACCAAGGAGGGAGAGCGGGGCGTTGTTCCATAGCTGCTATCCGAAGGCCGAGACTGGAACCGTTCTGGGAAAATCAGAAGAGTGGATGAAACCGTATAGAAATAAGTAATCAGTTGACGATATGCGCAAGGAAAGGAAATCGGCGTGCGCACACAACTCCATACCAGCGCATGCGCAAGTCCAAAGAAAAAATTGTCAAGGACGAAAGGCTTGAGCTCCTAAGAAGCGCGCGAATGAATCACGCACCTGAAGATACCTGCGCGATTATCCATGTACTAGAAATCGGAGTAGGGACCGACAACTAGGAGCCTATGAAGAGCTATCTCCGAATCATCCGAATTAAATTGCATCCTGGCTGAGAGGTAACACATTTCGAAATTATTATATTAGAATTGTTAAGGGTTTGTGCGCGTAGGTGATAGAGCAGCGCAGGGTGAACCGCTGTGCGGATCGTGCATGAGTATGAGGCTGTGCGCTAGACTTCAGAGAGGTAAAAGTATCTGTGCTTCAGTACTTGTTCGGGACGAACAAGGGCAAGTGTGGGGGATTTGATAGAGCCTAGTTATATGCGCTACTTAGATCTCAACACTGTGCTTGTTTGCATTATTTTGTGTACAAGATTACTAGTTTTCGGTATTTTTGTATTTCAGGATAAAACAAAAGCATAAGTCAGATGTGCGCTAACGGATGTTTTAGAGCGCAATGCACGACTGCGCGAAGCTTGCAGCGCAAAAAGGAGAGCTGTTTCGGACTACAGTGCGCAAACCGACTGCGCTAAGCAAGTAGCGCAATCAGCGTGCGCAGAATGGCAGAGTTTCTAAATATTGATCTCCTAGATTTGGGAAGTTGCTAAAAGTCTCTCGGGCCAAATCTAAGCATTCCTTGGGCTTCAAGACCATTATATAAGAGGAGGGAAGCTAGGGTTAGAAAAAGAGAGAGAGCAGATAGAGAGAAGGACACTCAGCAGAAAAACACACGAGCTACTTCAGCCAGACTCTTCGCGAACCACCTGCGCCAGCCGAGAACAGCAACGCGCAATTGCGCCAACCTGCTACGTTTCTCTTGCTGCTTTAGTTTTATTTATTATTGCTATGATGTTTGTTTCTAGCATGTCTAGCTAAACACCTTGTATCGGTTGGGCATGATTCTATGAAGTATTTCCTTTAAGAATTGTTCTTAAGGCTTGGTACATCTACTTATATTAATTCTATGCATATGGGTGATAATTAGTTGTGCGAATAAGGGAAGCCTTGAACCGCAATCTTATTCTAATTGCTAGTTATTGTATGTTAAACTAGTTGATAGCTGACGGTGACAACTAGGAGTAAACACTAGGATACTGAGCTGCTACTGTGATAGGATTCGTGGCTGTTTAGACTAGTTTCAGGAATTAATAGCTCATGAACTTTGATCGGAACATGCGCACACGTTAGGAAGCCTTGATCGGACATTAACTTAAGTAGAACTGCACTATAAATGTTTAGAGTGGATGATAAGGGATACATTCATAGAGGATTGTCTGTACCGATACTCTTCATAGTCATAGTACTTAAAATCTACTGCCTGCGCACGTATCGTGCAATTCTGCTTTCACCACTGTTCATTCGCGCACCTGCGCAACCCAACCACTCACAACCCCAATTTCGTAAGTTGTAGGTTACTAGCTAAAATGAGTCTGCTTGCTCCTTATGGGATCGACCCTGACTTAGCCGCTATACTAAGTGGAGAAGGAAGGATTAATTTGACGCGTACAACGACACGCGATCATATTCCCTCTCTCATCAGTCTTATTCTTATATACCCATTTGGTGCCAATGATGTTGACTCCATTTGGTCGAGGAACAAGATCCCAAATATTGTTTCTCTCAAATTCTCCGAGCTCTTCTTGCATGACCAGAATCCAATGTTCATCCTTCATTGCTTATTTTATTGTCTTCGGCTCTACTGTGGATAAAAAGTATGAGTGATTGATCATGTCACAATATTTAACTCTGGGAATCTTCCTAGTTTGCCGAACTTCAGCGGGATCCCAAATGACATTGTCGATGGGATGATTTGTCTAAACTCTGCTAGTCGACTGAGGACAGGCCTCCGGTTCGCCTTCCTGGGTTGCTCCTTTTCTACTGATGCTTCTTCCATGTGTACAGGATCATCTATTCGAACAATTTCTGGGACACTGAGAGTTTCTGCCTCTGCTTGTCTTCGCAATATCTCCTCATCTTTGTCTTGATGTCTTGACAGGTTCATTCTATCATCTTCCACCACGACGTTTGTAGATTCCATCACTGTTCCAGTCCTTCTGTTGAACACCCTGTACGCCCTGCTATTTGTGGAGTATGCAAGGAACATACCTTCGTCACTTCTTGAGTCCAGTTTCTGCCTGTACTCGCTATCTTCCAGTATGTTGCAGCTCCCGAATACATGGAAATATCTGACTGAGGGTTTGTTTTCAATCCACAGTTCATAGCTAGTCTTCTCCAGTCCTTCCCTAATAAACACTTGATTCAGGGTGTAGCACCGTTGTACTCATGGCTTCCGCCCAGAACTTCAATGGGATGTTCTTGGAGTGGAGCATCACCCTGGTCATCTCTTGGAGGGTTCTGTTCTTTCTTTCCATGACTCCGTTCTATTGAGGAATAATTGGAGAGGAGAACTGATGCTGGATTCCATGATTGATGCAGTAGTCCATCAGTTGCTCGTTGTCAAATTCTCATCCATGGTCACTCCGGATGGCTATCACATATGCTCCTTGGCTCCTTCTCGCTTGTTCCAGCTGAGTGGTGAGTTAGACAACTACCTAGACAGTCTCTGACTTTTCCCTGAGGAAGGAGATCCAAGTGTATTTGGTGTAATCATCTATGCACATAAAGACATACTACTTCCTTCCTGAAATCTTCGCAGCATCTATGAGATGCAGATTTGTGTACAAGCAGTTGCTATAGCACACTCTGGTACAGGCAGATCTTGTGCGCCAAGATAAGACAATGAACAATAATTTGATCACCCAGTTCGGTCAAGTGCCTACCTCTGAGAAAGACTGAAACTCAGTCTTTTAATCCACTATGCTCAAGATCTGTTATATACACGATTCGTCTCCATGCAACCTATGCTACTCAACCTCAGCTAGTACCTCGATCACAATCAGAACAAGCTCTGATTTGTGTCTCAACTACTTACACTTGTATCAATTCAGAATAGCTACTGACCCGACTAACTTAGCCTATTCTAATTAACACAGAGTCTCCGTAGGGTTGCTATAGCCTACAGAATCTCTGTAGTCACCGTAGGGTTGCTACAGTTGGTGCAGGTATTGTCAGAGTAGCTCCAAAGCCTTCCGCCGAGCAGTGACAATTCTTCCACGAGTGCTGCACACTCTGGGATCCTCCCCCTCACTTAGCGACTTCTGCCACTAGGGAGACCAGGCTTCCTGCCAATTGCTCGAGTTCCTCCATTCATCAATTCCTCCGCGGCCTGCCTTGATCAACCAACAAGCAATCACTGCTCTGAATTGGCTTCCCTGATCAAGCACTGATCAGGCTCTGCAAGTCTCGATCACACTCAGCTTCAATCACCTCAGCTCTGCGCCCCAACTATGCTCTCAATGATGATCGAAGCTCTACTCACACAGAATCTCCCTCAGTTGATATTCTGTGTAGCTCTATGTGGTTGCTCTCTCTACTTCCTTCATCTTGAACCTCTGCCCAGCTTCCTTTAAATAGGAACTACCAGTTCCATCAATATCAGTTTTAGGAAATTCCTCCAAGTAACAATATCTCCTAGTTTGTAGGAGATTACATTTGATTTGAAAATTAAATCTGCCACAACCATCTTCACCCTGGGAACGGGATCTTCACTGAGATATTCTTTCTGAATATTTAGAAGCTCCCCAATGCTCTGCTCCGAAGAGCTGAACTTCTGTTGAGAACAGTTGCTACAGCTTCCTGAGACAGCTCCCGCTATAGCAGCAGCTTGTTCACTAGGCTTGCTCACGAGTGGTGGTTTTTTCAATTGAATGTCATACTGCATTATCAATCTCCCCCTTGGCATTTTGACAAAACCCTTTCATAGATGATTTGATGTTTCGATTGATCCTCCTCTGGTCCTCGGCTCCCCCTCCCATTTTCTTTCTCCCCCTTTTTGTAACATATGCCAAGGGGAAGGGGTCTGGGACTGGCTTCGGTGCCAAACCGCAGAGACCCAGAGAGGATCTCAGGGCTTCAAATCAGGCTGCATCCAGAGGTTTGGTGAAGATGTCTGCAAGTTGTTTGTCAGTCACAATGTGCTGAAGAGTGATGATCTTCTTCTCTACCAGATCTCTGATCAAGTGATGCCGAATATCAATGTGTTTGGTTCCGCTGTGCTGAACTGGGTTCTTGGAGATGCTGATAGCACTCATGTTGTCACAGTAGAGGACCATTTCATCTTGATTGAGTCCATACTCAGCCAGCATCTGCTTCATCCAAACCATCTGAGCACAATAGCTTCCTGCCTCAGCCGTGGACAGGGAGATGCTGTTTTGTTTTTTGCTAAACCAGGATACCACGTTGTTTCCCAGGAAGAAGCAACCTCCAGAGGTGCTCTTCCTATCCTTAGCACAACTTGCCCAGTCCGCGTCACTGTATCGTACCAGATTTGCATTTGTATCCTTAGTATACCACAAGCCATAGTTTACAGTACCTCCAACATACCGGATGATCCTTTTAACTAGCTGCATGTGACTCTCTTGTGGACAGGCTTGAAATCTTGCACATACTTCTACTGTAAAGGAGATGTTGGGACAACTAGCAGTCATATACAGCAGGCTACCAATCATATTTCTGTAGATAACCTGATTTACTACCACCCCAGTTTCATCTTTGACAGTTTTGATATGAGTGGCAGCTGATGTTCGTTTGTGACTAGAGTTATCTAGCTGGATTTTCTTCACCAGGTTCTGGCTATATTTGCTTTGTGATACAAAGATTCCATCCTCTTTCTGGGAGATTTCCAATCCGAGGAAATAAGTCAGCTCTCCTACCATTCTCATTTTGAATTCATTCTGCATGTGATTCACAAACTGCTTCACCAGCTGCTGGGACTTCCATCCGGAGACAATGTCATCCACATAAATCTGGGCAATGATCACATCTGACTTGGTTCTTTTCACTAAGAGAGTTTTGTCAGCTCCTACCCTTTCATATCCATGATTTTCAAGAAAGACAGTCAGTCTCTCATACCATGCTCTAGGAGTCTGTTTAAGCCCAAACAGAGCATTCTTCATCTTGTACACATGCTCCAGGTGATGAGGGTCTTCAAACCCTTTAGGCTGAGCTACATATACTTCTTTTGAGAGATCACCATTTAGAAATGCACTCTTGACATCCATTTGATACAGCTTAAATCCGAGGAAGCATGACATGGCCAGGAGCAGTCTGATGGCTTCCAACCGAGCAACTGGTGACAAGGTTTCATCGAAGTCTAGGCCTTCAAATTGGGTGTACCCTTGTGCAACTAGTCTGGCTTGATTCCTTGTGATGTTTCCCTTCTCATCAGTCTTGTTCTTGAAGATCCACTTGGTGCCTATGATATTTATTCCTTTTGTTCTGGCAACTAAGTCCCACACATCGTGTCTCTCAAACTCAGCTAGTTCTTCCTATATTGCTATCATCCAGTATTCATCGCTCATGGCTTCCTTGAAGTTCTTTGGTTCTGTACAGGATAAAAAACAGGTGTTACATATAGACAGGCAGGTGCTGAGATGTGAGACACTTCTAGTTCTTCTCCCTTCTGTGGGATCTCCAATCACGTTAGTCAAGGGATGGTTCCTCTGAATCTTCTTTGGGGGTCGCCTTGATGTTGTAGGAAGGACTTCACTATCCTGTTCTACATCAGGGCTATCCACATGTTCATCTGGGCTTTCTGCATCAGCGTCTGCTATAGCATCCTCTGGTGTAGGGTCTTGTTCACTCCTGTTCTGTCTCACGGGTGTAGCTTCAGTGCCTGAGTCTTCGTCATCTAAGCAAGTGGGAGTTACTTCTTCAACATCATTGACGACTACATTAATGGATTCCATCACTGTCTTCGTCCTTTCATTGTAAACTCGATATGCCCGGCTATTTACTAAGTAGCCCAAGAACATCCCAGCATCACTCTTGGGGTCAAGCTTCCAAAAATGTGGCAGTCACTCCCAAAAATGTGGAAGTATTCCCGATCCCTCAGAATGTAGCAGTCACTCCCAAAAATGTGGAAGTATTTAACCGTGGGCTTCTTCTGGTTTTAGAGCTCATAGCAAGTCTGATTCGTTCCTTTCTGTATGGAAACTCTGTTGATGTTGTAGCAGGCTGTGTTCAGTGCCTCAGCCCAAAATCTCAGGGGAACCTTCTTCGCATGAATCATGACCCTGGCCATTTCTTGGATTGTTTGATTCTTTCGTTCCACGACACCATTTTGCTGAAGAGTGATTGGAGACGAGTACTGATGAGTGATTCCCCTTTTTCTGCAGAACTCGTCTAGTGCTTCATTCTCAAATTCCCTTCCATGATCACTTCGGACGATGGAGATTCTGAGATTCTTTTCTTGCTCTAGTCGGGACACCAGAGAGACGATTACTCCTACAGTGTCTGATTTCTCCTTGACAAAGTCAATCCACGTGAATCTGGTATAATCATCAACACAGACAAATGCATACCTCTTCCTTCCAATGCTCTCGACTTCCATAGACCCCATCAGGTCCATGTGTATCAATTATAGAGGTCTGATTGTATTAATATTTTTAACCTTTGGGTGTGATGCCTTCTTCTGTTTGCCAATCTGGCATTCTCCACAGATGGTGCTTGGTTCACCTTTGATTAATGGAACTCCTCTGACTAACCCTTCCGTCGCAATTTTCTTCAAGGTTCTCAGGTTAATGTGACCCATCCTTCTGTGCCAGAGATTCATTTCTTCTGTGTTGGTCAGCATGCATGTTGGTGAAGGGGTTGTTGTACCAACTTTGAGAAGGTAACAGTTGTTCTTTGATCTGGCCCCTTGCATTATGTACTCTCCTGATTTGTTGAAGACTTGACACAAATCTTGGGTGAACTTTACTTGTACCGTTTCATCGCACAGCTGACTAATGCTTATGAGATTTGCCTTTAACCCTTCTACCAGCATTACATTCCTCAGCTTGGGCATCCCTTTGACTGCCAATGTTCCTTTGCCCAGAACACTTCCTCTCAAACCATTTCCAAATTTTACCAGCTGTTCTGAGCATAGAGTTATGTTCTTCCAGACTGCTCTTTCTCCAGTCATATGTCCTGAGCATCCACTATCAAAGTACCAGCTTACTTTGCTTGAAGAACTTGTTGTGCTGACAAGTGCGACATGTAGGGTTCTCTCATGTTTCTGCTGTGTGGGATCTTTGGTTGGAGTTTTCCTGGTGAGGATCGACGGGCAATGCCTCTTAATGTGTCCCTTATGTCCACATGTATAGCATCTTCTGCGTTTGTACTTTAGACACTCCTTAGTACTAGAACGATGGTACAGGGGTTGCTGCAGCAGGACCTTGTTCATCTTTTCTTGTGCCCTTCTCAATTTCCCGATTGATCTGTATCTAATTATGTTGCATTCATCTTCACTGTGATCGGTATCATCTTCACTCCAGCTAGCTGAGAGAGAACTGTCACTTCTTTGCTCAGATTTCTTCATTGGTTTGCTGGTACAATCGACTTGTCGGTGACCATATCCACAGTTCCAGCACTGAAAGCCCTTTCTTTTCTCTTTCTTCTCATCTTCATCTGGGGCAGGTTCCTTTCTTCTTCTCTGATTTCCTCTGCCCCTTCTGGCTTGCCTTCGAGAGGATGAGCCTTGCCCATATTTTATTTCCATGTTCTTCAAGAGTTTCCAAAGGTTCTTCACTAGCAGACTCAGTTGATCATCAGATGCAGACATCTTTTCTTTTGTTTCTGCTTTTAGTCCTACATTCTTGCCTTTGGGAGAGGGCTCTTCTTTGACCAGCTTCATTTCAAACTGTTGAGGGATCCAATCAACTCCTCTAGTCTCATATGTCTGACATTCTGAGCTTCTTCAATGGCTGTCACTTTCATGTCAAATCTGGTGGGCAGAGATCTAACTACTTCCCTTATCAGTTTTTCCTCCAGAAATGGTTCTCCAAGAGCATGAGCCTCATTTGACAGATCGCACAACCTGGCATTGAACTCAGTGATGGAGTCCTTTTTTTTCATCTTTAGACTCTCAAACTGAGAAGCAATGATCTGTAACCTGGACATCTTTACTTTGTCAGTTCCTTCATGGGCTACTTGCAAGATTTCCCAGGCTTGTTTTGCAATGTCGCAGTTGGAGATCAACCTGAAATTGTTAGCATCTATTGCAACAAAATTAGCATTTAGTGCCTTTGAATTACCATTTGCTGCAGCTTCCTCTTCAGCAGTCCATTGTTCTTCAGGTTTCACTTGAGTACCTTCCCTTTCATCCATGGTTATGGGAGGTGACCTTTCAACTACAACCGCTCTCCAGGTTCTTTCATCAATAGCTTTGAGGAATGCCTTCATTCTCGCCTTCCAATAGCCATAGTTACTTTCTTCCAGCAACGATGGGCGGTGATAGAGCCTAGTTATATGCGCTATTTAGATCTTAACACTGTGCTTGTTTGCGTTATTTTGTGTACAAGATTACTGGTTTTCGGTATTTTTGTATTTCAGGATAAAACAGGAGCATAAAGTCAGATGTGCGCTAACGGGCATTTTCAGAGCGCAATGTACGACCCGCGGAGCTAGTAGCGCAAAAGAAAATAGCTGATTCGGACTACAGTGCGCAAACTGACTGCGCGAAGCAAGTAGCGCAATCAGCGTGCGCAGGATAGCAGAGTTTCTAAATATTGATCTCCTAGATTTGGGAAGTAGCTAAAATTCTCTCGGGCCAAATCTAAGCATTCCTTGGGCTTCAAGAACAGTATATAAGAGGAGGGAAGCTAGGGTTTGAGAGAGAGAGAGAGCAGATAAAGAGAAGGACACACAGCAGCAAAAACACACGAGCTACTCCAGCCCAGATTCTGCGCGAACCACCTGCGCCAGCCGAGAACAGCAATCTGCACTTGCGCCGACCTGCTATTTTTCCCTTGCTGCCTTAGTTTTAATTATTATTTCTATGATGTTTGTTTCTAGCATGTCTAGCTAAACACTTTGTATCAGTAGGGCATGAATCTATAAAGTATTTCTTTGAGACTTGTGCTTAATGCTTGGTTCGCCTACTTATATTAATTCTATGCATATGGGTGATAATTAGTTGTGCGAATAAGAGAAGCCTTAAACCGTAATCCTATTCTAACGGCTCGTTATTGTATGTTAAACTAGTTGATAACTTGACGGTGACAACTAGGAGTAACGCACTAGGATAATCAGCTGCTACTGTGATAGGATTCGTAGCTGCTCAGACTAGTTTCAGGAATTAATAGCTCATGGACTTTGATGGAAACATGCGCGCACGTTAGGAAGCCTTGATCGGACACTAACTTAAGTAGAACTGCACTATAGATGTTTAGAGTCGATGATAAGGGATACATTCATAGAGGATTGTCTGTACCGATTTTTTCATAGTCATAGTACTTAATATCTACTGCATGCGCACGTATCGTGCAATTCTGCTTTCACTACTGTTCATTCGCGCACCTGCGCAACCCAATCACTCACAACCCCAATTTTTGTAAGTTGTAGGTCGCTAGCTAAGACGAGTCTGCACGCTCCTTGTGGGATCGACCCTAACTTAGCCGCTGTACTAAGTGGAGAAGGATTGGATTAATTTGACGCGTACAACGACGCGCGATCATATCTTGGCGCCGTTGCCGGGGAGCAACACAGATAAGTTTTAACTAGTTCAAGTTTTCTTTTACAGTAGTTAGTTATTTCTTTTTATTTTTCGTTGGTGTTTCTGCCAGTACGCAATCAACATCAGCCTGCGCAACCTTGAAACAGTTGCGCTGCGCAGATCATAGTTGCGCACCGACAGGGGCAACAACCTATTTGTCTTTTAATTCCGTTTTCTTTAAGTTTAGAACAGGGCATGGAAAATAATAGTGTCATCGGCGATAACTTAGGGGACAAGACCCCAGAGGGACCTAACAATGCAATGGCAGATAACTGCGCAGCTCGGTTCCGAGTGGAATTGCAGCGTGAAGTTGAAGCTCGGATGGCCGCTGAAGCAGTGTATAATGCGCAACCCGCTCAACAGATCGTGCGACGCAGAACAGTGCGCGAGATGTCGGCTCCAATCACAGTCAACCAACCGTGGTGCATAGTGCATCCACCCGATGGGTATTTTGAACTACGGAGCTCATTCATTCATCATATGCCTAAGTTTCATGGGATGAACAACGAGAACCCAGTCAAGCATGTGCGCGAATTCCTAGTTACCTGCGAGAACATGAAGACCGACGGGGAGAGTGAAGAAGCACTGATGCTGAAGGCGTTCCCTTTTTCATTGTGTGATACAGCTAGGCGTTGGCTGATGAGCTTACCAGCAAGATATATTCGCACATGGGAGCAGCTCCACAAGAAGTTATTGGATAAGTTCTACCCCGCAGCAAAGATCGCGCTACTCAGGAGGGAATTGGCCGCACCTAGGCAGGGCGTAGGAGAGTCACTATCAGAGTACTATGAGCGTTTCAGGGAGATGGAGGCCAACTGCTACAATCATGGCCTGCCCCAACATGTGCTCATAGAGAATTTCCTGAACGGGCTACAACCGATGGAACTTAGACTGCTGAACGCATGCGCAGGTGGTGATATATGCAACATGTACCCGGAGGATGTATGGCAGATGATCGAGGACTCTGCTGGATAGGTAAGGCATTAATTGATGCTCGAGAACAGTCGTGCGCGCGCTGTGCACCTGGTGGATTCCAACGCTGACATTAAGGAAATGAAAGCCATGCTGCAGAAACTGATGAGTGCACAAGGCGCGCATCCAGTTGCGCCGAAGGTATGCGAGTTCTGTACGTCCACTGAGCACAAAACCGACGCATGTCCCACACTTTTTGAGGAATCAGGAGATATCAATGCTCTAGGAGGATGGGACAATAGAGGACCATAGAGGCAGAATCAACCGCGCTTTGGACTGGCCGCAAATGGATTCAGATGAAGGGAGGACAGCAATCCCCAAAGGCAGCCAGCGGAATATCGTGCACCTCAGCAGGCGCAGCAAGCATACAACCCACCGCACCGCCGTAATGACGCACCAGCACAGAATAACCAGCAACCGCGGCGCTCCTTAGAAGACATAGTGGGTCAGTTAGCAGACACTGTGCGCAAGAACGATGAAAAGTATGACATGAGGTTCTAGTCAATTGAGAAGCAGTTGTCGCGATGGCAATCTGCCTTCGTAAGTGATTCAAAACCCTAAGGGAGGAGTTAACGCCGTAACACTGAGGACTGGGCGCACAGTTGGGATAGCTCCAACCGCGAAGGAGCCCGCGTAGCCAGTTGCGCAACCTCCAAAGCTAGAACAACCGGATGCGCAACCAGCCGCGCCAGCTACAAACCAACAGGGGGTGGCGCCAGGTATGATACAATCAGGAGAAAAGAGTACCAATCATACTAACGCACCTGCACCTTTTCCTGTGCAGGCACCTTTAGCAAGAAAGGAGGCGCTAGACAAGGAGTTATATGAATTATTCAGTAAGGTGGAAATAAACATCCCCCTGATTGAGGCAGTTCGGCAGATTCCCAGATATGCCAAGTTCTTGAAGGAGCTGTGCACAAACAAGAGGAGGAAAGGGGAGTGCGCACAAGTAATGCTTAACTTACATGCATCAGCAATTGTGCAACACAAGGTACCACCTAAATGCCGGGATCCAGGTATGTTCACCATACCGTGCACCTTAGGTAAGACCACGGTAAGCAACTGCATGATTGATCTCGGTGCATCTATAAATGTGCTTCCTTACTCCTTGTATGTGTCATTGCACCTTGGTCCACTAAAGCCTGCAGGTCTTACCATCCAATTAGCAGATCGGTCGTGCAAACAACCGACGGGCATGATAGAGGACGTTCTCGTCCGAGTGGGAGAGCTGGTGTTCCCAGCAGATTTCTACGTCTTGGAGATGGAGGGTGAGCTGAGCAAGGGAAGCATGCAAATCCTACTGGGCAGACCATTTTTGATGACAGCGCGCACAAAGATAGACGTGTAAAAAAGGCACGCTCTCAATGGAGGTAGATTGCGAGGAGATTCACTTTAACATTTTTGAGGGGATGCAGCATCCTCATGAGGACGCCACAGTGCACGCGTTAGACAGTATGGACGACTTGGTTGCGCATGCGCAGTGTGCGTGCACAACAGGGGAGCCTGCGCCACTGGCACAGACGGAGATGGAGGCACAAGTTGATGAGCTAAGCAGCACAGAACCAGTGTCCAGACAGGTATGTGATCTGGTTAATGTTTGCGCTACTAATAAAATCCTGCCTTCTATTGAACAGGCACCCAAAGTTGAGCTGAAGCAATTGCCCGAGCACTTAAAGTACATCTTCCTGGGCAATGAGGACACCCTGCCTGTCATCATAAAGAAAGGATTAGAGGAGGAGCAGGAGGCGCGATTACAGGAGGTGTTGTGCAAGAACGAGCGTGCTATAGGGTGGACTTTAGCTGACCTGCGCGGAGTAAGCCCTGATGTGTGTATGCACAGAATTCTGCTGGAAAATGATGCCAAACCATCCAGGGAACCTCGGCACAGACTGAATCCGATTATGATGGAGGTAGTGCAGAAGGAGATCCTGAAGCTGCTTGACGCAGGAGTAATATACCCGATCTCAGACAGTAAGTGGGTAAGTCAAGTGCACGTTGTGCCAAAGAAAGGAGGCATCACAGTAGAGGAAAATGCGCAGGGCGAGCTAGTTCCCAAGCGCATACAAACTGGATGGCGCAAGTGCATTGACTACAGGGAGCTGAACGCAGTCAAGCGCAAGGATCATTTCCCGCTACCATTCATGGACCACATGCTCGACCGGTTGGCGGGGAAGCCACACTTTTGCATCCTTGATGGTTACTCAGGGTACAATCAGATCCCTATTGCTGCGGAGGATCAGGAGAAGACAACCTTTACCTGCCCATTCGGTACCTTTGCGTTCCGGCGCATGTCGTTTGGGCTGTGTAATGCGCCAGGTACGTTCCAACGCTTAGTCATGAGCATTTTCTCTGATATGTTTGATTTATGTATAGAGGTATTCATGGATGACTTCACTGTGCATGGTGAGACTTTTGATGCATGTTTGGATAATCTTGATAGGGTCTTAGCGCGCTACATTACCAAGAACCTAGTTCTCAATTATGAAAAATGTCACTTTATGGTGTATCGTCTCACAGGAAGGAATTAAGGTTGATAAAGCAAAAACTGGATATGGCAAAAGCTTATGACAGGATATCCTGGAACTTCATTTTATATGTTATGCGCGGTTTTGGCTTCAACGAAGCTTGGTGTGACCTGATTTTTAGATGCATTTCTAATATTTGGTTTTCAGTGGCTTGGGATGGTCAATTATTTGGATTCTTTAAATCTGGCTGTGGTGTTCGGCAAGGGGATCCGCTTTCGCCTAGCCTCTTTGTGCTTGCCATGGAATGGTTCTCTAGGGCTATTAATCTAAGTGCAGAGCAAGGAGAGTTAAAACCTTACAAAACAAAGCAGGGAGCTATTAAAGTTAATCATCTCTTGTTTGCAGACGACATCCTATTATTCTCCAGGGACTGCCCTGAAACGGTAACTCGGCTAATAGGACTTATTCAGAAGTTCTGCTCCATTTCTGGCCAAGTCCTCAACCATAATAAAAGTCAGGTTTTTTTCTCTAAGAGAACCAGCAGTGAAAAGAAAGAGTTTATTCTGGGTCTGACTCAGTTTGTGGAGGCGTCTCTGCCGACAACTTACCTTGGTGCTCCTCTCCTACAAGGGAGGGTGAAAAGAATCTACTTTGACAGCCTTCTTGATAAGCTGCGCAGCAAAATTGGGGGCTGGATGCGCAATATTCTCACTATGGGTGGTCGAGTTACATTAATTCAGGCAGTCTTGAATTCCATGAGCATGCATATCCTGGCTGTTTTACCAGTTCCTAAGAGTGTGCTTAAAAAAATGGAAGGATTAATAGCTAATTTCCTGTGGGATCAAGGTAATGGGAAAAAGCGTCATTGGATCCGGTATGAGCGAATGTGCAGAAGTAAAGATAGGGGTGGCTTGGGTTTTCGAAGCCTGGAAAATACAATGCTCGCGTTCCATGGCAAGCTGGCTTGGAATTTTCTGAAACAGGAAAGTCTATGGGCCAGATATGCTAATTCTCGGTTTGATATTGGAAAAGCTGGTTCCCCCCTTTGGAATGCTATGAATCACCTTATAGTGTACCTTCGTAGTCAGGCTGTTTTGGAGGTTGGGGAGGGCAACGTGCCCATCGAACGGATCTGTAAATTATATGATATACCGTGTGGAAGTGATGTAAGCGGTCTGACAGTCAGAGAAATTTTTGAAAGACCGGCTCAACGTTTCTCTTTACTGGCTGCGCTTCCCAGAGTTGCTGCAGATTATTATGGGAGAATTATCTGGACACAATCGGCTATCTGCTTAAGGTGGACTGGGCACGAATCAGGTAATTTCTCTGTCAAAAAGTTTATTGATTCCTATGCCACAATTCACTCAGCTCCCATTTGGGCTAAAGTTATTTGGCAGAACTGGTTTCCCCCGAAGGTCTCTGTTTTTCTGTGGCGCCTGTTTTTAAATGGCCTTCCCATTGATACCAATATTAAGAAGCTCGGCATCCCTATTACTTCTCGCTGTATTTGCTGCCGTAAAAGTGAGGAAAACATCAATCATTTATTTTTTCGAGGCAACTGGGCTGCGGAGGTGTGGGATACTATTGCTGCTGCCTTTTCTTGTGACAAGCCCCTGTCTTTGTCGAATTTTAACCATGGCTGGATGTCGCAATTCTCCCAGAATTGCTATCTGCACTGTTTCAAGGTTGGTTTAGCCTGTTTTGGACTGTGGGAGATTTGGAAAACAAGGAACAACATGTTTCATGATACTAAATGCCCTTCTTTGAAGTCCAGAATTTCGCAATGGGCTAAATCACTTGTGTCCTCTCTGCCAGATTTACAACCAGACGACAGGAAGGTGAAGTTTGCGCTCTTTTATTTTGATATTACAAGCATTCATCGACCTTTATGTTATGGAAAATGGCTATGCTGGGACCCGGGAGAAGATGGAAATTGCCTAGACGTAAGCATTATTGACATTGCCGACAAGACTATTGGCGCTGCCATTGCCAGGAACTCACAGGGCAGATTTATGCTTGCTTTGTCCACAATTCTTCAAAAAGGGAAATCAGTTAATGACTTGCTGAATTTATTGAAGCTGCCCTTGAGGAAGCTGAGAAGATGGAAATTAAAATTAAAATGATCCAAAGTGCTCACTCCGAGATGTTGTTTATGGATCACAAGAGGATGTATGCTTGCCAGTGGAAGATCAGACCTAGGCTGAAGGACTTGATGGAGAGATTTGATGTCCAGCAGATGCGACGCATTCATTTTATGCTCCCTCATGCTACTAACTGCCTTGCCTTCAAGAGTATGAAATATGCGGTTTATCAGCAGGTTGAAGACCTCCCCGTTGCGGTTATTCACTGTTTGAAGGCTGATTATGCAGGTCTTCGGAGCTTCTGTCCGCGGCGTATAATCCGGACTCCGGATGAGAACAACTACATCCAAACTTTCCACCATGCTGCAACCTCTAGCTCACGGGATGATAGCTGTATTTAGGGCTGTGATTTACTTTCCATGGCTTCTTATGTACTTGTTTGGACTAGTTGATATAGTGTGCTTAGAGTGCTGTAGATTGGGCAGCAGAAGGCATATATACCAGCCAATGTATGATAATAGAATTGTGCTCAATGGCTGCTGCTCAAGAACTGCTGTGCTTACTTGTAATTCTATATTTTTGTGTTTAGGTGAGCCTTGGATATGTCCAGGCCGCCCCCCTGATTGTATTCGTACCACGGTCCAGGTTTTTTGGATCACTTTTGCAATAAAATTGCTGGCTATAGCCAGTTTATTAAAAAAAAAAAAAAAAAAAAAAAAGCAAAAATTGATCTTATCTCGAATCTGCCTTATTCCACTAATGTGCGCAACGTTAAGTCGTTTCTTGGGCATGCAGGGTTCTACAGGCACTTTATAAAAGACTTTTCTAAAATATGTATTCCATTGTCGAACCTCCTTCAAAAGGATGTGTGCTTTGCGTTCACTTATGAGTGCAGGAATGCTTTTGATAAGTAAAAGGATGCGTTGACCAGTGCGCCAGTGATGCGCGCACCAGACTGGAACTTACCCTTTGAGCTGATGTGCGATGCTAGTGACTACGCTGTAGGCGCAGTACTGGGCCAGCGTGTGGATAAAAGGCCGCACGCTATCTATTATGCGTCACGCACACTGGACACTGCGCAGAGGAATTACACCACGACCGAGAAGGAACTTCTGGCAATCGTATTTGCGCTGGAGAAGTTCCGCGCATATGTTCTGGGCGCTAAAGTCATTGTCTCCATTGACCACGCTGCTATCCGCTACCTGATGTCCAAGAAAGAGACTAAGCCGCATTTGATGCGCTGGTTGCTGCTGCTCCAAGAGTTTGATTTAGAGATCAAGGATAAGAAGGGAACGGAAAACACTGTTGCTGATCACCTAAGCAGGATAGTGAAGGAAGAGGAGTCGGGACAGATCACGAAGACATTCTCTGACGAGCACCTGATGGCGCTGAACGGTAAGGTACCATGGTATGCGAATATTGCAAATTACCTGGTCACAGGTGAGTTTCCCCCTCATTTCACTAAAGCTCAATGCATGAGGTTAAGACATGAGTCTAAATATTGTTTGGGATGATCCGTACATGCTTAGAATAGGCCCTGACCAGATCTTGAGGCGATGTGTGCCTGATCATGAGATGAGCTCTGTTTTGAGATTTTGTCATGCGCACGCGTGCGGGGGACACTTTGGTCCAAAGCGCACGAGCAGGAAAATCCTAGATTGGGGTTTTTATTGGCCGCACTTATTTCGTGATTCATATAACCACTACAGGGCATGTGACAGGTGTCAGCGCGCAACGAGATGCGACAAACACCTATGCTGGTAGACGAAGTGTTCGACTTGTGGGGGATTGAGTTCACGGGGCCGTTTCCGCCATCTTGTGGATACGAGTACATACTAGTTGCGGTGGACTATGTCTCGAAGTGGGTCGAAGCTAAGACCACGTGCAAGGATGATGGTAAAACGGTTGTTGAGTTTTTAAGGACTAACATTTTCTACAGGTACGGAGTGCCTAAGGCAATAATCAGCGACCAGGGGACGCACTTTTGAAACAGAATAGTGGCCCAAGTACTAAAGCATTATGGAGTGTGCCACAAGACGTCCACTGCATACCATCCTCAAACGAATGGCCAGGCCGAGGTTTCCAACAGAGAGATTAAGCGCATTCTGGAGAAAACCGTGAGACCTTCGCGCAAAGACTGGAGCCAGCGGCTGGACGATGCACTTTGGGCACACAGGACTGCGCACAAGACACCGATTGGGACTTCACCATTTCGGTTGGTGTATGGAAAGGCGTGCCACCTACCGGTTGAGTTGGAACACAAGGCATACTGGGCATTGCGCACTTGCAATCTGAACCTCGATGAGGCTGGTAAGGAGCGCGCATTTGAATTAAGCGAGCTAGAGGAGCTGTGCCTAGATGCAAATGAGGGGTTGCGCGACTACAAAGCGCGCACGATAGCATTTCACGATAAGAACATCCTCAGACGCACCTTTGAGCCAGGAGACCGGGTGCTTTTGTTCTCCTCGCTCTTAAAGCTGATGCCCTGGAAGCTGCGCAGCAAGTGGACGGGACCTTACATAGTCACAAAGGTTTTCCCGTATGGAACTATCGAGTTAGAGAATGAGCGCAAGCATCGCTTTCAGGTTAATGGGCAAAGAGTCAAGAAATACTTGGGAGAACTGTGGGATGAGGCCACGCGCGAAGTTGATTTGGCGGAACCAGAAATAGAGGATGCGCAGGCTGCTGCGCCAGAGATACAACCTGATGCACCAGAGGGAGAACTAGGAGCTACTAATTATATATCTTCTCCCTCACTGATTAACCTCGTTACTTATGATGTGCCACATAATTTTGGCCACACTGACCACCTATCTGTTCCTTTGCGCAGGACTGAGGAAAACATAGCACACACAGATGCACAAGAGCGCGCAGGAGCAAGTGGAGCAAGTAACGAGGTACTGTCGAGCCAACGACGTTAAACAAAGGCACTTGTCGGGAGGTAACTCGACACGTTTTCCACGTTTTATTCTTTACTCGTTTCTTTTGGATTTGCATTATTAGCTAGTTCAGTACTTGCATTTTTTTTGAGTCACGTAGCAATGCGCGGGTTAGTGTGCAGTTCAGTGCGCAGGACAGATGCGCAGGTCAGGGGGTATATAAGGGAAGATACTTAGAAAATTCCAGACATTCTGTAATTTCCACCGTTAAGAGCTCTGCACTGCTGCCAGCCGATCTTTGCCGTCCGCCCACCGATTCCGGCTTTCTTTAGTGAGATTTGGAGAGCACAACATCACCAGCGCACTAGGTAACCTCTCATTCCTTATTTCAGTCGCTTTAGTGAGGGTTTGGTGAAAGCAGCCGACTGAGGACGTAACCCTAGAATCAAAATCGCACCTAGTTAGCCAGCTCCGTTTGGCGATTTCATTGCTGGGTTTTGTTGACAAGAGTAAGGCGCCCATCTGGTAGAGATTTGAGGGTTTGATTCAAAGTTCTGATTTTGGGATCCTTAGTAGAGCGTTGACCATAGTTGACCGCTAGATTCTTGAGTTGATCGTCGCAAACATGAGGCCAGCAGAAAACCAGGACACCCCGGCGTCTTTCGCACGGAAGTATGACGCCTTCTGGAGATTGGACATGTATGGCACCCCGTGCATCAGCGGGGACTTCCTGCGCGAGGTGGGCTTAGAGGACTTGGTCACGGAGAAGCTCGCGCAGGCCGGCTGGGAAGCACTGATGGACATGGCTAGCGCAGCCGACAAGGAGGACGCTTGTGAGTTCCTGGCGTCCCTACAGATCGCTGACTTAGAGATCCGTTACTGACACCGAGGGGTGTGGTACATTGCATCGGCCAAGAGGCTGAAGCGCACCCTGCGCTGTGACAAGGTGCGCGAGTAGGACATAGATACGCACACCAACCAGGAGGCATGGCGCGAGATGGCGTCGGGCAAATCGTTTGGCGCTGGGCGCAGCAGAGGACGTGAGCTGCACGACCCTTGGATGTACTATCTGTGGCGCATGGTCGCGTACGCAGTCATCGGGCGCTACAACGGTGCGCCAAAGGTCAGCCCGCTTGACATGGACGTGATCAAGGGGCTGTATTACGGGAAGAAGGTGAGGTTTGTGTCGTACATGGTGGTGCACTGGGAGCGGCTCAGCACCAAGGGCCCGCTCACTTGTGGAGGTGTGATCACGCATTTGCTGCGTGGGCTACACGGAGAGCCAGAGGTGCCCGAGCACACGGTTGTTCCAGCCGTCCCTCTTGACCGTGCACAGATGCTGCAGTACCGAGCGGTAACTGCTAAGGAAGATGGGTCATTGGAGTGGTGTTATCGGCTACAGGCTGCTAGGGCACCAAGGCATGCAGCAATCAGAGGGGCGCCCGCAGAGAGTAGTGCGCGGCAAGAGGAAGCTGCTGCTGAGGAGGAAATGGAGAATGTGGAGGCACCAGTCGTGCAGCCAGCTAGGCGCATGAGGATGCGCGCACAGACTGGAGCGCGCGCGGGCGAGTGGGCCGCCAGGGGAAGTTGTGACCAATGACATCAGAGATTTTCCCCCACACGCGCAGGCGAAGCGGCGCAGACAGGATTCTGAGGCGCCAGTAGAGCAGCGCATGATGTTTAACGTCATGCGCGTGCTGGAGTACTTGGCGGCCGAGGGGGCAAATTTAAGCATCAGTCTACCAGCTAGGAGGAAATTCGTAGATCCCATTCCCCGTCTTCTCAGTCTGCGCAGGCCACCTCCAGGGTCACCTTTTGAGCAGCGCGAGCCAGCCAGTTCTCCCGCGCAGTCACCGGCCCAATCCTCAGTGCGCACCCTAGTCATAGACCCACCACCGCACATGCCGTCAGAGCCCCCTCCGCAACCCTCTACCTAGATGATCAGATCTCCCTCTGAGGTCACCCCCATCAAAGAGTTAAGTTCAGATTCGATATGGAAGACTGACTCGGAGGAGGAGCCTGCAAACCAGCCCGCAGCAGTTCTAGTTGCATAACCATCCTCCAGCTTTGAGTATGAGACAGCGACAGAGTCCATGGACGAGGAGGCACAAGGGTCTGCGCAGGACTCCAGCTCAGAGGACCTTTAGGGCTGCATAGAGGGCTAGGCACAAATCATTTCGGGTTGTCTTTGTTGCTTTTGAAAACTATCACTAGATATTCTGTTCCTATTTTGTGTGGATATTTTGAGAACTCCTGACCTTGTTTCGTTTGCTGCCCTGACTTTGTTTTTCATTTTCATGATGCATGTTGCATTTAGTTTTTAGTTGTCCTAGTAACTTGCATGTGTGCGCTCTAGAGAGGCGGTTAGTCGTTTCTTCTTCGAGATTAAGGTACATGGCTAAAAGCGCTAGTGGAGGCCGGTGCTTCGCAACCTTCGAAACAATAGAGCGCGCTCAGCCACGCAGATGCCAAAGGCGAATACCCAAAGCGTGGCGAGGTGGGAAAACAGACCACCTTTCCTCTGGAAGTCGAGTGTAGGAAAGTGGGCGCGGGTGTAAACGCGTGCGCTGACCTGCGCAAGTAGACCGAGGAGGGAGAGCGTGGCGTTGTTCCATAGCTGCCATCCGAAGGCCGAGACTGAAACCGTTCTGGGAATATAAGAAAAGTGTACGAAGCCGCATAAAAGGAAAAACCAGTTGACGAGATACGCAAGGAAAAGAAACCAGCATGCGCACACAACTCCATATCAGCGCATGCGCAAGTCCAAAAGTAAAAATCATCAAGGACGAAAGGCTTGAGTTCCCAAGAAGCGCGCGAATGAATCCCGCACCTGAAGAAGCTTGCGCGATTATCCATGTACCAGAAATCGGAGTAGGGACCGACGACCAGGAGCCTATGGAGAGCAACCTCCGAATCATCCGAATTAAGTTGCATCCTGGCTGAGAGGTAACAAATTTCGAAATTATTATACTAGAATTGTTAAGGGTTTGTGCGCGTAGGTGATAGAGCAACATAGGGTGAACCGCTGTGCAAATCGCGCATGAGTGTAAGGCTGTGCGCTAGACTTCATAGAGGTAATGGTATCTGTGCTTCAGTACTTGTTCGCGACGAACAAGGGCAAGTGTGGGGGATTTGATAGAGCCTAGTTATATGCGCTATTTAGATCTTAACACTGTGCTTCTTTGCGTTATTTTGTGTACAAGACTTTTGGTTTTCGGTATTTTTTTATTTCAGGATAAAACAGGAGCATAAGTCAGATGTGCGCTAACGGGCGTTTTCAGAGCGCAATGCACGACCCGCGGAGCTAGCAGCGCAAAAGAAAATAGCTGATTCGGACTACAGTGCGCAAACCGACTGCGCGAAGCAAGTAGCGCAATCAGCGTGCTCAGGATAGCAGAGTTTCTAAATATTGATCTCCTAGATTTGGGAAGTAGCTAAAATTCTCTCGGGCCAAATCTAAGCATTCCTTGGGCTTCAAGAACAGTATATAAGAGGAGGGAAGCTAGGGTTTGAGAGAGAGAGAGCAGATAGAGAGAAGGATACACAGCAGCAAAAACACACGAGCTACTCCAGCCCAGATTCTGCGCGAACCACCTGCGCCAGCCGAGAACAGCAATCTGCACTTGCGCCGACCTGCTATTTTTCCCTTGCTGCCTTAGTTTTAATTATTATTTCTATGATGTTTGTTTCTAGCATGTCTAGCTAAACACTTTGTATCGGTAGGGCATGAATCTATGAAGTATTTCCTTTGAGACTTGTGCTTAATGCTTGGTTCGTCTACTTATATTAATTCTATGCATATGGGTGATAATTAGTTGTGCGAATAAGAGAAGCCTTGAACCGCAATCTTATTCTAACTACTCGTTATTTTATGTTAAACTAGTTGATAACTTGACGGTGACAACTAGAAGTAACGCACTAGGATAATCAGCTGCTACTATGATAGGATTCGTAGCTGCTTAAACTAGTTTCAGGAATTAATAGCTCATGGACTTTGATCGGAACATGCGCGCACGTTAGGAAGCCTTGATCGGACACTAACTTAAGTAGAACTGCACTATAGATGTTTAGAGTCGATGATAAAGGATACATTCATAGAGGATTGTCTGTACCGATACTTTTTATAGTCATAGTACTTAACATCTACTGCCTGCGCACGTATCGTGCAATTCTGCTTTCACTACTGTTCATTCGCGCACCTGCGCAACCCAATCACTCACAACCCCAATTTCGTAAGTTGTAGGTCGCTAGCTAAGACGAGTCTGCATGCTCCTTGTGGGATCGACCCTGACTTAGCTGCTGTACTAAGTGGAGAAGGAAGGATTAATTTGACGCGTACAACGAAGCGCGATCAGGCGGCTTGTACTCTGACCTTCCTTCATTGTTTCTTGCTTCCTTCAGCAGACGCTCAGGATCCTTACTCCGTATGTTGAGTTCCCGCTCTGATACCAATTAAAATCATCGCATCGTCTCTGAGATGCAGATTTGTGCACAAGCAGTTGCTATAGCACACTCTTGTACAAGAAGATCTTGTGCAGCAAGATAAAACAATGAACAATAATTTGATCACCTAGTTCGGCCAAGAGCCTACCTCTGAGAAAGACTGAAACAGAGTCTTTTAATCCACTATGCTCAAGATCTATTGTATACACGGTTCATCTCCACGCAACCTATGCTACTCAACCTTAGCTAGTACTTCGATCACAATTAGAACAAGCTCTGACTTGTGTCTCAAACACCTACACTTGTATCAACTTAGAATAGCTACTGACCCGACTAACTCAGCCTATTCTAGTTAACACAGAGTCTCCGTAGGGTTGCTATAGCACCCGCTGTAGCACATAGCTAGTGCAAGTATTGTCAGAGTAGCTCCAAAGCCTTTCGCCGAGTAGTGACAATTCTTCCACGAGCGCTGCACACTTTGGGATGCTCCCCCTCACTTAGCGACTCCTGTCACTAGGGAGACCAGGCTTCTTGCCAATTGCTCGAGTTCCTCCACTCGTCAATTCCTCCGCGGCCTGCCTTGATCAACCAACAAGCAATCGCTACTCTGAATTTGCTTCCCTGACCAAACACTAATCAGACTCTGCAAGTCTCGATCACACTCAGCTCATTCACCTCAGCTTTGCGCGCCAGCTATGCTCTCGGTGATGATCGAAGCTCTGCTCGCACAGAATCTGCCTCAGTTGATTTTCTGTGTATGCTCTATGTGTTTGCTCTCTCTACTTCCATCATCTTGAACCTCTGTCCAGCTTCCTTTAAATAGGAACTACTAGTTCCATCTATATCAGTTTTAGGAAATTCCTCCAAACAACAATATCTCCTAGTTTGTAGAAGATTAGATTTGATTTGAAAATCAAATCTTCCACAACCAAATCTTCACCCGGGGAACGGGATCTTCACTAGGATATTCCTTCTGAATATTTAGAAGCTCCTCGATACTCTTCTCTGAAGAGCTGAACTTCTGCTGCAGAATAGTTGCTACAGCTTCCTGAGACAGCTCCCGCTACAGCAGCACTTGTTCACTAGGCTTGTTCACAAGTGCTGGTTTTGTCAATTGAATGTCATACTGCAGTATCACTTCTGATGCTCTCCACTTACATTGGACCCATAAGATCCATGTGTTAGAATGGAGAAAATAAGAGAGAGTAGTGAATGAAGAGAATAAGAGATTATATTGAGTTAACACAAACTTGATACAATATACAAGCTTATATAGAAACTAGATTCAAATTCAAATTCGAATTTGAATTTGAATGTGCAAGTGGGCAAGTGGAAGCTCCAACGGCTCTTTTTCCTACTTCATCCTTGGATAGCTCTATTCTTGGATATAGTCTTGAATAGAGTCTTCATGTCAATACTCCCCCTCAAGATTGACGACCAGAACTTGTCAAGCTTGGAACCATGAAGACTGGCCTCATTAAAAAAACCTAAGTATGGAAAACCTCATGGGATAAAACCATACTTAGGGAAAAAGAGTGCAGACCTTCATGGGACTCATGACTGAGGAATGCTAGTGAGTCCAAGTTTTGAATGGATGAACTCACACACCTTTGAGCTTGCAGCTTTGGTGAAGATGTCTGCCAACTGATCTTCACTTCTTGTATAGCATGGACGAATCACTCCTTGCTTCACCATTTGCCTCACTTTGTGACAGTCAATTTCAATGTGCTTGGTCCTCTCATGAAACACTGAGTTGGATGCAATGTGTATGGCCGCTTGATTGTCACAGTGCATGGTGATTGGTGTTGGAGACTCAATGCCTAAGTCCTTGAGAAGAGCCTTGATCCATATGAGTTCATTGGTGAGCTTCCTCATTGCTCTATATTCTGCTTCAGCACTTGAGCATGAGATCACCTTTTGCTTCTTGCTCTTCCAAGTAACTAAGTTCCCTCCGATGAATGTGCAATAGCCTGTGGTAGATTTCCTATCCACTCTATCTCCAGCCCAATCAGCATCACAATATCCCACAATCTCAGTGCTTCTATTGCACGCCATCCATATACCTTGACCAGGTGAACCTTTGAGGTATCTGAGGACCCTCTCCACCATATGCCAATGATGCATCTTTGGTGCTTGCATATGTTGACTCACCTGATTCACAGCAAAGCAGATATCAGGTCTAGAAATGGTTAAGTAGATGAGTTTACCAACCATCCTCCTATATTGCTTGAAGTCTTCAAATGGCCTATCTTCAATCTCCCCCTCTCTAATGACTTTGTAGCCTTCCTCAAGGGGTGTGTTGGTTGGTTTTGCTCCAAGTTTTCCTGCCTCACACAACAGATCAAGTGTGTACTTCCTTTGGGATAAGAAGAGCCCCTCTTTAGATTGGCAAATTTCAATTCCAAGGAAGTACTTTAGCTCACCCAAATCTTTAATATCAAAGACAGTTTTTAAGAAAACTTTGGTAGCATGTATACCTGCCTTGTCGCTCCCTGTGATGATGATATCATCAACGTACACAAGAATGACAACTCTACCTTTTGGACCAGAGAGGTTGAAGAGGGTGTGATCAGCTTCTGAAGTCTTGAAGCCTCTCCTTATAAGAGTTGAACTCAGCTTGTGGTACCAAGCTCTTGGTGATTGTTTCAGGCCATAAATTGCCTTTTTCAATCGAAGCACTTTTCCTGGCTTGATTGAGTCTTCTAGGCCAGAAGGGGGATACATATAGACCTCCTCTTCTAGCTCTCCTTGGAGGAAAGCATTCTTGACATCCATCTGCCATAATTCCCACTCAAGGTTGGTTGCAAGTGAAAGGATGATTCTGACAGTATGTAGTTTGGCCACTGGAGCAAATGTATCAAGGTAGTCCTCTCCATATGTTTGAGTGAATCCTCTTGCTACCAGCCTTGCTTTGTGCCTTTCAATTTGTCCATCACTCTTGTACTTGATTGTGAAGACCCACTTGCTTGACACTGCCTTCTTTCCTTCGGGAAGATTAGACTCGTACCAAGTGTCATTTACCTCCATTGCCTTGGTTTCATCACAAATAGCTTCCCTCCACACCTTATGCTCCTTCGCTTCTTCATAGGATCTTGGCACTTGTCCTTCATCCACCTTTCCAATGAATACTTGATGCTCTCGAGGGAAATAAGCCAAAGAACACATAGCTTGAATAGGGTGAGCTACCGCCTTGTTGTTGTAAAACACTCTTGTGTTTACCCAATTAGAAGGATCCTTCTTCAGCCTTGCGCTTCTCCTTAAAGGCTGCACTTGTTCAAGCTCTTCTTCTTGATGCTCTTCATCATCAGATTGAACAGACTTTGATTCAACTTGGACTCCATCCTGATCATGACTTGATGAGCCAACTTCTTGTATTTGTGGCTCTACTTGTGCTTCTGGTTCATCTTGATTTCCCCCCTCATGATCAGGATGAGGAGTTTCCTCAGCCTCTTGAGGTGTCAAAGGCTTAGATGTATCCTTTGTTCCCTCCTGGTCCTTGGGCAGATTGAGCCCAAAGCTCTCCAAGATGATCCGTAGGTTTGTGGCTCTATCTGAGGGTGCTTGAGAAATGTCCTTCAGGTCATCCCAACTCCTACTTTCATAGTACCCTTTTTTCTCCACAAACTGCACATCTCTGGACACTAAGACTTTCCTTGCTACTGGATCATAGCACTTGTATCCCTTCTGATTTGCTGAGTAGCCAATGAACATTGCCTTTGCACTCTTAGCTTCCAGTTTGTTTCTTTGTTCCCCTGGGATTAACACAAAACAAAGGCACCCAAACACTCTTAAGTGATCAAGGGAGGGTTTGGTTTTGTTTAGTACCTCATATGGAGAGATGTCATCAAGGATCCTTGTTGGAATCCTATTGATGAGATAGCAAGCTGTCATCACCGCATCACCCCAAAACCTCTTTGGCACATTGGTATGGAACATCATGGACCTTGCCACTTCCATCAAGTGCCTATTCTTCCTCTCAGCCACTCCATTCTGTTGGGGAGTGTATGGGCAGCTTGTTTGGTGTGTAATCCCATGTTTTGCTAAGTGTTGCTTGAAGGCATTACTAGTGTATTCCCCACCATTATCTGATCTCAAAACTTTTATCTTGGCATTGAAATGGAGCATAGTTTTGAAAGTTGATAAAGGCTTCTAGGACTCTATCCTTAGATTGGATTAATGTTAGCCAAGTGTACTTAGATTTTTCATCAATGAATGTAACAAAGAACTTATGGTTTTCTCTACACATACAAGGAGCAGTCCATACATCAGAGTGAACAAGATCAAAACAATTTTCATAAGTAGTCATAGATCTTGGAAATACTGATTTGCAATGTTTACCCAAAATACAAGCTTCACATTCATCATTCTTAAAAGAAACACTAGGCAACATCAAGTTTAGAGCTCTCGCATGAGGATGTCCTAATCTAGCATGCCACATTGTATCATTGGATAAAAGAGAAGTTGAGCTAAAAGCACAAGGCAAAACAGATAGGGACTTAGTGTCCTCAAGCAAGTACAAGCCTTCTTTGGTTACTCCTTTTCCAAGTAACTTATTGCTCTTAATATCCTGAAATTTCACATCATTAGGACTAAAGATAACATTGCAATCCAAATCTGTTGCAACCTTTTTCACAGATAACAAGTTAGAAGTAAAACTAGGCATATAAAAGGCTCTAGACTTCTTATCAAATAGCTCAAGGTTTCCCATACCCTTAATAGGTATCTTATCACCATTTGCAATCACAACATTTCCTAAGGCAGGCTCGACATCCGTAATCAACTTAGAGTTACTAATCATGTGATGAGAGGCTCCTGAGTCTATAATCAATGATTTGGAAATGTTTGATGCAAAGAATGATTTACCAAGAGTATTACCAGAGTTCTCCTTAAGAGCTTTGATGAGTGCATCAAGATCTGATCTCCTGATCATCCCATCCTCAGTGCCTTTCATGGCAGTCAAGGCTTGCCCTTCTTCCTTATTGGAAAGGTGAGCTCTTGCATCCTTGAACTTGTTTGGCTTCAAGTGAGGGTGAAGGATCCAACATTTGTCCTTCGTGTGCCCCTTTTTCTTGCAAAACTCACATGCCAAGACCTTCCTCTCCTCTGATTTATACGCCACTTTGTTGGCCTGAGCTGCTTCAGCTTTGTTAGTCATGGAGAGTTCTCCTTTTTCTCCAAAGAGACCAAGAGAACCTTGCTCTTTCTGGATTTGAGCACACACTTCTTCAAGTGTTGGAAGCTTGTCAGCCCTCAAAATGTGTTTGATCAGGTCGTTGTAGGTTGGATTCAAGGTAAGTAGTAGCCCAAACACCTTGTCTTGCTCCCTTCTTTCATTAAGAGTTGTTGGATCAGTGGTGCTTGGTCTAAGCATTTCCAGCTCAGCCCATAAGGACCTAAACTTCCCGAAGTGTTGGGTGAACTCCATGTCTTCTTGGCTTAGGTTGTTGATGGCCTTCTTGACCTCAAACACCCTGCTCAAGTTGGATGTGTTCCCATACACTGTTTGGAGTGTATCCCATAGGTCTTTGGCTGTCTCACAATAGGAGTATGCCTCTAAGATTGATGCTTCAAGGGAGCTTTGAATGATGGAGAGAACCATCAAGTCTTCTTGAAGCCACTTATCCTCATTAACAAGGACAATCTCCCTGCCATCTTCTTGTTGAACAATTTGGCTTGGAGCTTCACTCTTGGTGACATGACTCCATAGACCTCTTCCTCCCAAGGCTGTTTTGATCATTCTAGACCATAGTAGGTAATTCACCCCCTTTAGAGTCACTGGAATGACCACAGCTTTGGTATCCATCTTGGATGAGCTTGTGGTTTGGCTTCCTCAAAACAATTTTGAATGCAAGGAGAATAAGAATGCGTTTGAGTATGCTGCGGAATTTGGATCTATGGCTCTGATACCATGTTAGAATGGAGAAAATAAGAGAGAGTAGTGAATGAAGAGAATAAGAGATTATATTGAGTTAACACAAACTTGATACAATATACAAGCTTATATAGAAACTAGATTCAAATTCAAATTCGAATTTGAATTTGAATGTGCAAGTGGGCAAGTGGAAGCTCCAACGGCTCTTTTTCCTACTTCATCCTTGGATAGCTCTATTCTTGGATATAGTCTTGAATAGAGTCTTCATGTCAATACCATGTGCATAACTTCCAGTGGCTTTGAGGTGTTGATCTGATTTGTCCTCCGATGCGCTGTTATCGTTTGCTTCCCAAGTTGACATTCTCCATATAGTAGGTCTACTTCCCTAGTGAATGCAGGTATTCCACGAACGAGCCCCTCTGCTGCCAGTCTTTTGAGTACTCTACTATGAATATGCCCCATTCGTCTATGCCATAGTTGCAATTCTTCAGTGTTAGTTTTGAGGCAGATTGACCTTTCGGTTGTGTTGTGCTCCAGAAGGTAATAGTTGCTTGTCGAACGATGACCTCTAAGTAGGCATGCTCCTTGCTTGTTCACGATTTTGCACGAGTCTCGGTTGAATTCCACCTGGTTCTCCCCATCGCAGAGCTGGCTTATGCTAAGGTGGTTGGTGGTTAATCCCTCAACTAGCAGAACATTTCGGAGTATTGGCAGACAGTGAGCGTTCAAGGTTCCACTTTCAAGGACTCTTCCTCTCTTTCTGTCTCCAAAGACGACATGTTGATTCCGAGTTGGTCTAATGTCAGTGAGATACTCCTCATTGCCTGTCATGTGTCCGGAGCACCCGTTGTCAAAATACCATCTGCTTCCTTCGGTGTGTGTGGTCATGCTGTAGGCAACAATGCATGTGTCTCTTCTCTCCTTTGTTCTCAGACCCACTTGTCCCGATGGATGCCTGAGTCCATTCTTCTAATGTGACAATTTCTTCTGATATGCCCAAGGTGGTGACAGTAATAACACCTTCGTTTCTTCTTCCATGTTACTGATTTATTGGCGCGACTGGACGTATCTGGGGTGATCTTCTGAGCTTCGCGGACAAATACCAATTTGTTGGTTGTTTTGGATTCGGTGAATCCAATGCTTCTTGTGTCATGACTCGGTCTTTGCATAGATAGGATAGAATCTAGCTTCCCAGTTCCTGTGTTGAGCATCTGATAGAGCCTATTTATACACACTATTTAGATCCTAACCCTATGCTTGTTTGCATTATTTTGTGTACAAGACTACTGGTTTCCAGTGTTTTCGTATTTCAGGGCGAAACGAGGGCCTAAGTCGGATACGCGCTAACAGGCAGCGTTTAAGACGCGCAACACACAGCCTGCGGAGCTAGCAGCGCAAACAGGATAGATAGTGGCAGAGTCGACTACGGTGCGCAGACCGATTGCGCTAACCAGTGTGTAGTGCGCCACGCGCAGAATAGTGGTGTTTCCAAATCTTGACACCACCAGATTTGGAAGTTGCTAAGACTGGGCCTCATGAGAAGTATATAAAGAAAGGAAGGCTACGGTTTGAGAGTATCATCCAGAGCATCAATAGCACCAAGAGAGGACCACAGCACACGAGAGAGCGGCAGAATAGGAAAACACACGAGCCTACTGAAAGGACCTGCGCTAACCGACTGCGCCAGCCGAGACTCTGCAACCTGCACGCACCTGCTCGTTGCTGTTTTCTAGGATACTTTAGATATTATTTACTGTTTCTATGATGTTTACTACTAGCATGTCTAGCTAAACGCTTTGTATCGGTTAGGCATGATTCTATGAGTATTTCCTTTGAGACTTGTGCTTAATGCATAGTTTGTTTGCTTATATTAATTCTGTGCACACGGTTGACAGCTAGTTGCATGAGTAGGGGAAGCCTTGAACCGCAATCTTACTCTTGCTACTTGTTTGTTATATGTTAAACTAGTTGAATAGCTTGACGGTGACAACAAGGAGTAACGCGCTAGGATAATGAGTTGCTACTGTGACAGGATTCGTAACTGCTTAGACTAGTCTTAAGAATTAATAGCCCATGAACTTTGATCGGAACATGCGCACATGTTAGGAAGCCTTGATCGGACACTAACATCAGTAAACCAAACTATAGACGTTTAGAGTCGATGATAAGGAATACACTCATAGAGGATTGTCTGCGCCGATACTTTTCATAGTCATAGTGCTTAATCTTTACTGCCTGTGCACGTCTAGTGCAATTCTTGCGTTCACTACTGTTATTCGCGCACTTGCGCAACCCAATCACTCACACCCCCAGTTTTCGTAAGTGCAGGTTACTAGTTAAAGCTAATCTACTTGCTCCCTGTGGATTCGACCCTGACTTAGCTCGTAATCTACTTGCTCCCCCAATTTATTCCTTCCTTCTCCATTATACTAAGTGGAGAAGGAAGGAATAAATTTGACGCGCACAACGACGCGCTATCAAATTTTGGCACCGTTGCCGGGGAAGTGTATAACGCGCCACCAGCGCGACAAGCCGTGCGACGCAGAACAGTGCGTGACATGTCAGCCCCAATCACGGTTAACCAGCCATGGTGCATAGTGCTTCCACCAGACGGTCATTTCGAACTCAGGAGCTCGCTCATTCATCACATGCCCAAGTTCCACAGGACGAACAATGAGAACCCAGTCAAACATGTGCGAGAATTCCTAGTCATTTGCGAGAACATGAAGGCCGAAGGGGAGAGCGATGAAGCGCTGAAGATGAAAGCGTTCCCATTTTCATCGTGTGACACGGCCAGGCATTGGCTGATGAACTTACCAGCAGGATCAATTCACACATGGCAGCAGCTGCAGAAGAAGTTCCTGGACAAGTTCTATCCCGGAGCAAAGATCGCGCTACTCAGGAGGGAGCTGGCCGCACCTAGGCAGAGCGCAGGAGAGTCGCTGTCAGAGTATTACGAGCGTTTCAGGGAGCTGGAAGCTAACTGCTACAATCACGGCCTGCCCCAGAATGTGCTGATAGAGAATTTCCTGAATGGATTGCTGCCCATGGAGCTGCGATTATTGAATGCATGCGCAGGAGGCGACATTTGCAACATGTACCCAGAGGACGCGTGGCAGGTGATAGAAGACTCTACTGGACAGGTAAGACATCAGCTAACACTTGAAAATAGTCGTGCTCGTTCTGTGCATCAGGTAGAAACAAGCGCTGAGATAAAGCAAATGAAGGCCATGCTGCAGAAGTTGATGCATGCGCAGGGAGCGCAACCAGCTGCGCCAAAGGCATGTGAATTCTGCACATCCACTGAGCACAAAACCGATGCATGTCCCACACTTTTCGAGGATCAGGAGATGTCAATGCTCTTGGAGGATGGGATAATAGAGGGCCACAGAGGCAGAATCAGCCTCGTTTTGGACTAGCCGCAAATGGGTTCAGATGGAAGGAGGAAAACAATTTCCAGAGGCAGTCCGCGGACCAGCGCGCGCCACAGCAGACGCAACAAGCTGCGCCCTACAATCCACCGCATCGCCGCACTGACGCACCAGCGCAGAACAACCAGCAACCGAGTCGATCCTTAGAAGATATCGTGGGGCAGCTAGCAGACATAGTGCGCAAAAATGATGAGAAGTATGACAAGAGGTTCGAGTCCATTGAGAAGCAGCTATCACAGATCGCTACCACGGTGTATGAGCTGAAAAAGAGCGATGGCAACCTGCCTTCGCAAGTGATCCAGAATCCCAAGGAAGGAGTCAACGCAGTGACACTGAGGACTGGGCGCACGGTAGGAACAGAGCAGACCACGAAGGCGCCCGCGCAACCAGTTGCGCAAGACCCAGATCCAACAGAGCAAAATGCGCAACCAGAGCCAGATGCGCAACAAGAAGCGCCAGCCAAAAGCCAGCAGGGCGAAGCGCCAGGTATGGCACAAACAAAAGACAAAGGCATGAATCGTACTAACATACCTGCACCTTTTCCTATACAGGCACCATCAGCTAGGAAGGAAGCGCTTGATAAGGAGCTTTACGAGTTATTCAGTAAGGTGGAAATAAACATTCCTCTTATTGAGGCAGTTCGGCAGATTCCTAGGTACGCCAAGTTTTTAAAGGAGCTGTGCACAAACAAGAGGAGGAAAGGCGAGTGTGCACAGGTAATGCTAAATGCGCAGGCCTCAGCGATCGTGCAGCATAAGGTACCACCTAAATGCCGGGATCCAGGTACGTTCACCATCCCTTGCACCTTAGGTAAGACCACAGTAAGCAATTGCATGATTGACTTAGACGCATCTATAAATGTGCTACCCTATTCCCTATATGCGTTGTTGCGCCTTGGACCACTAAAGCCTGCAGGTCTCACCATTCAGCTAGCAGATCGGTCGTGCAAGCAACCTACGGGCATGATCGAGGACGTTCTAGTCCGAGTAGGAGAGCTGGTGTTCCCAGCATATTTCTATGTCCTAGAAATGGAGGGTGAGTCGAGCAAAGGCAGTGCACAGATCCTACAGGGCAGACCATTTCTGATGACAGCGCGCACCAAGATAGATGTGTGGAGGGGCACACTCTCTATGGAGGTTGATGCCGAGGAAATTCATTTTAACATATTCAAATGAATGCAGCACCCTTATGAGGACGCCACAGTGCACGCGATGGACAGCATAGATGACTTAGTTGCAAATGCGCAATGTGCGAGCGCAACAGAAGAACCTGACACACTGGCACAGGTGGAGTTGGAGGCGCAAGAGGACGAGCTGAGCAGTGCTGCACCAGCAACCAGACAGGTACACGATATAGTTAATGTCTGCACTGCTAATAAAATCTTGCCCTCTATTGAACAGGCACCCAAGGTCGAGCTGAAGCAACTCCCCGAGCACCTCAAATACATATTCTTGGGAAGTAAAGATACCCTGCCAGTGATCATAAAGAAAGGATTGGAAGAGGAGCAGGAGGCGCGATTACAGCAGGTGCTGCGCAAGAACCAGCGCGCTATAGGATGGACACTTGCTGACCTGCGCGGAGTGAGCCCGGACGTATGCATGCATAGGATTCTATTGGAAGATGGTGCCAAACCATCCAGGGAACCTCAGCACAGATTGAACCCGAACATGATGGAGGTGGTGCAAAAAGAGATCCTGAAGTTGCTTGACGCAGGAGTTATCTACCCGATCTCGGACAGCAAATGGGTCAGTCCAGTGCACGTTGTGCCGAAGAAAGGAGGAATCACAGTAGAGGAGAATGCGCAGGGCGAGCTAGTTCCCAAGCGCATACAAACTGGATGGCGCATGTGCATCGACTACAGGAAGCTTAACGCAGTCACGCGCAAAGACCATTTCCCGCTACCCTTCATGGATCAGATGCTAGATCGATTAGCGGGGAAGCCCTACTTTTGTTTCTTGGACGGATACTCAAGGTACAATCAGATACCCATAGCTGCGGAAGATCAAGAGAAGACCACGTTTACCTGCCCATTCGGTACGTTTGCGTTTCGGCGCATGTCATTTGGGCTGTGTAACGCGCCAGGTACGTTCCAACGTCTAGTCATGAGCATTTTTTTTGATATGATTGGTATATGCATAGAAGTGTTTATGGATGATTTTACTGTACACGGAAGTACCTTCGATGCATGCTTAACTCATCTTGATAAGGTCTTAGCGCGCTGCATTTCGAAAAACCTAGTGCTCAATTATGAGAAATGTCATTTCATGGTATCACATGGAGTAGTACTAGGGCATATTGTCTCGCAGAAAGGGATCAAGGTAGACAAGGCCAAGATAAATCTTATTTCCAATCTGCCTTGATAATGTAGTATGACAGTGTTTGACAAAACCAGCACAAGTGAACAAGGAGTTGCTACAGCACAAGTAAACAGGCAGGCCAGCACAAGTGAACTAGCAGCAGCTGCAGCAGGGGATGCTATAGCAAGAGCTTGTTCAACTGGCTGCATCATCTGTCCGAGAAGCAGCAGCAACCTGGGCTTGTCTAGAAGGGCTGGAAACTCCACAGAGAGCATCTGAGGAATTTCTAATATGCTGTGGAGTATATTCCAGTGAGGTTTACCAGTCAGAGAAGGAGATTTGCATTGTAGATAAAAATCAAATCTAATCTCCTAGATTTTAGGAGATAATTGTTCTTTTGGGACATTGCCTAAACCTGGACATTGCTTAAAGCTGGTGTTGCTATTTAAGAAGAAGGGGTTTAGAGCAAAACGGTTGATCGAAGCTGAGGGATACACGAGTGCATACACAAAATTCAGAGAGAGCAATTTTGGTGTGCGACGGACGTTTTCTTCGATCATCACCCGAGAGCAGAGCGTGAACGCAGAGCTGTGGTGATAGAAGCAGAAGGGAATCAGGACTTGCACAGTCTGATTCGAGCTTGATCTGGAAGCCAATTCAGAGCTTGGTGCTTGTGGGTTGATCAAGGGCAGCCGCGGAAGAACTGACGGGTGTGTGGCTCGGTCAAGTGTCTAAGCGGAGATTCTCGCTAGTGGCAGGTGGTCACTGAGTGAAGGGGAGTATTCCAGAGTGTGCAGCGCTCGTGGAATCATTCGAACGGCTCGGCAGAAGGCTTTGGAGCGACGCGGACAAATTGTGCTTCAGCTGTGTGTTACAGCAGTTGCTACAGCAACCCTGCTGAGTTGAGTGTAGTTTAGAATAGGCTGAGTCTTGAGAAGTCTGTAGCTATTCTAGATTGACATTTGTAGAGGGTGTGCAGACACAAGTCAGAGCTTGTTCTGATTGTGTAAAGTGATCCACACAAAGGTTGAGTAGCATAGGTTGCGTGGAGTTATAACCGAGTGTACTTGGAGACCTTCGTGGTTAGTGGATTGAGGACTAGAGAATAGTCCTCCCCAGACGTAGGCAGTTGGCCGAACTGGGTGAACAAACTTCTGTCTTGTTCATTGTTTACTGAGACAATTTCCGAGTGAACAAGAGTGTGCTGCAGCAATTGCTTGTTCACAAGTCTGCCTAATTGAGACGCTGTGAAATTACAATTGGTATCAAAGCGGGAGCTGGACACACAGAGTAAAAGATCCTACAGTGTCTCTGAAGTTGCCACGACAATGAAGGAAGGACAGAGCACAAGCAGACCCCCATTGTTGGAAGAAAGCAACTATGGATATTGGAAGGCTAGGATGAAAGCCTTTCTCAAGGCCATTGATGAGAAGACCTGGAGAGCAATAATGGTCCAGTGGTCTCCCCCAATTACCATGAATGAACAGGGAGTCACACGGATAAAGCCTGAAGAACAATGGACTGCTGAAGAGGGAGCTGCAGCAACTGGTAATTCAAAGGCCCTGAATGCAATTTTTGCTGTAGTTGATGCTAACAATTTCAGGTTGATATCGAATTGTGACATGGCCAAACAAGCGTGGGAAATTCTGCAAACTGCACATGAAGGAACTGATAGAGTGAAGCTGTCAAGACTCCAGATCATTGTTACACAGTTTGAGAATCTGAGAATGCTGGAAGAGGAGACTGTGACTGAGTTTAATGCTAAACTCTGTGATCTTGCAAATGAAGCCCATGCTCTTGGTGAACCCATTCCTGAAGAAAAGCTGATCAGAAAGGTTCTCAGATCGCTGCCCACAAGATTTGACATGAAGGTGACAGCCATTGAAGAAGCTCAAAATGTCAGATTTGAAGAAGGTGACAGCCATGAAGGTGACAGTTGATGGGGTCTCTCAAACAATTTGAGATGAAGCTGGTTACAGAAAACATCATTGCTAAGGACAAGGATGTTGGACTAAAAGCTGAAGCAGAATCCAAGAAGCCAGTTCCAGAAGATCAGCTGAGTATGCTTGTTAAGAACCTTGGAAAGCTCCTGAAGAACATGGAATCCAGAACCGGGAAAAGCTCTTCCTCGCGAAAACAATTCAGAAGGGGCCGTGAAAATAACACGAAAGGGAAGGAACCGGCTCAGAATGAAGACGAAAAAAAAGGAATGAAGAAGGGAGTCCAATGCTGGAACTGTGCAGGCTACGGTCATCGACAAATCAACTGCACTAGCAAATCGATGAAAAAGAAGGCTCTCTCTGCCAGTGGAAGTCAAGATGAGAAAGAGCTAAGTGAAGATGAATGCAACTTGGTCAGTTACAGGTCAGTCAGAAGAGGCAGAAAAACACAAGGAAGATTGAACCAGGACTTGCTACGGCAACCCCTGTATCACCGTAACAAGAGAGCTTCAAAGTATAAAAAATGTTACAGCTGCGGTCGCAAAGGTCACATAAAAAGAAACTGTTCCTCAGCTCATGCTGGAATAGCTTCTGCCAGGGAACCTGTCAGGCAGAATCATGCGCAGACTCAGCTCCTCGCTCTGGTCAGCACAGCTAGCACCTCGGATAAGATAAGCTGGTACTTTGACAGTGGTTGTTCAGGACACATGACAGGAGAAAGATCCTTCTTGAAAAACATTACACCCTGTCTAGAACAACGGGTGAAGTTTGGTAACGGCCTAAAAGGAAGAGTTCTGGGAAAGGGAACTTTGGCAGTTGAAGGAATGCCGAGCCTGAGCAATGTTCTTCTAGTGGAAGGGCTAAAGGCAAATCTCATAAGCATTAGTCAGCTGTGTGATGGGACTAAACAGGTAAAATTTACAAAATACTCATGCCAAGTCCTCGACAAATCTGGAAAATGTATAATGGAAGGAGCCAGATCAAAGAGTAACTGTTATCTTCTCAATGTGAGTTCAAACTCACCGATTCAGAAATGTATGCTGAGAAAGGCCGAGGAAATGATTTTATGGCACAGAAGGATGAGGCATGTTAACCTGAGAACTCTGAAGAGAATTGCTTCAGAAGGTCTAGTCAGAGGAATACCGCTGCTAAAGGGGGAGACAGACTCTATCTGTGGAGACTGTCAGATTGGGAAACAAAAGGAGGCTTCTCATCCAAGAGTCAAAGATATTGGTACCACCAGGCCTCTACAGTTGATTCACATGGATCTGATGGGACCAATGGAAGTCGAGAGTCTGGGCAAAAAAAGGTATGCATTTGTCTGTGTTGATGACTACTCCAGATTCACCTGGATTGATTTTATCAGAGAAAAATCAGATACTGTGAGAGTTATTGTGTCACTGGTGTCTCGTTTAGAGCAAGAGAAAAACCTCAGAATCAGGAGCATTCGCAGTGATCATGGCAGGGAATTTGAAAACAAAGATATGGATGATTTCTGTCGCCAAAGGGGTATCTCACATCAGTACTCCTCTCCCATTACCCCTCAGCAGAATGGTGTAGTAGAGCGAAAGAATCGAACAATCCAAGAAATGGCCAGAGTCATGATCCATGCTAAGAGGGTTCCCCTGAAATTCTGGGCAGAGGCCATGAATACCGCATGTTACATCATCAATAAAGTTACCTTACGGAGAGGAACCAACCAGACCTGCTATGAGCTCTGGAATCAGAAGAAGCCCACACTTAAATACTTTCACGTCTTTGGAAGTGACTGTTTTATTCTAAGAGATCGGGAGTATAGGCAGAAACTTGACCCAAAAAGTGATCCTGGTCTGTTTTTGGGCTACTCAGCAAACAGCAGAGCTTATCGAGTCTACAATCAGCGGATACGTACAGTAATGGAATCCATAAATGTTGTTGTCAACGATGCTAAAGAAGTGCCTCCCTCTGATACTGTCATTGATGATGAAGACTCTGATCTTGAGGAGGTGTCTGTCAGTCAGAACAGAAGTGAACAAGCTGTGGCTCCAGAAGATGCTACAGCAAGTGCTGAAGCAGAAGACCCAGATTCACAATTAGAAAGCTTATCTGAAGATGTGAACTCTGAGACTTCTAATCCTCCTTCAAGGCAGCCTCCGAAGAAGATTCAGAAGAATCATCCCCTGACAAATGTTATTGGAGACCCGTCAGAAAGAAGAAGAACCAGAAGCCATGCTTACCTCAATACATGTTTTATGTCCAGCATTGAACCCAAGAATTTCAAGGAAGCCATGAGTGATGAATTCTGGATAATGGCGATGCAGGAAGAATTGCTGAGTTTGAAAGGCATGATGTTTGAGATCTGGTAGACAGACCAAATGGAGTAAATATTATAGGCACAAAGTGGGTATTCAAAACCAAAACTGATGAAAAATGCAACATTACAAGAAATAAAGCCAGACTAGTTGCCCAGGGATATTCTCAGAGTGAGGGTCTAGACTTTGAAGAAACATTTGCTCCAGTGGCTCGGCTGGAGGCCATCAGACTTCTTCTAGCAATGTCTTGTTTCCTGGGGTTCAAACTATATCAAATGGATGTTAAAAGTGCGTTCCTGAATGGAGACCTCTCTGAAGAAGTCCATGTCTCGCAGCCAAAAGGTTTTGAAGATCCTCATCACCCAGAGCATGTATCTAAATTGAAGAAAGCCTTATACGGACTGAAACAGGCTCCTCGGGCATGGTATGAGAGGTTGACAGTGTTCTTAGAAAAACATGGCTACAAACGAGGGGGAGCTGACAAAACTCTATTTGTCAAAAGAACTCAATCAGATGTGATCATTGCTCAAATATATGTGGATGATATAGTCTTTGGATCAAAGTCTCAGCACCTGGTGAAGCAGTTTGTGAATCACATGCAGCAAGAATTTCAAATGAGCATGGTAGGAGAACTGTCATACTTCCTTGGTCTGGAGATTACCCAGAAAGAAGATGGCATCTTTATTGCTCAAAGCAAATACAGCAAGATTCTTGTGCAGAAATTCCAGCTAGATAAGGCCAGTCACAAACGAACTCCTGCTACCACTCAAGTTAAAGCCATTAAAGATGAGCACGGTATGGAAGTGAGTCAGACTATCTACAGAAGTATGATTGGGAGCTTGCTATACCTGACTGCCAGCCGCCCTGACATTTCCTTTGCAGTAGGAGTCTGTGCCAGATTCAAGCTTGTCCCAAAGATAGTCGCTTGCAGTTGGTCAAGCGCATCATTCGGTATGTTGGAGAAACTGTGGACTATGGCTTATGGTATACTAAGGACACAAATGCTAATCTGGTAGGATATAGTGATGCAGACTGGGCAAGATGCTCAGAGGACAGGAAGAGCACTTCGGGAGGATGCTTCTTCCTAAGAAATAACCTGGTCTCTTGGTTCAGCAGGAAACAAAATAGCATTTCTCTATCCACTGCCGAGGCTGAATACATAGCTGCTGGGAGCTGCTGTGCACAAATGCTGTGGATGAAGCAAATGCTGAGTGAGTATGGGATTGCTCAAGATGAAATGACCCTCTACTGTGACAACATGAGTGCCATCAGCATATCTAAGAATCCGGTTCCGCACAGCCGAACCAAGCACATTGACATTCGTCATCACTTCATCCGTGATCTAGTTGAAAAGAATATCATTGCGCTACAGCATGTTGTGTCTGCCAAACAACTCGCTGATATCTTCACAAAAGCTCTGGATGCAGCCCGATTCGAAGACCTGCGAGCCTCTCTGGGGCTCTGTGTTTTACCTCCATAGGACGGCCAGCAGACCGCCCCCTTGTCATCTTTCCAAAAAGGGGGAGGAGACGATAAGGAGAAGAAGGAGAGGTTGCGAATTTTTTTCCTGGAAACAAACTCTCTTGGTTTTGTCAAAATGCCAAGGGGGAGATTGATAATGTAGTATGGCAGTGTTTGACAAAACCAGCACAAGTGAACAAGGAGTTGCTATAGCACAAGTAAACAAGGAGGCCAGCACAAGTGAACTAGCAGTAGCTGCAGTAGGGGATGCTATAGCAGGAGCTTGTTCAATTGGCTACATCATCTGTCCGAGAAGCAGCATCAACCTGGGCTTGTCTAGAAGGGCTGGAAACTCTATGGAGAGCATCTGAGGAATTTCTAATATGCTGTGGAGTATATTCCAGTGAGGTTTACCAGTTAGAGAAGGAGATTTGCATTGTAGATAAAAATCAAATCTAATCTCCTAGATTTTAGGAGATAATTGTTCTTTTGGGACATTGCCTAAACCTGGACATTGCTTAAAGCTGGTGTTGCTATTTAAGAAGAAGGGGTTTAGAGCAGAACGGTTGATCGAAGCTGAGGGATACACGAGTGCATACACAGAATTCAGAGAGAGCAATTTTGGTGTGCGACGAACGTTTTCTTCTATCATCACCCGAGAGCAGAGCGTGAACGCAGAGCTGTGGTGATAGAAGCAGAAGGGAATCAGGACTTGCACAGTCTGATTCGAGCTTGATCTGGAAGCCAATTCAGAGCTTGGTGCTTGTTGGTTGATCAAGGGCAGCCGCGGAAGAACTGACGGGTGTGTGGCTCGGTCAAGTGTCTAAGCGCAGATTCTCGCTAGTGGCAGGTGGTCACTGAGTGAGGGGGAGTATTCCAGAGTGTGCAGCGCCCGTGGAATCGTTCGAACGGCTCGGCAGAAGGCTTTGGAGCGACGCGGACAAATTATGCTTCAGCTGTGTGTTACAGCAGTTGCTACAGCAACCCTGCTGAGTTGAGTGTAGTTTAGAATAGGATGAGTCTTGAGAAGTCTGTAGCTATTCTAGATTGACATTTGTAGAGGGTGTGCAGACACAAGTCAGAGCTTGTTCTGATTGTGTCAAGTGATCCACCCAAAGGTTGAGTAGCATAGGTTGCGTGGAGTTGTAACCGAGTGTACTTGAAGACCTTCGTGGTTAGTGGATTGAGGACTGGAGAATAGTCCTCCCCAGACGTAGGCAGTTGGCCGAACTGGGTGAACAAACTTCTGTCTTGTTCATTGTTTACTGAGACAATTTCCGAGTGAACAAGAGTGTGCTGCAGCAACTGCTTGTTCATAAGTCTGCCTAATTGAGACGCTGTGAAATTACACTTATTCCACTAACGTGCGCGATGTGAAATCATTTCTTGGGCATGCTGGGTTTTACAGGCGCTTCATAAAAGATTTTTCTAAGATTTGTATACCCCTGTCTAACCTCTTGCAAAAGGATGTGTATTTCGAATTTACTGATGAGTGCAGGGTCGCATTTGATAAACTGAAGGAGGCGCTGACTAGTGCGCCAGTGATGCGCTCGCCAGACTGGAACCTGCCATTTGAACTAATGTGCGATGCAAGCGACTATGCAGTAGGTGCAGTCCTGGGACAGCGCGTGGACAAGAAGCCGCACGCCATTTATTATGCATCGCGCACACTGGACGCTACGCAGAGGAACTACACTACCACGGAGAAGGAACTTCTAGCAATTGTGTTTGCGCTGGAAAAGTTCCGCGCATATGTTCTTGGCGCCAGAGTCATCGTCTACACAGACCACGCAGCAATCCGTTACCTAATGTCCAAGAAGGAGACTAAGCCGCGCCTGATGCGCTGGGTGCTCCTACTTCAGGAATTCGACTTGGAAATCAAAGATAAGAAGGGCACGGAGAACACAGTCGCGGATCACCTGAGCAGGATCGTGAAAGCAGAGGAGCCAGGGCAGATCACGGAGACATTCCCTGACGAGCATCTGATGGCGCTGACAGGTAAGGTACCATGGTATGCGCACATTGCAAATTACCTGGTCACATGTACGTTTCCTCGACATTTCACTAAAACCCAATGCATGAGATTAAAGCATGAGTCCAAGCATTACTTTTGGGACGATCCGTATATGCTCAGAATAGGACCTGATCAGATTTTAAGGCGCTGCGTGCCTGACCATGAAATTAACTCTGTTTTGATGTTTTGTCATGCGCACGCATGTGGAGGACACTTTGGTCCCAAGCGCACGAGCAGAAAAATCCTGGACTGCGGATTTTATTGGCCGCACTTGTTTAGTGACTCGTATAACCACTGCAAGAACTGTGACAGGTGCCAGCGCACAGGAGGCATATCAGCGCGCAACGAGATGCCGCAGATGCCAATTCTAGTGGATGAAGTATTCGACATTTGGGGAATTGACTTCATGGGGCCATTTCCTCCATCTTCCGGATATGAGTACATATTGGTCGCGGTAGATTATGTCTCCAAATGGGTCGAGGCCAAGGCTACCCGGAAGGATGATGGTAAGACGGTCGCTGACTTTCTAAGAACTAACATATTTTGCAGGTACGGAGTGCCTAAGGCAGTCATAAGCGACCAGGGGACGCATTTTTGCAATAAGATTGTGGCGCACGTGTTCAAGCATTATGGAGTGCGCCACAAGACGTCCACCGCTTACCACCCTCAGACGAATGGACAGGCCGAGGTTTCCAACAGAAAGATCAAGCGCATCCTGAACAAAACTGTGTGACCGTCGCGCAAAGACTGGAGCCAGCGCCTTGACGATGCGCTATGGGCATACCGAACAGCACATAAGACACCAATCGGAACTTCACCGTTTCGGTTAGTTTATGGAAAGGCGTGCGACTTGCCAGTGGAGTTAGAGCACAAGGCATACTGAGCATTGCGCGTTTGTAACCTGAACCTAGACGAAGCTAGTAAGGAGCGCGTATTTGAGCTAAGCGAATTAGAAGAGCTGCGCCTGGATGCATATGAGGGACTGCGCGATTACAAGGCGCGCACGAAGGCATTTCATGACAAACATATCCTCAGACGCACTTTTGAGCCAGGAGACCAGGTACTATTGTTCTCCTCGCGCCTAAAGCTCATGCCTGGGAAGCTGCGCAGCAAATGAACGGGACCATACACGGTTACCAAGGTTTTCCCCTACGGAACAATCGAGTTAGAAAACGAGCACCGTCATCGTTTTCAGGTCAATGGGCAGAGAGTCAAAAAGTATTTAGGAGAACCTTGGGATGGCACAGCGCGCGAAGTTGAATTGGCAGAGCCAGAGATAGCAGATGCACAGGTCGCTGCGCCAGAGTCGCCACCAGACGCACCAGAGGGAGAACTGGGAACTATTGCTCATATTTCTTCTTCCTCTCTACCTAACCTCGTTACTCATGATTTATCACATACTTTTAACCATACTAATCACCCTTCCGATCCTTTGCGCAGGAACAAGAAGAACGCAACACACGCACAAGCGCGGGGTCACTCAGGAGCAAGTGTGGGGGAGGTCGCTGGTACACTTACACGCAAGTACGAGGTACAGTCGAGCCAACGACGTTAAACCAAGGCACTTGTCGGGAGGTAACCCGACACGTTTTACTTTCACACGTTTTTCTTTTAGTTTTTCTAGTATCTTTTAGCTAGTTTAGGACTTGGTAGTTTTTTTGTCGCGCAGCAGTGCGCAGGTCAGTGCGCAACTATGGTGCGCAGGACAGATGCGCCAGACACGGGGGTATATAAGGGCAGTACTTAGAAAAATTTCAGCACTATTCACACTCGACCGTTGCAAGAAGATCCCGCCCTCAGCATCCGCTCACCGTGCTAGCGTGTGCGATAAGAGGAGTGCCCTAGGTCTGAAATCGCACCAAGCTAGCGTGCACCATTTGGAGTTTTGGTTAGGAGGTTTTGTAGGCGGACAGTAGGCGCCCATTTGGTGAATGTTTCAGGGCATTTGGCGGAGTTTGGTTTTTGTGAGCATTTGAGGAGCGTTGACCCCAGTTGACCGGAGGAACCCTAGCACACCATGCAGCCTGCCGAGGATCAAGCGACCCCAGCTTCTTTCGCCAGCAAGTATAAAGCCTTCATGAGGCTGGAGATGTACGGGACTCCGTACATCAGCAGGGAGTTCCTGCGAGAGGTCGGGATGGAGGACCTCATTGTGGAAAAGCTCGCGCTGGCGGGCTGGGAGGCACTGTTGGAGATCAACAGCGCAGCGGACAAAGAGGATACGTGCGAGTTTTTGGCGTCGCTAGAGACGGCTGATCTGGAGATAAGGTACCAGCACAGAGGAGTCTGGTACATTGCCTCGGCTAAGAGGCTGAAGCGCACGCTGAGGTGCGCAAAGGTGCGTGAGGCGGACATAGACACGCACACAAATCAGGAGGCGTGGCGCGAGATGGCGACCGGCCCAGTTTTTGCCGCGGAGCGCAGCCGAGGACGCGAGCTGCGCGACCCGTGGATGTTCTACCTATGGCGCATGGTCGCCTATTTCATCATCGGGCGCTTCAACGGTGCGCCCAAGATCAGCTTACTAGACATGGAGATTTTGAAGGGTTTTTACTATGGGAAGAAGGTGCTGTTTGTCTTAAACATGGTGCTCCATTGGAGCCGGGTCAGCACGAAAGGACCGCTGACTTGTGGAGGAATGATAACGCACCTGCTGCGTGCGTTGCATGGAGAGCCAGAGGTGCCCGAGCACACAGTGGTGCCGGCTGTTCCCTTGGACCGCGCCCAGATGCAGCAGATAAGAACGGTAGCCGTGACAGAGGATGGTACATTGGAATGGTGCTACCGGCTACAGCCGGCCAGAGCGCTGAGGCAGCGAGCAGAGAGCAGCGCGCAAGCAGAAGCGACTGCGGAGGAAATGGAGAGGGACGAGGCCCCAGAGCCAGTTGTGCCTCCAGTCAGGCGCATGAGGACTCGTGCGCAGACTGGAGCGCGCCGAAGGGCAAGTGCACCGCAGGGGGAGCCAGTTACCATTGCCATTGAGGATTCTCCCCCGCGTGCACGAGGAAAGCGTCCGAGGACTGAGGCAGAGGAGGCGCCTGAGGAGGTACCAGAGTAGCAGCGCATGATGTTCAACATCATGTGCGTGCTTGAATATTTAGCGCCCGAGGGGACAGATTTAAGCATGAGCCCACCATCAGGGTGGAGATTTGGAGATGCTATTCCCCCTCTCCTCAGTCTGCGCAGGCCGCCTCCAGGATCCCCCAGCCAGCCAGCCAGCCCTCCTACCCAGTCCCCGGTCCATGCAGCAGAGCCAGCCCCAGCAGCCGAGCCCACCCCCGCAGCAGACCCAGTACCAGCACCTGCAACTCCCCCTGCTCAGCCTTCTATTCACAGGTCCCCTGAAGCCGATCCCATCTTAAGTTCCAGCTCCGATTCACTATGGGATCCTATCTCAGAGGACGACCTCGTGGCTCAGCCCGCCGCCATATCTGTAGTGCCGCCAGCCTCCAGCACCGAGTATGTGACTGATTCTTCAGATGAGGAGGCGCGCGGATCAGCGGCTGAGTCCAGCTCCGAGGACATCTAAGGCTGCAGTGGGGCGCGCATTTCTTTCGGGTGGTTTCTTTTCTTATCTTTTTGAAAACTGTTGCTATATGTTGTTATATTTTGCTGACTATTGCGCTGAATATTTTGTGGCCCCTTGCTATATTGTTGCTGCGCTGACCATATGTTTTTTTTCGTTCTTATATTCTTTCTTTTGCTTGCATGCATGTGTGCGCTCTCCGTGCGCTTGAGCTTGAGTCGTGGGGACACGTCTCTATTTAAGTGTGGGGGGGGGGGAGCGTTACATTTACATTTCACGTTTTTTTTTAGCTTTGTAGTGTAGCTTAGTTTAGTTGAAAAAAATAGTAGCAGCGGTGCGCTTGTGTGCGGGTTGCGCACGCTGTTCAGCTTGTATTGCGCTATCTATATTGCATGCGCTGCTATCAACTGTTTTGGTATATGTTTTTTCGTTCTTTCTGCTCCTGTTAGTTGGGATATACAGGGGATGTGGAGTTGACAGAAACGCTCTAGAGAGGCGGTTAGTCGTTTGAGCTTCGGAGGTGAGGTATATGGTCGAGAGCGCTAGTGGAGGCCGGTGCTTCGCGACCTTCGGAACAAGAGAGCGCGCTCAGTCACGCAGATACCGAAGGAAAATACCCAAAGCATGGCGAGGTGGGAAAACAGACGACCTTTCCTCTGGAAATCGAGCTAGGGAAGGCGGGCGCGGGTGTAAACGCGTGCGCTGACCTGCGCAAATAGATCAAGGAGGGAGAGCGGAGCGTTGTTCCATAGCTGTTATCCGGAGGCCGAGACTGGAACCGTTCTGGGAACATAGGAACCGTAGATAAAGCTGTACAAAAAAAAAAAGACACCAGCAGATGATATGCGCTACAAAAGAATCAGCATGCGCACGGATACATACCAGCGTGCGCAAATTCATGAGAAAATCATCAGAAAAGCTTGAGTTCCCAGGAAGTGCGCGGAAGAAGCTTGCGCTATTAACCATATACCCGTCCTCGGAGTGAAAGCTGACATCCAGGAACCTATGAAGAGCTATCTCCCAGCCATCTGAAATGATCTTCATCCCAGGGTAAAGAAATTCGAAAATTATTATATTAAAACTATTGAAGGCAGATGCGCGCAGGAGATAGAGCAGCGCAAGGTGAATAGTAGTGCAGATCGCGCCAGAGTGCAAGGCTGTGCGCTAGACTCCAGAAAGGTAATGGTATCCGTGCTTGAGTGCTTGTTCGGGACGAACAAGGGGCAATTGTGGGGGGTTTGATAGAGCCTATTTATACACACTATTTAGATCCTAACCCAAAGCTTGTTTGCATTATTTTGTGTACAAGACTACTGGTTTCTAGTGTTTTCGTATTTCAGGGCGAAACGAGGGCGTAAGTCGGATACGCGCTAACAGGCAGCGTTTAAGACGTGCAACACACAGCCTGCGGAGCTAGCAGCGCAAACAGGACAGATAGTGGCAGAGTCGACTACGGTGCGCAGACCGATTGCGCTAACCAATGTGCAGTGCGCCACGCGCACAATAGTGGTGTTTCCAAATCTTGACACCACCAGATTTGGAAGTTGCCAAGGTTGGGCCTCATGAGCAGTATATAAAGAAAGGAAGGCTAGGATTTGAGTGTATCATTCAGAGCATCAATAGCACCAAGAGAGGACCACAGCACACGAGAGAGCGGCAGAACAGGAAAACACACGAGCCTACTGAGGGATCTGCACTAGCCGACTACGCCAGCCGAGACTCTGCAACCTGCACGCACCTGCTCGTTGCTGTTTTCTAGGATACTTTAGATATTATTTACTGTTTCTATGATGTTTACTACTAGCATGTCTAGCTAAACGCTTTGTATCGGTTAGGCATGATTCTATGAGTATTTCCTTTGAGACTTGTGCTTAATGCATAGTTTGTTTGCTTATATTAATTCTGTGCACACGGTTGACCGCTAGTTGCATGAGTAGGGGAAGCCTTGAACCGCAATCTTACTCTTGCTACTTGTTTGTTATATGTTAAACTAGTTGAATAGCTTGACGGTGACAACTAGGAGTAACGCGCTAGGATAATCAGTTGCTACTGTGACAGGATTCGTAACTGCTTAGACTAGTCTTAAGAATTAATAGTCCATGAACTTTGATCGGAACATGCACACATGTTAGGAAGCCTTGATCGGACACTAACATTAGTAAACCAAACTATAGACGTTTAGAGTCGATGATAAGGAATACACTCATAGAAGATTGTCTGCGCCGATACTTTTCATAGTCATAGTACTTAATCTCTACTGCCTGCGCACGTCTAGTGCAATTCCTGCGTTCACTACTGTTATTCGCGCACTTGCGCAACCCAATCACTCACACCCCCAGTTTTCGAAAGTGCAGGTTACTAGTTGAAGCTAATCTACTTGCTCCCTGTGGATTCGACCCTGACTTAGCCGCTATACTAAGTAGAGAAGGAAGGAATAAATTTGACTCGCACAACGACGCGCTATCAGCATCCTTTGAAACTTTTTGAATGAGCTCAGCTCTTCTGTAACTTCAGACAGTTTTTGTTGCAGTCGGTTGATAGTTCTGTGATCTTCAGCCCTTTTTTTGCTTAAGATGTTGTTCTGGCGCTATAGATCGACATTCTTGTCTTTTAAGCTGCTGATTGTTGTGTTGAGCTTTGTGTTGATGCTGACAACTTCAGTCCACTTTGAGTGTAACAGCGAGAACTTCTCGATGATGCATTCGTCAGTTGGTTCTTCATCTTCGCTATCTGAGCCTTTTATTGACGCAATATAGGTTAGTGCAACTATCTTGTCCGAGCTCACCTCCGATTCTTCTTCCTCGGACTCTTCATCACTCCATGTCACGTGTAGGGACTTCTTGTTACGTTTGAGCGTGTTTGCGCACTCCGCTTCAATGATTCCATAGCCCTCGCATTCTCTACATTGAATTCCCTTAGGGTGACTTACTCTGCTTTGCTCCCTTGAATCGATCGGCCTGCCTCTGGTCAGGAAATTTCCTTAGGATCTGTACTGCCTGTTGTTCTGAGCACCCTATCCTACCACATTTTTGTTCAACTTGCTCATGAGTCTTCCGAACTGCTTGCTTAGGAGGGCCATCTCTTTTGACATATCTTCGGCATTGACGAATCCTTAGGTTTCTGCTTTCAGTCCTGTAGCTCTTTCTTTGGCGGCAGGCTAATTGCTGGTGATCCTCATTTCATACGTTGTGAGCGATCCCATTAAATCACCAAGTCGCATGTTCTTCACGTCCCGAGCCTCCTCGATTGCGGTCACTTTCATTCGAATCTGGCAGGTAAGGAACGCAGTGCGTTTCTAACCAACTTCTCCTCAGCCATGGGCTCTCCCAGATTGAACGCTTGATTGGACAGGTCTCCCAACTTTGTGAAGAATTCCCTTATGGTCTCGCCTTCCGTCATCTTCAGCTCCTCAAACTGCGTGTTGATCATTAGCTTTACTTTGTCTGTGCCTTCATGATAGGTTGCCAGTATGTCCCACGCTTCTTTTGCTACTTCGCACTTTGAGATGAGTTTGAAGATCTTCTCATCTACTCCGGAGAATATGGCATTCAAGGCTTTTGCATTGCTAGTCCGAGCCCATTTTTCATCCTTTGTCTACTCTTCTTCAGGTTTCTCGGTCACGTTTTCGTCTTTTTCCTTTTTTGTTGGGGCACTCCAGGGCTTTAGAATAGCTCTTCATGCACGGTCATCAATGGTTTGGATGTATGCCTTCATCCTGGCTTTCCTGTAGTCGTTTGTCTTCATCCAACAATGGAGGTCGCGTTATGCTCTGTCCTTCTTTCATTTTCATTTTCCTGCAGCCTTTTCCCAAGATCTTACTCTGTATCTCGAGTATTCCGCTCTGATACCAATTGAAATTGATGTATGCAGGATGATGAGAACTTGTTCAACGTGGTGTTAGGACTTCTATCTTGGACAAGTTACGCAGTAAAGTAAACACGACAGAAATGAAAGCTACTCCTAAGGATAGGAGAATGGTGACCCAGTTCGGCTATAATGAGCCTACGTCTGGGGGCTTAACCCAAGCCCGTGGGAACTGATTCACTAGGTGAAGACTGAGTACAAAGGGCGTTACAAGATAGCAGACTCTCTCTATCCTAACTTCTACTCATCTACAAGTAACCGGCACTCAGGCTCCCCCTGAATGTGAAACTTCCCATCTCTTTCAACAACTAGCGACTAGTCAATGTAATACGTCTTCAATCACACAGAGAAACAGCTCGCCGAATATCGTCTAGTTCTCTCCCGTTTTCTTGATGATTTACGGTTGCACCTGTTCCTCATATTTAACCTGGTAGATGCATCATTCTCTCAGGTTATTACGATCTCAGAGTTTGTTGAGGACGATCTTTTCGTGAGTGTTGTTTTGATTTTGTTGCGATCCGATTGTTTGTTGTGATCCTGGTGATAAGAGTATCTTCAATGTTATCCTTGTCATTATCTTTATGCCCTTATCTTCATCATGACTTTCGTCATATCTTCATCGCGAATTTCGTGCACAAGAAACGAGCGGAACGTCATGATTGATTGTTCAGCCTCGATGTCTGGACAACATCTTGTATAGTTTTGTGGAGCTATCATATATGCATCCATAGAGAGAATGATCAATATCAAAATGAAGAGATTCAAGGCAGAGCCTGTCAAGAGATTCAGTCACATACAAAGGTACCGTGCCAACACATTGATGAAGAAGAAAGCCATGGTAGCCACATACAGCGATGATAAGTCCGAGGGAAGTGATACTGGAGAAGATCAGAGTAACTTTGTTGCACTAACAACTATAACTGAGGATGCCACGGATCTTGTTACACTAATTTCTAAGGAAGAAGCTAAGGAGACATATCTTGACATTGACACTGACTCTAGTGATGGTGAAGAAATTAATGAGGAGACTCTAAGGAGAAACCTGAGTAATATGTACGCCAAGTGGAAGCTGGTGGTAAAGACGAATGAAAAACTCAGTATCACTATCACACAGTTAAAAGAGTAGAAGAAAGGTCTAGATGAGGCACTTGCTGCAACAAAAATCAGACTCAATAAGGAAATTTGTGATCATGGTGAGACAAAGTAGGAGCTGGCTAATCTGAGAAAGAGAGTAAGGATGATGAATTCTGGAACGAAAGACTTGAATAAGATCATTGGTGCTCAGAGGTATGGTACAGGACATTCTGATATTGGGAACACATCTGGCAAAGGCAACACACAGTTTGTCAGAGGAGAGACGATAAAGGGAAGTTCCAGCTTTATCTACAGCAACCGCTATAACATTCCCTGGAGCAAAGATACTAGGATCTGTCATTAGTACCATACTCGAGGACTCATACAAAGAAAGTGCAGAAAGTTCCTAGCTGTGTATGGACGTACTGAGACACGCATGATTCAAGAATGGAGACCAAAGAAACATGGAAAGGAGGTATGCTTATAATTCAACTGTCAACTTGAACAAAGATATGTGGTACTTTGATAGCGGTTGTTCAGCACATATGACAGGTAATTCAACATTTCTTAAGCATCTAACACCAATGGAGGGGAGATAAGTGACATTTAGGGATGGTGGGAAAGGAAAAGTTGTTGGAGCAGGTGTTCTGGAACTACCTGGATTACCTAGTCTGACAAATGTTCTTTACGTTGAGGGTCTGCACGCAAATCTCATCAGCATCAGCCAGATATGCGATGATTTTTGTGATGTAAAGTTCACCAGAAATTAATGCCGACTTCTCAATGCTGATGGGGATTATGTGCTGCGTGTTAGTCATTCTACTAACAACTGCTATTTCTTATATGTGCAGGAACTGTCTCGGATGCAAACTGTCTATTTCCCAAAACATATGAGATGAATCTGTGGCACAGGAGGTTGGGGCATCAGAATCTGAAAGATCTGAAGAAGCTGTCAAGCAAGAAGCTGGTAAGAGGGCTTCCTGTATCAAAGGAGGGAGAACAGAATTTGCAGAAGATGTCAGATTGGTAAGCAGACAAGAGCCAGTCACTCAGCGACCACTCAGATAAACACGAAGCGTATCTTTGAGCTACTCCATGTGGATCTTGTTGGACCATTTTAAGTAAAGGGAATTGGTGGAAAAAGGTATGCTCTGGTAAGTGTTGATGATTTTTCTAGATATGCTTAGATTGAGTTTCTTAGAGAAAAATCAGAGACTGTTGAGCATCTTGTTGAGCTGATTACTAGATTACAGCGTGATAAAGGATTACCTCTTATATTTATCCGAAGCGATCATGGCAGAGAATTTCAGAATCAGTAATTTGAGGAGTTCTTTGATCGCGCGTCGTTGTGCGCGTCAAATATAATCCTTCCTCTTCCACTCAGTACAGCGGTTAAGTAAGGGTCGATCTCCACAGGGAGCAAATAGTAAGTTTTTAGCTAGCAACCTACAGTTACGAAAATGGGGGGGGGGGGGGTGATAGAGGCTATTTGTACACATTATTTAGATCATAACCCTATGCTTGTTTGCAATATTTTACGAGCAAGACTACTCGTTTCTAGTGTTTTTGTGTTACAGGATAAAACGAGTCCCTGAGTCGGATACGCGCTAACAGGCAGCGTTCTAGGAGTGAAAAATCCGCCTGCGGAGTTAGCAACACAAACAGAAGAAATGGCTAGTGTCAGCAGAGGTGCGCTAGCCCATGCGCTAGCCGATGCCATGCGCCAGGTGCAGAATCCAGTACTTCCTAATCCTGACAGGACCAGATTTAGAAGTTGCCAAGGATGGACCTCCTGAGCAGTATAAAATGGAAGAGGTCTAGGGTTCAAAGGGAGATCATATCACATATCAAGGATCGAACCTCAGAGCAGCACTCTGAGGTCATCAGCGGCTCACAGAGCAACAAACTGGAAAACACACGGACCTGTTGAGAGGACTTGCGCCAGCCGACTGCCCCAGCCGAGAAGACACGCTGCACGCACTGTTTGCTACTGTTTTCTTAGACACATTAGTCATTATTTACTAGTCTATGATGTTTATCACTAGCATGTCTAGCTAAACGCTTAAGTGTTGGTCGGGCATGAATCTATGATGCACTTTCTTTGAGACTTGAGCTTAATGCATAGTTTACTTACTTGTATTAATCCTGTGCATACGGAGACAGTTAGTTGCATAAGTAGGGGAAGCCTTGAACCGCAAACTTACTTGTGTTGCTTGCTTGTCATATGTTAAACTAGTTGCACGAGTAGGGGAAGCCTTGAACCGCAATCTTACGGTGACGACTAGGAGTAACGAGCTAGGGTAAGCAGTTGCTACTGTGACAGGATTCGCAGCCGTTTTAGTCTAGTTCTAGGATTAATAGCACATGAACTTTGAACGGAACATGCGCACGTGTTAGGAAGCCTTTACCGGACACTAACCCGAGTAAGACACAAACTATAGACATTTAGAGTCGATGATAAGAGATGCACTCATAGAGGATTGTCTCCCCAATACTTCTCATAGTCATAGTACTTAATCTCTACTGCCTGCGCACGTCTAGTGCAATTTTTCTGCGTTACACAACTGTTACTCGCGCACTGCGCAAACCAATCACTCACCCCCAAATCTTCGTAAGTGTAGGATACTAGCTAGAACTGAACTGCTTGCTCCCTGTGGAGATCGACCCTTACTTAACCGCTGTACTGAGTGGAAGAGGAAGGATTATATTTGACGCGCACAACGACGCGCGATCAAATTTTGGCGCCGTTGCCGGGGAGCAACACAGCTAAGTTTTAGTTGGTTTACATTTTTTTTAGTAACTAGTTATTTCAGTTTGTTTTGTTTTTCGTTGTTGTTTCTGACAGCGCGCAATCACCATTAGCCTGCGCAACCTTGAAACAGTTGCGTTGCGCGGATTCTAGTTGCGCACTGACAGACGCAGCAACATTAGTTATCTTTTAACTTTATTTTTCTTTGAGATTCAGGACAGATCATGGAGGACGACAGTGTCGTAGGCGACAACCTAGGGGACAGGACCCCAGAGGAAGAAAGGGCGCATAACCGCGCAGCCCGGTTCAGAGAAGAAGTGCAGCGCGAAGTTGAAGCAAGGATGGCAGCTGAACTGTATAATGCGCCACCCGCACGACAAGCTGCGCGACGCAGAACAGTGCGCGAGATGTCAGCCCCCATCACTGTCAACCAGCCATGGTGCATCGTGCTTCCACCAGACGGACACTTTGAACTAAGGAGCTCACTCATCCATCACATGCCCAAGTTTCACGGGACGAACAATGAAAATCCAGTCAAGCATGTGCGAGAGTTCCTGGTCATTTTCGAAAACATGAAGACCGAACGGGAAAGCGATGAAGCGCTAAAAATGAAGGCATTCCCATTTTCACTAAGTGATGCAGCCAGACATTGGTTGATGAACTTGCCCGCAGGATCCATTCACACATGGGAGCAGCTGCAGAAGAAATTCTTAGATAAATTCTATCCAGTAGCAAAGATTGCGCTGCTCAGAAGGGAACTGGCCGCGCCAAGGCAGAGCGCAGGGGAGTCATTGTCAGAATACTACGAGCGTTTCAGGGAGCTGGAGGCCAACTGTTACAATCATGGCCTGCCCCAGAATGTGCTGATAGAGAACTTTCTAAACGGACTGCTACCCATGGAGCTGCGACTACTGAATGCGTGCGCAGGAGGGGACATTTGCAACATGTACCCAGAAGATGCGTGGCAGCTGATAGAAGACTCTGCTGGGCAGGTAAGGCATCAACTAACGCTTGAAAATAGTCGTACTCGTACTATGCATCAGGTAGAAGCAAGCGCTGAGATCAAGGAAATGAAAGCCATGCTGCAGAAATTGATGAGTGCGCAGAGCGCACAACCAGTTGCGCCAAAGGTATGTGAATTTTGCAGGTCCACCGAGCACAAGACCGACGAATGCCCAACACTTTTTGAAGAAACTGGAGATGTCAATGCTCTGGGAGGATGGGACAACAGAGGACCACAGAGGCAGAATCAGCCGCGCTTTGGGCTTGCCGCAAATGGATTCAGATGGAAGGAGGAGAACAATTTCCAGAGGCAGCCCACAGATCAGCGCGCGCCACAGCAGCCGCAACCAGCTGCGCCCTACAATCCACCGCATCGCCGAAATGACGCACCAGCGCATAACAACCAGCAACCGAGGCGATCTTAGAAGATATCGTGGGGCAGCTGGCAGACACAGTGCGCAAAAATGATGAGAAATATGACAAACGGTTCGAGTCCATCGAAAAGCAGTTATCACAGATCGCAACCACGGTGTATGAGCTAAAAAAGAGCGATGGCAACCTGCCTTCGCAAGTGATTCAGAACCCTAAAGGAGGAGTCAATGCAGTGACACTGAGGACTGGGCGCACAGTAGGAACAGAGCAGACCGCGCAGGCGCCCGCGCAACCAGTTGCGCAAGTCCCAGACCCAGCAGAACAGAGTGCGCAACCAGAGCAAAACGCGCAACAAGAAATGCCAGCCACAAACAAGCAGGGCGATGCGCCAGGTATGTCACAGTCAAAAAACATAAATCGCACTAACATACCTGCACCTTTCCCTGTGCAGGCACCACTAGTTAGGAAGGAGGCGCTGGACAGGGAGCTTTATGAGTTATTAATCCTTAGAACATAGACTAAAACAGCTGCGAATCCGTTCAAAGTAGCAACTGATCACCCTAGCTCGTTACTCCTAGTTGTCACCGTAAAGCTATCAACTAGTTTAACATATGACAAGCAAGCAACACAAGTAAGATTGCGGTTCAAGGCTTCCCCTACTCATGCAACTGGCTGTCTCCGTATGCACAGGATTAATACAAGTAAGTAAACTACGCATTAAGCTCAAGTCTCAAAGAAAATACATCATAGATTCATGCCCGACCAACACTAAGAGTTTAGCTAGACATGCTAGTGATAAACATCATAGAATAGTAAATAATGACTAATGTGTCTGAGAAAACAGTAGCAAACAGTGCGTGCAGCTTGTCTTCTGGGCTGGCGCAGTCGGCTGGCGCAAGTCCTCTTCAACAAATCCGTGTGTTTTCCAGTTCTGCTGCGCAGTGCCTCTTGGTGATCTCTGATGCGTCTCCAGAAAGTCTCTTGCTCATCCCCCGTTGCCCTAGCCTTCCTCTTGTTTATATACTGCTTGGGAAGCTCACTTTTGGCAACTACCAAATCTGGTCACGTCAAGATTAGGCAGTACTGGACTCTGCGCCTGGCGCACGGCATCGGCTAGCGCATGGGCTAGCGCACCTCTGCTGACTCTCGCCAACTTCTCTCCTGTTTGTGCTGCTAGCTCCGCAGGCGGATCTTTCACTCCTAGAACGCTGCCTGTTAGCGCGTATCCGACTCAAGGACTCGTTTTGCCCTGTAATACAAAAACACTAGAAACGAGTAATCTTGCTCATAAAATATTGCAAACAAGCATAGGGTTATGATCTAAATAATGCGTACAAATAGCCTCTATCAAACCCCCAACACTTGCCCCTTGTTTGTCCCGAACAAGCACTGAAGCGCGGATACAATTACCTCTTCAGGAGTTTTAGCGCACAGTCTTGCACTCTGATGCGAATGCACAATTGCTCAACTCGCACTGCTCTATCACCTGCGCACAACTGCACTCAACAGTTCTAATATAATAATTTAGAAATTCATTACCTCTCAGCCGGGATGAAGATTTTTGGATGGCTGGGAGATAGGTCTTCTTAGGCTCCAGGTTGCCAGCTCCTACTCCGAAGATAGGTATATGGTGGATAACGCAGCTTCTTCCAGTGCGTGATTCGTCCGCGCACTTCCTGGGAACCTGAGCTTTCTGATGATTTCCTTTATGGTCTTTGCGCATGTTGATGCTTGTGCGCATGCTGATTCTTTTGTAGCGCGTATCATCTGCTGGTATTTTTCTTTTGTACAGCTTTCTCTTTAATTTCTTACATTCCCAGAGCAGTTCCAGTCTCAGCCTTCGGATAGCAGCTATGGAACTCGCCCCGCTCTCTCTCCTTTGGTCTGTCTGCTCAGGTCAGCGCACGCGTTTACATCCGCGCCTGCCTTCCTTAGCTCGATTTCCAGAGAGAAGGTGGTCTGTCTTCCCACCTCGCCATGCTATGGGTATTTTTCCTTTGGCAACTGCGTGACTGAGCGCGCTCTTTTGTCCCGAAGGCTGCGAAGCACCGGCCTCCACTAACGCTCTCGACCATATACCTTGCCTTCGAAGCAAAAGCGACTAACCGCCTCTCTGGAGCATTTCTGTCAACTCCACATCCCCTGCATATCCCAACTAACAGGAGCAAAAAAACGAAAAAATTATACTAAAACAGTAGATAGCAGCGCACGCAATGTGGATAGCGCAAAACAAGCTGGAGCGCATGCGCATCCTGCACTCTAGCGCACTACTGCTACTATTTCCTTCAATTAAACTAAGCTACACTAAAATGCTCAAAAACGTGAAATGTAAGTGAAACGCTCCCCCCCCCCCCCCCACACTTGAACAGAGACGTATCCCCACGACTCAAGCTCAAGCGCACGGGGCCGCGCGCATGCATGCAAGCAAAAATAAAGAACAAATAGTCACACAGCATAAACTATAGCACAGGGTCACAAAATATGCGGCACAAATATTCAGCACATAGTATCCAATAAGACGCAGCAAAATAAAAGACACCACCCTAAAGAAAACTGATGCTGCTGCCCCGCGGCCTTAGAAGTCCTCCGAGCTAGACGCAGCTGCTGATCCAAGCGCCTCATCCTCTGAAGAATCCGTCACGTATTCGGTGCTGGAGGCTGGTGGCACTACGGTGAGGGGGCTAGGCTGCGCTACGAGGTCGTCCTCGGAAAGTGAATCCCAAATGGAATCGGAGTCTATGCTGGGATAGGCTATGGGGGACTTCGGAACAGAAGGCCTGGCAGGGGAAACTGCTGGTGGTGGTATCGGTTCTGGTTCAGGGGTGGGCTCTGCTGCGGGGGCTGCCGGTTCTGGTGCTGGCTCGGGCGCGGGGGAGGGCTCTGCTAGATGGACTGGGGCTGCTGAGGCTGCGGGGGCTTGGGTAGGAGGGCTGGCTGGCTGATGTGGCCCACTGGGGCCTGGAGGTGGCCGGTGCAAGCTGAGGAGAGGGGCAATCGCATCTCCAAATCTCCACCCGGATGGTGGACTCATACTCAAATCCGCCCCCTCTGGCGCTAAGTATTCGAGCACACGCATGACGTTGAACATCATGCACTGCTCGGCGGTTGCTTCCTCGGGCGCCTCCTCAGCCTCAGTCCTTTGGCGCTTTCCACGTGCACGAGGGGGAGAATCCTCGATGGAAATGGTCACTGGCTCCCCTTGTGGTGCACGGGCCCTCTGGTGCGCTCCAGTCTGCGCCCGGGTCCTTGGGTGCCTGACCAGAGGCACCTCTGGTTCTGAGGCCTCATCCTCCTCCATGGCCTGCGCGGCTGCCGCTGCGCCCTGCGCACTGCTTTCTGCTCTGGGCCGCGGTGTTCTGGCCGGCTGCAGGCGGTAGCACCACTCTAGAGTGCCATCTTCCCGTACAGCTACCGCCCTTATCTGCAGCATGTGGGCGCGATCGAGAGGGACAGCCGGCACCAAAGTGTGCTCTGGCACCTCGGGCTCTCCATGTAATGCCCGCAGTAGGTGCGTTATGACTCCTCCGCAAGTCAGCGGCCCCTTCATGCTGACGCGGCTCCAGTGGTGCACCATGTTCAGGATAAATAGCACCTTCCGCCCATAGTACAGCCCCTTCAAAATGTCCAAATCCAGGAGGCTGATCTTCGGTGCGCCGTTGAAACGGCCAACGACTGCATAGGCGACCATGCGCCACAAGTAGAACAGCCACGGGTCGCGCAGCTCTCGGCACCTGCTGCGCCCCGCGTCAAATGCTGGCCCAGTCGCCATCTCGCGCCAGGCCTCCTGGTTAGTGTGCGTGTCTAAGTCCTCGTCACGCACCTTGGCGCACCCGAACGCGCGCCTCGGTCTCCTTGCCGAGGCTTTGAACCAAACACCCCGATGTCTGTACCTGATCTCCTTGTCTCCGGCCTCCAGAGACGCTAAAAACTCGCACGTGTCCTCTTGGTCAGATGCGCTATTGAGTTCCAACAGCGCGTCCCAGCCTGCGAGCGCCAGCCTCTGCGCTACGAGGTCCTCTAGTCCAACCTCGCGCAGGAACTCTCGGCTGATGTACGGGGTCCCGTACAGTTCCAGGCTTATAAACGCCGCATACTTGCCGGCGAACGCAGCTGGGGTCTCCTGGTCTGTGGCGGGTCTCATGATGCGCTAGGACTGCGGTCAACTGTGGTCAACACCCTCAACAACTTCAAAAATCCAAACTGCACAGAAAGCCCTGAAACTCTCACCGAAGGAGCGCCTACTGCTCGCCTACACACCGCACTAAACAATACTCCAATCGGCGCACTCTACCCCGGTGCGATTTCAAAACCCTAGAAAACTTCTCCTCCGCACAAACCCTAAGGGAAGCTGCTCAAATCGGGGGGAGAGGTTACCTGGGTGTAGTGCGGCTGTGTGGTCCTCGAATCACTCTAAACGGACGCTGGGTTGGGCGCTGATCGACGGGCAGAGGTCTGAAGGCGGGAGCTCGTGTGCAACGGTTGAGTGAAAAGTGCTGGATTTTTTCTAAGTCCTGCCTTATATACCCCCCTAGCTAGCGCATCTGACCTGCGCATTGCTAGGCGCATGGTCCAGCGCACTACTGCGTGACTAAAAAACTACCAAGTCCTAAACTAGCTAAAAAAAACTCAAAAAAAACAAAACAAGCAGAAAATAAAATATGCAAAAATAAAACGTGCCGGGTTACCTCCCGGCAAGTGCCTTTGTTTAACGTCGTTGGCTCGACTGTACCTCGTTACGTGCCAAAACGTGTGTCTGCAACCTCCCCCACTCTTGCTCCTGAGTGTTCCTGTGCCAGTGTGTGTGTTGCGATCTCATTGGTCCTGCGCAAAGGGTAAGATGGGAAGTCAGCAGGTGATAAATTATGCGTAACGAGGGTAGATGCAGAGGAAGAAGAGATATAAGCAATAGGGTCCAGTTCTCCCTCTGGTTCATCCGGTGGTGCGTCTGGCGCAGCAGCTTGCGCATCTATTATCTCTGGTTCGGCCAAGTCAATGTGGTGCGCTGTGCTATCCCAAGGTTCTCCTAAGTACCGTTGGACTCTCTGCCCATTAACCTGAAAACGATGCCGGTGCCCGTCTTCTAACTCGATTGTTCCGTAGGGGAAAACCTTGGTGACCGTGTATGGTCCCGTCCATTTGCTGCGCAGCTTTCCAGGCATAAGCTTCAGGCGTGATGAGAATATGCTTGTCAAAAGTGCGTCTGAGGATATGCTTGTCATGAAATGCCTTGGTGCGCTCCTTGCAATCGCGCAGTCCCTCATAGGCGTCCAGGCGCAGCTCTTCTAGTTCGTTCAGCTCAAATGCGCGCTCCCTTCCTGCCTCATCCAAGTTCAGGTTGCAAATGCGTAAGGCCCAATATGCCTTGTGCTCGAGCTCTACTGGCAGGTGGCATGCTTTCCCATAGACCAGCCGAAATGGTGAGGTCCCAATGGGCGTCTTATGCGTAGTGCGGTATGCCCACAGCGCATCATCAAGGCGCTGGCTCCAATCTTTGCGCGATGGTCTCACAGTCTTTTCTAAGATGCGCTTGATCTCCCTGTTAGAAACTTCGGCCTGCCCATTCGTCTGCGGATGGTAAGCGGTGGACGTCTTGTGGCGCACCCCATAGTGCTTGAAAACTTGCGCCACGACCCTGTTGCAAAAGTGTGTCCCCTGGTCGCTGATTACTGCCTTAGGCACTCCGTACCTGCAAAATATGTTAGTTCTGAGAAAATCAGCGACAGTCTTACCATCATCCTTCCGCGTAGCCTTAGCTTCAACCCATTTGGAGACATAGTCTACTGCCACCAATATGTACTCGTAATCTGCAGATGGGGGAAATGGCCCCATGAAGTCGATTCCCCAAACATCGAACACTTCATCCACCAGAATCGGGGTCTACGGCATCTCATTGCGCGCGGAAATTCCTCCTGTGCGCTGGCACCTGTCACAATTCCTGCAGTGATTATAGGCGTCTCTAAACAGGTGCGGCCAATAGAATCCGCAGTCCAGGACCTTTCTGCTCGTGCGCTTGGGACCGAAGTGTCCTCCGCATGCGTGCGCATGACAAAACATCAAAACAGAATTAATTTCGTGGTCAGGCACGCAACGCCTCAATATCTGATCTGGTCCTATTCTAAGCATGTAAGGATCATCCCAAAGGTAATGCTTGGACTCATGTTTTAATCGCATGCACTGAGTTTTATTGAAATGCGGAGGAAACGTACCTGTGACCAGGTAATTTGCGATGTGCGCATACCATGGTACCTTACCTGTCAGCGCCATCAGATGCTCGTCAGGGAATGTTTCCGTGATCTGCCCTGGTTCCTCCTCTTTCATGATCCTGCTCAGGTGATCAGCAACTGTATTCTCCGTGCCCTTCTTGTCTTTGATCTCCAAGTCAAATTCCTGCAGTAAGAGCACCCAGCGCATCAGGCGCGGCTTGGTTTCCTTCTTGGACATGAGGTAGCGGATAGCTGCGTGGTCAGTGTAGATGATGACTCTTGCGCCTAGAACATATGCTCGGAACTTCTCCAGCGCAAATACAATTGCCAGAAGCTCCTTCTCCGTGGTGGTGTAGTTCCTCTGCGCAGAGTCCAGTGTGCGCGATGCATAGTAAACGACATGCGGCTTCTTGTCTATGCGCTGCCCCAAGACTGCACCCACTGCATAATCACTTGCGTCGCACATCAGCTCAAATGGCAGGTTCCAGTCTGGTGCACGCATTACTGGCGCACTGGTCAGCGCTTCTTTCAGCTTATCAAACGCAGCCCTGCACTCATCAGTAAAGTCGAAGCACACATCTTTTTGCAAAAGGTTAGACAGGGGTATGCAAATTTTAGAGAAATCTTTGATAAAACGCCTGTAGAACCCAGCATGCCCTAAGAATGATTTCACGTCGCGCACGTTGGTGGCATAAGGTAGATTAGAAATAAGATCTATCTTAGCTTTGTCTACCTTGATCCCCTCCTCTGAAATGATATGACCTAGTACTACTCCGTGCGTTATCATGAAATGACATTTTTCGTAATTTAGCACTAAGTTCTAAGAGATGCAGCGCGCTAAGACTTTATCTAGATGGGTTAAACATGCATCAAAGGTACTTCCATATACGGTAAAATCATCCATGAACACTTCTATGCATATACCAATCATATCAGAGAAAATGCTCATGACAAGGCGTTGGAACGTACCTGGCGCGTTGCACAGCCCAAAAGACATGCGCCGAAACGCAAACGTACCGAACGGGCAAGTAAATGTGGTCTTCTCTTGATCTTCCGCGGCTATGGGTATCTGGTTGTACCCTGAATATCCGTCCAAGAAACAAAAATAAGGCTTACCTGCTAAGCGATCCAGCATCTGATCCATGAAGGGTAGCGGGAAGTGGTCCTTGCGCGTTACTGCGTTCAGCTTTCTGTAGTCGATGCACATGCGCCAGCCAGTTTGTATGCGCTTGGGAACTAGCTGGCCTGCGCATTTTGTTCCACTGTGATTCCTCCTTTCTTTGGCACAACATGCACCGGACTGACCCATTTGCTGTCCGAGATCGGGTAAATGACCCCTGCGTCAAGCAATTTCAGGACTTCCTTTTGCACTACCTCCATCATATTTGGATTCAACCTGCGCTGAGCCTCCCTGGATGGTTTGGCACCATCTTCCAATAGAATCCTATGCATGCACACGTCTGGGCTCACTCCGCGCAGATCAGCAAGTGTCCATCCTATGGCGCGCTGATGCTTGCGCAGTACCTGCTGTAAGCGCGCCTCCTGCTCCTCTTCTAATCATTTCTTTATGATCACTGGCAGGGTGTCCTCATCTCGCAAGAAAATATATTTGAGGTGCTCTGGGAGTTGCTTCAGTTCGATCTTGGGTGCCTGTTCAATAGAGGGCAAGATTTTGTTAGCGGTGCAAATATGAACTATATCACATACCTGTGTGGGTGCTGGTTCAGCACTGCTCAGATCCTCCTCTTGCTCCTCCAGCTCTGCCTGTGTCAGTAGCTCTGGTCCTACGGTTGCGCTCGCACATTGCGCTTCTGTGACTAAATCGTCAATGCTGTCCATTTCGTGCACTGTAGCGTCCTCATGTGGATGCTGCATCCCCTTGAATATGTTGAAATGGATTTCTTCGCCATCTACCTCCATGGAGAGCGTGCCCCTCCACACGTCTATCTTTGTGCGCGCGGTCATCAGAAACGGTCTGCCTAGGAGGATTTGCGCACCGCTGGCGCTTGATTCACCCTCCATTTCTAGCACATAAAAATCTGCTGGGAACACCAGCTCTCCTACTCGAACTAGGACGTCTTCTATCATGCCTGCAGGTTGTTTGCACGATCTATCTGCTAGCTGAATGGTGAGACCTGCAGGCTTTAGTGGTCCAAGGCGCAGTGTCGTATATAGGGAATAAGGTAGCAAATTGATGGATGCGCCTAAATCGATCATGCAATTACTTACTGTGGTCTTACCTAGTGTGCATGGAATAGTAAATATACCTGGATCTCGGCACTTAGGTGGTACCTTTTGTTGCACGATCGCTGAGGCCTGCGCATTAAGCATTACCTGTGCGCACTTGCCTTTCCGTCGCTTGTTTGTGCACAGCTCCTTCAAAAACTTTGCATACCTGGGAATCTGTCGAATAGCTTCTATAAGGGGAATGTTGATTTCCACCTTGCTGAACAACTCATAAAGCTCCTTGTCCAGCGCTTCCTTTCTAGCCAATGGTGCCTGCACAGGGAAAGGTGCAGGTATGTTAGTACGATTTATGTCCTTGTTTCTTGACTGAGACGTACCTGGCGTGTTGCCCTGCTGGTTTGTGGCTGGCGCTTCTGGTTGCGCATCTTGCTCTGGTTGCGCATTCTGATCTGCTGGATCCGGGACTTGCGCAACTGGTTGCGCGGGCGCCTGCGCGGTCTGCTCTGTTCCTACTGTGCGCCCAGTCCTCAGTGTCACTGCATTGACTCCTCCTTTAGGATTCTGAATCACTTGCGAAGGCAGGTTGCCATCGCTCTTCTTCAGCTCATATACTGTGGTCGCAATTTGTGATAGTTGCTTTTCAATGGACTCGAACCGTTTATCATATTTCTTGTCATTTTTGCGCACTGTGTCTGCTAGCTGCCCCACGATATCTTCTAAAGATCGCCTCGGTTGCTGGTTGTTATGCGCTGGTGCGTCATTGCGGCGATGCGGTGGATTGTAAGGCGCAGCTTGTTGCGTCTGCTGTGGCGCGCGCTGATCTGTGGACTGCCTCTGGAAATTGTTCTCTTCCCTCCATCTGAATCCATTTGCGGCAAGCCCAAAGCGCGGCTGATTCTGCCTCTGCGGTCCTCTGTTGTCCCATCCTCCAAGAGCGTTGACATCTCCAGATTCTTCAAAAAGTGACATCTGTCTTGTGCTCGGTGGACCTGCAGAATTCACATACCTTTGGCGCAACTGGTTGTGCGCTCTGCGCACTCATCAATTTCTGCAGCATGGCCTTCATTTCCTTGATCTCAGCGCTTGCTTCTACCTGATGCACAGAACGAGCACGACTATTTTCAAGCGTTAGTTGATGTCTTACCTGCCCAGCAGAGTCTTCTATCAGCTGCCACGCATCCTCTGGGTACATGTTGCAAATATCCCCTCCTGCGCATGCATTCAGTAGTCGCAGCTCCATGGGCAGCAGTCCATTCAGAAAGTTCTCTATCAGCACATTCTGGGGCAGGCCGTGATTGTAACAGTTGGCCTCCAGCTCCCTGAAACGCTCGTAATATTCTGACAGAGACTCCCCTGCGCTCTGCCTTGGCGCGGCCAGTTCCCTTCTGAGCAGCGCAATCTTTGCTGCTGGATAGAATTTATCTAGGAATTTCTTCTGCAGCTGCTCCCATGTGTGAATGGATTCTGCGGGTAAATTCATCAACCAATGTCTGGCTGTATCACACAATGAAAATGGGAATGCCTTCATTTTCAGCGCTTCGTCACTTTCCCCTTCGGTCTTCATGTTTTCGCAAATGACTAGGAACTCTCGCACATGCTGGACTGGATTTTCATTGTTCATCCCGTGGAACTTGGGCATGTGATGGATGAGCGAGCTTCTTAGTTCAAAATGTCCGCCTGGCGGAAGCACGATGCACCATGGCTGGTTAACAGTGATTGGGGCTGACATCTCGCGCACTGTTCTGCGTCGCGCGGCCTGTTGCGCGGGTGGCGCATGATAAACTTCAGCGGCCCTCCTGGCTTCAACCTCGCGCTGCACTTCTTCTCTGAACAGGGCTGCGTGGTTATGTGCCCTTGCTTCCTCTGGGGTTCTATCCCCTAGGTTGTCTCCTACGACACTGTTATCCTCCATGACCTGTTCTGAATCTCAAAGAAAATGAAATTAAAAGATAACTAATGCTGCTGCGTCTGTCAGTGCGCAACTAGAATCTGCGCAGCGCAACTGTTTCAAGGTTGTGCGGGCTAATGGTGATTGCGCGCTGTCGGAAACAACAACGAAAACAAAACAAACTGAAATAACTAATTACTAAAAAGGAAAAACGTGAACTAACTAAAACTTAGCTGTGTTGCTCCCCGGCAACGGCGCCAAAATTTGATCGCGCGTCGTTGTGCGCGTTAAATATAATCCTTCCTCTTCCACTCAGTACAGCGGTTAAGTAAGGGTCGATCTCCACAGGGAGCAAATAGTAACTTTTTAGCTAGCAACCTACACTTACGAAAATGGGGGGGGGGGGGGGGGGGGGTTGTGTGAGTGATTGAAATGCGCGATGCGCAAGTGAACAGTAACTAGTGTAACGCAAGAAATTTGCACTAGACGTGCGCAAGCAGTAGAGATTAAATACTATGGTTATGAGAAGTATTGGGCAGACAATCCTCTATGAATGCATTCTTTATCTTCGACTCTAAACGTCTATAGTTTTCGGTTTACTTGGGTTAGTGTCCGGTCAAGGCTTTCTAACACATGCGCATGTTCCGTTCAAGGTTCCTGTGCTATTAATCCTTAGAACATAGACTAAAACAGCTGCGAATCCGTTCAAAGTAGCAACTGATCACCCTAGCTCGTTACTCCTAGTTGTCACCGTAAAGCTATCAGCTAGTTTAACATATGACAAGCAAGCAATACAAGTAAGATTGCGGTTCAAGGCTTCCCCTACTCATGCAACTGGCTGTCTCCGTATGCACAGGATTAATACAAGTAAGTAAACTACGCATTAAGCTCAAGTCTCAAAGAAAATACATCATAGATTCATGCCCGACCAACACTAAGAGTTTAGCTAGACATGCTAGTGATAAACATCATAGAATAGTAAATAATGACTAATGTGTCTGAGAAAACAGTAGCAAACAGTGCGTGCAGCTTGTCTTCTCGGCTGGCGCAGTCGGCTGGCGCAAGTCCTCTTCAACAAGTCCGTGTGTTTTCCAGTTCTGCTGCGCAGTGCCTCTTGGTGATCTCTGATGCGTCTCCAGAAAGTCTCTTGCTCATCCCCCGTTGCCCTAGCCTTCCTCTTGTTTATATACTGCTTGGGAAGCTCACTTTTGGCAACTACCAAATCTGGTCACGTCAAGATTAGGCAGTACTGGACTCTGCGCCTGGCGCACGGCATCGGCTAGCGCATGGGCTAGCGCACCTCTGCTGACTCTCGCCAACTTCTCTCCTGTTTGTGCTGCTAGCTCCGCAGGCGGATCTTTCACTCCTAGAACGCTGCCTGTTAGCGCGTATCCGACTCAAGGACTCGTTTTGCCCTGTAATACAAAAACACTAGAAACGAGTAATCTTGCTCATAAAATATTGCAAACAAGCATAGGGTTATGATCTAAATAATGCGTACAAATAGCCTCTATCATTCTTTAAGAAGGAAGGCATTGCACATCAATTTTCTTGACCACTAACCCCGCAGCAGAATGGAGTTGTTGAATGGAAAAATCGATCAACTGTGGATATGGGGAGGACGTTGCGGGCCAAAGATGTAGCTCTGCACTTCTGGCCAGAGGCTCTTAGCACGGCTTGTCACATACTTAACCGTGTAACACTGCGGGAGAGTACTAACAAAATGTGCTATGAGATCTGGAACGATAAGAAGGACTGTGAAATATTTTCCTGTATTTGATACTACGTGCTATATCTTAGATTACAGAGAGTATAAGCAGAAGCTGGATGCTAGAAGTGATGAAGGAATTTTCCTAGAATATTCCCGTAATATTCGTGCTTACAGAGTCTACAATCGGAGGACAAAGACTATTATGGAGTCGTCAAATGTTGTAATAAATGATGGAGAGCTTAATACCACCGACGATGCAGAAGGATGGATTCCACAGATTGCTGATGAAGATCCAGTAAGTGATACTGAGGTCCCAGTAGAGGATGATATAACAAACGCTGAATCACAGACACCTGTTGCAGAGGAACATGCTGAGGAAAGTGTTGATCCAGCAGAGGAGATCGAGATGATTCCTTCACGTCATGTTCAGAAACATCATCCCTTGACCAATGTCATTGGAAGTTCAAGTGGGAGTATGGTCAATAGAGGGATTGAGAAGAAGTACAGAGAGATGATTCGCTTCGCTTGCTTTGTATCTACCATCAAACCCAACCTGGTATAGGATGCCATAGCAGATGAGTACTGGGTTGTGGCTATTCAGGAGGAACTGGTAGAGTTTGTCAGGAATGATTTCTGGGAACTGGTTCCACGACCAGCTGATATGAACGTGATTGGCACAAAATGGGTGCTAAAAAATAAGACTGATGAAATGGGGAACATCACCAGGAATAAAGCAAGATTGGTGGCACAAGGTTACTCACAGATTGATGGGTTAACTTTGAGGAAACTTTCGCACCAGTTGCTCGCTTAGAAGCTGTTAGAATCTTGATGGCCTTAGCTTGCTCCTTCGATTTCACATTGCATCAGATGGATTTGAAGTGTGTTTTTTTAAACTGAGTGTTGCAGGAAGAGGTATATCTAGCACAATCTAAAGGCTTTGTTGATACACATCAGCCAGATCACGTGTACTGTTTAAAGAAAGCATTGTACGGCCTAACATGTTTTGTGCAAAGAGTTGTTCAAGTAAGTTAGAAATATGCGTAGAATAGTTAGATATTAAAACTGCAGAACTGAAATCAAAAGATGCTAGGCAAGATGTTCTAGCAAGTGATGAAGTGCGCACTGGCTGTAAACCAAAGGTGAATATTCTTTGTAATCAGCAGATTCCGAGAGAATCTAGAGCATGGAGCATATCTCCGAGATCACTGGAGTCATGGCTGGATAAAGACCCAGAATATCTTCAACAACATTTTGGATATGCAATTTTTTAGTTTGACAACAAGATGAAGATAAGATCAACAAATATTCAAATATATTCTTTTTGAATATTTTTTGAGATCTTTAAGAGATTGGCAAAGTGCTTTAAAAGAAGAGCGAACGAAGATGAAGATGAAGATCAACGAACCTAACGAACATTCAAGCAGCTCTTTTGCATTATAGAAATATACAAGAGAGGGCGAGGTTAAGTGATTGAGTATACCCATCAGAGATTAGAGCAAAGTTATCACTCAAGCACGAGAACCGGGAGTATCTGCCGAAGCAATACACTCCATAAACCCTGTTGCAAAAAAGATCTGTCCAGCTATTTGGGAGGACGTTTAGTGGATAAGTAGCTATTCGGGAGAACGAATCGGCTGTGACAAGCTATAGAGAGGGATCTCTACACTAAGGGGAGCTTAGTGCGAATCCAAGCGATTCTGTGGTAGAATGACTTGAAGAGGGAGTCTTACAAGTTTGTACTACATTGTCCAATTGTTAATAGTGGATTGTTGCTTGTTGGGGTTTGGAGAACCCCCCACATCACTGACACATTGTCCCGAAGTGGGTTACCAAATCCATGCTTCTCGTTTTTACTTTACAGTAGTTTCTTTTCACAAAAAATAGTCAAAATATTCCTAACGGGTATCCTCAGCAGTTGTCATAACAACAACTGGGACAAGTTCTATCTTTTGTACTAGAACTATAGATTACATCCTCATTATGCCACGGGTGCTCTACCTCTTTGGATAATCCGGTTGCTTCAGCAACCTGCTCAGGTTCAGCTCTTCTGATCATCAGTTTCTTTTGTATAGCAACCTTTGGAGCATCTCATTATGCTTTGTTCATCCTTCATGTTGGCAGTAGATGGCAGCAACGCTCTCCCGGATCTCACTCTCTGTGTCGAGTGATGGGCTCCGATACCAATTGAAATTCTGCTGCGTTGCTGATCGCGGGTCGTTGTGCGCGTCAAATTAATTCCTTCCTCTTCCACTTAGTACAGCGGTTAAGTCGGGGTCGAATCCACAAGGAAGCAGTAGATTAGCTTTAACTAGTATCCTGCACTTACGAAAACTGGGGGTGTGAGTGATTGGGGTTTTGCGCGATGCGCGAGTAAACAGTAGTGAACGCAGGAATTGCACTAGACGTGCGCAGGCAGTAGAGATTAAGTACTATGACTATGAGAAGTATCGGCGCAGACAATCCTCTATGAGTGTATTCCCTATCATCGACTCTAAATGTCTATAGTTTGGTTTGCTAATGTTAGTGTCCGATCAAGGCTTCCTAACATGTGCGCATGTTCCGATCAAAGTTCATGTGCTATTAATTCTTGAACTAGACTAAACAACTACGAATCCGATCAAGGTAGTAATTGCTTATCCTAGCGCGTTACTCCTTGTTGGCACCGTCAGGCTATTCAACTAGTTTAACATACAACAACAAGTAACAAGAGTAAGATTGCGGTTCAAGGCTTCCCCTACTCGTGTAACAAGCTGCCAACAATGTGCACAGAATTAATATAAGCAAACAAGCTATGCGTTAAGCGCAAGTCTCAAAGGAAATACTCATAGATTCATGCCCAACCGATACTAAGAGTTTAGCTAGACATGCTACTAGTATTTTTTTTTTTTTTTTTTTTTTTTTTTAATAGGAATCTTATAGATAGAAGGCCCTAACAGCCAGGGCCATGGCGCTAAAACAGAAGGCTGCAAACGCAGCAAAGACCAACCAACTAAAAAAAACAAACAACTAACAAAACCAGCAAAGACCATCCAACCAAGACCTAAAAGGACTCTACCAAAGCTGAGAAAAATCTGATAAGGAGCAAAAGCAGGGCCTCCAAAAAAGGGTAGGAGCAGCCTGCTACTAACCAAGAAAAGGGAGCTAAGCTCAGCAGAACAAAATAGCTAGCAACAAAACAAGACTACTCTATCCAGCAAAAGAGGATCTGAGAAGGGATCCTTGAACAGCAATGAGTTGCTCTCTGACATAGCAAGGCTGGGGCTTCGAGTCATTAGCTATAGCCAGCTTGACTGCCCGGGGCAACGCCGCAAAACTGGTAGTGAAGAGCTCTGTAAGAGAGGAGCAGCAAAGGACCTCTGCTGGGCGATTGATAGAGAGGCTAACGCTGAAAACATCTATGTCCTTAAGCTTTTTAGACAGCACCCTTTTAATCTGGAAAAACCTCCAATCCACCAAGGAGTTATGACTGAGAGAGTGCACCTCCGGATGAGAAATACGAATACATTTCAAGATCAGTCTCCGATGATGCAGTTCACAAATAATCTGCATCAGACTCTGCATAAAATTCTTACGCGCCGCTACAATCTTGACGGCAGCAACAAAGTGACCATTTCTATCCCTAACTACAGCAGCCATGCGAGAATTAGCAACATCAGCAACAATAGCAATGTTACAGGTGTTACCTTTAATATTAGGCTGCCAAGGAATCCAATAAATTCTGTCTGACTTGATCGCTGGGGGATTAACATGAAGAGTTTTACAGACTGTAATAGACAGGGGATCTTGGCCGCAAGGAGCCTTGATGCTATTAGAAAGAGAGGCGGCCCATCTGAGAATATTACATTTTCCAAAGGAGATGGCCTGATCATCAAACACAATCTGATTTCTGATCTTCCAAATGTCCCACAGGCAGCAGCTCAATAAACCAAATCCCAAGCAGTCCCTGAAAGAATTAAAATCAGCCAAGATGGCCCAATCATAAAAAAGCTGGTGAAAGGAGGACGGCCTGCTTTTCCTAAAAAGCGGACACAGAAAATTCAGGACCATACTAGCTTTGTCACTATGAAGAAACAAGTGTTCCGTGGATTCCTCCCTAGAAACGCTACAGCAAACACATTTACTGGCCAATTGGAATCCAGTCTTGATAATGTTTTCATTGGTAGGAAGAGCCGAGTGAAGAACCCTCCAAAGGAAGCAGGACACTTTCAAAGGAATAAACTTGCTCCAAACAGCTTCAAATTTTCCTATACTAGGCTGAGAGAAGGTAAAGCTTTTTAGGAAGTTAGCTGTAGTAACTTTACCACTAGGATCCCCTTCCCACACTAGCTTGTCCGGACTGTCATCTGAAAAATCCCCTTCAATGGAATTAAAAATGCGAGGATTCACATTATCAAGGAGAGACCTTCTAAAAACTGAATTATTCAACACCTCTTTGATTTGCAGATCCCTTAATCTCGAAGGACAACTCATAGCAATTCCTTTGCAAAAATCTAAAGCAGGGATTTTACCATTACCAAGGATCCAGCGGCAGTTCAGGGAAATACTAGTAATGAAAGGAGATATAGTTTTCCATAAACTAGAGCCTCTCCCTCCAATAGCAAATCTGCTCCTAGCATGAGTAGCCCACAAGGAGGAATTAACCAAGAAGTTCCAAGCCAATTTCGCATGCAACGCTGTCATAACATGTTTTAGAATTTTGATCCCCAATCCACCGGCAGAAGTAGGCTGGCATACAACTCCCCAATTGACCCAATGATGGCGAGATTCGTTCCCGGCATCCCACAGAAAATTCCGTATAACCTTATCTATAACCCTCAAAATACCTTTAGGGATAGGGATAACTGACATACAATGTAAGGGGATAGACTGAAGGACAGCTTTAATTAAGGTGATCCTTCCAGCCATGGATAAAAAGGCTTTCATCCATCCTAAGAGCCTTCCTTTAATTCCATCAACTAGCCCTTGAAAGAAGGAAATTCTGGGTCTCCCTGGAAATAAAGGGGCTCCCAGATATTTGACAGGGAAAGAACTCAGGAGAAAACCAGAAAGATTCAGCAAATAAGCTTTCCTCGCAAGATTAACATGTTTGGAGAAAAAGATCTGACATTTCCTTGTGTTTAGCAGCTGTCCCGAATTAAAACAGAAAGATCTTAATACCTCCAGAACTTTTGAAAAGGAAGACTTCCCTCCATTGGTGAAGACCAAGACATCATCCGCATAAAGTATATGATTAATATCCACAGCTTGAAGAGAAGACCAATAGGGCATAACTCCACCCCCTGCTCTGCCAGCCAGCTTTAATCTACTGGACAAAAAATCCATAGCTAACACAAACAGGCTAGAGGATAGAGGGTCCCCCTGCCTCAGCCCCCTATTGGATTTGAAATGGCCGAAGGATTTCCCTTTAATTCGGATGGAGTACCAACAGTTGCTAATGTTCCGATAAACTAGATCACACCATTGCTCATCGAACCCAAGTGCCTTCATACCACGGAGAAGAAAAACCCAAGAAACTCTATCATAAGCCTTCGCCATATCTATCTTGATCAGCACATTGCCCCCGTGGACTTTTTTATGAATATCTGAAACTAGATCGTGAGCTAGAGCTATGCTGTGGTGAATAGACCTCCCAGGAATAAAACCAGATTGTTCCGGGCTTATAATTCTATCCAGCAGCGGGCGGATCCTATCATTGAGGATCTTAGAGATGATCTTGTGAAAGAAGTTGCACAAACTGACTGGTCTTAGTTGATCTAGAGAGGTGGCATTCTTTACCTTTGGGACTAGAATAAGGACTGTAGCGGACAAACAGTTGGGAAGGCTGACTCCCTTGAAAAATAACTGAATAGCCTCAATAATGTCCTCCCTAATAATATTCCAGCAGGACCTAAAAAAAACTCCGGTGAACCCATCTGGTCCAGGAGCACTATTCTCCGGAAGATTGGTCACAGCAAGCCAGATTTCATCAGCTTCAGGAATGGCCCTCAGAGAAACATTATCTGAGGGGGAGATTTTAGCCCGAATATTGTCAAAATAATTCCTATCAGGTAAGGCAGAAAATTCCCCTAGTAAATCCCGGAAGAAATCAGTAGCCATAGAACCTATTTCATCCCGATCATCTGAAACAGAACCAGAGGGAAGGGTAACTTTGAAATTATTGGCAGTTCTGCGAGCCTTGATGGCTGCATGAAAAAGCCCTGTATTCCTATCCCCATCCTGAAGCCAACCCAGATGAGATTTAGCATTGAGAAAAGCCTGCCGATCATCAAGAGCTGTTTGCAATCGCTTCTGAATTTGAACGAGGTCTTCTTCCTTCTCCAAATTGCATTGATTCTGAAGCAAGGCCTCGGTAGCTTCAACTTGTTTACTAAGATCACAAATTTTCTGATTGAAGTCCCCAAAGACATTCCAGTTCCATAAACGAAGCTCACTTCTCAGTCTTTTGAGTTTAGCGTGACAATTAAAAAAAGGATTGACATGAGCTCGATCATTCCAGGATCTCTGAACAAATTCCTGTAGATCAGCATGCTTGATCCAAGCCGGATTAAAGCTAAAGAAGCTTTGTATATGATCTTTTTTGATAAAAGAAATCAGCAGGGGGCAGTGATCAGAGTGAATACGGGGAAGATGTACCACTTTCAGTTCCGGAAACCGAGCTGTAGCAAAACCATTAATGAGCACCCTATCCAGCCTCATCCAGATACAACTCAATCCCGCTTGATTATTGCTCCAAGTGAACTTATTCCCAGTGAAACCTACATCCGATAAACCGCTCCCAATTATGAAACTATTAAAGTCTGAAGAAGACTTATTACCGAATTTTTGACCACCGATTTTTTCATCTTCAGAAGTCACCGCATTAAAATCTCCCATCAGAATCCAAGGCTCCGAAATGAAGGCAGATTCCTCATCAAGAAGCTTCCATAAAGAAACTCTGTCATTAACTTTATAGGAAGCATAGACCACCGTACAAAAGGACTTAATACCGGACGCAGGGAGGAAAACTTCACAAGAAAGATGCTGAGAGCTGATATTAACCACGGTAACATCTAAAAAATCCTTCCAGAAAATCCAAATGTGTCTATTGGTAGGATTGCCCTGCAAAAACCTAGAAAACCCAAGCTTCCGAGCAATGGACACTATTTTTTTTCCTTGCAACTTAGGTTCAAGAATAGCACAAAAAGAAATATCATGCTTGGAGATTAAACTTTTAAGAAAACAGATAGTACCTCTATTTGCGATTCCTCTCACATTCCAGCAAAGACCTTTAAACATTAAGACACATTGGAAAGACAGTGCTTGCTGCCCGGAATGATACAATCTATAATAGCCTCCGAAAGCCTTCTTTCCAATCTACCACTACCAGGGCTTCTTGTGCTCCCCGCCTTATCACGGATATTTTTATAATGTTGAAGGGACCCTGGATGAACGAGCACCCCTAATTCCTCATTAAAAAAAATCTTGTTAGGACTCTGCTTCTTAAGACGAAGCTCAGCACCTGAGAGAACGTTCGGAATATTTTTAGCCAAAACCCCATCGCTGACAGCCTCAGTCCTCCCAACAACCAGGCAGCTAGAGGCTAACTCAGTGCACGCCCCCTCATATAGAGAGACAGAAGCAACCCCAATGCTGGCATCCTTGCTCTGACACGGAAATTCTCCGCCGCTAACCAGTGAGGAATCAGGATCAGAAAGGACTGTCTCTTTAAGAGTGATCAAAGGATCGCCATCCAATCCCTTAAAAGTAGAAAGAGGGCCCTTCCCTTTCCTAGACTTTTTTGATCCTACCCTATTCCAGACAGATTCTACTAAACCTATAGAATTATTCCCAGTGATAATGCCCTGGTCTGTCAAATCCTCTTTGTTCTGAAAGCCCTTTAAAGGACCCGCAACTTTGGACTTAAGAGGGTCAATGACCTGTAAGACTTTCCGACAAGAATCAACCTTGTGCCCATGGACTCTACATTTGCTACAGTAGGCAATTTTAGTCTCCACTAAGATAGCTTGCCAGAAGCCCTGGTTATCCGGCATTGAAATCCAAACAGAGTCCGGAATAGCCTGAGTGACGTCTAACTCCACACACGCCCGAGCAAACTTAACCGAAACACAAGCCTTTGTTCTATCGTCCACTGCTACAAAATAACCAAAAGTGGATACTATGGCTTCAATGAAAGCACTATCATAAAGAGGCAGCGGTAGGTTGGGGAGCCTAACCCAAACTGAAGTGGTCGAAGATTCTCTCTTAGGGTTATAATCAGCCGTCCACCGAAATAAGCGATAGAAAGCGTGACCAACCTTATTCTGGGAGGAAGATAAAGCATTCCTGATATCAGCTTCTGAGTCCAGAATGATAAGAACATGTCTCGAGTCCCAAATTTCACTAATAGTAGCTCGACCTGAGATAGTCCAGCTGGTCTGGAAAGCTTTTTGGATCTCCCCGAGGCTAGGACGGCCAACTGTGAATTTAGCAATGAGGGAGAAGTCAAACCTCTTTGCTCCAGCCCCAATTTCCGACCCAGTGAACCCAATGGAAGGACGACCATCCTTCAGCCCAACCTGTCTGGAAGGAAGGGAGATGGGGCTGAATCTCGGTTTCAAGAGGGGCCTCGCCAAGGCCACCGAGGCCACCGAGGCAGCATAAGAAGGAGCCGGAAGCTTAGCCTTCGAACCAGCGGCACTGCCAGATCCGGAAGAGCCAGGAGGCTCCGATAGGTCCTGAGAGGCCGAGCCCATATCGGGCTGGCACCGAGGGATCCCTAGAAACCACGAGGAGAATTACCCAGAAATGGTCCCTAGAAACGAGCTCCTCGAGCCCTAGAAACGACGAGCTCCACGAGCCCTAGAACGAAGCTTTCTCTCTCCTAAGCTTTCTCTCTCCTACTTTGACACCAAAGACATGTATCCTCTAAGGCCTGCTCATCCCTACGGTTTGCAAGAGCTTGTGTAGAACTGGATGTTACCCAACCAATCCCGTCGGAAGTATGGGTTACAATGGAGAATGCAGGCGGATATTGGCAGCAGATTCAGGTTGAGAGTAAACTAGCTTATTGCGCTGAGACATGCTACTAGTAAACATCATAGAAACAGTAAATAATAACTAAAGTGTCCAAGAAAACAATAGCAAACAGTGCGTGCAGATTGCAGTCTCGGCTGGCGCAGTCGGCTAGCGCAGGTCCTCTGAACAAGCTCGTGTGTTTTTCAGTTCTGTCGCTCTCTCTCTGAATTATGGTATCCGCCTCTCTTTTTTGTGATCCTCTCAAACCCTAGACTTCCTTTTCTTTATATACTGCTCAGAAGCTCATTCTTGGCAACTTCCAAATCTGGTGGTGTCAGGATTTGGAAATACCATCATCTGCGCATGGCGCACGGCATTGGTTAGCGCACCGTGGTCAACTCTGCCAATTCTTCTGTTTGCGCCGCTGGCTCCGCAGGCTTGTGTGATGCGCGTCCTAAACGCTGCCTGTTAGCGCGTATCCGACTTAGGCCCTCGTTTTGCCCTGAAATACAAAAACACTGGAAACCTGTAATCTTGTACACAAAATAATGCAAACAAGCATAGGGTTAGGATCTAAATAATGTGTATAAATAGGCTCTATCAGTTGCTGATCACAAGTTACAACACCAGGAGTTATTACTTCTGCTTAAGCACTCTCTGTATCTTTCTGCGGAAAATATTATGTGAAACATAAGAAAGACACAAGGGATTTGTTCACCCAGTTAAACAACTTGCCTACGTCTGGGGAGGATCACACTCCAATCCTCAAGATTTCACTATCTTAGTTCGAAGTACAAAGGACTCACACCTCTACTTCTCACCTAGCCAAAATCTTACTCTCGGTCTAATCACCTAGACTAGCTAGTAGTTTGATCACACAGACTCTCTTTGTGCTACCTACACATTTCCAGTAAATGATAGCTACAGACCTGACACTCAGACTTAGCCTACTCTATCACAATGTGCAGTACACTGAATACTGAAGCACACTCTTCATCAGAGTTGCTGTAACTTTAGATTGTACCTTAGATTCTCCGAGCTCTCCCACCTGCTTCAATCTTACTTTCGCGAGTTCACATGACTCCAGCGATGCTTCCCCTTGATCAATGACCTCCTGTCAATATCCAGGAACTCAACCTTGATCTCCGATCGTCCGTGCTTACCTCATCGCGATGATTCTTCATCGGCTTATGTACTTGATCTTCAACGAGCCTCTGCTCAAGTTGTACCTGCTGATCGAGCTTCAATTAGACTCTCCCAATTATGATCTCTCTCCACTTCATCCGTGACATCACACTCTAGAGCTTTGCTTACCGCTCTTTTTTTCTTTGCGTGTGTGTGTACCTGCCTCTACCTTCCTCTTGTAGCTTTTCAGGTCGCCCGGGATGGAAACCTTGTTGCCATCATTATCAGAATCTTCTCCTAGATTCTTGCAAGGTTGTTGGAGATTCTGTTGCCTAATATGGACTTTAGGATCCTTATCTTTTTTTCAACTATGTGTTGGCGATTGCTGAGCTATGGATGATGTTTGCACGTCCCCTGGTCATCCATGATGCTTGTCGTGCCTTGCCGAAGTCTCTTCGTGCATCTCCAAGATGATCGGATATTCTGCTCTAGCTCTGGGTCATCAGGGATGTTGAAGCAGACTCTGTCTCTTCGTTGCTATTATGCTCTAGCTCTGGATCATCACGGAGTGCTGAAGCAGACTCTATCTCTTCATCGCTGTCTCTTGCCCACTCTTCAAATAGTGTCTCAGCTTCAGATCTTCAAGGATTGCTGAAGCAGACTCTGGCTCTTTGTTATTGTTGTTTTGTCAGTCTTCAGATTATGCTCCAGTCACCAATCTTTAGGGAGTGCTTCAGCAATCTCTTTTGTCAAGGGTGCCATATCCTCAACAAAATTAATTACTTACACCCAAAATTGTGATGCTCCCTCTCGGCCAACCCTTTGTGTTATTCCCTCTTTTATAATTGCGAGGAGAAATATGTTGTATTCCAATGTTTGAAATAATCCCTAACATATCATCCTAAATTAAATCAATCAGAAGATTAAACCATATAAGTCTAAAACAGAATCAATCAGTTCAATCGAATGGAACTGTCATATGAGTTGGACATTATCATATTGATAGGAATGACAAGCTAATTTGGTAAAATTCAAAACTTACCCCTTTCACCAATCCAATAGATCAAGGTTCAACTTAATCCCTGAAGAGAAGCTGATTAGGAAGGTACTCAGATCATGGCCCACAAGATTTGACATGAAAGTGACTGATTGAAGAAGCTCAAAATGTTAGACACATGAGGCTGGAAGAATTAATTGGTTCGCTCAAACAGTTTGAGATGAAGTTAGTCAAAGTAGATGCTTGATCGCGCGTCGTTGTACGCGTCAAATTAATCCTTCCTTCTCCACTTAGTACAGCGGCTAAGTCCGGGTCGATCCCACAAGGATCGTGCAGACTCGTTTTCGCTAGTAACCTATAACTTATGAAATTGAGGGTTATGGGTGATTGGGTTGCGCAGTGCGCGAATGAATAGTAGTGAAAGCAGAATTACACTATACGTGCGCAGGCAGTAGAAATTAAGTACTATAAATATGAAAAGTATCGGTAAAGACAATCCTCTATGAATGTATCCCTTATCATCGACTCTAAACATCTATAGTTCAGTTCTACTTAAGTTAGTGTCCGATCAAGGCTTCCTAACGTATGCGCATGTTCCGATCAAAGTCCATGAGCTATTAATTCTTGAAACTTGTCTAAGCAACTACGAATCCTATCACAGTAGTAGCCGATTATCCTAGTGTGTTACTCCTTGTTGTCACCATCAAGTTATCAACGAGTTTAACATACAATGACGAGCAGTTAGAATAAGATTGCGGTTCAAGGCTTCCCTTATTCGCACCACTAGTTATCACCCATGCGCATAGAATTAATATATGTAGACGAACTAAGCATTAAACACAAGTCTCAAAGGAAATACTTCATAGAATCATGCCCAACCGATACAAAGTGTTTAGCTACACATGCTAGAAGTAAACATCATAGAAATAATGAGTAAAACTAAAGCAGCCAAGGAAAAGTAGCAAGCCGGTGCACTCGCAGGTTGCTGTTTTCGGCTGGCGCAGGTGGTTCGCGCAGAATCTCGACGGCAGAATTTCTGGAGCTCGTGTATCTTCTGTCCTCTCTCAAACCCTAGCCTTCCTCCTCTTTATATACTGCTCTTGAAGCCCAAGGAATGCTCAGATTTGGCCCGTGAGAATCTTAGCTACTTCCCAAATCTAGGAGATTTTGTAGGGATAATGATATCAAAATTTAGAAACGCTGCTATCTTGGGCATGGCTCGCTGCGCACGTTGATTGCGCTACTTGCTTTGCGTAGTTGGTTTGCGCACTGCAGTCTGAATCAGCTATCTCCCATCTCCGTTTGCGCTGCTAGCTCCGCAGGTTGTGCATTGCGCTCCTTAAAAGCGCCTGTTAGCGTGCATCTGACTTATGCCCCTGTTTCATCCTGAAATACAAAAATACCGAAAACCAGTAATCTTGTACACAAAATAATGCAAACAAGCACTGGGTTAAGATCTAAATAGCGCATATAACTAGGCTCTATCAATGCTCCTCACAAAAACACTGATGTTGGCTTGAAGGCTGAAACAGATGAAAAGAAACCCTCAGCTGATGATCAACTGGGTCTGCTAGTAAAAAATCTCGAAAAGCTCTTGAAAAACATGGGAACAAGGTTAGGGCAGACCTCAACTTCTCGAAGACAATCCAGAAGAGGTCTGAGGAAAGTGATGAAGAAAATGTTATTGTGTTAGCTAGCGTATCCGCTTTTGAATCTGAAACAGCAATAAATGATGAGTTCAATTATGGGATTGATGTCTCAGATAGCGAAGAAGAAAATGACTATACTCACAACATGTTAGAAAATCTGCAAGACATTCTTCGCCAATGTGAGGATGCCCTGAAAGTAAACCAAACTTTAAATGACAGAGTCAACCATCTGGAAGAAGAGAGGGAGGAGTTTCTTGAGAGACTGTCAACACTCAGTAGACCAGTCATCCTACAGAAGAAAGGAGAAGCTGCCTTCAAGAACCCTGCTGCCAGTGTTCCTCCAACAATTGATCCTCAGAAAAATATACTGGATGAAATTCTGTCATATCAAAGATTTGGAGGAGGAAGAATGGGCCTGGGATATACAGGTGAGGAAACCTCTGGTGTAAACCAGTCTTTGTTAAGGCTATAGAAACAAAGAAAATCGAGGATAGTGAAGAGAAAGGTGGACTCTGCCAGAAACTGATGGAGGAAGAATTAACTGTCAATCTGAACCACTGTATCAACCTCCTGTATCAAATGCCCAGCTTCACAAAGGAGGCAATCCACAGCCCTGTGGAAAGGAGAAAGTTCCTCAACGAAAATATTTCAGCTTGCAGGATCCTCTGATGCACAGAAGAGTTACCAGGACCAGGGGTAACTTCAAAAGGAGGAAATCTAAGCTCAACGATCATTGTCAGATGTCCTGCACCTCAGCTTATCTTGGCAATACGATAAGAACTGAAATGGAGAGTCAAAATAATAGAGAAACCAGCTCACTGGGATGGAGCAAGCAAGAGAGTATCAAAGAAAACTCAGCTATGGAAACCCAAAAGCAACAAATTGAAAAACAAGGGGGTAGAAACTCTGAAACAGTGGAAGCTCAAATGTGAGAAGCGAACAGACCAGGATCTTGAGGGTCAGAAGAGGGGGAAATCAAGACAAACTCAAGTGTGGGTAAAGAAACAATTATCAGAGTCTCACAAGGATCCTCCCTACAAAGGTGTTATCCAGGATGTGTAGGAGTACCAGCTGCTGCCTGCTATAGCAACCTGATCTGACGAAGCTTGCTCAAATAATCTGGTTGCTAAAGATTGAGAGATGCACATGCAGGGCACGTGAGCCCAGAATCTCATATAAAAAGAAAAAAAACAGCGGGTAAAATCAAATTTTAGGGCTCATTCTGGTGAAGCTTCCCCCAAATCGCATACGCACATCAACCTGTCTCTTCTGCTCGAACTCCTCCAGCTTTTCTGACAATGGTGAAGACTCGCGGTCTGAAGAAAAATCTGGCTGCAGCACGGCAAGGCAGGACAGAAAGGAGGTCCAAGCTCCGCAATGAAGCCCCTTCTCAGCGGTTAGACTTGGTGGTCTGGGATCCCGCACCTCTGCCTGTGTCTCACAACGCTCCTTCTCCTCAGGAAGGAACCTCGCTGAAAAGGAGGCGTCGAGTCCGTAATGGGGAGCCTACCTCTAGTGCAGCAACAGTGGATGTAGAGGAATTATTTGAAGAAGCCTCAAGAGAAGTACAAGCTGCAGAGGTTGCTGTGACAAGCCACACTGAAGAGAGCTACAGATCACCTGTTAAATCCCCAGGGATAGAAGGAGAAGGGGAGGAGATGGAAGCTGAGGGGCTTGAACAAGAATCTGCTGCAACACATCCTCCTCCTCCCTCGGACAAAGGAAAAGCTCCAATCATCATTCCTGATTCCAGTAGTGACGAAGAGGAGTCCAATAAAGAAGAGGAGTCCAGTGAGGATGCTGCAGGAGAACCTTCCGAGAGAAGACCTGTGGTTCTGAAGCCCTGTGAAGAAGCTGACTTTGTTGCAGTCACTATCGGTGGAATATGGTTCAGAAACAAGAACGCCTCTCAATCCTGGAGCTCAGTAGAGAGGAAGCACATTGTGACAGACAAGAGATTGGACCTGGACAAATACAAATCTGCATCCATTGTCCAGCTTCTTGCTGAGGTAAATTTACTCAAATTTACTCCGTAATGTCGCTCCTCTTGCGGCTTCAGGAGTTGCTCAGATTGATCAAGTTGGGGACCTCTCAAGTAAGAGCGCTGGGGATGTTCTCGGGTTAGTGGCTTTACCGGGGGATACTGGGACTATTAATCCATCTGATACGACCTTTCTAGAAGGTACTCCCTTCACCTCTTCAACGACTGATAGGCCTTCTATCACCGCCCAGCCCTGCCCTCACATCGCAGCCCCTTTGCCTGTTAATGATGCTATTATATCTAAAGTCCCAAATGACTTGTCTGGTACTGAGATTCGTCGCAGGAAGCAGGGTTCTAATGTGCTGGTTTTTAATGAGGATTTGGGTGTTCTGGTGGAACCTGGTGCTCTCCCACATTATAACAAGATCCAAGCTAAAGCAGGTACCTCTAAGCGTGGGGATATGAAGCTTACAGAGGCGTTACAGGCTTGTATTATCCCAGGCAGCAAGCACTGCCTTTCAGAGGCTTCCAAATGATCAGTGGCCTGTGCTGGAATGCGAGGGGAATATCCAATAGAGGTACCATCTGTTTTTTAAAGTCTATCTTACTCAAGCATGATATTTCTTTCTGTGCGATTCTGGAACATAAATCGCAGGGTAAGCTTATGTCTTCAATTGCTCGGAAGCTTGGTTTTCCTAACTGTTTGCAGGGTAATCCCATTAATAACCACATTTGGATCTTCTGGAAAGACCACATATCAGTTTCCACTCAGCATATTAGCTCCCAACACATATCCTGTCTTGTCACTCACTCAACCTCTGATTTGTCAATTATTTGCTCGGTGGTTTATGCTTCCTACAAAGTGGCTAATAGAGTTCAGCTGTGGGCTGATCTTTCTGTGGAAAACTCTTCTATTGATATACCTTGGTTGGTGATGGGCGATTTTAATGCTGTTACTCAGGCAGATGAAAAAAAGGGTGGGCGTCTTTTTGGTTCGAAATCTTCTTCAGACTTTAGAAATTTTATTTTGGAGAATGGCCTTTTTGATACAGGTTTTGCTGGTAACAAATTTACTTGGTGTAACAATCAAGCTGGTAGCAATTGTATTTGGATGAGGTTGGATCGGGTGCTTATCAACGGTTTGGCAGCTATTAATTTCCCGGAGCTGAGAATTTTACATTTGCCGCGTGTGCATTCTGATCACTGCCCTTTGCTCATTTCTTTTAGCAAGAAAGTTCAGGCTCAAAGTATCTTTTCCTTCAATCCCGCGTGGGTAAATCATGCTGATTTTCTTTCGGTTGTACAGGCTTCTTGGTCTTTTGGAGGTCATGCTGACCCGATGTTGAATTGTCATCTCAAACTTAAAAATCTGAGGATTGAGCTCCGTAAGTGGAATTGGAATGTCTTTGGTGACATTAATCAGAAGGTTGATGAGCTCAGCAAAAGAATAGAGGCCACTGAGGAACTTCTGCAGAATCAGTGGTCCCTAGAAAATGAGGAAGCCCTCGTCTTCTTACATAGTCGCCTCAAAAATGCCCTTGATGACCGCCAGTTATTTCTTGATGCTAAATCTCATGTTGGCTGGCTCCAAGAGGGTGATAGGAACTCTAGTTTCTTTCATGCTGCCATCAAGGTTCGCCGATCCACTAATAATTTCAGAGTTACCCTCCCCTCTGGTAGTGTTTCTGATGATAGAGAGGAGATTGGTTCTCTTGCTGTTGGTTTTTTTAAGAATCTTTTGGGTGGATTCTCTGCCTTTCCAGATGGTACATATTTTCAGAATATTCACCCTGTTATTTCCCAGGCTGATAATGGAACTTTGAGCAGTATCCCAGACTTGGATGAAGTGTGGGCAGCGGTTTCTGGTCTTCCTAAAAGCAGTGCCCCTGGTCCAGATGGATTTACCGGGGTTTTCTTCCAATCCTGTTGGCCCATTATTGGTCTAGATATTACTGCAGCTGTCCAGCATTTTTTCAAAGGATTCAGTCTTCCAAAGGCTATATCTTCTACAGTTATAGCCCTCATCCCAAAGGTTAAAAATGCCACTTCCTTGGACCAGCTTCGTCCTATCAGCCTCTGCAATTTTCTCCATAAAGTTATTTCTAAGATCTTAAATGACCGTCTTCGCCCTCTGCTGGCTAAGCTTATCAGTCCGGAACAATCCGGTTTTATTCCGGGTAGAACCATTCACCAATGTATTGCCTTGGCTCATGATCTTGCTTCAGATATCAATAATAAAGTTCATGGTGGTAATGTCATGGTTAAGCTGGATATGGCCAAGGCTTATGACAGACTTTCTTGGCATTTTCTCCTCCGGGGAATGAGGGCCTTGGGCTTTGATGATCATTGGTGTGATCTAGTTTATCGCAACATTAGCAACTGCTGGTATACTATTAGGATCAGAGGGAAGTCCTTTGGACATTTCAAATCCAATCAAGGGTTACGGCAGGGAGACCCTCTATCACCGAGTCTGTTTATCATTGCCATGGACATCCTCTCTCGCAAACTTAACCAAGCTGGAAAACCTGGTGGTGGCATTATGCCTTATTGGTCCTCTCGGAAGGCCTTAGAGATTAATCATATTCTTTATGCGGATGATATTTTGGTGTTCACTAATGGGGGCAGGACCTCTTTTGCTAAATTCCTGGATATTATGAATACTTTTTGTGTGAATTCTGGCCAGAAGTTGCAAGGTAATAAGTGCAAAATCTTCTTTTCCAAGCTCATTACGGATGGTCGGAAAGGGCGCCTCTTGCGTATGTCTGGCTATTCGCAAGGTGCTTTTCTAGTTCGCTATCTTGGTGTCCCTCTGTTTCCCGGACAACCCAGAATCTCTTATTTTCAAGGCCTTGTCGATCAAATTAAGGATCGTCTTGCAAGCTGGATGAAAAATTTCCTCTCTAAGGCTGGTAAACTCACGCTCATTAAATCTGTTCTGCAGTCCATTCCGATTCATTGCTTATCCGTCCTACCTGTTCCAAGATTTACCTTGATGTCTATTGACAAGCTCATCCGGAATTTTCTTTGGGACAATGGGCAATCTTCTCGCAGGCATTGGGTGAACTGGGACTGTGTCTGCAAGGACTTTTCTGCTGGTGGCTTGGGAATCAGGCCCCTGCATCAGGTCATGACTGCCCTCCAAGGTAAAATGGCGTGGAATTTTCTGACTAATTCCTCTCTTTGGGCGAGACATGCCAGGAGCAGATACTCCGTGGGTGGTAAAGGGTCTTATCTTTGGAACAAGGTCTCTCCCTTTATCTCCAGCATCTCCCTCAATTGTCACTGGTTGCTCGGTAATGGTAAAACTCCAGCTTCTATTTTTTGCCAAAATTTGGCCTTGCCTTGTCCCAAAAGATTTAAATCTTGGCCTATTAAAAATATCTTCCTTAATCCAGCTTTGCGGAGAGTTTTCTTGCAGGGTATGAATCCTCGGATTCTCCGGTCAGTTCAAGGGGACTTTGATGATGTCTTTCCGGACAAACTTGTTTGGGAAGGTGATCCTTCTGGGTATGTTTCTACTGCTACTTTCTTTAAAAGCTTTGTCCCTCCTGTTGCTGGTATTAGAAAGTTTGAAATGCTATGGCATTCCTGGCTCCCTATGAAAATTTCATGTTTTCTCTGGAGGCTTTTAAATTCAGCTCTGGCCACTAACGAGAATGTGATTAAAACTGGAGTCCAGACTGCTAGTAAGTGTGTTTGCTGTAGGGTGCATAAGGCTGAGTCCATGGAACATATTTTTCTGCAAAGTGATCCTGCTAGAATGATATTGGATGTCCTTTGCCCTTTATTTAGAAGAGTGAGACCGAAATCTATTCACCAGCTATTTTATGACTGGGGTATTAATGCAGATTTTGAGAATTTTATGGATTGCCTCGGATTTGGTGTGTTATTTTGTTGTCTTTGGGAAATCTGGAAATACAGAAACCAGATTATCTATGATGATCATGCTGGCAGCTTCAGTAGATGGATTATTTTTAAATGGGCAGCTGACCTTTCTGGCACTATCAAGGCCCCTTTTGTTCTTGACTCACGGTCCAGTAATATATGTAAAGCCCTGCACATCAACATGCCTGCTGCTATTAAGTGTAATATTCTGTGGTCACCATGGCAGCCTGATTATAGAGGAAATACATGTAATATTGCAGTTTTTGTTAATGATAAGAGCTCTCACTCGGCTGCAGTGATTCGAGACTGCTTTGGCAGATTCTTTGCTGCCATAAAGATTGTTTCTCTGAGAAAACACTTTCTGCATTGCTTGTATCAGATTTTGCTGGAGATTTTCAGTCATAACATTAGCTTTGCAAGTTTAAAAATCTCCCATACAGATGTGGCTTTGTTGGGTCGGGATTCAGCAGTTGATTGGGTTTTTTTCTCTATCAAGAGACAGCTTGTTCGCAGATTAAATGGTATAGATATCTTCAAAACCAGCCACTCCCTCAATCGGCCTGCTGCTGCGCTTTGTTTCTCAAAACAAAGGTTTACCTTTTCTACTCATAGAGAAGACCTCCCGCGGTCTGTTCTTCATGCTCTTGATCAGGACATTAAGCCGCATCCTTGCTCTTTTATTGAGCATCTTATTTTTCTCTAGCTGCCTTCTCTTTATATTTTGCTGCCATGTTGTTGCCTATATGTTCAATTGGCTACGAGGTGTTGCTCTTTGCTCGCTGGTTTCCAGCGCCTTTGCTTTGGTTGATCAGGTTTTCATGTTATGTTGTTGGTCATGTGCCTTTAGAAGGCTCCTTGGTGGGTTTTCTTTTCCTCTTGCTTATCGCAGGGCTTTGGCAGTGTTCAGTCTTCTCTCACAGTGCTGCTGCTGCCATTTCAGATTTTGGAGATGCCTTTGTGGTTTTTGCTTCCTTTATTTTTTGCTGTGTCTCTAGGCATTTGTTGGCCTTTCTTTTTTTGTGTTCGGGAGGGCTATGGATATTCCCAGGCCGTCCCCCAGACCTTGTAAACACCATGATCCAGGTTCTTTGGGTCGTTTTATCAAATAATATATGGTGTTTAAAAAAAAAAAAAAAAATTTACTCAAGTCCCTCACTTACCCGTATAGATTCAATACGTCACTAGTCAGGGAATTTATAGTCAACATGGAAGAGAAATTTGGTGAGGAAGAAGGGGATGTTTTTGGACAGAGCTTGAGAGCCCACAAATGTCAAACGGGAGGTGTTGGCTAGAGTCCTCACGGGAGGAGTGTGCTTGTCTTGGGGTGGACCAAATCTCAGTGCTGCTGAACTCACCTCCAAAAATGCCTTGTTGTACAACCTGGGCATTAGAAACTGGATTCCCAGCTCCCACGGGGGAAAGGTTAGCAGGTCCTTTGCTAACCTTTTACACTCCATTGGGAAACGAAGAAAAATTAGCCTGGGTAGTGTGATGTTTCCCCTGGTGGCTGCTCATGCTGGCAGTGCCTCCTCCAGCAAGCCCATTGTGTTACCGTCCCTCATTTATGGTATGATGGTCTCTCAGCATCCAGAACTAGGTGAGATTACTGAGGGGTTGTCCGAGGAGCTGCAGGTATTTACAGTGGATCACAAAGTCTTCAAAGGAAAGCATGTCTTGGACATAGCCCATGAGGATCTTCACTGGGTTAGTTCTTCAGCCCCATCCTCTCTGGAGGAACCACTCCCCCCTGTCGCTTCTATCGAAGCAGCCCTCCGTGCTAGAATTGTCAGCCACCTAAGATCTGAGTTGTTCACTTTGGAAGCAGAAGCAAAGAGAAGGGATGCTAGACGCGGTCAAATCCGAAGTCTACTTAGAGACTTGGAATCCGGAGGATTGAGCATCTATGACAAAAAGGGGGAGAGGAAGTAAGGAGCTGCTGCCTCTGATGGACACCCACTGTTGGAACTTTGAACTTTTTTTTGCCTTTGGCCCTGCGTGGCTTTGCTAAGGCCGATTGTGGCCATTACTCTTGTTCTAAACATATTTTTTTAGTAAGTTTTCTCTTGCCTGTTCATTGAAATGTGCATCAGTGGCCAGGGGTTTTGTCAAAATGCCAAGGGGGAGATTGATGATGCAGTATGGCAGTGTTTGACAAAACCAGCACAAGTGAACAAGCATGTGAACAAGCTGCTGCTACAGTCAAAGTTCAGCACAAGTGAACAAGCTAGTGAACAAGGAGCAGCTATAGCAGGAAGAAGCTTCAGCAGGAGCTTGTTCAGAAGAGCTGTAGCGTCTGTCTGTGCAGCAACAATCTGGGCTTTGGAAAGAAGGCGTGGCAGTTCATCTAAGAGCATCAGGAGAGTTTCTAAGTTGCTGAAGAGAATATTCCAGAATGGAGATTCCTAGCTAAAGTAGGAATTTTGGTTTGAATCTCAAATCAAATCTAATCTCCTAGAAATTAGGAGATATTGATGTTGCAAGGGAATTGCTGTAATCTGATAGTGAAGCAGTGGACGCGCATATATAAGAGAGACCCTTCAGAGCGATGAAGGGGGATCAAAGAGGAGAGCTGAAAGAAACAACACACAGATTTCCGAGAGATTAATTTTTGTGTGCGAACGAAGTCTTCGATTATCACTGAGAGCAGAGCGTGAGCGCAGAGCTGAGGTGACAGAAGCAGAGGGCGATTAGGACTTGCAGAGTCTGATCCAAGCTTGATCGGAAAGCCAATTTAGAGCAGTGGTACTTGTTGGTTGATTGATAGAGCCTAGTTATATGCGCTATTTAGATCTCAACACTGTGCTTGTTTGCATTATTTTGTGTACAAGATTACTGGTTTTCGGTATTTTTGTATTTCAGGATAAAACAGGAGCAAAAGTCAGATGTGCGCTAACGGACGTTTTTAGAGCGCAATGCACGACCTGCGGAGCTAGCAGCGCAAAAGGAGATAGCTATTTTGGACTACAGTGCGCAAACCGACTGCGCGAAGCAAGTAGAGCAATCCGCGTGCGCAGAATGGTAGAGTTTCTAAATATTGATCTCCTAGATTTGGGAAGTTGCTAAAAGTCTCTCGGGCCAAATCTAAGCATTCCTTGGGCTTCAAGACCACTATATAAGAGGAGGGAAGCTAGAGTTTGGGAAAGAGAGAGAGCAGATAGAGAGAAGGACACTTAGCAGCAAAACACACGAGCTACTTCAGCCAGAATCTGCACGAACCACCTGCACCGGCCGAGAACAACAACGCGCAATTGCGCCAACCTGCTACGTTTTCTCTTGCTGCCTTAGTTTTATTTATTATTGCTATGATGTTTGTTTTTAGCATGTCTAGCTAAACACTTTGTATCGGTTGGGCATGATTCTATGAAGTATTTCCTTTGAGACTTGTGCTTAATGCTTGGTACAACTACTTATATTAATTCTATGCATATGGGTGATAATTAGTTGTGTGAATAAGGGAATCCTTGAACCGCAATCTTATTCTAATTGCTAGTTATTGTATGTTAGTTGATAGCTTGACGCTGACAACTAGGAGCAACACACTAGGATAATCAGCTGCTACTTTGATAGGATTCGTGGCTGCTTAGACTAGTTTCAGGAATTAATAGCTCATGGACTTTGATCGGAACATGCGCGCACGTTAGGAAGCCTTGATCGGACACTAACTTAAGTAGAACTGCACTATAGATGTTTAGAGTCGATGATAAGGGATACATTCATAGAGGATTGTCTGTACCGATACTCTTCATAGTCATAGTACTTAAAATCTACTGCCTGCGCACGTATCGTGCAACTCTGCTTTCACTACTGTTCAATCACGCACCTGCGCAACCCAATCACTCACAACCCCAATTTCGTAAGTTGTAGGTTGCTAGCTAAGACGAGTCTGCACGCTCCTTGTGGGATCGACCCGGACTTAGCCGCTATACTAAGTGGAGAACGAAGGATTAATTTGACGCGTACAACGACGCGTGATCAAATTTTGGCGCCGTTGCCGGGGAGCAACATAGATAAGTCTTAACTAGTTTAAGTTTTCTTTTATAGTAGCTAGTTATTTCTTTTTATTTTCTTTGGTGTTTCTGCCAGTACGCAATCAACATCCGCCTGCGCAACCTTGAAACAGTTGCGCTACGCAGATCATAGTTGCGCACAGACAGGGGCAACAACCTAGTTTCTTTTAATTCCGTTTGCTTGAAGTCTAGAACAGGACATGAAGAATAACAGTGTCATCGGCGATAACTTAGGGGACAGAACCCCAGAGGGACCTAACAATGCGAGGGCAGATAACCACGCAGCTCGGTTCAGAGAGGAAGTTGAAGCTAGGATGGCCGCTGAAGTATATAATGCGCAACCCACGCAACAGATCGTGCGACGCAGAACGGTGCGCGAGATGTCGGCTCCAATCACAGTCAACCAACCGTGGTGCATAGTGCTTCCACCCGATGGGCATTTTGAACTACGGAGCTCATTCATTCATCATATGCCTAAGTTCCATGGGATGAACAACGAGAACCCAGTCAAGCATGTGCGCGAATTCCTAATTATCTGCGAGAACATGAAGACCGATGGGGAGAGTGAAGAAGCGCTGAAGCTGAAGGCGTTCCCTTTTTCATTGTGTGATACAGCCAGGCATTGGCTGATGAGCTTACCAGCAGGATCTATTCGCACATGGGAGCAGCTTCAGAAGAAGTTCTTGGATAAGTTCTACCCCGCAGCAAATATTGCGCTACTCAGGAGGGAATTGGCCGCACCTAGACAGGGCGTAGGAGAGTCACTATCAGAGTACTATGAGCATTTCAGGGAGCTGGAAGCCAACTGCTATAATCATGGCCTGCCCCAACATGTGCTGATAGAGAATTTCCTGAACGGGCTACAACCAATGGAACTTAGACTGCTGAACGCATGCGCAGGTGGTGATATATGCAACATGTACCCGGAGGATTTATGGCAGATGATCGAGGACTCTATTGGACAGGTAAGGCATCAATTGACGCTCGAGAACAGTCGTGCGCGCGCTGTGCACCAGGTGGATTCCAGCGCTGAAATTAAGGAAATGAAAGCCATGCTGCAGAAACTGATGAGTGCGCAAGGCGCGCAACCAGTTGCGCCGAAGGTATGCGAGTTCTGTACGTCCACTGAGCACAAAACCGACGCATGTCCCACATTTTTCGAGGAATCAGCAGATGTCAATGCTCTAGGAGGATGGGACAATAGAGGACCGCAGAGGCAGAATCAACCGCGCTTTGGACTGGCCGCAAATGGATTCAGATGGAGGGAGGACAACAATCCCCAAAGGCAGCCAGCGGAATATCGTGCACCTCAGCAGGCGCAGCAAGCATATAACCCACCGCACCGCCGCAATGACGCACCAGCATAGAATAACCAGCAACTGCGGCGCTCCTTAGAAGACATAGTGGGTCAGTTGGCAGACACCGTGCGCAAGAACGATGAAAAATATGACAAGAGGTTCGAGTCAATTGAGAAGCAGTTGTCGCAGATTGCTACCACGGTCTATGAGCTGAAAAAGAGCGATGGCAACCTGCCTTCGCAAGTGATCCAAAACACTAAGGGAGGAGTTAACGCCGTAACGCTGAGGACTGGGCGCACAGTCGGGACAGCTCCGACCGCGAAGGAGCCCGCGCAGCCAGTTGCGCAACCTCCAGAGCCAGACCGTGTTTCATGTGCTGCATTGACTCTGTTTGTGTGGATATTTTGTGAACCCCTGACCGTGTTTCATGTGCTGCATTGACTCTGTTTTGCATTTTCATGATGCATTTCATTTTTAATTCTTAGTTGTCCTCGTAGCGTGCATGTGTGCGCTCTCCGTTGCGCTTGAGCTTGAGTCGTGGGACACGTCTCTGTTTAAGTGTGGGGGGGGGGGGGCGTACGTTACATTTACATTCATATTTATCATTGTAGTTAGTGCAGTATAGGAAATAGCAGTGGTTGTGCGCTTGTGTGCGGATTGCGCACACCTTTCGACTTGTTTTGCCTTATTCATCCTACATGCACTGCCTTTAACCGATTTAGTATTTTTGTCTTTTTAGTCGGGATATTCAGGGGATGTGGAGTTGAAAGAAAAAAGCTCTAGAGAGGCGGTTAGTCGTTTTTGCTTCGAGAGTAAGGTACATGGCTAAAAGCGCTAGTGGAGGCCGGTGCTTCGCAACCTTCGGAACAATAGAGCGCGCTCAGCCACGCCGATGCCAAAGGCGAATACCCATAGCGTGGTGAGGTGGGAAAACAGACCACCTTTCCTCTGGAAGTCGAGTGTAGGGAAGTCGGCGCGGGTGTAAACGCGTGCGCTGACCTGCGCAAGTAGACCAAGGAGGGAGAGCGGGGCGTTGTTCCATAGCTGCTATCCGAAGGCCGAGACTGGAACCGTTCTGGGAAAATTAGAAGAGTGGACGAAGCCGTATAAAAATAAGTAATCAGTTGACGATATGCGCAAGTCCAAAAGAAAAAAAATCGTCAAGGACGAAAGGCTTGAGTTCCCAAGAAGCTCGCGAATGAATCACGCACCTGAAGATACCTGCGCGATTATCCATGTACCAGAAATCGGAGTAGGGATCGACAACCAGGAGCCTATGAAGAGCTATCTCCGAATCATCCAAATTAAATTGCATCCTGGCTGAGAGGTAACAAATTTCGAAATTATTATATTAGAATTGTTGAGGGTTTGTGCGCGTAGGTGATAGAGCAGCGCAGGGTGAATCACTGTGCGGATCGCGCATGAGTATGAGGCTGTGCGCTAGACTTCAGAGAGGTAAAAGTATTTGTGCTTCAGTACTTGTTCGGGACGAACAAGGGCAAGTGTGGGGGATTTGATAGAGCCTAGTTATATGCGCTATTTAGATCTCAACACTGTGCTTGTTTGCATTATTTTATGTACAAGATTACTGGTTTTCGGTATTTTTGTATTTCAGGATAAAATAGGAGCATAAGTCAGATGTGCGCTAACGGACATTTTTAGAGCGCAATGCACGACCTGCGGAGCTAGCTGCGCAAAAGGAGATAGCTGTTTCGGACTATAGTGCGCAATCCGACTACGCGAAGCAAGTAGCACAATCGGCGTGCGCAGAATGGCAGAGTTTCTAAATATTGATCTCCTAGATTTGGGAAGTTGCTAAAAGTCTCTCGAGCCAAATCTAAGCATTCCTTGGGCTTCAAGACCACTATATATGAGGAGGGAAGCTAGGGTTTGAGAAAGAGAGAGAGCAGATAGAGAGAAGTACACTTAGCAGCAAACACACGAGCTACTTCAACCAGAATCTGGGCGAACCACCTGCGCCAGCCGAGAACAGCAACGCGCAATTGCACCGACCTGATACGTTTTCTCTTGCTGCCTTAGTTTTATTTATTATTGCTATGATGTTTGTTTTTAGCATGTCTAGCTAAACACTTTGTATCGGTTGGGCATGATTCTATGAAGTATTTCCTTGGAGACTTGTGCTTAATGCTTGGTACATCTACTTATAGTAATTCTATGCGTATGGGTGATAATTAGTTGTGTGAATAAGGGAAGCCTTGAACCGCAATCTTATTCTAATTGCTAGTTATTGTATGTTAAACTAGTTGATAGCTTGACGGTGACAACTAGGAGCAACACACTAGGATAATCAGCTGCTACTTTGATAGGATTCGTGGCTGCTTAGACTAGCTCATGGACTTTGATCAGAACATGCGCGCACGTTAGGAAGCCTTGATCGGACACTAACTTAAGTAGAGTTGCACTATAGATGTTTAGAGTCGATGATAAGGGATACATTCATAGAGGATTGTCAGTACCGATAGTCTTCATAGTCATAGTACTTAAAATCTACTGCCTGCGCACGTATCGTGCAACTCTGCTTTCACTACTGTTCATTCGCGCACCTGCGCAACCCAATCACTCACAACCCCAATTTCGTAAGTTGTAGGTTGCTAGCTAAGACGAGTCTGCACGCTCCTTGTGGGATCGACCCTGACTTAGCCGCTATACTAAGTGGAGAACGAAGGATTAATTTGACGCGTACAACGACGCGCGATCATTGATCAAGGAAGGCCGCGGAGGGACTCGGGCAATCGATCGAAGGCAAGCTCTTGCTAGTGACAGGAGGTCACTGAGTGAGGGGGAGTATTCCAGAATGTGCAGCGCTCGTGGAATCGTTCGAACGGCTCAGCGGAAGGCTTCGGAGTGACGCGGACAATTTGTGTATCAGCTGTGTGCTACAGCAGATGCTATAGCAACCCTGCAGAACTTGAGTATTGTTTTGAATAGGCTGAGTTTCGAGGAGACTGTAGCTATTCTCGATAGATATTAGTAGAGGGTGTGCAGACACAAGTCAGGGCCTGTTCTGATTGGGTAAAATTGAATGGTCTTCAACTTGTTTTGAAGATCCAAAACATCTTCTATCGATATCAAAAGATATTTTCTTGAAGGGAAAATCCAGCCCCTGCTAATTCAGTGTGCACTGAGTAAACTCATGGTTTAGCGCAATAGCATGCAAATGGGTGCGACCACACCATTATAGTGTGACAGGCTCGATCGAGTTAAAATATTTCAACTTTAAAGTGTTTCGAGAGGAATTTGAACCTGTAATCTTGCATAATCTAGTCCGCTTTCCCACCCACTCGGCCATCCCTTTCGGGGCATATCAAAAGTTTGTTAATTTTCCAAATACTGGTCAAATTAGGGCAGACCACGGGCCTAGGGAATTTCTCCGATCTTAGATTATTCCACGGGCAGCGAATATATTAATAATCATTAAAATATTAGAATTTTTTTATCAAATAAATATACATCCTTTTGTCTGAAGTATAACCCTCTTTGATTAGTTACAAAAAAAAAAAAAAATCAAAAGTTAGAACTTGGTAAGTAACAAAATCTATCAAAAAGCCAAATGGTCAGGCATTTAACATGAGTGTAGGTGAGAGACGAAATAGAGAGCTAGAGTTATTAGGTTAGGAGTTATGCATTAAGATCGTCGAGTGAGGTTGTGAGGCGAGTGTCGAGTGTATTAGGTTTTACCTTAGGTGTGGAAAGAGGCATGAAGTAGGCTTGTAGGATAAGGTTGTTGTGGGCCGGGCATAAACCCTTTGCGCCTCATTTGGGCAGGTTTTGTTTTTATCTGAGCTTTAATGACTAGGTTGAGCCCTTTTAGAAAGTTGGGCTTCCTGCTAGACTTTGGTCGGAACCGGCTAGGCTTCGAGCCGCTTGTGGGCTTTTCGGCTCACTGAGTCTATAGTAATGGATACCTATTTTACTGAACTTAACCAAGTCATGGGTCTTTTTCTCGTTTTGGTAACTAGTTATGCAATCAAATTTCAAAGTACTGCGAGATACAATTTTAAATTCAGGGGAAGCTTTCTTCATTAGCAAGTTAAACAACTCATTATTAAAGGTAGCTCATGAACCATTCCCATAGGCGACGCGAGCTCTCTAATTCGAGAATGATCATGCTTCCAAGGTGAAATTACGAGCGCTGCTGGTGACTTGTATCAACAGGTTGCTATAGCAACTGGGTCACTTGCGGAATTATCTTGTTAAGTCCGAACCTAAAAGACACAACCACTTTGTTCACCTAGTTCGACAATTGCCTATGTCTGAGGAGGACTTCTCTCGAGTCATCAAGATTCCATTAAGCAGAAAGATTTTTCTAGTACAAGGATATCAGAACTCAACCCTATGCAGAAAGATAAAGTAAGGGACTCGTACAAAGTAATTTATAGTGGAAACTCTAGTACAACAAGTACTCAGAGAAAAATCACTACCTTTCAGATTTCACTAAAAGGATTTTGAGAAGCAGTCTTTTATTGCAGTGTACCGATATACTTTTCACAAAAGACTAGACAAGTTGAATAGCACCCAAATCTCCAATTCGCCCTAGACCCACCTTCTATCTTCTATGAATCAACCGGACTGCTCAGCGGACGCTTCCTCTTTGCGTTATTCAGCAGCTCACTGGACTGGTCTATCAGACCCTTCCTCAGACGCAGCAACGTGCAGCAGCTCGAAAAACACAGATCGACCTCACCAAAAATCTGAACTCTCTTATGTTGACCCCCGTCTTGATTTGACACTTTGAAGCTCTATTTATAGTGCTAGGATTTCCAGCTTTATCTTGTATCAAATCTTCTTGCTTCCTAATCAAGAAACCAAAAAGATAACAACAAGATATTTCTAAATATTTGAATTATGATTACGAAATATCTAAGAGAATATCCTAACAATATTTCGAATATTTCTAGATTACTTAATTATCTCGTTTCTAAATATCAAAAGATATTTATCTAATCAATACAGATTTAGAAACTTAATAATAAGAAATTCAGGAATATTCTGCTGCGCCGCGTGTGAACCCGTCCACACGCTGCTCTCTGTGGAAGGGTCCCTACCTGTCCCACAGACTTCGTTCCGCGCAGGATTCAACTCTTCCTGTTCAATTGTCCATCTGCTTAACTTGGTGTTTGTTCCATCAAAACCTACTGGGTACATGTCCCCACATGTCCAAAAATTTCCCCCTTTTTGATTGTGACAAACACCCTTCCATAAGACAGGAAAATTAGTATAGCTAAGTAGTGAAACATAGCTAAACAGTACCACAATCATATTCTAGAGCACAACTCTAAAGAACAGCTTTACCACACTTCACCTTGACATTGGACTCGTTCTCCCTCAGATAACTACACAAGTTACCCGGGAACTGGTTCCCCCTCTAATAATGCTTTCCTGTCTACCTTCCCCCTTTTGGCATCATCAAAAAGAAAATAGTAAAATATTTAAGCCAAAAAGAGTACTAAACAGATAATCCAAAATGTCTCAGTGTATATCAAAGTTGGAATGTAGACACCATGAACGGGTACATAGATTGAAAATGCCTTCACAAAATTAACAAGGCAAAAAAGGAAGGATGAAATGACAGGGAATGATATGCTAGGGTGACAAAGAGGGGCTGAACCATGACAAATCTGAGGTACTAGGGGAGCAGTGGAGGGGTCCGTCTGAGAGATCACTACCCAAGGAGCCTTTGGATTTCGGCCAGTGCCGTATTAGCCCGTCCTTGGCAATCCTCCAACTGACGGAGCCTGTCCTCAGTCCTCTGTTGGCCTTCGGCCAACTTGCAAAACTCATCCTCAACCATAGTTCTTAGATTAGTGAACCCTTCCCCACTTGCGACCCTGGGAGATGGAGTTGGCAGCTCCCTAGTCCACCCTTGTCCGGGAATAAACCTGAACCCCATCTTGCGGATGGTCGCCTCATCCAGCTCCCCTCTGCCCCCTTGATGTGATACATATGAGCCATAACTAAAAAATTTCTTCCTTTTTTTTCTTTTTTCTTTTCTTTTTTTTTTCTTTCTTCTCTTTCTCTTTTCTCGTCTTATTTGTTTTCATTTTTTTTTTGCCTATCCGTCCGTTGCATCCGCCCATGCGTGTCAAGCAAGCTTTGGAGCCGTTGCGGACTCGTTCATTGTGGGGAACGGATGCAATACACTTGTCTGGTCATACCAGTCCCTTGTGCGTAGCGCAAGTAGTCCATATTACCGTTGTGTCCCAGTACTTGGCGTGTGACACATTCGATCTTTATTACCGTTGTGTACCAGTCCACTGATGAGTTGTTGCTTGTGTCAATAGTCTATTCATAGCTGTACTCGCTACCCATTCTGTCGATGGGTCCCCCAATTGTCTCTTCACCGACCTTAGAGATTGTCATGGTTCTTTCAAGGGGTTTTGTATGATGCGGACGGGTACCCGAGTGGTTTTATGAAAGGCATGCCACACAATATTTATGAATGTATAATATAAAAGAGAGTACCTCATAGCTAGTAGTCCAGAGGAGTATTCAAAGGGTTCATAGGACCACTGCTTGCTATGAGTAGGCTAAGGATGGTTGTGGACCCGTTCCTTCATGTTAGGCTTGTAATGAGGGTACGACTATCCGGAAGGGTCCTTTGGGCTAGAATGATCAAGCCTTAAATAATCATGTGTAGTGCATTACCAACGGACGTTTCCCATGCATGCCATATACACCCAACTTATAATGAACATAAGACATAATGAGTTAAATTTTTAGTGTTCTATGGCTAATATATATCATACCTTCATTTCATAGCCAGTCATCGAGGGCGGCACGGAAAGTCAATTAATTTGAAGGAGAGACCATACTTAGTTCCATCCGTAGCTTCTCGAAGGGTTCACGACTCAATGCCTTAGTGATGATGTCCGCAACCTTTTCTTCAGTTCTACAGAACTCCATGGACACCAGTCCCGTCTCTACACAATCTGTTAGGAAGTGATGCTTGATCTCTATATGTTTAGTGCATGAGTGTTGTGCGGGATTTTTAGAGATATTTATAGCACTAGTATTATGACACAAGATAGGGATATGAGATACAGAGATACCGTAGTCGCTTAGTTACTGCTTTAACCATAGGAGCTGGGTACAGCATGCTGCAGCAGCTATGTACTCGGCCTCAGCTATAGAGAGGGACACTGAGTTTTGCTTCTTTGATCCCCATGAGACTAGGCTGGGACCCAAGTGCCATGCCAGATGTAGATTTTCTCTCAACTTTGTTTCCAGCAAAGTCGGCGTCAGTGTACCCTACTAGGTCTAAGCTTCCTCCTCTTGGGTACCAAAGGGACAGGTCCTCAGTCCCCTTTAGGTACCTTAGAAGCCTCTTCACTGCATTCAGATGTGTTTCTCTAGGATCGGCCTGAAATCGAGCACATAAACAAACACTAAACATTATGTCAGATCTACTAGCAGTTATGTATAAGAGAGATCCTATCATTCCTCTATAAAGGGTTTGGTCCACTGCGGACGAGTGTTCATCCTTCCCCAGAGACTCATTAGATGAGCAGGGAGTGGGGAAGGGTTTGGACCCTTTCAATCCAAGGACTTCTTTATCAAGTCCCGCATGTATTTTTGCTGATGTATGCGAGTGCCGTCCATTTCTTGTGAGACTTGAAGTCCTAGAAAGAACTTTAGTTCCCCCATCATACTCATCTCGAATTCACTCGCCATCAAATCTGTAAACTTTTGACCAAAGCATCATTAGTAGAACCGAAAATAATATCATCAACGTATATTTGAACTACTAAGGTATGCTTCCCTTCCCTATATAAGAATAGGATTTGATCTACCAATCCTCGGACGTATCCATGTGCCATCAGAAATTGGGATAGTCTTTCGTACCATGCACGTGGTGCCTGCTTCAGTCCATACAGTGCTTTGTCCAAAATGTATACATGATCAGCCATGGACGGGTCCTCAAACCCTGGAGTCTGCTCAACGTACACTTCCTCCTTTAAGACTTCGTTGAGGAAGGTTGTCTTTACGTCCATTTGCTGCAATTTGAAACCATGATAAGTATAATATGCAATAAACAAACGTATGGCTTCTAACCTGGCAACCGGGGCAAAAGTCTCATCGTAGTCGATTCCTTCTTGTTGATTATACCCTTTCACAACAAGTCTTGCTTTGTTTCTGACTACCCTTCCCTGGTCGTCAAGCTTGTTTCAGAATACCCATTTGGTCCCAGTAATAGTGCGATCTTTGGGTCTAGGGACCAGTCTCCAGACCTTGTTCCTTTCAAATTGATGCAACTCCTCTTGCATTGCATTAACCCAATCTGGATCTTTGAGGGCTTCCGAAACCTTCTTAGGTTCTGATAGAGACACAAAAGCATTAGATGTGCATACCTTTCGATCAGTCCGTGCATGTATGCTGACTCCTCGTCTTGGGATGTAGTGTCTGTGGACGGGTTCTCAACTTGAGAACAGAACACCTCATAGCCTTCGAGTCGTCTGGACGGTATTCTGTCACGTTCACTCCTTCGAGGATCCACTGTTTCTTGAATGTCTTCAGTGAACGTGTCCTCAACTTCTTCATTGGGTACCTGTCCCTACTCTGGAGTCTGATCTTGCTCAGGGACTGGTTCCTCTTCCACAGTTTCCAACTGTTCAGTTCCCCCTGAGGACGTACCCGTTGCCTCTGGTGGATCCATATCAGGAACGTCATGGTACCTGCCCACAGGTACTGTCTCCGTGAGAGAGAACTCTTCCTCGAACTGTAGAGGAGTATGTTTCCCGTCCTTTGCAAGGTTCCCTCCCATGCTTTGCTCATTGAAGACGACGTGTATGCTTTCTTCCACCTTACATAGCCGTAGGTTATACACTTTGTAGGCTCTCCTGTGGAGGGAGTAGCCCACAAATGTTCCTTCATCACCTCCTGGATCAAACTTCCCTAAGTTGTCCTTTCCATTGTTGTGAACGTATACCTTGCAGCCAAAGACTCTTAGATGGGACACGTTGGGCTTCCGTCCCCTGAGTAGCTCATATGGTACCTTGTCCACACCCTTCCGCAGATAAGCTTGGTTCAATATGTAGCATGCTGAGCTTAGTGCTTCTGCCCAGAAGCTCTTAGGAAGTCCACTATCGATCAGAAGGTTCTAGTCATGTTCTCCAATGTTCTATTCTTTCTTTCTACGACGCCATTCTGTTGAGGAGTGCGGGGAGCTGAGAAATGTGAGAGATACCCTTTTTCCTGCATAAAATTAGAAACTGGGAGTTTTCAAACTCAGTTCAATGGTCAGTGCGGACTGATGCTAGAGATGTGTCCTGTAGGTTCTCCGTAGTTAATAGCCATGTTTCAAATTCTGCAAACACTTCATCCTTGGATGGCAAAAAGTAAGTCCAAGTGTATCTAGAATAATCATCAACAATGACTAATACATATATGTTACCTCCCCGGCTTTTACTGCGGATGGGTCTAGTGGTGCTTACCGCTCCCTTGGATTTGAATGAGGACCTAGCTTGCTTCCCCAATGTACATGAGCTGCATATGGTATGAAGGCTATCATCCACCTTTGGCATCCCTCTAACCAAGTCCTTTTTGACGAGTGTAGACAAGAGTCATAGATTTGCATGCCCAAATCTCTTGTGTCATAGAGCCGTCTCCTCTGTGATTGATGACAAGCAGATCTCCCCATCTGGTACAAAGGAAGGGTCCACTTTGTAGACTTTGTTCTGGCATATACCCTTCAATATCACCCTTCCTGTGCTCATACACTCAACCACATAATCATTAGCAGTAAAGGAGACGCTTAGCAAATCAAATTTCAGATTGTCCACAAGACTTACACTGTCAATTTCAACATTATCTAAAATACGTACCTTTCCCAAGCCAAATATCTTACCAAATGTTTTGTTACCGAAGGACAAGTTTCCTCCGGTATGTTGCTGAAGTGAGGTGAACCAGTCCATGCTTCCTGTCATATGTCCTGAGCATGCGCTGTCTATGTACCAGGGACTGCTCCTCAGTTCCTTTTGCAAAAGTAAAGTTAGTTTTTACGAACCCAGACAAGCTTGGGCTTACTGGGTTTCAAAATAGAAGCAGAAGTAGCAACAATATCAGTGGTATGGGAAGAGTTGGTTAGATCAGTCTTCTTCCTAGGAGTCGTCCTGGGTTTGCCTCTAGGTGCACGGACTCCTCTGAGGGAAAGGGTGTTCACTGTGGACTTAGGTACAGGAGCTGATGTGTTCTTGTGGCGCGGTTCCCTGGTCCTGTTCCAGTGAACGGGTTCCTTACCCCTGTTACTGTTCTGACTTTTTCTTTTGCCAGATCTGACATAACTCCTCATCTTTTCGATCAGTCTCTTTTTCTCAGGACAGGTGGAGAGAACGTGTCCTACCTTTCCACAGTGCCAACACACAGTGTGATCTTTCAAGCGTACATACTTGCTCTTTTCAGGGGGAATGGACCTGTTCTTTATCCTTGCTTGAAAGTCAATGGACGGTGGTTCTTTGTTGCTGGCTTGCTTCTTCCATATCCTTTAGGCAGGTTCGTTGTCTCTTGTGAACGGGTGTGGCTGCGCTGATGGAGTTCGTTCGTTTAATTTTTTCTCGTCCTTCGTTGTTGTGGACGGGTTCATGGCAGCAATGGTTCCGTTCGATCCTAAACCTGGGCGTAACCGGTCCTTGAAGTCCGTTTCAAGGGTCTTTATTTTTTTTTCCATCAGCCATTTGGATTTCCTTATATCCTTATCGGTTTTGAGGATTTTTAGCTCGTCGGCCATTATCTCCTTTTCGGACTCCAGATCGTGTACCCGTCCTTTGAGTACCTCGATCTGCTTCTCCTGCTCCTTCCGTTCGGTTATCAGCCTTTCATTCTCATTCCTCAGGAGCTGGATTTCTTTGGTGTGATCTTTGCAGGTACTGAGTGTCTCGTTCAGTTCGTCTTCTAGCTCCCTAGCCTTCTCTGCCCATAAGTTGTTGTTCTCTTCAAGGCCTTCAAACAATTCTCTATGCTGTTTTATTTCTTCCAGTAGCTCTTCATTCTTGGTTACCATAACTTTTAAAGCAAGAGATAGTTTGGCATTTTTAGAAAGAGAAGGATCAGAAAGTACCTCTGTGGACAGGTCCTCAGAGTGAGCCATCATGCACAACCCTTCCTCAGAGGGTTCCTCCTCGCTTTCTTCATTTGATGCTCCCCATGCGGCAATCATTGCTTGTCTATTCTGGTGGAGTTTGATGACGTCCTTCAGCTTCACACGACAGTCCTTTGCCATGTGTCCTTTCTTTCCGCATCGGAAGCATTCAAAGGTTGAAGTTTTGGATTCTTTGGCGTTTACCTTATTCTTTGTTTTGAAGCTGGTCATCTTGAATGCTCTCGTCAATTGGGCGATGTCGGGTCATCCTCCTCTGGGGGCTCATCGGATTGGGCTAGCTCAAACGCTCTTTCGATTTTCAGTGCATTGGACCTGTCCTTACTAGGTTCCCTACGCTCGACCTTCCGTTGATGAATTCCAGCATTGCTCTGTAAACGGGCGACCAACTCTTCCAGGGTGATGGTTTTGATGTCGCTTTGAGCTTGGAAGGCAATAGACATAGCATCCCACTTCGAGTTCAGTGCTCCTAGGAACTGGTGTGTAACCTTCCAGTCAGGGATCTGTTCTCCAAGGAATATCAGCTGGCCCACGTATCCTTTAAATCTTGAGAAGAATTCTTCAAGAGACTCGTCCCTTCCGTGGACAGCCTTCTCGTAGTTTTTTGAGGCCGCTAGTATCCTGTTCCTTTGAACGTCTACTTTGCCTGAGTACAGATTCCTCAGTGCCATCCACATATCCTTTGCGATTTTGTGAGTTATTGCTATTTTTCTATCTCCATTGGATAGAGCTTGAAGGATCACTTTAATAGCTCTACTGTTCTTTTCTAGGGCCTTGTAGTCAGCATCGTCATAGTCTTTCCTATCTTTTTCTTTGGTTGGATAGGACTTGTCCATGATCATAGATGGTCCTTGTTCAATGACCCTCCAGACCTGTCCATCCAGCGAACAGACATGAGCTTTCATCTCCCGTACCCACCAATCGTACTAAACGACCTTTAGCATGGGCGACTTCCAGAATGAGTCTCCGTTTGATCCCATCTTCCTGCAAATCTAACAAAAATCTAGAGCCGGGCTCTGATACCACTTGTTGGATCGTTAGGTTAGCGTAATTTTAACTTGGGTTCACTGTGGACGTGTCCCCAAGTACAGTTTGCACACCGGATAAGTAATGTAATGCAGAAAGATAAAGTAAGGGACTCTCCATGGCTGGGCGAGTAACTCTCATTAAATCAGTACTGTGTTCTCAGTCCTTTCATGTGTTTGCTGTCTTGCCGATTCCCCTGAGAATTATCCGGAGAATGGAGAGCTTGATTGGTAACTTTCTTTGGAATCAAGGACCTAACAAAAGGCATCATTGGATCCGATATGAGCTGCTTTGTAGACCTACAGGTGAAGGGGGTTTGGGGTTCCGGTCGCTTGCAGATAACATGTTAGCTTTTCATGGGAAATTAGCCTGGGAGTTCCTCCAACAGAATTCTATGTGGGCCAAATATGCTAAGGTTAGATTTAAGGATGATAAGCCGGGGAGCCATATTTGGAATGCTATTAGACCGCTTATTTCCAGATTGAGAAATGATTCTTTGTGGGATGTGGGAGATGGGAACATGGCAATGGCAGACCTTTGCTGGCACTATGGGGTTCCCTGCCCCTGGGACGCTCAAAACTTGTCGGTTAAAGAAGCTCTTGAGAATGGTATTATTAATAATAACCTCTTATTAACCTTTCCTGCCTTTGCTCGGGAGTATTATAGAGATATCTGCTGGGGGAATGGGGATAGGAAGCTTTTGTGGAAAAGGTGTACCTCAGGTCAGTTCACCATAAAAGCCTTTTGGGATTCATTTCGGTCTAAATATCCTTCGCTGAATTGGTGTAAAATTATTTGGAAAAAATGGGTTCCCCCCAATGTTTGTTTATTTATGTGGCGGTTCTTCCTTGATGGCTTACCCCTAGACTCCAATATTAAACGCATCGGGATACCGCTTGTTTCTCGCTGTCACTGTTGCGGCAATAGGGAGGAAACCTTGGAGCATCTTTTCTTCCAAGGAGTTTGGGCCAATAGTTTGTGGAAATGTCTTGCCTCTATTCTTAAAAGAGCCTGCCCCTGTAGCAAGGCTGATTTCATGGTGAATTGGCTTGGTAAGGGTTTGAGTAAAGATTTTGTGAGTAAGTTTACTGCTGCCATCTCTATGTGTGGGTTATGGGAGGTATGGAAACTGCGGAACAGGGTCATTCACAACAATGTAGGCGCTGATTTATTTGCTAGTTTGGCGAGATGGGCGCATATTCTTGTTGATCAAATTCCAGGCGGCGGGCACTCCAGATATGATTTTTTTGTGGCTGAGTTCTTTGGTATTGATGGCTTTAAGAGAAGCAGAGTTTTTGGGTCTTGGAACTGTTGGGGTGCGGGTGTCCCTGGTTCTTGCCTGAATTTTGCCTTCATTGATAAAGGTCAGGATATTAAAGGGGCAGCCATCTGCCGCACTAGTGTGGGTGCTTTGCAACTTGCCTTTGTGTACCAGTTTGCGAAATCCTCTCCCGTGGAGGAGCTGCTTCTTTTTATGCGAAAGTCTCTGTTGGCAGCTAAGGAGCAGCAGATTCAGGTCCAGGCCATTCAAAGTTCCCACCCGGACATGGTCTTCATGGATGAGAATTATGGAACGCGTTTCCCCTGGCAGTTTTCTAATGATTTTAGGCGGCTGGTTGCTGAATTTAACATTAGTAGCATGAAGAGAATCAGCATTTCCATGAATCATGTAGCCCTGGCTCTTGCGTTTACTTCTTCATACCAGCTTGTTGAAACTAGGATTAATTTCCTGCATAAGGCGGTCCAAAGGAGTCTCTGTGCTGATAGGTTGCGGTTGAGGTTCTTCTGCCCTAGCTCGGCTGGCGGAGTTGGAGGAGATGGTGAGGAGCGACATCCTAATGAAGACATTTCTTTGGCAGCTCCCTTGCTGCTTGACAGATTCTCTAGAGATGATTGGGGCTTATTATTGTGAGGGTTTGGTGGTTCTTTTGTGCAGGGAGGTGCCTTGGAGTAGGTGGAGTATCCCAGCTCCCAGCAACTGGTGTTTTCCAGCCATTTTACTTGTTAAGTTGTTTTGTTTGATGATTCATTGTGGGTCGAAGGTGATGGGTACTACCAAGCCCTGTGACCCTTCTGGCCTGTATAGCTGTTTTCTTCAGTTTAATCTTGTTCCTTTCATAGGCCAAACTGGCTGTGGGTTGGCTTTTTATCCAGCAGGGATCTCCTTGGCTTGGGTGGTTTTTGTGACTTTAGGTTTAGGTCACTACTTGTGTATGGCTTTGCCTTCCTGCAGGTTCTTGTCTGCTTGTGTTTGGCATTGGCCTTCTCTTCATGCTTGTTACAGCCATGGCTCAGGCTTTTTGAGTCCCCATTAATAAAGTGATTTTCGTTTAAAAAAAAAAAAAAAAAAAAAAAAAAAAAAGGGACTCGTACGCAGTAGTTTATAGTGGAAACTCTAGTACAACCAGTATTCAGAGAAAAATCACTACCTTTAAGATTTCACTGAAAGGATTTTGAGAAGCAGTCTTTTATTGCAGTGTACCGATATACTTTTCACAAAAGACTAGACAAGTTGAATAGCACCCTAATCTCCAATTCGCCCTAGACCCACCTTCTATCTTCTATGAATCAACCGGACTGCTCTGCGGACGCTTCCCCTTTGCGTTATTCAGCAGCTCACTGGACTGGTCTATCAGACCCTTGCTCAGATGCAGCAACGTGCAGCAGCTCGAAAAACACAGATCGACCTCACCAAAAATCTGAACTCTCTTATGTTGACCCCCGTCTTGATTTGAGACTTTGAAGCTCTATTTATAGTGCTACGATTTCCAGCTTTATCTTGTATCAAATCTTCTTGCTTCCTAATCAAGAAACCAAAAAGATAACAACAAGATATTTCTAAATATTTGAATTATGATTACGAAATATCTAAGAGAATATCCTAACAATATTTCGAATATTTCCTAGATTACTTAATTATCTCGTTTCTAAATATCAAAAGACATTTATCTAATCAATACAGATTTAGAAACTTAATAACAAGAAATTCAGGAATATTCTGCTGCGCCGCATGTGAACCCGTCCACACGCTGCTCTCTGTGGAAGGATCCCTATCCGTCCACACAGACTTCGTTCTGTGCAACTCTTCCTGTTCAATTGTCCATCTGCTTAGCTTGGTGTTTGTTCCATCAAAAACTGCCGGGTACATGTTCCCACATGTCCCAACACCCACATAGGACAATCAACTACCTAGGAAACCCATGAAACTCTTGTGATCACTGCTGCCAAACCATTAATAAGAGATTTGATGAAACTATCATACAATTGGTTTATGAAAAAGCACATTCAAAAGGCCCCACATAAGTTCCACAATTTGCCTTTCCAAGAGAAGGTGTTTTGAAGTCTCCCTCTTCCACTCCGGTCTAACACACCTGGAAGGAAGACATATCCCGACTGCCTAAATTCTATCATAAGCTGAAATTACCCATTTTGCCACACTTCAGAGAAACGCATGAGATTTTCTTCCACACGAGCTCAAATATGTCACCCCTTAAACATCCAAGTACTATTTTGCAGAGAGATCCCCAGAACCACTACCCCCTCAAATCAACCTGTTAGGTAAATTTGAAACAAAAGTGACTCTGAGGATTCAGGCACAACAAGGTTACAATAAGCCAAAAATAAATCTTTCCTCCCATCATCTTCCATAACCTCCTTGATTGTATACGTCATCATCTTCGAATGTGATTCAATGAGAATGTTTCGAAAAAAATAGACTCTGTGGTTATAACCCCTTTTGTCAAGATTCACCTACAGTGCCGGTTAGAGCCGATGCAATAGGGCTACCCAACCATAAGGCAGCCGCATCAAACCATAAATTTTAGAAGGCCACATCCACACAAAAAAAAAAAAAAATTAGACTTACGTCACACTACGTACTTCTCACTTCTCAGACTCCTCTCTTCTCCAGTTCATCTCTTCTTCGCAACTCACACGTATGGTGCACAACGGCTAATTATAGTCTCTCTTCACTGTGGCTGATGGTAACTTCTGCAAGTGTGCAACATCAACACTGCTTCATCTCTTTATTGGATTGAAAAGCCATTCCTATCATCCCAAATCTCGAAACCAGGTCAGTGATATAGCTATGAATTGAAACTTTTTAACAATATTACTCAATGAATTATACTTGTGATATGTGGTGCTAGATTTGGAGCCCGGGTAGTCATTCTTAAAGCTCTATTTGATTGTTTGAAATAGTACTTTGGTTGGCGAATCAGGTTCTTTTGTTTCATTTATCATATTTGTGTGTTGTTTTTATTTTTGTTGATTTTGTGATAGGATTGTTTAACAATTAGGTCATTGGGGTAATTGGTTGAATGTTTGTGCATAATGTCAAATCGTAAACATGAATGGGGCTTTTCAAAAGTCTTAAAAAAGAGAAAGATTGATGCTTTAATAAAGTCACAACAAGAAGCTCTTGATAAGTTTATAGTTAAGGGTCCTTTGAATGAAACAAATGAAGTTCATGATTCGTGTTTAGATGAAAATGAAATTATTGAAGAAGAACTTCTTAAAGATACGAGTCATGTTGATTCACAATCATGTGAATTGATGAATCATAGTAATATTTTAGATGGAGTAAATTCTAAAAATATATATGATCCAAGTCAATGGACTCACATTGATAATAGAATGAGAGATCTACTAGTTGAAAAGGGTCATATTCATGTAATTATTACAGATTTTCCTAAGGATTCGCAAAATCGACATTTCTCACTGACACATTACTACCACTATTTACCGAATGGAAAAAAAATATAAAAGGAGGTGGCTTGTTTTAGAGATAAAGACACCCACCTTCCAAAACAGCCTTATCTTGTAGATGACAACATTATCTTATAGCTGACTTGTTTCGCTAGGTAGAGTTTAAAGGTGATTTGATTGAATAGGGCTTGATTATACTGAGTCTGTGTTTGTCATACATTTATAGGTACAAGGTTGCACGATTTTATGGTGTACAAAGTTAATGCAAATGCAATGTATTCTGATCTTTTATATCTTTGGCCTTGTTCTATTCTGAGGCTATCTAAATGTAGCTCGTTGTTAATACTCCCCCTCAATCTGAGCCGATATTAGTGAGATTTAGATTGTACAGAAATTGATCAAGCATTTGTCGAGTTGCCGGCTTAGTGAATACATCTGCTAGTTGGTCTTTTGTAGAGATGAAACGTACCTCTAACTCTCCTTTAGCAACCATCTCGCGTACAAAATGAAAGTCTATTTCTATATGCTTTGTGCGGGCATGAAATACCGGATTTGCTGTTAAATAAGTGGCTCCCAAATTATCGCACCATAAGATTAGTGGCTGCCTTTGTTTCACACCCAGCTCTCTAAGGACAGATTGAATCCATGTTGCTTCTGCCGTGCCCTTGGCTAATGCTTTATATTCAGCTTCGGTACTGGATCGAGACACCGTTTGTTGTTTCTTTGCGCTTTAAGAGATCAGATTTGGACCAAGAAATATAGCAAAACCACCCGTAGAGCGGCGGTCATCTAAACATCCAGCCCAATCCGCATCTGTAAAGATGCTTAATCGCGTGCGAGGTAATCGTTGAAATTCCAGACCCGTATCGATAGTTCCTTTTACATAGCGTAATATCCTTTTAAGTGCCTCCCAATGCTCATCAGTTGGTTTAGATACGTACTGACAAACCTTATTTACCGCAAAAGAAATATCTGGTCGAGTGAGAGTAAGATAGAGCAGTTCGCCAACCATACTGCGATACTTCAACACATCTTTATCATTCAGTGTGCGACCAAAGTCTCTTACTAGTTTATTAGTGACAGACAGGGGCGTAGAAGTAGGTTTACAATTCTCCATGCTTGCGCGTTGTAGAAGATCAAGTGCATATTTCCGTTGATTCAAGCTTAGCCCCTCCGAATTGTAGACTACTTCAAGTCCAAGAAAATAGTGTAGCTTGCCAAGGTCTTTGATGGGGAAAATAGCATAGAGACGCTGGATGATGCGGGTGACCGTCGCAGAACATGACCCAGCGATGAGAATGTCATCCACATAGACGAGAAGGTAAATGGTAACAGCAGAATCATGAAAAACAAATAAAGACGTATCGGCACGAAACGGATTAAAACCCAACTTACGAATTGCGTTACTGAGGCGGGCATACCAGATTCTCGGAGATTGCTTAAGTCCGTAAATGGCTTGGTGAAGTTTACAGACGTGAGAAGGATAGCGAGAATTCTCGAAACCGGGTGGCTGCTGCATAAACACATCCACTTTGAGACGGCCGTGCAGGAACGCGTTACTTACATCTATTTGGCGAAGGCACCAGCCATGGCGAACAGCAATGGCGAGGACAAGGCGGACAGTTTCTGGTTTGATGACAGGACTGAAGGTGTCCAGGTAGTCGATACCAAATTGCTGTGTGAAGCCACGAGCGACAAGGCGAGATTCGTGCTTAGCTATAGAACAGTCGGGTCGAATCTTTGTTTTGAAAACCCATTTGCTACCGACAACATTTGCATTGGAGGGTTTAGGAACCAGGGTCCATGTTCGAGTATTCTGAAGTGCCCGAAGTTTGTCCTCCATGGCTGTTCGCCACACCGGGTCACTGAGAGCCAGACGATGAGATGTCAGGAAAGCCCGTCGATTTGGATCATACCGAATGGTGCCGTCGTTGAATTGTTTCGGTTATTGGATTCCAGACGGGAACGAGTGTGATACAATTTTTTCTAGGCTACAGCTGAAACTATTTTGAGTACGCCTGGCTGGGTTTTGTAGCAGCGTGGAAAACACTCGAATTCCTATCACCTTTAGCAATCCAAGCGACCCTAGCTTTGTCCTCCAACATTTGTAAGCGAAGAGACCTATGCAAACTCTCTTTTAACTCCCATAACTCGTCTTCTATATTCATACTCTAAGATACCTAATCTCAACCTCAAAAGACCTGAGTTAACGACCAAAATTACATGTTCGCTTTTTATGGACCTTTGATTTTAGGGTTTTCTTCGAGCTTCATCTCCCCTGACATCTCCTTGCGGCCTAGCCGTCAACGCTTCCTAGGCGGATCCCCCTGAATCTTTTCCAGCTCTACCAGGTCACCCTACGACCATGCCGACGTCACTGTGCCCTCAGCATTGATACTGAAACCTTGTTAGACCCTATCTTTTGCATCCGCCGCTCGGCCAGTCTTGGAATAATTATTCCCTATTGGAGAATGTCGGTTTGAATGGTGCTTGTACTCCTTGGCTTCGAGAGATGTTGAATTCTGATGGAGCGTATTTATACGCTCCGTTGAGTTGTTATTCCCATAATTTTATTACATTTTGCGTGAGATCGATTACTCTTTTGTAGTGTTTTTGTATTGCAGGTGTGTTTGAGATCACAATGGATTTTATTGCATAACTGGAGCATTATCACTCGTTCATTCAAGATCAAGAAGAGCAAGGTCAACGGCGGTCAACAGAAGTCAACAGCAGCTGAACCGAAGACCTGTTGGTTCATTCAAGTCTCAAATCCTAAATTGAAGATACATGGACAAACACATTAGACATCAGATTTTAGGGGGCACGACCAGGGAGGTGGCGGCGGCTTAGAGAGAGGAAGGAGAAGAAACTACTGCTATTCGTGGTGGTCGTCGGAATATTGTTCCTCACGGTATTGTTCATCTGTTTACTATTCACCCGGTTACTGTTCACCAGTTACTATTCACTGCCGGAAAATACTATTCACGTTGTTTTTCTTATTAGTTCACTTTCGTGTTCTTAACTCATCGCAGTAGACTAAACTGAGTTTGTATTACGTTCGATGGATGTTATGAGTAGCTAAGCACTATCTCAGTTGTGTTTCAGCTGTGTGTTACAGCAGTTGCTACAGCAACCCTGCTGAGTCAAGTGTAGTTTAGAATAGGCTCAGTCTTGAGAACTCTGTAGCTATTCTAGATTGACATTTGTAGAGAGTGTGCAGACACAAGTCAGAGCCTGTTCTGATTGTGTCGAGTAATCCACACAAAGGTTGAGTAGCATAGGTTGCGTGGAGTTGTAACCGTGTGTACTTGGAGACCTTCGAGTTTAGTGGATTGAGGACTGGAGAATAGTCCTCCCCAGACGTAGGCAGTTGGCCGAACTGGGTGAACAAACTTTGTCTTGTTCATTGTTTGCTGAGACAATTTCCGAGTGAACAAGAGTGTGCTGCAGCAACTGCCTAATTGAGACGCTGTGAAATTTCAGAATGACAACGCACCTGCTGCGTGCGTTGCATGGAGAGCCAGAGGTGCCCGAGCACACAGTGGTGCCGGCTGTTCCCTTGGACCGCGCCCAGATGCTGCAGATAAGAGCGGTAGCCGTGAGAAAGGATGGTACATTGGAATGGTGCTACCGGCTGCAGCCGGCCAGAGCGCCGAGGCAGCGAGCAGAGAGCAGCGCGCAAGCAGAAGAGGCTGCAGAGGAAATGGAGAGGGACGAGGCCCCAGAGCCAGTTGCGCCTCCAGTCAGGCGCATGAGGACTCATGCGCAGACTGGAGCGCGCCGAAGGGCAAGTGCACCATAGGGGGAGCCAGTTACCATTGCCATTGAGGATTCTCCCCCGCGTGCACGAGGAAAGCGCCCCAGGACTGAGGCAGAGGAGGCGCCTGAAGAGGTACCAGAGGAGCAGCGCATGATGTTCAACATCATGCGCATGCTCGAATATTTAGCGCCCGAGGGGGCAGATTTGGGCACGAGCCCACCATCAGGGTGGAGATTTGGAGATGCTATTCCCCCTCTCCTCAGTCTGCGCAGGCCGCCTCCAAGATCCCCCAGCGAGCCGCGCCAGCCAGCCAGCCCTCCTACCCAGTCCCCGGTCCATGCAGAAGAGCCAGCCCTAGCAGCAGAGCCTACCCCCGCAACAGACCCAGTACCAGCACCTGCAGCTCCCCCATCTCAGCCTTCTATTCAGAGGTCCCCTGAAGCCGATCCCATCCTAAGTTCCAGCTCCGATTCACTATGGGATCCTATCTCAGAGGACGACCTCGTGGCTCAGCCCGCCGCCATTTCTGTAGTGCCACCAGCCTCCAGCACCGAGTATGTGACTAATTCTTCAGATGAGGAGGCGCGCGGATCAGCGGCTGAGTCCAGCTCCGAGGACATCTAGGGCTGCAGTGGGGCGCGCATTTCTTTCGGGTGATTTCTTTTCTTATCTTTCTGAAAAATGTTGCTATATGTTGCTATATTTTGCTGACTATTGTGCTGAATATTTTGTGGCCCCTTGCTATATTGTTGCTGCGCTGACCATATGTTTTTTTTCGTTCTTATATTCTTTCTTTTGCTTGCATGCATGTGTGCGCTCTCCGTGCGCTTGAGCTTGAGTCGTGGGGACACGTCTCTGTTTAAGTGTGGGGGGGGGGGGGGGAGCGTTACATTTACATTTCACGTTTTTTTTTAGCTTTGTAGTGTAGCTTAGTTTAGTTGAAGAAATAGTAGCAGCGGTGCGCTTGTGTGCAGGTTGCGCACGCTGTTCAGCTTGTATTGCGCTATCCATATTGCATGCTGCTATCAACTGTTTTGGTATATGTTTTTTCGTTCTTTCTGCTCCTGTTAGTTGGGATATACAGGGGATGTGGAGTTGACAGAAACGCTCTAGAGAGGCGGTTAGTCGTTTGAGCTTCGGGGGTGAGGGATATGGTCGAGAGCGCTAGTGGAGGCCGGTGCTTCGCGACCTTCAGAACAAGAGAGCGCGCTCAGTCACGCAGATACCGAAGGCAAATACCCAAAGCGTGGCGAGGTGGGAAAACAGACCACCTTTCCTCTGGAAATCGAGCTAGGGAAGGCAGGCGCGGGTGTAAACGCGTGCACTGACCTGCGCAAATAGATCAAGGAGGGAGAGCGGAGCGTTGTTCCATAGCTGTTATCCGGAGGCCGAGACTGGAACCGTTCTGGGAACATAGGAACCGTAGATAGAGCTGTACAAAAAAAAAAAAAAGACACCAGCAGATGATATGATCTACAAAAGAATCAGCATGCGCACGGATACATACCAGCGTGTGCAAATTCATGAGAAAATCATCAGAAAAGCTTGAGTTCCCAGGAAGTGCGCGGAAGAATCACGCACCGGAAGAAGCTTGCGCTATTAACCATATACCCGTCCTCGGAGTGAAAGCTGACAACCAGGAGCCTATGAAGAGCTATCTCACAGCCATCCGAAATGATCTTCATCCCAGCTGAGAGGTAACGAAATTGGAAAATTATTTAAAACTGTTGAAGGCAGATGCGCGCAGGAGATAGAGCAGCGCAAGGTGAATAGTAGTGCAGATCGCGCCAGAGTGCAAGGCTGTGCGCCAGACCCTGCTTACCGCTTTCTAAGTGTTAACAGGTCTTATAAATATAAATTTGAGGCGAACAACGACGCACTGTCATATTCACCTTTGAAGTTACCTTGTTTGGCAACTTTGGTAAAGCAGTAATTGAACTTGGATTCAAGTAATATCGTGTATTCACTTTCCGAAATCAGTATTTCAGCCCTTATATGAAAGCCAAAGGTGTCCCGAAATTTGAAGTTGGATAATATTACCGATGCACTACTTGTTATGGCCTGTAAGCAAGTAGCAAAGCTAGAGTAAGTAGAGAGAGCAATAACACAAGTATTTTGAGTGTTATTGGATTGTTTTCTTATATTTTCTTATCATACAAAAGTGAGGAACTCGTCTTCCTTTTATAGGGAAGGAAATGGCATGACCAAAGGATGTGTCTTGAGCCAAAGAGATAGGTCCCTTTCAGCAAGTAGCGCTCCCTAAGAACACATTATCACTGCGTCATAAGAAGACATTACACACTTAATGTTGCCTTGGAGCAAGCCACTTAATGTTGCCTTGACATGCGCTTCATTCTGTTTGCCTGTACAAATTTTGCTCATAAACATCATTCATGTATTCCCCGTGTAACATATCTAATGTTACATTTTACCAAGATTTTATCCCATGCTAATTAACCCTAAAATCCCTAACAATCCTCCCCCGATTTTAGGGTTTCCTTGTGTCACCGCACATCTCAAGTTTAAGCAACTCACGCATAAGAGAAAATGTCACTAGGATTGAATTTTTGCATATTGCAGTTACACATTCCAAATACCCGGAAATTTTGGTGTCGCTAAGTATTAAACCAATCAATCCATTTGGGTACTTGAAGATAACACACATTAGTCACTTCCAAACTCTTAACTTAACATTGACTCTTAATGGTCCTTGAGTCTATATCCATTCATGAACGCATAGAAATTGGCCCACTATTTCATTGAAGCGACCCTAACTTCATGTTCACATAGGCAGATTCCTTTAATGGGTAACCTCACTAGATCGTTGATAGAGCCTATTTATACACACTATTTAGATCCTAACCCTATGCTTGTTTGCATTATTTTGTGTACAAGACTACTGGTTTCCAGTGTTTTCGTATTTCAGGGCGAAACGAGGGCCTAAGTCGGATACGCGCTAACAGGCAGCGTTTAAGACGCGCAACACACAGCCTGCGAAGCTAGCAGCGCAAACAGGACAGATAGTGGCAGAGTCGACTACGGTGCGCAGACCGATTGCGCTAACCAGTGTGCAGTGCGCCATGCGCAGAATAGTGGTGTTTCCAAATCTTGACACCACCAGATTTGGAAGTTGCCAAGGCTGGGCCTCATGAGCAGTATATAAAGAAAGGAAGGCTAGGGTTTGAGAGTATCATCCAGAGCATCAATAGCACCAAGAGAGGACCACAGCACACGAGAGAGCGGCAGAACAGAAAAACACACGAGCCTACTGAGAGGACCTGCGCTAGCCGACTGCGCCAGCCGAGACTCTGCAACCTGCACGCACCTGCTCGTTGCTGTTTTCTAGGATACTTTAGATATTATTTACTGTTTCTATGATGTTTACTACTAGCATGTCTAGCTAAACGCTTTGTATCGGTTAGGCATGATTCTATGAGTATTTCCTTTGAGACTTGTGCTTAATGCATAGTTTGTTTGCTTATATTAATTCTGTGCACACGGTTGACAGCTAGTTGCATGAGTAGGGGAAGCCTTGAACCGCAATCTTACTCTTGTTACTTGTTTGTTATATGTTAAACTAGTTGAATAGCTTGACGGTGACAACTAGGAGTAACGCGCTAGAATAATCAGTTGCTACTGTGACAGGATTCGTAACTGCTTAGACTAGTCTTAAGAATTAATAGCCCATGAACTTTGATCGGAACATGCGCACATGTTAGGAAGGCTTGATCGGACACTAACATCAGTAAACCAAACTATAGACGTTTAGAGTCGATGATAAGGAATACACTCATAGATGATTGTCTGCGCCGATACTTTTCATAGTCATACTACTTAATCTCTACTGCCTGCGCACGTCTAGTGCAATTCCTGCGTTCACTACTGTTATTCGCGCACTTGCGCAACCCAATCACTCACACCCCCAGTTTTCGTAAGTGCAGGTTACTAGTTGAAGCTAATCTACTTGCTCCATGTGGATTCGACCCTGACTTAGCCGCTATACTAAGTGGAGAAGGAAAAAATAAATTTGACGCGCACAACGACGCGCTATCAATCGTGCTCCTACAATTAGCACTTTGTCAAAGAATCTATTAAGAGGAGTTCATCTTCAACCTCTCGCTTGTAGGTCATGAGCACTTGCTTGGGGATAATCAAATGTATTGATCCTTAGCAGCATGATAAGAGATATTATTAGGAAAATTCACACTCAAAATAGAGAATCCGCCCAAAGGAGAGCCACCTGCGGCTTGTAAAGAGGATCATTAGAAGTGTTGAGCTTCGTTGACCTTCTCTCTCTTGGCGATTTTGGCGATCTCTAGGGTTTCTCTCGGCGACTTCCGCCCGGCGCCTCTCGCCCTTCATGGGCTCCTCTGCCACGGGTCCTCCCGACTCGTCCACCTCGAAACCGCCTGACTTCCGCTCTCCGGCAGGCTTGCCCTTAGTCCCTGGCAATCCTCCTCTTGCCCTGGGACCTTCATTTGCAGCGATTGCAGCCACGGCTCGCCCCAAATTAAGGCCGCGGTTTGCCCCTATTGCCCTCCCGTCTAGACAGGTTGGGTCGAAGGATGGGCGGCCGGCCATTGGTTTCACTGGCCCTGAGGTTGGGGCTGGTGCAAAGAGATTTCAGTTTTCCCTGGTTGCTAAGTTCACAGTTGGCCGCCCTAGTATTGGGGATATCCAGAAGGCATTTCAATCCAGTTGGGAATTGAAGGGCCGAGAGACCTTAAGCGAGATTTGGGATTCTCGTCATGTGCTTATTATTCTGGATTCGGAGGAGGATGTCAGGAATGCTCTTTCTTCTCCGTTGAACAAGGTTGGTCATGCCTTCTTCCGTCTCTTTCGCTGGTCCCTTGATTATAATCCCAAAAAGGAATCTACCATCACTACTGTATGGATCAGGCTCCCAAACCTCCCTCTGCCTCTTTATGATAGTGCTTATGTTGAAGCTATTGTTTCCACATTTGGATATTTTGTCGCAGTTGACGACAGAACTAAAGCCTGTGTGTCTCTTAAGTATGCCCGTGCGTGTGTGGAGTTAGATGTTACCAAACCTATTCCTGATTCGGTTTGGATTTCGATGCCAGAGAATCAAGGCTTTTGGCAGCCTATTGTTGTTGAGGCTAATTTGGCGTACTGCAGTAAATGTAAAGTCCATGGCCACTCCTTTTCTGAGTGTAGAAGGAGCCAGAATTTCCCTAATCCCTCCCCTTCACAGGGTACCTCCTTACGGCGCAAATCTGCCAGTCCCAATAATCCTTCCAAGAATGAGGATGATATTGTTTTAGGTGGGAAGTCTACTGTTTCTCGTAAATTAAATAATGGTAAGAAGGTGACTCAATCCTTTGGTCCTCTCCTGATTTAGCCATCCGTTTGGCGTCTGCTGGGACCCAGGCTGTGAGTGATGGTGGTGCCCCGGTGGCTGTCATGGATAAAGTTGTTGAAAGCTCTGCCAAGCCGGTTCTTGATGGTAATCTTCCCTCATTGACTGAGGCCTGCGCTTCTGGAATCTGTCAGAATGACAATCTTGTGGCTGAAACCTTACCTGAGGATAATGTCAATTTGTCCAATGCTCCTGTTCCCAATGACCTCTCTGGTGTTGAGCTGCGGTGACGAAAATCCAGATCTAGTGAGGTGATCTTCAGTGAAGAATTGGGCGTGTTGGTGCAACCTGCTGCATTGCCTCATTATAATTCCATTCAGGCAAAAGCTGGTTCTTCTAGTCGGGGTGAGAGGAAGCTCTCTGATGCGCTACAGGACTGTATTATCCCAGGCAGCAAGCACTGCCTTTCATCAGAGGCTCAATGATCAGTGGCCTTTGTTGGAATGCCAGGGGTATCTCCAATCGAGGTACCATTTGCTTTCTTAAATCTATTCTTTTAAAGCATAATATCTCTTTTTGTGCTATTTTGGAACATAAATCTCAGGGTAACCGAATTTCTGCGATCGCCCGGAAGCTTGGGTATTCTAACTTCTTCCAAGGTAGTCCTTTTAATTCGCACATATGGATTATGTGGAAGGATAACATTTCGGTCTCAGTTACGAATATTAGTGACCAACATATTTCTTGTGCTGTTACCCTTGTGGCCTCCAACGCTATGGTTATGTGTTCGGTTGTTTATGCTTCCTACAAATCAGCTGTCCGAGTTAATCTTTGGCGTAATCTTTCTGTGGAGCTCTCTTCTAAAGCTGACCCCTGGATGATCATGGGGGACTTTAATGCAATCTCCCAAGCTGATGAGAAGAAAGGAGGTTGCAAATTTGGGAATAAATCCTCTGAAGATTTTAATAATTTTATTGTCGGAACTGGTCTGTCTGATGCTGGTTATTCGGGAAGCAAATTCACTTGGAGCAACAACCAATCTGGCCGGCGGTGTATTTGGATGAGGCTGGATAGAGTCTTAATCAATGGAACTGCTGCTGCCTTCTTTCCTGAACTTAAAGTTACTCATCTTCCTAGAGTTAAGTCTGATCACTGCCCCTTGCTCATCACTCTAAGCAATGAGGTGCGTGCTCGTAGCATGTTCAGTTTTCAGCCAGCTTGGATAAATCACCCGGGCTTTCTGAAGCTTGTGGAGACCTCGTGGGAAGGGCGAGCCCATTTTAATCCTATGATCAATTGTCATCTCAAACTCAAGCGTCTGAGAAGCTGTCTTCGTAGATGGAATTGGGAGGTCTTTGGTGACATTAATCAAAAGATTTACAATTTGAGCTGCAGAATTGAAGCTACCGAAAAACTGATTCAGAATAGTTGGTCCTTAGACAGTGAGGTGGATCTGGTTAACCTCCATTCCCGCCTTAACTCTGCCCTTGACGATCGTCAGATTTTTCTCGAAGCAAAATCCCATGTTGGCTGGCTTCAACAGGGTGAAAGGAATACTAAGCTTTTCCATGCTGCTATTAAAGTTCGAAGATCCTCTAATCATTTCAAAGTGACCCTTGATTCTGGTATTGTCTCAGATGACTGTGAAGAGATTGGGGTTTTGGCTGTTAATTTTTTTCAGAACCTGCTTGGTGGTTTCTCGCCTGTTCCAGACAACTCCTATTTTTCTGACATTGTGCCAGTCATTTCTCAAGAGGAAAATGGTTTTCTGATCGGTATTCCAAGCATAGATGAAGTTCGGCTTGCGGTCTCAAGTCTTCCATCTTCTAGTGCTCCTGGCCCTGATGGTTTTACAGGTATTTTCTTTTCTTCCTGCTGGGATATTATTGGTATTGATATCACAGAAGCAGTTCAGTGTTTCTTTAAGGGATTCAGCCTGCCGAAATCTTGGTCCTCTTCTATTTTAACCCTAATCCCTAAGGTTAAGAATGCCATTTCCCTAGACCAGCTCAGACCCATCTGTCTTTGTAACTTTCTGCATAAAATCATTTCCAAAATTTTAAATGACCGGCTGCGTCCTCTTCTTGGGAAAATTGTCAGTTTGGAGCAGTCAGGCTTTATTCCGGGAAGGTCCATTCATCATTGTATAACCTTGGGTCATGATCTTGTCTCAGATATCAATAAGAAGGTTCATGGCGGTAATGTTATGATAAAGCTTGACATGGTCAAGGCTTATGACCGACTATCTTGGATTTTTATTCTCAGAGGGATGAAGGCCCTTGGCTTTTCTAATCAGTGGTGTGATCTTGTTTTCCGAAATATTTGTAACTGCTGGTACTCCATCCGTATTAGGGGGAAATCATTTGGCAATTTCAAATCTTTCAGGGGATTGAGGCAAGGAGACCCGCTTTCTCCTAGTCTTTTTATTATTGCCATGGAATTCCTCTCTCGCAAATCAATACTGCTGCACTGCCTGGTGGTGGCCTTATGCCCTACTGGTCCGCTCATCGGGCCTTGGAAATTAATCACCTCCTTTTTGCTGATGATATTCTTATTTTCACTAATGGCGGAAAGGCTTCTTTTATGAGATTATTGGCCATTTTAAGATCCTTTTGCGAGAATTCAGGCCAGCTGCTGAATTGGGCTAAGTGCAAAATCTTTTTTTCCAAGCATATCAAAGGCGCTAAGAGAGACAGGCTACTGCATATGTCTGGCTTCTCTCAAGGATCTTTTCCTGTCAGGTATCTAGGCGCCCCCTTGTTTCCAGGCCAGCCCCGCTTATCCTACTTCCAAGGACTGATTGATCAAATTAGAGGTCGGCTTGAGGGTTGGATGAAGTCTTTCCTCTCTATGGCAGGTAGAATCACTCTGATTCGCTCAGTCTTACAATCAATTCCTATTCATTGCTTGTCTGTGCTGCCAGTTCCTAAAGGTATTATTAGTACTATTGATCGTCTCCTGCGCAATTTTTTATGGGATAATGGCCCTGATTCTCGCCGCCACTGGGTCAAGTGGGAGTTGGTCTGTAGTCCCATTATTTCTGGAGGCTTGGGGATTAAGAAACTTGACCAGACAATGCTGGCGCTGCACGGGAAGCTTGCTTGGCAATATTTATCTAATTCATCCTTGTGGGCAAGGCATGCGAGAAGCAGATTTTCTATTGAAGGGAGAGGCTCTTGTTTGTGGAAGAGAATTTCTCCGTTAATTTCGAGTATTGCTCTCAATTGTAGATGGATTATTGGAAATGGGCAAACAAGTATGAAGACCTTCTGCCAGAATATCTCAATTCCTCTTCCTAGAAGGTTCCGAGCTTTCACTATAAAGGAGGTTCTCCAAAATTCAGGTCTGCGAAGCGAGTTTCTTCACAATATCAATCCCAGAGTTTTTCGATCTATTGGAGGGGATATGGTGGCTGACTTACCAGATCAGCTCGTTTGGGAGGGTGACCCTGCTGGCCATGTAACTACGGCGAATTTCTTGGCTCATTTTGCTCCTCCTGCTCCTTCGATTAAAAGGTTTGCTATTTTATGGCACTCTTGGCTTCCGCTGAATATATCGTGTTTCCTTTGGAAGATAAATTATTCAGCCATTCCCACCCATGAAAATATTATGAGAACTGGCATTAGTTTGGTTAGTAGATGTGTGTGCTGTTTGCAACCCAGCAATGAATCTATGGAACATCTCTTTATTCATAGTGACCATGCTGCCATGACCTTTAAATTTTTATGCCCCATCTTCCGGAAGCGTAGACCTCTTAGTTTACACCAATTCTTTTATGATTGGGGTTATGTGGCTGATTTTAGCAAGTTTGCTGACTGTTTGGGTTTTGGTTTATTGTGTTGCTGTCTCTGGGACATCTGGAAATGTCGGAATCAGATTATTCATGGTGATACTTCTGGTAACTTCAGTATTTGCAATATTTTCAAATGGGCATCTAGGCTATCAGGCCTTATTAAACTCCCCTTAGCTGAGGATGAGTTCTCCAGGGACATCTGCCATGCTCTACACATCAACCCTCCAAGAACTAAAGGCTTCAAAATTTTCTGGATCCCCTGGCAGCCCTCCCACCAAGGTAACACTTGTAATATTGCAATCTCAATTGATGACTCTTGCTCTAGAATGGCAGCTATTGTGCGTGACAGTTGTGGCTGTTTTGTTTGTGGCCTGAAAGTCAGTTCGGCCAGCAAGTGTTTTTTTAGAAGTCTTTTGCAGATTCTTCATGAATTATCTCTTAAGCAAGTCAGCTATTGCTGCCTGAAGTTGGCTCACTCGGATTCAACCTTTCTTGGTCAAGGCGCTTCTGTGGATTGGCCTTCCTTTCAGATTAAACGGAGGATAATTCAAATGATTCGTAAAGTAGAGGTCAGCAAGGTGTGTTATGCCATGAATCGCCCGGCTGAGACGCTCCTCTTTGCAACGCACAGGCAGTTCTTCGCATCTCAGCTGCTAGCTCTCCCCAGCTCAGTTATCAAAGCTCTTGCTAATGACTCCTGCCCTCAGCCTTGCTTCTCCATTGATCAACGCATTTTTCTTTAACTTTACGGTTCGTCTCTTAGCGTTTGTAGACAGGTTTGTGCCGTCTCAGCGCCTCCACTTGCTCTTTTTTGTTCTTTGTTCTTTGTTCCTTTTCTTGGGACTTTGGTTTTCAGCCTTGTAATTACCATGATCCAGGTTTTTTGGATCGATTGATTAATAAAGCTGCTGGCACAGTCCAGCTTTAAAAAAAAAAAAAAAAAAAAAATGTATTCATCAATCTTCTAGGTGTGGGCTTTCCACATTGAATTTGAAATTTCAAGTGTCTCTACTTATGCAGATTTGTGAACTAGCAGTTGCTGCAGCACACTCTTGTTCACTTAAATGTAGACACAGCAGACAATGAATGGGACACAAATTTGTTCACCCAGTTTGGCCAAACTGCCTACGTCTGGGGAGGACTATTCTCCAGTCCTCAATCCACTCAACCAAAGGTTCAAAGCACACTCGGTTACAACGCACGCAACCTATGCTACTCTAACCCCGTGTGGACTACTCAACACAATCAGAACAAGCTCTGATTTGTGCCAGCACACCCTCTACAATATGTCAGTCTAGAATAGCTACAATTCTCTCCAAGAACTCAGCCTATTCTATCCTACACTACTCAGCAGGGTTGCTGCAGCAACAGCTGTAACACCAGCTGAAGCACTCTGTCCGCGTCGCTCCAAGGCCTCCTGCCGAGCCGATCGAACCACTCCAAGAGCGCTGCACACTCTGAGTAACTCCCCCTCACTCAGTGACCACCTGCCACTAGTGAGTTCTTCCGCACGAACCTCGACCGAGCCTTCCACCCGTCAGTTCTCCCGCGGCTGCCTTTGATCAACCAACAAGCTCCACAGCTCTAAATTGGCTTCCAGATCAATGCACGAATCAGTCTCTGCAAGACCTGATTCTCCTCTGCAATGCACACCTCAGCTCTGCGCTCAACGCTCTGCCCGTGTGTGTTGATCGAAGAACAACTCTCGTGGCACACCCAGAAAAATCCCCTCTCTAAATTTTGTGTCTACTCTCGTGTATCACTCAGCTTCGATCACACTCTACAGTCCTCAAACCTTCTGCTTAAATACCCTCACCACTTTAAGCAATTTCCAGGTTTAGGCCATAATCCCACAAGATCAATTATCTCCTAAAATCTAGGAGATTAGATTTGATTAATATCTTCAATGCAAATCTCCTTCTCTGACTAGCAAACCTTGCTGGAATATGCTCAACGGTATTTTAGAAATTCTTCTAAGCACTTTCACAAAGCTGCCAAACCTTCAAAAAGCACCCAGCACAAAACTGCTACCAGGACAGTTGAACTAGCTCTTGAACCAGCACCTGCTGCAGCATCCCCTGCTGCATCTGTTGCTGGTTTACTTCTGCGGTACACTTCTGCTGGCCTCCTTGATTGATTGAGCTGCAGCAGCTCCTTGTTCACATATGCTGGTTTTGTCAAACACTGCCATCCTTGCATTATCAATCTCCCCCTTGGCATTTTGACAAAACCTTAAGGCAAATGCACTCTTCCGTGAACCAGAAAAAAAAATACTCTAAGTAAAATTAATAGAGAGTAAGTGAGGCCACACTCGGCCATAGCAAAATGACCACGCAGGGTCAAGAAAAACAATGTTCATAATGTTCATCAATAATAACAGTAGCAGTAGCAGTGTATCACCAAAACACTTCTTCTCCCCCTTTTTGTCATAGATGCTCAAGGGGCCTGCTCATCATCTGCTGGGTACTCCAGGTCACGGAGGAGGCTCCTGATCTGTCCACGCCTGGCATCCCTCCTCTTGGCTTCAGCTTCAAGCATAGCCAGCTCAGACCGGAGGTGACTCACAATCCTGGCACGAAGAGCAGACTGGATTGTGGCGGCAGGGGGAAGATATTCCTCCAAGGGAGCTGGAGCTGGAGAACCAACCATGAGAAGATCCTCATAGGCAACATCCACTGCATGTTTTCCCTTGAATAATTTGTGATCAACAGTAAAGACCTGCAGCTCCTCAGATAAGCCTTCAGTGATCGCTCCGAACTCTGGGTGCTGAGAAACCATGATCCCATGGATGAGGGAGGGCAGCACAATAGGCCTGCTGGAGGAAGCACTCCCGGCATGTGTAGCAAGCTGAGGGAACATCACACTTCCCAGGCTGATCTTCCTCCTCTTTCCAATAGAATAGAGAAGGTTAGCAAAGTCTTTGTTGACCTTCCCTCTGTGAGAACTAGGAATCCAGTTCCTTGCACCAAGATGATACAGCAGAGCATACTTGGAGGTTAGCTCAGCTGCACTGAGATTTGGGCCGCCCCAAGACAGGCACACTCCCGCTGTGAGGATCTTCGCCAATAATTCAGGCTTCACATCAGTGGGAGCCCTTGCATTCTCAGAAATCCCAAGGAATGCATCAATAATTTCCGGGGTAATAACTACTTGTTTACCCCTTACCCAGCTTCTCCCATACTCATCAGCTCCTTCTTCTCCAAATTTTTCTTCCATATTCACTATAAATTCTCTAACCAGAATAATATTGAAACGGTGAGGAAAGGTTAGGGACTTGAGCAGATTTACCTCAGTCAGGAGCTCAAACATAGCAGCTGATCTATACTTGTCTTGCACCAGTCGCTTCTCATGCACAATGTGTTTCCTCTCAACAGCACTCCAGGTTTGAGAGACGCTTTTGTTCCTGAACCATGTGCCTCCGACAGTGAGAGCAGAGAAATCTTCAGCTGCAAGACCTTTCTCAGAGGGTCCACCAAGAGATCCTGCTTCCTCTTCTTCACTGGATGAGCTTTCACTACTGGAGCCTGGGATCAGGATAGGAGCTTTGCCCTTGTCTGAAGAAGGAGGATGTGCTGCAGCAGGTTCTTGTTCAGGGGACTCAGCAGCTGTTTCAACCCCTTCACCAATAATTCTTGGGGACATGACCAGTGATCTGCACTCTTCTCCTGCAGGGACTGCTGCAACAGTCTCTGCTGCTTGTTCTTCTTCAGAAGCAACTTCAGCCATATCCGCTTCTGGCAGCGCAGCAGAACTGGAGACAGGTTCTCCACCACGTACCAGCCGCCTCCTCTTCTGCGAAGCTCCTTCAGAGGGAGAGGGATCACTGTGCGACACAGGGAGAGGGTTTGGTTCCCACACAACCACATCCAGCGGCTGAGCAGGGTCTTCGTTGCGTGCCTTGGTCCTTCTCTCAGACCTGTCCTGCCTGTCAGCTGCCAGATTCTTCTTCAGTCCGCGTGTCTTCACCATTGCTGCAGAGATGTGGAAGGAAAGAGGAGCGCACAGAGGATGATCGGCAGAGATTTCTGAGAAGCCCTTTGCTCTTGATCTGTGCCCTAGAAAATATTCACCCGTTATTTCCTTTTTCCTTTTTGAAGTGTAAGACACGTGCCTCCCATGTGCAAATATTTTCCTTTCCATCCTCAGCAACCAACACATGTGAACAAGCTAATTCGGACACGGTTGCTGCAGCACATGTGAGCTTGTTCACCTATTCAATTCAGGCTGCATTTTTTGCTCAGAGGATCCTTGAGAAATTCTGGTGGAGCCTTCTTCACCCATACTTGGAATACACCAGAGCTTTTCTTCTCCTGATCTTCCTGCCTCCTAACTCTTTGTTTGGGTTTCCATATTTGTACCATCTTTGATTTACCCTTGTTTTTAGCAATCCAGTGCCCTTGTGCAGCAACATGAAATGGAGTCTTTGTGCAACATGTGCTGATTCAGGACTTTGCTCCCCCTTTTTCAGCTGAGCAAGTTCTGTGTTGCTGCTTCAGATTGGAGTTGATCTTCTGCTTCCCAACACTTGTACCAGTACTCCACTTGTTCTGAGACTTTTGTTTTGTTTGAGAAAAATGTTGTCCATGATGCTGCAGCATCCTCTTGTTCACATGTCTAGATCCAATTTTCTCTGCCATTTTTGAGGAGGCATCTGAATTCTTCTTCTCGTCTGTCTCACCATCTGAGGCTTTAATGAACACTGTCCCTTTATAACTTTCTTCACCAGTATATCCAAGCCTTGTTTTCCCTTTTCCAAGTCTTTGGTAAGATAGTATTTCGTCCAGAATATTGCTCTGCGGGTCAGCTGTCTTGGCTGCTGCTGGAGTGGATTCAACAGAGGTCTGTCTTTCTGAAACTTCTCTTTTCAGAGTAGTAACTTGATTACCAACTGAGGGTAGACATCTCCTTCGTTCTTCTTCCAAGAGATTTACTCTGTCAGTCAAGGTCTGATTGGTCTGAAGAACTGCCTCACATTGTTTGAGAATCTTCCTCAGAAGATCAGCAAAACTGTCAGATGAGTCTTCGTCATCTTCACTCTCAGAGACTTCAATCCCATAGTGAATTTCTACCTTCTTTAGCTCATTGAGGTGGACATCTGAAACACTTGTCAGCACAACACAGTTTTCTTCATCACTGTCATCCGAATCACTCCATTTTGCTGTCATGGATTTGCTGTTCTTTTTCTCAGAATTCTTGAAGGGTTTGCTTGGACAATCAGCCTCAATGTGTCCATACCCTTCACAGTTCCAGCATTGAACTCCCTTTTTCATCTCTTTCTTGTCATCTTCGTCCAGTGCTGGTTCTTTCCCTTTCTTCTTTCTTTCACTGCCCCGTCTGAATTGTCTTCGCGAGGAAGAGCTTCTCTCAGTTCTGGATTCCATGTTTTTCAGAAACTTCCCTAGATTTTTAACCAGCATGCTCAACTGATCGTCTGGAACTGTCTGCTTGGTTTCTGCTTCAGCCTTCAAACCAATATTCTTGTCCTTGGAAGTGGTGTCTTCTTTGACCAGTTTCATCTCAAATTGTTTGAGAGACCTCATCAGCTCTTCCAACCTCATGAATCTGACATTCTGAGCTTCTTCAATGGCTGTCACCTTCATGTCAAATTTTGTGGGCAGCGATCTGAGAACCTTTCTGATAAGCTTTTCTTCTGGGATGGGCTCACCAAGGGCATGAGCTTCATTTGCAAGATCACAGAGTTTAGCATTAAACTCAGTGATTGTTTCTTCATCCAGCATCCTCAGATTCTCAAATTGTGTGGCAATAATCTGGAGTCTTGACAGCTTTACTCTATCAGTTCCCTCATGGGCAGTTTGCAGAATCTCCCATGCTTGCTTGGCCATGTCACAGTTTGAGATCAACCTGAAGTTATTAGCATCAACTGCAGCAAAAATTGCATTCAGAGCCTTTGAATTACCAGTTGCTGCAGCACCTTCTTCAGCAGTCCATTCCTCTTCAGGTTTAATTCTTGTCACTCCTTGCTGATCCATGGTGATTGGGGGAGACCACTGAACCACAACAGCTCTCCATGTCTTCTCATCAATAGCTTTGAGAAAAGCTTTCATTCTAGCTTTCCAATAACCATAGTTGCTCTCTTCCAGAAGTGGAGGTCTACTCGTGCTCTGTCCTTCCTTCATTGTCTTGGCTACTTCGGAGACACTGTAGAACCTTTTAACTCTGTGTGTCGAGTTCCCGCTCTGATACCAAATTGAAATTTCAAGTGTCTCTACTTATGCAGATTTGTGAACTAGCAGTTGCTGCAGCACACTCTTGTTCACTTAAATGTAGACACAGCAGACAATGAATGGGACACAAATTTGTTCACCCAGTTCGGCCAAACTGCCTACGTCTGGGGATGACTATTCTCCAGTCCTCAATCCACTCAACCAAAGGTTCAAAGCACACTCGGTTACAACGCACGCAACCTATGCTACTCTAACCCCGTGTGGACTACTCAACACAATCAGAACAAGCTCTGATTTGTGCCAGCACACCCTCTACAATATGTCAGTCTAGAATAGCTACAATTCTCTCCAAGAACTCAGCCTATTCTATCCTACACTACTCAGCAGGGTTGCTGCAGCAACAGCTGTAACACCAGCTGAAGCACTCTGTCCGCGTCGCTCCAAGGCCTCCTGCCGAGCCGATCGAACCACTCCAAGAGCGCTGCACACTCTGAGTAACTCCCCCTCACTCAGTGACCACCTGCCACTAGTGAGTTCTTCCGCACGAACCTCGACCGAGCCTTCCACCCGTCAGTTCTCCCGCGGCTGCCTTTGATCAACCAACAAGCTCCACAGCTCTAAATTGGCTTCCAGATCAATGCACGAATCAGTCTCTGCAAGACCTGATTCTCCTCTGCAATGCACACTTCAGCTCTGCGCTCAACGCTCTGCCCGTGTGTGTTGATCGAAGAACAACTCTCGTGGCACACCCAGAAAAATCCCCTCTCTAAATTTTGTGTCTACTCTCGTGTATCACTCAGCTTCGATCACACTCTACAGCCCTCAAACCTTCTGCTTAAATACCCTCACCACTTTAAGCAATTTCCAGGTTTAGGCCATAATCCCACAAGATCAATTATCTCCTAAAATCTAGGAGATTAGATTTGATTAATATCTTCAATGCAAATCTCCTTCTCTGACTAGCAAACCTTGCTGGAATATGCTCAACGGTATTTTAGAAATTCTTCTAAGCACTTTCACAAAGCTGCCAAACCTTCAAAAAGCACCCAGCACAAAACTGCTACCAGGACAGTTGAACTAGCTCTTGAACCAGCACCTACTGCAGCATCCCCTGCTGCATCTGTTGCTGGTTTACTTCTGCTGTATACTTCTGCTGTATACTTCTGCTGGCCTCCTTGATTGATTGAGCTGCAGCAGCTCCTTGTTCACATATGCTGGTTTTGTCAAACACTGCCATCCTTGCATTATCAGAATTCGTACCCAAATGCTAGTTGGATAGGAATTGGGTGTCCCACTTTTTTTTTTTTTTTTTTTTTTTTTTTTTTCACAAACCCTGATTTTATTAAAAAAGATCCAAAAAGCCCGGATCATGGCTAATACAGATAAAGTTGAGCTTGACCCTCAAGTGCCAGCCGGAATACATTCCCAACTTAAAAACACCGAACAGGTTATAGACCCAGCTCAACATAAAAGACAATGAAAAGCGCTGAAAACGCTTATACATACCATCATACACAATACAAACATTATACAAAGACAGATTCATAACCTGAAAAGAGGCCCAAGAGCAATAAAGCTCCAAACCAACTAAAACACCAAAAAGCAAGATAATAGGAGGAAGAGAACAAGCTAGACCCCCTGAGATTACTCCAAAGCTCCAGCTATCAAGAGAGTTGCTGCTCCAAGAGAGTACATGGATGAGGCTAATAAAAAAGGCAAGAAACAAACCTAACCGGAAAGGGGGGATCTTCCAATTTCCGGACAAAGAGGGAGCTGAAAATTGATCACCACAAAGCTTCTGATGGCAGAAAAAGGTTGGGGCAGATTTCTTTTGTGCAGGAAAATGCCTTGGAGAAGGAGGAATAACCCAGAATTGACGCACAGATTCAAGACCCCCTGATATTGTTCCAAGGCTCCAACTATAAGAAGATTTGCTGCTCATTGATAGTACATGGATGAGGCTTAAAATCATTGGCAAGAGCATACCTAACAGACAAAGGAAGATCTTCCAATTTCCGGACAAAAAGGGAGCTGAATTTTGACCAACACAAAGCTTCTGCTGGCAGATTAAGATTGGGGCAGATTCTGAAAATATCAACCTCCTGTAATTGACGCACAAGCTGTCTTTTAATGCGGAAAACTGACCAATCCACTTCAGAATCTCGACTCAAAAGGGAAATGTCCGGGTGAGCTATCTTAATGCACTGAATATTTAAACCATATCTGCAGATTTCTTGATAAACATGTAACAGACACTTCAAAAAATTCTTTCTCATAGAAGCAAGCTTCAAACCCGCAACAAAGGAACCGGAACAATTCCTAATCACAACAGCCATGAGGGAGCCAGCATCATTAATATTAATAGAGATGTTACACATGTTACCTTTATTAATAGGCTGCCAAGGAATCAGCCAGGGGAACCCAATGATACCAGCTGGGGGGGAGATATGCAATGCACTGCAAACATGCTTGGAAAAGGGGCTGGAAGAGCAAGGAACATTAATGCTCCTAGATAAGAAAGCAGCCCAGCGAAGGACATTATTCTTGGTAAAACTACCAGCATTTTCCCCATAAAAAACCTGATTCCTTTTAAGCCAAAAGTCCCAAAAGCAGCAACTCACCAGCCCAAAACCTAAACAGTCCGAGAAATTATTAAAATCCATATTGCTGCCCCATTCATAGAAAAACTGATGCAAACTGAGGGGTCTTCTCTTCTTGAAGAGGGGACAAAGACAAAGGAAGAGCAAATCAGCTAGGTCACTGTGCAAAAACAAATGCTCCATAGACTCTGTCTTAGGAACTTTACAGCAGGCACATTTGCTGGCCAAATAGATACCAGCTCTCATAATGTTATCATGAGTAGACAAAGCTGAGTGTAAAATCTTCCAGAGAAAGCCCGATATCTTCGCAGGGAGCCAAGGTTGCCATATAATTTTAAACTTGGGCAAAATAATAATAGGATGGGCGAAGCTCTTCCAAAAATTGGAAGTGGTTATAAAACCATCCTGATGACCTTCCCAGACCAGCCTGTCTTGCTGCTGATTATCCGCAAAATTCCCTTCAATAGATGCAAAAATTCTCGGATTCATATTGTGCACAAACAGCCTTCTAAACGAAGAATCTAGAAGAACCTCTTTGATGGGCTTCCTTTGAAACCTCTTTGGGAAAGGCACGGCAATATTCTGGCAGAATATAGAAGTCGCAGTCTGCCCATTTCCTAAAACCCATTTGCAGTTAAGTGCAATGTTATTCACCAGGGGAGCAATCGTTTTCCACAACCAAGAACCCTTCCGAGTAATCGAGAATCTACTCCTAGCATGTAGAGCCCAAAGAGACTGATTCTCCAGATAATTCCAGGCCATTTTACCATGCAGCGCAAACATCACCTGCTGTAAAGAATTAATACCCAGGCCGCCAGCAGAAAAAGGCTGGCAAACCGTATTCCAGTTAACCCAATGATGGCGCGAGGCACTGCCATGATCCCATAAAAAATTCCGCAGCAGCTTATTAATGGAGTTGAGAATACCTTTCGGAACCGGGAGGGCAGACAAACAATGGATGGGAATAGATTGCAAAACAGACTTAATTAAGGTGACTCTTCCAGCCAAAGAAAGAAAGGACTTCATCCAGCCTTGAATCCTGTCTTTGATTCTATCTACCAAACCCTGAAAATAGGAGATTTTAGCTGCACCAGGGAAAAGAGGAGCTCCAAGATACCGAACTGGAAACACCCCTTGAGAGTACCCAGACATACGAAGAATATTGCCTTTCCTCACTATATTGATATGTTTAGAAAAGAAAATCTTAGATTTGCCAGCTTGCAACAGTTGGCCTGAATTCTTACAAAAAGAGCTCATAATATCTAAAAGCTTAGCAAAGGAGGACTTCTTTCCGTTTGTGAAGATTAGAATATCATCAGCATAGAAGATATGGTTAATCGGCAAAGCTTTAAGAGAAGACCAGTAAGGCATAATGCCACCACCAGGTTTACCTGCCTCCTTTAATTTCCTGGATAAAATTTCCATAGCAATGATGAAAAGGCTAGGAGATAAAGGATCACCCTGCCTCAATCCTCTATTGGACTTAAAATGACCAAAAGACTTCCCTCTTATCCTAATCGAATACCAACAATTGCTGATGTTGCGATAAATCAGATCACACCATATATCATTGAAGCCCAAAGCCTTCATTCCCCGAATCAGAAAAATCCAAGAGAGCCTGTCATATGCCTTAGACATGTCCAGCTTTACCATAACATTCCCACCATGAACTTTATTATGAATGTCTGAAATCAAGTCATGAGCCAGGGCTATACACTGCTGGATGGAACGGCCAGGAACAAAACCAGACTGTTCTAAGCCAATAATTCTATTCAACAACGGCCGAATACGCTCATTCAGAATCTTGGATATGATTTTTTGAAGAAAATTGCATAGGCTAATGGGTCTCAGCTGGTCTAGGGAGGTAGCATTTTTTACTTTCGGAACTAAAGTAAGAACAGTGGATGACATGGATTTAGGCAGACTAAAACCCCTAAAGAAGAGTTGGACAGCAGCAACTATATCCTCACTAATAACCCTCCAGCAGCTGCGGTAAAAAACGCCTGTAAAACCACAAGGCCCAGGAGCACTAGCTTTTGGCAGCGAAGAAACAGCAAGCCACACCTCCTCTGCGGAAGGAATACCAATCAGCTCCCCATTCTCAGCTTCCGAAATAACCGGCAAAATATCATCAAAATAACCAATATCTGGAACAGCAGAAAAACCACCTAAAAGATCATTAAAATAATCCACTGCCATAGACCCAACAACCTCACGATCATCTGAGACAGAACCATCAGACAGCGTCACTTTGAAATTGTTTCTAGATCTTCGAACCTTAATAGCAGTGTGGAAAAGTTCCGTATTCCTCTCACCCTTCTGCAACCAACCAACATGAGATTTTGAATCAAGGAAAAGCTGGCGATCATCCAAGGCAGAATTAAGGCGACCTTGAAGAAAGACAAATTCTCTCTCACTATCGGCAGACCACTGAAACTGGAGGGTGTGTTCAACAGCTTCAACCCTTTTAGATAAATCATTGATTCTTTGGTTGATATCACCAAAAACATCCCAATTCCATCTACGGAGGATGCTTCTCAGTCTTTTAAGTTTAATATGACAATTAAACATGGGATTGGAGTGACCGTGAACTCCCCAAGAATCCCGCACAACTGAAATAAATTCCTCATGATTGACCCAAGCGGGATTGAAGCTGAAAAAACTATGACAGCGCTCAAAATTCCTAAAAGTGACTAAAAGGGGACAGTGATCTGATTTAACACGGGGAAGATGTACTACTTTAAGCTCAGGAAAAGCAGCTGCCGCCAAACCACTAATTAAAATCCTATCCAGTCTCATCCATATACACCGACTACCAGCTTGGTTATTACACCAAGTGAACTTGTTCCCAGAAAAATCAGCGTCCAAAAGACCAGCTCCAAAAATAAAATTGTTGAAATCAGAAGAGGATTTATTCCCAAAAACCCGACCACCCATTTTTTCTTCCGCACTAGAGACTGCATTAAAATCAGCCATAAGGATCCAAGGTTCTGAAAAGGATAGGCTCTCCGCAGAAAGATCACACCAAAGCTTAACCCGATCGATGACTTTGTAAGAGGCATATACTACTGAACAAATAGTTTTAACATCCATCGCAACATGATTGATAGCGCAAGAAATATGCTGATTGCTGATATTCAAAATGGAGACCGATATGGAGTCCCTCCAAAAAAGCCAGATATGAATATTAGCTGGTTCTCCCTGAAAGAAACCTGAAAAACCCAGCTTCCGAGCAACAGACATAATTTTGTTCCCCTGCGATTTAGGTTCCAGAATAGCACAAAAAGAAATATCATGCTTGGAAAGGATAGACTTTAGAAAACAAATGGTACCTCGATTGGAGATACCCCTGGCATTCCAGCATAAACCACTAGTCATTTAAGCTTTTTGGAAGGGCAGTGCTTGCTGCCAGGGGAAACACTCTTTAACAAAGCTTCGGATTGCTTAGAATGACGCCTAGCAGATCCAGCCTTGTCTTGTATATCTAAATAATGCTGAACATGGTCTGGATGAACAAGAACACCCAATTCTTCACTGATAACAAGCGCAGAAGAGCTGTGTTACCTTAAACGAATTTCAGCACCAGACAGATCATTTGGAACAGTAGCTGGGACTATATTCTGGCTCCCCTCCAAGCTAGCTAGAAGAAGGATATTGTCATCTTGAGAGAGAAAATTAGTATCAGAAACCCCTTGGGATAAACTGATGACAGGAGCTTCACCAACATGTGCAATATCCTTGAGAGGAGAGACCTCTCTCTTGTCATTATTTATCACAACAAAAGAACTACCATCCTTCCCAGGAGCAGGAATAAAATTCGAAGATTTATCTCTTTTGGATTTGCGTTTAGCTACTCGTTTCCACTGAGCTTCATCCTTCCCAGTTTCATCTGCTTTGTCTACATCTATAGGACTAACTTCCTTATTGTTCACCTTAGCTGTTCCTTCAGAACTACCCAAAACAACAGCAATATCAGCTTGTTTGCTAGCCTTAGCTTTGCGACAGATGCTAAGTTCATGCCCATGAACCTTGCACTTTGAGCAATAAGCCAATTTGCTTTCCACCACAATACGTTGCCAGTATCCCCCTGCATTCCCCATAGACACCCAAACCTCAGAGGGGATTGGTTGGGTGACATCTAATTCCACACAGGCTCGCGCAAAACGCATAGCTAGACAGGCCTTGGTACGGTCATCCACATCCAGAAAAGTGGAGAAGGACGAAACAATCGCTCCAATAAAAGCTTTATCGTACAACTGAAGAGGTAACTCAGGCAATCTAAGCCATACCGTTGTAACTGTAGATTCCTTCTTCGGATTGTAGTCCTCCGACCAACGGGAGAGCCGGAACATAGCATGATTGACTTTCCGCAGCGGACAGGACAACGCTGTCACTGCATCCACCTCCGAATCTAAGATGACCAGAACATGTCTATTGTCCCACAGCTCACTAATAGTAGCCCGTCCCTTAATACGCCAAGCCGCCTGAAAGGCCTTCTGAATCTCAGCCAAAGAGGGACGGCCAACAGTAAATTTTGCGACCAAAGAACAGCCAAAACGACGCGCCCCAGCTTGAACCTCACCAGCAGTGAACGCGACAGCCGGCTTGCCATCTCGAGATCCGAACTGCCTGGAAGGGAGGACAATAGGAGCGAAGCGAGGCTGGGAGACAGGGCGAGCTGCAACAGCCGCGAAGGACCTAGAATCCCACCACTATAAAATTATATGGGTCTTAGTCCCATCCCCATTATAGACTTAGAGACCAAGTCTATAGCTAATCCCTTCGTCAATTGATCGCCTAAATTTTGTTGTGACCTTACAAAGTCAACTGAAATCACCCAATGCAATATGGGCTCTCTAATTGCACTATGCCCCACACCCAAGTGTCGAGACTTACCATTGTTACATGGCTATATGCCTTAGCTGCGCTATCACAATGTATCATCACTGGTGATATTGGCTTTTCCCACAATGGAATCTCATATATCATTTTTCTAAGCCATTCGGCTTCCTTAGCCGCAGCAGCTAGTGCCACAAACTCAGATTCCATCGTCAAACTTGGGATACAAGTTTGCTTCTTGGAAGCTCACGAGATGATACCTCCCCAAAGTTGAAAATTCCATCCACTTGTGGAGGAGTGATCTTCCTCGTTTGAGATCCAACTTGCATCTGAATACCCTTCAATTACCGAAGGAAGTTAAGAGTACACAAGACCCAAATTCACAGTGCCCTTAAGATAACGAAGTACCCTATGGACTGTCTGTCAATGTTGCATACTAAGGTTCCTAGTATAACGACTTAGCTTACCCACTGCGAATGCAATGTCTGGCATACATTAAAGTGCCAATGACCCTAGAATACTCGTTGCGACACAGGTTTGCCCGTGTTAGCCATAAGCCGAATCGAGGGATTAAATGGAGTACTTGCCGGATGGCATTCCAAAAAATCAAACCTCCTTAACACTTTCTCAATGTAATGAGATTGTGTCAAAGCTAGACCTCCCTTGACCTTTTTAATTCTTATCCCAAGAATTACCTCGGCCTCCCCCATATCCTTCATAGAGAATTTAGATGACAAGAATTCTTTTGTTTGATTTATGCACTCCATTAGTGCCAAAAATCAGCATGTCATCTATATATAGACAAATGATTACTCCATTTCCGGAGTTATCAAATTTGCTATATACGCATTTACCCGACTGGTTCAAGATGAATCCATTAGATAACACAACGTCATCAAACTTTTGATGACATTGTTTAGGTGCTTGTTGAAGCCCGTACAAAGGATTTAATAAGTTTGCACACCTTGTGCTCTTGTCTTGGCATAACAATCTTCTGGTTGTTTCATGTCACTTCTTCTTCCAACTCTCCATTTAGGAATGCGGTTGTCACATCCATTTGATGTACTAGCAACTTATGAATAGATGTTAGACTAATCAACAATCTAATAGTAGTGATTCTTGCAACTGGTACATAAGGCCCTGTTCTTTAAGACTTAGAATTTTCAGCACTTAAGTTAAATTAAGTTCAGTTAAGTTAAATTAAGTTTAGTTAAGTATCACAACTATTCATCACCACCATAACAACACCATCAACACTATTCATCATCTCTTTCATCCACACACCACCACCCCCACAAGAACCATAACACTACTGCATCACCACACCACCACCACAATACCACCACCCCAACCATAACACTATTACACCACCACACCACACTACTACACCACCATAACACCACCACTCTAACCATAACACTACCACACCATCCCAACCATAACACTACTACACGATCATACCACACCACCACCACCACCACTCAAATCACCACCACCCCACACCACCACCACCACAACACCACCACCCCAACCATACCACTACTAGAGTACCACAAAATTGCAGTATTTAACTTACGTTTTTAAGTTAAGTTAAGTTAAGTTAAGTTCAGTTAAATTAAGTTAAATTCAGTTAACTTAAGTATAAGTTCAGCTCTAAAGAACAGACCCTAAGTGTCAAAGTAATCGGTTCCATACTTTTGTCTAAAGCCTTGGACCACCAACCTTGCTTTGAACTTATCAACCGTTCTATCTACTTTCATCTTCCTTTTAAAGATCCATTTGTCACCCAAAGGCTTACATTCGGGTGACAAGTCCACTAAAATCTAAGTGTTATTACACATGATGGAATCTATCTCATCATTAATGGCCTCTTTCCAAAATGATACATCTTGGGATTTCATGGCCTCATCAAAATTCTTAGGATCATTTTCAAACCCTTGACAGTACATAGATTGAGTGCCAAACTCATTCCTAGTCCCTTCCACTAGGTAGACATGGAAATTATCACCAAATGATTTCTCCTTTCTTGCCCTCTTACTCCTAATTTCTGGAATTTGTTCACTAGGGGTGACATTTGACTCTTGATTCGTACTAGGCATAAGAGTCAGGTCCTTAGCCATGCCTATTGACGAAAATCTCTTTTCATCAAATATGGCATCTCTTGATTCAATTACTGTATGAATCGAAACCTGCTGATTAGGTTCTATGACATAAAACCTATAGCCTTGGAGTGTTCGACATATCCTATGAATATGCATTCAACTCCCCTTTCAGCCAAAGTCTTGTGTTTAGGGTTAGCTAGTCACACTACCGCTCTACAACCCCAAACTCGAACAAAATTCAGATACGTTTTTCTTTTGAACCAAATCTTATATGAAGTAAGATTGCTCCTTTTGTTAGGAACTCTTTTCAATCAATAGCAAGCCGTTAACATGGCTTCTCCCCAAAATCCATCATTTAGGCCAAAGTATGTTAACATGGAATTAATCATTTCCTTTAATATTCTATTCTTCATCTCCGCCACACCATTTTGTTTTGGTGTATAAGGAGCCGTTGTCTCATGAATAATCCCAACGGATTGGAAGTAATCAGGATCATAGTATTCCCCAATTCGATCGGTTCTTAACCTTTTAATTAAGGTTTCCTTTTGAAGTTCACCCGCACTCTTGTAAATCTTAAATTTATCAAGAGCTTCATCCTTTGAATGTAACAAATACACATTGCAAAATCTAGAGCAGTCATCTATATATGTGACAATATACTTCTTATTTCCTAAAGAAGGTGATGCATGAAATCACATAAATCGTTATGCATCAATTCAAGTAGATTACTTTCTCTTTTAGCTTCATGAAATGGTTGCCTAGTAATCTTAGTTAACATGCAAGTTCTACATTTATTAATGTTCATGTCAAATGTAGGAATTAAATCATGCTTGGACATTTCATGTAATCGTTTATATTGTACGTGTCCTAAGCGAGCATGTCATAAATAGATAGATCATTTGATGCATTTGAAGAAGAGACATTTGCACAAGTCATAAACAAAGATGTAACAACTTTATTAATACTTAACTTAAACATTCCATTACACAAGTATCCTTGTCCAAAATACACTCCACCTTTGGACAATATAAACTTATCAGCTTCATACACTTACGGATATTCTAAATTATATAAAACAGTACCAGACACAATGTTTTTTCTCACACTTGGTACATACAAAACATTAACAAGAACTATAGTTTTTCCCGCAGAAAATTCTAACTCTACTAGGCCTTCTTCCAATATAGGAGCAGTCGACTCGTCTCCCATGTGAAATACTTTTCCTCCACTTGTAGCGGCATAGGACTTGAACATTCCTTTATCTCTACACACATGTATCGTAGCACCTGAGTCGACCCACCACGATGTCTCATCATCCTGCATCATACGTATCTCAGAAAAGTTAGAATTATAATACATACTAGATGTAGTATTAAAAGTTTCTAAACTTGAAACTAAACTTTTCTGAACTTGATAAGACTTCGGGTCTTGGTTCTTAGAACCAAAATCCTGGCCTTCAGCTTTCACGTTCTTCCCTTTTAACACGCGACAATCTTTCTTGAAGTGTTCCGCCTTCCTACAAATCCAACAAACATTCCCCTTAGAAGGATGCTTTTTATTAGGAACATTGCTTGCTTGTGGGTATGGCCTTTTCCTGCCCTTGTTCTTGTTCACTCTTGGATTGCTGGTCTCCATCACATTTATCTTGTGAACCTCCTCCTTTTTTACACCTTCTTGTGTTCGGAGCTCTTCTTCAATCCAAAGTTCACTAGCAAGCCCCACAAGTGAGATCTCTTCCTTCTTGTGCATAAGTGTGCGCTTAAAGTCCTTCAAACTTGGTGGTAACCTGTCTATTATGCTCGACACGGCGATGGACTCATCCATCTTCAACTTGTGTTGGGAAAATTGCCCCAAGATGCATTGCATCTCATGGAATTGTTCCATCACCGGCTGAGTATCAACCATTTTGTAATTGTTACAATTACTCACAAGGAACTTCACACTAGAAGCGTCCTCGGCCATATACTTGGATTCAAGTGAATCCCATAACTCTTTAGCAAATTCAGCATTTTGATAAACATCAAAGAGAGGATCGGACATACCGTTGAGGATTTTCCTCGGGGGATGTGGTCATCATTTTCCCACTTGTTTCTGCACCGGAAAGTCTCCGCGGATCCTTCATCACCGACTTCTGGAATAAGGGTAGAGAGTACATAGGCCACCTTGAGGTTAGTCAGCAAAAAATGCATCTCCTTTTGCCAACGCCGAAAGTTGGTGCCTTCAAACTTGTCTAAGTTTTGGAAGTTATTTGTCATGTCTCGTAGTGAAGCCATCTTTGGAAATACTGATTTCGAATGTTGGAGAATTTAGGTTTGAATGGTGCTTGTACTCCTTGGCTTCGAGAGAAGATGGATTTGCCTTTGAAGTTACCTTGTTTGGCAACTTTGGTAAAGCAGTAATTGAACTTGGATTCAAGTAATATCGTGTATTCACTTTCCGAGATCAGTATTTCAGCCCTTATATGGAAGCCAAGGGTGTCCCAAAATTTTAAGTGTGATAATATTATCGATGCACTACTTGTTATGGCTTGTAAGCAAGTAACAAAGCTAGAGTAAGTAGAGAGAGCATTAACACAAGTCTTTTGATTGTTATTTGATTATTTTTGTATCTTTTCTGATCATACAAAAGTGAGGAACTCGTCTTTCTTTTATAGGGAGTGAAATGGCATGACCAAAGGATGTGTCTTGAGCCAAAGGGATGTGTCCCTTTCAGCAAGTAGCGCTCCCCAAGAACATATTATCACCGCGTCACAAGAAGACATTATGCATTTAATGTTGCCTTCGAGCGCTCAACTTAATGTTGTCTTGACCTGCGCTTCATTCTGTTTGCCAGTACAAATTTTGCTCATAAACATTACTCATGTATTCCATCCATAAATCCCAAGCTAATTAACCATAAAATCCCTAACATTCCCATCCATCTGGCTTCGAGCGAGGAAATACGGCTTGAAAGATGGAAGCCTAGTTGTATCTTTTAGGGTGGTGGCACGTGAATAGCGCCTAAAACATGCCCTAGTGGCTAAATTCACAGCTGAACGGCCCTCGATCCATGAAATTTACAAATGTTTTAAAATCTCATGGCAGCCGGAAGGTAAAGCTACAATCGCTAATGCTTGGGATGGGCGTCACATTCTAATCATCATGTAATCAGAATGAGATATGCTTTGTGTACACTAACCCCTCTAGCGAGATAGGGCACTCTATATTCCGGCTATTCTGCTGGACTCCAAATTTCAATCCCAGAAAGGAATCGACCATCACCACTGCATGGATTAGACTCCTCAGTTCGCTCCCAGAATTATTTGACGCAAGCTTCATATCATGAGTACATTCTTGGATGTCGATTCAAGTACTAAAACTTTACAGGATGCATTGTATGCGCGTGTTTGTGTTAAATTAGATGTCAGTAAGCTTCTACCATCCGAGGTTTTCATTTCTATGCCAGATGATCGCAGTTATTGGTAAAAAATTGTGTATGAAAACAAGCTCTCTTCCTGTCGCAAGTGTTGCATGCATGGGCATGATTATCACAGTTTTAGGAAAGTAATGGGAACCGTTTTTAGTTCCCAACTAGCTGATCTAATCTCCTAGAAAACCAGCACTGATCCCAACCAGCAGAACCAAGTTGAGGCAACGCTTGGACCAACACGGGGCCTAAGGGATCTTTCCCTGCTCACAAAGATCGAGGCTATGCCTAAAGGTCTTAAAGAACATTTAAGGACCGCGGCATCGCCTGGCTCATGCGATGCTTGAGTTGAATAAATGACTTTTATATGCATTTACGAGCACTTTAATGACTCATGGTTTGAGGCATCACTCTAAGTCGAGGCGACGCCTAAGCCTTTTTAATGGCTTTTAAGAGCCTCAGGGGATGCCTATTCAAAGTCTTGAGGCATCGCCTAGCCTTAATGTGAAGCGACACTTGGAGTGTTACAGCTCGTCTACCTATAAAAAGAGAAGGATTTCTCTTCATTTGATACATTGAACAAAATACTTTCTTGAGAGAGCTTCCAATGGTTCTCCCTTGAAGGTTCGAAGCCGATTTCAAGTGTGTTTTGAGTTCAACTCTTCGTGGCGTTTTTCGGTAATAGTGGAAGGTACTAAAAGTTTGAAGAGCTAGTTCGCGATGCACGAAGGGTAGCTCCAGAATTGTTAAATCTTGGAAAGCAGTTGACCAAAGAATCCAGCACTGAAGGGAGGCCAATCATGATTTAAGGAAATAGTCGAACAAGTCATAACTCACCCACTATTTCAACTCTGGTTTTGTATTCTTTACTTTAATAAAAGTTATACTTCTTAATTTATTTAAAGAAATATTTTTAATATTCGCACGCACATTTGCTGGAATACCCCCAACAATCTTAAAGCGAGACTGCGTGCGATATCGAAAACTTATTAAAGTTACTGACTTGTTTGCTTAGGTTGTTGACATGGACAGTACACTCCAGCGTAAGGACATTAATGTCAATATTCCAGTTGCTCTTGGAGTGCAGTCATCGCCAATTGTGATGTCGGGGTTTACCCCGGTATGGTTATGGCCAAGTATGAACCCGTGGGTTCTGTTCCAAGCAGGTATGTGACACGCATGTCCCCCATAGTGATGTTAACCGAAAGGCTTAGAAGTTCACTGGGTTAACAAAAGATGGCAACAAAATATGTTGGTCTACTTGACAACCTTAGGATTGACCTGATTTTTAATCGAGGATCCTCCTACACTTTCAGAGGAAGAGACCCACCTTCAGAAGCTCATGACATTCATCGCATTGGGAGACTCATATTTTTTGTTTCACAACTATGTATTGAATTTCCTGACAGTTTCACTATACAATGTGTATAGTGCTAAACGGTTCTCTAAGGAGCTTTGAAAGTCTTTGAATCATAATATGGAACTTAGGATGCTGGCTCCAAGAAATATATTATGGGCCGCTTCCTTGAGTTCTAAATATGGATTCAAAGGCCATAGTCAGTCAAGTGAAGGAACTATAACTGATTATTCATCCCATACTGAGGGGATGATGATCAGGGAAGCTTTTCAGGTTGCTTCAGTAATCGAGAAGCTGCCTTCAGGCTGGAAAGACTTCAAGAACTATCTGAAGCATAAACATAAAGAGATGCATTTCGAAGACCCGGTAGTTTGCCTTTGAATTGAGAAAGATAATCGGGGCTCTGACTGAAGGCTGAAAGCATTATCAGAGAGAGCTAACTTGGTAAAACACGGTGAAAGCTCAAAGAAGGGCGCCAAGAGAATTGGACCCAAGGGTAGAGCCTTCAAGAAGCAAAACCCAAGTTTGAAGGTAATTGCTTTAGCTGTGACAAAGCAGGTCACAGGGCTATTGAATGCAATAATCTTAAAAGTAAGAAGAGGGAAGAAAATGTAGCTGTGTTAGATGCAAACTACCTCGTGGCAGTGATATCCGAGGTGAACTTGGTGGAATCGAACCCCAAGGAATGGTGGCTGGATACTGAAGCTACTAGCCATGTATGGTTAGACGAGAAAGCTTTCTCTACTTTGGAATTGACCAAAGATAAAGAGAAGCTATACATAGGCAACTCTATGACCTCTGAGATCAAGGGGAAGGGCAAAATGATCTTGAAAATGACATGAGAAAGAGAGCTAAAGCTGGTGTATGTTCTCTATGTGCACGATATACGGAATAATCTCATTTCTGGGACACTGCTGTATAGTCATGGCTTTAGAATGACATTGACTAACTAGTTGATGCGGAGAAACTGGCATTATCTTACTTGAAAAATCGGGATCATCCGAAGAAGGTGCACGCGGACAGTACAAGTTAGCGGTTTTCGGGTTGCCGGAGTCAGATGTGCCATTATAATATATTTTTTAAGCGGAACGGGCCTACGGAGGAATCACATGAGCTATGCTCGTGATGTACGGGCTTTTTGGGCCATCTGATTGCGTTTAGTATATTTTGAATTTTCAAAGTTTTAGGGTTTTTTTCATTTTCGTTTTTCCTATTTAAAAACTCCATGGATCACTTTGTAAGTTAGTTGAATTTGATTAATAAAAAAATCAAGGATTTTCCTTCCTTCAATTCTTGGTATTCTGCAGAATCAACAAGCTATGACCTATCCCCCTACGCGCGCTGCATCACTAGTCCTCGCAAAGAATGACATGTTTGAGGGGAAGGGTTATGTAAAAGATGGCATGTTAAAACTTAATGTAAATGCCATCTTACCGAAAGAGATAAATGGAAATGATTCTTCTGTTTATTTGCTTGAGTTCACTAATTTATGGCATAAATGATTAAGTCAGGTAAGTTATGACATGGTATGGAAACTAATAAATTTGGAGTGTTACCAAAATATCATATAGATTCCACACACAAGAAAAATTTGTGTAGAAGCCAAGCAAACGAGAACACCCTTTCATAGAGTTCAAAGGGAGAGTGAACCTTTGGAATTAATCCATAGTGATCTGTGTGATTTTAAATTCATGCCATCACGGGTGGTAACAAGTCTTTTGTGACTTTCATTGATGATAGTACAAAATAATGTTATGTGTACTTGCTGAAAAGCAAAGATGAGGCAATTGAAAATTTTGCCAAGTACAAACTTGAAGTTGAGAATTAACTCAATCGAAAGATAAAGAGGTTGAGAAGTGACCATGGAGATGAATATGTAGAACCGTTTGGGGATTTTTGTGCACAACAATTCACGAAGTAATTCCATCGTACTCACGTCAGTCAAACTATGTTGCCAATCGAAAGAATCGCACTCTGAAGGTAATGATGAATGCAATGTTGTTAAGCTCTAGTTATCCCACGGAATGTGGGGGAAGCTATCTTATCAGGAACTACCTTTTAAATAAGGTACATCCGAAACAGGAGGAGAAATCTCCTTATTCGTTATTTAACGGAAGGAAGCCTTTCTATAAATACTTGCGAGTGTTGGGGAGGGGGTGTCTAGCTAAGGTACTCGCCCCTGGTCCTAAAAGGATGAAGATATGATTAAAATCATTGATTGTGTTTTCATTGGTTATGTGCAGAATAAAATGCATAGAGATTCCTTGTGTATGAATGAAACTCTCTGATATACACAAGAATTCGATAATAGAATCATAGAATGTTACATTCTTTGAAGATGTTTTTCATTATAAGTTGAAGGAAGATGAACGTGGTCCATCTCATCAGATACCTAAGGGTGTGATGGTTCGTATTTATACGAGCATTGAATCAACTAACTAAATGCATTTGTACATCCTTTTATGTCCAAGATTACTAACTTTGCGTGGATTTGTATTTCAGGTGTTCTGAAAATGCTAGGGAAGAAAATGAGGAAAAAGAAGGATTCTTTAGATTTAAAAGGGGTTGTCTGGACTTATGACGATTCAAAAACTCGCTGCGCACTCGAGACTTCTCCGATGAAAACAAGATACATGACACTAACTCGAGAAGCTACAACTCAACTGTTTATGCCGAGCACTAATCCGAAGGGCATCAAAATTGAGCCACACAGCAGACTGGGCCGAAGCTAGCATAAGAATTGGGCTCTGACCAATCCCGCGAGCGCCTTAGTCGGTCATGGGAATCCTCAAGGCAGCGTTCGTGGGATGACGTCACAACCGAATATTCGCATTTCCAATTCTGAAGATATGAAACTTCCTTATCTGCATGTTATATAAAGAGAGCCCCCACAGCAATACAAACCGTCAAAATAAACATGAATACAAGTCTTCTACAAAGAGTTGAAGTTGTAGAGTGTTTCTAAGGAGCGAAACGATGAAGTTTTGGTGCCTTCATCAACACTCTTCTTCAACTCCTTTCTTCTTATTAATATGTATTTTGCTATGACTATGTGTAGCTTTATCTCTTGTTTTGGTTCTTACATAATCTCGTGGTGACATGTTTTGAGATCCATTCTTAATGGATACTTCATATTTCTTTTATTAATTCTTTATGTTTATTTTATGATCTTGAATTATCGGATTAAGTGTATATGTGAGTGCAATTTTTTCATAAGTAACTTATTTTCTACTATTAATAAATTTTGAATGCTTTACCATAAAGATAAGTAGCAAAGACTAGGAAAGTATCATCTTTGCCAGGATACGTGTGTTTAGAAGAGCTAGAATATATCACCTTTGTCGAGATATATTCTTGTTTAGAAGAGCTAGAATATATCACCTTTGTCAAGTAGTATACTACCTTTGTCAAAGTACACTGCAAGATTTATGATATTTATTATTTGTGATAAACACTAGTTACAAGTGATTGTTCTGATCGAGCATACGCTTTTTTTTAAAAAACTACTTTTCTTGTTTGCTTGTGTTTTTATAACTTTTTACTCACAAGAACCCCTTTTTATTATAGCTGCAAGAATAACTTCCCAAGAATAAGTTTTCTATGAATTCGACCTCGACTTAGTGCTTTACTAATTCTGATTTGGATTAATTAAATTTGCGTGTGCAAAAAGTGTTAAGCTTTTCTTCAATAATATACATTACTTCCATTGGAATAAAATCCTTGTTAAAAAGAGTGTTGTGTTTTGATTTTACATTTGATTGGCATGTGTGCAAACTTCCACATGTAGTAGATAGAATTATTATAAATTTGGATAATTGATGAATGAATCGGATAAGTAGAGAGAAGGAGTTGGGAAAAAGAAGGCAGGAGGAGGAAGAGAGAGATATGGCGTCGGGGATTAACGCGGGCAAGGCAATTGTTTTCACGTATGCGTCGCACGCTCTGGCGATCGTTGGAGCAGCTTTGGTGTTGATTTGGACCATACACTTCAGGGGTGGACTTGCCTGGGAGGCCTCCAACAAGAGCCACATCTTTAATGTAATACACCCTACCCTAGTAGTCTCTTTGTGTCTTCTCTCTGCGTTCTGATTGTCCATTTTCCATGGAATCCTGCTTGCTCCCACTGCATATCTTTCTTCTTCGATTCACAACCGAACACCATATATTCTCAATTGTCTTTATGCTTTGCCTTCTCATCTTAACAGTGAAACATCCTTAAGTTTCATCTGCTACTACTGTCTTCTAATCTGATCTGTCTTCTCTGCAAGATAAGTCATTCTGCAAACCCATAAACAGCTGGACCACTAACAGAAGCTGAGAGACGTGGCATCAACTTTGACCCTATCCTTCACTCCAATAAATTGTTTCTAACACCCTTGTATTATTGTATAGCTGGAAGCCACAGATTTATTCTTCTTCTTTTTTCTCTCTTTCTTTTCCAATGTTTTTCGTATGAGGCCCAATTGATATAGTCTCCTTTTATGCAGCTTCACCCTGTGCTCATGTTAATTGGTTTCATCGTGCTTGGTGGTGAAGGTACACAGCATTATTAACAACTGCCAGTGGTAGTTACTAGTTACTGCTCGCTTTACAAACTAATTAATTTTATCCTGGTATTTCAGCTATTATAAGCTACAAGTCTCTCCCGCTAAAGAAAGAAACCAAAAAATTGATTCACTTGGTTCTGCATGCTTCTGCCTTAGTACTTGGCGTAATCGGAATTTATGCTGCATTCAAGTATCACAATGAAAGTGGCATCGTCAATCTTTACAGCTTGCATTCCTGGACTGGGATTGGTGTCATTTCTCTCTATGCTATTCAGGTCATTTAATTTGTTTTCTTTTTTCTTCTTCAGTTGTTGAGTCCTAGAGGTGGCAAAATGGCTCAGATTGCATTTTCCATCCAAGGCCAACAGTGGGACAAAAGCAACCGATTATTAGAGTAGATGAGTTTTAATAATTTATCTATTTTAGTAAATGAATTCTAGAGGTTCGAACTTTTTATCTATTTTGCGACCTTTTTATCATTATGAACCTCCACCTTTCATAACAGGATATAATTAATTTTTGTTTGTTTATTTAATTTAATTACTGCAGTGGATATATGGATTCATTATCTTCTTCTACCCAGGAGGGTCTGCTTCATTGAGAAGTGTTTCCCTTCCATGGCATGTGTTGTTTGGGGCGTTTGTATACATACTGGCAGTAGCAACGGCCACTTTGGGGTTTCTTGAAAAGCTAACGTTCCTGGAAAGCTCTGGTCTTGCCAAGTATGGTCCTGAGGCTTTCCTAGTCAACTTCACAGCCATTGTCACCATCTTATATGGAACATCTGTGATAGTCGTCTCGGTTATTCCTGCTCCAGCTGAAGATGAGTTTCGCTACTCAGAAATTTGACCTCATTTGTATGACTTTATATAGGCAGGCGCAGTGGGTCATGTTTGGTAAAATTAAGATTGTACTCGGATGATGTGGGCTATACTGCTTATATTGTTGTTCATCAAAAGACGTCCTAATGACTTTGATTCCTTTGTTCAGCAAAATCTACATTTGTGTGTTTTGTCCATATAAAAAACTATTAGCTAAATTATGTATAAATAAAGTGAGAAATGTGTAAAGATGATATCCAGTAATTAAATTATTAATTAGTTAAGCAGGCATAACATACATGCATAATCAATTAATAAAATAATTTAAAGATAATACATGAAATTCAAAACAAATAGAAAAATTATACTAAAACTCATAAATACAAATTAAATAATAGCAATTAAAATAAATTAAACTAAATAAAAAATAAAATACTAAGATTAGTAAAAACTAAAAAGATTAACCCACATGCCACTCAGACGAAATATTGGATTTAAATTACAAAAGAAAATACTTGCAAATCGAGAGTTACGAAGCTCGTTCGATGGTTTTCTTAAAGTAATTTTGCGCGCCAACTAGGTGCTTAGAAGTTTGAGCAATTACCCTCTCGGATACAACAACTCCTAAGTTTAGCTTGTCCATTAAGAGTTCAAGTTCCTCGAACTGAAGATGGCCCAGAATGTACTACCAATGATTATTTTACTAGAAAAAAACTCAAAATAAGAGAAAAATTAAAGGAGATGGGATTACTCTCTTATTCTTAAAGTTTTCATTGTGAGCTTTTAGGCTCATCCTTGAGAATAATTTTATGTAATGAACATCTACTAAAACTCAAGTGTTTTTCTTTACAATTTTCATTTCATGTTCTTCCAGCAATCTTTGCACATCAATTTCACATTCACCTCACCTCCGATTTTGTTATGAATACCAGATTCTCACAATACAAATATCGGTTTAATTGTGAGCTTTAGTGGATGAAGGACGGGCAAATGTCGGTTTTGACCAGGCCAGAGTCTAACTTGAAAACGAAAAATAAGATGTTTTTCAAAATAAGTACTTCCACTCTAAGGTAGAAGTTAAGCATGATCACTCGTTGGATAGCTTCAAGCTTCTACCTCGGAAGTCTGGAGTAGATGTTGCCCATCATCTAAAAAATCAAATATACTCATTAGAGAGGCTTTAATTGGTAGAAGTTGGCCATCATCAACACTCTTCATGTAAGTCCCTTTAATAGGATCAGCACAAGATTAAATGATGAATAGGAGAGCCAACCGAGTTTGCTTTAAAAATCAGGAAAGGACTCAGCCAAGAAAGCACCAAAGATACAAGGTTTTTATCCTGGTTCAGCCAAAGTGACTGCATCCAACAATCATTATATCAAGGAAGAATCAAGCACAACAATGTGTTTTAAGACCACTCAAAGCACTCAAGCCCAAACTACCAACAATCAAAAACCTATCAAGAGACTTAGGCGGATTCCTTGCTCTCTTCTATTCTTTCTAAAGGATTTTTATCAAGTGTAAGTAATGTATTGTGATCTACCATTATTCTAAGACTTTTATAGATCAAGTCATACAAGCAAATCATATTTAAATGAGTAACTAACTTTTATCACAAGCTAGCTCACTCTCCTGAACACTTTCTTGATCTTTAAGTAACTTTCGGAGTTCAAATATTTGAACTTCCTTGAACCTCAAGTTAATGAAAATTATAGAAATTTATCACAATCTTCTCCTTGTCTTCCAATTCTCCCTTGAGTAGCTCTTCAGGATCTTTCTTCTAGATTTGCAACCCTGATCAGTTCCAAGCACAGATCAAATTTCTTCATTGGTTCACCTTGGCTAAACATATTAGCTGGATTCTCATCAGTTGATATTTTTCGACTTGAACCTCTTTTGAATTTGTCACTTCACTGACAGAATGAATTATCGCATCAATATGTTTAGACCTCTCATGAAACACTTGATGTTTAATGAATAGCTCATTGACTATAACAAAATACCTTCACACTATCTTGACCGTAGCCTAACTCAGCCATCATACCTTTCAACTAGATAGCTTCTTTCACAGCCTTAGTGATAGTTATATTCTCAACCTCTGCTGTAGATAGAGCTACTACATGTTATAAGCTTGCTTTTCAACTCACAGCAGTACCAAAGATAGTGAACACAAAATCAATTTGAGACTTCCTTGTGTCAATTCTTCCAGCATAGTCTGAATCAGCATATCTTTTGATCGTCCTTGATTCCTTACTAGCTCCACCATAGACCAAGACTTTTCCAACTATACCTTTCACGTATCTTAACATCACTTCACTACCAGCCAATGCTCCTTCCCTAGATTAGCCATGAACCTACTAACAGGACTTTACATAATTTGCCAAATGAGTCTTGTGCATACCAGGACTTTGTTAAGAACACAATCTGAAATTTGGCGCTAAAGGTGTTTGAACTACCTTAGCATCCAAGAAACCCAGTATGTTGATAACTTTTGCTAAAAAATCATGCTGAGTCAAATATAATTTCCTCTTTCTCGTCTCCCTTATGATCTCCAATCAAAGAATTTTCTGAGCATCCTTCATCTCAAGGCTATTTTTTAGCTGATCCTTCAAGTGAGTAGTTGCTGCATTGTTTGAACAACCAATCAGCATATCATCCACATACAAAAGTAAATATATACTTATACCATTTCCTAGCTCCTTGATGTAGACACATTAATCATAGCTTGACCTCTTGATCTTATGATCCATCATAAACTCATCAATTCCTTGGTGATTGCTTAAGACCATATAGAGACTTATTTAAAAAGCAAACTTTGCTCTCTTATCCCATCTCAAAGCCTTCAAGTTGCTTCACATATACCGTGTCATCTAGCTCTCCATGTAAGAATGCATTCTTCACATAAAGCTGCTCATCAGTTCATTTCTTTTTGAGCTACCAAAAGCTAAGATCAATCTTATGGACCTATGATTCACCACTGGTGAGTATATTTCATTGGAATCAACTACTTCCTCTTTTCTGAATCCTCTGGCTACCAACCTTGCTATATCTTATTTTCTTTACTCCTCGAATATCTTCTGTCCTCTTGAAGTTCCATCTGCACCCACTTACTTCTTATTTAGTGGTCGATCAACCAAGATCCATCTCTTCTTGAATTGCTTCAAGCCATAACTTCTTATCACGTGACCTCAAGGTGTCTATAGAGCTTGTTGGTTCATCCTCTTGTATATCCCCAACCACATTTGAAAATTCGCAGCGTCTCTTGACAGACAGATTTGTGAACAAGCAGTTGCTGCAGCACGCTCTTGTTCACTCGAAAATTGTCTCAGCAAACAATGAACAAGACAGAAGTTTGTCCACCCAGTTCGGCCAACTGCCTACGTCTGGGGAGGACTATTCTCCAGTCCTCAATCCACTAATCACAAAGGTCTCCAAGTACACTCGGTTACTCCACGCAACCTATGCTACTCAACCTTGTGTGGATCACTGGACACAGTCAGAACAGGCTCTGACTTGTGTCTGCACACCCTCTACAAATGTCAATCTAGAATAGCTACTGTCTCCTCGAAACTCAGCCTATTCTAAACTACACTCAACTCTGCAGGGTTGCTGCAGCATCTGCTGTAGCACACAGCTAATGCACAATTGTCCGCGTCGTGCTGAGTCGATCGAACGATTCCACGAGCGCTGCACACTCTGGAATACTCCCCCTTGCTCAGTGACCTCCTGCCACTAGCGAGAGCTGCCGCTTAGATACTCGACCGAGCCACACACCCGTCAGTTCTTCCGCGGCCTTCCTTGATCAACCAACAAGCACCGCTGCTCTGAATTGGCTTCCAGATCAAGCTCAGATCAGACTATGCAAGTCCTGATCTCCTTCTCCTTCTGTCACCACAGCTCTGCGCTCACGCTCTGCTTTAGGATGATGATCGAAGAACTCGTCGCACACCAAAAAATTATTCTCTCTGAATTCTGCGTATGCCCTCGTGTATCCCTCAGCTTCGATCAACCTTTCTGCTCTGACCTGTTCTCGCTTAAGAAGCAACGCCCGCTTCAATCAAGAACAGAATTTAGCAATGTCCCAAAAAGAAACAATTATCTCCTAATTTTTAGGAAATTAGATTTGTTTTGATCTCCAAAACAAATCTCCTTGTCTAGCTAGGTATTCCCCACTGGAATATTCTCCGCAGCACTTCAAAAGATTCTTCTGATGCTCTCCGCAGAGCTGCTAGGCCTTCTAGCCAATTGCCCAGATAGCTGCTGCTATACGGACAGATGTTGCAGCAACTTGAACAAACTCCTGCTATAGCATCCCCTGCTGAAGCTGCTCCTTGTTCACTTGTGCTGGTTTTGGCAAACATTGCCATACTATATCATCAATCTCCCCCTTGGCATTTTGACAAAACCCTAGGAAGGATTTCAATATAGAATAATTTTTCTTTCGGTAACCTCCCCTTCTTCTCCTCCCCCTTTTTGGAATAAATGACAAGGGGGTGCTCCTGGCTGCCCTAGGGAGGCAATACACAGAGTCCCAGAGAGGCTCTCAGGTCTTCGAACCGGACTGCATCCAGAGCTTTTGTGAAGATATCAGCAAGCTGTTTGGCCGACACCACATGTTGTAGCGCAATGATATTCTTTTCCACTAGATCACGGATGAAGTGATGACGAATGTCAATGTGCTTGGTTCTGCTGTGCTGAACCGGATTCTTAGAGGTGCTGATGGCACTCATGTTGTCACAGTAGAGAGTCATTTCATCTTGATCAAGACCATACTCACTCAGCATTTGCTTCATCCACAACATTTGAGCACAGCAGTTCCCGGCAGCTATGTATTCAGCCTCAGCTGTGGATAACGAAATGCTATTTTGCTTTCTGCTGAACCAGGACACTAGGTTATTTCCTAGGAAGAAGCATCCTCCAGAAGTGCTCTTCCTGTCCTCTGAGCATCCTGCCCAGTCCGCATCACTATATCCCACCAGATTAGCATTTTTGTCCTTAGTATACCATAAGCCATAGTTCACAGTTCCTCCAACATACCGAATGATTCGCTTGACCAACTGCAAGTGACTTTCTTTGGGACAGGCTTGAAATCTGGCACAGACTCCTACTGCAAAGGAAATGTCGGTGCGGTTGGCAGTCAGGTACAGTAAGCTCCCAATCATGCTTCTGTAGATTGTCTGACTCACTTCCACTCCATGTTCATCTTTGATGGCTTTGACATGAGTGGCAGCAGGGGTTCGTTTGTGACTGGCCTTATCTAGCTGAAATTTCTACACAAGATTCTTGCTGTATTTGCTTTGTGCAATAAAGATGCCATCTTCTTTCTGGGTAATCTCCAGACCAAGGAAATAGGACAGTTCTCCGACCATGCTCATTTGGAATTCCTCCTGCATGTGGTCCACAAACTGCTTCACCAGGTGCTGAGACTTTGATCCGAAGACAATGTCATCCACATAAATTTGTGTAATGATCACATCTGACTTGGTTCTTTTTACAAATAGAGTTTTGTCAGCTCCCCCTCGTTTGCAGCCATGTTTTTCCAGAAATACTGTCAGCCTCTCATACCATGGCCGAGGAGCCTGTTTAAGTCCGTATAGGGCTTTCTTCAACTTGTATACATGCTCTGGGTGATGAGGATGTTCAAAACCTTTTGGCTGAGTAACATATACTTCTTCAGAGAGGTCTCCGTTCAGGACTGCACTTTTGACATCCATTTGATACAGTTTGAACCCTAGGAAACAAGACATAGCTAGAAGGAGTCTGATGGCCTCCAGACGAGCAACTGGAGCAAACGTTTCTTCGAAATCTAGGCCCTCAATTTGAGAGTATCCTTGAGCAACCAGTCTGGCTTTATTTCTTGTGATGTTTCCCTTTTCATCAGTTTTGTTTTTGAAGATCCACTCGGTGCCTATAATATTCACTCCATTGGGTCTGTCCACCAGGTCCCAAACATCGTGTCTGTCGAACTCTGCAAGTTCTTCCTGCATAGCTATCATCCAGAATTCATCACTCATGGCTTCCTTGAAGCTCTTAGGTTCCATACTGGACAGAAAGCAGGTATTGAGATAAGCATTGCTTCTGGTTCTTCTTCTATCTGCCGGGTCTCCAATCACATTGGTCAAGGGATGATTCTTCTGAATCTTCTTGGGAGGCTGCCTTGATGGTGGATCAGGAGCCTCATTATTCAGATCTTCAGACAGGCTTTCTAATTGTTCATCTGGATTTTCTGCTTCAGCACTTGCTGTAGCATCTTCTGGAGCCACAGCTTGTTCACTTCTGTTCTGACTGGCAGGCACCTCTTCAGAGTCAGAGTCTTCATCATCAGTATCAGTGGCAGGAACTTCTTCAGCATCATTGACAACTACATTTATGGATTCCATTACTGTATTTGTCCGCTGGTTATAGACTCGATAAGCTCTGCTGTTCATCGAATAACCCAAGAACACTCCAGGATCACTCTTTGGGTCAAGCTTCTTCCTATACTCCCGATCTCTCAGAATGAAGCAGTCACTTCCAAAGATGTGGAAATATTTGACTGTGGGCTTCTTCTGATTCCAGAGCTCATAGCAGGCCTGGTTGGTTCCTTTCCGTAAGGTGACTCTGTTAATGATGTAACATGCAGTGTTCATGGCCTCTGCCCAAAATCTCAGGGGAACCCTCTTAGCATGAATCATGACTCTGGCCATTTCTTGAATTGTCCGATTCTTTCGTTCCACTACTCCATTCTGCTGAGGGGTGATGGGAGAAGAATATTGATGTGAGATACCCCTTTGATGACAGAAATCATCCACAGCTTCGTTTTCAAATTCCCTACCATGATCACTGCGAATGCTGATGATTCTGAGATTTTTCTCTTGCTCTAGACGGAACACCAGTGCCACTATAACTTTCACATATCTGATTTTTCTCTGATAAAATCAATCCAGGTGAATCTGGAGTAGTCATCAACACAGACGAAAGCATACCTTTTTCTGCCCACACTCTCAACTTCCATCGGACCCATCAGGTCCATGTGTATCAACTGTAGAGTTCTGGTAGTACTTGCATCTTTGACTCTTGGGTGTGAAGCCTTCTTTTGTTTCCCAATCTGACAGTCTCCACAGATAGAGTTTGTCTCCCCTTTGATCAGCGGTATTCCTCTAACTAGCCCTTCTGTTGCAATTCTCTTCAGAGTCCTCAGGTTAACATGACCCATCCTTCTGTGCCATAGAATCATTTCCTCAGCCTTTGTCAGCATACATTTCGGAGACAGTGAGTTTGAACTCACATTGAGAAGATAACAATTGCTTTTTGATCTGGCTCCTTCCATTACACATTCTCCAGTTTTGTCGAAAACTTTGCACGAGTCTTTCGTAAATTTCACTTGTTTAGTTCCATCACACAGCTGACTGATGCTTATGAGGTTTGCCTTGAGTCCTTCCACTAGTAAGACACTGCTCAGGTTGGGCATTCCTTCAACTGCTAAAGTTCCCTTTCCTAGAACGCTTCCTCTCAAGCCGTTTCCAAACTTCACCTGTTGTTCCAGGCAGGGTGTTATGTTTTTTAAGAAGGATCTTTCTCCTGTCATGTGCCCTGAACAACCACTGTCAAAATACCAGCTTATCTGAGTCCGCGCATATTTCTGTTTGATTGGTTTCCTAGCTAAACCTTTTCCGGTGTATGCTGAAGAACAGTTCCTCTTTATGTGCCCTTTGTGCCCGCATCTATAACATCTTTTATACTTCGAGACTTTCTTGTCACGGTGATACAGAGGTTGCAGTAGCAGGAGCTGGTTCACTCTTCCATGTGTTTTTCTGCCTCTCCTGGCTGATCTGTATCTGGCCAAGTTGATTTCATCCTCACTCAGATCTGTCTCGTCTTCACTTCCGCTGGCAGAGAGAGCCCTCTTTTTCATCAGTTTGCTGGTGGAATTGATTTGTCGATGACCATACCTTGCACAGTTCCAGCATTGGACACCCTTTTTCATTTCTTTCTTCTCATCTTCATTCTGAGCAGGTTCCTTCCCTCTCCTTTTATTTTCTCCACCTCTTCTGAATTGTTTTCGTGAGGATGAGCTTTGCCCGGTTCTTGAGTCGATGTTCTTCAGGAGCTTTCCAAGGTTCTTGACAAGCATACTCAGCTGATCATCTGGAGCTTGCTTCTTAGCTTCTGTTTCAGCCTTCAGTCCAATATTCTTGTCCTTAGGAGTGAGATCTTCTTTAACAAGTTTCATCTCAAATTGTTTGAGGGATCCCATCAACTCTTCCAGCCTCATGAATCTGACATTTTGGGCTTCTTCAATGGCCGTCACTTTCATGTCAAATCTTGTGGGCAACGATCTGAGGACCTTTCTAATCAGCTTCTCTTCAGGAATAGGTTCACCAAGAGCATGGGCTTCATTTGCTAGATCACAAAGTTTTGCATTAAACTCAGTGACAGTACCCTCTTCCAGCATTCTCAGATTCTCAAACTGTGTGGCAATAATATATAATCTTGACAACTTCACTCTATCAATTCCTTCATGTGCAGTTTGCAGAATTTCCCAAGCTTGTTTGGCCATATCACAATTTGATATCAACCTGAAATTGTTAGCATCAACTGCAGCAAAAATCGCATTCAGAGCCTTTGAATTACCAGTTGCTGCGGCTCCCTCTTCAGCAGTCCATTGTTCTTCAGGCTTTATCCGTGTGACTCCCTGTTCATCCATGGTGATTGGGGGAGACCACTGAACCACAATAGCTCTCCAGGTCTTCTCATCAATGGCCTTAAGAAAGGCTTTCATCCTAGCCTTCCAATATCTATAGTTGCTTTCTTCCAATAATGGAGGTCTGCTGGTGCTCTGTCCTTCCTTCATTGTCTTGGCTTCTTTCAGAGACACTGTAGGATCTTTTACTCTGTGTGTTGAGCTCCCGCTCTGATACCAATTGAAAATTCGCAGCGTCTCTTGACAGACAGATTTGTGAACAAGCAGTTGCTGCAGCACGCTCTTGTTCACTCGAAAATTGTCTCAGTAAACAATGAACAAGACAGAAGTTTGTTCACCCAGTTCGGCCAACTGCCTACGTCCGGGGAGGACTATTCTCCAGTCCTCAATCCACTAATCACAAAGATCTCCAAGTACACTCGGTTACAACTCCACGCAACCTATGCTACTCAACCTTGTGTGGATCACTGGACACAGTCAGAACAGGCTCTGACTTGTGTCTGCACACCCTCTACAAATGTCAATCTAGAATAGCTAATGTCTCCTCGAAACTCAGCCTATTCTAAACTACACTCAACTGTGCAGGGTTGCTGTAGCATCTGCTTTAGCACACAGCTGATGCACAATTGTCCGGGTCGCTCCAAGGCCTTCTACCAAGCCGATCGAACGATTCCACGAGCGCTGCACACTCTGGAATACTCCCCCTTGCTCAGTGACCTCCTGCCACTAGCGAGAGCTGCCGCTTAGATACTCGACCGAGCCGCACACCCGTCAGTTCTTCCGCGGCCTTCCTTGATCAACCAACAAGCACCACTGCTCTGAATTGGCTTCCAGATCAAGCTCAGATCAGACTACGCAAGTCCTGATCTCCTTCTCCTTCTGTCACCACAACTCTGCGCTCACGCTCCGCTTTAGGATGATGATCGAAGAACTCGTCGCACACCAAAAAATTACTCTCTCAGAATTCTGCGTATGCCCTCGTGTATTCCTCAGCTTCGATCAACCTTTCTGCTCTGACCTGTTCTCGCTTAAGAAGCAACGCCCGCTTCAGTCAAGAACAGAATTTAGCAATGTCCCAAAAAGAAACAATTATCTCCTAATTTTTAGGAGATTAGATTTGTTTTGATCTCCAAAACAAATCTCCTTGTCTAGCTAGGTATTCCCCACTGGAATATTCTCCGCAGCACTTCAAAAGATTCTTCTGATGCTCTCCGCAGAGCTGCTAGGCCTTCTAGCCAATCGCCCAGATAGCTGCTGCTATACGGACAGATGTTGCAGCAACTTGAACAAGCTCCTGCTATAGCATCCCCTGCTGAAGCTGCTCCTTGTTCACTTGTGCTGGTTTTGGCAAACACTGCCATACTGCATCATCAACATTGAATGCTTATGCAACTATACATTTGAATCTATATCTTAATGGCTGCTTGATCTCTCTCCTTTATCTTTCACTTGCCACACTGTCTTGGATCACATGTTCCTAATCTCCATGAGGATTCTCTTCCTTCAGCTACATTTTGATGACCTTCAGCTTCTTAGTGCCCATGTGTATCATGCTCCACCTCAAGTTAAGGTATCTTTCTTTATCTAAGTTCATCTTAATGTTAACCTTCTTAGATCCTGCACTTTGTTAGTAGCAACAACATATGGACAACATCTCTGCAAACAATAGATTTCTTGGCCAGGTTCGAAGCACCACAAGTTGTATCCCTTCACACTTCAGGATATCATATGAAGATACACCTTATAGCTCTTGATTATAACTTTCCTTGCTTTACATGTACATAGGCTGCACAACCAAACACTCTAAGACTATTAAAGTCCACTAGATGTTAGCTTCATACCTGCATTGGTGTCTTAAAACATATGACTGAAGAAGGACATTTATTGACCAAGTAGCATGCAGATTGCACTGTCTTAGCCCAAAATACCTTAGATAAACATGCCTGAATCGACACACATCTCACTCTTTCTAGTATGCTTTTGAAATTTCGCAGCGCTGCTGAGATGCCGATTGTGAACAAGCAGTTGCTACAGCACACTCTTGTACCGATGGAACTTGTGCAGCAAGAAAAATGAACAAACAATTTGTTCACCCAGTTCGGCCAATTGCCTACGTCTGGGAAAGACTGAACTCAGTCTTTTAATCCACTAAGTTCAAGGTTCGATGTACACACGATTCGACTCCACCAACCTATGCTACTCAACCTTAGCTAGTACCTCGACCACAATCAGAACAAGCTCTGACTTGTGTCTCAACTGCCTCAGTGATATCAATTCAGAATAGCTACTGACTCGATGAATCTCAGCCTATTCTAATTAACACACAGTCTCTGCAGGTTTGCTATAACACCCGCTGTAGCACACAGCTGGTGCAGAATCTGTCTGCGTCGCTCCAAGCCTTCTGCTGAGCCGATCGAACCTCTCCACGAGTGCTGCACACTCTGGAATGCTCCCCCTCACTCAGTGACCTCCTGTCACTAGCGAGTCCTAGCCTTTTGCCAATTGCCCGAGTACCTCCACTCGACAATTGCTCCGCGGCTTCCCTTGATCAATCAACAAGCACTCACTGCTCTGAATTGGCTTCCCAGATCAAGTACTGATCAGACTCTGCAAGTCTCAATCACCCTCAGTTTCAATCACACAGCTCTACGCTCCTACGGTGCTCTGTGATGGTCAAAGCTCTTCTCGCACTTGAATTCCACTCTGCTGGTATTCTGCGTATACTCTCTCTGTATGCTCTTAGCTTCGATGCACAGACCTTCTGCCCAGCCTCCTTTAAATACTCGCCAAAGCCTCTCACAGATTTCCCTTTTTTGGAAGTTCCCTAAAGAAGCATTATCTCCTAGTTTGTAGGAGATTAGATTTGAATACGAAAATCAAATCTTCCATAAACAAATCTTTCACCTGGGCACGGGAATCATCACCGGGATATTCTCTGTTGAATATTTAGAAGCTCCCCGTAAGCTTTGCTCTTCAAGAAGGTACGTTGAAAGCAAACTCCGAATGGGCACTGATATTCTGCTACAGCTCCATGTGCTCCAGGATCTGCTATAGCAGTAGCTTGTTCACGTGTGCTGGTTTTGTCAATTGAATGTCATACCGCATCATCAATCTCCTCCTTGGCATTTTGACAAAACCCTTGGCCACAGATGGAGTCTTCCATGGAAAACAAATTTCAAAACTACTTAACATCAGTTCAGGATAAATGTTGTGGCCACACTCGGCCTTGAGAAATAAAACAACAACAAAAATTTAAGAGTGCATCAGATGAGTTCATCTGGAGTGGCCTTTGTTTGCTATCCCTCTTTTTGAAATAAATGCTTACGAGTTCATTTCTGCTGGGGCATAACTTTCTTCCTCCGGGTATTCCAGGTCCTTGAGCAGACTTATGATTTGGGCTCATCTGGCATCCTTCTCTTGGCTTCAACATCCAATATGTTCAGCTTTGACTTCAGGTGGCTCACTATCCTTGCGTTAAGAGCCACTTGGATTGCTGAGGCAGGGGACAATGCTTCTTGCAGAGGGGAAGGATCTGTTGGGGCAACCAGAAGCGGGTCCTCTTAGGCAATGTCAACAGCATGTCTTCCTTTGAAGAGCTTGTGATCAACCAAAAAAACTTGCAGCTCTTCAGACATTCCTTCAGAAATCTCTCCCAACTCCGGATGCCGAGAAATCATCATTCCATAAATGAGGGATGGCAGCACAACGGGTTTACTTGAGACTGTACTTCCAGCATGAGAAGCAATTTGGGGAAACATCACACTACCCAAGCTAACTCTCCTTCTTTTCCCAATAAAGTGCAAAAGGTTAGCGAAGGGTCTGCTAACCTTTCCCTATGAGAGCTGGGAATCCAGCTCCTAATGCCCAAGTTGTACAGCAGGGCATTTTTGGATGTGAGTTCAGCAGCACTGAGATTTGGTCCTCTGCAAAACCTGCAAACACCTCCAGTGAGAACCTTGGCCAGAAGTTCCCTATTTACACTAGATGGCTCCATATCATCACTGTCTATTCCTAAAAGCGCATTTATCTTTTCAGGGGTAATTACTACCTTCTTACCCCTCACCCAACTCTTTCCATAATCAACTCCTCCATCACCAAACTTTTCTTCTATATTGACTACGAATTCCCTAACTAAAGGTATACTGAATCTGTAAGGGTAAGTTAGGGACTTAAAGTAGATTTACCTCTGTTATGAGCTGGATTATCACTGCAGACTTGTATTTATCAAGGTCCAGTCTCTTCTCTGGAACAATGTGCTTCCTCTCCATAATACACCATGATTGAGAGACAAGCTTGTTTCTGAACCACACCCCTCCTACAGTGACTGCATCAGTGTCAGCCAGAACAAGTCTTCTCTCAGAAGGTTCACCAATGTCATCCTTTTCACTAGACTCCTCCTTTTCTTCACTGCTTGAATCAGGGATGATGATTGGAGCTTTTCCTTTGTCAGATGATGGAGGAAGATGTGTTGCCGCAACTTCTCGTTTAGGAAGTTCAGCTCCAACCTCCTCACCCTCTCCTTCTGTGCCGGGGGTCGCGACCAGGATTCTGTAGGTTTCTTCAACCTTTTAAGCAGCTGCAGCAACCTCTATAGCTTGTTCTCCACTTGAGCCTTCTTCATGAACAGCCTCTTCTATCACCACTGCTGCGTTGGTCGTAGGCTTCCTGTCACGAACCTGTCTTCTCCTTTTCCAAGAGGTTTCGTCTTGTGGAGGAGGAGCATTTTGCGACACAGGGAGTGGTGTGGGCTCCGAGACCACCAAGTCTAGTCTTCGAGCAGTTGCTTCACTTCGCGACTTAGACTGCCTTTCCGCTCTGTCTTGATGCGCTGCTGCTAGGTTCTTCTTCAGTTCGCGAGTTTTCACCATTGTTGGGGATTTGCAGAGAGTAGTAAGGACAGGGGGAGAGGATTGATCAGCAAACGTTTTGGGAAAAGGCTCCAAACAATTGTGCCCTTGAAATTTGATTTACCCGCTGTTTTTCTCCCTTTTTCCAGATGCACATGCCCAGCATGTGACTTCCTCTATTATTAGCAACCAAAAGATTTGACCAACCTTTTCAGTTCCTGAGTGCTACAGCAGCTAGGGGCTGGTGTGCTACTCCCGTTGTTCAGAGGATCCTTGTTAGGGTCAGATGGTTGTTTCTTCACCCATAGTTGGGTTGGTCTCCGTTTCCACTGCTTCTGACACTCATACTTTTTGTCTTTCCATTTGTCACTTTTAGGTCTCCACACCAGCGTTTCCCGTGACTTCCTTTTGATCATTTTCTCCCAGTGAATTGGCTCATGTTTGTTCCTGACCATTCTTTGCTTTTCTGACCACTGGTGATCACTCACTGAACACATTCTTCCGAAGAACACTTGATGATGTGACTTGGCCTTTGGTTTCTTTCTCCAAATTTAACCCTGACAACCTTTAGTTGGTTCTGGACCTCTTTCATCTCTGGGCATTGATTCTGACTATACCCTTTACAGCCGTAGTAGACGCATCTTCTATTCTGCAGCTCTCGTTTTGCTACAGAGGGATGATACAGCAGTTGCTGTAGCAACCTCTTATTAAGATATCCAAATTTGTCTTTTTCTGCAGGATTTGGGCAAGAAACCGATTTCTCATTGTTATGGATCACTGTATCAGAGGCTTTCACAAAGACCATTGCTCCAGTGCTTTCTTCACCGGTGCATCCGAGCCCCATTCTTCCTCTTCCAAATATTTGATATGAGAGAATTTCATCCAGAATATTGTTCTGCTGTTCGGCTGCCTTTACTGACGTTAGAGGGGCACTAATATCAGTGCTTTTGCTTCCTGAATCTCCTCTCTTAAGTAAGATGACTTGTCTACTGGATGAAGATATTTTATCAAGTAACTCTTTCCATTCTTCTTCCAGCTGATTGACACTGTTACTCAATGCTCGATTCAGTTACAGGGCTTCCTCACACTGTTTTAGAATATCTCCCAGATTATCTATCAGGTTGTCTGTTGAGTCATCCTCGTCTGCACTTTCTGACACCTCAACCCCATAGTTGAATTCTTTCTTTATTAACTCTTTACGGTCATAATCAGATACATTAATTAGTACAATAAAATTTTCTTCTTCACTTTCCTCAGAGTCACTCCACTTAGCAGTCAGAGATTTATTATCCTTCTTCTCTGAGTTTTTGAGGGATTTGCTCGGGCAGTCAACCTCAAGGTGTCCATACCCTTCACAGTTCCAGCACTGAACATCCTTTCTCTTTTCTTTCTTCTCATCTTCATCTTGAGCAGGTTCCTTTCCTCGCCTCTGATTTCTTCCACTCCTTCAAGATTGCTGATAGAGCCTATTTATACGAACTATTTAGATCTTAACACTGTGCTTGTTTGCATTATTTTGTGTACATGATTACTCGTTTCCGGTGTTTTTGTATTCCAGGACAAAATAAGGGCCTAAGTCGGATACACGCTAATAGGCACGTTTAAGGAGCGCAATGCATAGCCTGCGGAGCTAGCAGCGCAAACAGGATAGGAGGTGGCAGATTCAGACTGCAGTGCGCGAACCAACGTGCGCAGTGAGCCATGCACAGGATAGCGGTATTTCCAAATCTTGAACACCATATCCCTACAAAATCTCCTAGGATTTGGAAGTTGCTAAGATTGTCACGGGCTAAATCTGAGCATTCCTCGGGCCTCACAAGCAGTATATAAAGAGAGGAAGGCTAGGGTTTGAGAGAGAGACAGGAGAGAGAGCCAGAACTGAAAAACACACGAGCTGCCGCCGAGGACCTGCGCCAACCGACTGCGCGAACCGAGACACAGCAACTTGCACGCATCTGCTTGTTACTGTCTCCTTGGACACTTTAGCTTTTATTTACTATTTCTATGATGTTTACCACTAGCATGTCTAGCTAAACACTTTGTATCGGTTGGGCATGATTCTATGAAGTATTTCTTTTGAGACTTGTGCTTAATGCATAGTTTGTTTGCTTGTATTAATTCTGTGCACACGGTTGACAGCTAGTTGTATGAGTAGGGGAAGCCTTGAACCGCAATCGTACTCTTACTACTTGTTGTTATATGTTAAACTAGTTGGTAGCTTGACGGTGACAACTAGGGGTAACGCGCTAGGATAATCAGCTGCTACTGTGACAGGATTCGTAGCTGCTTAGACTAGTTTCAAGAATTAATAGCTCATGGACTTTGATCGGAACATGCGCACATGTTAGGAAGCCTTGATCGGACACTAACTTCAGTAAAATCGAACTATAGACGTTTAGAGTCGATGATAAGGAATCCATTCATAGAGGATTGTCTTTACCGATACTTTTCATAGTCATAGTACTTAATCTCTACTGTCTGCGCACGTATTGTACAATTCTGCTTTCACCACTGTTCATTCGCGCACCTGCGCAACCCAAACACTCACAACCCCAATTTCGTAAGTTGTAGGTTGTTAAGCTAAAACGAGTCAACTTGCTCCTTGTGGGATCGACCCTGACTTAGCCGCTGTACTAAGTGGAAAAAGAAGGATTAATTTGACGCGTACAACGACGCGGGATCAAATTTTGGCGCCGTTGCCGGGGAGCAACACAGATAAGTTTTAACTAGTTTAAGTTTTCTTTTATAGTAGTTAGTTATTTCTGTTTGCTTTATTTTCCTCGTTGTTGTTTCTGACACCGCGCAATCAACATCAGCCTGCGCAACCTTGAAATAGTTGCGCTGTGCAGATTATAGTTGCGCACTGACAGACGCGACAGCTTAGTTGTCTGTAATTTCGTTTTCTTTGAGATTTAGAACAAGTCATGGAGGATAACAGTGTCATTGGAGATAACTTAGGGGAGAGAACCCCGGAGGGACCTAACAATGCAGGAGCAGATAACCGCGCAGTTCGATTCAGAGAAGAAGTGTAGCGCAAAGTTGACGCTCAAGTGGCCGCTGAAGCGAGGTATAATGCGCCACCCGCGCGACAGGTCGCGCAACGCAGAACAGTGCGCGAGATGTCAGCTCCAATCACGGTTAACCAGCCATGGTGCATAGTGCTTCCACCATACGGTCATTTTGAGCTAAGGAGCTCGCTCATTCATCACATGCCCAAGTTTCACGGGATGAACAAAGAGAACCCAGTCAAGCATGTGCGAGAATTCCTAGTTATCTGCGAGAACATGAAGGCCGAAGGGGAGAGCGACAAAGCGCTGAAGATGAAGGCGTTCCCTTTTTCATTGTGTGATGCGGCCAGGCATTGGCTGATGAGCTTACAAGCAGGATCTATTCACACATGGGAGCAGCTCCAGAAGAAGTTCTTGGACAAATTCTATCCTGCAGCCAAGATCGCGCTACTCAGGAGGGAGTTGGCCGCACCTAGGCAGGGCGTAGGAGAATCACTATCGGAGTATTATGAGCGTTTCAGGGAGCTGGAGGCTAACTGCTACAATCACGGCCTTCCCCAGAATGTACTGATAGAGAATTTCCTGAATGGATTGCTACCAATGGAGCTAAGATTATTGAATGCATGCGCAGGCGGCGACATTTGCAACATGTACCCGGAGGACGCGTGGCAGCTGATAGAAGACTCTGCTAGACAGGTAAGACATCAGCTAACACTTGAAAATAATTGTGCTCGTTCTATGCATCAGGTAGAAACAAGCGCTGAGATAAAGGAGATGAAGGCCATGCTACAGAAGTTGATGAATGCGCAAGGGGCGCAACTAGCTGCTCCAAAGGCATGCGAATTCTGCACGTCCACCGAGCATAAAATTGATGCATGTCCCGCACTTTTCGAGGAGTCAGGAGAGGCGAATGCTCTAGGAGGATGGGATAATAGAGGGCCTCAGAGGCAGAATCAGCCGCATTTTGGACTAGCCGCAAATGGGTTCAGATGGAAGGAGGACAACAATTTCAAGAGGCAGTCTGCAGAGCAGCGCGCACCACAGCAGATGCAACAAGCTGCGCCCTACAATCCACTGCATCGCTGCACTGACGCGCCAGCGCAAAATAACCAGCAGCCGCGGCGATCCTTAGAAGATATCGTGGGCCAGCTAGCAGACACAGTGCGCAAGAATGATGAGAAGTATGACAAGAGGTTTGAGTCCATTGAAAAGCAGCTGTCACAGATAGCTACCACGGTGTATGAGCTGAAAAAGAGCGATGGCAACCTGCCTTCGCAAGTGATTCAGAATCCCAAGGGAGGAGTCAACGCAGTGACACTGAGGACTGGGCGCACGGTAGGAACAGAGCAGACCGGAAAGGCGCCCGCGCAACCAGTTGCGCAAGCTCCAGAGCCAGCACAGCCGGATGCGCAACCAGCAGTGCAAGCCACAAACCAGCAGGGCAAGGCGCTAGGTATGGCGCAATCGAAAGACAAAAGCATAAATCGTACTAACATACCTGCACCTTTTCCTGTACAGGCACCATTGGCTAGGAAAGAGGCGCTTGATAAGGAGCTCTACGAGTTATTCAGTAAGGTGGAAATAAACATTCCCCTTATTGAAGCAGTTCGGCAGATCCCTAGGTACTCCAAGTTCTTAAAGGAGCTGTGCATAAACAAGAGGAGGCAAGGCGAGTACGCGCAAGTAATGCTAAACGCGCATGCCTCAGCAATCGTGCAACATAAGGTACCACCTAAATGCCGGGATCCAGGTACGTTCACCATTCCATGCACTTTAGGTAAGACCATAGTAAGTAACTGCATGATTGACCTAAGCGCATCTATAAATGTGCTTCCCTATTCCTTGTATGCGTCATTGCGCCTTGGTCCACTAAAGCCTGCAGGTCTCACCATTCAACTAGCAGATCGGTCGTGCAAACAACCGACGGGCATGATAGAGGACGTCCTTGTCCGAGTAGGAGAGCTGGTGTTCTCAGCAGATTTCTACATCTTAGAGATGGAGGGTGAGTCGAGGAAGGGAAGTGCGCAGATCCTATTGCGCAGACCATTTCTGATGACAGCACGCACAAGGATAGACGTGTGGAGGGGTACGCTCTCAATGGAAGTTGATGGCGAGGAAATTCACTTTAACATATTTAAAGGGATGCAGCACCCTCATGAGCACGCCACAGTACACGCGTTGGACAACATAGACGACTTGGTTGCGGATGCGCAGTGTACGAGCGCAACAGAAGGACCTGGGCCGCTGACACAGGCAGAGATGGAGGCGCATGAGGATGAGCTGAGCAGTGTGGAACCAGTATCCAGACAGGTACACGATATAGTTAATGTCTGCACTGCTAATAAAATCTTGCCCTCTATTGAACAGGCACCCAAGGTCGAGCTAAAGCAACTCCCCGAGCACCTCAAGTACATATTCTTGGGGAATGAGGACACCCTGCCGGTAATCATAAAGAAAGGATTAGAAGAGGAGCAGGAGGCACGATTACAAGAGGTGCTGCGCAAGAACCAGCGCGCTATAGGATGGACGCTTGCTGACCTGCGCGGAGTGAGCCCAGACGTATGCATGCACAGGATTCTATTGGAAGATGGTGCCAAACCATCCCGGGAGCCTCAGCGCAGATTGAATCCGAATATGATGGGGGTGGTACAGAAGGAGATCCTGAAGCTGCTTGATGCAGGAGTCATCTACCCAATCTCGGACAGCAAGTGGGTGAGTCCAGTGCACGTTGTACCGAAGAAAGGAGGAATCACAGGAGAGGAGAATGCGCAGGGCGAGCTAGTTATGAAGCGCATGCAAACTGGATGGCGCATGTGCATCGACTATAGAAAGCTTAACGCAGTCACGCGCAAGGATCAATTTCTGCTGCCCTTCATGGACCAGATGCTAGATCGATTAGCGGGGAAGCCATACTTTTGCTTCCTGGACGGGTACTCAGGGTACAATCAGATACCCATAGCTACGGAGGATCAAGAAAAAACTACGTTTATCTGCCCATTCGGTACGTTTGCGTTTCTGCGCATGTCGTTTGGGCTGTGTAACGCGCCAGGTACGTTCCAACGTCTAGTCATGAGCACCTTTTCTGATATGATTGGTGCATGCATAGAGGTGTTCATGGATGATTTTACTGTGTACGGAGGTACCTTTGACGCATGCTTAATTAATCTTGATAAAATCTTAGCGCGCTGCATTTCAAAAAACCTAGTGCTCAATTATGAAAAATATCATTTTATGGTATCACATGGAGTAGTACTAGGACACATTATCTCGCAGGAGGGGATCAAGGTCGATAAAGCCAAAATAGATCTTATTTCAAATCTGCCTTATTCCACTAACGTGCGCGATGTGAAATCATTCCTTGGGCATGCACGGTTTTACAGGCGTTTCATAAAAGATTTTTTTAAAATTTGTATACCCCCTGTCTAACCTCTTGCAAAAGGATGTGTGTTTCAAATTCACTGATGAGTGCAAGGCTGCTTTTGATAAGCTGAAGGAGGCGCTGACGAGTGCGCCAGTGATGCGCGCGCCAGACTGGAGCCTGCTGTTCGAATTGATGTGCGACGCAAGTGACTATGCAGTAGGTGCAGTCCTGGGACAGCGCGTGGACAAGAAGCCGCATGTCATCTATTATGCATCGCGCACACTGGACGCTGCGCAAAGGAACTACACCACCACGGAAAAGGAACTTCTGGCAATCGTGTTTGCACTGGAGAAGTTCCGCGCATATGTTCTAGGCGCCAGAGTCATCGTCTACACAGACCACGCAGCAATCCGTTACCTGATGTCCAAGAAAAAGACTAAGCCGCGCCTGATGCGCTGGTTGCTCCTACTTCAGGAGTTCGACTTGGAAATCAAGGATAAGAAGGGCCTGGAGAATACAGTCGCTGACCACCTGAGCAGAATAGTGAAAGAAGAGGAGCCAGGGCAGATCACGGAGACATTCCCTGACGAGCACCTGATGGCGTTGACAGGTAAAGTACCATGGTATGCGCACATTGCGAATTACTTGGTCACAGGTACGTTTCCCCCTCATTTCACTAAAACCCAATGCATGAGATTAAAGCATGAGTTCAGGTATTACATTTGGGATGATCCGTATATGCTCAGAATAGGACCTGATCAGATTTTGAGGCGATGCGTGCCTGACCATGAAATAAACTCGGTTTTAATGTTTTGTCATGCGCACGCATGTGGAGGACACTTTGGTCCAAGGCGCACAAGCAGAAAGATCCTGGATTACGGATTTTATTGGCCACACTTGTTTAGTGACTACCACTGCAGGAATTGTGACAGGTGTCAGCGCACAGGGGAATATCAGTGCGCAATGAGATGCCGCAGACGCCAATACTAGTGGATGAAGTATTCGATATTTGGGGGATTGACTTCATGGGGCCATTTCCTCCATCTTCCGGATATGAGTATATATTGGTCGCAGTGGACTATGTCTCAAAATGGGTTGAGGCTAAGGCCACCCGAAAGGATGATGGTAAGACGGTCGCTGACTTTTTGAGAACTAACATCTTTTGCAGGTACGGGGTGCCTAAGGCAATCATAAGCGACCAGGGGACGCATTTTTGTAATAGGATAGTGGCGCAGGTATTCAAGCATTATGGAGTGCGCCACAAGACGTCCACCGCCTACCATCCTCAGACGAATGGCCAGGCCGAGGTTTCCAACCGAGAGATCAAGCGCATCCTGGAGAAAACTGTGAGACCATCGCGCAAAGACTGGAGCCAGCGCCTTGACGATGCGCTATGGGCATACAGAACTGCAAATAAGACACCGATTGGGACTTCACCGTTTCGTTTGGTTTATGGAAAAGCGTGCCACCTGCCAGTGGAGTTAGAACACAAAGCATACTGGCATTGCGCGTTTGCAATATGAACCTAGACGAGGCTGGTAAGAAGCGCGCATTTGAGCTAAGCGAGTTAGAGGAGCTGCGCCTAGATGCATATGAGGGGCTGCGCGACTACAAGGCGCGCACAAAAGCATTTCACGACAAAAACATCCTCAGACGCACCTTTGAGCCAGGAGACCAGGTACTATTGTTCTCCTCGCGCCTAAAGCTAATGCTTGGGAAGCTGCGCAGCAAATGGACGGGACCATACACGGTTACCAAGGTTTTCCCTTACGGAACAATCGAGTTAGAAAACGAGCACCATCATCGTTTTCAGGTCAATGGGCAGAGAGTCAAAAAGTATTTAGGAGAACCTTGGGATGACACAGCGCGCGAAGTTGACTTGGCAGAGCCAGAAATAGAAGATGCGCAAGTTGCTGCGCCAGAGTCGCAACCAGATGCACCTGAGGGAGAACTGGGAACTATTGCTCATATTTCTTCCTCCTCATTAACTAACCTCATTACTTATGATTTGTCACATGATATTAACCACGCTGACCACCCTTCCGATCCTTTACGCAGGACTAAGAAGAACGGAACGCGCACACGAGCGCGGGGACACTCAGGGGCAAGAGTGGGGGGGGGGTCACTGGCCCACTGATCGCGCGTCCTAAACGCTGCCTGTTAGCGCGTACGACTTAGGCCCTTGTTCTGCCCTGAAATACAAAAACACTGGAAACCAGTAATCTTGTACATAAAATAATGCAAACAAGCATAGGGTTATGATCTAAATAATGCGTATAAATAGGCTCTATCAAACCCCCCACACTTGCCCCTTGTTCGTCCTCGAACAAGCGCTCAAGCACGGATACCAATACCTCTCTGGAGTCTAGCGCACAGTCTTGCACTCTGGCGCGGTCTGCGTTGCTGAACACCTTGCGCTGCTCTACCACCTGCGCACAACTGCTGTCAACAGTTTAAGTAAGTAATTTCGAATTTCATTACCTCTCAGCTGGGATGAAAATCATTTTGGATGACTGGGAGATAGCTCTTCCTAGACTCCAGGTTGTCAGCTTTTGCTCCGAGGATGGGTATATGGTTAACAGCGCAAGCTTCTTCCGATGCGTGATTCTTCCGCGCACTTCCTGGGAACTTAAGCCTTTTGATGATTTTTTTCTGTGGTCTTTGCGCACGCTGGTGCTTATCAGTGCGCATGCTGACTCTTCTGTAGCGCATATCATCTGCTGGTATTTTTCTTTTGTACAGCTTTGTCTATGGTTCCTATCTTCCCAGAACGGTTCCAGTCTCGGCCTCCGGATAACAGCTATGGAACACCGCCCCACTCTCCCTCCTTGGTCTATCTGCGCAGGTCGGCGCACGCGTTTACACCTGCGCCCGCCTTCCTTAGCTCGACTTCCAGAGGGAAGGTGGTCTGTTTTCCCACCTCGCCACGCTTTGGGTATCTCGCCTTTGGCATCTGCGTGACTGAGCGCACTCTCTTGTTCCGAAGGTCGCGAAGCACAGGCCTCCACTCGCGCTCTCGACCATATACCTCTCCTCTGAAGCGCGAGCGACTAACCGCCTCTCCGGAGCGTTTCTGTCAACTCCACATCCCCTGTATATCCCAACTAACAGGAGCAGAAAAAATGAAAAAAATATACTAAAAACAGTTGATAGCGCACGGCGCAATATGGATAGCGCAAACAAGCTGAACAGTGTGCGCAACCCGCACACAGCGCACTACTGCTACTGTTTGCTTCAATTAAACTAAGCTACACTAAAATGCTCAAAAAACGTGAAATGTAAGTGTAACGCTCCCCCCCCCCCCCCCCCCCCCACACTTAAACAGAGACGTGTCCCCACGACTCAAGCTCAAGCGCACGGAGGCGGCGCACACGCATGCAAGCAAAAATGAAGAACATAAAAAAGAAAAACATATCGGGTTACCTCCCGACAAGTGCCTTTGTTTAACGTCGTTGGCTCGACTGTACCTCGTTACGTGCCAAAATGTGTGTCAGCGACCTCCCCCACCCTTGCTCCTGAGTGATCCTGCGCGTGTGCAGGCGCTGTGTTCTTCTTGGTCCTGCGCAAAGGGTGAGAAGGATAGTCAACATGGATAATATGTGAGAAGTCAGCAGTAACGAGGGCAGATGAAGAGGAAGAAGAAATGTGAGCGATAGTCTCCAGTTCTCCCTCTGGTGCATCTGTTAGTGCCTCTGGCGCGGCAGCTGGCGCATCTGTTATTTCTGGCTCTGCCAACTCAATGTCGCACGTTGTACCATCCCAAGGTTCTCCAAGATACCGTTTGACTCTTGCCCATTCACCTGAAAACGATGCCGGTGCTCGTTTTCTAACTCGATTGTTCCGTAGGGGAAAACCTTGGTGACTGTGTACGGTCCTGTCCATTTGCTGCGCAGCTTTCCAGGCATGAGCTTCAGGCGTGATGAGAATAATAATACCTGGTCTCCTGGCTCAAAAGTGCGTCTGAGGATATGCTTGTCATGAAACGCCTTTGTCCGCTCCTTGTAATCGCGCAGTCCCTCATAGGCATCCAGGCGCAGCTCTTCTAACTCACTCAGCTCAAACGCGCGCTCCTTTCCGGCCTCGTCTAGGTTCAGGTTGCAAATGCGTAAGGCCCAATATGCTTTGTGCTCTAGCTCTACCGGCAGGTGGCACGCTTTTCCGTAGACCAACCGGAATGGAGAAGTGACAGCGCGTCGTCGTGCGCCTCAAATTAGAATTTATAACTCCTGTAACACACTAGTAAGCGGTAAGCAGGGTCGAACCCAAAGAGAGCAAATGAGTCGGAGTTCAATGAGAGTCACAGAAAATCAAAGAGAGGAAATCAATTCAAAGAAAATCAGTTCGGGGAATACAATGCAACTAGTTATCACCGATCGAATACATGAGTAAGCTAGTGAATTCTGCCTTAGTTCAACATTCCCGCTAAAGATATGTCGACAATCAATTCTACCTATTCTTAACCGCTAGGCCTTCGAACAAGTTCAATACTTACTCGACTAATACTACAAATTGGTTCTACCGCTAGGTTTTCCCCAACAATGCAATCAAGTCAAGTGTAACGCAATTGATATCAATCTAGCTCACCGCTAAGCTGCACTAAATTGTCAATCAAAGCATTCGATTTCATTCATACAAAGGCAGCATTCCATAACTCAAATCATGTACTCATTGACCTCCAACCATTGTTGCACTATAAATCCCCAAACTGAAATATTGATTTAGCTACTCATAATATCCATGAATACAATAGAAACTAGGTTCATCACACTACAATACACAAACTGAGCTCAAACAAGTCCGGCCGTGAACAGTGTTCCGGCTTCCGTGAACAGTGTTCCGGCTTCCGTGAATAGTAACAGTGAACAGTGAATGTGAACAGTGAATAGTGAATAGTAAAATGTGAACAGTAACCGGCGTGAATAGTACTCCGGCGACTTTTCCAGCAGCTTCTCTCTAGAGCTCCTCCACGCCGCGAACAGTAGCTCCCCTGAATAGTAGTCCAGAAATGTCCACTTCAAGAGAGATGAAACTTTCCAAATTAGTCCATGTTTTAGGTTTAGGGTTTTTCTGGTTGAACCATCTTCATTGAACCACATTGAACCAGTAATTGAACCAGCAGAGTTGACTTTGACCGCTGTTGACTTCTTGATCTTGGATGAATGCTTCGAATTTGCGATAAATTCCAATGCGATCTTGAACATTCCTGCGATACGAAAACACTACAAAAGAGTAATCGATTCACGCAAAATGTAAGAAAACAATGGGAATAAATAACTCAATGGAGCGTATAAATACGCTCCATCAAACTACCCCACACTTATTCTTGTTCGTCCCCGAACAACAACAAGACACGCAAGCACTCAAATCATTCCTATCATGCCATGATATAAACTTTGAAATTACTCGAGAAGTCATCCCTAATCAGTCAATCAATACATGCTCACAATCATTCTCAAATAGTGATCAACAAGAACTAGAATGATATATGTTACCTTTAAGCTTGGAATGGGATTTAATGGATGACTAGGAGTTAGTCCTTTTTAGACTCCTAACTTCACTCTTTGGTTCAACTTCATAGCCACGCGCATACAACTGAATTTGCTTTCTTTGGCACGTGATGAATCCGAGTTATGAGAGGATCAACCTTTTCTTTTTCTTGCTTTTGGACTTTGCTCTTTTTTCGATTGCTTTTCTTTCACTTCTTGTAAATCTGATTTTTTTTTTCTTTTTCGAGCTTCTAATGTGAAATGTTTGCTTCTTGTCCTTTTTGAGCTTTGCTCTCCAATTTGAACCGTTCCAATCATAGCCTTCGAATGGCAGCATAAGGAACGCGTCCCGCTCTTTCTCATCCTTGCCCTTTCAGCGCGAGGCAGGATAGGGGTTACCCACCCATTCCCGGTTACTCGGACTAGAGATAGGACGGTTTGTTTTCCCGTCCCACCACTGCATAACACTGCAATGATGGAGTCAATATCACCCCTCATAACCCGAAGCACCAACCTCCACATATACAGTGCGCTACGCGACTAATCCTTTGAACCTCCAAATGAATGTCAAGTCCCTCTAGGACATTTCTATCAACTCCACATCCTAAAATATCTCAGCTCAAAAGAACATATAACATTAAAGCGCAAGCATCACAATATTTTGGAATTCATGGAAAGCATACATATCAAAACTTCAAAGAGAGGGCATCATCTCATAAAATCAGCATTTATATCACAGCACAATGCATCATCTCATTAATCCAGCAGCAACTTAGTAGCATAATCCTCATAAACATGGCAGCAAATGCTCACAAACTCAGCAACTCATAAAAAAAAAAAAAACTAACGTGCTCTACTACTAACTAATGCAAGCTAACAAAGGCACACAAGATGAACGTAGCGCGCATACTAACTTCCCACCCCACACTTGAATCAAACCGTGTCCTCATGGTATAAGCTAGGGAAGGAAAGGAAGCTCATGCAAGATACACACAAGAATTAAACAACTAACATGGCTAAAAAAAAAAAAGTCAGAGAAAATTGCGCCCCAAGAAGACATTAGCCCACGCGCCCCAAGAAGACATTAAGTTGCTAAAGTGTGAAGCCGGCGCGCGGAATAATGTTGCCTGGAGGAGCGTGACTCACTGAGATGGAAAACACCAAAAATTGCTATTCAAACACTCTAAGACTCTAATGACTTCTAACATGCATGACTCTTTTAAACACTAAATAGACTCACACTAAAACTCTAAAATTAAGCACCGGGTTGCCTCCCGCAAGCGCCTTTGTTTAACGTCTTGGGCTCGACGATACCTCCCATTTCAAGCACATGCCGGTTCGGCCAATTGAAACTCCTCATCAGCTGGGATTTCTTCCCCGTGGTAGTGTTTGACGCGCTGCCCATTCACCATAAACCTCTCGCCGGTACTTGGCTTCTCAAGCTCAAGAGCTCCATGATTGAAAACTTTGACAATGGTGTATGGACCTGTCCAACGAGAACGCAACTTGCCAGGCATAAGTTTAAGTCTAGATGAAAACAATAGTACCTTCTGCCCAATGTCGAATGTGCGTCTCAGAATAAACTTGTCATGGTAGAGCTTGGTGCGTGCTTTATAATCCGATTGGCACTCATAAGCCTCCAAACGCAGCTCCTCCAGCTCATTCAGTTGTAGCCTTCTCTCACTACCTGCACTAGCCAAATCAAAATTGCATGATTTAATTGCCCAATAGGCCTTGTGCTCTACCTCAACCGGCAAGTGGCAAGCCTTGCCATAGACGAGTCTGAAAGGAGAAGTCCCAATAGGTGTTTTGTAGGCTGTCCTGTACGCCCACAATGCCTCATCTAATCGCGTGGACCAATCCTTCCTTGAAGGCTTAACCATTTTCTCTAGAATGGACTTAATCTCCCGATTTGATATCTCAGCTTGACCATTCGTCTGTGGATGGTAGGCTGTGGAAACTCTATGATGCACTCCAAAATGTCTAAAGGCAGCCGCTACCCATTTGTTGCAAAAGTGCGAGCCTTGATCACTTATCACCGCTTTTGGAACTCCATATCTGCAAAATATGTTAGTGCGCAAGAAATCCACAACAGTTTTTCCATCATCAACTCTAGTGGCCTTAGCCTCTACCCACTTGGAAACATAATCAACCGCAACCAATATATATAGGTAACCAAAAGAAGAAGGGAAAGGTCCCATAAAATCTATGCCCCAAATGTCAAACACCTCATCAACAACTATTGGAGTTTGGGGCATTTGATTCCTAGCTGAAATGTTCCCTACTCTTTGGCACTTATCACAATTCTTACAATGGTTATGCGCATCTCTAAATAAATGGGGCCAAAAGAATCCACTATCAAGCAATTTCCTAGCAGTTCTCTTAGGACCAAAATGTCCACCACAAGCATGTTCATGGCAAAAATAAAGAACAGATGGGATCTCAACATCGGGCACACAACGTCTAACAATTTGATCAGCCCCAATCTTCCACAAACATGGATCATCCCAAATGTAATACTTTGAATCATGCTTGAGTTTTAATCTTTGAGCTCTACTGAAGGATGGAGGGAATTTACCTGCCACCAGGTAGTTAACAATGTTAGCATACCATGGTGCTTTGTCACTAATAGCGAATAAGTGCTCATCGGGAAATGTCTCAACTATGGGCAGCGCCTCTTCATCTCGCACCAATCTGCTCAAATGGTCAGCCACCGTGTTTTCAATCCCCTTCTTGTCCTTGATCTCTACATCAAACTCCTGAAGAAGAAGGATCCATCTAATCAGCCGCGGTTTGCATTCTTTCTTTGTCATTAAGTACCGAATGGCTGCATGATCAGAAAACACAATAACTTTAGAGCCAAGTATATAAGACCGAAATTTTTCAAGCGCAGAGACAACTGCTAAAAACTCCTTTTCAGTGGTGGAATAATTTCTCTGAGCGACGTCTAAAGTCCTAGACGCATAATGGATGACCACTGGTTTCTTCTCACTCCGTTGTCCAAGCACCGCACCCACAGCATAATCGCTGGCATCACACATGATCTCAAAAGGTTGTGTCCAGTCTGGAGCTTGCAGAATTGGGGCGCTGGTCAAAGCTGCCTTGAGCTCTTCAAAAGCTGTCTTGCAATGATCATCAAACTCGAATGGGACATCTTTTTGCAGCAGCCGCGACAATGGTAGGGCAATCTTTGAAAAGTCTTTGACGAACCTGCGATAGAAACCTGCATGTCCTAGGAAAGACTTGATAGCACGCGGGTCAGTAGGAAAAGGCAATCCACCAATGATATCAATTTTTGCTCTATCTACTTGGATGCCCTTCTCAGAAACAATATGTCCGAGAACAATGCCATGTGTGACCATGAAATGACATTTCTCATAGTTAAGCACCAAGTTCATATCAATGCAACGTGTGAGCACTCTATCTAAATTGTGTAAGCATTCATCAAAAGTATTTCCATACACGGTAAAATCATCCATAAATACTTCAACACAATCAGTCAATAAATCTGAAAATATGCTCATAACTACACGCTGGAAGGTACCTGGTGCATTACACAATCCGAAGGACATGCGTCTGAATGCAAATGTACCAAAGGGGCAGGTGAATGTCGTCTTTTCTTGGTCCTCAGCCGCAATGGGAATCTGGTTATAACCTGAAAATCCATCAAGAAAACAAAAGGATGGTTTACCTGCAAGTCTATCCAACATTTGATCGATGAATGGAAGGGGAAAATGATCCTTGCGTGTGGCTGCATTAAGTTGTCTATAATCAATACACATCCGCCAGCCATTCTGCACTCTCTTGGGCACCAGCTCTCCCTTGTCATTCATCTCTACCGTCATACCGTCATCCCCGGCAACGGCGCCAAAATTTGACAGCGCGTCGTCGTGCGCCTCAAATTAGAATTTATAACTCCTGTAACACACTAGTAAGCGGTAAGCAGGGTCGAACCCAAAGAGAGCAAATGAGTCGGAGTTCAATGAGAGTCACAGAAAATCAAAGAGAGGAAATCAATTCAAAGAAAATCAGTTCGGGGAATACAATGCAACTAGTTATCACCGATCGAATACATGAGTAAGCTAGTGAATTCTGCCTTAGTTCAACATTCCCGCTAAAGATATGTCGACAATCAATTCTACCTATTCTTAACCGCTAGGCCTTCGAACAAGTTCAATACTTACTCGACTAATACTACAAATTGGTTCTACCGCTAGGTTTTCCCCAACAATGCAATCAAGTCAAGTGTAACGCAATTGATATCAATCTAGCTCACCGCTAAGCTGCACTAAATTGTCAATCAAAGCATTCGATTTCATTCATACAAAGGCAGCATTCCATAACTCAAATCATGTACTCATTGACCTCCAACCATTGTTGCACTATAAATCCCCAAACTGAAATATTGATTTAGCTACTCATAATATCCATGAATACAATAGAAACTAGGTTCATCACACTACAATACACAAACTGAGCTCAAACAAGTCCGGCCGTGAACAGTGTTCCGGCGGCCGTGAATAGTAACAGTGAACAGTGAATGTGAACAGTGAACAGTGAATAGTAAAATGTGAACAGTAACCGGCGTGAATAGTACTCCGGCGACTTTTCCAGCAGCTTCTCTCTAGAGCTCCTCCACGCCGTGAACAGTAGCTCCCCTGAATAGTAGTCCAGAAATGTCCACTTCAAGAGAGATGAAACTTTCCAAATTAGTCCATGTTTTAGGTTTAGGGTTTTTCTGGTTGAACCATCTTCATTGAACCACATTGAACCAGTAATTGAACCAGCAGAGTTGACTTTGACCGCTGTTGACTTCTTGATCTTGGATGAATGCTTCGAATTTGCGATAAATTCCAATGCGATCTTGAACATTCCTGCGATACGAAAACACTACAAAAGAGTAATCGATTCACGCAAAATGTAAGAAAACAATGGGAATAAATAACTCAATGGAGCGTATAAATACGCTCCATCAAGAAGTCCCGATGGGTGTTTTATGCGCAGTGCGGTATGCCCACAGCGCATCGTCCAGGCGCTGGCTCCAATCTTTGCGCGAAGGTCTGACAGTCTTTTCTAGGATGCGCTTGATCTCTCTGTTGGAAACCTCGGCCTGTCCATTTGTCTGAGGATGATAGGCAGTGGACGTCTTGTGGCGCACTCCATAATGCTTGAAAACTTGCGCCACAATCCTGTTGCAAAAGTGCGTTCCCTGGTCGCTGATGACTGCCTTAGGCACCCCGTACCTGCAAAAGATATTAGTTTTCAGAAACTCAGCAACCCTCTTACCATCATCCTTTCTTGTGGCCTTAACTTCGACCCATTTGGAGACATAGTCCACTGCCACCAATATGTACTCGTATCCGGCAGATGGAGGAAATGGCCCCATGAAGTCAATGCCCCATATATCAAATACTTCATCCACTAGAATCGGCGTCTGCGGCATCTCATTGCGCGCTGATATGCCTCCTGTGCGCTGGCACCTATCACAATTCCTGCAGTGATCATATGCGTCTCTAAACAGGTGCGGCCAATAAAATCCGCAGTCCAGGACCTTCCTGCTGGTGCGCTTGGGACCAAAGTGTCCTCCACATGCGTGCGCATGACAAAACAGCAAAACAGAGTTAATTTCATGGTCAGCACGCAGCGCCTCAATATCTGGTCAGGTCCTATTCTAAGCATATATGGATCATCCCAAATATAATGTTTGGACTCATGTTTTAATCTCATGCACTGGGTTTTATTGAAATGCGGAGGAAACGTACCTATGACCAGGTAATTTGCAATGTGCGCATACCATGGTACCTTACCTGTCAGCGCCATCAGATGCTCGTCAGGGAAGATCTGCCCTGGCTCCTCCTCTTTCACGATCCTGCTCAGGTGGTCAGCAACTGTATTCTCCGTGCCCTTCTTGTCTTTGATCTCCAAGTCGAATTTCTGAAGTAGGAGCACCCAGCGCATCAGGCGCGGCTTAGTCTCCTTCTTGGACATTAGGTAGCGGATGGCTGCGTGGTCTGTGTATATGATGACCCTGGCGCCTAGAACATATGCACGGAACTTCTCTAGAGCAAACACAATTGCCAGAAGCTCCTTCTCCGTGGTGGTGTAGTTCCTCTGCGCAGCGTCCAGTGTGCGCGATGCATAGTAAATGGCGTGCGGCTTCCTGTCCACTCGCTGCCCCAAGACTGCACCTACTGCATAATCACTTGCGTCGCACATTAATTCAAATGGCAGGTTCCAGTCTGGTGCGCGCATCACTGGCGCACTGGTTAGCGCTTCCTTCAGCTTATCAAATGCGGCCCTGCACTCATCAGTAAAGTCGAAGCACACATCCTTTTGCAAGAGGTTAGATAGGGGTATGCAAATTTTAGAGAAGTCTTTTATAAAACGCCTGTAAAACTCGGCATGTCCTAAGAAAGACTTCACATCGCGCACGTTAGTGGCATAAGGTAGATTAGAAATAAGGTCTATCTTAGCTTTATCTACCTTGATCCCCTCCTCTGAGATGATATGTCCTAGTACTACACCATGCGTTACCATGAAATGACATTTTTCATAATTAAGCACTAGGTTCTTAGAAATGCAGCGCGCTAAGACTTTATCTAGATGAGTCAGGCATGTATCAAAGGTACCTCCATATACAGTAAAATCATCCATGAACACTTCTATGCATATACCAATCATATCAGAGAAAATGCTCATGACTAAGCGTTGGAACGTACCTGGCGCGTTGCACAGCCCAAATGACATGCGCCGAAACGCAAATGTACCGAACGGGCAGGTGAATGTGGTCTTCTCCTGATCCTCCACAGCTATGGGTATCTGGTTGTACCCTGAATATCCGTCCAAGAAGCAGAAATAGGGCTTACCTGCTAATCTGTCCAGCATTTGATCCATGAAGGGTAGCGGGAAATGGTCCTTGCGCGTAACTGCGTTAAGCTTCCTGTAGTCGATGCACATGCGCCATCCAAACTGTATGCGCTTGGGAACTAGCTCGCCCTGCGCATTCTCTTCCACTGTGATTCCTCCCTTCTTAGGCACAACGTGCACTGGACTGACCCATTTGCTGTCCGAGATGGGGTAGATGACTCCTGCGTCAAGTAACTTTAAAATCTCCTTCTGTACTACCTCCATCATGTTTGGATTTAATCTGCGCTGAGCCTCCCTGGATGGTTTGGCACCATCTTCCAACAGAGTTCTATGCATGCAAACGTCTGGGCTCACTCCGCGCAGGTCAGCAAGTGTCCATCCTATGGCGCGCTGGTTCTTGCGCAGTACCTGCTGTAGGCGCACTTCCTGCTCCTCTTCTAATCCTTTCTTTATGATCACTGGCAGGGTGTCCTCACTTCCCAGGAAAATGTATTTGAGGTGTTCTGGAAGTTGCTTCAGCTCAACCTTGGGTGCCTGTACAATAGAGGGCAAGATTTTACTAGCAGTGCAAATATGAACTGTATCATGTACCTGTGTGGATTCTTGTTCAGCACTGCTCGGCTCGTCTTCCTGCTTCTCCAACTCTGTTTGTGCCAGTGGCTCTGGTCCTACCGTTGCGCTTGCGCATTGCGCATCTGTGACTAAATCATCCAAGTTGTCCATTGCGTGCACAGTGGCGTCCTCGTGTGGGTGCTGCATCCCCTTGAATATATTGAAATGGATTTCTTCGCCATCCACTTCCATGGAGAGCGTGCCTCTCCATACATCTATCTTCGTGCGCGCGATCATAAGGAAAGGTCTGCCTAGTAGGATTTGCGCACTGCTGGTGCTCGATTCGCCCTCCATTTCTAGCACATAAAAATCTGCTGGGAACACCAGCTCTCCTACTCGCACGAGAACGTCCTCTATCATGCCTGCAGGTTGTTTGCACGATCGATCCGCTAGCTGAATGGTGAGACCTGCAGGCTTTAGTGGTCCAAGGCGCAATGTCGCATATAGAGAATAAGGTAACAAATTGATGGATGCGCCTAAATCAATCATGCAGTTGCTTACCGTGGTTTTACCTAGAGTGCATGGGATAGTGAATGTACCTGGGTCTCGGCACTTAGGTGGTACCTTATGTTGCACGATCGTTGAGGCCTGCGCATTTAACATTACCTGTGCGCACTCGCCTTTTCGTCGCTTGTTTGTGCACAGCTCCTTCAAAAACTTGGCATACCTGGGAATCTGCCGAACTGCTTTAATAAGGAGAATGTTGATTTCCACCTTACTGAATAACTCGTATAGTTCTTTGTCCTGCGCTTCCTTCCTAGCCAAGGGTGCCTGCACAGGGAAAGGTGCAGGTATATTAGTACGATTCGTGCTCTTGTCTTTGAATTCTGTTATACCTGGCGCTTCGCCCTGCTGGCTTGTGGCTGGTACTTCTGGTTGCGCGTTCTGCTCTGGTTGCGCATTCTGTTCTGTCGATTCTGGGACTTGCGCAGCTGGTTGCGCGGGTGCCTTCGCGGTCTGCTCTGTTCCTATTGTGCGCCCAGTCCTCAGTGTTACTGCATTGACTCCTCCTTTGGGGTTCTGAATCACTTGCGAAGGCAGGTTGCCATCGCTCTTCTTCAGCTCATATACCGTGGTCGCAATCTGTAATAGCTGCTTTTCAATGGACCCGAACCTCTTGTCATATTTCTCGTCATTTTTGCGCACTGTGTCTGCTAGCTGCCCTACGATATCTTCCAAAGATCGCCTCGGTTGCTGGTTGTTATGCGTTGGTGCGTCAGTGCGGCGGTGCGGTGGATTGTAGGGCGCAGCTTGTTGCGTCTGCTGTGGCGCGCGCTGATCTGTGGACTGCCTCTGGAAATTGTTCTCCTCCTTCCATCTGAATCCATTTGCGGCTAGTCCAAAGCGCGGCTGGTTCTGTCTCTGTGGTCCTCTGTTATCCCATCCTCCGAGAGCATTGACATCTCCAGTTTCTTCAAATAGTGTGGGACATTCATCAGTCTTGTGCTCGGTGGACCTGCAAAATTCACATACCTTTGGCGCAACTGGTGGTGCGCTTTGCGCACTCATTAACTTCTGCAGCATGGCCTTCATTTCTTTGATCTCATCGCTTGTTTCTACCTGATGCACAGAACGAGTACGACTATTTTCAAGTTTTAGCTGATGTCTTACCTGCCCAGCAGAGTCTTCTATCAGCTGCCACGCGTCTTCTGGGTACATGTTGCAAATGTCGCCTCCTGCGCATGCGTTCAATAGCCTCAGCTCCATGGGCAGCAGTCCATTCAGGAAGTTCTCTATCAGCACATTCTGGGGCAGGCCATGATTGTAGCAGTTGGCCTCTAGCTCCCTGAAACGCTCGTAATATTCTGACAGTGACTCCCCTACGCTCTGCCTTGGCGCGGCCAGTTCTCTCCTGAGTAGCGCGATCTTTGCTGCGGGATAGAATTGTCCAGGAATTTCTTCTGCAGCTGCTCCCATGTGTGAATGGATCCTGCGGGTAAGTTCATCAACCAATGTCTGGCTGTATCACACAGTGAAAATGGGAATGCCTTCATTTTCAACGCTTCATCGCTTTCTCCTTCGGTCTTCATGTTTTCGCATATGACTAGGAATTCTCGCACATGCTTGACTGGATTTTCATTGTTCATCCCGTGGAACTTGGGCATGTGATGAATGAGCGAGCTCCTTAGTTCAAAATGTCCGTCTGGTGGAAGCACGATGCACCATGGCTGGTTGACAGTGATTGGGGCTGACATCTTGTCGTGCGGGTGGCGCATTATACAGTTCAGCGGCCATCCTTGCTTCAACCTCGCGCGCTGCACTTCTTCTCTGAACAGGGCTGCGCGGTTATGTGCCCTTGCTTCCTCTGGGGTTCTGTCCCCTAAGTTGTCTCCTACGACACTATTAGCCTCCATGACCTGTTCTGAATCTCAAAGAAAATGAAATTAAAAGATAACTAATGCTGCAGCGTCTGTCAGTGCGCAACTAGAATCTGCGCAGCGCAACTGCTTCAAAGTTGCGCAGGCTAATGGTGATTGCGCGCTGTCAGAAACAACAACGAAAACAAAACAAACTGAAATAACTAGTTACTAAAAAAAGAAAAATGTAAACTAGCTAAAACTTAGCTGTGTTGCTCCCCGGCAACGGCGCCAAAATTTGATCGCGCGTCCTAAACGCTGCCTGTTAGCGCGTATCCGACTTAGGCCCTTGTTCTGCCCTGAAATACAAAAACACTGGAAACCAGTAATCTTGTACATAAAATAATGCAAACAAGCATAGGGTTATGATCTAAATAATGCGTATAAATAGGCTCTATCACCCACTTTTAAGCAAGTAACGAGGTACAGTCGAGCCAACGACGTTAAACAAAGGCACTTGTCGGAAGGTAAGCCGACATGTTTTTTCTTTCTTATGTCCTTTGTTTTATTTGCATGCATGTGTGCGCTCTTCGTTGCGCTTGAGCATGAGTCGTGGGGACACGTCTCTGTTTAAGTGTGGGGGGGAGGGGGGGGCATTACATTTACATTTCACGTTTTTTTGAGCTTTGTAGTGTAGCTTAGTTTAGTTGAAGGGAATAGTAGCAATTGTGCGCTTGTGTGCGGGTTGCGCACACTTTTCGACTTGTATTGCCCTATTCATCTTCCATGCGCTGCTATCAACTATTTAGTATTTTTTTTCCATTTTTCTGCTCCTATTAGTTGGGATATACAAGGGATGTGGAGTTGACAGAAAAGCTCTAGAGAGGCGGTTAGTCGTTCTTACTTCGAAGGTAAGGTATATGGTTGAGAGCGCTAGTGGAGGCCGGTGCTTCGCGACCTTCGGAACAATAGAGCGCGCTCAGCCACGCAGATGCCGAAGGCGAATACCCAAAGCGTGGCGAGGTGGGAAAACAGACCACCTTTCCTCTGGAAGTCAAGCAAGGGAAGGCGGGCGCGGGTGTAAACGCGTGCGCTGACCTGCGCAAATAGATCAAGGAGGGAGAGCGGAGCGTTGTTCCATAGCTGCTATCCGAAGGCCGAGACTGGAACCGTTCTGGGAACATAGGAACCGTAGGTAAAGCTGTACAAAAAGAAAAAAAAAACACCAGCAGATGATATGCACTAAAGAAACAGCATGCGCACAACTCCGTACCAGCGTGCGCAAGTTTACAAGAAAATGATCAAGAAAGCTCGAGTTCCCAGGACGTGCGCGAAAGAATCACGCACCGGAAGAAACTTGCGCAATTAACCATATGCCCGTACTCGAAGTAAAGACCGACAACCCGGAGCCTACGAAGAGCTATCTCCCTGCCATCCGAAATAATTTCCATCCTAGCCGAGAGGTACCGAATTTCGGAATTGTTATATTAAAACTTTTGAAGGCATGTGCGCGCAGGTGACAGAGCAACGCAGGGTGAACGGTTGTGCAGATCGCGCCTGAGTGCAAGACTGTGCGCTAGACTCCAGAGAGGTAATTGTATCCGTGCTTGAGTACTTATTCGGGACGAACAAGGGCAAGTGTGGGGGGTTTGATAGAGCCTATTTATACGCACTATTTAGATCTTAACACTGTGATTGTTTGCATTATTTTGTGTACAAGATTACTGGTTTCCAGTGTTTTTGTATTCCAGGACAAAACAAGGGCCTAAGTCGGATACACGCTAATAGGCGCGTTTAAGGAGCGCAACACACAGCCTGCGGAGCTAGCAGCGCAAACAGGATAGGAGGTGGCAGATTCAGACTGCGGTGCGCAAACCAACTGCGCGAACCAACGTGCGCAGTGACCATGCGCAGGATAGCGGTATTTCCAAATCTTGAACAACATATCCCTACAAAATCTCCTAGGATTTGGAAGTTGCCAAGATTGTCACGAGCCAAATCTGAGCATTCCTCGGGCCTCACAAGCAGTATATAAAGAGAGGAAGGCTAGGGTTTGAGAGAGAGATAGGAGAGAGAGCCAGAACTGAAAAACACACGAGCTGCCGCTGAGGACCTGCGCCAAACGACTGCGCGAACCGAGACACAGCAACCTGCACGCACCTGCTTGTTACTGTCTCCTTGGACACTTTAGCTTTTATTTACTATTTCTATGATGTTTACCACTAGCATGTCTAGCTAAACACTTTGTATCGGTTGGGCATGATTCTATGAAGTATTTCCTTTGAGACTTGTGCTTAATGCATAGTTTGTTTGCTTGTATTAATTCTGTGCACACGGTTGACAGCTAGTTGTATGAGTAGGGGAAGCCTTGAACCGCAATCATACTATTACTACTTGTTGTTATATGTTAAACTAGTTTCAAGAATTAATAGCTCATGGACTTTGATCGGAACATGCGCACATATTAGGAAGCCTTGATCGGACACTAACTTCAGTAAAATCAAACTATAGACGTTTAGAGTCGATGATAAGGAATCCATTCATAGAGGATTATCTTTACCGATACTTTTCATAGTCATAGTACTTAATCTCTACTGTCTGCGCAAGTATTGTGCAATTCTGCTTTCACCACTGTTCATTCGCGCACCTGCACAACCCAATCACTCACGACCCCAATTTCGTAAGTTGTAGGTTGCTAGCTAAAACGAGTCAACTTGCTCCTTGTGGGATCGACCCTGACTTAGCCGCTGTACTAAGTGGAAAAGAAAGGATTAATTTGACGCGTACAACGACGCGCGATCAATTGCCTTCGGGAGGACGAGTCCAGCTTGGACTTTGATTCCATGTTCTTCAAGAGCTTTTCGAGGTTCTTCACTAGCAGACCCAGTTGATCATCTAGTACGGGCTTCTTGTCCTCGATTTCGGCTTTTAGTCCTACATTCTTGTCTTTAGGGGAGGGCTCCTCTTTGATCAGCTTCATTTCAAACTGTTTGAGGGATCCAATCAATTCCTCTAGTCTCATGTGTCTGACATTCTGAGCTTCTTCAATGGCTGTCACCTTCATGTCGAATCTGGTGGGCAAGGATCTGAGAACTTTCCTAATTAGCTTCTCCTCAGGAAAAGGTTCTCCAAGAGCATGAGCTTCATTTGACAGGTCACATAGCTTGGCATTGAACTTAATAATAGTCTCTTCTTCTGGCATCTTCAGATTCTCTAACTGAGTTGCTATGATCTGTAGTCTGGACATTCTCACTTTGTCGGTTCCTTCATGAGCAACTTGCAAGATTTCCCAGGCTTGTTTTGGAATGTCGCAGTTGGAGATCAACCTGAAATTATTAGCATCTACTGCAACAATGATTGCGTTCAGTGCCTTTGAGTTACCGTTTGCTGCAGCTTCGTCTTCTGCAGTCCATTGTACTTCAGGATTCACTCGTGCAACACCCCTTTCATCCATAGTTATGGGAGGTGACCATTCAGCCACAACTGCTCTCCAGGTTCTTTCATCTATAGTTTTAAGGAATGCCTTCATTCTCGCCTTCCAGTAGCCATAGTTACTTTCTTCCAGCAACGGTGCCCGGCTTGTACTCAGACTTTCCTTCATTGTTTCTTGCCTGTTTCAGCAGACGCTCAGGATCTTTACTTTTTCTGTTGAGTTCCCGCTCTGATACCAATTGAAATTTCGCAGCGCTGCTGAGATGCCGATTGTGAACAAGCAGTTGCTACAGCACACTCTTGTACCGACGAAACTTGTGCAGCAAGAAAAATGAACAAACAATTTGTTCACCCAGTTCGCCCAACTGCCTACGTCTGGGAAAGACTGAACTCAGTGTTTTAATCCACTAAGCTTAAGGTTCGATGTACACACGGTTCGACTCCACGCAACCTATGCTGCTCAACTTTAGCAGTACCTCGACCACAATCAGAACAGGCTCTGACTTGTGTCTCAACTGCCTACACTGGTATCAATTCAGAATAGCTACTGACTCGACAAATCTCAGCCTATTCTAATTAACACATAGTCTCTGCAGGTTTGCTATAGCACCCGCTGTAGCACAAAGCTGGTGCAGAATCTGTCCGCGTAGCTCCAAGCCTTCTACTGAGCCAATCGAACCTCTCCACGAGTGCTGCACACTATGGAATGCTCCCCCTCACTCAGTGACCTCCTATCACTAGCGAGTCCTAGCCTTCTGCCAATTGCCCGAGTACCTCCACTCGACAATTGCTCCGCGGCTTCCCTTGATCAACCACCAAGCACTCGCTGCTCTGAATTGGCTTCCCATATCAAGTACTGATCATACTCTGCAAGTCTCGATCACCCTCAGTTTCAATCACACAACTCTACGCGCTTGCGGTGCTCTCGGTGATGGTCGAAGCTCTTCTCGCACTTGAATTCCACTCTACTAGTATTATGCGTTACTCTCTTTGTATGCTCTTATCTTCGATGCACAGACCTTCTGCCCAGCCTCCTTTAAATACTCGCTAAATTTCCTTTTTTTAGAAGTTCCCTAAAGAAGCATTATCTTCTAGTTTGTAGGAGATTAGATATGATTACGAAAATCAAATCTTCCACAAACAAATCTTTCACCTGGGCACGGGAATCATCGCTAGGATATTTTCTGTTGAATATTTAGAAGCTCCCCGTAAGCTTTACTCTTCAAGGTCCGTTGAAAGAAAACTCCGAATGGGCGCTGATATTTTACTACAGCTCCATGTGCTCCAGGATCTGCTATAGCAGTAGCTTGTTCACGTGTGCTGGTTTTGTCAATTGATTGCCATACCGCATCATCAGCTTTTATTATATCTTTCAGCTACATCATTTTATTGAGGGGTTTATTAGACTACAATGTTATGCTTAGATATCCCTGATTTCTTACACACATTTGAAAGATCATTGTTGAAGTATTCTGAAATTCTGCTGCGTTGCTGATGTGGAGTTATAGCTCCTACTTAAGCACTCTCTATATCTTTCTGCGGAATTACTCTACTGAAGAATGAGAAAGACACAGTGCGTTTGTTTACTCAGTTCAGCAACTTGCCTACATCTGGGGAGGATGCTGTGATCCTCAAGATTTCACTATCTCAGTTCGAAGTACAAGGACTCACGCCTCTACTTCTAACCTAGCCGAAATCTAACGCTCAGTCTAAACTCCTAGTCTAGCAAGTAATCTGAACTCACAGATTCTCTTCGTGCAGCCTACACACTCTTAGTAATAAATAGCTACAGCACTGCATCTCAGACTTAGCCTATTCTATTATAATGTGTAACTCACGGAATGCTTAAGCAAACTCTTCAAGAGTGTTGCTGCATCTTTAGTCGACGATACTCCAAGCTTTCTTGCCAAGTAGTCTAACACTCTAATTTCTTCAAACTCAGCCTTAGCTCCCCCTCAATCAATGACACACTCTGTAAATATTGGGTAGCCTCGATCATTGCTCAGCTCGTGACACTGCCTGTCCACGGCTGATCACCAAGCTCATGACTATTCCTCAAATGAGCAGCCCTCCAGTTGAACTCAGAACAAGTCCAGAATCAAACTCCACGAGTTTTGATACCTCTGCGCAACACAAGCCTTTCACTTAGTGTATAAAACCCTGCTACCGTGAGTTAATCTCTCTGTGTGCTCTTCTTTTGCGCTCTGTGTTTTCTCTCTGATTGTATGTATCTTTTCTGCGTCTTCTCCACTCTTTCCAAGCTTTTTAGTACACCAAAAAACCGCCAAGGATCATTACCAGAATCTTCTCCTAGATTCTAGTAAGTTTGTTGAAGAGTCCGTTGCCAAATTTGGACTCTTGGATCTTTATCTTTTTTAGAGCACGTGCTGGCGATTGCTGAGCTCTTAACATCTACATACCTTGCCGAGCTTCCCCGATGCCAGCTGGATCAAGCCGGAGCCTCACCGTGCAACGACGGCCTATTCAGCTCTAGCTATGGATCATAACAGAGTGTTGAAGCAGACTCTGTCTCTTCATATCTGTCTCTTACCCATTCTTCAAATAGTGTCTCAGCTTCAAATCTTTAGGGATAGTTAAGGCAAACTCTGGCTCTTTGTTGTTGTTGTTTTGTCAGTCTTCAGATTGTGCTCCAACCATCGATCTTCAGGGAGTGCTTCAGCAGTTTCTTGAGTAGTTTTGTCAAGGATGCCATATCCTCAACAATCTCCCCCTTGGCATTTTGAAAAAAAAAAAAAAACACAACTACTGCTAGACTACTGATCCAGAACCTCTGATAAAAACTAGAGCTAAGCTAGTTAATTGCTCTACTTATTACATTCCTCTCCTCCTTTTTGTCACAAATGATAGGGGCTGCTGTCAGCTCATTCAGAAACTATGCACAGACCCAGGGCAGCTCTGAGTTCCTTGAACCGAGCTCCATCCAAAAGTTTCGTGAAGCTGTCAGTCAGCTTCTTCTCAGTAGCAACTTGTCCCCTTCATTATGCATCTCCCATTTGCATCGAATACTTGACAGATCTCTTGAACTAATATCACGAAGTGCGTACCATCACACAACTGGCTTATACTGTTGGGGGTTGTCTTTAGTCCATCCACAAGCATCACATTCTTTAGCTTAGGCATACCATGCACTTGTAGTGTTCCTTTTCCGAGAACTTTTCCTATCAGCCCTTTTCCAAACCTTTTTCTAAAAATTTGGACATGTGTCGCCTTCTCCATGATCAGCTATTGTTGGTGAATGACCACAAGTTACAGCTCCAAGATTCCAGAGAGTGCTTCAGCACTCTGTTCAGCTGTCTTATCTGGATCCAAAATAATTTTTGATGCATGATTTCGTTCCTCAGCTCCTGCTTCAATGGGGATATTTGATGGCTGTTTATCCGCAGTAGTGTTCTTTTTCACCTCCACCCAGCACATATGACACTTGTTCTTCTCAGGTGTTCTTCCCCTTTTTGCATCTGTGTAAGGGTAGTCTTTACTTCTTTTCTTATTGTGTCGTCTTCTCTGATTGGTAGTCCCTCCAATTCTTCTAAATATTTCTTGCACAGTAACACGATAACCTCGGCTTACTTGCATGCTATAGTAATCGTACATGATCGGACGGTTCATCGTTCTCACTTGTCTGTTATTCGGTCCTCTTTAAGTCTTCTTGTACTCGGCCAATGTTGGACACTGGCTCTGAAGATGTCCTATTCGTCACATGCATAACATCTCCTTTTCTTTGATCTCGGTTTCTGAGCAGGTGACTGGTCCAAGGATTGCTTCAGCACTCTCTTGCAATCCTTCTCTGGCATTTATTTTGGAACACCTGTAGGAGTACCCCCTGTATACTTGCACTCTGATCAGTAATAGTGGCTTTGAAAAAGGTAGTTAGACCTGTTCCAACATCACCAGTGTACCCGAGACCTTCAGTCCCACCTCCATACCTTTGGTAAGCCAAAATTTCATCTAGAATAGATGTCTCTCTAACTTTATGTTCACAGTCTTCGCCTGCTATCTCAACATCATCTGACTGTTGGTTTTTGGATAGAGAAGTAATGATGCTTTGAAACCTTTGACAGTAATTCTCTATTGGCTTCAATAACTTCCTGACACTTCTCTTGTATCAGTCTAAACTGATCAACAATAGTCTCTACTGAGAACTCTTCATCATCACTACTGTCTGATTCAACTATCCCATAGTCAAAGTCTGAATTTATTGAATCTGAAGTCTCATATTCAGTTACCGGAGTCAGGGCTAACTTTCCTTTGTGGTCAATATTTTCCTTACTGTCTTCATCGCTCCAACTTGCAGTTAGGGACTTGTTGTTTTCCTTCTGGTAGCTCGGGCATTCAGTCTGTCTGTGACCATATCCTTCGCACTCCCAGCATTGGATGCTTTCCTTATTATTTTGATTAGCATCCTTGTTCTTCTCTAGGAACTTTCTCCTCTTTTGTTTCTCCCCCTAGATGACTGACCTGCATAAGAAGGTTCCTGGTCCATTCTCTTCATGAACTTGGCAAAGTGTTTGACCAGCAGGGACACTTGTTGGCTCACATCATCTGGTACAGTCTCCTTCTCCTTTATATCAGCTTTCAGCCGAAGGTTTTTCCCAGAGAGTGGTGAAGCATTCTCTGTAACTTTCATCTCAAACTGTCTCATCGAGCCAATCAGTGCCTCCAGCCTCATGTTCTTCACATCTTGAGCTTCTTCTATGGCTATGACCTTCATGTCAAACTTTGATGTTAAGGACTGGAGAACTTTTCTGACTAACTTCTCTTCTTTTATCGGTTCTCCAAGGGCATAAGCTTCATTTGATAGGTCACACAGCTTGGCATTATACTCACTGATGGTTTCTCCTTCCAACATCTTCAAGCTTTCAAATCTTAGTGATCATCTAAATTCTCAAGATCTTCACCTTGTCTATTCCCTCATGAGGTGTCTCAAGGGTATCCCAAGCCTTTTTCGCGACATCGTAGTTTGAGATCAGCCTGAAATTGTTAGCATCAACTGCGACAAATATTGCATTGAGGGCTTTAGAGTTACCGGATGCTGTAGCAACTTCTTTAGCAGTCCATCTCCCTTTGAATTTCTTTTGTGCTACTCCTTTGTCATCTATCACCAATGGATGTGCCCATTCCGAGATCATAGCTCTCCATGCCTTTCATCCATGGCCTTCAAGAATCCTTTCATTCGAGCTTTCCACTACCCATAATTACCTTCTTTGAGCAACGGTGATTCGAACCCACCCTCTAGTGTGATGGAAACCGTTATCTTAAGTTGGATCTTAAAAAAAAAAAAAAAAACTGCCAGAACAAGTTTGTCGAGCTCGATGACCCCTCACCTTATTGTGATGAGAAACACGACTTCATAGGATGAGGCTTATCCCCTCACCTTAACGCAAATTGATAGCGTGATGAGAAACTAAAAAATTCTGGAGAGGCGGAAGAATCGGTGGGACCCAGGGTAGAGCGTGCTCTCGAGCGGGAACTGTTGAGCGTACTACCGACAGATGTCGGTCTCCCCCTTCCCTAATGAAGTCTCGATTCCACCGAGACCACCGGATCCAATTGCTAGCAATCCGTCTGAGCAACCCTCCATTAGGGCTACAGGCCAGGGAGAGACCGGGCGTGCCAGATCCTTTGCCTCGGTGGCGTCACGGCCGCGACCACAACCTCGCTTTGGCTCGATTTCTCTTCCCTCTCGGCAGATTGGGTCGCGTGATGGTAAGCCGGCTGTCGCCTTCACTGCGGGAGAAGTCCAGGCTGGGGCGCGGAGGTTTAATTTCTCCTTAGTTGCCAAGTTCACAGTGGGTCGCCCCTCACTAGCCGAGATCCAGAAAGCTTTTCAGTCTGCTTGGCACATCAAGGGGAGGGCTACTATCAGTGAAATCTGGGACAGTAGACACATTTTGGTCATGTTGGATTCTGAGGAGGATGTAGTCACAGCGATGACCTACCCATTGCGCAAGATTAACCATGCTCTATTTCGACTCTTTCGCTGGACGGAGGAGTACAATCCTAAGAAGGAATCAGCTTTTACCACGGTATGGCTTCGGCTACCTGATTTACCATTACAGTTGTATGATAAGTCCTTTATCGGGGCTATTGTCTCGTCTTTCTCATCTTTCCTTGATGTTGATGACCGAACTAAGGCCTGCTTATCACTGCGGTTTGCGAGAGCCTGTGTGGAATTAGATGTCACCCTTCCCATACCTTCGGAGGTTTGGGTTTCTATGGGGAATGCAGGGGGCTATTGGCAACAAATAGTGGTAGAGAGTAAACTGGCTTACTGCTCAAAGTGCAGGGTTCATGGGCATAATCTTAGCAGCTGCAGAAAAGCTAAACCGAGTAAGCTAGTTGAGGTTACCCCAATCATGGGTAGACGTGTAGATTCAGAGGGATCGCACCAAATAGAAGTTAGTCGGAATGCGAAAGCCAAAGACGCAGATCAGGGTAAGAGCGGGGTCACTAAATCTCAGGAATGGATTCAGGTGAAGAGCAGAAATAAAAATCCTAGAAAAGTTGCTCAAGAGCCGACAGATCAACAAATGGGAAGGGAAATAACAGCGCCTTTAACGGTTGTGCCTGATGATCCGATAGAGCAAGCTCCGCCATTGAAAGTGTCTCCGACGACTGTGTCTACTGGGTCAATAGAGAAAGATCAGTCAATTGTCTCAGCAGCTGGGAATGACATACCGGGTAAAGGTGACCTGATGAATGAACAAGGTATGTCAAGGGTGAAATCCATTCTTCGAAGACCTAAACCTGCTCAGAGCACGGCTACTTCTGCTCAAGTTTTAGACGGTCAGCAGGAGGAACTAGCCAAGGATTTTATTGAGGTGGAAAATAGACTTGCGAGACTTAAAGGGGATAACACCTTCTCAGAGGTAGGTGTACCACATATTGAGCCCTTTTTACAACATCAATCATGATTAATATCCTTTGCTGGAATATCAGAGGAGTTCAGAGTAGGGGTAGCTTTACTTACCTCAAACACATTATTTCTCGTTGTCAAGCAGACATTATTGTGTTGCTTGAACCCATGACTGAAGGTTCTTTGGTGAATGGCCGCTTCCTGGCTGATTTCCCTTGTCCCAGAGTGACTCACCTTCCTAGAGCTTTCTCGGATCACTGCCCAATATGGGTAGGTATTGATGGGGAGAGTCGTAGAAGAGGCAGGTTCCACTATTTTCGCATGTGGGAATCCCATCCTGGCTTCCGTTCGGTGGTTGAGGCTAACTGGTTAGGAAATCTGCATACTAATCCAATGCATAATTTCTCTTTGAAACTTAAGCGTCTGCGAAAGGCTCTTAAGAAATGGAACTGGGAGATCTTTGGAGATATTCGTCTTAAGGAAGAACAACTTTTATCTGATATTGCCAGTGCTGAATCCAGACTTCAGGCTCAGTGGGATGAGGAGCTACATCTTGACATAAAGGCTATGAGGACGAGACTGGAAGATACTATGATTTATAAAGAGTCAATGGCCAAGGATAAGGCGAGGATGTCTTGGTTTAAGGATGGCGATAGAAATACTGCTTTCTATCACGCGGCTATTAAAGTGAAGCGAGCTAAGTTGCGAATGTCTCTTCAGCAGGAGGACGGCTGTTTTACCTCAGATAAAACTGTTATAGGGAATGCTGCTGTTTGCTTCTATACGAAACTGCTTAATCAGGTACCTCCTCCTCCGAATCTGCAGGATATGGCTTTAATTCATCCTATGATTTCTAACGATATGAATAATAAGATCACAGCGATTCCAGATAGCGCTGAAATTCTGGAGGCCCTTCGTGGGATGAACGCAGACGGGGCACCAGGACCGGATGGATTTAGTATCCCCTTTTACATTACTTTTTGGAATCTGATTGAGACTGACTTTGTTTTAAGTGTGCAGAATTTTTTTAAAGGGCAGCAAATTCCTGTGGCTTGGTCCTCTACTACTATCACCCTCATTCCTAAAAAAGCTAATGCTAGCAGTATTGACCACCTAAGACCCATCAGCCTGTGCAACATTAATCACAAGGTAATTTCTAGAATTTTGAGTAATCGCCTTCGTGATATATTGCCCGTTATTATCAGCCCAGAACAGTCAGGTTTTATTAGAGGAAGGGGGATTCATGATAATTTAGCCTTGGCCCATGACCTAATACATGATCTTCATAAGGAGGGAGTCGATGGTAACATTATGTACAAACTGGATATGGCAAAAGCTTATGACAGGATATCCTGGAACTTCATTTTATATGTTATGCGCGGTTTTGGCTTCAACGAAGCTTGGTGTGACCTGATTTTTAGATGCATTTCTAATATTTGGTTTTCAGTGGCTTGGGATGGTCAATTATTTGGATTCTTTAAATCTGGCTGTGGTGTTCGGCAAGGGGATCCGCTTTCGCCTAGCCTCTTTGTGCTTGCCATGGAATGGTTCTCTAGGGCTATTAATCTAAGTGCAGAGCAAGGAGAGTTAAAACCTTACAAAACAAAGCAGGGAGCTATTAAAGTTAATCATCTCTTGTTTGCAGACGACATCCTATTATTCTCCAGGGACTGCCCTGAAACGGTAACTCGGCTAATAGGACTTATTCAGAAGTTCTGCTCCATTTCTGGCCAAGTCCTCAACCATAATAAAAGTCAGGTTTTTTTCTCTAAGAGAACCAGCAGTGAAAAGAAAGAGTTTATTCTGGGTCTGACTCAGTTTGTGGAGGCGTCTCTGCCGACAACTTACCTTGGTGCTCCTCTCCTACAAGGGAGGGTGAAAAGAATCTACTTTGACAGCCTTCTTGATAAGCTGCGCAGCAAAATTGGGGGCTGGATGCGCAATATTCTCACTATGGGTGGTCGAGTTACATTAATTCAGGCAGTCTTGAATTCCATGAGCATGCATATCCTGGCTGTTTTACCTGTTCCTAAGAGTGTGCTTAAAAAAATGGAAGGATTAATAGCTAATTTCCTGTGGGATCAAGGTAATGGGAAAAAGCGTCATTGGATCCGGTATGAGCGAATGTGCAGAAGTAAAGATAGGGGTGGCTTGGGTTTTCGAAGCCTGGAAAATACAATGCTCGCGTTCCATGGCAAGCTGGCTTGGAATTTTCTGAAACAGGAAAGTCTATGGGCCAGATATGCTAATTCTCGGTTTGATATTGGAAAAGCTGGTTCCCCCCTTTGGAATGCTATGAATCACCTTATAGTGTACCTTCGTAGTCAGGCTGTTTTGGAGGTTGGGGAGGGCAACGTGCCCATCGAACGGATCTGTAAATTATATGATATACCGTGTGGAAGTGATGTAAGCGGTCTGACAGTCAGAGAAATTTTTGAAAGACCGGCTCAACGTTTCTCTTTACTGGCTGCGCTTCCCAGAGTTGCTGCAGATTATTATGGGAGAATTATCTGGACACAATCGGCTATCTGCTTAAGGTGGACTGGGCACGAATCAGGTAATTTCTCTGTCAAAAAGTTTATTGATTCCTATGCCACAATTCACTCAGCTCCCATTTGGGCTAAAGTTATTTGGCAGAACTGGTTTCCCCCGAAGGTCTATGTTTTTCTGTGGCGCCTGTTTTTAAATGGCCTTCCCATTGATACCAATATTAAGAAGCTCGGCATCCCTATTACTTCTCGCTGTATTTGCTGCTGTAAAAGTGAGGAAAACATCAATCATTTATTTTTTCGAGGCAACTGGGCTGCGGAGGTGTGGGATACTATTGCTGCTGCCTTTTCTTGTGACAAGCCCCTGTCTTTGTCGAATTTTAACCATGGCTGGATGTCGCAATTCTCCCAGAATTGCTATCTGCACTGTTTCAAGGTTGGTTTAGCCTGTTTTGGACTGTGGGAGATTTGGAAAACAAGGAACAACATGTTTCATGATACTAAATGCCCTCCTTTGAAGTCCAGAATTTCGCAATGGGCTAAATCACTTGTGTCCTCTCTGCCAGATTTACAACCAGACGACAGGAAGGTGAAGTTTGCGCTCTTTTATTTTGATATTACAAGCATTCATCGACCTTTATGTTATGGAAAATGGCTATGCTGGGACCCGGGAGAAGATGGAAATTGCCTAGACGTAAGCATTATTGACATTGCCGACAAGACTATTGGCGCTGCCATTGCCAGGAACTCACAGGGCAGATTTATGCTTGCTTTGTCCACAATTCTTCAAAAAGGGAAATCAGTTAATGACTTGCTGAATTTTATTGAAGCTGCCCTTGAGGAAGCTGAGAAGATGGAAATTAAAATTAAAATGATCCAAAGTGCTCACTCCGAGATGTTGTTTATGGATCACAAGAGGATGTATGCTTGCCAGTGGAAGATCAGACCTAGGCTGAAGGACTTGATGGAGAGATTTGATGTCCAGCAGATGCGACGCATTCATTTTATGCTCCCTCATGCTACTAACTGCCTTGCCTTCAAGAGTATGAAATATGCGGTTTATCAGCAGGTTGAAGACCTCCCCGTTGCGGTTATTCACTGTTTGAAGGCTGATTATGCAGGTCTTCGGAGCTTCTGTCCGCGGCGTATAATCCGGACTCCGGATGAGAACAACTACATCCAAACTTTCCACCATGCTGCAACCTCTAGCTCACGGGATGATATCTGTATTTAGGGCTGTGATTTACTTTCCATGGCTTCTTATGTACTTGTTTGGACTAGTTGATATAGTGTGCTTAGAGTGCTGTAGATTGGGCAGCAGAAGGCATATATACCAGCCAATGTATGATAATAGAATTGTGCTCAATGGCTGCTGCTCAAGAACTGCTGTGCTTACTTGTAATTCTATATTTTTGTGTTTAGGTGAGCCTTGGATATGTCCAGGCCGCCCCCTTGATTGTATTCGTACCACGGTCCAGGTTTTTTGGATCACTTTTGCAATAAAATTGCTGGCTATAGCCAGTTTAAAAAAAAAAAAAAAACTAAAAAAAAAAAAAACTAAAAAAAAACTAAAAAATTCTGATTCAAACGCCACACCAAGAATGGTGATAAGTTTGGATTTGAACGCCACAAGATTAATCTTGAGAAGTTCAGAAAGTTCAATCAAGAACAAAGAAAACACATGTTTCTAACAAATTTATTATTCATTGGATGCTGAAAATGATAGTGTAGCAGCCCTTATATAGGGAATATACAAGAAACTCAAAGAACTAGAAAATGAAGATAAGAACAACATAATGAGATAGAAGACAAGAGCAACTCTTGAGTTTTCTTGCTATCCAAAAGTCTTCTATACTTATCTTCTCGCATTGTTTTTATGAGATGATAAGATTGAATATCATTTGCTCTTTTTTGGCAATCAGCCCAACTTTCTTGAATAAGCCCATGTAGTGCTTCATATAACTTCTTTGATCTTTGTCTGTAATTGGCCCACTAGGAATTGACAATGGATCATTATGCTTATAGCCTTCATCTGATTTTGGCTTCAATGGTCGCATCATTCTTTCCCTCTTGAAAAGGATTTGTCCTCAAATCTTTGTCTGCATCAAATGGAGGCAAATCAGCAACATTAAAGCTTGCGCTAACATTACACTCACCGGGCAAGTCAAGCTTGTAAGCGTTATCATTAATGCATTCAGGGACTTGAAATGGTCCATCTCCACGAGGTAGAAGCTTGGATCGCCTTTTTTCAGGAAAATGCTCTTTTCTCAAATGCAACCAAACCCATTCACCGGGCTCAAACACATCCTTCTTGCATCCTTTGTTGGCTTCTTGAACATATTGTTCAGTCCTCCGTTCGATGTTCTCTTTAGCTTTTTGGTGAACTTGTTTGACCAATTCAGCCTTCTTTTTGCCATCTAAGTTTAGACGCTCCTACAAAGGTAAAGGTGGAAGATCTAAAGGAGATAAAGGATTAAAGGCATACACAATCTCAAATGGTGAAAATTTAGTTGCTGAATGTATGCTTCTATTATAAGCAAATTCAACATGTGGCAAACACTCCTCCCGAGTTTTTAAGTTCTTCTTAATGATAGCACGTAATAATGTGGACAAGGTCCTATTCACCACCTATGTTTGCCCATCAGTTTGAGGTTGACATGTAGTCGAAAATAATAACTTAGTCCCCAACTTTCCCCACAAAGTTTTCCAAAAGTAACTTAGAAACTTTGCATCCCTATCCTAAACAATGGTCTTGGGCATTCCATGCAATCTAACAATTTCTTTGAAGAACAAATCGGAAATATTTGAAGCATCATCAGTTTTATTGCAAGCAATGAAATGTGCCATTAAATCTGTCCATTACCACAAAAATTGAATCTTTACCCCTTTTAGTCCTTGGCAAACCTAACACAAAATCCATAGAAATATCAGTCCAAGGATGATCCGGTATAGGTAGAGGTGTATACAAACCATGAGGTTTTGATTTAGACTTGGCTTGTTTACATGTTATACACTTTTCACAAATCCGTTCAACATCACGTCTCATATGCGGCCAAAAGAAATGCTCATGCAACACACGCCTAAAGTCTTAGCAAAACCAAAATGACCCATTAATCCATCACCATTTGCTTCCCTAACTAGTAATTCACGTAGAGAACACATTGGAACACATAATTTACTTTCACGAAAACATATAGCCATTATTTATATAGAACTTTCCAAATGATGTTCTATCACATGCTTGAAACACATCGCCAAAATCAGGATCATTTGCATATAAGTCCTTGATGTATTCAAAACCAAGCAATTTTAATTCTAAGGTAGTAAGTAAAACATACCTTCCTGACAATGCATCAGCCACAATGTTTTCCTTACCTTTCTTGTATTTGATCACGTAAGGAAATGTTTCAATGAACTCTACCCATTTGGCATGTCGTTTGTTCATCCTTTGTTGTCCTTTCAAATGCTTTAAGGTTTCATGATTGGTGTGAATAACAAACTCCTTTGGTCATAGATAGTGCTGCTAATGCTCTAATGCTCTCACCAAAGCATACCTCTCCCTATCATAAGTAGGATACTTCAAAGCTGCCCCACTCAGTTTCTTGCTAAAATAAGCAACGTGTCGCCCTTCTTGCATTAGAAATGCTCCAATTAGCGTAAAAGACTTCTCTTGTTCGCTGCCCCATTAGAATGGTGCATTCTTCTTGATGACTTCGGTTAGAGGGGCTGCCAAGCTACTGAAATTTTGGACAAAATGTCTATAGAAGCTTGCCAATCCATGAAAACTCCTCACTTGGCTGATTGTTGAAGGTATCGGCTTTCAAAGCGGTCTTGATACACCTGCGATGCGAAACACTACAAAGAAGTAATCTATCACACGCAAAATGGAACTAAATAATGGGAATAAACAACTCGATGGATCGTATAAATACGCTCCATCAAACTACCCCACACTTATCTTTGTTCGTCCCTGAACAAGAATGAAATCAAGACTCGCAACACTCAAATCACTTCTATCATGCCGAAGACTAAACACTGAATTTGCTCGAGATGTTCTTACTAATCAGTTCATCAACATAATATACTCACAGTCATTCTTCAACAAGATCAGCAAGAAATTAAAATGATACATGTTACCTGTGAGGTCGAGATGGATTCAATAGATGACTCGGAGCTAGTCCTCTTTAGACTCCTGACTCCATTCTTCAGCTCGAGGTCATAGTCACGCGTACGCTGAATTTGCTTTCTCTTACACGTGATAAATCCAAGTCCTGAGGAATCTCTTGAAACTTTCTTGTTTTGTTTGGTCCGAAGACTTCACTCAATTCGATTGCTTTTCTGATTTTTCTTTCACATTTGTCTTCTTTTTGAGCTTTGCTCTCCAATGTGAATTGCTTGTCCTTCAGTTTCACCACTAGGCTATGCTAACTTGATAATCAGAGCATGCAATTCGTGAGAAGAACATGAATTCACTAAATCGAATTAAGAAAACATAAGTATCTCAAACCGTACATTGCAATACATAATCCCCAAACTGAATTATGGCTTATCTATGACAATCCATCTGATAATAATGAAAGTAAAAAGTAAAGAAAAATACTAAAAACTTCTGCGATGTTGCTGCTTTTCCTGATCCTCATATCTATGTGCTGATCTGGGTGGCTAGCTAAAACTCAGTCCAAAAGATGGCTGCCTGGAAAAAAGCTGCCTAGGTTTTTTTCTCCCCTTCTTTTTATACTTTTGAATTTGGGCCGGGCCAACCTTCCTTGCACAAATCAAAAGTGATTTGTTCAAGGCTCGGCAAGTGATCGCCCAGGGCTGGGGGAATCAAAGTGGCAGTGCCATTACCTGTTGGGCGAATAAGTTTGATTCGGGCAAGCTCCAAGGTGACTCGTGGAGGGCTTGGGAGAATCAAAGTGTGTCCCGAAGCTGGTCGAATCACTTTTGATTCGGGCTGCAGCCAAGTTGATTCGTGCAGTCTTGGTCGAATCAAAGTGGCAGTGTGCAATGGGGCTGGGTGAATCAATTCCTCTTGAGCGAATCACTTTTGATTCTCCCACTAATTGGGCGAATCACTTTTGCAGTGTTAGAATCTCTCTCGTTTGAGCCTCCAAACTTTTGAATTACATCTTGACGTAAACTAAGAAGTTGTAGCCCGTTGAATGAGCTTTCCAACAAGATATGGAATGCCTCAATTAGATAAGCATCATGTGCTCGGAAAGCCTTCGACGGTGAACAGCTCAATCTGCCCTAATTCAGTCTATATTCGTCCAAATGCACAATAAAGTTCCAATGCGGTTTTGATACACCTGATGGGAAGTAATCTATCACACTCCAAATGTAACTAAATGATGGGAACAAACAACTCGATGGATCATATAAATACGCTCCATCAGTTTTTGATTAGTGTTCTTTGATCTTCGATTCTCTTATGTTGCTCTTTTTCTCTAGATCTAGGTCTTCATCTCCCAAATGAAGCGTTTCTTATTTATACGAGCAGATTCGGCTTCAGAATCCCGTGCATGTATTGGCCTAGTACGGCAGTATCAAAAGTTGGTACGGTCGTACTGCCCATGAAGTGATACGGACGTATTACTTCAGGTAAGGGCGAAACTCAACTCCGTGCCTTCAAGCCCGTAAAAATATGCTTGGTACGGCCGTACCACTTTCTGATACAGTCGTACGGGCCGTACTGCTCTTGATTGATATAGGTGGTACGGGGTGTAAATAGATTCAGGGGCTTATAGCCCATACTCGGCCCTTGGTATGACCGTACCGCCAATTGGTACGGGCGTACCGGTCGTACCTAACTGGGTAAGGGCTGTTCACTTTTCACCATGATTCTGACTTCAATCGGTTTTTTGGGCCTTTCAAAGCTTCGATTGTTGTCTTAAGCTAAACTAAAAAGTTGTAGCCCTTTGCGCTAGCTTTCCAACAAGTTGTGGCACGCCTCAATCAAACCATGATCATGCACTTGGCAAGCATTTGAAAACGAATAGGTCAATCTGCCCATATTTGTTCTGTTTTCTCAGAATCTTTCTGTTTGCCTTATCTTGCTCCAAATGGACTACAAAAAACTCAATCTAATATAATTTGACTTGAAACGAGAGTAAAGTGGTAAATATACAATGAAAATTTCGGGATGGGAGTGAAATTCATTATCTAGTGAAACGAATAATCGGTTAGTAAATCAACTGATCAATGATCCTTTTAAATTTTTTTTGTACTTTGTACCTCCAATGGATAGTAAATCGGTTAGTAAATCAACTGACGAATAATCGGTTAGTAAATCAACTGATCAATGATCCTTTAAATGTACTTCAATTTTTTTTTTTGTTCTTTATACCTCCAATGGATTATCTTATAAATAATATCTCCATGATTCAATGCATATTCAACGGACGCTAATTCCTTGTGGAGAATGACTCATATAAGTAATTGGGGTGGGTGGTACTATTTGTACTATATTACGTACTACTTTTTAGTTTTGGAAAGTGAAGTACGGATTTCCTACCTGTGCTGAAATTTTCAGCGCCTCTGAGATACTGGTTGTGTACAAGCAGTTGCTATAGCAACTTCTTGTACAGACGGTTCTTGTGCAGCACAAATAAATAATGAACAGTGATTTCCAATAAGTTCGGCCAACTGACTACGTCTGGGGAGGACTATACTCCAATCCTCAATCCACTAGTTTCCAAGGTGCTCCGCACAATAGAGACTCGACCTCGCGACAATCTATGCTACCTGAACTCAACTAGAAGTTCACACACAATCAGAACACCCTCTGATTTGTGTCTCACACACATATCCACTCGAATTAATTCAGAATAACTACCCCTCTGATCTTACTGACTCAGCCTATTCTAATTAACACAATGTCTCAGTAGGTGCTATAGCACACTCTTGTCCAACTAGCTTGTGCAGGTTCTGTCCCCGTCGCTCCAAAGCCTTCCGCTGAGCTGTTTCAAAATCTGTGAGTGATCCTCACTTCATGATGCTCCACCACACTTAGTGACCGCCTGTCACTAGCGAGAATAGGCCATCTGTAGATTTTCCAAGTTCCTCTACTCGACAACTCTCCTGCCGCCTTCCTTGATCAACCAATAAGCACGACCTGCTTTGAATTTGCTTACTTCGATCAAGCTTTGATCAGACTCTACAAGTCTTCGATTAGCCTTTGCTTCAACCACTCTGCTCTTTGCTCACGCCCACGGTGGTGATCCAATTCTCCTCTCGCACTGTGAATCTCTTTCAGTGTGTTCTCGATATCTTAATGCTTGGATTCTATATTGGATGGATTCTTGCTGCTCTGAAACTTCTTTAAAATAGGAACTCCGTGCTCCATCAATATCAACTTTAGGAAGTTCCTGTAAGAGTACTAACAACGACCTCTGGATCGACAATAGCTGCCCCCCTTGACTAATTGCTTATCCTTAGATGTTCATTTATCTTCTCTGGAGTGATCACAACCATCTTCCCTCTTACCCAGCTTCTCCCATAATTGATACCCTTCTCAGCAGCAAACTCATCCTCCATATTTGCCACAAACTCCCTAACCAATGAAATACTAAACTTCTTAGGAATGGTTAGATTCCTCAGAAGATTTACCTCAGTTAGAAGCTACATGATTGCAGCAGATTTGTAGCTTCCAGGGACCATCCTCTTCTCAGGGACAACTGTCTTCCTTTCCACAGTTCCCCATGAGTCTGATGCAGACATGCTTCTGAACCAGATGCCTCTTACGGTGATTCCTTCTTTGATCTCTGATAGAGAGGGCTGCATCTCAGACGGTCTAAGAGATGGTTCTCCACTGTGAGAACCTTCAATGTCACCAGAAACCTCTTCTTCTTCACTACTTCAGTCTGGAATAATGATGGGGGACTTCCCTTTGTCTGCTTGTGGTGGAGGAGTTGCTTCCATAGTTTCTTGTTCAGACTGCTCCTCTGTCCAAGAATCCTCGGAATGTTCATCTGAGCCAGGGATTATTGCTATAGCTCTATTGGGCTCTTCTATTATTTGGGATGCTACAGCAACCTCTGTAGCGTGTTCACCACTGGGGGAGTCCTCTTCTATTTCAGCTCTTTTTGTTGCCTCGGCCACTGGTACTCCATCTCACACAAGCCTCCTCTTTTTGTTTGAGGGTTCCCCTGAAGGTGTAGTTCTCTGTGGCGATGGTTGAACCGCTGGTTCCCAGACTACCATATCATGACACGGTTCTCCAGTTCTACACTGAGCCTCAATCTCCCTTCTACCATTAGCTTGACAGGTGATGGAGCGTATATATATGATCCATCGAGTTGTTTGTTCCCATTATTTAACTACATTTTGTGTGTGAAAGATTACTTCTTGGTAGTGTTTTGCATCGCAGGTGTATTAAGACCACTTGGAACTTTATTGCACATTTGGATGGATATAGAGTAAATCTGGGCAGAATGACCAGTTTGTAGTCGAAGGCTTGCTGAGCGCAGGATTCTTATCCGATTGAGGCATGCCATAGCTTGTTGGAAAGCTAACTCAAGGGGCTACAAATTCTTAGTTTATATCAAGATGAGGGGCTACTAAAGGGTCAAACGAGCGAGTTTCCAACACTGGAGAAGTGATTCGCCCGAATCACTTTTGAAGCTTGCCCGAATCAAGTGATTCGCCCAGCTCCAAGACACGTGAGTATTTGATTCACCCGAATTACTTTGGAAGCTTGCTTGAATCAAGTGATTCGCCCAAGCTTATGCACACACATTGATTCGCTCGAATCACTTTGGAAGCTTGCCCGAATCAACTGATTCGTGCAGCAGGGGATGAGCACTGATAGTTTGATTCGGACACGCTGCCCGAATCAGTTTTCAAAGCTTGCACGAATTCGTGCAAGAGAAGGCCGGCCCAAAAGAAGAGAATAAAGAGAAAAGAAACCCTAGGCCACAAGTTTGGAGAGTGTTCTGGACAGAATCCTTGCTGGAGCTACTGAGAGTTCGACGGAAATCAAAAAGGGAAAAAAAACGGATTTACTGTTCACGCCGGAACACTGTTCATCGTTACTGTTCATGTCGGAGTTACTGTTCACAGTTAGTGCTTTTTTCTGAATTCAGTTTAGTTTCGTTGTTGCTTTAGATGGATTGTAGTAGCTAAACCTTAATTTCAGTTTGGGGATTTTGTATTGCAACAACGGTTTGAGATACTTGTGTTTCGTAATTCATTTTAGTGAATTCCTATTCTTCGTTTGAATTGCATGCTCTGATTATCAAGTTAGCATCGCCTAGCGGTGAAACTGAGTTGATATCTATTGCGTGATATTGGATTGACTTCCCTATTAGCTAAGCCTAGCGGTAAACCTAATCGGTGTCATTAATCGAGTAATCGTTAAACCTATTCGAGAACTTAGCGGTTGAGAGTAGGTAGAACACTAGAGTCGACATTACCCTAGCAGGATTGTTAGACTAGAACGGTAGTTTACTGGTTGATGCATGTTACAATCGATGATTTCCAGTTGTAATGCATATCCCTGGACTAACGTTTTTCTGAATTTGATAAACAACAACATTTTTCCTGCGAAGCCCTTTTAGTGACAATTACTAGCAGAACTTTATCACTGATTGCTTTCTTTGGGTTCGACCCTGCTTACCGCTTGCTAAGTATTAACAAGTCATATAAATACAAATTTGAGGCGCACAACGACGCGCTGTCAACGGGCAGCTGCCAAGCTTTACTTCAACCCACGGGTGGGCACCATTGTCAGTTTTGTCTTGCAATATAGATGTCTGGCGTTCTTTGGGAAGGAGTCGACGGACGTTGCTCACCAATTGTGCCCTAGAAAAATTGATTTACTCGCTTTTTCTTCTCAATAGCAGCATGTGCCTTGCACGTGTTCCAAGTTTCTTTAGCAACAAAATATTCTTATACAAGCTCCTTTTCTGTGCTAGGTTTTCATAGCAACTTGAGCTTATACCACTTAGTGATTAGTACCATTCACTTCATTTGGCGGTTTCTTGTGAACTCCAGATGATTGTTTCCTCACCCATACTTGAGGTTGTCTGCATCTCCACTGCTTCTGACTAATGTTGTGTTCAAACATACTTTCTGAAATTTCAAGTGTCTCTACTTATGCAGATTTGTGAACTAGCAGTTGCTGCAGCACACTCTTGTTCACTTAAATGTAGGCACAGCAGACAATGAATGGGACACAGATTTGTTCACCCAGTTCGGCCAATCTGCCTACGTCTGGGGAGGACTATTCTCCAGTCCTCAATCCACTCAACCAAAGGTTCAAATCACACTCGGTTACAACGCACGCAACCTATGCTACTTTAACCCCGTGTGGACTACTCAACACAATCAGAACAAGCTCTGATTTGTGCCAGCACACCCTCTACAATATGTCAGTCTAGAATAGCTACAATTCTCTCAAAGAACTCAGCCTATTCTATCCTACACTACTCAGCAGGGTTGCTGCAGCAACAGCTGTAACACCAGCTGAAGCACTCTGTCCGCGTCGCTCCAAGGCCTCCTGCCGAGCCGATCGAACCACTCCAAGAGCGCTGCACACTCTGAGTAACTCCCCCTCACTCAGTGACCACCTGCCACTAGTGAGTTCTTCCGCACGAACCTCGACCGAGCCTTCCACCCGTCAGTTCTCCCGCGGCTGCCTTTGATCAACCAACAAGCTCCACAGCTCTAAATTGGCTTCCAGATCAATGCACGAATCAGTCTCTGCAAGACCTGACTCTCTTCTGCAATACGCACCACAGCTCTGCGCTCAACGCTCTGCCCGTGTGTGTTAATCGAAGAACAACTCTCGTAGCACACCCAGAAAAATCCTCTCTCTGAATTTCGTGTCTACTCTCGTGTATCACTCAGCTTCGATCACACTCTACAGCCCTCAAACCTTCAAAACCTTCAAAACTCACCCAGCCCAAAAACTGCTACTCGGACAGTTGAACTAGCACGTGAACCAGCACCTGCTGCAGCATCCCCTGCTGCATCTGCTGCTGGTTTACTTCTGCTGTTTACTCTGCTGGCCTCCTTGATTGATTGAGCTGCAGCAGCTCCTTGTTCACATATGCTGGTTTTGTCAAACACTGCCATCCTTGCATTATCAATCTCCCCCTTGGCATTTTGACAAAACCTTAAGGCAAATGCACTCTTCCGTGAACCAGAAAAAAAATACTCTAAGTAAAATTAATAGTGAGTAAGTAAGGCCACACTCGGCCATAGCAAAATGACCACGCAGGGTCAAGAAAAACAATGTTCATAATGTTCATCAACAGTAACAGTAGCAGTAGCAGTTTATCACCAAGACACTTCTTCTCCCCCTTTTTGTCATAGATGCTCAAGGGGCCTGCTCATCATCGGCAGGGAACTCCAGGTCTCGGAGGAGGCTCCTGATCTGTCCACGCCTGGCATCTCTCCTCTTGGCTTCAGCTTCAAGAATAGCCAGCTCAGACCGGAGGTGACTCACAATCCTGGCACGAAGAGCAGACTGGATTGTGGCAGCAGGGGGAAGAGATTCCTCCAAGGGAGCTGGAGCTGAAGAACCAACCATGAGAAGATCCTCATAGGCAACATCCACTGCATGTTTTCCCTTGAATAATTTGTGATCAACATTAAAGACCTGCAGCTCCTCAGATAAGCCTTCAGTAATCGCGCCGAACTCTGGGTGCTGAGAAACCATGATCCCATGGATGAGGGAGGGCAGCACAATAGGCCTGCTGGAGGAGGCACTCCCGGCATGTGTAGCAAGCTGAGGGAACATCACACTTCCCAGGCTGATCTTCCTCCTCTTTCCAATAGAATAGAGAAGGTTAGCAAAGTCTTTGTTGACCTTCCCTCTGTGAGAACTAGGAATCCAGTTCCTTGCACCAAGATGATACAACAGAGCATACTTGGAGGTAAGCTCAGCTGCACTGAGATTTGGGCCGCCCCAAGACAGGCACACTCCCGCTGTGAGGATCTTCGCCAATAATTCCGGCTTCACATCAGTGGGAGCCCTTGCATTCTCAGAAATCCCAAGGAATGCATCAATAATTTCCGGGGTGGGTTTTTTTTTTAAAAAAAAAAAAAAAAAAAATTTCCGGGGTAATAACCACTTGTTTACCCCTTACCCAGCTTCTCCCATACTCATCAGCTCCTTCTTCTCCAAATTTTTCTTCCATATTCACTATAAATTCTCTAACCAGAATAATATTGAAACGGTGAGGAAAGGTTAGGGACTTGAGCAGATTTACCTCAGTCAGGAGCTCAATCATAACAGCTGATCTATACTTGTCTAGCACCAGTCGCTTCTCATGCACAATGTGTTTCCTCTCAACAGCACTCCAGGTTTGAGAGACGCTTTTGTTCCTGAACCATATGCCTCCGACAGTGAGAGCAGAGAAATCTTCAGCTGCAGGACCTTTCTCAGAGGGTCCACCAAGAGATCCTGCTTCCTCTTCTTCACTGGATGAGCTTTCACTACTGGAGCCTGGAATCAGGATAGGAGCTTTGCCCTTGTCTGAAGAAGGAGGATGTGCTGCAGCAGGTTCTTGTTCAGGGGACTCAGCAGCTGTTTCAACCCCTTCACCAATAATACCTGGGGACATGACCAGTGATCTGCACTCTTCTCCTGCAGGGACTGCTGCAGCAGTCTTTGCTGCTTGTTCTTCTTCAGAAGCAACTTCAGCCATATCCGCTTCTGGCAGCGCAGCAGAACTGGAGACAGGTTCTCCATCACGTACCAGCCGCCTCCTCTTCTGCGAAGCTCCTTCAGAGGGAGAGGGCGCACTGTGCGACACAGGGAGAGGGTTTGGTTCCCACACAACCACATCCAGCGGCTGAGCAGGGTCTTCGTTGCGAGCCTTGGTCCTTCTCTCAGACCTGTTCTGCCTGTCAGCTGCCAGATTCTTCTTCAGTCCGCGTGTCTTCACCATTGCTGCAGAGATGTGGAAGGAAAGAGGAGCGCACAGAGGATGATCGGCAGAGATTTCTGAGAAGCCCTTTGCTCTTGATCTGTGCCCTAGAAAATATTCACCCGTTATTTTCTTTTCCTTTTTGAAGAGTAAGTCACGTGCCTCCCATGTGCAAATATTTTCCTTTCCATCCTCAGCAACCAACACATGTGAACAAGCTAATTCGGACAAGGTTGCTGCAGCACATGTGAGCTTGTTCACCTATTCAATTCAGGCTGCATTTTTTGCTCAGAGGATCCTTGAGAGATTCTGGTGGAGCCTTCTTCACCCATACTTGGAGTACACCAGAGCTTTTCTTCTTCTGATCTTCCAGCCTCTTAACTCTTTGTTTGGGTTTCCATATTTGTACCATCTTTGATTTACCCTTGTTTTTAGTAATCCAGTGCCCTTGTGCAGCAACATGAAATGGAGTCTTTGTGCAACATGTGCTGATTCTGGACTTTGCTCCCCCTTTTTCAGCTGAGCAAGTTCTGTGTTGCTGCTTCAGATTGAAGTTGATCTTCTGCTTCCCAACACTTGTACCAGTACTCCACTTGTTCTGAGACTTTTGTTTTGTTTGAGAAAAATGTTGTCCATGATGCTGCAGCATCCTCTTGTTCACATATCTAGATCCAATTTTCTCTGCCATTTTTGAGGAGGCATCTGAATTCTTCTTCTCGTCTGTCTCACCATCTGAGGCTTTAATGAACACTGTCCCTTTAGAGCTTTCTTCACCAGTATATCCAAGCCCTGTTTTCCCTTTTCCAAGTCTTTGGTAAGATAATATTTCGTCCAGAATATTGCTCTGCGGGTCAGCTGTCTTGGCTGCTGCTGGAGTGGATTCAACAGAGGTCTGTCTTTCTGAATCTTCTCTTTTCAGAATAGTAACTTGATTATCAACTGAGGGTAGACATCTCCTTCGTTCTTCTTCCAAGAGATTTACTCTGTCAGTCAAGGTCTGATTGGTCTGAAGAACTGCCTCACATTGTTTGAGTATCTTCCTCAGAAGATCAGCAAAACTGTCAGATGAGTCTTCGTCATCTTCACTCTCAGAGACTTCAATCCCATAGTGAATTTCTACCTTCTTTAGCTCATTGAGGTGGACATCTGAAACACTTGTCAGCACAACACAGTTTTCTTCATCACTGTCATCCGAATCACTCCATTTTGCTGTCATGGATTTGCTGTTCTTTTTCTCAGAATTCTTGAAGGGTTTGCTTGGACAATCAGCCTCAATGTGTCCATACCCTTCACAGTTCCAGCATTGAACTCCCTTTTTCATCTCTTTCTTGTCATCTTCGTCCAGTGCTGGTTCTTTCCCTTTCTTCTTTCTTTCACTGCCCCGTCTGAATTGTCTTCGCGAGGAAGAGCTTCTCTCAGTTCTGGATTCCATGTTTTTCAGAAACTTCCCTAGATTTTTAACCAGCATGCTCAACTGATCGTCTGGAACTGTCTGCTTGGTTTCTGCTTCAGCCTTCAAACCAACATTCTTGTCCTTGGAAGTGGTGTCTTCTTTGACCAGTTTCATCTCAAATTGTTTGAGAGACCCCATCAGCTCTTCCAACCTCATGAATCTGACATTCTGAGCTTCTTCAATGGCTGTCACCTTCATGTCAAATTTTGTGGGCAGCGATCTGAGAACCTTTCTGATAAGCTTTTCTTCTGGGATGGGCTCACCAAGGGCATGAGCTTCATTTGCAAGATCACAGAGTTTAGCATTAAACTCAGTGATTGTTTCTTCATCCAGCATCCTCAGATTCTCAAATTGTGTGGCAATAATCTGGAGTCTTGACAGCTTTACTCTATCAGTTCCCTCATGGGCAGTTTGCAGAATCTCCCATGCTTGCTTGGCCATGTCACAGTTTGAGATCAACCTGAAGTTATTAGCATCAACTGCAGCAAAAATTGCATTCAGAGCCTTTGAATTACCAGTTGCTGCAGCACCTTCTTCAGCAGTCCATTCCTCTTCAGGTTTAATTCTTGTCACTCCTTGCTGATCCATGGTGATTGGGGGAGACCACTGAACCACAACAGCTCTCCATGTCTTCTCATCAATAGCTTTGAGAAAAGCTTTCATTCTAGCTTTCCAATAACCATAGTTGCTCTCTTCCAGAAGTGGAGGTCTACTCGTGCTCTGTCCTTCCTTCATTGTCTTGGCTACTTCGGAGACACTCTAGGACCTTTTAACTCTGTGTGTCGAGTTCCCGCTCTGATACCAATTGAAATTTCAAGTCTCTACTTATGCAGATTTGTGAACTAGCAGTTGCTGCAGCACACTCTTGTTCACTTAAATGTAGGCACAGCAGACAATGAATGGGACACAGATTTGTTCACCCAGTTCGGCCAATCTGCCTACGTCTGGGGAGGACTATTCTCCAGTCCTCAATCCACTCAACCAAAGGTTCAAATCACACTCGGTTACAACGCATGCAACCTATGCTACTTTAACCCCGTGTGGACTACTCAACACAATCAGAACAAGCTCTGATTTGTGCCAGCACACCCTCTACAATATGTCAGTCTAGAATAGCTACAATTCTCTCAAAGAACTCAGCCTATTCTATCCTACACTACTCAGCAGGGTTGCTGCAGCAACAGCTGTAACACCAGCTGAAGCACTCTGTCCGCGTCGCTCCAAGGCCTCCTGCCGAGCCGATCGAACCACTCCAAGAGCGCTGCACACTCTGAGTAACTCCCCCTCACTCAGTGACCACCTGCCACTAGTGAGTTCTTTCGCACGAACCTCGACCGAGCCTTCCACCCGTCAGTTCTCCCGCGGCTGCCTTTGATCAACCAACAAGCTCCACAGCTCTAAATTGGCTTCCAGATCAATGCACGAATCAGTCTCTGCAAGACCTGACTCTCTTCTGCAATACGCACCACAGCTCTGCGCTCAACGCTCTGCCCGTGTGTGTTAATCGAAGAACAACTCTCGTAGCACACCCAGAAAAATCCTCTCTCTGAATTTCGTGTCTACTCTCGTGTATCACTCAGCTTCGATCACACTCTACAGCCCTCAAACCTTCAAAACCTTCAAAACTCACCCAGCCCAAAAACTGCTACTCGGACAGTTGAACTAGCACGTGAACCAGCACCTGCTGCAGCATCCCCTGCTGCATCTGCTGCTGGTTTACTTCTGCTGTTTACTCTGCTGGCCTCCTTGATTGATTGAGCTGCAGCAGCTCCTTGTTCACATATGCTGGTTTTGTCAAACACTGTCATCCTTGCATTATCACTTTCTCTTCTACTCAGATATTCAGGTACCCTCACTTATTTTTCCCAATTTCCTTCGATAGTCATCCTTCTACAGTGGGTTGATCGATCAGGTTTTATGACTATCCTTTGATCATCTGAAAATCAGTCGTCTCTTACTGTCTTGCAGAACTGAAGGACATATGTCTGTGTGGTTTGGTCTTTGCTTTCTCCCTCCGATTTTTGATTCTGGTTGATTTTTGAGGTCTCAAATACTTCTTAAAAATTGGACATCTATTCTGAACATGACCCTCTTGACCATAGAAATAACATTTGCACCTTCTTCTGCTGAGTTTTCTTTCTACTCCAGGAGATTGATGCAGCGGTTGCTGTAGCATCGCCTTGTTCAGATTTCTGAATTTTGCTTTCACTGTTGGTCTTTTTATTTCCAGATCCCTGATGTTCTCTGCTTCAGTAGCTTTAACAAAGACAGTTATTCCAGTGCTTCCTTCACCAGTGTATCCAAGACCCGACCTTCCTCCAGCCACATATGCTTGACATTCTGAGCTTCTTCAATGGCTATCACCTTCATTTCAAATCTGGTGGGTAATGATCCGAGAACTTTCCTTATCATCTTCTCTTCAGAAATTGGTTCTCCAAGGGCATAAGCTTCATTTGACAGATCGCACAGCTTAGCATTGAACTCTGTGATGGACTCCTCTTCTTGCATCTTTAAGCTCTCAAACTGAGAAGTAATAATCTGCATTCTTGATGTCTTTACTTTATTAGTTCCTTCATGAGCAGTCTGGAGAATCTCCTAAGCTCGTTCAGCAATGTCGCAATTGGAAATCAACCTGAAGTTGTTAGCATCTACAACAGCAAAAATAGCATTAAGAGCTTTTAAGTTACCAGTTGTTGTAGCTTCCTCTTTGTCAGTCCATTCCTCCTATGGTTTTTTCCTGGTGACTCCCCTCTGATCAATTGTCAAAGGAGGGGACCATTCCGCCACAACAGCTCTCTAAGTCTTCTCACCAATAGCTTTGAGAAAAGCTTCCATTCTAGCCTTCCAATACCCATAATTGCTTTCTTCCAACAGAGGTGGCCGGCTCGTACTCTAACCTTTCTTCATTGTTTCTTGGTCTTCTCAGCTAGGCGCTCAGGATCCTTACTCTGATACCATTTGAAATTTGCAACGCCTTTGAGATGCTATAGCAACCTCTTGTACAGACGGTTCTTGTGTAGCATAGAAAAACAATGAATAGTGATTTGTTCAACAAGTTCGGCCAACTGCCTACGTCTAGGGAGGACTATACTCCAATCCTCAATCCACTAGTCTCCAAGGTGCTCCATACAACACCCAATCGACTCCGCGACAATCTACGCTACCTGACCTCAACTAGAACTTCACAAAATCAGAACACCCTCTGATTTGTGTCTCACACATCTACCCACTCGAATTAATTCACAATAGCTACCCCTATGATCTTACAGACTCAACCTATTCTACTTAACACAATGTCTCAGTAGGTTTGCTATAGCACACCCTTGTGCAACTAGCTTGTGCAGGTTCTGTCCGCGTCGCTTCAAAGCCTTCCGCTGAGCTAATTCAAACTCTGTGAGTGATCCTCACTCCGGGATGCTCCCCCTCAATCAGTGACCGCCTGTCACTAGCAAGAACAGGCCAGGCCTTCTGCAATTAGTCCGAGTTCCTCCACTCGACAATTCTCTTGCCGCACAACAAGCACGACCTACTCTAAATTGGCCTTCTCCGGTCAAGCTCTGATGAGACTCTACAAGTCTTCGATAAGCCTTTGCTTCAACCACTTTGCTCTGCGCTCGGTGGTGATCCAATTCTCTGCTCGGCACTGTGAATCTCTCTCAGTGTGTTCTCGATATCTTGATGCTTGGATGGATTCCTGCTACTCTGATCAGCCTTCTTTAAATAGGAACTCCGTGCTTCATCAATATCAACTTTAGAAAGTTCCTAAAAGATCTCAACAAGATCCTATCTCCTACAAAGTAGGACATTTGATTTCCCAATCAATTCTTCAAGCTCTGGCACGGAATCTTCACTGGGGATATTCTGAGAATATTTGGAAGAGTCCCGTTGCACAGCTACTTCATATCTGGACAGATTTCTCATCACTTCAATGTTGTTCTGCTGTTACAGCTCCTGTTATAGCAACTGCTTGTTCACTGAGCTTGTATACTCTGGCAGGTTTTGTCCATAGAATGCCATTTGCATTAACACGTGCTACTTGTACTACACCCAAATCTGAAAACTATAAATAAGCATCTTGTACTATGTCAATCACAACTCACAAAGAATATACAAAGGAACTACAGCTGCTCTATAGTCGTAGACGTAGGCATACTTGGCTGAACTGCGTAAGCAAATGATCGGTGTCATTGTATTGTTTTGTTCTTTTTCCTACTTCTTTCTTTTATTTTATGATTGCTGGTACAAGAATTGGTATCAGATGTCGATTAATTCTGGTACAAAATTAGAAGTTACAAGGTTCGATGAGACGGTCAATTTTAGATTATGGAAAAGGAGAGTTAAGGATCTGTTGGCTTAAGTTTACAAAACTGGAGGACATGGAGGCAACTGATTGGGCAGAGATGAAAGAGAAAGTTGTAGGATTGATACGTCTGTACGTTACAGACTAGGAGATGTATCACATCCTTGACCTGAAGATTCCGAAGGAGGTTTGGGACGTCTTGAAGAGTTAGTATATCTTTAAGACACTTCTGAACAAGTTGTTCGCAAAAACAAAGACTATATAGCCTGAAGATGCAGCAAGGATCTGATTTACAGCAACACATCAACACCTTTAACAACATTATCACAGATTTGGTGAGGCTTGGGGTGAAGATTGATGATGAGGACAAGGCTAATATTTTATTAACTCGTTACCGGGTTTCTACGATCACTTGGTGCTTCCTAATACGAAAAAGACCAATCAGCTTGAATGTGATTACCGCTATCTTTTTGTCTCATTCTCAGAGGAGACATGAAGTAGAGGAAGGAATTCAAGGTGAAGGTTTGTATGTGAAGGAGGGTCAAGACCATAGGCAGAACAAGGGTAAAGTGGATTTTGGAAGGAAGAGTTCCAAATCCAGGAGCAGGAAGGCAGTCCAGTGTTATGGTTGTAAACAGAAAGGACATTATAGGAGGGACTGTCCAACATAAGAAGCATGATAATGCAAGTGTGGCAGGTTTGCTAAAACCAACATATGTCATATGTGAACAAGGAGCTGCTGCAGCTCAAGCAATCAAGCAGAACAGCTAGCAACAGATACAGCAGGGGTGCTGCAGCAGGTGCTGGTTCAAGTGCTGGTTCATCTGTCCGAGTAACAGTTTTGTGCTGGGTGCTTTTTGAAGGTTTGGCAGCTTTGTGAAAGTGCTTAGAAGATTTTCTAAAATACCGTTGAGCATATTCCAGCAAGGTTTGCTAGTCAGAGAAGGAGATTTGCATTGAAGATATTAATCAAATCTAATCTCCTAGATTTTAGGAGATAATTGATCTTGTGGGATTATGGCCTAAACCTGGAAATTGCTTAAAGTGGTGAGGGTATTTAAGCAGAAGGTTAGAGGGCTGTAGAAGGGGATCGAAGCTGAGTGATACACGAGAGTAGACACGGAATTCAGAGAGAGGATTTTTTCTGGGTGTGCTACGAGAGTTGTCCTTCGATCAACACACACGGGCAGAGCGTTGAGCGCAGAGCTGAGGTGTGCATTGCATAGGAGAATCAGGTCTTGCAGAGACTGATTCGTGCATTGATCTGGAAGCCAATTTAGAGCTGTGGAGCTTGTTGGTTGATCAAAGGCAGCCGCGGGAGAACTGACGGGTGGAAGACTCGGTCGAGGTTCGTGCGGAAGAACCCACTAGTGGCAGGTGGTCACTGAGTGAGGGGGAGTTACTCAGAGTGTGCAGCGCTCTTGGAGTGGTTCGATCGGCTCGGCAGGAGGCCTTGGAGCGACGCGGACAGAGTGCTTCAGCTGGTGTTACAGCTGTTGCTGCAGCAACCCTGCTGAGTAGTGTAGACTAGAATAGGCTGAGTTCTTGAAGAGGATTGTAGCTATTCTAGGCTGACATATTGTAGAGGGTGTGCTGGCACAAATCAGAGCTTGTTCTGATTGTGTTGAGTAGTCCACATGGGGTTAAAGTAGCATAGGTTGCGTGCGTTGTAACCGAGTGTGCTTTGAACCTTTGGTTGAGTGGATTGAGGACTGGAGAATAGTCCTCCCCAGACGTAGGCAGATTGGGCGAACTGGGTGAACAAATCTGTGTCCTATTCATTGTCTGCTGTGCCCACATTTAAGTGAACAAGAGTGTGCTGCAGCAACTGCTAGTTCACAAATCTGCATAAGTAGAGACACTTGAAATTTCAATTGGTATCAGAGCGGGAACTCGACACACAGAGTTTAAAAGGTCCTACAGTGTCTCCGAAGTAGCCAAGACAATGAAGGAAAGACAGAGTACGAGTAGACCTCCACTTTTGGAGGAGAGCAATTATGGTTATTGGAAAGCAAGAATGAAAGCCTTTCTCAAGGCTATTGATGAGAAGACATGGAGAGCTGTTGTGGTTCAGTGGTCTCCCCCAATCACCATAGATGAGCAAGGAGTGACAAGAATAAAACCTGAAGAGCAGTGGACTGTTGAAGAAGGTGCTGCAGCAACTGGTAATTCAAAGGCTTTGAATGCAATTTTTGCTGCAGTTGATGATAATAACTTCAGGTTGATCTCAAACTGTGACATGGCCAAGCAAGCATGGGAGATTCTGCAAACTGCCCATGAGGGAACTGATAGAGTGAAGCTGTCAAGACTCCAGATAATTGCCACACAATTTGAGAATCTGAGGATGCTGGATGAAGAAACAGTCACTGAGTTTAATGCTAAACTCTGTGATCTTGCAAATGAAGCTCATGCCTTTGGTGAGCCCATCCCAGAAGAAAAGCTTATCAGAAAGGTTCTCAGATCGCTGCCTACAAAATTTGACATGAAGGTGACAGCCATTGAAGAAGCACAAAATGTCAGATTCATGAGGTTGGAAGAGCTGATGGGGTCTCTCAAACAATTTGAGATGAAACTGGTCAAAGGAGACACCACTTCCCAGGATAAGAATGTTGGTTTGAAGGCAGAAGCGGAAAGTAAGCAGACAGATCCAGATGATCAGATAAACATGCTGGTTAAGAACCTCGGAAAGCTTCTGAAAAACATGGAATCCAGAACTGAGAGAAGATCTTCTTCGCGAAAACAATTCAGGAGGGGCGGTGAAAACAAAAGGAAAGGTAAGGAACCAGCTCAGAGTGAAGAAGGAAAGAACGAAGTGAAGAAAGGAGTCCAATGCTGGAATTGTGCAGGCTACGGCCATCGACAGATCAACTGCACCAGCAAACGGATGAAAAAGAAAGCTCTTTCTGCCAGTGAAAGTGAAGATCTGAGTGAAGATGAATGCAACATGGCCAGATACAGGTCAGCAAGAAGAGGCACAAAAACACAAAAAAGAGTGAACCAGGACTTGCTGCAGCAATGTCTATTTCATCGTAACAAGAGAGCTTTGAAGTTTAAGAAATGTTACAGCTGTGGTCGCAGAGGACATATTCAAAGAAACTGCTTCTCAGCTCATGCCAGAATTACATCGCCCAGGGAATCTGCCAAGCAGAAACATGCGCAGACTCAGCTCCTCGCCCTTGTCAGCACAGCTAGCACCTCAGACAAGATAAGTTGGTACTTTGACAGTGGCTGTTCAGGCCATATGACAGGAGAAAGATCCTTTCTGAAGAATATTACTCCCTGTCTGGAACAAAATGTGAAGTTTGGTAATGGTCTGAAAGGAAGGGTTCTGGGAAGAGGAACTTTGGCTGTAGAAGGAATGCCAAATCTGAGCAATGTTCTTTTTGTGGAAGGATTAAAGGCTAATCTTATCAGCATCAGCCAGTTGTGTGATGGGACTAAACAAGTTAAGTTTACAAGAGACTCATGCCAAGTTCTCGATAAATCTGGAAAGTGCATAATGGAAGGAGCCAGATCCAAGAGCAATTTCTACCTTCTCAATGTGAGTTCAAACTCACGGATTCAGAAATGTATGCTGACAAAGGCCGAGGAAATGACCTTATGGCACAAAAGGATGGGACATGTTAACCTGAGAACTCTAAAGAGAATTGCCACAGAAGGGCTGGTCAGAGGAATTCCACTGCTGAAAGGAGAGACAGACTCCATCTGTGGAGACTGTCAGATTGGGAAACAAAAGAAGGCTTCACATCCTCGGGTCAAAGATAATGGTACCATCAGGCCTCTTCAGCTGATCCATATGGATCTGATGGGACCAATGGAAGTGGAGAGCCTAGGCAAGAAAAGGTATGCATTTGTCTGTGTTGATGACTATTCTAGATTCACTTGGATTGAGTTTATCAGAGAAAAATCAGATACTGTGAGTGTCATTGTGTCTCTGGTGTCTCGGCTAGAGCAAGAAAAGAATCTTAGAATCAGCAGCATTCGCAGTGATCATGGCAGAGAATTTGAAAACAAAGACATGGATGAGTTCTGTCAACAAAGGGGTATAACACATCAGTTCTCTTCTCCCATTACTCCTCAGCAAAATGGTGTGGTGGAACGGAAGAACCGAACAATTCAAGAAATGGCCAGGGTAATGATCCATGCTAAGAGGATTCCTTTGAAATTCTGGGCAGAGGCCATGAATACCGCCTGCTACATCATCAATAGAGTTACCTTGCGAAGAGGTACCAAGCAGACCTGCTATGAGCTCTGGAATCAGAAAAAACCCACTGTTAAATACTTTCATATCTTTGGAAGTGACTGCTTCATTCTGAGAGACCGGGAGTATCGAAAGAAACTCGATCCAAAGAGTGATCCTGGAATATTCTTGGGATATTCAACAAACAGCAGGGCATATCGTGTGTTCAACCAGCGAACAAAGACTGTCATGGAATCAATAAATGTGGTTGTCAAAGATGTAGATGAAGCACCTAACTCTGAGTCTGACACTGGTGAAGAAGACTCTGATTTTGAAGAAATGTCTGATAGACAGACCAGAAGTGAACAAGCTGCGGCTCCAGCAGATGCTACAGCAAGTGTTGAAGCAGAGATTCCAAATGACCAATCAGAGAGCCTGTCTGAGGATTTTCACACTGAAGCTCCTGATCCACCTTCAAGGCAGCCCCCAAAGAAGATACAGAAGGATCATCCCTTGACAAATGTGATTGGGAATCCCTCAGATAGAAGAAGAACCAGAGGCCATGCCTACCTCAATACATGCTTCATGTCCAGCTTTGAACCAAAGAACTTCAAGGAGGCCATGAGTGATGAATTCTGGGTTATGGCTATGCAAGAGGAGTTGGCAGAGTTTGAAAGGCACGATGTCTGGGATTTGGTAGACAGACCTAAAGGGGTAAACATCATCGGCACAAAATGGGTGTTCAAAAATAAAACTGACGAAAAGGGCAACATTACAAGAAATAAAGCCAGACTGGTTGCCCAGGGATATTCTCAGATTGAAGGTCTTGACTTTGAAGAAACATTCGCTCCAGTAGCTCGCCTGGAGGCCATCAGACTGCTTCTAGCAATGTCTTGCTGCCTGGGATTCAAATTATATCAAATGGATGTTAAAAGTGCGTTCTTGAACGGAGATCTCTCTGAAGAAGTCTATGTCTCTCAACCAAAAGGTTTTGAAGATCCTCATCATCCAGAACAGGTGTATAAATTGAAGAAAGCTTTATATGGGCTGAAACAGGCTCCTCGGGCTTGGTATGAGCGATTGACAATCTTCCTGGAAAATCATGGCTACAACCGAGGGGGAGCTGACAAAACCTTGTTTGTCAAAAGAACTCGGTCTGATGTGATCATTGCTCAAATATATGTGGATGACATTGTATTTGGATCAAAGTCCCAGCACCTGGTGAAGCAGTTTGTGCAACACATGCAGCAAGAATTTCAGATGAGCATGGTAGGAGAACTTTCCTACTTTCTTGGTTTGGAGATTACTCAGAAACTGGACGGGATCTTTATTGCTCAAAGCAAATACAGCAAGGCCCTTGTGAAGAAATTCCAGCTCGACTCAGCCAGTCACAAGCGTACTCCTGCTGCTACTCATGTGAAAGCCATTAAAGATGAGCAAGGTTTGGAAGTAAGTCAGACTGTCTACAGAAGCATGATTGGGAGCCTTCTTTACCTGACTGCCAGCCGTCCTGACATTTCCTATGCAGTAGGAGTCATTGCCAGATTCCAAGCCAGCCCAAGAGACAGCCATATGCAGTTGGTCAAGCGCATTATTCGGTATGTCGGGGGAACTGTGGGCTATGGCCTATGGTATACTCGAGACACAAAGGCAAATCTGGTAGGATACAGTGATGCAGACTGGGCAGGGTGCTCAGAAGACAGAAAGAGCACCTCGGGAGGATGCTTCTTCTTGGGGAATAACCTGGTTTCTTGGTTCAGCAGAAAACAGAACAGCATTTCTCTATCCACTGCCGAGGCTGAGTACATTGTTGCTGGGAGCTGCTGTGCACAAATGTTGTGGATGAAGCAAATGCTGAGTGAGTATGGGGTTGCTCAAGATGACATGACTCTCTACTGTGACAATATGAGTGCCATCAGCATATCCAAGAACCCTGTCCAGCACAGTAGAACCAAGCACATTGACATTCGTCATCACTTCATCCGTGACCTTGTTGAACAGAAAGTAATCTCGCTCCAGCATGTTGTGTCTGCCAAACAACTTGCTGATATCTTCACCAAAGCTCTGGATGCAGCCCGGTTTGAAGACCTGAGGGCCTCTCTCGGGCTCTGTGTATTGCCGTCATAAGTGCTCCCAGCAGAGACACCCCCTCGTCATTTGTTCCAAAAAGGGGGAGAAGAAAGAGCAGGCTGAGAAGTGGAGTTATGAAGTGGTTTTGTCAAAATGCCAAGGGGGAGATTGATAATGCAAGTGTGGCAGGTTTGCCAAAACCAACATATGTCATATGTGAACAAGGAGCTGCTGCAGCTCAAGCAATCAAGCAGAACAGCTAGCAACAGATACAGCAGGGGTGCTGCAGCAGGTGCTGGTTCAAGTGCTGGTTCATCTGTCCGAGTAACAGTTTTGTGCTGGGTGCTTTTTGAAGGTTTGGCAGCTTTGTGAAAGTGCTTAGAAGATTTTCTAAAATACCGTTGAGCATATTCCAGCAAGGTTTGCTAGTCAGAGAAGGAGATTTGCATTGAAGATATTAATCAAATCTAATCTCCTAGATTTTAGGAGATAATTGATCTTGTGGGATTATGGCCTAAACCTGGAAATTGCTTAAAGTTGTGAGGGTATTTAAGCAGAAGGTTAGAGGGCTGTAGAAGGGGATCGAAGCTGAGTGATACACGAGAGTAGACACGAAATTCAGAGAGAGGATTTTTTCTGGGTGTGCTACGAGAGTTGTCCTTCGATCAACACACACGGGTAGAGCGTTGAGCGCAGAGCTGAGGTGTGCATTGCAGAGGAGAATCAGGTCTTGCAGAGACTGATTCGTGCATTGATCTGGAAGCCAATTTAGAGCTGTGGAGCTTGTTGGTTGATCAAAGGCAGCCGCGGGAGAACTGACGGGTGGAAGACTCGGTCGAGGTTCGTGCGGAAGAACCCACTAGTGGCAGGTGGTCACTGAGTGAGGGGGAGTTACTCAGAGTGTGCAGTGCTCTTGGAGTGGTTCGATCGGCTCGGCAGGAGGCCTTGGAGCGACGCGGACAGAGTGCTTCAGCTGGTGTTACAGCTGTTGCTGCAGCAACCCTGCTGAGTAGTGTAGACTAGAATAGGCTGAGTTCTTGAAGAGGATTGTAGCTATTCTAGGCTGACATATTGTAGAGGGTGTGCTGGCACAAATCAGAACTTGTTCTGATTGTGTTGAGTAGTCCACACGGGGTTAAAGTAGCATAGGTTGCGTGCGTTGTAACCGAGTGTGCTTTGAACCTTTGGTTGAGTGGATTGAGGACTGGAGAATAGTCCTCCCCAGACGTAGGCAGATTGGGCGAACTGGGTGAACAAATCTGTGTCCTATTCATTGTCTGCTGTGCCCACATTTAAGTGAACAAGAGTGTGCTGCAGCAACTGCTAGTTCACAAATCTGCATAAGTAGAGACACTTGAAATTTCAAAGCAGGAAGCATAGAATTCCGCTAACGTGGTCCAAACCATTGATTCTGGAAGTGAAGGGGATCTTCTTTGTGTTTCATTTAGCAAGTGCACAAAAGCTTAGATTATAACTTTTGGATGTTCCTATCATATGAAGCCGCACATGGAATGGTTTAGTCCATATAAATCAAGTAATTTTGGATTTGTTTTCTTGGGTAATGACAAATCATGTGCTATCACAGGACTATGACAAGTCAAGATTGAAATGGATGATGGTAGCGTGCGAATGCTATGTGATGTTAGACATGTATCACTCTTGAGGAAGAACCTAATTTCTCTAGGCACTCTTCAGACAAATGGTTTTGCATTAAGGTCTGATGGAGACAGAGATATTATGAATTATGAAGGCATCCAAGGGTGCAGTGATGGTGATGAAGGTAAGGAGGACTGCAAGCAACATCTACAAGTTATTGGGATGTACGGTTGTTGGTGATGATGTATTAGTTGAGTTTGATACTGATGTAACGAGACTCTAGCAAATGTGTTTATGTCATCTTAGTGAGTGTGGGATGATGGAGCTTGATGAGAGAAATTTATTGAAGGGTGTGCGACGCTACAAGATGGAATTGTGCAAGTATTGTATACTTGACAAACAGTGTAGTGTACGTTACCAGACCGCAAAGCACAAAACAAGAGGAATCCTCGATTACATACATTCTGATGTATGGGCGCCTACGAGATAGGCATCTTTGGGAGGCTCAAGGTATTTTGTGACATTTATTGTGATTTTTCTCCTAAGATTTTGGTGTATTATTGAAACAGAAATTCAAAGTCTTTACCAAATTTAAGCTGTGGAAAGCTAAGGCAGAGAACCAAATGGGGAGAAAGATTAAGTACTTGTGGTCAGATAATGGTACGGAGTACACAGATTCGAACTTCCAAAATTTTGTAGAACATGGTATTGAGAGGCATTTTTCAGTTTGGAAGACATCACAACAGAATGATGTAGCAGACAAGACAAACAGAACTCTAGCTGAAAGGGCGAGATGTCTTCGATTTAGGTATATTTTTTTACCCGAAATTATTTACTCAAGTATTTAACTTAACTTAAGTACTTAAATTACTATTCATCATCTCTTTCCCACGACACCACAACACAACCACCAACACCACACTACAACACCACCACCACAACACCACCACCACCCACCCACCAACCTACACCACCATCCACCGTTAATCCTACTATCACTCACAAACGAATATGGAACAATAAAAAAATAAGTAATGTACTATGATAATGCTGTATGGCATTCGATTGACAAAACCAGCACAAGTGAACAAGCCAAGTGCTCAAGCAGTAGCTATAGCAGGGAGCTATAGCAGCAGATCAGCATTCTTCTTGGAGAGCTTTCAAAGGATGAACAAGGAGTAACAGAGTGACGGGGAGCTTTTAATTAGTCAGAGAGAATATCCCAGTGGAGATTCCCGTATCCAGATGAAGATTTGGTTGTGGAAGATTTGTTTCTCTATTCAAATCTAATCTCTTACAAATTAGGAGATATTGTTGCTTTAAGGAAGTCCAAAAGTGTAATTCGGTTGCTGAGTATTGAGTACTTAAGGAGTGCAAGGTCAGTGCAGAAAGGGCCGTGTAGAGAATAGAAAAAGCTTGAGAGCACATTCAAAGAGAACTTACATACCGCAACGAGATTCGGGGAGTCACGAAGAGCAGAGCGTGCGCGCAGAGTTAACTGACTAAAGCAGAGGCTGATCGAGACTTGTAGATTCTGATCAGAGCTTGATCAAAGAGACAATTTCAGCACAGGACGGGCTTGTTGGTTGATCAACATAGGTAGCAGGAGAGTTGTCCAGTGGAGACAGGTCTCGGTATTGATAGACGGTCACTGAGAGAGGGGGAGTACTCCAGGGTGTGCAGCGCTCGTGGAAGAGTTTGATCAGCTCAGTGGAAAGCTCTGGAGTAACGCGGACAGAACCTGCACTAGCTAGTTGCTACAGCGGGTGCTATAGCAAACCTACGGTCAGGTTGTACTAATTAGAATAGGCCGAGTCTGTGGGATCAGAGGTAGAGCAATTCTGAATTGGTTCAAGTGATAGGTGTGTGTGAAACACAAGTCAGAGCGTGTTCTGATTGTGTGTGATCGACTAACTAAGGTTGAGTAGCATAGGTTGCGTGGAGTCGAACCGTGTTGTACAATAGACCTTGAGACTAGTGAATTGAAAGACTGAGGTTCAGTCTTTCCCAGAGGTAGGCACTTGGCCGATCTGGGTGAACAAATTGTTGTTCATTGTTTTATCTTGCTGCAAAAGATCCTTCGGTACAAGAGTGTGTTATAGCAACTGCTCGTACACAATCTGTAACTTAGAGACGCTGCAAATTTTAATTGGTATCAGAGCGAGAACTCAACACACAGAGTAAAGATCCTGAGCATTCGTGGAAGAAAGAGAGAAACAAAGGTCATAGTACAAGCCGTCCACCATTGTTGGAAGAAAGTAACTATGGTTATTGAAAGGCTAGAATGAAAGCATTCCTCAAAGCAATTGATGAAAGAACTTGAAGAGCTGTTGTGGCTAAATAGTCTCCTCCCATAACAATGGGTGAGAACGGAATTACTCGAAAGAAGCCTGAAGAACAATGGACTACTGAAGAGGATGCTGCAACAACTGGTAACTCAAAAGCACTGTATGCTATTTTGTTGCACTAGATGCTAATAATTTCAGGTTGATTTCCAACTGTGACATTGCAAAACAAGCCTGGGAAATCTTGCAAGTAGCTCATGAAGGAACTGACAAACTAAAGATATCCAGGATGCAGATCATTACTTCTCAGTTTGAAAACCTAAGATGCAAGAAGAGGACTCCATCACTGAGTTCAATGCCAAGCTGTGTGACTTGTCAAATGAAGCTCATGCTCTTGAAGAATCAATTCCCGAAGAAAAGCTGATAAGGAAAGTGGTTAGATCACTGCCCACCAGATTTGACATGAAGGTGACAGCCATTGAAGAAGCTTAGAATGTCAAGCACATGAGACTAGGGGAGCTGATTGGATCCCTCAAACAAATTGAGATGAAGCTGGTCAAGGTAGACACATCTCACAAAGCAACAGTGTTGGATTGAAAGCAGAAACAGAAGAGAAGAAGCCTTCATCTGATGATCAACTGAGTTTGCTGGTGAAAAACCTTGGTAAGCTCTTGAAGAACATGTAAACAAAATCTGGCCAGACCTCTAACTCTCGAAGGCAATCCAGAAGGGGTGGAGGAAATCAGAGAAAAGGGAAGGAACCAGCCCAGGACGAAGACGAGAAGAAAGGAAAAAAGAAAGGGAATTCAGTGCTGGAACTGTGATGGATATGATCACCGAGAAGCTGACTGCACCAGCAAACCAATGGAGAGCACCGAGCAAAGAAGCAACAGCTCTTTGTCAGCAAACTGGAGTGAAGATGATGCAGACCATAGCGAAGATGAATATCACATCGTTAGATCCAGACCCTTCAGACGACTGGTCAGTCACTCTTGGAAAAGAAGGATGTGAAAAAAAACTTGCTACACCAACCCCTATATCAACTTTAGACTGTGAAGAAATTCCTACACACAGAAGCCGAAAATGTTATATATGTGGTCACAGGGGGCACATTAAGAAGAACTGCTTGTCTGCTTCAACTTGGCTAAATCTTCCTAAAACCACTGGACAACAGAAAAGAGACAGAACCATGCATATTGCTCTGGTCAGAACAGCTAGAACCATACATGAAGAAAGTTGGTACTTTTACAGTGAATGCTCAGGACATATGACTAGAGAGAGAACGTTCCTAAAAAATGTTATACCCTGATCAAAACACCAGGTTGGAAATGGGCTGAAAGGTAGAGTTCTAGGAAAGGGGGCCCTGGCTGTAAAAGGTCTACCTACACTGAAAAATGTAATGCTTGTGAACGGATTAAAGGCAAATCTCATAAGCATTAGCCAGCTCTGTGACGGGACACACCAGGTAAAATTCACTCAAAATTCTTGTCAGGTCTACAATAATGTGGGAGAGTGCATAATGCAGGGAACCAGATCAAAGAACAACTGCTATCTTCTTAAAATTGATGCAGCAAACTCTCACCAGCATGCATGCTATCCAACACAGAAGAAATGAATCTGTGGCATAGGAGGATGGGTCAGATTAACCTAAGAGCTCTGAAGAAGATTGCTACAGAAGGCTTGGTCAGGGGAGTTTCAGAAATCAAAGGAGAAGTAAGCACGATTTGTGGAGAATGTCGGATAGGCAAGCAGAAAAAGGCCTCTCACCCTAAAACTAGCAACATCAACACTGTCAAACCTCTACAACTGTTACACATGGACCTGATGGGATCGATGGAAGTAGAGAGCCTTGGAAAGAAGAGGCACGCATTTGTTTGTGTGGATGATTATACAAGATTCACTTGGATTGACTTTATCAAGGAAAAATCAGACACTGGAAGAGTTATAGCAACTCTGGTATCTCGACTAGAACAAGAGAAGAATCTCAGAATCTCAGCTATCAGAATTGATCATGGAAGGGAATTTGAGAATGAAACAGTGGACAAGTTCTACAACCGTCGGCGGATCACGCATCAATACTCCTCAACAATCACCCCTCAGCAAAATGGTGTTGTGGAGTGAAAGAATCGAACAATCCAAGAAATGGCCAGAGTGATGATTCATGCCAAGAAAGTCCCATTGAGTTTTTGGGCTGAAGCAATGAATACAACATGCTACATCATCAACAGGGTAACCATACGGAAATATACCAACCAGACTTGCTACGAACTCTGGAATCAGAAGAAGCCCACGGTGAAATACTTCCATATATTTGGAAGTGACTGCTACATCCTGAACGATCGAGAATACAGAAAGAAGCTCGACCCCAAAAGTGATAGTGGAATATTCTTGGGTTATTCTGTCAACAGCCGTGCATATCGCGTCTACCACGAAAGAACTAAAACAGTGATGGATTCCATCAATGTTGTCATTAATGAGGCTGAAGAAGAAATCTCCAACAGTCCAGAGGATGAAGATTCAGACACAGAAGGTGGTCCCTGTAACCACAACAAGAGTGAACAAGAAGTGGTGCAAGAAGATGCTACAGCAAATTCTAAAGCAGTAAGCCTGGATCAACCAATAGACAATTCTATCACTGAACAAAATGAAGAGCATCCTACCACAACATCCAGGCAACCTCCAAAGAAGATTCAGAGGAATCATCCGTTAACTAACGTAATTGGAAATCCTACTGAAGGGAGACAAACAAGAAGTACATCACACTTCAGCTCCTGCGAATCTATCTGCAATTCTTGCTTTCTATCTAGTGCAGAGCCAAGGAACTTCAAGGAGGCCATGAGTGACGAATATTGGCTGCTGGCAATATAGGAAGAATTAGCAGAATTCGAAAGACATAATGTGTGGGATCTTGTTGCCAGACCAGAAGGGATAAACATCTTTGGAACCAAGTGGATCTTCAAAAACAAGACTGATGAAAAAGGGAATATCACAAGGAATAAGGCCAGATTTGTTGCACAAGGGTACACTCAGATTGAGGGAGTGGACTTTGAAGAAACATTTGCACCAGTTGCTCGCTTGGAAGCCATCAGACTTCGTCTGGCCTTGTCCTGCCACCTCGGGTTCAAACTCTACCAAATGGATGTCAAGAGGGCGTTCTTGAATGGGGAACACTCGGAGGAAGTGTATGTAGCTCAGCCCAAAGGATTTGAAGACCCTCATTATCCAGAGCATGCGTACAAACTGAAGACAGCGCTCTACGGGCTTAAGAAGGCTGGTACGAGCGATTAACCGTCTTTCTAGAGAAACATGGATATGAAAGAGAGGGAGCTGACAAAACTCTCTTTGTGAAAAGAATCAGATCAGATCTTATCATAGCTCAAATTTATGTCGATGACATTGTGTTTGGGTCCAGGTCACATGGGTTGGCAAAGCAATTCGTGGACCACATGAAGAATGAATTCAAAAATGAGCATGGTGGGTGAACTTTCTTATTTTCTGGGACTGGAAGTATCTCAGAAGGAAGAAGGAATATTCATATCCCAAAGCAAATATAGCCAGAATCTGGTAAAGAGGTTCTAGCTCGATAAAGCTAGCCACAAACGCACATTAGCTGCAACACATGTCAAAGTGGTCAAAGACGAAGCTGGGGTTGAAGTTAATCAAACTACCTACAGAAGCATGATTGGGAGCCTATTGTATCTCACTGGTAGCCGCCCTGACATCTCCTTCTCAGTTGGAGTCTGTGCAAGATTCCAAGCCTGTCCAAAGGAGAGCCACATGCAACTAGTAAAGAGAATCATTCGGTATATTGGGGGAACTATGAAGTATGGCCTATGGTACACGAAAGATACAAATGCAAATCTGGTAGGCTACAACGATGCAGATTGGGCTGGGTGCATTAAAGATCGAAAGAGCACCTCTGGAGGATGCTTCTTTTTAGGGAATAATCTCGTATCATGGTTTAGCAGAAAGCAGAACATCATTTCACTTTCCACGGTGGAGGCAGAATATATTTGACAAACCATCGCCCTCCAGCATATTGGGATAGACAAACAGCTTGCTGACATCTTCACCAAACCTCTGGATGCAGCCAGATTCGAAGCCTTGAGATCCTCTCTGGGTCTCTGCATCTTGTCCTCTTAGGCGGATATAGTTTCCCCCTTTGTCCATTTGTAACAAAAAGGGGAAGATAGTGAGAGGTGAGCCTGCGTCACCTCTCGAACAGGAGAAATAAAGGGTTTTGTCAAAATGCCAAGGGGGAGATTGATAATGTTGTATGGCATTCTATTGACAAAACCAGCACAAGTGAACAAGCCAAGTGCTCATGCAGTAGCTATAGCAGGTGCTGTAGCAGGGAGCTGTAGCAGCGGATCAGCATTCTTCTTGGAGAGCTTTCAAAGGATGAACAAGGAGCAGCAGAGTGACGGGGAGCTTCTAATTATTCAGAGAGAATATCCCAGTGGAGATTCCCGTACCCAGATGCATATTTGGTTGTGGAAGATTTGTTTCTCTATTCAAATCTGATCTCCTACAAATTAGGAGATATTGTTGCTTTAAGTAACTTCTAAAAGTGTAATTCGGTTGCTGAGTAGTTGACTACTGATAGAGCCTAGTTATATGCGCTATTTAGATCTTAACACTGTGCTTGTTTGCATTATTTTATGTACAAGATTACTGGTTTTCGGTATTTTTGTATTTCAGGATAAAACAGGAGCATAAGTCAGATGTGCGCTAACGGACGTTTTAGAGCACAATGCACGACTGCGCGAAGCTTGCAGCGCAATAAGGAGAGCTGTTTCGGACTACAGTGCGCAAACCGACTGCGCTAAGCAAGTAGCGCAATCCGCGTGCGCAGAATGGCAGAGTTTCTAAATATTGATCTCCTAGATTTGGGAAGTTGCTAAAAGTCTCTCGGGCCAAATGTAAGCATTCCTTGGGCTTCAAGACCACTATATAAGAGGAGGGAAGCTAGGGTTAGAAGAGGGGAGAGAGCAGATAGAGAGAAGGACACTCAGCAGAAAAACACACGAGCTACTTCAGCCAGACTCTGCGCGAACCACCTGCGCTAGCCGAGAACAGCAACGCGCAATTGCGCCAACCTGCTACGTTTCTCTTGCTGCTTTAGTTTTATTTATTATTGCTATGATGTTTGTTTCTAGCATGTCTAGCTAAACACCTTGTATCGGTTGGGCATGATTCTATGAAGTATTTCCTTTGAGACTTGTTCTTAATGCTTGGTACATCTACTTATATTAATTCTATGCATATGGATGATAATTAGTTGTGCGAATAGGGCTGGCTGAAACTCGCACGTGCTACTGACAGATGTCGGTCTCCCCCGTCTCTAATGAAGTCTCGATTCCACCGAGACCACCGGATCCAATTGCTAGCAATCCGTCTGTGCAACACTCCGTTAGGGCTACAGGTCAAGGAGAGACCGGGCGTGCCAGATCCTTTGCCTCGGTGGCGTCACGGCCGCGGCCACAACCTCGCTTTGGCCCGATTTCTCTTCCCTCTCGGCAGATTGGGTCGCGTGACGGTAAGCCGGCTGTTGCCTTCACTGCGGGGGAAGTCCAGGCTGGGGCGCGGAGGTTTAATTTCTCCTTAGTTGCCAAGTTCACAGTGGGTCGCCCCTCACTAGCCGAGATCCAGAAAGCTTTCCAGTCTGCTTGGCACATCAAGGGGAGGGCTACTATCAGTGAAATCTGGGACAGTAGACACATATTGGTCATGTTGGATTCTGAGGAGGATGTAGTCACAGCGTTGACCTGCCCGTTGCGTAAGATTCACCATGCTCTTTTCCGGCTCTTTCGTTGGACGGAGGAGTACAATCCTAAGAAGGAATCAGCTTTTACCACGGTATGGCTTCGGCTACCTGACTTACCATTACAGTTGTATGATAAGTCCTTTATTGGGGCTATTGTCTCGTCTTTCTCATCTTTCCTTGATGTTGATGATCGAACTAAGGCCTGCCTATCACTGCGGTTTGCCAGAGCCTGTGTGGAATTAGATGTCCCCCTTCCCATACCTTCGGAGGTTTGGGTTTCTATGGGGAATGCAGGGGGCTATTGGCAACAAATAGTGGTAGAGAGTAAACTGGCTTACTGCTCAAAGTGCAAGGTTCATGGACATAATCTTAGCAGCTGCAGAAAAGCTAAACCGAGTAAGCTAGTTGAGGTTGCTCCAATCATGGACAGACGTGTAGATTCAGAGGGATCGCACCAAATAGAAGTTAGTCGGTATGCGAAGGCCAACGACGCAGATCAGGGTAAGAGCAGGAGCACTAAATCACAGGAATGGATTCAGGTGAAGAGCAGAAATAAAAAGCCTAGAAGCGTTGCTCAAGAACCAACGGTTCAACAAATGGGAAGGGACATAACAGCGCCTTTTACGGTCGTGCCTGATGATCCAAAAGAGAAAGATCCGCCATTGAAAGTGTCACCGACGACTGTATCTACTGGGTCAATAGAGAAAGATCAGTCAATTGTCTTAGCAGCCGGGAATGACATACCGGGTAAAGGTGATCTGAATAGTGAGCAAGGTTTGTCAAGGGTGAAATCCATTCTTCGAAGACCTAAGACTGCTCAGAGCACGGATATTTCTGCTCATGTTTTAGACGGTCCGCAGGAGGACCTAGCCAAGGATTTTATTGAGGTGGAAAATAGACTTGCGAGACTTAAAGGGGATAACACCTTCTCAGAGGTAGGTGTACCACACATTGAGGCCTTTGTACAACATCAATCATGATTAATATCCTTTGCTGGAATATCAGAGGAGTTCAGAGTAGGGGTAGCTTCACTTACCTCAAACACATTATTTCTCGTTGTCAAGCTGACATTATTGTGTTGCTTGAACCCATGACTGAAGGTCAATATCTAGATAAGCTTTGCCGTGCTCTTAACTTTGGCAAGGCAGTTCATGGTGGGGATAGGAATAAAAAGATTTGGATTTTGTGGAAAGATCACATCGGCGTTGATAATTTTCAGTGGCACACACAACATGTTTCGTGCAGAATCTCGGTGACTGGGGCCAGTAACAGTATAATATGTTCCTTTGTCTATGCTCTTTGTAGTCGGGTGGATAGGCTGCAACTCTGGGAAGAGCTGGTTCATCTTTCTGATACCAATAATAGTCCCTGGCTGGTAGGAGGGGACTTCAATGTGATTGCTCATTTAAAGGAAAAGAAAGGGGGTAATCAACCGGATAGAAATGCTCTCCTGGATTTCAATGAGTTCATGCTGAGAGCGGGGCTTAGTGATATAGGTTTCAGTGGCAATCCTTTTACCTGGAGCAATAATCGGCAAGGAGACGAGGTTATATGGGAAAGGCTTGATCGGTTTTTGGTGAATGGCCGCTTCCTGGCTGATTTCCCTTGTCCCAGAGTGTCTCACCTTCCTAGAGCTTTCTCGGATCACTGTCCATTATGGGTTGTTATTGATGGGGAGAGTCGTAGAAGAAGCAGGTTCCATTATTTTCGCATGTGGGAGTCCCATCCTGGCTTCCGTTCGGTGGTTGAGGCTAACTGGATAGGAAATCTGCATATTAATCCAATGCATAATTTCTCCTTGAAGCTTAAGCGCCTGCGAAAGGCTCTTAAGAAATGGAACTGGGAGATTTTTGGAGATATTCGTCTTAAGGAAGAACAGCTGTTATCTGATATTGCCAGTGCTGAATCCAGACTTCAGACTCAGTGGGATGAGGATCTTCATCTTGCCATAAAGGCTATGAGGACGAGGCTGGAAGAGAATATGATTTATAAAGAGTCAATGGCCAAGGATAAGGCGAGGATGTCTTGGTTTAAGGATGGCGATAGAAATACTTCATTCTACCACGCGGCTATTAAAGTGAAGCGAGCTAAGATGAGAATGTCCCTTCAGCAGGAGAACGGCAGTTTTACCTCAGATAAAACTGTTATAGGGAATGCTGCTGTTTGCTTCTATACTAATCTGCTTAATCAGGTACCTCCTCCTCCGAATCTGCATGATATGGATTTAATTCATCCTATGATTTCTAACGAAATGAATAATAAGCTCACAGCGGTTCCAGATAGCGCTGAAATTCTGGAGGCCCTTCGTGGGATGAACGCAGACGGGGCACCAGGCCCGGATGGCTTTAGTATCCCCTTTTACATTACTTTTTGGAATCTGATTGAGAAGGACTTTGTTTTAAGTGTGCAGAATTTCTTTAAAGGGCAGCAAATTCCAGTGGCTTGGTCCTCTACTACTATCACCCTCATCCCTAAAAAAGCCAATGCTAGCAGTATTGACCATCTAAGACCTATCAGCCTGTGCAACATTAATCACAAGGTAATTTCTAGAATTTTGAGTAATCGCCTTCGTGATATATTGCCCGTTATTATTAGCCCAGAACAGGCAGGTTTTATTAAAGGAAGGGGGATTCATGATAACTTAGCCTTGGCCCATGACCTAATACATGATCTTCATAAGGAGGGAGTTGATGGTAACATTATGTATAAGCTGGATATGGCAAAAGCTTATGACAGGATATCCTGGAACTTCATTTTATATGTTATGCGCGGTTTCGGCTTCAACGAAGCTTGGTGTGACCTGATTTTTAGATGCATTTCTAATATATGGTATTCAGTGGCTTGGGATGGGCAATTATTTGGTTTCTTTAAATCTGGCTGTGGTGTTCGTCAAGGGGATCCGCTTTCGCCTAGCCTCTTTGTGCTTGCCATGGAATGGTTCTCTAGGGCTATTAATCTAAGTGCAGAACAAGGAGAGTTAAAACCTTACAAAACAAAGCAAGGAGCTATTAAAGTTAACCATCTCTTGTTTGCAGACGACATACTATTATTCTCCAGGGACTGCCCTGAAACGGTGACTCGGCTAATAGGAATTATTCAGAAGTTCTGCTCCATTTCTGGACAAGTCCTCAACCATAATAAAAGTCAGGTTTTCTTCTCTAAGCGAACCAGCAGTGAAAAGAAAGCGATTATTCTTGGTGCGACTCAGTTTGTGGAGGCGTCTCTGCCGACAACTTATCTTGGTGCTCCTCTTTTACAAGGGAGGGTGAAAAGAATCTACTTTGACAGCCTTCTTGATAAGCTGCGCAACAAAATTGGGGGCTGGATGCGCAATATTCTCACTATGGGTGGTCGTGTTACATTAATTCAGGCAGTTTTAAATTCCATGAGCATGCATATCCTAGCTGTTTTACCAGTTCCTAAGAGTGTGCTTAAAAAGATGGAAGGATTAATTGCTAATTTCCTGTGGGATCAAGGTAATGGGAAAAAGCGTCATTGGATTCGGTATGAGCGAATGTGCAGAAGTAAAGATAGGGGTGGATTGGGTTTCCGAAGCCTGGAAAATACAATGCTCGCGTTCCATGGCAAGCTGGCTTGGAATTTTCTGAAACAGGAGAGTCTATGGGCCAGATATGCTAATTCTCGGTTTGATATTGGAAAAGCTGGTTCCCCTCTTTGGAATGCCATGAATCATCTTATAGTGTACCTTCGAAGTCAGGCTGTTTTGGAGGTTGGGGAGGGCAACGTGCCCATTGAAAGGATCTGTAAATTATATGATATACCGTGTGGAAGTGATGTAAGCGGACTGACAGTTAGAGAAGTTTTTGACAGACCGGCTCAACGTTTCTCTTTACTGGCTGCGATTCCCAGGGCTGCTGCTGATTATTATGGGAGCATTATCTGGGCTCAATCGGCTATCTGCTTAAGGTGGACTGAGCACGAATCAGGTAATTTCTCTGCCAAAAAGTTTCTTGATTCCTATGCCACTCTTCACCCAACTCCCATTTGGGCTAAAGTTATTTGGCAGAACTGGTTTCCCCCGAAGGTCTCTGTTTTTCTATGGCGCCTGTTTTTAAATGGCCTTCCCATTGATACCAATATTAAGAAGCTAGGCATCCCTATTACATCTCGCTGTATTTGCTGCTGTAAAAGCGAGGAAAACACCAACCATTTACTTTTTAGAGGCAACTGGGCTGCGGAGGTGTGGGGTGCTATTGCTGCTGCCTTTTCTTGTGACAAGCCTCTGTCTTTGTCGAACTTTACCCATGGCTGGTTGTCGCAATTCTCCCAGAACTGCTATCTGCACTGTTTCAAGCTCGGTTTAGCCTGTTTTGGCCTGTGGGAGATTTGGAAAACAAGGAACAACATGTTTCACGATACTAAATGCCCTCCTTTGAAGTCCAGAATCACTCATTGGGCTAAAACCCTTGTGACCTCTCTGCCAGATTTACAGCCAGACGACAGGAAGGTGAAGTTTGCATTCTTTTATTTTGATATTACAACCATTCATCGACCTTTATGTTACGGAAAATGGCTATGCTGGGATCCGGGAGAAGATGGAAATCAGGGCAGATTTATGCTTGCATTGTCCACAATTCTTCAAAAAGGGAAATCAGTTACTGAATTCCTGAATTTTATTGAAACTGCCCTTGAGGAAGCTGAGAAGCTGGAAGTTAAAATTAAAATGATTCAAAGTGCTCACTCCGAGATGGTGTTTATGGATCACAAGAGGATTGATGCTTGCCAGTGGAAGATCAGACCTAGGCTGAAGGCCTTGATGGAGAGATTTGATGTCCAGCAGATGCGACGCATTCATTTTATGCTCCCTCACGCTACTAACTGCCTTGCCTTCAAGAGTATGAAGTATGCGATTTATCAGCAGGTTGAAGACCTACCCGGTGCGGTTATCCACTGTTTGAAGACTGATTATACGGGTCTTCGGAGCTTCTGTCCGCGGCGTATAAACCGGACTCCGGATGAGAACAGTTACCTCCAAACTTTCCACCATGCTGCAACCTCCAGCTCACGGGATGATAGCTGTATTTAGGGCTGTGTTTTTCTTTCCTTGGCTCCTTATGTGTTTGTTTGGGCTGGTTGATATAGTATGCTTAGAGTGCTGTAGATTGGGCAGCAGCAGGCATATATACCAGTCAGTGTATGATAATAGAATGGTGCTCAATGGCTGCTGCTCAAGGGCTGCTGTGCTTACTTGTAAATATATGCTCCAGCAGATGTGCCTTGTTGGTCTAAGCAGAGGTTTATTTATGCTACATAGTCTAAAGCCCTTCCCCTTGCGGTTAGACATGCCCTTGAACATGATAACAGACCTCAGCCTTGCTCCTTCCCTGAAGTTCGCTTTTACACTTAATTGTGAGTTGGTTTTGGCGCCTCTACTGGTTCTCCTCTGCCTTCAGTTGGGTTGCGGGAGTATTGAGTTTGTTAATTTCTTTGATGTCATGCTGGATTTTCAGTTATACCAGGGTGTTCTTAGCTTGCTGCGCTTTTTCAGCCTGCACTGCTCTATGGAAGTGGCTGCTGCCATATGGTTTTCCTTTTCTCCCATCTATTTCTTTTTGCAATCTTGCTGTAGAAGTCGTTGCTGTCTTTTTGGCTATGGGGCTGGTTTAGCTTTTGGGTCGCTACTTGTTCCTTTCTCAATGTCTGCAGATTTGGTTCAAAGACACTTGATAGTTGATTTATGGGTATCTCCAGTCATCCATGTGAAGATATGGCCCCTCTGTGTTGCCTTCCATCTCCCTTGCTTTTCATTTCGTTTGTTCTATTCTAGGTGTCAACAGCGCCTCCTTTATTCCTTTAGGTTGAGCTGGGTTTATAATCTGTTCGGTGTTTTTAAGTTGGGAATGTTTTCCAACTGGCACTTGAGGATCAAGCTCAATCTCTTTTGTTTTCGCCATGATCAAGGCTTTTTGGATCCTGATTAATAAAGATAACATTATTAAAAAAAAAAAAAAAAATTAGTTGTGCGAATAAGGGAAGCCTTGAACCGCAATCTTATTCTAATTGCTAGTTATTGTATGTTAAACTAGTTGATAGCTTGACGGTGACAACTAGGAGTAACACACTAGGATACTCAGCTGCTACTGTGATAGGATTCGTGGCTGTTTAGACTAGTTTCAGAAATTAATAGCTCATGAACTTTGATCGGAACATGCGCGCACGTTAGGAAGCCTTGATCGGAAACTAACTTAAGTAGAACTGCACTATAGATGTTTAGAGTCGATGATAAGGGATACATTCATAGAGGATTGTCTGTACCGATACTCTTCATAGTCATAGTACTTAAAATCTACTGCCTGCGCACGTATCGTGCAATTCTGCTTTCACCACTGTTCATTCGCACACCTGCGCAACCCAACCACTCACAACCCCAATTTCGTAAGTTGTAGGTTGCTACCTAAAACGAGTCTGCTTGCTCCTTGTGGGATCGACCATGACTTAGCCGCTATATAAGTGGAGAAGGAAGGATTAATTTGACGCGTACAACGATGTGCGATCAAATTTTGGCACCGTTGCCGGGGAGCAACACAGATAAGTTTTAACTGGTTCAAGTTTTCTTTTACAGTAGCTAGCTATTTCTTTTTATTTTCGTTGGTGTTTCTGCCAGTACACAATCAACATCCGCCTGCGTAACCTTGAAACAGTTGTGCTGCGCAGATCATAGTTGCGCACAGACAGGGGCAACAACCTAGTTTCTTTTAATTCCGTTTGCTTGAAGTCTAGAACAGGGCATGGAAGATAACAGTGTCATCGGCGATAACTTAGGGGACAGAACCCCAGAGGGACCTAACAATGCAAGGGCAGATAACCGCGCAGCTCGGTTCAGAGAGGAAGTGCAGCGCGAAGTTGAAGCTAGGATGGCCGCTGAAGTATATAATGCGTAACCCGCGCAGCAGATCGTGCGACGCAGAACAGTGCGCAAGATGTCGGCTCCAATCACAGTCAACCAACCATGGTGCATTGTGCTTCCACCCGATGGGCATTTTGAACTATGGAGCTCATTCATTCATCATATGCCTAAATTCCATGGGATGAACAACGAGAACCCAGTCAAGCATGTGCGCGAATTCCTAGTTATCTGCGAGAACATGAAGACCGACGGGGAGAGTGAAGAAGAGCTGAAGCTGAAGGCGTTCCCTTTTTCATTGTGTGATACAGCCAGGCATTGGCTGATGAGCTTACCAGCAGGATCTATTCGAACATGGGAGCAGCTCCAGAAGAAGTTCTTGGATAAGTTCTACCCCGCAGCTAAGATCGCGCTACTCAGGAGGGAATTGGCCGCGCCTAGGCAGGGCGTAGGAGAGTCACTATCAGAGTACTATGAGCGTTTCAGGGAGCTGGAAGCCAACTGCTACAATCATGGCATGCCCCAACATGAGCTGATAGAGAATTTCCTGAACGGGCTACAACCGATGGAACTTAGACTGCTGAACGCATGCACAGGTGGTGATATATGCAACATGTACCCGGAGGATGTATGGCAGATGATAGAGGACTCTGCTGGACAGGTAAGGCATCAATTGACGCTCGAGAACAGCCGTGCCCGCGCTGTGAACAGGTGGATTCCAGAGCTGAAATTAAGGAAATGAAAGCCATGCTGCAGAAACTGATGAGTGCACAAGGCGCGCAACCAGTTGTGCCGAAGGTATGCGAGTTCTGTACGTCCACTAAGCACAAAACCGACGCATGTCCCACACTTTTCGAGGAATCAGGAGATGTCAATGCTCTAGGAGGATGGGACAATAGAGGACCGCAGAGGTAGAATCAACCGCGCTTTGGACTGGCCGCAGATGGATTAAGATGGAGGGAGGACAGCAATCCCCAAAGGCAGCCAGCGGAATATCGTGCACCTCAGCAGGCGTAGCAAGCATACAACCCACCGCACCGCCGCAATGACGCACCAGCACAAAATAACCAGCAACCGCGGCGCTCCTCAGAAGACATAGTGGGTCAGTTGGCAGACACCGTGCGCAAGAACGATGAAAAATATGACAAGAGGTTCGAGTCAATTGAGAAGCAGTTGTCGCAGATTACTGCCACGGTCTATGAGCTAAAAAAGAGCGATGGCAACTTGCCTTCGCAAGTGTTCCAAAACCCTAAGGGAGGAGTTAACGCTGTAACGCTGAGGACTGGGCGCACAGTGGGGACAGCTCCAACCGCAAAGGAGCCCGCGCAGCCAGTTGCGCAACATCCAGAGCCAGAACAGACGGATGCGCAACCAGCCGCGCCAGCTACTAATCAACAGGGGTGGCGCCAGGTATGATACAATCAGGAGAAAAAGTACTAATGCACCTGCACCTTTTCCTGTGCAGGCACCTTTAGCAAGGAAGGAGGCGCTGGAAAAGGAGTTATACGAGTTATTCAGCAAGGTGGAAATAAACATTCCCCTGATTGAGGCAGTTCGGCAGATTCCCAGATATGCCAAGTTCTTGAAGGAGCTATGCACAAACAAGAGGAGGAAAGGCGAGTGCGCACAAGTAATGCTTAACGCACATGCATCAGCAATTGTGCAACACAAGGTACCACCTAAATGCCGGGATCCAGGTACGTTCACCATACCGTGCACCTTAGGTAAGACCACGGTAAGCAACTGCATGATTGATCTCGGTGCATCTATAAATGTTCTTCCTTACTCCTTGTATGTGTCATTGCACCTTGGTCCACTAAAGCCTGCAGGTCTCACCACCCAATTAGCAGATCGGTCGTGCAAACAACCAACGGGCATGATAGAGGACGTTCTTGTCCGAGTAGGAGAGCTGGTGTTCCCAACAGATTTCTACGTCTTGGAAATGGAGGGTGAGCCGAGCAAGGGAAGCGCGCAAATCCTACTGGGCAGACCATTTCTGATGACAGCACGCACAAAGATAGACGTATGGAATGGCACGCTCTCAATGGAGGTAGATGGCGAAGAGATTCACTTTAACATTTTTAAGGGGATGCAGCACCCTCATGAGGACGCCACAGTGCGCGCATTAGACGGTATGGACGACTTGGTTGCGCATGCGCAATGTGCGAGTGCAACAGGGGAGCCTGCGCCATTGACACAGACAGAGTTGGAGGAACAAGATGATAAGCTGAGCAGCACAGAATCAGTGTCCAGACAGGTATGTGATCTGGTTAATGTTTGCAGTACTAATAGAATCCTGCCTTCTATTGAACAGGCACCCAAGGTTGAGCTGAAGCAATTGCCCGAGCACTTAAAGTACATTTTCCTGGGAAATGAGGACACCTTGCCTGCCATTATAAAGAAAGGATTAGAGGAGGAGCAGGAGGCGCTGTGCAAGAACCAGCGCGCCATAGAATGGACATTGGCTGACCTGCACGGAGTAAGCCCTGATGTGTGCATGCACAAAATTCTGCTGGAAAATGATGCCAAACCATCCAGGGAACCTCAGCGCAGACTGAATCCGATTATGATGGAGGTAGTACAAAAGGAGATCCTGAAGCTTGATGGAGTGTATTTATACGCTCCATTGAGTTATTTATTCCATAGTTTTATTACATTTTGCGTGAATCGATTACTCTTTTGTAGTGTTTTCGTATCGCAGGTGTGTTCAAGATCGCATCGGATTTTATCACATATTTGAAGCATTCACCCAAGACCAAAAAGTCAACAGCAGTCAACTCCGCTGGTTCAATTGGAAATCAGATTTGGTTCAAGCACATGTGGTTCAATCAAGGTGGTTCAACCCAAAAACTCTAAACCTAAGACATGGACAAATTAGGAAAAGAAGATCTCACTTGAAAACACTCTATTTTGGGACAGCACTATTCACGGAAGCTACAGTGACGGCAGTGGAGGAGCTCTAGAGAGAAGCTGCTGGAAAAGTGGCCGGAATTTACTGTTCACGGCCGGCCGGTTACTGTTCATTTACTGTTCATTTTTACTGTTCACGCACTGTCACTGTTCATTACTGTTCTCGGCCGGAATTCACTATTCACGGCCGGAAACACTATTCACCGAATTTGTATTTTAGCTCAGTTTCGTTTTATCTCAGTTTGTAGTGACTCAACCTAGTTTCTATTGTATACCATGGATATGATGAGTAGCTAAATCCTATTTTCAGTTTGGGGTTTATAATGCAACATTTGGTTTGAGGTTAATGCGATTAAATTGTGCAGCGAAACAAAACTTGTCCCATCTGTTGTGCAGGCCCCTGAAATTCAATTGAAACCTCTACCGGAACACTTGAAGTATATTTTTCTAGGAGATGATGAGACGCTGCCAGTCATCATTAAGAGTGGGCTAGAAAGCGATCAAGAGATCAAATTGGCGCGCATGCTAAAGGTGCGCAAAACAGCCATAGGTTGGACTTTGGCTGACATTCGAGGAATCAACCCAGCAATTTGCATGCATCGAATCCTGGTAGAGGAGGGAGCGAAGCCAGTGAGACAACCTCAAAGGCGTTTGAATCCGATCATGATGGAGGTTGTCCAAAAAGAAGTGCAAAAGCTCCTTGATGCAGGTATCATCTACCCAATTTCGGACAGTCAATGGGTAAGCCCGGTGCATGTAGTGCCCAAGAAAACCGGGATGACGGTAGAGATGAATGACAAGGGAGAGCTGGTGCCCAAGAGAGTGCAGAATGGCTGGCGGATGTGCATTGATTATAGACAACTTAATGCAGCCACACGCAAGGACCATTTTCCCCTTCCATTCATCGATCAAATGTTGGATAGACTTGCAGGTAAACCATCCTTTTGTTTTCTTGATGGATTTTCAGGTTATAACCAGATTCCCATTGCGGCTGAGGATCAAGAAAAGACGACATTCACCTGTCCCTTCGGTACATTTGCATTCAGACGCATGTCCTTCGGATTAAGTAACGCACCAGCCATTCGGTACTTAATGACAAAGAAAGAATGCAAACCGCGGCTGATTAGATGGATCCTTCTTCTTCAGGAGTTTGATGTAGAGATCAAGGACAAGAAGGGGATTGAAAACACAGTGGCTGACCACTTGAGCAGATTGGTTCGAGATGAAGAGGCGCTGCCCATAGTTGAGACATTTCCCGATGAGCACTTATTCGCTATTAGTAACAAAGCACCATGGTATGCTAACATTGTTAACTACCTGGTGGCAGGTAAATTCCCTCCATCCTTCAGTAGAGCTCAAAGATTAAAACTCAAGCATGATTCTAAGTATTACATTTGGGATGATCCATGTTTGTGGAAGATTGGGGCTGATCAAATTGTTAGACGTTGTGTGCCCGATGTTGAGATCCCATCTGTTCTTTATTTTTGCCATGAACATGCTTGCGGTGGACATTTTGGTCCTAAGAGAACTGCTAGGAAATTGCTTGATATTGGATTCTTTTGGCCCCATTTATTTAGAGATGTGCATAACCATTGTAAGAATTGTGATAGGTGCCAAAGAGTAGGGAACATTTTAGCTAGGAATCAAATGCCCCAAACTCCAATAGTTGTTGATGAGGTGTTTGACATTTGGGGCATAGATTTTATGGGACCTTTCCCTTCTTCTTTTGGTTACCTATATATATTGGTTGCGGTTGATTATGTTTCCAAGTGGGTAGAGGCTAAGGCCACTAGAGTTGATGATGGAAAAACTGTTGTGGATTTCTTGCGCACTAACATATTTTGCAGATATGGAGTCCCAAAAGCGGTGATAAGTGATCAAGGCTCACACTTTTGCAACAAATGGGTTGCGGCTGCCTTTAGACATTTTGGAGTGCATCATAGAGTTTCCACAGCCTACCATCCACAGACGAATGGTCAAGCTGAGATATCAAATCGGGAGATTAAGTCCATTCTAGAGAAAATGGTTAAGCCTTCAAGGAAGGATTGGTCCACGCGATTAGATGAGGCATTGTGGGCGTACAGAACAGCCTACAAAACACCTATTGGGACTTCTCCTTTCAGACTCGTCTATGGCAAGGCTTGCCACTTGCCGGTTGAGGTAGAGCACAAGGCCTATTGGGCAATTAAATCATGTAATTTTGATTTGGCTAGTGCAGGTAGTGAACGAAGGCTACAACTGAATGAGCTGGAGGAGCTGCGTTTGGAGGCTTATGAGTGCCAATCAGATTATAAAGCACACACCAAGCTTTACCATGACAAGTTTATTCTGAGACGCACATTCGACATTGGGGAGAAGGTACTATTGTTTTCATCTAGACTTAAACTTATGCTGGCAAGTTGCCTTCTCGTTGGACAGGTCCATACACTATTGTCAAAGTTTTCAATCATGGAGCTCTTGAGCTTGAGAAGCCAAGTACCGGCGAGAGGTTTGTGGTGAATGGGCAGCGTGTCAAGCATTATCATGGAGAAGAAATCCCAGCTGATGAAGAGTTTCAATTGGCCGAACCGGCATGTGCTTGAAATGGCGAGTCAAAGACGTTAAACAAAGGCGCTTGCGGGAGGCAACCCGGTGCTTAATTTTAGAGTTTTAGTGTGAGTCTATTTAGTGTTTAAGAGAGTCATGCATGTTCGAAGTCATTAGAGTGTTTGAATAGCAATTTTTGGAGTTTTCCATCTCAGTGAGTTACGCTCCTCCAGGCAACATTATTCTGCGCGCCAGCTTAACACTTTAGTAACTTAATGTCTTCTTGGGGCGCTCGATTGAATGTCTTCTTGGGGCGCAATTCTTTCTGACTGTTTTTTCTTTTTTTTTATCTTCACTAGTTTAGCCATGTTAGTCGCTTAATTCTTGTGTGAATCTTGCATGAACTTTCTTTCCTCACCCTAGATTATACCATGAGGACACGGTTCGATTCAAGTGTGGGGTGGGAAGTTAGTATGCGCGCTACATTCATCATGTGTGCCTTTGTTAGCTTGCATTAGTTAATAGTAGAGCACGTTAGTTTTTTTTTTTTTTTATGAGTTGCTGAGTTTGTGAGCATTTGCTGCCATGTTTATGAGGATTATGCTACTGAGTTGCTGCTGGATTAATGAGATGATACATTGTGCTGTGATATAAATGCTAATTTTATGAGATGATGCCCTCTCTTTGAAGTTTTGATATGTATGCTTTCCATGAATTCCAAAATATTGTGATGCTTGCGCTTTAATGTTATATGTTCTTTTGAGCTGAGATATTTCAGGATGTGGAGTTGATAGAAATGTCCTAGAGGGACTTGACATTCATTTGGAGGTTCAAAGGATTGGTCGCGTAGCGCACTGTATTTGTGGAGGTTGGTGCTTCGAGTTATGAGGGGTGATATTGACTCCATCATTGCGGTGTTATGCAGTGGTGGGACGGGAAAACAAACCGTCCTATCCTGCCTCGCGCTGAAAGGGCAAGGATGAGAAAGAGCGGGAAGCGTTCCTTATGCTGCCATTCGAAGGCTATGATTGGAACGGTTCAAATTGGAGAGCAAAGCTCAAAAAGGACAAGAAGCAAACAATTCACATTAGAAGCTCGAAAAAAAGAAAAAAAATTAGATTTACAAGAAGTGAAAGAAAAGCAATCGAAAAAGAGCAAAGTCCAAAAGCAAGAAATATGTCCTACAGGAAAAGAAAAAAAAAGGTTGATCCTCTCATAACTCGGATTCATCACGTGCCAAAGAAAGCAAATTCAGTTGTATGCGCGTGGCTATGAAGTTGAACCAAAGAGTGGAGTTAGGAGTCTAAAAAGGACTAACTCCCAGTCATCCATTAAATCCCATCCCAAGCTTAAAGGTAACATATATCATTCTAGTTCTTGTTGATCATTATTTGAGAATGATTGTGAGCATGTATTGATAAACTGATTAGGGATGACTTCTCGAGTAATTTCAATGTTTATGTCATGACATAATAGAAATGATTTGAGTGCTTGCGTATCTTGTTGTTGTTCGGGGACGAACAAGAATAAGTGTGGGGTAGTTTGATGGAGTGTATTTATACGCTCCATTGAGTTATTTATTCCCATAGTTTTATTACATTTTGCGTGAATCGATTACTCTTTTGTAGTGTTTTCGTATCGCAGGTGTGTTCAAGATCGCATCGGATTTTATCGCATATTTGAAGCATTCACCCAAGACCAAAAAGTCAACAGCAGTCAACAGCAGTCAATTGGAAATCAGATTTGGTTCAAGCACATGTGGTTCAATCAAGGTGGTTCAACCCAAAAACCCTAAACCTAAGACATGGACAAATTAGGAAAAGAAGATCTCACTTGAAAACACTCTATTTTGGGACAGCACTATTCACGGAAGCTACAGTGACGGCAGTGGAGGAGCTCTAGAGAGAAGCTGCTGGAAAAGTGGCCGGAATTTACTGTTCACGGCCGGCCGGTTACTGTTCATTTACTGTTCATTTTTACTGTTCACGCACTGTCACTGTTCATTACTGTTCTCGGCCGGAATTCACTATTCACGGCCGGAAACACTATTCACCGAATTTGTATTTTAGCTCAGTTTCGTTTTATCTCAGTTTGTAGTGACTCAACCTAGTTTCTATTGTATACCATGGATATGATGAGTAGCTAAATCCTATTTTCAGTTTGGGGTTTATAATGCAACATTTGGTTTGAGGTCAATGAATGCATGATTGGAGCTATTGATTCGCTGCCTTTGTATGAATGAATAATGCTTTGATTGTCAGTTTAGTGCAGCTTAGCGGTGAGCTATATTGATGTCATTTGTGTTATACTTGATTGGATTGCATTGTTGGTGAGAACCTAGGGGTAGAACCGATTTTGTGGTGTTAGTTGAGTAACTATTGCACTTGTTCGACTACCTAGCGGTTAAGAATAGGTAGAATTTGATTGTCGACATATCTTTAGCGGGAATGTTGAACTGAGGCAGAATTCATTAGCTTATTCATGTATTCGATCGGTGATAACTAGTTGCATTGTATTCCCCGAACTGATTTTCTCTGAATTGATATTCTTAGTTTGTTCCTTTTTCTGTGACTTTCATTAGAACTCTAACCTACTTGCTCTCTTTGGGTTCGACCCTACTTACCGCTTGCTAGTGTGTTAACAGGAGTTACAAATACAAATTTGAGGCGCACGACGACGCGTTGTCAAAGCTGCTTGACGCAGGTGTAATATACCCGATTTCAGATAGCAAGTGGGTGAGTCCAGTACACGTTGTGCATTGATTACAGGAAGCTAAACGCAGTCACGCGCAAGGATCATTTCCCGCTACCATTCATGGACCAGATGCTCGACCGGTTGGCAGGAAAGCCACACTTTTGCTTCCTGGACGGTTACTCAGGGTACAATCTGATCCCTATTGCTGCGGAGGATCAGGAGAAGACAACCTTTCCCTGCCCATTCGGTACCTTTGCGTTCCGGCGCATGTCGTTTGGACTGTGTAATGCGCCAGGTACGTTCCAACGCTTAGTCATGAGCATTTTCTCTGATATGATTGGTTTATGTATTGAGGTATTCATGGATGACTTCAATGTGCACGGTGAGACGTTTGGTTCAGTGTGCAGGACAGATGCGCAGGTCAGGGGGTATATAAGGGCAGATACTTAGAAAAATCCGGACATTCTGCAATTTCAACCGTTAAAGACTCTCCACTGCTGCCAGCCGATCTTTGCCGTCCGCCCACCGTTTCCAGCGTTCTCTAGAGAGATTTGAAGAGCACAACAACACTAGCACACTAGTAGAACGTTGACTACAGTTGACCGCTGCAAATATGAGGCCGGCAGAGGACCAGGACACCCCAGCATCTTTCGCACGGAAGTATGACGCCTTCTGGAGGCTGGACATGTATGGCACACCGTGCATCAGCAGAGACTTCCTACGCGAGGTGGGCTTAGAGGAATTGGTCACAGAGAAGCTCGCGCAGGCTGGCTGGGAAGCGCTGATGGACTTAGAAAGCGCAGCTGACAAGGAGGACACCAGTGAGTTCCTGGCATCCCTGCAGATCCAAGACTTAGAGATCCGGTACCGACACCGAGGGGTGTGGTACATTGCATCGGCCAAGAGGTTGAAGAGCATCCTGCGCTGTGACAAGGTGCGCGAGCACGAGGCGGATACGCACACCAACCAAGAGGCGTGGCGCGAGATGGTGCCGGGCAAACCGTTTGCCGCTGGGCGCAGCCGAGGGCGTGAGCTGCGCGACCCCTGGATGTATTACCTATGGCGCATGGTCGCGTACACAGTTATTGGGCGCTACAACGGTGCGCCGAAGGTCAGCCTGCTTGATATGGACGTGCTGAACGGGTTGTATTATGGGAAAAAGGTGAGGTTCGTGTCGGACATGGAAGTGCACTGGGAGCGGCTCAGCACTAAGGGCGTGATTACGCATTTGCTGCGTTGGCTGCACGGACAGCCAGAGGTGCCTGAGCACACAGTTGTTCCAGCCATTCCTCTTGACCGTGCTTAGATGCTGCAGTACCGAGCGGTCACTGCTAAGGGAGACGGGTCCTTGGAATGGTGTTACCGGCTGCAGGCTGCTAGGGCACCGAAGCACGCGGCAATCAGAGGAGCGCCCGCAAAGAGTAGTGCACGGCAAGAGTAGTGCTGCTGAGGAAGAAATGGAGCACGTGGAGGCACCAGTCGTGCAGCCAGCTAGGCGCATGAGGACGCGCTCTCAGACGGAAGTGCGCGCGCGGGCGAGTGGACCGCCAGGGGAAGTTTCCTCTGGCGTGATGAGGTGGGAAAACAGACCACCTTTCCTCTGGAAGTCGAGTGTAGGAAAGTGGGCGCGGGTGTAAACGCGTGCGCTGACCTGCGCAAGTAGACCAAGGAGGGAGAGTGGGGCGTTGTTTCATAGCTGCTATCCGAAGGCCGAGACTGGAACCGTTCTGGGAATATAAGAAGAGTGGACGAAGCCGTATAGAAATAAGTAATTAGTTGACGATATGCGCAAGGAAAGGAAATCGGCGTGCGCACACAACTCCATACCAGCGCATGCGCAAGTCCAAAGAAAAAATCGTCAAGGACGAAAGGCTTGAGTTCCCAAGAAGCGTGCGAATAAATCACGCACCTGAAGATACCTGCGCGATTATCCATGTACCAGAAATCGGAGTAGGGCCCGACAACCAGGAGCCTATGAAGAGCTATCTCCGAATCACCCGAATTAAATTGCATCCTGGCTGAGAGGTAACAAATTTCGAAATTATTATATTAGAATTGTTAAGGGTTTGTGCGCATAGATGATAGAGCAGCGCAGGGTGAATCGTTGTGCGGATCGCGCATTAGTATGAGGCTGTGCGCTAGACTTCAGAGAGGTAAAAGTATCTGTGCTTCAGTACTTGTTCGAACGAACAAGGGCAAGTGTGGGGTATTTGATAGAGCCTAGTTATATGCACTATTTAGATCTTAACACTGTGCCTGTTTGCATTATTTTGTGTACAAGATTACTGATTTTCGGTATTTTTGTATTTCAGGATAAAACAGGAGCATAAGTCAGATGTGCGCTAACGGACGTTTTAGAGCGCAATGCACGACTGCGCGAAGCTTGCAGCGCAAAATGGAGAGCTGTTTCGGACTACAGTGCGCAAACCGACTGCGCTAAGCAAGTACCGCAATTCGCGTGCGCAGAATGGCAGAGTTTCTAAATATTGATCTCCTAGATTTGGGAAGTCGCTAAAAGTCTCTCGGGCCAAATCTAAGCATTCCTTGGGCTTCAAGACCACTATATAAGAGTAGGGAAGCTAGGGTTAGAAGAGGGGAGCAGATAGAGAGAAGGACACTCAGCAGAAAAACACACGAGCTACTTCAGCCAGACTCTACGCGAACCACCTACGCCAGCCGAGAACAGCAACGCGCAATTGCGCCAACCTGCTACGTTTCTCTTGCTGCTTTAGTTTTATTTATTATTGCTATGATGTTTGTTTCTAGCATGTCTACCTAAACACCTTGTATCTGTTGGGCATGATTCTATGAAGTATTTCCTTTGAGACTTGTTCTTAATGCTTGGTACATCTACTTATATTAATTCTATGCATATGGGTGATAATTAGTTGTGCGAATAAGGGAAGCCTTGAACCGCAATCTTATTCTAATTGCTAGTTATTGTATGCTAAACTAGTTGATAGCTTGACGGTGACAACTAGGAGTAACACACTAGGATACTCAGCTGCTACTGTGATAGGATTCGTGGCAGTTTAGACTAGTTTCAGGAATTAATAGCTCATGAACTTTGATCGGAACATGCGCGCATGTTAGGAAGCTTTGATCGGACACTAACTTAAGTAGAACTGCACTATAAATGTTTAGAGTCGATGATAAGGGATACATTCATAAAGGATTGTCTGTACCGATACTCTTCATAGTCATAGTACTTAAAATCTACTGCCTGCGCACGTATCGTGCAATTCTGCTTTCACCACTGTTCATTCGCGCACCTGCGCAACCCAACCACTCACAACCCCAATTTCGTAAGTTGTAGGTTGCTAGCTAAAACGAGTCTGCTTGCTCCTTGTGGGATCGACCCTGACTTAGCCGCTATACTAAGTGGAGAAGGAAGGATTAATTTGACGAGTACAACGACGCGCGATCAGCAACTGATTATCCTAGCGCGTTACTCCTAGTTGTCACCGTCAAGCTATTCAACTAGTTTAACATATAACAAACAAGTAGCAAGAGTAAGATTGCGGTTCAAGGCTTCGCCTACTCATGCAACTAGCTGTCAACCGTGTGCACAAAATTAATATAAGCAAACAAACTATGCATTAAGCACAAGTCTCAAAGGAAATACTCATAGAATCATGCCTAACCGATACAAAGCGTTTAGCTAGACATGCTAGTAGTAAACATCATAGAAACAGTAAATAATATCTAAAGTATCCTAGAAAACAGCAACGAGCAGGTGCGTGCAGGTTGCAGAGTCTCGGCTGGCGCAGTCGGCTAGCGCAGGTCCTCTCAGTAGGCTCGTGTGTTTTTCTGTTCTGCCGCTCTCTCGTGTGCTGTGGTCCTCTCTTGGTGCTATTGATGCTCTGGATGATACTCTCAAACCGTAGCCTTGCTTTCTTTATATACTGCTCATGAGGCCCAGCCTTGGCAACTTCCAAATCTGGTTGTGTCAAGATTTGGAAACACCAATATTCTACGCGTGGCGCACTGAACACTGGTTACAGCAATCGGTCTGCGCACCGTAGTCGACTCTGCCAGTATCTGTCCTGTTTGCGCTGCTAGCTCCGCAGGCTGTGTGTTGCGCGTCTTAAACACTGCCTGTTAGCGCGTATCCGACTTAGGCCCTCGTTTCGCCCTGAAATACGAAAACACTGGAAACCAGTAGTCTTGTACACAAAATAATGCAAACAAGCATAGGGTTAGGATCTAAATAGTGTGTATAAATAGGCTCTATCACACCGCCTGCGCATGCATTCAACAATCTAAGTTCCATCGGTTGTAGCCCGTTCAGAAAATTCGCTATCAGCACATTTTGGGGCAGGCCATGATTATAGCAGTTGGCTTCCAGCTCCCTAAAACGCTCATAGTACTCTGATAGTGACTCTCCTACGCCCTGCCTAGGTGCGGCCAATTCCCTCCTGAGTAGCGCGATCTTAGCTGCGGGGTAGAACTTATCCAAGAACTTCTTCTGGAGCTGCTCCCATGTGCGAATAGATCCTGCTAGTAAGCTCATCAGCCAATGCCTGGCTGTATCACACAATGAAAAAGGGAACGCCTTCAGCTTCAGCGCTTCTTCACTCTCCCCGTCGGTCTTCATGTTCTCGCAGATAACTAGGAATTCGCGCACATGCTTGACTGGGTTCTCGTTGTTCATCCCATGAAACTTAGGCATATGATGAATGAATGAGCTTCGTAGTTCAAAATGCCCATCGGGTGGAAGTACTATGCACCAAGGTTGGTTGACTGTGATTGGACCCGACATCTCGCGCACTGTTCTGCATCGCACTATCTGTTGCGCGGGTTGCGCATTATACACTGCTTCAGCAGCCATCCGAGCTTCAACTTCACGCTGTACTTCTTCTCTGAACCGAGCTGTGCGGTTATCTGCCCTTGCATTCTTAGGTCCCTCTGGGGTTCTGTCCCCTAATTTATCGCCGATGACACTATTATTCTCCATGCTCTGTTCTAAACTTAAAGAAAACGGAATTAAAAGACAACTAGGTTGTTGCCCCTGTCGGTGCGCAACTATGATCTGCCCAGCGCAACTGTTTCAAGGTTGCGCAGGCTGATGTTGATTGCGTACTGGCAGAAACACCAACGAAAAACAAAAATATAACTAACTACTAGAAAAGAAAACTTGAACTAGTTAAAACTTATCTGTGTTGCTCCCCGACAACGGCGCCAAAATTTGATCGCACTCGTTGTACGCGTCAAATTAATCCTTCCTTCTCCACTTAGTCCAGCGACTAAGTCAGGGTCGATCCCATAAGGAGCGTGCAGACTCGTCTTAGCTAGCAACCTACAACTTACGAAATTGGGGTTGTGAGTGATTGTGTTGCGCAGGTGCGCGAATGAATAGTAGTGAAAGCAGAATTGCACGATACGTGCGCAGGCAGTAGATATTAAGTACTATGACTATGAAGAGTATCGGTAAAGACAATCCTCTATGAAAGTATCCCTTATCATCGACTATAAACATCTATAGCGCAGTTCTACTTAAGTTAGTGTCCGATCAAGGCTTCCTAACATGCGCGCATGTTCCGATCAAAGTCCATGAGCTATTAATTCTTAAAACTAGTTTAAGCAACTACGAATCCTATCACAGTAGTAGCTGATTATCCTAGTGTGTTACTCCTAGTTGTCCCCTTTAAGTTATCAACTAGTTTAACATACAATAACGAGCAGTTAGAATAAGATTGCAGTTCAAGGCTTCTCTTATTCGCACAACTAATTATCACCCATATGCATAGAATTAATATAAGTAGACGAACTAAGCATTAAACACAAGTCTCAAAGAAAATACTTCATATAATCATGCCCAACCGATACAAGGTATTTAGCTAGACATGCTAGAAACAAACATCATAAAAATAATAAATAAAACTAAAGCAGCCAAGGAAAAGTAGCAGGTCAGCGCAATTACAGATTGCTATTTTCGGCTGGCGCAGGTGGTTCGCGCAGAATCTCAGCGGTAGTAGCTCGTGTGTTTTTGCTGCTATGTGTCCTTCTCTCTATATGCCTTCTCTCTCCTCCAAACCCTAGCTTCCCTCCTCTTATATACTGGTCTTGAAGCCCAAGGAATGCTTAGATTTGGCCCGAGAGAATCTTAGCTACTTCCCAAATCTAGGAGATAATGATGATCAATATTTAGAAACTCTGCTATCCTGGGCACGCTGATTGCGCTACTTGCTCTTGCGCAGTTGGTTCGCGCACTGCAGCCTGAATCAGCTATCTCCTATCTCCTTTTGCGCTGCTAGCTCCACAGGTCGTGCATTGCGCTCTTTAAAATGCCCGTTAGCGCACATCTGACTTATGCTGCTGTTTTATCCTGAAATACAAAAAATACCGAAAACTAGTAATCTTGTACACAAAATAATCCAAACAAACACAGTGTTAAGATCTAATTAGCGCATATAACTAGGCTCTATCAACCATCATTAAGGCTCATAGTATAAACACAATAGTCATACTCGTAGTTTTTGGAACCAATATGTAGCATGTAGGAATCAAAATGCTTGGACCATTGCCTCGGTGACTGCTTCAAGCTGTACAATGACCTCTTCAACTCACAAAGTAGTCTGCCATGTCTCGTATCATTAAAACTCTCTGGCTGCTCCATGTAAATTTGTTCATTGAGAGTTTCAGTTATACAAAATGTTGAAACCCTCTTCACCCTCTGGCCGATTACCATGAAGAAAGGATGTCTTTGATGGAGCGTATTTCGTATTTATACGCTCCATTGAGTTGTTTATTCCCATAATTTTATTACATTTTGCGTGAATCGATTTCTCTTTCATAGTGTTTTCGTATCGCATGTGTGTTCAAGATCGCATTGGATTTTATCGCATATTTAAAGCATTCACCCAAGATCAAAAAGTCAACAGCAGTCAACTCTGCTGGTTCAATTGGAAATCAGATTCGGTTCAAGCACTTGTGGTTCATTTCGGTTCAACCCCAAAAACCCTAAACCTAAAAGATGGACAAACTAGAAAAAGAATCATCTCACTTAAACTTCACTTCACTTGGGACAGCACTATTCACGGCGGAGCTACAGTAGAACGGCGGGAGGAGAGGAGTGAAGAGCTTGAGAGAGAAGTCGTCGGAAATCACTGTTCACGCCGGTACTATTCATTTTACTGTTCACATTGCATTGTTCACTATTCTCTGTTACTGTTCATGCCGGAACACTGTTCACGGCAGAATTTATTTTAGTCAGTTTGAGTTCCTTAGCCTATTGTAGTGTAATGAACTCATTTTTATTGTATTCCATGAATGATATGAGTAGCTAAATCCTATTTTCAGTTTGGGGTTTATAATGTAATATTTGGTTTGAGATCAATGAATACATGATTCGAGCTATGGATTCGCTGCCTTTGTATGAATGAATGAATGCTTGATTGTCAGTTTAGTGCAGCTTAGCGGTGAGCTATATTGATATCATTTGTGTTATACTTGATTGGATTGCATTGTTGGGGAGAACCTAGCGGTAGAACCGATTTTGTGGTGTTAGTTGAGTAACTATTGCACTTGTTCGAAAACCTAGCGGTTAAGAATAGGTAACACTTTTAACCATACTGATCACCCTTCCGATCCTTTGCGCAGGAACAAGAAGAACGCAACACACGCACGAGCGCTGGGTCACTCAGGAGCAAGTGTGGGGGAGGTCGCTGGTACACTTACACGCAAGTAACGAGGTACAGTCGAACCAACGACGTTAAACAAAGGCACTTGTCGGGAGGTAACCCGACACGTTTTTACTTTCACACGTTTTTCTTTTAGTTTTTCTAGTATCTTTTAGCTAGTTTAGGACTTGGTAGTTTTTTAGTCGCGCAGCAGTGCGCAGGTCAGTGCGCAACTATGGTGCGCAGGACAGATGCGCCAGACACGGGGGTATATAAGGGCAGTACTTAGAAAAATTTCAGCACTTTTCACACTCGACCGTTGCAAGAAGCTCCCGCCCTCAGCATCCGCTCACCGTCCGGCCCTCAGCACAGCTTCCGTTTAGAGAGATTTGAGGAGCATACAGCCGCACACTCACCAGGTAACCCTTCCCCTCAGATTTGAGCCGATTGAGTTATGGTTTGTGCGATAAGAGGAGTGCCCTAGGTCTGAAATCGCACCAAGCTAGCGTGCACCATTTGGAGTTTTGGTTAGGAGGTTTTGTAGGCGGACAGTAAGCGCCCATTTGGTGAAAGTTTGAGGGCATTTGGCGGAGTTTGGTTTTTGTGAGCATTTGAGGAGCGTTGACCCCAGTTGACCGGACGAACCCTAGCACACCATGCAGCCTGCCGAGGATCAAGCGACCCCAGCTTCTTTCGCCAGCAAGTATGAAGCCTTCATGAGGCTGGAGATGTACGGGACTCCGTACATCAGCAGGGAGTTCCTGCGAGAGGTCGGGATGGAGGACCTCATTGTGGAAAAGCTCGCGCTGGCGGCCTGGGAGGCGCTGTTGGAGATCAGCAGCGCAGCGAACAAAGAGGATACGTGCGAGTTTTTGGCGTCGCTAGAGACGGCTGATCTGGAGATAAGGTACCGGCACAGAGGAGTCTGGTACATTGCCTCGGCTAAGAGGCTGAAGCGCACCCTGAGGTGCGCAAAGGTGCGTGAGGCGGACATAGACACGCACACAAATCAGGAGGCGTGGCGCGAGATGGCGACCGGCCCAGTTTTTGCCGCGGGGCGCAGCCGAGGACGCGAGCTGCGCGACCCGTGGATGTTCTACCTATAGCGCATGGTCGCCTATGCCATCATCGGGCGCTTCAATGGTGCGCCCAAGATCAGCTTACTGGACATGGAGATTTTGAAGGGTTTTTACTATGGGAAGAAGGTGCTGTTTGTCTTGAACATGGTGCTCCATTGGAGCCGGGTGAGCACGAAAGGACTGCTGACTTGTGGAGGAATGATAACGCACCTGCTGCGTGCGTTGCATGGAGAGCTAGAGGTGCCCGAGCACACAGTGGTGCCGACTGTTCCCTTGGACCTCGCCCAGATGTTGCAGATAAGAGCGGTAGCCGTGAGAGAGGATGGTACATTGCAATGGTGCTACCGGCTGAAGCCGGCCAGAGCGCCGAGGCAGAGAGCCGAGAGCAGCGCGCAAGCAGAAGAGGCTGCGGAGGAAATGGAGAGGGACGAGGCCCCAGAGCCAGTTGCGCCTCCAGTCACGCGCATGAGGACTCGTGCACAGACTGGAGCGCGCCGAAGGGCAAGTGCACCGCAGGGGGAGCCAGTTACCATTGCCATTGAGGATTCTCCCCCGCGTGCACGAGGAAAGCACCCCAGAACTGAGGTAGAGGAGGCGCCTGAGGAGGTACCAGAGGAGCAGCGCATGATGTTCAACATCATGCGCGTGCTCGAATATTTAGCGCCCGAGGGGGCAGATTTCGGCATGAGCCCACCATCAGGGTGGAGATTTGGAGATGCTATTCCCCCTCTCCTCAGTCTGCGCAGGCCGCCTCCAGGATCCCCCAGCGAGCCGCGCCAGCCAGCCAGCCCTCCTACCCAATCCCCGGTCCATGCAGCAGAGCCAGCCCCAGCAGCAGAGCCCACCCCCGCAGCAAACCCAGTACCAGCACCTGCAGCTCCCCCTGCTCAGCCTTCTATTCAGAGGTCCCCTGAAGCCGATCCCATCCTAAGTTCCAGCTTCGATTCACTATGGGATCCTATCTCAGAGGACGACCTCGTGGCTCAGCCCGCCGCCATTTCTATAGTGCCGCCAGCCTCCAGCACTGAGTATGTGACTAATTCTTCAGATGAGGAGGCGCGCGGATCAGCGGCTGAGTCCAGCTCCGAGTACATCTAGGGCTGCAGTGGGCGCGCATTTCTTTCGGGTGGTTTCTTTTCTTATCTTTTTGAAAACTATTGCTATATTTTGCTGACTATTGTGCTGAATATTTTGTGACCCCTTGCTATATTGTTGCTGCGCTGACCATATGTTTTTTTTCGTTCTTATATTCTTCTTTTGCTTGCATGCATGTGTGCGCTCTCCGTGCGCTTGAGCTTGAGTCGTGGGGACACGTCTCTGTTTAAGTGTGGGGGGGGGGGGGGAGCGTTACATTTACATTTCATGTTTTTTTTAGCTTTGTAGTGTAGCTTAGTTTAGTTGAAGAAAATAGTAGCAGCGGTGCACTTGTGTGCGGGTTGCGCACGCTGTTCAGCTTGTATTGCGCTATCCATATTGCATGCGCTGCTATCAACTGTTTTGGTATATGTTTTTTAAATTCTTTCTGCTCCTGTTACTTGGGATATACAGGGGATATGGAGTTGACAGAAACGCTCTAGAGAGGCGGTTAGTCGTTTGAGCTTCGGGGGTGAGGTATATGGTCGAGAGCGCTAGTGGAGGCCGGTGCTTCGCGACCTTCGGAACAAGAGAGCGCGCTCAGTCACGCAGATACCGAAGGCAAATACCCAAAGCGTGGCGAGGTGGGAAAACAGACCACCTTTCCTCCGGAAATCGAGCTAGGGAAGGCGGGCGCGGGTGTAAACGCGTGCGCTGACCTGCGCAAATTGATCAAGGAGGGAGAGCGGAGCGTTGTTCCATAGCTGTTATCCGGAGGCCGAGACTGGAACCGTTCTGGGAACATAGGAACCGTAGATAAAGCTGTACAAAAAAAAAGACACCAGCAGATGATATGCGCTACAAAAGAATCAGCATGCGCACGGATACATACCAGCGTGCGCAAATTCATGAGAAAATCATTAGAAAAGCTTGAGTTCCCAGGAAGTGCGCGGAAGAATCACGCACCGGAAGAAGCTTGCGCTATTAACCATATACCCGTCCTCGGAGTGAAAGGTGACAACCAGGAGCATATGAAGAGCTATCTCCCTGCCATCCGAAATGATCTTCATCCCAGCTGAGAGGTAACGAAATTCGAAAATTATTATATTAAAACTGTTGAAGGCAGATGCACGCAGGAGATAGAGCAGCGCAAGGTGAATAGTAGTGCAGATCGCGCCAGAGTGCAAGGCTGTGCGCTAGACTCCAGAAAGATAATGGTATCCATGCTTGAGTGCTTGTTCGGGACGAACAAGGGGCAAGTGTGGGGGGTTTGATAGAGCCTATTTATACACACTATTTAGATCCGAACCCTATGCTTGTTTGCATTATTTTGTGTACAAGACTACTGGTTTCCAGTGTTTTCGTATTTCAGGGCGAAACGAGGGCCTAAGTCGGATACGCGCTAACAGGCAGCGTTTAAGACGCGCAACACACAGCCTGCGGAGCTAGCTGCGCAAACAGGACAGATAGTGGCAGAGTCGACTACAGTGAGTAGACCGATTGCGCTAACCAGTGTGCAGTGCGCCACGCGCAGAATAGTAGTGTTTCCAAATCTTGACACCACCAGATTTGGAAGTTGCCAAGGTTGGGCCTCCTGAGCAGTATATAAAGAAAGGAAGGCTAGGGTTTGAGAATATCATCCAGAGCATCAATAGCACCAAGAGAGGACCACAGCACACGAGAGAGCGACAGAACAGAAAAACACACGAGCCTACTGAGAGGACCTGCGCTAGCCGACTGCGCCAGCCGAGACTCTGCAACTTGCACGCACCTGCTCGTTGCTGTTTTCTAGGATACTTTAGATATTATTTACTATTTCTATGATGTTTACTACTAGCATGTCTAGCTAAACGCTTTGTATCGGTTAGGCATGATTCTATGAGTATTTCCTTTGAGACTTGTGCTTAATGCATAGTTTGTTTGCTTATATTAATTCTGTGCACACGGTTGACAGCTAGTTGCATGAGTAGGGGAAGCCTTGAACCGCAATCTTACTCTTGCTACTTGTTTGTTATATGTTAAACTAGTTGAATAGCTTGACGGTGACAACTAGGAGTAACGCGCTAGGATAATCAGTTAGTACTGTGACAGGATTCGTAACTGCTTAGACTAGTCTTAAGAATTAATAGCCCATGAACTTTGATCGGAACATGCGCACATGTTAGGAAGCCTTGAACGGACACTAACATCAGTAAACCAAACTATAGACGTTTAGAGTCGATGATAAGGAATACACTCATAGAGGATTGTCTGCGCCGATACTTTTCATAGTCATAGTACTTAATCTCTACTGCCTGCGCACGTCTAGTGCAATTCCAACGTTCGCTACTGTTATTCGCGCACTTGCGCAACCCAATCACTCACACCCCCAGTTTCGTAAGTGCAGGTTACTAGTTGAAGCTAATCTACTTGCTCCCTGTGGATTCGACCCTGACTTAGCCGCTATACTAAGTGGAGAAGGAAGGAATAAATTTGACGCGCACAACGACGCGCTATCACGGTGACATATGCAATATGTACTCGGAGGATGTATGGCAGATGATCGAGGACTTTGCGGGACAGGTAAGGCATCAATTGATGCTCGAGAACAGTCGTGCGCGCGCAGTGCATCAGGTGGATTCCAGTGCTGAAATAAAGGAAATGAAAGCCATGCTACAGAAGCTGATGAGTGCGCAAGGCACGCAGCCAGTTGCGCCGAAGGCATGAGAGTTCTGTACGTCCACTGAGCACAAAACCGACGCATGTCCCACACTTTTTGAGTAATCAGGAGATGTAAATGCTCTAGGAGGATGGGACAATAGAGGACCGCAGAGGCAGAATCAGCCGCGCTTTGGACTGGCCGCGGATGGATTCAGATGGAGGGAAGACAGCAATCTCCAAAGGCAGCCCGCGGAATATCGCACACCACAGCAGGCGCAGCAGGTATACAACCCACCGCACCGCCGCAATGACGCACCAGCACAGAATAACCAGCAACCGCGGCGCTTCTTAGAAGACATAGTGGGTCAGTTAGCAGACACTGTGCGCAAGAATGATGAAAAGTATGACAAGAGGTTCGAGTCAATTGAGAAGCAGTTGTCGTAGATTGCTACCATGGTTTATGAGCTGAAAAAGAGCGATGGCAACCTACCTTCGCAAGTGATTCAAAACCCTAAGGGAGGAGTTAACGCCGTAACGCTGAGGACTGGGCGCACAGTTGGGACAGCTCCGACCGCGAAGGTGCCCGCGCAGCCAGTTGCGCAACCTCCAGAGCCAGCCGCGCAAGCTACAAACCAAAAGGGGGTGGCGCCAGGTATGATACAATCAGGAGAAAAGAGTACCAATATACTAATGCACCTGCACCTTTTCTTGTGCAGGCACCTTTAATAAGGAAGGAGGCGCTAGACAAGGAGCTATATAAATTATTCAGTAAGGTGGAAATAAACATTCCCCTAATTAAGGCAGTTCGGCAGATCCCCAGATACGCCAAGTTCTTAAAGGAGCTATGCACAAACAAGAGGAGGAAAGGCGAGTGCGCACAAGTAATGCTTAACGCACATGCATTAGCAATTGTGCAACACAAGGTACCACCTAAATGCCGGGATCCAGGTACGTTCACCATACCGTGCACCTTAGGTAAGACCACGGTAAGCAACTGCATGATTGATCTCGGTGCTTCTATAAATGTGCTTCCTTACTCCTTGTATGTGTCATTGCACCTTGGTCCACTAAAGCCTGCAGGTCTCACCATCCAATTAGCAGATCGGTCGTGCAAACAACCGACGAGCATGATAGAGGACGTTCTCATCCAAGTGGGAGAGCTGGTGTTCCAAGCAGATTTCTACGTCTTGGAAATGGAGGGTGAGCCGACCAAGAGAAGCGCGCAAATCCTACTGGGCAGACCATTTCTGATGACAGCGCGCACAAAGATAGACGTGTGGAAAGTCACGCTCTCAATGGAGGTAGATGGCGAGGAGATTCACTTTAACATTTTTAAGGGGATGCAGCATCCTCATGAGGACGCCACAGTGCACGCGTTAGATAGTATGGACGACTTGGTTGCGCACGCGCAGTGTGCATGCGCAACAGGGGAGCCTGCGCCACTGACACAGACAGAGATGGAGGCACATGATGATGAGCTGAGCAGCACAGAACCAGTGCCCAGGCAGGTATATGATCTAGTTAATGTTTGCGCTACTAATAAAATCCTGCCTTCTATTGAACAGGTACCCAAAGTTGAGCTGAAGCAATTGCCCGAGCACTTAAAATACATCTTCCTGGGCATTGAGGACACCCTGCCTATCATTATAAAGAAAGGATTAGAGGATGAGCAGGAGGCGCGTTTACAGGAGGTGTTGTGCAAGAACCAGCGCGCTATAGGGTGGACATTAGCTGACCTGCGCGGAGTAAGCCCTGATGTGTGTATGCACAGAATTCTGCTGGAAAATGATGCCAAACCATCCAGGGAACCTCAGCGCAGACTGAATCCGATTCTGATGGAGGGAGTGCAGAAGGAGATCCTGAAGCTGGTTGACGCAGGAGTAATATACCCGATCTCAGACAGTAAGTGGGTAAGTCCAGTGCACGTTGTGCCAAAGAAATGAGGCATCACAGTAGAGGAAAATGCGCAAGGCAAGCTAGTTTCCAAGCGCATACAGACTGGTTGGCGCATGTGCATTGACTACAGGAAGCTAAACGCAGTCACGCGCAAGCATCATTTCCCGCTATCGTTCACAGATCAGATGCTCGACCGTTTGGCAGGAAAACCGCACTTTTGCTTCCTGGACGGTTACTCAGGGTACAATCAGATACCTATTGCTGCGGAGGATCAAGAGAAGACAGCTTTACCTGCCCATTCGGTACCTTTGCGTTCCGGCGCATTATGTTTGGGCTGTGTAATGCGCCAGGTACGTTTCAACGCTTAGTCATGAGCATTTTCTCTGATATGATTGGTTTATGTATAGAGGTATTCATGGATGACTTCACTGTGCATGGTGAGACTTTTGATGCTTGTTTAGATAATCTTGATAGAGTCTTAGCACGCCGCATTACCAAGAACCTAGTTCTCAATTATGAAAAATGTCACTTTATGGTGTCACATGGAGTAGTACTAGGACATATTATCTCACAGGAAGGAATTAAGGTTGATAAAGCAAAAATAGATCTTATCTCAAATCTGCCTTATTCCACTAATGTGCGCGACGTTAAGTCGTTTCTTGGGCATGCAGGGTTCTACAAGCGCTTTATAAAAGATTTTTCTAAAATATGTATTCCATTGTCTAACCTCCTTCAAAAGGATGTGTGCTTTGAGTTCGCTGATGAGTGCAGGAATGCTTTTGATAAGTTGAAAGATGCGCTGACCAGTGCGCCAGTGATTCGCGCACTAGACTGGAACTTACCCTTTGAGCTGATGTGTGATGCAAGTGACTACGCCGTAGGCGCAGTGTTGGGTCAGCCCGTGGATAAGAGGCCGCACGCTATATATTATGCGTCGCGCACACTGGACATTGCCCAGAAGAACTACACGACGACTGAGAGGGAGCTTCTGGCAATCGTATTTGCGCTGGAGAAGTTCCACGCATATGTTCTGGGCGCTAAAGTCATTGTCTACACTGACCACGCTGCTATCCATTACCTGATGTCCAAGAAAGAGACTAAGCCGCGCTTGATGCGCTGGTTGCTTCTGCTCCAAGAGTTCGATTTAGAGATCAAGGATAAGAAGGGAACGGAAAACACTATTGCTGATCACCTAAGCAGGATAGTGAAGGAAGAGGAGCCAGGGCAGATCACGGAGACATTCCCTGACGAGCACCTAATGGCGCTGAACGGTAAGGTACCATGGTATGCGCATATTGCAAATTACCTGGTCACAGGTGCGTTTCCCCCTCATCTCACTAAAGCTCAATGCATGAGGTTAAAACATGAGTCTAAATATTACGTTTGGGATGATCCGTACATGCTTAGAATAGGCCCTGATCAGATCTTGAGGCGATGCGTGCCTAATCATGAGATCAGCTCTGTTTTAAGGTTTTGTCATGCGCACGCGTGCGGAGGACACTTTGGTCCAAAGCGCACGAGCAGGAAAATCCTAGATTGCGGTTTTTATTGGCCGCACTTATTTCGTGACTCATATAACCACTGCAGGGCTTGTGACAGGTGTCAGCGCACAGGAAATATATCAGCGCGCAACGCGATGCCACAAACGCCAATATTGGTAGACGAAGTGTTCGACTTGTGGGGGATTGACTTCATGGGGCCGTTTCCTCCATCTTGTGGATACGAGTACATACTAGTCGCGGTGGATTATTTCTCGAAGTGGATCGAAGCTAAGGCCACGCGCAAGGATGATGGTAAAACGGTTGTTGAGTTTTTAAGGACTAACATTTTATGCAGGTATAGAGTGCCTAAGGCAATAATCAGCGACCAGGGGACGCACTTTTGCAACAGAATAGTGGCGCAGGTACTGAAGCATTATGGAGCGCGCCACAAGACGTCCACTGCATACCATCCTCAAATGAATGGCGAGGCCGAGGTTTCCAACAGAGAGATTAAGAGCATTCTGGAGAAAACCGTGAGACCTACGCGCAAAGACTGGAGCCAGCAGCTGGATGATGCACTTTGGGCATACAGAACTGCGCACAAGACACCGATTGGGACTTCACCATTTTGGTTGGTGTATGGAAAAGCGTGCCACTTACCGGTTGAGTTGGAACGCAAGGCATACTGGGCATTGCGCACTTGCAATCTGAACCTCGACGAGGCTGGTAAAGAGCGCGCTTTTGAACTGAGTGAACTAGAGGAGCTGCGCTTGGATGCATATGAGGGGCTGCGCGACTACAAAGCGCGCACGAAAGCATTTCACGATAAGTACATCCTCAGACGCACCTTCGAGCCAAAAGACCGGGTGCTGTTGTTCTCCTCGCGCTTAAAGCTGATGCCCGGAAAGCTGCGCAGCAAGTGGACGGGACCATACACAGTCACAAAGGTTTTCCCATATGGAACAATCGAGTTAGAGAACCAGCGTAGGCATCGTTTTCAAGTTAATGGGCAAAGAGTCAAGAAATACTTGGGAGAACCTTGGGATGAGACCACGCGCGAAGTTGATTTGGCAGAACCAGAAATATAAGAAGCGCAAGCTGCTGCGCCAGAGATACAACCTGATGCACCGGAGGGAGAACTAGGAGCTACTGATTATATATCTTCTCCCTCACTGATTAACCTCGTTACTTATGATGTGTCACATGATTTTGGCCACACTGACCACCTATCTGTTCCTTTGCGCAGGACTAAGGAAGACATAGCACACACAGTTGCACAAGAGCGCGCAGGAGCAAGTGTGGGGGTGGTCACGAGCGCGATCTTGAGCAAGTAATGAGGTACTGTCGAGCCAACGACGTTAAACAAAGGCACTTGTCGGGAGGTAACCCGACACGTTTTTCACGTTATATTCTTTACCCATTTTTTTAGGATTTGAATTTTTAGCTAGTTCAGTACTTGCATATTTTTGAGTCACGTATCAATGCGCAGGTTAGGGCGCAGTTCAGTGCGCAGGTCAGAGAGTATATAAGGGCAGAAACTTAGAAAATTCCAGACAAGCTTGCATGAGTGCGCTCTCCGTTGCGCTTGAGCGTGAGTCGTGGGGACACGTCTCTGTTTAAGTGTGGGGGGGGGGGGGGCGTTACATTTACATTTCATATTTATCATTGTAGTTTAGCTTAGTTAGTGTAGTTATAGGAAATAGTAGTGGTTGTGCGCTTGTGTGCGGATTGCGCACACCTTTCGACTTGTTTTGCCTTATTCATCCTACATGCACTACCATTAACCGTGTTACTAAATTTTTTTCGATTTTTGTCTTTTTGGTAGGGATATACAGGGGATGTGGAGTTGACAGAAAAAGCTCTAGAGAGGCGGTTAGTCATTTTTGCTTCGAGAGTAAGATACATGGCTAAAAGCACTAGTGGAGGCCGGTGCTTCGCAACCTTCGGAACAATAGAGTGCGCTCAGCCGCACAGATGCCAAAGGCGAATACCCAAAGCGTGGCGAGGTAGGAAAACAGACCACCTTTCCTCTGGAAGTCGAGTGTAGGAAAGTGGGCGCGGGTGTAAACGCGTGCGCTGACCTGCGCAAGTAGACCAAGGAGGGAGAGCGGGGCGTTGTTCCATAGCTCCTATCCGAAGGACGAGACTAGAACCGTTCTGGGAATATAAGAAAAGTGGACGAAGCCGTATAAAAGAAAAAAAAACCAGTTGACGATATACGCAAGGAAAAGAAACCAGCCTGCGCACACAACTCCATATTAGCGCATGCGCAAGTCCAATAGTAAAAAAATTGTCAAGGACGAAAGGCTTGAGTTCCCAAGAAGCGTGTGAATGAATCACGCACCTGAAGAAGCTTGCGCGATTAACCATGTACCAGAAATCGGAGTAGGGACCGACAACCAGGAGCCTATGAAGAGCTATCTCCGAATCATCCGAATTAAATTGCATCCTGGCTGAGAGGTAACAAATTTTGAAATTATTATATTAGAATTATTAAGGGTTTGTGCGCGTAGGTGATAGAGCAACGCAGGGTGAACTGATGTGCAGATCGCGCATGAGTGTAAGGCTGTGCGATAGACTTCAGTGAGGTAATTGTCTCTGTGCTTCAGTGCTCGTTCGGGACGAACAAGGGCAAGTGTGGGGGATTTGATAGAGCCTAGTTATATGCGCTATTTAGATCTTAACACTGTGTTTCTTTGCATTATTTTGTGTACAAAATTACTGGTTTTCGGTATTTTTGTATTTTAGGATAAAACAGGAGCATAAGTCAGATGTGCGCTAACGGGCGTTTTTAAAGCGCGCAATGCACGACCTGTGGAGCTAGCAGTGGAAAAGGAGATAGGAGATAGCTGATTCAGGCTGCAGTGCGCTAACCAACTACGCAAGAGCAAGTAGCGCAATCAGCGTGCGCAGGATAGCAGAGTTTCTAAATATTGATCATCATTATCTTCTAGATTTGGGAAGTAGCTAAGATTCTCTCGGGCCAAATCTAAGCATTCCTTGGGCTTCAAGACCAGTATATAAGAGGAGGGAAGCTAGGGTTTGGAGGAGAGACAAGGCATATAGAGAGAAGGCATATAGAGAGAAGGACACATAGCAGCAAAAACACACGAGCTACTGCCGCTGAGATTCTGCGCGAACCACCTGTGCCAGCCGAAAACAGCAATCTGCAATTGCGCCGACCTGCTACTTTTCCTTGGCTGCTTTAGTTTTATTTATTATTTCCATGATGTTTGTTTCTAGCATGTCTAGCTAAACACCTTGTATCGGTTGGGCATGATTCTATGAAGTATTTCCTTTGAAACTTGTGTTTAATGCTTAGTTCGTCTACTTATATTAATTCTATGCGTATGGGTGATAATTAGTTGTGCGAATAAGAGAAGCCTTGAACCGCAATCTTAGTCTAACTGCTCGTTATTGTATGTTAAACTAGTTTATAAGTTGACGGGGACAACTAGGAGTAACACACTAGGATAATCAGCTACTACTGTGATAGGATTCGTAGTTGCTTAAACTAGTTTCAGGAATTAATAGCTAATGGACTTTGATCGGAACATGCGCGCATGTTAGGAAGCCTTGATCGGACACTAACTTAAGTAGAACTGCGCTATAGATGTTTATAGTCGATGATAAGGGATACTTTCATAGAGGATTGTCTTTACCGATACTTTTCATAGTCATAGTACTTAATATCTACTGCCTGCGCACGTATCGTGCAATTCTGCTTTCACTACTGTTCATTCGCGCACCTGCGCAACACAATCACTCACAACCCCAATTTCGTAAGTTGTAGGTTGCTAGCTAAGACGAGTCTGCACGCTCCTTGTTGGATCGACCCTGACTTAGCCGCTGTACTAAGTGGAGAAGGAAGGATTAATTTGACGCGTACAACGACGCGCGATCAATGGTTCACATATTTTTCTATTACTTTATACCTTCACAAAACTACACGAAGGTTCTGCTTCAACAAATCCTTAAGATTTGAAGCTGGAACACAATCTGAAGAATGGGCGAGATATAGCAACCAAGCAACAGAGTCTGCTTCAGCACTCCATGATGACCCAAAGCCACAGCTGAATACCCCATCGTCTTGTTGGTGCACGAAGAGGCTCCAGCAAGTTGCAGCAGGCATTACGGAAGTTCAGGGTGTAGTGCAAACTTCATCTAGTCTCTAGCAAATGACATCGCAAGGACGGAAAAAGATAAAGATTCGAGAGTTCAAATTAGGAAACAGAATCTTCAACATCCTTGCTATAATCTAGGAGAATATTCTGATAATGATGGCAATGAGGTTTCCTTCCCTGATGACATGAAGGGCTTCAAAAGGAAGGCGCGGTGCAGCTACTAAAACACTCTGAATAGAGAGAGCAGAAATAGAGAGCGCACATTGAGAGAGATATCTTCCACACACGGATTAGAGAAGGCAGACTTCGTGGTGTGGTGTACAGAGAAGTGTTTCCATCCCAATAGTGACAGTATGTCACTGATTAAGGGAGAGCAAAGACTGAATTTGCAGAAATCAGAATGTCCGACTATTTAGCATAGAAGCTAGAATAGTTGTTAACAGAAGGTACAACAACTCTGATAGAGAATGTTCTGAAGTAGTCAGGTCCATAGCTATTTGTTACTTGATGTGTGTAGGTAGCTTGAAGAAAGTCGGTGTGATCAGACTACTAGCTAGTCTAGGGAATAGACTGAGCAGAAGATTTTTACTAGGGGAGAAGTAGAGGCGTTCAGTTCTTTATACTTTGAACCATAAATAGGAAATCTGGAGGATTGGAGAGTGACCCTCCCCAGAAGTAGGCAAGTTGCCGAACTGGGTGAACAAACTGAATGTGTCTTCCTTATTTGATTTTAGAATAATTTCCGCAGGAAGAGACAAGGAGTGCTACAACAGAAGCTGTAACTCCAGTGGTGTTAACTTGAGTTCAGCAACACAGGCTAACTTTAATTGGTATCAGAGCTGATCACTCGACATACAGAGTGTGATCCAGGAGAGCGTTGCTGATCATTATGGCCAACCGTGTGAATAAATAGAGTACAAACAAGCTGCAGAGAGCAGGACTATGGACATGACAGTAATGGTAAAATCACAAGGGAGTACCTAGCTCAGCACTACATACAAATGATCGACGAATGTCTGGAGGTTGTAAAAGCTAATGAGGGGTTGATGGACAAAGTATCCTGTCTGAACAACAAAAAGAAGGAATTCTTGAGAACTATCTCGAGTATGGAAGGGAGGGCTGAACAACAAGAAAAGAAATATTATGAAGTGATGAAAAATTTACATCTGTACGAAAGGGCTGATACGTTGGACAACTTGCTAGCATTTCAAAGGTTTGGAGAAGGCAGGACAAGACTACGCTACACTAGAAAGGATGTCACTGGAACAACCAAATTTGCCAGAACCACTGTGACTGGAAGTGTTGGTCCAGTGAAGACATCAATTGAACAGCAAAAATAGGTTCTGAAGGAAAAAACCAGCAGAAAAACCAGAAGATGATTCACCAATCTGTGCAGCACGTGGCTAAAACTCGACTGGACAGAAGCCGTTGCTACTTCTGCAAACAAGCTGGTCACATTCAATAGCGAAAGGTCACAAGCACTGGAGGCCACAGGAACTATCTCTAAAGCACAGATTGGAAGCAGGCTATCATTCTCATGTGTGTTACAATTCTACAAAATCTAAGAAGAAGGGAAATTGGTATTTCAACCGAGGATGTTCTGGACATATGACTAGGGATAGATCGTGCCTTACCAACATTCAACCCTTCAAAGAACTAGATGAGACATTTGGGAATGGACTGAAAGGGAGAATCCTTGTTAAAGGAACGCTTGAGGTTCAAGGATTACCAAAATTAAAAATTGTGATCTTATAGAAGGACTAATTGCCAATCTCATAAGCATCAGCCAACTATGTGATGGTAAGCATTTTTTAAATTTTACTTCGAAAATGTGTCGAGTGTTTGATGCAGAGGGAAGGTGCATAATGAAGGGCACCAGAACTACCAATAACTGTTACTTGCTAGAGAATGCTGCAGCAACCTTTGAGTCAACCTACTTGTTGACAAAGGCAGAAGAGATGAACCTTTGGCACAAACGGCTGGGACATCTCAATCTAAGGACAGTAAGAAGACTTGTATTTGAACAATTAGTTCGTGGTATTCCAGAGATCAAGGGAAATATAAACATCGTGTGTGGAGAATGCCAAGTCGAAAACAAACCAGGGTCCCTCACCCAAGGGTCACTGAGATGAGCTCCACTAGACCACTCCGACTGCTACTTATGGTTCTGATGCGACTAATGGAGGTAGAAAGCTGGGGGAGAAAAAGGTATGCCTTTGTCTTTGTAGATGATTACTCTCGTTATTCATGGATTGAGTTTCTACGTGAAAAATCAGATACAGTACAGGTGGTGACAGCTCTACTGTCTCGGCTAGAGCAAGAGAAAGGCTTGAGAGTTGCTGCTTTAAGGAGTGATCATGGAAAGGAGTTTGAGAATGAAGCCATGGATGATTTCTGCACCAACCGAGGAATCACCCGTTAGTACTCATCACCCATTACTTCACAACATAACAAAATGGGATTGTTGAGCAAAAGAACCGAACAATACAGAAAATGGCTCCATTTATGATCCATGCTAGGAAAGTTCCGTTGAAATTATGGGCAGAAGCTTTGAACACCTCGTGCTATATCATTAATCGAGTTTCCATCATAAGAGAAACATATAAAACATGCTATGAACCCTGGAAGGAGAAGAAACCTACGGTGAAGTACTCCCATATTTTTGAAAGTGAATGCTACATTCTGAGGATTTTTCTAGGATACTCAACCAAAAAGTGAGGATCGTGAATACAGAAGAAAGCTTGATCCAAAAATTGACTCGGGGATTTTTCTAAGATACTCAACCAACAGCAGAGCATATCGGGTCTTCAACAACAGACTAGAATGGTGATTCAATCTATTAATGTTTTTGTGAATGACCTAGAAGAGAAGTGCCAATATCCTGACAATAAAGAGGATTCTGATACAGAAGACCAAAATCAGTTTCTTCCTCAAACCAGTAATGAAGGGAACAAAGAGAAAGCACCAGAGAATGCTTCAACAGAACCTGATGCTCACCAAAATTTAGACGAGTTTGAACCAAATTCTGTAGCAGCAGCAGAGAATCCACCAACCACACCAGGCACAGCTAGACTTCCCCCAAGAAAAATCCAGAAGGATCACCCGACAATAAACATTATTGGTAGCTTGACCGAAGAAAGGCGAACTCGAGGTACCTCTAATATTAATCTCTGTGATATGATCAATAACTCTTGCTTCTTTTCTAGCACACAGCCAAAGAATATTAAAGAGGCTCTGGGAGACGAATTCTGGATAGCTGCAATGCAAGAACAACTTGGTGAGTTTGAAAGAAACGAGGTATGGGACTTGGTCTCTCGTCCAGAAAATAAGAATGTCATCGGCACAAAATGGATATACAAAAACAAGTCTGATGAGAAGGGGAATATCACAAGAAATAAAGCCAGATTGGTAGCTCAAGGATATATACAGATTGAGAAAGCAGACTTTGATGAAACTTACCCCCAGTTGCTCGTATGGAAGCAATCAGACTGCCACTTGCCTTGGCACGTCACCTGAAGTTCAAGCTGTCTCAAATGGATGTCAAGAGTGCATTTCTCAACGGGATCCTAACTCAAGAAGTTTATGCTGCCCATCCCAAGGGGTTCGAGGATCCTTATCATCCAAACCATGTCTACAAACTAAAGGAGGCTCTCTATGGTTTGAAGCAAGCCCCCAGAACCCGGTACGAAAGGCTGACTGAATTCTTAACCAAGCACGGATATGATCGAGGAGCGGTGGACAAGACACTCTTCGTTCATCGATCCAGGTCAAATTTTATTATAGCAAAGATATATGTGGATGACAAAGTGTTTGGCTCCAGATCACAAAGAATGGTGAAGCAGTTTGTAGAGCATATGAAAAAGGAGTTTCAAATGAGTATGATGGGAAAATTAACTTACTTTCTCGGCCTACAAATTTCTCAAACGAAAGATGAGATCTTCATTTCTCAAAGCAAGTATGCAAGAAACCTAGTAAAGAAATTTGGCATGGTCACTGCCAGTCACAAACGTAAAAGCTATCAAAGATGAAGCTGGGATTGCAGTTGATCAGACATTATACAAAAGCATGATTGGTAGTCTCCTTTATCTTACTGCTAGCCGACCAAATATATCCCTCGTAGTAGGAGTATGCGCCAATTATCAATCCTGCCCAAAGGAGAGTCACTTTGCAGCTTGTAAAGAGAATTATCAGATATGTTGGAGGCACAACCAACTATGGACTATGGTATACAAGGGACCCAAGCGCAGTATTGGTGGGATATTGTGACGCTGACTGGGCGAGCTATGAAGAAGACAGGAAGAGTACATCTGAAGGATGTTTCTTTCTGGGGAGTAACCTGGTGTCCTGGTTCAGCAAAAAGCAAAATAGTATCTCCTCATCTACTGCTGAAGCTGAGTATATTGCTCTTGAAGCTATTGTGCACAACTGATTTGGATGAAGCAAATGTTAGGTGAATATGTGGTTCAATAAGGCACTATGACCATTTACTATGACAACATGAGTGCCATCAGTATTAGCAAGAATCTGGTGCAGCACTCTCGAACCAAACACTTGATATTAGACACCATTTTATCAGAGACCTAGTGCAGAATCATACTATTGGGCTGAAACATGTAGCCACCGAGAAGCGGCTGGCAAACATCTTCACATAACCTTAGGTTGGAGCTTGTTTCGAGGAACTCAAAGCTGCCCTAGGATTGTGCATAGTTCCTGAATAAGCTGACAGCAGCCCCTGTCATTTTTGACAAAAAGGGGGAGAGGAATGTAATAAGTAGAGCAGTTATCTAGTATAGTCCGATTTATACCAGGTTATCAGTAGTTTAGTTGCCGTAGTTAGTTTTGTCAAAATGCCAAGGGGGAGATTGTTGAGGTATGTCATACCTTGACAAAACTACATGAAGATTTCCCTGCAGCGATCCTTGAAGATTTGAAGCTGGAACACAAGCTGAAGAACGGGTGAGATACAGTAACCAAGAAACAGAGTCTGCTTCAGAACTCCGTGATGACCCAGAGCTAGAGCTGAATAATTGATCGTCTTGTTGGTGCACGAAGAGGCTCCAACAAGTTTCGTCAGGCATTGCGGAAGTTCAGGGTGTCGTGCAAACCTCATCTAGTGTCTAGCAAACGACCGCACAAGGATGATAAAGATCTGATAGTTCAAATTAGGCAACAGAATCTTTAACAACCTTGCTAGAATCTAGGAGAAGATTCTGAAAATGATGGCAATGAGGTTTCCGTCCCCGGTGATATGAAGAGGTTCAAAAGAAAGGCTGGATGTAGCTACTGAAACACATTAAACATAGAGATAGCAGATATAGAGAGAGCATATTGACAGAGATATATCTTCGACACATGGATTAGAGAAGGCAGAGTTCGTGGTGTGGTGTGCATAGAAGTGTTGCTACCCAATAGTGACAGTGTGTCATTGATTAAGGAGGAGCAGAGACTGAGTTTGCAGAACTCATAGCGTCCGATTGTTTAGCATAGAAGCTAGAATAGTTATTGACATAAGATACAGCAATTCTGATAGAGAGTGTGCTGAAGCAGTCAATGTACCATACATTGTAATAGAATAGGCTAGGTCTGTCAGTTTGGTCAATAGCTATTTGTTACCGGAAGTGTGTAGGTAGCACGAAGAAAGTCTATGACTGCTGGCTATTCTAGGGAGTTAGACTGAGCAGAAGATTTTGATTGGGGGAGAAGTAGAGGTGTTGAGTCCTTTGTACTTTGAACCACAAATAGTGAAGTCTTGACGATCGGAGAGTGATCCTCCTTAGATGTAGGCAAGTTGCCGAACTAGGTGAACAAACTGACCGTGTCTTCGTTATTCTGATTTTCATAGGAAGAGACAGAGAGTGCTACAACAAAAGTTGTAACTCCAGTGGCTGTAACTCGAGTTCAGCAGCGCAGGCTAATTTCAATGTGCACGACATGTTGATTGTTGCTAATCATTTACATGATGTATATGAGTTGAAAGTCATGTTGGGAAGGGATTTTGACATGAAAGGTCTGGGCACTGCAAGGAAGATTCTTGAGATGGAGATTCACAAGGATAAGAGTACAAGGAAGTTGGTTTCTTAAAAAAGCTATGCTGAAAAGGTGTTAGACAGATTCGACATAAGCAATTCGAAGGTTGTGAGTAGTCCATTAGCGAATCATTTTAATAGAACAATGTCCAAAGATGGATGTAGAGGCGGGGTTTATGCCAAAGATTCCTTATATTAGTGATGTTGGTTGCTTAATGTGTGCTATGTTCTGCACTAGATCAGATTTGGCGCATGCTATAAGTCAAGTTTTCAAGTTTATGTCCAAACTAGGTAAGCATCATTGGAAGCAGTCAAGTGGATTTTCCGATAGCATTGGGACATGGTATTATGTTTACCAGTGAATGTGGTGATCCTTTAGTTATTGGATATGTTGATTTAGACTATATAGGTGATGTGATGATAGGAGATCAACATCATGATATGTCTTGACTCTTTCCGGTGGACCTATTTGCTGCAAATCATTAGTCCAATCTATAGTGGCTATGTCTACAACTGAAGCTGAGTACATGACAGTAGCTAAGGAAGCTAAGGAAGTTTTATGGTTGCTGGGATTAGTGAAGAATTTGGGTGTTGAGCAAGGTGGAGTTTGGTTGTGAAATTCTGATGCGTATGATTAGTCAGAAGATTAGCTCAGTGTAACTTGTTCAAAAAATTACTAAAACTATCCTAGAACAATTAACTGCAGAAATTAAAGACACAGAGCTTGTTACCCAGTGCGGCGAACGTGCCTACGTCTCAGGGGCTATACCAGGCCCGGTGTAGAACAATTCAATGCACTGGATTTTAGGCTACAAGGTCTCACGGTTACAGAACTTCCCTTTCTTAAGCAGCCCTTCGCACTAACACTTTAGTGATTGAGATCTAGGCTCCCCCTAGATATGAGACACTTCTATTCTCCCACCTTCAATCTACTCTTCTCGAACGTAGCTTTGTCCTGAAGCTCTGAACTTTCCACCGAAAGCAGTATCGTAGTCACGCTATCAATCACTAAGCACCTCATGTGCTATCCGTTATTCTCGAACAACTTTCTCAAATAATAACTCAGCAGCAGCTTGCTTCCTCTTCTGATCACTTGGCCTAAATTGCAAGCTTCTCTCTTGTCGGCCTCTCTTCGCTCCCTGTCAGTATATGCTCAGTATTCTATTTTTCAAGAGTGATCAACACTACTCCTCAGTGTTCATTATATACTTGCCAAGAATTTCTAAGAGATAATTAGGCAATATTTTCCTTAAGCATTGATAGAGCCTATTTATACGCGCTATTTAGATCCTAACACTATGCTTGTTTGCATTATTTTATGTACAAGATTATTGGTTTCCGGTGTTTTTGTATTCCAGGGCGAAACGAGGGCCTAAGTCGGATATGTGCTAATAGACGCGTTTAAGGAGCGCAACACACAGCCTGCGGAGCTAGCAGCGAAAACAGGATAGGAAGTGGCAGATTCAGAGTGCGGTGCGCAGACCGACTGCGCGAACCAATGTGCGCAGTGCGCCATGCGCAAGATAGTGGTGTTTCCAAATCTTGACATCATAAGATTTGGAAGTTGCCAAGGCCGTCTTTGGGCCTCATGAGCAGAAGCGCTTCTCGCATTCCTTAGACCAAAAAAATTTGACACCATAAGATTTAGAAGCGCTTCTCGCATTCCTTAGACCAAAAAAATTTGACACCATAAGATTTAGAAGCGCTTCTCGCATTCCTTAGACCAAAAAAATTTGACCCATTCCTAAATTAATTGAGTCTAAGGTGCTGATGTATACAAATAGCCCTGCAAAAAAATAACGATAGTATCTAGCTAGACCAAAAAAGATGCATATTTTAGCGTCTGGATTAGGCTAGGGCCAATGATCACTGTCCGCAACCTTTAAATGATCAACTTTAATATTTTTACTATAGTAGTTTGCCCAAGAAATGGAATGTTATCAAGTCAAAACTCACATTTAGAGAGCTGCAGCAACCCCTTCCACTCCCAGGTAGAACATCACTAAACAAACGCAGGTGTTACTTCTGCAATCAACGGGGCATATTCAGTGGGATTGCTCTGTTCTAGAAAAATTCCAGAAGCCACACAGACAAACTCACTGGAGGCATATAGGAGGTAACAGAAATTATCAAACTAACAGTCTTCCCTGCAGAAAACTAAACGTGACCTTCGGGAATGGACAGAGAGGAAGAGTGCTCGGGAAGAGAACTACTGATATTCATAGATTACCCACGATAAAGACTGCTATGCTCATGGACGAGCTGAAGAAAAGACCCTAGAAGCCCAGATCATGAAGCAGAAGTGACCAAGGTTGGTGGAGAAAGAAAGAACAGAAGACAAATGTCAGAAGAGGCAAAGAAATCCGTCACAAAGCTTATGTTGTTACAGAGACCCAATGGAGATGAAAGATTGGGGTGATGAATCAGGACCATACCGAGGTGCCACTGCCAGAAGAGGGTGCATCAGAATTGGAGGAAAGTCAATTCGTGTAACAAAATTTAGAAGAGAAGGTCCCAGTGAAAACATACTGAAGTTGCTGCAGCAACTTTTATCGCTCGGAGCTAACGATGTTGCGTAAAAGGACAGAGCTCAACGAATGAATGGTTGACATTTGTCCCAGAAAAATTTAATGAAAAAGGAGATTAACGTTTTTCTAGGGCTTGCTTCGTGTTTGTCAACAACCTCCGACCTTTGTCAATTTCCTTCCTCAGACAATCTGCTACAATGGTGAGCAAAAGAGGGAGAAAGACCACTAAGTCAAGCTCGAGCACTGAGTCCAACAAAAGAAAGCTTGACAATACGCAGAAGACATCAACTGAAGGGTCAGTGCAACAGCAGTCCTCCATCCAGATAAGGGAGCCGGTGGAGATTCCACTGCTAACCTGGAGTCCGTCTGAACAGCCGGCTGTGACAGAAGAAGGGCCATCGTCAAAGAGAAGGGCGGTTAAAGTAAATGAGGAACAGGCTTCAAAAGAAAAAAATGGAAGCCAGGGGACGGAAGAAGATGCTGAGGAGGCGGTAAACAAAGGGAACAATCCCATTGACATTGACTCAACCAGTGATGAGTCTGAGTCAGAGTCTCCCGACTCAAGATTACCTCTCCCGACACAAACTGGTGAAGCATTCAGGGGTCCTCATGTGCCCCCAAAGAAGATGACTGGGTTTGTGCACAAAGGTATATGGTTCCAAAACAAGTCTGTGTCTGGATCTTGGGAGGTGGTGGTGAAGCGCAAGATAATTCACGAGAGACTCTTGGAAGCTGAGTCGTACAAAGTTCCTGATCTCAAGCTGCTGAAAAAGGTAAACATATTTAAATTAGTTAATATGTCAAAAAAAATTTATGGTCAGCTAGTCAGAGAAGTGCTAGTTAATCTGCTTGAGTATTTTGGGGAAGTTGGGAAAGTTGAATATGGTAGATGCTATGTAAGAGGAATGGAAGCTTTGAAGACACCTGACGGCTGAGGCTAAGAGGAATGCAGCCCGGCGAGATCAGCTAAGAAGCCTCTTGAGAGATCTGAAGTACCCGGCATCGGGAAGCTCCCCTCCTGCAGTTTGAAGACCCCTTTCATTTGTAACAAAAAGGGGGAGAAGAAGATTGTAACAAACTGAAATGTGTTTTTTAAACTGCCATATTATTCCTGCTACTGTAGAACATTTGTAGAATGTTGAGAAGGCAGATAGTGAATAGCCTTTCAGTAGAATTGCTTTGAGATGTAGCTATAGTCTATGCAGGTAGATAGTCCAAGGGTTTTGTCAGTCTTGGTAGTCTTGTAGTTTTTGTCAAAAATACCAAGGGGGAGATTGTTATGGATATGGCATATATGACAAAGCGAAAGATCCCGAGCTGAAGAAGAGCTAACAACAAACTCTGTTACCACCAGCTGGTACTTGAAAATGAAGACTTACAAAACATAAGAGGTAGAAGAAGCTATAGCATCCTGTTTCGACTGGAGCTAGTACATATGATCAGAAGGGATCAAGAAAAGAACCAGAAGAGGCTATAACATCTCCTGAAGATTCAGGGCTAAAGCTAAAGAGAGTATCTTTGTAGTAGATCAATCAGAAGGTGCTCGGAGGGTGTCCGAGTGATTGCTGCCAGCGTACCAACGACCAGAGAGAGGCCCAGACGATCATAGAATCTTCAGCAACGGCGCGGATGAAGGCGATCAAGATATGATTTCTAAATTTCAATTTAGCAAACTGAATCTCAACAACTTCCACGAATCCAGGGGAAGATTCGGATGGTGGAATTATTGCTTGGGACTAAAGTTGCTAAGTACTAAAGCTATATGAGCAGGCAAAGACCGAAGCAACAAAAACAAGGAGAGAGACCTGATATCGAAGAACACACACACACACTAAGGAGAGAAGTTATGGAGTGTTTGAGTTCTGTGAGAGCTAAGGAGCAATCTGGACTGCAGTAGACTGATTACTATATTGATTCGAGGGAGTCGCTTGGAGCAGAGTCTCGTTGGCTGGCCGAACGGTTGGCAGTGGCGAAGTGCAGCTTGCGCGGAGTGTCCCAGCATGCTCTTTTGCAGTCACGGAAGCTCATTGATTGAGGGGGAGTAGCGCAGAGTGTGCGAGTACTCAACAGGGAGAGCTTGGAGAAGTCGTCGACAGAAGCGCCATTATCTTGGCGGAATAAGTTGTTGCAGCATCCGCTGTAACACATTATAATAGGATAGGCTGAGTCGGTGTGATCAGATTGTTAGCTATCTATTACTGAAGTGTGTTGATAGTGTAGGCTAGTCTATATTGACAGATTGAGCGAAGATTCTGACTAGGTTAGGAGTAGTGGTGAAACTAGCGATGGCTGAGTTTGGAGACCATTGTACTCTAACTGAGATAGTGAAATCTTGAGGACTGAGAGTAGTCCTCCCCAGACGTAGGCTGTTGCTGAACTAGGTGAACAAACTTGTTTGTGTTCAACGGTTTTGGCAGAAGCAAAGCGTCAGAAACTTAGTGGAAGAAGTTGCTGAAGCAAACCGTGAGTTGTCGTCTACAGTAATGCAGTGCCAATTTCAACCATAATTATCTTTACGTATCTACACAATATATCCCACGACTAAAATTAACCTGATAAGCTTCCAAAAAGATTAGATCACTGATGGAGCATATTTCTAGGATCCATCGAGTTGTTTTTGCCCCTTGTTTATTTTCATTTTGCGTGTGATAAATTACTTCTTCTTTGTAGTGTTTTGCATCGCAGGTGTATTAAGACCGCTTTTGAGCTTTATTGCATATATGGAGGATTCTAGGCCTCACTCAATCACTCGGGAAGGCAAAGGAGCAAAGACTTGATCACAAGAGCATCAACAGAGCCAAAGTTCCAGCTGAGGTCGTAGGGGTCGTATGAGTCGTACTGGATATGTGCGATACGGACAAGCCAAGAGATGCTTGGACAAGCTGAGGTTGCACTGGTCGTAAGGGTCTTTTGAGTCGTAATGGTCGCACATGCCCAAATCCCGAGGCACACATCCAGCAGTCTAGGATTTGCATCGATTTAAATAGAGACAAATTTAGAGACGAAAGTCAGAGGCGCAAGTTGGAGACAGAAGTCTGCAACACGAAGTCAGTGCGCGGAAGTTCTTGTATTCTCAAAACTATGTTTTTTCATTGTTATTAGATGGATTGAATTAGTTGCTAAACCCTAACTCAATTTGGGGAATTGCATTGCAACATTTAGTTTGAGATCTATGTTTCAAAATTTAATTTAGTGAATTACTGCTCTTCGTATGAATTGCATGCCTTGATCTCAAGTTAGCATAGCCTAGCGGTGAAACTGTATTGATCTATTGCGTGATACTTGATTGACTGTCCTATTAGCGAAGCCTAGCAGTAGAACTAAATTGGTATTGTTAGTTGACAGCGCGTCGTCGTGCGCCTCAAATTTGTATTTGTAACTCCTGTTAACACACTAGCAAGCGGTAAGCAGGGTCGAACCCAAAGAGAGCAAGTAAGATAGAGTTCTGATGAAAGTCACAGAAAAAGGAGCAAACTGAGGATATCAATTCAGAGAAAATCAGTTCGGGGAATACAGTGCAACTAGTTATCATCGATCAAATACATGCATAAACTAATGAATTCTGCCTCAGTCCAACATTCTTACTAAAGATATGTCGACAATCAAATTCTACCTACTCTTAACCGCTAGGCTTTCGAACAAGTTCAATAGTTACCCGACTGAGACCACAAATTAGTTCCACCGCTAAGCTTAACTAATTATGCATTCCAGTCAAGTATAACACAATTGATATCAAATTAGCTCACGTCTAAGCTGCACTAAATTGACAATCAACGCATTCAGTTCATACAAACGAGGGCAATAAAATCACTAGCTCAAACAATCATTCATTGATCTCAAACCATTGTTGCATTATAAATCCCCAAACTGAAATATTGATTTAGCTACTCATATCATCCATGGAATACAATAACATTGAGTTCATTACGCTACAATAAGTTAAAGAACAAGAAGTGAACCAAAATAAAATCCGGCCGTGAACAGTGTTCCGGCGTGAATAGTGAACAGTGAATAGTAACAGTAAAATGAACAGTACAGTGAACAGTAACAGGCGTGAATAGTGAATTCCGGCTACTTTTCTCTCAAGCTCTTCAATCTTCTCCTCCACTCCGTCACTGTAGCTCGTGAATAGTAGCTGTCAATAGTGTCTGAATAGTGAGAGAATTCTTTTCCTCTTTTGTCCATCTCTTAGGTTTAGGGTTCTTTGGGTTGAACCAGAATGAACCACATTGAATCACATTTGATTTCTAATTGAACCAGCAGAGTTGACTGCTGTTTACTTTGAGACTTTGGATGAATGCTTCAAATATGCGATAAAATCCAATGCGATCTTGAACACACCTGCGATACGAAAACACTACAAAAGAGTAATCGATTCACGCAAAATGTAATAAAACTATGGGAATAAATAACTCAATTAGTCAAGTAATCGTTAACCTATTCGAGAACTTAGCGGTTAAGAGTAGATAAAACATTGGAGTCGGCACTACCTTAGCAGGATTGTTAGACTAGAACAATAGTTTTTACTAGTTGATGCATGTTCAATCGATGATTACTTGTTACAATGCATGTCCCTTAACTGATTCTTTCTGAATTTGAAAAACATCATTCTTTCTGAGAAAACCCCCCCTAATTATTAGTCTAACTCTTGGACTATTTTTCTCTCTTTGGGTCGACCCTACTTACTGCTTTCTAGTATAGTAGGTCACTATAAATTCAAATTTGACGCACAAAATGACGTGCCGTCGATCACGTTATTCAAGCTTATCACAATGATAGCACATACAATTTTCTAAATTACACGTTCGGTCCTAAATAGATTAATCATAATAATCTAACACATTAATCCCCATAAAGAGTTTGGAAAACTATTTTTGGAACATCATGCATGCTCTCTAATCAAACATTCATGGTAGTAATGGAGTGTATTTATACGCTCCATTGAATTGTTTATTCCCCTAGTATTATTACATTTTGCGTGAAATCGATAACTCTTTTGTAGTCTTTTCGTATCGTAGGTGTGTTCAAGATCGCATTGGATTTTGTTGCATATTTGGAGCATTCATTCAAGATCAAGAAGAGTAAGGTCAACAGAAGTCAACAACGGTCAACAACTGTTGAACCGAAGACCTACTGGTTCAACCAGAACCTGTTCATTCAAGTCCCAAAACCCTAAATTGAAGATACATTGGACATCAGACATTAGAAGGCACGACCAGGGAGGTGACGGCTTAGAGAGAGAAAGGAGAATGATGATGCAAGTATGGCAGTGTTTGACAAAACCAGCATAAGTGAACAAGGAGCTGCTACAGCTCAAATAAACAAGCAAGCCAAGCAGAAGTGAACTAGCAGCAGCTGCAGCAGGGAAGCTACAGCAGGAGCTTGTTCAACAAGCTGTTTCAACTGTCCAGGAAGTAGCAGCTGTCTGGGCTTGTTCGGAAGGGCTGGAAACCTTATGCAGAGCATCTGAAGAATTTCTAAATTGCTGAAGAGCATATTCCAGCACGGTTTACTAGTCAGAGAAGAAGATTTGCATTGGAGTTAATAATCAAATCTAATCCCCTAGATTTTAGGAGATAATTGATCTTGTTGGGTCAATTGCCTAAACCTGGAAATTGCTTAAAGTGGTGCTGCTATTTAAGCAGAAGGTGTTCAGGGCTGAAGAGGTTGATCAAAGCTGAGGGATACACGAGCGCATACACAGAATTCTCGGAGAGCAATTTTTGGTGTGCGACGGTAGTTTACTTCGATCATCACCCGTGAGCAGAGCGTTGAGCGCAGAGCTGTGGTGAGTATTGCAGAAGAGAATCAGGACTTGCAGAGTCTGATTCGTGCTTGATCTGGAAGCCAATTCAGAGCTGGGGAGCTTGTTGGTTGATCAAAGGCAGCCGCGGAAGAACTGACGGGTGGAAGGCTCGGTCGAGTGTCGTGCGGAGGTACTCGCTAGTGGCAGGTGGTCACTGAGTGAGGGGGAGTATTCCAGAGTGTGTAGCGCTCTTGGAGAGGTTCGATCGGCTCGGCAGAAGGCCTTGGAGCGACGCGGACATTGTGCTTCAGCTGTGTGTTACAGCTGTTGCTGCAGCAACCCTGCTGAGTAGTGTAATTTAGAATAGGCTGAGTTCTTTGAGAGGATTGTAGCTATTCTAGATTGACATATTGTAGAGGGTGTGCAGACACAAATCAGAGCTTGTTCTGATTGTGTTGAGTGGTCCACACGAGGTTGAGTAGCATAGGTTGCGTGAGTTGTAACCGAGTGTAATTGGAACCTTTGGTTGAGTGGATTGAGGACTGGAGAATAGTCCTCCCCAGACGTAGGCAGATTGGCCGAACTGGGTGAACAAACCTGTGCCTTGTTCATTGCTTGCTGTGACAATTTCCGAGTGAACAAGAGTGTGCTGCAGCAACTACTTGTTCACAAAATCTGTTGAACTAAGACACTGTGAAATTTCAATTGGTATCAGAGCGGGAACTCGACACACAGAGTTAAAAGATCCTACAGTGTCTCTGAAGAAGCCAAGACAATAAAGGAAGGACAGAGCACAAGCAGACCTCCATTATTGGAAGAGAGCAATTATGGATATTGGAAAGCTAGAATGAAAGCCTTTCTCAAGGCTATTGATGAGAAGACATGGAGAGCTGTTGTTGTTCAGTGGTCTCCCCCAATCACCATGGATGAGCAAGGAGTGACTAGAATAAAACCTGAAGAGCAATGGACTGAAGAAGAAGGTGCTGCAGCAACTGGTAATTCAAAGGCTTTGAATGCAATTTTTGCTGCAATGGATGCTAACAATTTCAGGTTGATATCAAACTGTGATATGGCCAAGCAAGCATGGGAAATTCTGCAAACTGCCCATGAAGGAACTGATAGAGTGAAGCTGTCAAGACTCCAGATAATTGCCACACAATTTGAGAATCTGAGGATGCTGGATGAAGAAATAGTCACTGAGTTTAATGCTAAACTCTGTGATCTTGCAAATGAAGCTCATGCCCTTGGTGAACCTATCCCTGAAGAAAAGCTTATCAGAAAGGTTCTCAGATCGCTGCCCATAAAATTTGACATGAAAGTGACGGCCATTGAAGAAGCTCAAAATGTCAGATTCATGAGGTTGGAAGAGCTGATGGGGTCTCTCAAACAATTTGAGATGAAACTGGTCAAAGAAGACACCACCTCCAAGGACAAGAATGTTGGATTGAAAGCTGAAGCAGAAACCAAGCAGACAGTTCCAGATGATCAGTTAAGCATGCTTGTTAAGAATCTTGGGAAGTTTCTGAAAAACATGGAATCCAGAACTGAGAGAAGCTCTTCCTCGCGAAGACAATTCAGAAGGGGCAGTGAAAGTGAAGATGGAAAGAAAAAAATGAAGAAGGGAGTCCAATGCTGGAATTGTGCAGGCTACGGTCATCGACAAATCAACTGCACCAGCAAACGGATGAAAAAGAGGGCACTCTCTGCCAGTGGAAGTGAAGATGAGAAAGAGCTGAGTGAAGATAAATGCAACATGGCCAGATACAGGTCTGCAAGAAGAGGCTTAAAAACACAAGAAAGATTGAACCAGGACTTGCTACAGCAATCTCTATATCACTGTAACAAGAGAGGTTCAAAGTATAAAAAATGTTACAGCTGTGGTCGCAAAGGTCATATTAAAAGAAGCTGTTTCTCAGCTCGTGCCAGGATAACATCACCCAGGGAATCTGTCAGGCAGAATCTTGCGTAGACTCAGCTCCTCGCTCTTGTTAGCACAGCTAGCACCTCGGACAAGATAAGCTGGTACTTTGATAGTGGATGTTCAGGACATATGACAGGAGAAAGATCCTTTCTGAAAAACATTACTCCCTGTTTGGAACAACGTGTGAAGTTTGGTAATGGTCTGAAAGGAAGAGTTCTGGGAAGAGGAACTTTGGCAGTGGAAGGAATGCCAAGTCTGAGCAATGTTCTTCTAGTGGAAGGGCTAAAGGCTAATCTCATTAGCATCAGCTAGCTATGTGATGGGACTAAACAGGTAAAGTTTACGAAAGACTCATGCAAAGTCCTTGATAAATCTGGAAAGTGTATAATGGAAGGAGCCAGATCAAAGAGCAACTGTTATCTTCTCAATGTGAGTCCAAACTCACGGATTCAGAAATGTATGCTGACAAAGGCCGAGGAAATGACTTTATGGCACAAAAGGATGGGACATGTTAACCTGAGAACCCTGAAGAGAATTGCCACAGAAGGTCTAGTCAGAGGAATACCACAGCTAAAAGGAGAGACAGACTCCATCTGTGAAGACTGTCAAATTGGGAAACAGAAAAAGGCCTCACATCCAAGAGTCAAAGATATTGGTACCACCAGGCCTCTACAGCTGATTCACATGGATCTGATGGGACCAATGGAAGTCGAGAGTCTAGGAAAGAAAAGGTATGCTTTTGTCTGTGTTGATGACTATTCCAGATTCACATGGATTGATTTTATTAGAGAAAAATCAGATACTGTGAGTGTCATTGTGTCACTGGTGTCTCGGTTAGAGCAAGAGAAGAATCTCAGAATCAGCAGCATTCGCAGTGATCATGGCAGAGAATTTGAAAACAAAGACATGGATGAATTCTGTCAACAAAGGGGTATAACACATCAGTACTCCTCTCCCATTACCCCACAGCAGAATGGCGTGGTGGAACGGAAGAACCGAACAATCCAAGAAATGGCCAGAGTGATGATCCATGCTAAGAGGATTCCTCTGAAATTCTGGGCAGAGGCCATGAATACCGCATGTTACATCATCAATAGAGTCACCTTGCGAAGAGGAACCAATCAGACCTGCTATGAGCTCTGGAATCAGAAAAAACCCACGGTTAAATACTTTCATATCTTTGGAAGTGACTGTTTCATTCTGAGAGACCGGGAGTATAGAAAGAAACTCGACCCTAAGAGTGATCCTGGATTGTTCTTGGGATATTCAACAAACAGCAGGGCCTATCGAGTCTTCAACCATCGAACAAAGACTGTCATGGAATCCATAAATGTTGTTGTCAATGATACAGAAGAAGCTTCTACCCCTGATTCTGACACTGGTGAAGAAGACTCTGATCTTGAAGAAGTGCCTGATAGACAGACCAGAAGTGAACAAGCTGCGGCTCCAGAAGATGCTACAGCAAGTGCTGAAGCAGAAATTCCAGATGATCAATTGGAAAGCTTGTCTGATGATCTTCACACTGATGTTCCTGATCCTCCTTCAAGGCAGCCCCCAAAGAAGATTCAGAAGAATCATCCCTTGACAAATGTGATTGGGGATCCCTCAGACAGAAGAAGAACCAGAAGTCATGCCTATCTCAATACATGTTTCATGTCCAGCATTGAACCCAAGAATTTCAAGGAGGCCATGAATGATGAATTCTGGATAATGGCTATGCAATAGGAATTGGCAGAGTTTGAAAGACATGATGTCTGGGATCTGGTTGACAGACCAAATGGGGTAAACATTATAGGCACAAAATGGGTGTTCAAAAACAAAACTGATGAAAAGGGCAACATTACACGAAATAAAGCCAGACTGGTTGCCCATGGATATTCTCAGATTGAAGGTCTAGACTTTGAAGAAACGTTTGCTCCAGTGGCTCGCATGGAGGCCATTAGACTTCTTCTTGCAATGTCTTGCTTCCTGGGGTTCAAATTATATCAAATGGATGTTAAAAGTGCGTTCTTGAATGGAGATCTCTCTGAAGAAGTTTACGTCTCTCAACCCAAAGGTTTTGAAGATCCTCATCATCCAGAACATGTGTATAAATTGAAGAAAGCTTTGTATGGACTCAAACAGGCTCCTCGGGCATGGTATGAAAGGTTGACAGTATTCCTGGAAAAACATGGCTACAACCGAGGGGGAGTTGACAAAACCTTGTTTGTCAAAAGAACTCAGTCAGATGTGATCATTGCTCAAATATATGTGGATGATATTGTCTTTGGATCAAGGTCCCAGCACCTGGTGAAGCAGTTTGTGAATCATATGCAGCAAGAATTTCAGATGAGCATGGTAGGAGAACTTTCATACTTTCTTGGTCTGGAGATTACTCAGAAAAAGGATGGTATCTTTATTGCTCAAAGTAAATACAGCAAGTCCCTTGTGAAGAAGTTCCAGCTAGATTCAGCAAGTCACAAGCGAACCCCTGCTGCCACTCATGTGAAAGCCATCAAAGATGAGCACGGTATGGAAGTGAGTAAGACTGTCTACAGAAGCATGATTGGGAGCTTGCTTTACCTAACTGTCAGCCGTCCTGACATTTTCTATGCAGTAGGAGTCTGTGCCAGATTTCAAGCTTGTCCCAGAGACAGTCATTTGCAGTTGGTCAAGCGCATCATTCGGTATGTCGGAGGAACTGTGGACTATGGCTTATGGTACACTAAAGACACAAGTGCTAATCTGGTCGGATACAGTGATGCAGACTGGGCAGGTTGCTCAGAGGACAGGAAGAGCACTTCGGGAGGATGTTTCTTCCTAGGGAATAACCTGATCTCTTGGTTCAGCAGAAAACAGAATAGCATTTCTCTATCCACTGCCGAGGCTGAATACATTGCCGCTGGGAGCTGCTGTGCACAAATGTTGTGGATGAAGCAAATGCTGAGTGAGTATGGGATTGCTCAAGATGAAATGACTCTCTACTACGACAATATGAGTGCCATCAGCATATCTAAGAATCCGGTTCAGCACAGCAGAACCAAGCACATTGACATTCGTCATCACTTCATCCGTGATCTAGTTGAAAAGAAAGTCATTTCGCTCCAGCATGTGGTCTCTGCCAAACAACTTGCTGATATCTTCACCAAAGCTCTGGATGCAGCCCGGTTTGAAGACCTGAGAGCCTCTCTGGGGCTTTGCATGTTGTCCCCTTGAGTTTCCCCAGGCGCACCCCCTTGTCATGTTTTCCAAAAAAGGGGGAGGAGAAGAGCAGGATAAAAAGGTGGAGGAAAATAGCTCAAGCAAAGCTCTGGTGGGTTTTGTCAAAATGCCAAGGGGGAGATTGATGATGCAAGTATGGCAGTGTTTGACAAAACCAGCATAAGTGAACAAGGAGCTGCTATAGCTCAAATAAACAAGCAAGCCAAGCAGAAGTGAACTAGCAGCAGCTGCAGCAGGGGATGCTACAGCAGGAGCTTGTTCAACAGGCTGTTTCAACTGTCCAAGAAGTAGCAGCTGTCTGGGCTTGTTCGGAAGGGCTGGAAACCTTATGCAGAGCATCTGAAGAATTTCTAAATTGCTGAAGAGCATATTCCAGCACGGTTTACTAGTCAGAGAAGAAGATTTGCATTGGAGTTAATAATCAAATCTAATCTCCTAGATTTTAGGAGATAATTGATCTTGTTGGGTCAATTGCCTAAACCTGGAAATTGCTTAAAGTGGTGCTGCTATTTAAGCAGAAGGTGTTCAAGGCTGAAGAGGTTGATCGAAGCTGAGGGATACACGAGTGCATACACAGAATTCTCGGAGAGCAATTTTTGGTGTGCGACGGTAGTTTACTTCGATCATCACCCGTGAGCAGAGCGTTGAGCGCAGAGCTGTGGTGAGTATTGCAGAAGAGAATCAGGACTTGCAGAGTCTGATTCGTGCTTGATCTGGAAGCCAATTCAGAGCTGGGGAGCTTGTTGGTTGATCAAAGGCAGCCGCGGAAGAACTGACGGGTGGAAGGCTCGGTCGAGTGTCGTGCGGAGGTACTCGCTAGTGGCAGGTGGTCACTGAGTGAGGGGGAGTATTCCAGAGTGTGCAGCGCTCTTGGAGAGGTTCGATCGGCTCGGCAGAAGGCCTTGGAGCGACGCGGACATTGTGCTTCAGCTGTGTGTTACAGCTGTTGCTGCAGCAACCCTGCTGAGTAGTGTAATTTAGAATAGGCTGAGTTCTTTGAGAGGATTGTAGCTATTCTAGATTGACATATTGTAGAGGGTGTGCAGACACAAATCAGAGCTTGTTCTGATTGTGTTGAGTGGTCCACACGAGGTTGAGTAGCATAGGTTGCGTGAGTTGTAACCGAGTGTACTTGGAACCTTTGGTTGAGTGGATTGAGGACTGGAGAATAGTCCTCCCCAGACGTAGGCAGATTGGCCGAACTGGGTGAACAAACCTGTGCCTTGTTCATTGCTTTCTGTGACAATTTCCGAGTGAACAAGAGTGTGATGCAGCAACTGCTTGTTCACAAAATCTGTTGAACTAAGACACTGTGAAATTTCAGAGAAGAAGTTGTTGCTGCTCATGGTGGTCGTCGGAATTACTGTCCATCACAGTTTACTGTTCATCTGTTTACTATTCACCATGTTAGTGTTCATATGTTGCTATTCACTGCCGGAAAACACTATTCACGCTGTTTTTCTTATTAGTTCAGTTTCGTGTTCTTAACTTATTGTAGTATACTAAACTCAGTTTGTATTACATTTGATGGATGTTACGAGTAGCTACAACTTTTATCAGTTTGGGGTTTGTATTGCAACACTTGGTTTGAGGTCAATGAACACTTGATTTGAGTTATTGATTTACCGCCTTTGAGTGAACTGAATGCCTTGATTATCAATTTAGTGGAGCTTAGCATTGAAGCTAGATTGATATCAATTATATTATGCTAGACTGAATGGCATTGTTAGCTAAGCTTAGCGATAGAACTAATTGGTGGAGTCAATCGAGTAACCATTGCATCTATTCGAGAACTTAGTGGTTAAGAATAGATAGAATATCAGAGTCGACATATCTTTGGCGGAAATGTTGGACTTGGGTAGTATTCGTTAGTTTTAGTATGTTATTTGATCAATGATGGAGTGTATTCCCTGAACTGATTTCTTTCCAATGGATAGACTCTCATTATAGGTAATTGTTCTGTTTTCCTCAAACTACCATTAGGACTCTTGATCACTTGCTCTCTTTGGGTTCGACCCTGCTTACCATTTGCTAAGTGTTAATAGGTCTTATAAATACAAATTTGAGGCGCACAATGACGCGCTGTCAAATTTTTGTGTCGTTGGCGGGGAGAGCAACACTTGAGATAGACTTTGAAGAAGGTAGTTTTTTTTGTGTTTTTGTGCTTGAGTGAACAATGTCGCCGGTGAGGCAGTGAACAGTGCCGCCGGAGTCCGATCGGTGATCCAGAGACCTTTTTCTGAGCGAAAGGGGCCACCGGTCCCAAGTCATTGCTTTCCCATGAGTCGAGCATTTTTTAGCCATCCGAGATCCTTTCTTATGTTATTTTGAATTGTTTAGGTGTTTAATTTGCATTTTTGCTTTGCTTTGCACTTGTTTGTTTGCATTCTACTTGGCTTTCTAGTATGCCTCATGCAGGAAGTGACCATGGTGAACATGTACCTGACCCAAACAACAATCCAATACCCCCTCCCCAGTGATACCCCCTTTCTATGATGAGCCAGAGAGAGTCTTCAATCAAAGACAAAGGCAAGCTCGTTATCATAGAGGTGAAAGAATGAAAGAACAAGATGATTGTGATTATCCACATGCACATGCACCTCAACCTCAACATCATGCACGTGGAAGGAATAGGCAACCAACAATGAGGAAGCTCTCAGCCCCAACATTCAACAACCAACCATGGTGTATAAACATTGATCTAGATGAGGATGATTTTGAAGTAAAGACTGCAGTAGTCCCAAATTTGGAGGGCTGCGAGGAGAAGTTGCAGCCAGGCATTTAAAATAGTTCAATGGAATATGTCAGACCTTGAGGCCATATGCTGCCCCTGAAGAGAGGTTCAAGTTAAAAGTTTTTCCCTTAAGTTTAACTGACCTTGCCAAAACATGGTTTCTTTCTTTGCCTTCAGGAATTATCAGAACTTGGGAGCAAATGCAGAGAAAGTTTCTCGACAAAGATTATCCCCCTGCCAAAGCTGCCCAAATGAGGAGAGAGTTGTCCACCATTAGACAAGGGCCAAGTGAATCAATGTATGATTATATGGAAAGATTTGGTGCCTTGGAACAAAGTTGCTGCAATTTGGTTGTTCCAGAGAAGATGATTGTAGAATATTTATTGGATGGATTGAGACCCTTGGAAAGGATGTTGTTGGATGCAGCAGCTGGTAGCACTGAGAATTCTCGGTTCAGAGAAGACAAGTAGAAGAGATGATACCAGCCGAGCAAAGAGTGTCTAACAAATGGATTCCAATATAAATCAGATGGCCAATGAAATCCAAGAGCTCAAGAAGATGGTGCAAAAGCTGATGGTTGGGCAAGTCAATGGAGTTAAAGCTTGTGGACTTTGTGGTGCTGCAAGCCAAAAAACCGATGAGTGTCCAAACCTACATGAAGAAGAGGCAGTTGAGGTCAATGCTATGGGAGGATTCAAGTAGTTCAACAATAGACAAGCACCAAGGCAATTTGGACTTGCAGCAAATGTTTTCAGCTGGAGAAATGAAGGAGGATTTCAAAACTAGCAAGGGCAGAATTAGAACCAAAACCAAGGGCGAAACCAAGCCCAACCTTACTGCCCTCCTCCTTTTCAGCAACACGAGCGACAAAATGGTAATTCTTATGGTCAGCAGCCAAGGCGCAACTACAACCAAGCTGGCCCAAGTAATGTGAATTACAATCGACCTGGCCCGAGCAATGTCAACTCAGGGAAGCCAATAGAAGACGTGGTTAAGGAATTTGTAATGAGTATGCAAAATAATCAAGCAAAAACCGATAGCACCCTAGCCGAGCGGTCAAGACATATGTCCCAATTAGCAGCCTCAGTTTCCGAGCTGAAGAATGATAAAGAGAAGTTGCCCTCACAAACAATTCCTAATCTAAGAGGAAATATCAGTGCGATAACTTTGAGGAGTGGCAAGAAGCTTGCAGAAGTGCGATACAGGAAACGAAAACAGAGAATACAGCGCCCGAGGAGAACTTTAACTAGGCGAGCGGGCCACTAATGTCTACACCTGGCGGGCCCATAACGTCAACATCCGGCGCGAAATCTGCTTCAAATGTTGAACTTCGCCGAACTAACCCTCCACTTCCATTTCCTATGCAGATATCCAAATCGAAGAAGAACCTAGCCATGGTTCAGAAGCTGTTAGAGCTATTCAGCAAGGTGGAGATGACAATTCCACTCCTCGACGTAATCAAGCAAATTCCCATTATGCCAAGTTCCTTAAGGATTTGTGCACCACTCGAAGAGTAGGATCCAGTCCTGAGCAAGTAAGTTTCAAGCCCAACATCTCAGCCATTCTTCAGGGCAAAGTTGCACAAAATGCAAGGATCCATATACCTTTACAATCTCTTGCATAATTAATAAGGTCCAAGTGGATAATTGTATGTTGGATTTGGAAGCTTCCATTAATGTCTTACCATATTCATTGTATCGAGTATTGAAAATCGATCCCCTTAGACCAACTGATTTAATCATTCAGCTGGCAGATAGGTCATGTGCCAAGCCCGAAGGTATAGTTGTTGTTATGTTAGTGCATGTAGGGAACCTTTATTCCTTGCAGATTTTTAAGTGATGAAGATGGAGGGAGAAGTAGACACTTCCCCAGTCCTGCTAGGGAGACCCTTTATGGTGACAGCAAGAACAAAAATTGATACTTATACGGGTAATCTTTCTATGGAGGTAGACCGGAAAGTTATTAAATTCAATATCTATGAGTCTATACGATTCCCTCCTGACTTTGCAAGAATACTTGCCTTGGACACTGACAGCGCGTCGTTGTACGCGTCAAATTAATCCTTCCTTCTCCACTTAGTATAGCGCCTAAGTCAGGGTCGATCCCACAAGGAGCAAGCAGACTCGTTCAGCTAGTAACCTACAACTTATGAGAATTGTGTTGTGAGTGATTGGGTTGCGCAGGTGCGCGAATGAACAATAGTGAAAGCAGATTTCGCACTAGACGTGCGCAGGTAGTAGAGATTAAGTACTATGACTATGAAAAGTATCAGTAAAGACAATCCTCTATGAATGTATTCCTTATCATCGACTCTAAACGTCTATAGTTCGATTTTACTGAAGTTAGTGTCCGATCAAGGCTTCCTAACATGTGCGCATGTTCCGATCAAAGTCCATGAGCTATTAACTCTTGAAACTAGTTTAAGCAGCTACGAATCCTAGTCCATTACCTATTATTGAGACCGAGAAACTAAACATAACAAATACCGTCTTCTTCTCTTATGTCACAGTAGCAGCTGATTATCCTAGCGCGTTACTCCTAGTTGTCACCGTCAAGCTACCAACTCTTTTAACATATAACAACAAGTATTAAGAGTAAGATTGCGGTTCAAGGCTTCCCCTACTCATACAACTAGCTGTCAACCGTGTGCACAGAATTAATACAAGCAAACAAACTATGCATTAAGCACAAGTCTCAAAGGAAATACTTCATAGAATCATGCCCAACCGATACAAAGTGTTTAGCTAGACATGCTATAGTAAACATCATAGAAATAGTAAATAAAAGCTAAAGTGTCCAAGGAAACAGTAACAAGCAGGTGCGTGCAGGTTGCTGTGTCTCGGTTCGCGCAGTCGGTTGGCGCAGGTCCTCGGCGACAGCTCGTGTGTTTTTCAGTTCTGTCTCTCTCTCATGTGTCTCATGTATATCTTGTATATCCCTCAAACCCTAGCCTTCCTCTCTTTATATACTGCTTGTGAGGCCCGAGGAATGCTCAGATTTGGCCCGTGATAATCTTGGCAACTTCCAAATCCTAGGAGATTTTGTGGGGATATGGTGTTCAAGATTTGGAAATACAGCTATCCTGCGCATGGCTCACTGCGCACGTTGGTTCGCGCAGTTGGTTTGCGCACCGCAGTCTGAATCTGCCACCTCCTATCTTGTTTGCGCAGCTAGCTCCGCAGGCTGTGTGTTGCGCTCCTTAAACGCGCCAATTAGCGTGTATCCGACTTAGGCCCTTGTTTTGTCCTGGGATACAAAAACACCAGAAACCAGTAATCTTGTACACAAAATAATGCAAACAAGCACAGTGTTAAGATCTAAATAGTGCGTATAAATAGGCTCCATCAAACCCCTCACACTTGCCCTTGTTCATCCCGAACAATACTCAAGCACGGATACAATTACCTCTCTGGAGTCTAGCGCACAGTCTTGCACTCAGGCGCGATCTGCACAACCGTTCACCCCGTGTTGCTCTGTCACCTGCGCGCACATGCCTTCAACAGTTTTAATATAACAATTTCGAAATTCGTTACCTCTCAGCTGGGATGGAAATTATTTCGGATGGCTGGGAGATAGCTCTTTATAAGCTCCGGGTTGTCGGTCTTTACTTGGAGTACGGGTATATGGTTAATTTCGCAAGTTTCTTCTGGTGCGTGATTCTTTCGCGCACTTCCTAGGAACTCGAGCTTTCTTGATGATTTTCTTGTGAACTTGCGCACGCTGATACGGAGTTGTGCGCATGCTGGTTTCTTTAGCGCAATCATCTGCTGGTGTTTTTTTTTCTTTTTGTACAGCTTTATCTACGGTTCCTATGTTCCCAGAACGGTTCCAGTCTCGGCCTTCGGATAGCAGCTATGGAACAACGATTCGCTCTCCCTCCTTGATCTATTTGCGCCGGTCAGCGCACGCGTTTACACCAGCGCCCGCCCTCCCTTGCTTGACTTCCAGAGGAAAGGTGGTCTGTTTTCCCACATCGCCACGCTTTGGGTATTCGCCTTCGGCATCTGCGTGGCTGAGCGTGCTCTATTGTTCCGAAGGTCGCGAAGCACCGGCCTCCACTAGCGCTCTCAACCATATACCTTACTTTCGAAGCAAAAACGACTAACCGCCTCTCTAGAGCTTTTCTGTCAACTCCACATCCCCTGTATATCCCAACTAATAGGAGCAAAAAAATCGAAAAAATATACTAAACAGTTGATAGCAGCGCATGCAAGATGAATAGGGCAATACAAGTCGAAAAATGTGCGCAACCCGCACACAAGCGCACCACTGCTACTATTCCCTTCAACTAAACTAAGCTACACTACAAAGCTAAAAAAAAAACGTGAAATGTAAATTTAACGCCCCCCCCCCCATACTGAAACAGAGACGTGTCCCCATGACTCATGCTCAAGCGCAACGGAGAGCGCATACATGCATGCAAATAAAAAAAACGTGTAAAAGTAAAACGTGTCGGGTTACCTCCCGACAAGTGCCTTTGTTTAACGTCGTTGGCTCGACCGTACCTCGTTACTTGCTTAAAAATGCGCCAGTGACCCCCCCCCCCACTCTTGCTCCTGAGTGTCCCCGCGCTCGTGTGCGCGTTGCATTCTTCTTAGTCCTGCGCAAAGGATCGGAAGGGTGGTCAGCGTGGTTAATATCATGTGACAAATCATAAGAACGAGGTCAGTTAATGAGGGGGAAGATATATGAGCAATAGTTCTCAGTTCTCCCTCAGGTGCATCTGGTTGCGACTCTGGCGCAGCAACTTGCGCATCTTCTATTTCTAGCTCTGCCAAGTCAACTTCGCGCGCTGTGTCATCCCAAGGTTCTCCTAAATACTTTTTGACTCTCGGCCCATTGACCTGAAAACGATGCTGATGCTCGTTTTCTAACTCGATTGTTCCGTAAGGGAAAACCTTGGTAACCGTGTATGGTCCCGTCCATTTCCTGCGCAGCTTCCCAGGCATTAGCTTTAGGCGCGAGGAGAACAATAGTATCTGGTCTCCTGGCTCAAAGGTGCATCTGAGGATGTTTTTGTCGTGAAATGCTTTTGTGCGCGCCTTGTAGTCGCGCAGCCCCTCATATGCATCTAGGCACAACTCCTCTAACTTGCTTAGCTCAAATGCGTGCTCCTTACCAGCCTCGTCTAGGTTCAGATTGCAAACGCGCAATGCCCAGTATGCCTTGTGTTCCAACTCCACTGGTAGGTGGCACGCTTTTCCATAAACCAACCGAAACGGTGAAGTCCCAATCGGTGTCTTATGTGCAGTTCTGTATGCCCATAGCTCATCGTCAAGGCGCTGGCTCCAGTCTTTGCGCGATGGTCTCACAGTTTTCTCCAGGATGCGCTTGATCTCTCGGTTGGAAACCTCGGCCTGACCATTCGTCTGAGGATGGTAGGCAGTGGACGTCTTGTGGCGCACTCCATAATGCTTGAATACCTGCGCCACTATCGTATTACAAAAATGCGTCCCCTGGTCGCTTATGATTGCCTTAGGCACCCCATACCTGCAAAAGATGTTAGTTCTCAAAAAGTCAGCGACCGTCTTACCATCATCCTTTCGGGTGGCCTTAGCCTCAACCCATTTTGAGACATAGTCCACTGCGACCAATATATACTCATATCCGGAAGATGGAGGAAATGGCCCCATGAAGTCAATCCCCCAAATATCGAATACTTCCTCCACTAGTATTGGCGTCTGCGGCATCTCATTGCGCACTGATATTCCCCCTGTGCGCTGACACCTGTCACAATTCCTGCAGTGGTTATATGAGTCACTAAACAAGTGTGGCCAATAAAATCCGCAGTCCAGGATCTTTTTGCTCGTGTGCCTTGGACCAAAGTGTCCTCAACATGCGTGCGCATGACAAAACATTAAAATCGAGTTTATTTCATGGTCAGGCACGCATCGCCTCAAAATCTGATCAGGTCCTATTCTGAGCATATACGGATCATTCCAAATATAATACTTGGACTCATGTTTTAGTCTCATGCATTGGGTTTTAGTGAAATGAGGGGGAAACGTACCTGTAACCAGGTAATTCGCAATGTGCGCATACCATGGAAGGTGTTCGTCAGGGAATGTCTTCGTGATCTGCCCTGGCTCCTCTTCTTTCACTATCCTGCTCAGGTGGTCAGCGACTGTGTTCTCCGTTCCCTTCTTATCCTTGATTTCCAAGTCGAACTCCTGAAGTAGGAGCACCCAGCGCATCAGGCGCGGCTTAGTCTCTTTCTTGGACATCAGGTAACGGATTGCTGCCTGGTCTGTGTAGACTATGACTCTGGCGCCTAGGACATATCCGCGGAACTTCTCCAGTACAAACACGATTGCCAGAAGTTCCTTTTCCGTGGTGGTGTAGTTCCTCTGCGCAGCGTCCAGTGTGCGTGATGCATAATAGATGACATGCGGCTTCTTGTCCATGCGCTGTCCCAGGACTGCACCGTCTGCATAGTCACTTGCATCGCACATCAGTTCGAATGGCAGGCTCCAGTCTGGCACGCGCATCACTGGCGCACTCGTCAGCGCCTCCTTCAGCTTATCAAAAGCAGCCCTGCACTCATCAGTGAATTGAAAACACACATCCTTTTGCAAGAGTTTCGATAGGGGTATACAAATTTTAGCAAAATCTTTTATGAAACGTCTGTAAAACCCTGCATGCCCAAGGAATGATTTCACATCGCGCACGTTAGTGAAATAAGGCAGATTTGAAATAAGATCTATTTTGGCTTTATCGACCTTGATCCCCTCCTGCGAGATAATGTGTCCTAGTACTACTCCATGTGATACCATAAAATGACATTTTTCATAATTGAGCACTAGGTTTTTTGAAATGCAGCACGCTAAGACCTTATCAAGATTAATTAAGCATGCGTCAAAGGTACCTCCGTACACAGTAAAATCATCCATGAACACCTCTATGCATGTACCAATCATATCAGAAAAGGTGCTCATGACTAGACGTTGGAACGTACCTAGCGCGTTACACAGCCCGAACGACATGCGCCGAAACGCAAAAGTACCGAATGGGCAGGTTAACGTAGTTTTTTCTTGATCCTCCGCAGCTATGGGTATCTGATTGTACCCTGAGTACCCGTCCAGGAAGCAAAAGTATGGCTTCCCCGCTAATCGATCTAGCATCTGGTCCATGAAGGGCAGCGGAAAATGATCCTTGCGCGTGACTGCGTTAAGCTTTCTGTAGTCGATGCACATGCGCCATCCAGTTTGCATGCGCTTCGGAACTAGCTCGCCCTGCGCATTGTCCTCTACTGTGATTCCTCCTTTCTTCGGTACAAAGTGCACTGGACTCACCCATTTGCTGTCCGAGATTGGGTAGATGACTCCTGCGTCAAGCAGCTTCAGGATCTCCTTCTGCACCACCTCCATCATATTCGGATTCAATCTGCACTAGGGCTCCCTGGATGTTTTGGCACCATCTTCCAATAGAATCCTGTGCATGCATACGTCCGGGCTCACTCCGCGCAGGTCAGCAAGTGTCCATCCTATAGTGCGCTGGTTCTTGCGCAACACCTCTTGTAATCGTGCCTCCTGCTCCTCTTCTAATCCTTTCTTTATGGTTACCGGCAGGGTGCCCTCATTCCCCAAGAGTATGTACATGAGGTGCTCGAGGAGTTGCTTCAGCTCGACCTTGGGTGCCTGTTCAATAGAGGGCGAGATTTTATTAGCAGTGCAGAATTAACTATATCGTGTATCTGTCTGGATACTGGTTCCGCACTACTCAGCTCATCCTCATGTGCCTCCATCTCTGCCTGTGTCAGCGGCCCAGGTCCTTCTGTTGCGCTCGCACACTGCGCATCCGCAAACAAGTCGTCTATGCTGTCCAACGCGTGTACTGTGGCATCCTCATGAGGGTGCTGCATCCCTTTAAATATGTTAAAGTGAATTTCCTCGCCATCAACTTCCATTGAGAGCGTACCCCTCCACATCTATCTTTGTGCGTGCTGTCATCAGAAATGGTCTGCACAATAGGATCTGCGCACTTCCCTTGCTCGACTCACCCTCCATCTCTAAGACGTAGAAATCTGCTGGGAACACCAGCTCTCCTACTCGGACGAGGACGTCCTCTATCATGCCCGTCGGTTGTTTGCACGACCGATTTGCTAGTTGAATGGTGAGACCTGTAGGCTTTAGTGGACCAAGGCGCAATGACGCATACAAGGAATAGGGAAGCACATTTATAGATGTGCCTAGGTCAATCATGCAGTTACTTACTGTGGTCTTACCTAAAGTGCATGGAATGGTGAACGTACCTGGATTCCGGCATTTAGGTGGTACCTTATGTTGCACGATTGCTGAGGCATGCGCGTTTAGCATTACTTGCGAGTACTCGCCTTGCCTCCTCTTATTTGTGCACAGCTTCTTTAAGAACTTGGCGTACCTAGGGATCTGCCGAACTGCTTCAATAATAACTCGTAGAGCTCCTTATCAAGCGCCTCTTTCCTAGCCAATGGTGCCTGTACAGGAAAAGGTGCAGGTATGTTAGTATGATTTATGCTTTTGTCTTTCGATTGCGCCATTCCTGGCGCCTTGCCCTGCTGGTTTGTGGCTTGCGCTGCTGGTTGCGCATCCGGCTGTGCTGGCTCTGGAGCTTGCGCAACTGGTTGTGCGGGCGCCTTTGCAGTCTGCTCTGTTCCTACCGTGCGCCCAGTCCTCAGTGTCACTGCGTTGACTCCTCCCTTGGGATTCTGAATCACTTGCGAAGGCAAATTGCCATTGCTCTTTTTCAGCTCATACACCGTGGTAGCTATCTGTGACAGCTGCTTTTCAATGGACTCGAACCTCTTATCATACTTCTCATCATTCTTGCGCACTGTGTCTGCTAGCTGGCCCACGATATCTTCTAGGGATCGCCGCGGCTGCTGGTTATTTTGCGCTGGCGCGTCAGTGCGGCGATGCGGTGGATTGTAGGGCGCAGCTTGTAGCGTCTGCTGTGGTGCGCGCTGCTCCGCGGCCTGCCTCTGGAAATTGTTATCCTCCTTCCATCTGAACCCATTTGCGACTAGTCCAAAACGCGGCTGATTCTGCCTCTACGGCCCTCTATTATCCCATCCTCCTAGAGCATTGACATCTCCTGATTCCTCGAAAAGTGTGGGACATGCATCGGCTTTGTGCTCAGTGGACGTACAGAACTCGCATACCTTTGGCGCAGCTGGTTGCGCCCCTTGCGCATTCATCAACTTCTGCAGCATGGCCTTCATCTCCTTTATCTCAGCGCTTGTTTCTACCTGATGCACAGAACGAGCACGACTATTCTCAAGTGTTAGCTATTGTCTTACCTGTCCAGCAGAGTCTTCTATCAGCTGCCACGCGTCCTCCGGGTACATGTTGCAAATGTTGCCGCCTGCGCATGCATTCAATAATCTCAGCTCCATTGGTAGCAATCCGTTCAGGAAATTCTCTATCAGTACATTCTGGGGCAGGCCGTGATTGTAGCAGTTAGCCTCCAGCTCCCTGAAATGCTCATAATACTACGATAGTGATTCTCCTGCGCCCTGCCTAAGTGCGGCCAACTCCCTCCTGAGTTGCGCGATCTTGGCTGCAGGATAGAATTTGTCCAAGAACTTCTTCTGGAGCTGCTCCCATGTGTGAATAGATCCTGCTGGTAAGCTCATCAGCCAATGCCTGGCCGCATCACACAATGAAAAAGGGAACGCCTTCATCTTCAGTGCTTTGTCGCTCTCCCCTTCGGCCTTCATGTTCTCGCAGATAACTAGGAATTCTCGCACATGCTTGACTAGGTTCTCGTTGTTCATCCCGTGAAACGTGGGCATGTGATGATTGAGCGAGCTCCTTAGCTCAAAATGACCGTCTGGTAGAAGCACTATGCACCATGGCTGGTTAACCGTGATTGGAGCTGACATCTCGCGCACTGTCCTACGTCGCGTGACCTGTCGCGCGGATGGCGCATTATACACTTCAGCGGCCATCCTTGCTTCAACTTCGCGCTGCACTTCCTCTCTGAACCGAACTGAGCGGTTATCTGCCCTCGCATTGTTAGGTCCCTCTGGGGTTCTGTCCCCTAAGTTATCGCCAATGACACTGTTGTCCTCCATGTCCTGTCCTAAATCTCAAAGAAAACGAAATTAAAAGACAACTAAGCTGTCGTGTCTGTCAGCGCGCAACTATAATCTGCACAGCGCAACTGTTTCAAGGTTGCGCAGGATGATGTTGATCGCAACAGAAATGACTAACTACTGTAAAAGAAAACTTAAACTAGTTAAAACTTATCTGTGTTGCTCCCCGGAAACAGCCCCAAAATTTGACCGCGCGTCGTTGTACGCGTCGAATTAATCCTTCCTTCTCCACTTAGTATAGCGGCTAAGTCAGGGTCGATCTTTTTTTTTTTTTTTTTTTTTTTTTTTTTAAAACCCACCCCGTTAGAGCCCCAGCCCTAACACCCACCAGGAATCGAACCTGTGACATGGAGTTTATAATACACCACCACGACCACTAGGCTAGCCCTTGGTGGGCTCAGGGTCGATCCCACAACGAGCAATAGTGATTGGGTTGCGAGTGATTGGGTTGCGCAGGTGCGCGAATGAACAATAGTGAAAGCAGATTTTGCACTAGACGTGCGCAGGTAGTAGAGATTAAGTACTATGACTATGAAAAGTATCGGTAAAGACAATCCTCTATGAATGTATTCCTTATCATCGACTCTAAACGTCTATAGTTCGATTTTACTGAATTTAGTGTCCGATCAAGGCTTCCTAACATGTGCGCATGTTCCGATCTGAAATTTCACAGTGTCTCAATTTGGCAGATTTGTGAACAAGCAGTTGCTGCAGCACACTCTTGTTCACTAGAATTAATCTCAGCAAGCGACAAACAATGCACAAGTTTGTTCACCCAGTTCGGCCAATCTGCCTACGTCTGGGGAGGACTATTCTCCAGTCCTCAATCCACTCAACCAAAGGTTCCAAGTACACTAGGTTACAACGCACGCAACCTATGCTACTTAACCTCTTGTTGACCACTCAGCACAATCAGAACAAGCTCTGATTTGTGCCAGCACACCCTCTACAATATGTCAGTCTAGAATAGCTACAATCCTCTCAAAGAACTCAGCCTATTCTATCCTACACTACTCAGCAGGGTTGCTGCAACAACAGCTGTAACACACAGCTGAAGCACACTGTCCGCGTCGCTCCAAGGCCTTCTGCCGAGCCGATCGAACCTCTCCAAGAGCGCTGCACACTCTGAGTAACTCCCCCTCACTCAGTGACCACCTGTCACTAGTGAGTTCTTCCGCACGAACCTCCACCGAGCCTTCCACCCGTCAGTTCTTCAGCGGCTGCCTTTGATCAACCAACAAGCTCCACAGCTCTGAATTGGCTTCCAGATCAATGCACGAATCAGTCTCTGCAAGACCTGATTCTCTTTTGCAATACTCACCACAGCTCTGCGCTCAACGCTCTGCCCGTGTGTGTTGATCGAAGAACAATGTCCGTAGCACCCAGAAAAATTCTCTCTCTGAAATCTGTGTCTACTCTCGTGTATCCCTCAGCTTCGATCACCCTCTACAGCCCTCAAACCTTCTGCTTAAATAGCCACACCACTTTAAGCAATTTCCAGGTTTAGGCAATTGACCCACAAGATCAATTATCTCCTAAAATCTAGGAGATTAGATTTGATTAATATCTTCAATGCAAATCTCCTTCTCTGACTAGTAAACCTTGCTGGAATATGCTCAACGGTATTTTAGAAATTCTTCTAGGCACTTTCACAAAGCTGCCATACCTTCAAAACGCACCCAGCACAAAACTGCTACTCGGACAGATGAACCAGCACTTGAACCAGCACCTGCTGCAGCATCCCCTGCTGCATCTGCTGCTGGTTTACTTCTGCTGGTCTGCTTGATTGTTTGAGCTGCAGCAGCTCCTTGTTCACATATGCTGGTTTTGTCAAACACTGCCATCCTTGCATCATCAATCTCCCCCTTGGCATTTTGACAAAACCTTAAGGCAAATGTACTCTTCCGTGAACCGAAAAAAAATACTCTAAATAAGAATAATAGAGAGTAAGTAAGAGAGGCCACAGATGGCCATAGCATGACCACGCAGGGTCAGTAAAAAAAAACAGTGTTCATCAGCAGCAGTTCAGCAAAAAAAAACATCTTCTCTCCCCCTTTTTGTCATAGATGCTCAAGGGGCCTGCTCCTCATCCTCCAAAAACTCCAAGTCTCGGATGAGGCTCCTAATCTGTCCACGCCTGGCATCCCTCCGTTTGGCCTCAGTATCAAGAATGAGCAGCTCAGACCTGAGATGGCTCACAATTCTGGCACGAAGAGCTGGCTGAATGGATGCAGCAGGGGGAAGAGAGTCCTCCAGGGGAGCTGGAGCTGAAGAACCAACCATTAGAAGATCCTCATAAGCAACATCCACTACATGTTTTCCCTTGAATAGCTTGTGATCAACTGTGAAGACCTGCAGCTCCTCAGATAAACCTTCAGAAATCTCACCCAACTCTGGGTGCTGAGAGACCATGATCCCATAGATGAGAGAGGGTAGCACAATAGGCTTGCTGGAGGAGGCACTCCCGGCATGAGTAGCCACCTGAGGAAACATAACACTGCCCAGACTGATCTTCCTCTTCTTTCCAATAGAATAGAGAAGGTTAGCAAAGTCTTTGTTAACCTTCCCCTGTGAGAGCTAGGGATCCAGTTTCGAATGCCCAGATGATACAGCAGGGCAAACTTGGAGGTAAGCTCAGCAGCATTGAGGTTAGGACCACCCCAAGACAGGCACACTCCCCCTGTCAGAATCTTCGCCACAAACTCTGGCTTAACATCAGTGGGAGCTCTTGCATTCTCAGAAATTCCAAGAAAAGCATCAATAGTTTCAGGGGTAATAACCACTGACTTACCCCGTACCCAGCTTTTCCCATACTCAGCCGCTCCTTCATCTCCAAATTTCTCCTCCATATTCACAATAAATTCTCTAACCAGGACAATATTGAATCGGTGAGGAAAGGTTAGGGACTTGAGAAGATTTACCTCTGTCAGAAGCTGAATCATAGCAGCTGATCTGTACTTGTCGTGGACCAGTCTCTTCTCATACACAATGTGTTTCCTCTCAACAGCACTCCAGGATTGAGAGGCACTTCTATTTCTGAACCATGTACCTCCCACTGTGAGAGCAGACAAGTCTACCGCTGGAGGTCCTCTCTCAGAAGGTCCACCAAGAGAACCTTCTTCTTCTTCTTCACTGTCTGTTCCTTCACTGCTGGAGACTGGGATCAAGATAGGGGCTTTTCCCTTGTTTGAAGAAGGAGGAGAATGTGCTGCAGCAGGTTCTTGTTCAGGAGACTCAGCAACTGTTTCAACCCCTTCACCAATAATGCCTGGGGACACAACGAGTGATCTGTACTCCTCTTCTGCAGAGGCTGCTACAGCAGCCTCTGCTGCTTGTTCTTCTTCAGAGGCAACTTCAGTCACAGCCTCTTCTAGCAGCACAGCAGTACTGGAGACAGGTTCTCCATCACGAATCAGCCGCCTCCTCTTCTGGGGTGTTTCTGCGGGAGAAATAGGCTCGGTATGCGACACAAGAGGAGGAGCTGGTTCCCACACCACTACATCCAGCCGCTGAGCAGGGTCTTCGTTGCATGCCGTGGTTCTTCTCTCAGACCTGCCCTGCCTATCTGCTGCCAGATTCTTCTTCAACCCGCGTGTCTTCACCATTTTTGCAGAGATGTGGAGGGTTTGAGGAGCGCAAAGAGGATGATCGGCAGTGATTTTGGAAATCTCTTTGCACCTGATCTTTGCCCTAGAAAATATTTACCCGTTATTTTCTTTTTCCTTTTTGAAGTTGTAAGACACGTGCCTCCCATGTGCCAATATTTTCCTTTCCATCCTCAGCAGCTAACACATGTGAACAAGCTTATTCTTGACCCGGTTGCTATAGCACATGTGAGCTGGTTCACCTGCTCAGTTCAGGCTGTAGCTTTGCTAGGAGTATCCTTTAGGAGTTCTGGTGGAGCTTTCTTCACCCACATCTGAGATAACCCAGAGCTTTTCTTCTTCTAATCTTCCAGCCTCCAATCTCTTCGTTTGTCATGCTTGGGTTTCCATATCTGTAAAAACTGCTGTTTACATGGGTTTTTAGCAATCCAGTGCCCTTGTGTACCAGTCTTAGCATTCCTTATCTGTGATTCTTCCCAGCACCTGTGATTCCGTGAAGTAGCATGAAACGAAGTCTTTGTGCAGCAAGTGTAGTTCCTGGATTTTACTCCTTTTTTTTCAACTGTGCAGGTTCTGCGCTGCAGCTTCAGGTTTGAGTTGAACTTCTGATTCCCAACACTTGTACGAAGACCCCGATAAATCTGAGCCTTTTGCACTGTTTTAGAAAAATGTTGTCCCCGATGCTGCAGCATCCTCTTGTTCACATGTCTAGTTCCATCTTTGTCTGCAGATTTTGAGAAGTCATCTGAATTCTTCTTTTCATCTGTCTCAACAGCTGAAGCTTTAATAAACACTGTCCCTCTAGAGCTTTCTTCACCAGTGTATCCAAGTCCCATTCTCCCTTTACCAAGTCTTTGGAAAGACAAGATTTCGTCCAAGATATTTTTCTGGGAGTTTTCTGCCTTGGCTGTTGCTTGTGAAGCACCTATATCTGTACCCTTTCTTCCAGTGTCTTCCCTTTTCAGAATGGTAACTTGACTGTTGGAAGGAAGAGGACATTTCCTTCGTTCTTCTTCCAAGAGATTAACTCTGTCAGTCAATGCTTGATTTGCCTGAAGAACTGCTTCACACTGCTTGAGTATCTTCTCCAGATAGTTAGCAAGACTGCCAGATAAGTCCTCCTCATCTTCACTGGCAGATGAGTCACTTTCATCTTCACTTTCAGATACTTCAATCCCGTAGTGAATTTTGTCCTTCTTAATCTCCTTGAGGTTGAAATCAGATATACTGGTCAGCACAACACATTTTTCTTCATCACTTTCCTCAGAGTCACTCCATTTAGCTGTCATAGACTTACTGTTCTTTTTCTCTGAGCTCTTGAGAGATTTGCTTGGACAGTCAGCCTCAATGTGTCCATACCCTTCACAATTCCAGCATTGAACACCCTTTTTCATATCTTTCCTCTCCTCTTCATTCTGAGCAGATTCTTTTCCTTTCCTTTTATTTTCTCCACCCCTTCTGAATTTTCGAGAAGATGAGCTTTGTCCATTTCTTGAGTCCATGTTTTTCATGAGTTTTCCAAGATTCTTGACAATCATACTCAGCTGCTCCTCTGAGCCTGTCTGCTTGATTTCTGCTTCAGCTTTCAATCCAATGTTCTTATCCTTAGGAGTGGTGTCTCCTTTAACCAGCTTCATCTCAAATTGTTTGAGAGACTCCATCAGCTCTTCCAACCTCATGAATCTGACATTTTGTGCTTCTTCAATGGCTGTCACTTTCATGTCGAATTTTGTGGGCAATGATCTGAGAACCTTTCTGATAAGCTTTTCTTCAGGGATGGGCTCACCAAGAGCATGAGCTTCATTTGCGAGATCACAGAGTTTAGCATTAAACTCAGTGACTGTTTCCTCATCCAGCATCCTCAGATTCTCAAATTGTGTGGCAATAATCTGGAGTCTTGATAGCTTCACTCTATCAGTTCCTTCATGGGCAGTTTGCAGAATCTCCCATGCTTGCTTGGCCAAATCACAGTTTGATATCAACCTGAAATTGTTAGCATCAACTGCAGCAAAAATTGCATTCAAAGCCTTTGAATTACCAGTTGCTGCAGCACCTTCTTCAGCAGTCCACTGCTCTTCAGGTTTTACTCTTGTCACTCCTTGCTCATCTATGGTGATTGGGGGAGACCACTGAACTACAACAGCTCTCCATGTCTTCTCGTCAATGGCCCTGAGAAAGACCTTCATCCTAGCTTTCCAATAACCATAATTGCTCTCTTCCAATAGTGGAGGTCTACTTGTGCTCTGTCCTTCCTTCATTGACTTGGCTTCTTCAGAGACACTGTAGGATCTTTTAACTCTGTGTGTCGAGTTCCCGCTCTGATACCAATTGAAATTTCACAGTGTCTCAATTCGGCAGATTTGTGAACAAGCAGTTGCTGCAGCACACTCTTGTTCACTAGAATTAATCTCAGCAAGCAACAAACAATGCACAAGTTTGTTCACCCAGTTCGGCCAATCTGCCTACGTCTGGGGAGGACTATTCTCCAGTCCTCAATCCACTCAACCAAAGGTTCCAAGTACACTAGGTTACAACGCACGCAACCTATGCTACTCAACCTCTTGTTGACCACTCAGCACAATCAGAACAAGCTCTGATTTGTGCCAGCACACCCTCTACAATATGTCAGTCTAGAATAGCTACAATCCTCTCAAAGAACTCAGCCTATTCTATCCTACACTACTCAGCAGGGTTGCTGCAGCAACAGCTGTAACACACAGCTGAAGCACACTGTCCGCGTCGCTCCAAGGCCTTCTGCCGAGCGGATCGAACCTCTCCAAGAGCGCTGCACACTCTGAGTAACTCTCCCTCACTCAGTGACCACCTGTCACTAGTGAGTTCTTCCGCACGAACCTCCACCGAGCCTTCCACCCGTCAGTTCTTCAGCGGCTGCCTTTGATCAACCAACAAGTTCCACAGCTCTGAATTGGCTTCCAGATCAATGCACGAATCAGTCTCTGCAAGACCTGATTCTCTTCTGCAATACTCACCACAGCTCTGCGCTCAACGCTCTGCCCGTGTGTGTTGATCGAAGAACAATGTCCGTAGCACCCAGAAAATTCTCTCTCTGAAATCTGTGTTTACTCTCGTGTATCCCTCAGCTTCGATCACCCTCTACAGCCCTCAAACCTTCTGCTTAAATAGCCACACCACTTTAAGCAATTTCCAGGTTTAGGCAATTGACCCACAAGATCAATTATCTCCTAAAATCTAGGAGATTAGATTTGATTAATATCTTCAATGCAAATCTCCTTCTCTGACTAGTAAACCTTGCTGGAATATGCTCAACGGTATTTTAGAAATTCTTCTAGGCACTTTCACAAAGCTGCCATACCTTCAAAACGCACCCAGCACAAAACTACTACTCGGACAGATGAACCAGCACTTGAACCAGCACCTGCTGCAGCATCCCCTGCTGCATCTGCTGCTGGTTTACTTCTGCTGGTCTGCTTGATTGTTTGAGCTGCAGCAGCTCCTTGTTCACATATGCTGGTTTTGTCAAACACTGCCATCCTTGCATCATCACGATCAAAGTCCATGAGCTATTAATTCTTGAAACTAGTTTAAGCAGCTACGAATCCTGTCACAGTAACAGCTAATTATTCTAGCGCGTTACTTCTAGTTGTCACCATCAAGCTACCAACTAGTTTAACATATAACAATAAGTAGTGAGAGTAAGATTGCGGTTCAAGGCTTCCCCTACTCATACAACTAGCTGTCAACCGTGTGCACAGAATTAATACAAGCAAACAAACTATGCATTAAGCACAAGTCTCAAAGGAAATACTTCATAGAATCATGCCCAACTGATACAAAGTGTTTAGCTAGACATGCTAGTAGCAAACATCATAGAAATAGTAAATAAAAGCTAAAGTGTCCAAGGAAACAGTAACAAGCAGGTGCGTGCAGGTTGCTGTGTCTCGGTTCGCGCAGGTCCTCGACGGCAGCTCGTGTGCTTTTCAGTTCTGGCTCTCTCTCGTGTGTCTCATGTATGTCTTGTATAACCTCAAACCCTAGCCTTCCTCTCTTTATATATTGCTTGTGAGGCCCGAGGAACTCTCAGATTTGGCCCGTGATAATCTTGGCAACTTCCAAATCCTAGGAGATTTTGTAGGGATATGGTGTTCAAGATTTGGAAATACCGCTATCCTGCGCATGGCTCACTGCGCACGTTGGTTCGCGCAGTTGGTTTGCGCACCGCAGTCTGAATCTGCCACCTCCTATCCTGTTTGCGCAGCTAGCTCCGCAGGCTGTGTGTTGCGCTCCTTAAACGCGCCTATTAGCGTGTATCCGGCTTAGGCCCTTGTTTTGTCCTGGAATACAAAAACACCGGAAACCAGTAATCTTGTACACAAAATAATGCAAACAAGCACATTGTTAAGATCTAAATAGTGCGTATAAATAGGCTCTATCAGACACCATTGAAGATGCGGCGCTCATACAATGTGGAGAAGACATACCAGAGCTAAACATCGAAGAAGTTGGTGCTGGACAGTCCACATATGATGCTGCCCGGTATGAGGTTAATGCAATTAAATTGTGCAATGAAACAAAACTTGTCCCATCTGTTGTGCAGGCTCCTAAGATTCAATTAAAACCTCTTCCGGAGTACTTGAAGTACATTTTCCTAAGAGATGATGAGACGCTGTCAGTTATCATCAAGAGTGGACTAGAAACAGATTAAGAGGTCAGGATCACGCGCGTGCTAAAATAGCATAAAACAGCAATAGGATGGACATTGGCTGACATTCAAGGAATCAATCCAGAAATATGTATGCATCGGAACCTATTAGAGGAAGGAGCAATACCTGTGAGACAACCTCAGCGACGGTTGAATCCTATCATGATGGAGGTTGTCCAAAAAGAAGTGCAGAAGCTCCTAGATGCAGGTGTGATCTACCCAATTTTATACAGTCAATGGGTGAGCCTGGTACATATAGTGCCAAAGAAAATAGGAATCATTATAGAGTTGAATGATAATGGAGAGCAAGTGCCGAAGAGAGTGCAGAATGGGTGGCGAATGTGCATCGATTATAGACAACTTAATGCAGCCACAAGCAAAGATCATTTCCCGCTGCCATTCATTGATCAAATGCTGCACAGACTTGCAGGTAAACCATCCTTTTGTTTTCTTGATGGCTTTTCAAGTTATAACCAGATTCCCATTGTGGCTGAGGATCAGGAAAAGACAACATTTACATGCCCCTTCGGTATGTTTGCATTCAGGCGCATGTCCTTCAGATTATGTAATGCCCCAGGTACTTTTCAGCGTGTGGTTATGAGCATATTTTCAGATTTGTTGAATGATTGTGTTGAAGTATTCATGAATGATTTCACTGTCTATGGAGATACTTTTTGATGAATGCTTGCACAATTTATATAGAGTGCTCACACGTTGCATTGAAATGAACATGGTGCTTAATTATGAGAAATGTCATTTCATGGTCACACATGGCATTGTCTTAGGACATATTGTTTCTGAGGAAGGCATTCAAGTAGATAGGAAAAAATTGATATCATTCATGGATTGCCTTTTCCTACTGACCAGCGTCCTATCAAGTCTTTCCTAGGACATGCAGACTTTTATCGCAGGTTCGTCAAAGACTTCTCGAAGATTGCATTGCCACTTTCATGGCTGCTACAAAAAGATGTTCCATTTGATTTTAATGATCAGTGCAAGAGAGATTTTGAAGAGCTCAGGGCAGCCTTGACGAGTGCACCAATTATGCAAGCACCAGATTGGACACAACCTTTCGAGATCATGTGTGATGCCAGTGACTATGCTGTGGGTGCAGTGCTTGGGCAAAGGAGCGATAAGAAACCAGTGGTCATCCATTATGCGTCTTGGACTCTAGACATCACCCAGAAAAATTATTCCACCACTGAAAAGGAGCTTTTAGCCGTTGTCTTTGCACTTGAAAATTTTCGGTCTTCCATTCTTGGGTCTAAAGTTATTATTTTTTCTGATCATCCAGCCATTAGGTATTTGATGACCAAGAAGGAGTGCAAGCCGCGACTGATTAGATGGATCCTCTTTCTTCAGGAATTTAACGTGGAGATCAAAGATAAGAAGGGGATTGAGAACACTGTGGTCGACCACTTGTTGAGACATTTCTCGATGAGCATTTGTTCGCTGTTAATGAGAAGGCACCATGGTATGCCAACATTGTTAACTACCTGGTGGGAGGGAAATTCCCTCCATCCTTCACTAGAGCTCAAAGATTTAAACTCAAGCATGATTCTAAGTATTACATTTGGGATGATCCTTGTTTGTGGAAGATAGGGGCTGATCAGATTGTTAGACGTTGTGTGCCCGATATTGAGATCCCATTTGTGCTATATTTTTGTCATGAACATGCTTGTGGCTGACATTTTTGTCCTAAAAGAACTGCTAGGAAATTGCTTGATAGTGGATTCTTTTGGCCCCATTTATTTAGAGGTGCTCATAACCATTGTAAGAATTGTGATAGGTGCCAAAGAGTAGGGAACATTTCAGCTAGGAATCAAATGCCCCAAGCCCATAGTTGTTGATGAGGTGTTTGATATTTGGGGCATAGACTTTATGGGACCATTTCCTTCTTCTTTTGGTTATCAATATATATTGGTTGCTATTGATTATGTCTCAAAGTGGGTAGAGGCTAAGGCCACCAGAGTTGATGATGAAAAGACTGTTGTGGATTTCTTGCGTACTAACATCTTTTGTAGATATGGAGTCCCAAAAGCAGTGATTAGTTATCAAGGCTCGCAGTTCTGCAGCAGATGGGTTGAGGCGGTTTTTAAAAAATTTTTGAGTGCATCACCGAGTTTCCATATCCTACCACCCACAGACAAATAGCCAAGCTGAGATATCCAATAGGGAGATTAAATCCATTCTCGAGAAGATGGTAAGCCTTCAAGGAAGGACTGGTCCACACGGTTAGATGAGGCATTGTGGGCTTACAGGACAGCCTACAAGACACCTATTGGGACCTCTCCTTTCAGGCATGTTTATGGCAAGGCCTGCCACTTGCCGGTCGAGGTAGAGCATAAAGCCTATTGGGTAATTAAATCGTGTAGCTTTGATTTGGCTAGTTAAGGTAGTGAACGGAGGCTGCAATTGAATGAGATAGAGGAGCTGCGTTTGGAGGCTTATGAGAGCCAATCAGACTAAAAAGCGAAGACTAAGCTTTACCATGAAAAATTCATTCTCAGACGATCATTTAACATTGGGCAGAAGGTATTATTATTTTCATCTAGACTTAGACTAATGCCCGGCAAGTTGTGTTCCCGTTGGACATGCCCCTATATAGTTGTGAAGGTTTTCAACCATGGAGCTTTAGAGCTTGAGAAACCAAGTACGGGCTAGAAGTTTGTGGTGAATGGGCAACGTGTCAAACACTACCATGGAGAGGAAATCCCGCTGATGAGAAGTTCCCTTTGGTCGACCTGGCATGTGCTTAAAATGAGAGGTTTCGTCTAACCAAAGACGTAAACCAAAGGCACTTTGCGGGAGGCAGCCCGGTGTTTTTATTTTCAATCTTAGTTGGCGTCTTCCAGTGAGTTAAGCGCCCCAAAGCAATATTATTTCGGCTCCAGCCACACTTTAAGCGACCTAATGTATGCATGGAGCGCGCTGCTAATGTATGCTTGGAGCGTGCCCCAATCTGATTTTTATGGTTTTTGTTAGTTTAGTTGTTTGTGTCTTTTTTTGAATCCTGCATGAGCTTCCTTCTCTTAGATTTCACCATAAGGACACGATTCGATTCAAGTGTGGGGTGAGAAGTTAGTTTGCTATGTTCATCATGTTTCCCTTCGCGTTAGCTTGCTTTAGTTAATAGTTAGAGTAGTTAGAGCACATCAGTTTTTTTTGTAGCTGCTGAGTTGATGCCATGTTTATGATGATATATGATGCTGAATTCATGAGACGAGACATTATGCTGCGATGTAAATGCTGATTTTATGAGATGATGTCTATTCTATGAAGTTTTGACATGTATTGATGCAAACCAAATGGTGTTGCCGGAATAAGGTGCAAGCTGGCAGTGCAGGCAAGCAGGTTTTGGGCTGCTGGAGTCAGATGGACCATTATAATATATTTTTAAGCATAACGGGCCCACTGATGAATCTCTCTAGAGCTCTTGGGCCATCTGATTTCGTTTCCTGTTTTCGAATTATTATGTTTTAGGGTTTCAGTTTCTTTATTTTTCTAGAGTTTTAGTTTCCTTATTTTTGAATTTAGATTTGGTTTAGATAAGTTTCCTTATTTTTGAATTTAGATTTGGTTGTTTAGATTTTCTGTTTCCTAATTTGTAGGTTTTGCTTACTATATAAAAAGAACCAGGGAAGTAGGGAAAACAGTTTTCTGGAATTAATAAAATTTTAGAGTTCTCTCTATATAGCTTGTAATTCGTGCCTAGGGTTTTGAGTTCAAGTTTCATAATCCCTTTGCCCACACGCGCTGCATCATGTATGCTTTGCATTAGTTCTGTAATATTGTGATTATTGCGCTTTAATGTTATATGTTCTTTTTAGCTGAGATATTTCAGGATGTGGAGCTTGTAGTTCTAGTGCGGACGATAGAATTTGTCCCAGCTATTGTTATGACAACTCCTGAGGAAACTCGTTAGGAATGTTTCAACTGTTTCTAGTGAAAGTAGATAATGAAAAGTAAATACGAGACACAGAGATTTGGTAACCCACTTCGGGTCAATGTGTCCGTAATGTGGGGGGGGGGGGGGGGTTCTCCTAACCCAAACAAGCAACAATCCACTAGTAACGATCGGACAACGAAGTACAAACTTACAAGACTCCCTCTTCAACTCCTTCTACCACCGACTCATCTGGATGCACACTGAGCTCCCCTCAGTGTAGAGATCCCTCTCTATGGCTTGTCACAGCAGCTTCGTTCTCCCGAACAGCTGCTTGTCCACTCAATGTCCTTCCGGATATGTGGACAGGTCAGTTTTGCAACGGGTTTGTTAAACGTGTTGCTGAAGCAAATACTTCTGGTCCTCGTGCTTGAGTGATAACTTGGCTCCAATCTTCGTCGGGTGCACTCAATCACTTGACCTCGACCCCTGTTGTATATTGCTATAATGAAAGAGTGTTGCTTGAATATTTTATGGATGATCACTTACAGCATGTCGTTGTGCACGTTAAATTTATATTTGTAAAGACCTATTAACACTTAGAAAGCGGTAAGCAGGGTCGAACCCAAAGAGAGCAAGTGATCAAGAGTCCTAATGCTAGTCACAGAGAATGGAACAATACTGAGGATATCAATTCACAGAATATCAGTCGGGGGAAATACACTGCTGAAATTTCACAGTGTCTTGGTTCGACAGATTTTGTGAACAAGAAGTTGCTGCAGCACACTCTTGTTCACTCGAAAATTTTCTCAGCAAACAATGATCAAGGCACAGGTTTGTTCACCCAGTTCGGCCAATCTGCTTACGTCTGGGGAGGACTATTCTTCAGTCCTCAATCCACTCAACCAAAGGTTCCAAGTACACTCGGTTACAACTCACGCAACCTATGCTACTCAACCCCGTGTGGATCACTGGGCACAATCAGAACAAGCTCTGATTTGCGTCTGCACACCCTCTACAATATGCCAATCTAGAATAGCTCCTTTCTTCTCAAAGAACTCAGCCTATTCTAAACTACACTACTCAGCAGGGTTGCTGTAGCCACTGCTGTAACACACAGCTAAAGCACAAATGTCCGCGTCGCTCCAAGGCCTTCTGCCGAGTCGGTCGAACGATTCCACGAGCGCTGCACACTCTGGAATACTCCCCCTCACTCAGTGACCTCCTGCCACTAGCGAGTACTGCCGCACGACACTTGACCGAGCCTTCCACCCGTCAGTTCTTCCGCGGCTGCCCTTGATCAACCAACAAGCTCCACAGCTCTGAATTGACTTCCAGATCAAGCTCGAATCAGACTCTGCAAGTCCTGATTCCCTTCTGCTATAATCACCACAGCTCTGCGCTCACGCTCTGCTCTCGGGTGATGATTGAAGAAAACTTCCGTCGCACACCAAGGATTCTCCCACTGAAATCTGTGTATGCACTCGTGTGTCCCTCTGCTTCGATCCACCTTCTGCTCTGAACACCTTCAGCTTAAATAGCAGCGCCACTTTAAGCAATGTCCAGGTTTAGGCAATTGACCCAACAAGATCAATTATCTCCTAAAATCTAGGAGATTAGATTTGATATTTATCTTTAAAGCAAATCTCCTTCTCTGACTTGTAAACCTCACTGGAATATACTCCAGAGCATATTAGAAATTCTTCAGATGCTTTCCGTAGAGATTCCAGCCCTTCAAGACACGCCCAGGTTGCTGCTGCTTCTCGGACAGATGAACCAGCCAGTTGAACAAGCTCCTGCTGCAGCATCCCCTGCTGCAGCTGCTGCTAGTTCACTTCTGCTGGCCTGCTTGATAACTAGAGCTGCAGCAACTCCTTGTTCACTTGCTCTGGAGTTGTTTTCTGCTGCTGGAATTTCCTAAATGCATTAGGAAACAATCCCATCAATTTTAAGGAAGATCCTCCAAGATCTCTACAAGATCATATCTCCTAATTTGTAGAAGTTTTGATTTTCCAATCAAATCTTCACTCAACAAATCTGCCCTTGTTCTTGAGAGACACTCCAGAAATATTCTCCTGAATATTCAGCTCTTTGAATTTCTGCTATAGCATTTTAGCTCCAGCATCTGCTGTAGCACATGCTGTCTGAAGGTATGCGATACTTGTGCTACTGAACTTCTGCTCCAGAGATAGCTATAGCACATGCTTACTCCATTGCTTGAGCACTGAGATAGTCACTCTGCCCAGATTGCACAAGCTGATATCTTCATGATCACTTTCAGAATTCCGAGCGCCCCAAGGCAACATTAAGTCGCGCTCCTCGTGAAGACATTAGCCACTTAATGTCTTCATCTGGAGCGCCACTTAATGTCTTCATCTGGAGCGCCACTTACTGAGTTTGCTCACTCTGGAATGCTCTTCATCAGCTGTTTTCTTTACATACTTGCTGTAGCAGGCTCTAGTGCACTTTGTAGGAGTTTGTCAATGATGCCACATACCTTCTCAACTGCAACTAGTTATCATCGATCAAGCAACCTGTATCTACTAATGAATACTGTCCCAATTAGTGCTCTATCTATTCTTAACCGCTAGGTTTTCAAAAAGGTTTAATAGTTACTCGACTAACACCACAAATTAGTTCCACCACTAGGCTTAGCTAACAATCCAATTCAGTCAAGTATAATGCAATGGGTATCAACCTAGCTTCATTGCTAAGCTATGATAAATTGATAATCAAGCATTCAGTTCATACAAGTCAGAAGGCAGTAAAACATTAGCTCAAGTCAAACATTCATTGATCTCAAAACAAGTGTTGCAATGCAAATCTCCAACTGAGTTTGGGTTTAGCTACTCATAACATCCATCGAATGCAATAAAACTGAGTTTAGTATTCTACAATAAGTTAAAGAACACGAAATAGAACTAAAATAAAAAACGGCATGAATAGTGTTTTCCGGCAGTGAATAGTAACAGATGAACAGTAATACGTGAACATTAAACTTTGATGAATAGTGATTCCGCGACCACCACGAGCAGCAGCTTCTCCTTCTTCTCTCTAAGCTGCCGCCTCCTTGCTACAGTACCCAGATATAACTGATGTCTAATCTCTTTGTCCCTTGTGTCTTCAATTTAGGGTTTGGACTTGAATGAACCGGTTCTGGTGTGACTTATGTTGACTGCTATTGACTGCTGACTTCTGTTGACTTCTTTTGACTGATGTTGACTTCTTGATCTTCAATGAATGCTCCAAATGTACAATAAAATCTAATACTATCTTGAAGAGTCATGCGATACGAAAACACTACAAAAGAGTAATCGATCTCACGCAAAATGTAATAAACTATGGGAATAAACAACTCAATAGAGCGTTTAAATACGCTCCATCAAACTACCCCACACTTATTCTTATTCGTCCCCGAAAAATAACAAGATACGCAAGCACTCAAATCATTTCTATCATGCCAAAGAATAAACACTGAATTTATTCGAGAAGTCATCCCCAAACAGTTCATCAATACATGCTCACATTCATTCTCTATTAATGATCAACAAGAACTAGAATGATACATGTTACCTTTAAGGCCGAGATGGATTTTAATGGATGGCTGGGAGCTAGTCCTCGTTAGACTCATGACTCCAATCTTCGATTCAACTTCATAGCCACGCCTTGACACTGAATTTGCTTTCTCTGGCACGTGATGAATCCGAGTTATGAAGAGGTCAACTTGTTCTTCTTTTCTTGTAGGACAGCTCTTAATTGCTTTTTGATTCTCGATTGCTCTCCTCTTTTCACGTCTTGTAAATCTGAATTTTTTCTTCTCCGAGCTTTTCAATGTGAAATGCTTGTCCTTTTTGAGCTCTGCTCTCCAATCTGAACCGTTCCAATCATAGTCTTTGAATGGCAGCATAACGAACACGTCCCGCTCTTTCTCATCATTGCCCTTTCAACGGGAGGCAAGAAAGGGGTTACCCTTACCGGTTTGTTTTCCCGTCCCACCACTGCATAACACTACAACGATGGAGTCAATGTCACCCCTCATAACTCGAAGTGCCAATCTCCACAAATTCAGCGCGCTATGCGACTAATCCTTTGAACCTCCAAATGAATGTCAAGTCCCTCTAGGAAATTTCTATCAACTCAACATCCTGAAATATGTTAGCTCAAAAGAACATATAACATTAAAGCTCAAGAATCACAATATTTCGGAACCAGTGCAAATTGAATAGACATCATCACACAAAATCAGCATTTGCATCGCAGCATAATGTCTAAGGGAATTCAGCAGCAATCAGTGGCATATATCATCATAAACATGGCAGAAAATGCTCACAAACTCAGCAGCTCATACAAAACTAACGTGTTCTAACTACTAACTAAAGCAAGCTAACGCGAAGGGAAACATGATGAACATAGCTAACTAACTTCCCACCCCACACTTGAATCGAACCGTGTCCTCATGGTGAAATCTAAGGGAAGGATGGTCATGCAAAATTCAACAAAAGAAACAAACAACTAACAAAAACCACAAAAAACACAAAAATCAGATTGGGGCGCGCCTCAAGAAGACATTAGGTCGCGCGCCCCATGCATACATAAAGTTGCCTAAAGTGTGAAGCTGGAGCGGAAATAATGTTGCCTTGGGATGCTTAACTCATTGAAGACACCAACTAAGAATGAAAATAAAAACACCGGATTGCCTCCCGCAAAGCGCCTTTATTTTCCGTCTGTGGCTAGACGATACCTCTCCTTTTAAGCACATGCCGGGTCGGCCAAATGGAACTCCTCATCAGGCGGGATATCTGGTGGAATATCAAGTGGAATGTGAGACTTCAGGTGCTCCAGTAAGGGCTTTGATTGTATATCCGAAGGCTGCACAACAAACGGGGCAAGCTTAGTTTTATTGCACAATTTAATGGCATTGATATTATACCTTGGGATGTCATGGATTAATTGCCCGATAGCAACTCTTTCTTCCTTGGTGTCTAGCTTTGATATGTTCTCCCCACATTGTGTGAGTGCTGCATCTTCAATGGTGTCCAAGGCTTGTATTCCTCTAATGTCAGGTAGGAATTGCATAGGCTTATGAATATTTAAGTTGATCACTTCCCCTTCTACCTCCATGGAGAGATCACCCGTATGAATATCAATTTTCATCTTTGTGCTTGCCATAAATTGTCTCCCTAGCAGAATTGGTGAAGAGCCTCTCTCATCTTCCATTTTGATGACATAAAAATCTCCAAGCAATGAAAGTTGTCCTACCTGCACTAGCACATCAACAAGACCCTCTAGCTTTGTGCATGATCTATCAGCCATTTGAATGGTAAAATCAGTGGGTCTAAGAGGACCGATACGCAATGTTTCATATAAGGAATAAGGCAAGATATTAATCGAGGCACTCAAATCCAACATATAATCATCCATTTAAATATCATTAATTATGCAGGAGATTGTAAAGATACCTGGATCCTTACATTTTGGTGCTACCTTGGATTGTAGAATGGCCGAGATGTTGGGCCTCGCATTCAATTACTCAGGTCCTCCTCGTCGAGTGGTGCACAAATTCTTAAGGAACTTGGCATATTTAGGAATGTGCTTGATTGCATCGATGAGTGGGATTGTGACTTCCATCTTGCTGAATAGCTGTAACAGCTCTTTATCCACCACTGCTGGATTGTTCTTTGATTCTGATACCTGCATAAAAAGTGGAAGCGGGGAGTTAGAACTTAGTTTATCAAAAAACGCCGCGGAAGGCTCTGAATTGTCAGCTTTGTCTTCCGCCTTCGCGGTGCTCGCTGGCTCAGCACCCAGGTTGCTGCTAGCCTCATCCCCTTCAAGCTTCTTTCCACAGATCAAGGTCACTGAACAGACATTTCCTCTTGGATTAGGAATTGTTTGCGAGGGCAGGTTTCCCTTTTCATCCTTCAACTCAGAAACTGTGGCTGCCAGTTGGGACACAAGTCTTGACAACTCAGTTAGGGTGCTATTGGTCTTGGCTTGATTGTTTTGCATAGTCATTGCCAATTCCTAAACCACTTATTCTATAGGCTTCACTGAGTTTGAAATTCGCAGCACCTCTGAGTTTCAGAGTTTGTACAAGCAGTTGCTACAGCACACTCTTGAACACCCAAATCTGATGCAGCAAGATAGAACAAGGAACAAAGATTTGTTCACCCAGTTCGGCCAATCTGCCTACGTCTGGGAAGGGCTGAACTCCAACCCTTAATCCACTAGCTTCTCAGGTCCACAGTACAACATGGTTCGACGCACGACACCTATGCTACCTGACCTAAGCTAGTCACACAATCAGAACAAGCTCCGACTTGTGTATTGCACACCTACAGACTTGAAATAATTCAGAATAGCTACAACTTTGATCCCACAGACTCAGCCTATTCTAATTAATTCAACGTAGCACCAGCTATAGCACACAGCTGGTACCAAAAATGTCTGCGTTTCTCCAAGCCTTCTGCTAAGCAGATTGAACTTCTCCACGAGCGCTGCAAACTCTGGAGCACTCCCCCTCACTCAGTGACCACCTGTCACTTGACCGAGTTCGTCCACTCGTCAATACCTCCGCGGCCTCCCTTGATCAATCAACAAGCAATCGCTGCTCTGAATTGGCTTCCTGATCAAGCTATGATTAGACTCTGCAAGCCCTGATCACGCTCTACTTCAATCACCTTAGCTCTGCGCTCATTGCTCTGCTCTCGGTGATGATCAAAGATCCTCTCGCGCTTGAAGTCTACTCTCACCGTATTATGTGTACGCTCTTGTGTTTTCTCTCTTCACTTCGATACACTTGACGCTCTGCCCGGCCTCCTTTAAATAGGAACCCCCAGTTCCATCATTCAGTTTTCGGGAATTTCCTTCAAGCAACAATATCTCCTAATTTGTAGGAGATTAGATTTGATTTGCAAATCTAATCTTCTATAAACAAATCTTCTCCGCCATCTGGGAATCTCCACTGGAATATTCTCTCAGAGTATTTAGGAACTCCCTTGATGCTTTCGGATGCACTGCCAAGCTCCTTCCGTGAAGATCCGAGCTGCTGCTAATGAACAAATGCTACAGCTTCCTGAACCAGCTCCGGCTATAGCAGCAGCTTGTTCAGTCGCTTGTTCACTTGTGCTGGTTTTGTCAAAGATTGCCATACTGCATCATCAATCTCCCCCTTTGCATTTTGACAAAACCCTTGGCCACAGAAGGAGTCTTCCACGGAAAACAAATTTAACAAATTTTAAAGACTACCTGTCATCAGTTCAAAAAGTGTTGTGGCCACACTCGGCCTTTGGATCAGCATAGCCACGCAGGGCTTCAAAACAAATTTGAAAGTTCATCAGTGAAGATCAATTAGTGGGCCTTGACTTACTCTCCCCCTTTTGGCAGAAATTGACAAGGGGGAAACACTTCAGAGCTCAGGAGGACATGACACAGAGACCCAACGAGGATCTTAGTGCTTCGAATCTGGCTGTATCCAGGGGTTTGGTGAAGACGTCTGCAAGCTGATTTTCTGTACCAATATGCTGTAGAGCAATCGTTTTCTTCTCCACCAGTTCACGAATGAAGTGGTGTCTGATATCAATATGCTTGGTCCTCGAATGTTGAACTGGGTTCTTGGAAATACTGATAGCACTCAGATTGTCATAGTACAAGACCATTTCATTTTGAGGCATCCCATACTCGGTGAGCATCTATTTCATCCAGAGCAGTTGAGCATAGCAACTCCCGGCGGCAATATACTCTGCCTCAGCTGTGGGAAATACTGTTTTCCTTTCAACTGAACCAGGATACAAGATTATTCCCCAAGAAGAAGCACCCTCCAGGTGCTCTTTCGATCTTCAATACATCCAGCCCAATCTGCATCACTGTATCCTACCAGATTTGCATTTGTATCCTTCGAGTACCACAGACCATAATTCACTCACATACCGAATGATCCTCTTTACTAGTTGGAAGTGGCTTTCCTTCGGGCTAGCTTGGAAACGAGGACACACTCCAACTGAGAAAGATATTTCTGGACAGCTAGCAGTTAGGTACAAAAGACTTCCAATCATACTTCGGTAGGTGGACCGATTTACTTCAACCCCAGCTACGTCTTTGCCAAATAGGCTCTATCAAACCCCCCACACTTGCCCGTTGTTCGTCCCGAACAAGCACTCAAGCACGGATACCATTACCTTTCTGGAGTCTAGCGCACAACCTTGCACTCTGGCGCGATCTGCACTACTATTCACCTTGCGCTGCTCTATCTCCTGCGCGCATCTGCCTTCAACAGTTTTAATATAATAATTTTCGAATTTCGTTACTCTCAGCTGGGATGAAGATCATTTCGGATGGCTGGGAGATAGCTCTTCATAGGCTCCTGGTTGTCAGCTTTCACTCCGAGGACGGGTATATGGTTAATAGCGCAAGCTTCTTCGAGTGCGTGATTCTTCCGCGCACTTCCTGGGAACTCAAGCTTTTCTGATGATTTTCTCATGAATTTGTGCACGCTGGTATGTATCCGTGCGCATGCTGATTCTTTTGTAGCGCATATCATCTGCTGGTGTCTTTCTTTTTTTTTTGTACAGCTTTATCTACGGTTCCTATGTTCCCAGAATGGTTCCAGTCTCGGCCTCCGGATAACAGCTATGGAACAACGCTCCGCTCTCCCTCCTTGATCTATTTGCGTAGGTCAGCGCACGCATTTACACCCGCTCCCGCCTTCCCTAGCTCGATTTCAAGAGGAAAGGTGGTCTGTTTTCCCACCTCGCCACGCTTTGGGTATTTGCCTTCGGTATCTGCGTGACTGAGCGCGCTCTCTTGTTCCGAAGGTCGCGAAGCACCGGCCTCCACTAGCGCTCTCGACCATATACCTCACCTCCGAAGCTCAAACGACTAACCGCGTCTCTAGAGCGTTTCTGTCAACTCCACATCCCCTGTATATCCCAACTAACAGGAGCAGAAAGAACGAAAAAACATATACCAAAAAAATTGATAGCAGCGCATGCAATATGGATAGCGCAATACAAGCTGAACAGCGTGCGCAACCCGCACACAAGCACACCGCTGCTACTATTTTCTTCAACTAAACTAAGCTACACTACAAAGCTAAAAAAAACGTGAAATGTAAATGTAACGCTCCCCCCCCCCCCCCCACACTTAAACAGAGACGTGTCCCCACGACTCAAGCTCAAGCGCACGGAGAGCGCACACATGCATGCAAGTAAAAGAAAGAATATAAGAACGAAAAAAAACATGGTAAGCGCAGCAACAATATAGCAAGGGGTCACAAAATATTCAGCACAATAGTCAGCAAAATATAGCAACATATAGCAACAGTTTTCAAAAAGATGAGAAAAGAAACCACCCGAAAGAAATGCGCGCCCCACTGCAGCCCTAGATGTACTCGGAGCTGGACTCAGCCGCTGATCCGCGCGCCTCCTCATCTGAAGAATCAGTCACATACTCGGTGCTGGAGGCTGGCGGCACTATAGAAATGGCGGCGGGCTGAGCCACGAGGTCGTCCTCTGAGATAGGATCCCATAGTGAATCGGAGCTGGAACTTAGGATGGGATCGGCTTCAGGGGACCTCTGAATAGAAGGCTGAGCAGGGGGAGCTGCAGGTGCTGGTACTGGGTCTGCTGCGGGGGTGGGCTCTGCTGCTGGGGCTGGCTCTGCTGCATGGACCGGGGATTGGGTAGGAGGGCTGGCTGGCTGGCGCGGCTCGCTGGGGGATCCTGGAGGCGGCCTGCGCAGACTGAGGAGAGGGGGAATAGCATCTCCAAATCTCCACCCTGATGGTGGGCTCATGCTCAAATCTGCCCCCTCGGGCGCTAAATATTCGAGCACGCGCATGATGTTGAACATCATGCGCTGCTCCTCTGGTACCTCCTCAGGCACCTCCTCTGCCTTAGTCCTGGGGCGCTTTCCTCGTGCACGCAGGGGAGAATCGTCAATGGCAATGGTAACTGGCTCCCCCTGCGGTGCACTTGCCCTTCGGCGCGCTCCAGTCTGCGCACGAGTCCTCATGCGCCTGACTGGAGGCGCAACTGGCTCTGGGGCCTCGTCCCTCTCCATTTCCTCCGCAGCCTCTTCTGCTTGCGCACTGCTCTCTGCTCGCTGCCTCGGCGGTCTGGCCGGCTGCAGCCGGTAGCACCATTCCAATGTACCATCCTCTCTCACGGCTACCGCTCTTATCTACAGCATCTGGGCGCGGTCCAAGGGAACAGCCGGCACCACTGTGTGCTCGGGCACCTCTGGCTCTCCATGCAACGCACGCAGCAGGTGCGTTATCATTCCTCCACAAGTCAGCGGTCCTTTCGTGCTGACCCGGCTCCAATGGAGCACCATGTTCAAGACAAACAACACCTTCTTCCCATAGTAAAAAACCTTCAAAATCTCCATGTCCAGTAAGCTGATCTTGGGCGCACCATTGAAGCGCCCGATGATGGCATAGAAGACCATGCGCCATAGGTAGAACATCCACGGGTCGTGCAGCTCGCGTCCTCGACTGCGCCCCGCGGCAAAAACTGGGCCGGTCGCCATCTCGCGCCACGCCTCCTGATTTATGTCCGCCTCACGCACCTTTGCGCACCTCAGCGTGCGCTTCAGCCTCTTAGCCGAGGCAATGTACCAGACTCCTCTGTGCCGGTACCTTATCTCCAGATCAGCCGTCTCTAGCGACGCCAAAAACTCGCACGTATCCTCTTTGTCCGCTGCGCTGTTGATCTCCAACAGCGCCTCCCAGCCCGCCAGCGCGAGCTTTTCCACAATGAGGTCCTCCATCCCGCCCTCTCGCAGGAACTCCCTGCTGATGTACGGAGTCCCGTACATCTCCAGCCTCATGAAGGCTTCATACTCGGCAGGCTGCATGGTGTGCTAGGGTTCCTCCGGTCAACTAGGGTCAACGCTCCTCAAATGCTCACAAAAACCAAACTCCGCCAAATGCCCTAAAACTTTCACCAAATGGGCGCCTACTGTCCGCCTACAAAACCTCCTAACCAAAACTCCAAATGGTGCACGCTAGCTTGGTGCGATTTCAGACCTAGGGCACTCCTCCAGGATGCGCTTGATCTCTCTGTTGGAAACCTCGGCCTGTCCATTCGTCTGAGTGTGGTAAGCGGTGGACGTCTTGTGGCGCACTCCATAATGCTTGAACACCTGCGCAACAATCCTATTGCAAAAATGCGTCCCCTGGTCGCTTATGACTGCCTTAGGCACTCCGTACCTGCAAAATATGTTAGTTCTTAGAAATTCAGCGACCGTCTTACCATCATCCTTCCGGGTAGCCTTGGCCTCGACCCATTTGGAGACATAATCTACCGCGACCAATATGTACTCATATCCGGAAGATGGAGGAAATGGCCCCATGAAGTCAATTCCCCAAATGTCGAATACTTCATCCACTAGAATTGGCGTCTGCGGCATCTCGTTGCGCGCTGATATGCCTCTTGTGCGCTGGCACCTGTCACAGTTCCTGCAGTGGTTATATGAGTCACTAAACAAGTGCGGCCAATAAAATCCGCAGTCCAGGATTTTTCTCCTCGTGTGCTTGGGACCAAAGTGTCCTCCACATGCGTGCGCATGACAAAACATCAAAATAGAGTTAATTTCATGGTCAGGCACGCAGCGCCTTAAAATCTGATCAGGTCCTATTCTGAGCATATACGGATCGTCCCAAATGTAATGCTTGGACTCATGCTTTAATCTCATGCATTGGGTTTTAGTGAAATGTGGAGGAAACGTACCTGTGACCAGGTAATTTGCACTGTGCGCATACCATGGTACCTTACCTGTCAGTGCCATCAGATGCTCATCAGGGAATGTCTCCGTGATTCGCCCTGGCTCCTCTGCTTTCACGATTCTGCTCAGGTGACCCGCGACTGTGTTCTCCGTGCCCTTCTTATCTTTGATTTCCAAGTCGAATTCCTGAAGTAGGAGCACCCAGCGCATCAGGCGCGGCTTAGTCTCCTTCTTGGACATTAGGTAACGGATTGCTGCGTGGTCTGTGTAGACAATGACTCTGGCGCCAAGAACATATGCGCGGAACTTCTCCAGTGCAAACACAATTGCCAAAAGTTCCTTCTCCGTGGTAGTGTAGTTCCTCTGCGCAGCGTCCAGTGTGCGCGATGCATAATAAATGGCGTGCGGCTTCTTGTCCACGCGCTGTCCCAGGACTGCACCTACTGCATAGTCGCTTGCATCGCACATTAGTTCAAATGGCAGGTTCCAGTTTGGCGCGCGCATCACTGGCGCACTAGTCAGCGCCTCCTTCAGTTTATCAAACGCGGCCTTGCACTCATCAGTAAATTCGAAACACACATCCTTTTGCAAGAGGTTAGACAGGGGTATACAAATCTTAGAAAAATCTTTTATGAAGCGCCTGTAAAACCGAGCATGCCCAAGGAATGATTTCACATCGCGCACGTTAGTGGAATAAGGCAGATTGGAAATAAGATCTATCTTGGCCTTGTCTACCTTGATCCCTTCCTGCGAGACAATATGCCCTAGTACTACTCCATGTGATACCATGAAATGACATTTCTTATAATTGAGCACTAGGTTTTTCGAAATGCAGCGCGCTAAGACCTTATCAAGATGAGTTAAGCATGCGTCCAAGGTACTTCCGTGTACAGTAAAATCATCCATGAACACTTCTATGCATATACCAATCATATCAGAAAAAATGCTCATGACTAGACGTTGGAACGTACCTGGCGCGTTACACAGCCCAAATGACATGCGCCGAAACGCAAACGTACCAAATGGGCAGGTAAACGTGGTCTTCTCTTGATCTTCCGCAGCTATGGGTATCTGATTGTACCCTGAGTATCCGTCCAAGAAACAAAAGTAGGGCTTCCCCGCTAATCGATCTAGCATCTGATCCATGAAGGGTAGCGGGAAATGGTCTTTGCGTGTGACTGCGTTTAGCTTCCTGTAGTCGATCCACATGCGCCATCAAGTTTGTATGCGCTTGGGAACTAGCTCACCCTGTGCATTCTCCTCTACTGTGATGCCTCCTTTCTTTGGCACAACGTGCACTGGACTTACCCACTTCCTGTCTGAGATCTGGTATATTACTTCTGCGTCAAGCAACTTTAGGATCTCTTTCTGCACCACCTCCATCATGTTCGGGTTCAATCTGTGCTGAGGTTCTCTGGATGGTTTGGCACCATCTTCCAACAGAATCCTATGCATGCATACGTCCGGGCTCACTCCGCGCAGGTCAGCAAGTGTCCATCCTATAGCGCGCTGGTTCTTGCGCAGCACCTACTGTAATCGCGCCTCCTGCTCCTCTTCCAATCCTTTCCTTATGATTTTTAAGGTATGTGGCATCATTGAAAAACTCCTACAAAGTGCACTAGAGCCTGCTACAGCAAGTATGTAAAGAAAACAGCTGATGAAGAGCATTCCAGAGTGAGCAAACTCAGTAAGTGGCGCTCCAGATGAAGACATTAAGTGGCGCCTGAGCTTAATGTCTTCACCAGGCGCGCCACCTAATGTTGCCTTGGGGCGCTCAGAAATCTGGAAGAGATCGTGAAGTCATCAACTTGTGCAATCTGGGCAGAGTGACTATCTCAGTGCTCAAGCAGTGGAGTAGCTGCAAGTGCTACAGCAGACGCTGGTGCCTGGAGCTGCAGCAGAAGTATCGCACACCTTCAGACAGCATGTGCTACAGCAGATGCTGGAGCTAAAATGTTGTAGCAGAAATTCAAAGCTTTCTCGGAGATTGCATTCAAACAACAAATCAGTGGACCGAAGGGCTTCCGGAAAGAGCTAAATATTCAGGAGAATATTTCTGGAGTGTCTCTCAAGAACAAGGGCAGATTTGTTGAGTGAAGATTTGATTGGAAAATCAAAACTCCTATAAATTAGGAGATATGTTCTTGTAGAGATCTTGAAGGATCTTCCTTAAAATTGATGGGATTGTTTCCTAATGCATTTAGGAAATTCCAGCAGCAGCAAACAACTCCAGCACAAGTGAACAAGGAGCAGCTACAGCAGGGGATGCTATAGCAGGAGCTTGTTCAAGTGGCTGCAACATCTGTCCATGTAGCAGCAGCAACCTAGGCTTGGCTAGAAGACCTGGCAACTCTTACGGATAACACCAGAGGAATATTTTAAAGTACTATGGAGAATATTCCAGTGGGGTTTCCTAGCTAGAAAAGGAGATTTGTGTTGAAGATCAAAATCAAATCTAATCTCCTAAATTTTAGGAGATAATTGATTCTTTTTGGGACATTGCTAAATTCTGGTCTTGCTTAAAGTTGGTGCTGCTATTTAAGAGAAAGGGGTTTAGAGCAGAGAGGGTGATCGAAGCTGAGGGATACACGAGTGCATACACGGAATTCAGAGAGAACATTCTTGGTGTGCGACGGACGAATTCTTCGATCATCACCCGAGAGCAGAGCGTGAGCGCAGAGCTGTGGTGATAGAAGCAGAAGGTGGTCAGGACTTGCAGAGTCTGATCCAAGCTTGATCTGGAAGCCAATACAGAGCAGTGGTGCTTGTTGGTTGATCAAGGACAGCCGCGAAAGAACTGACGGGTGGTTGGCTCGGTCAAGTGTCGTGCGGCAGTACTCGCTAGTGGCAAGTGGTCACTGAGTGAGGGGGAGTATTCCAGAGTGTGCAGCGCTCGTGGAATCGTCCGAACGGCTTGGCAAAAGGCTTTGGAGCGACGCGGACAAATTGTGCTTCAGCTGTGTGTTACAGCAGTTGCTACAGCAACCCTGCTGAGTTGAGTGTAGTTTAGAATAGGCTGAGTCTTGAGAAGTCTGTAGCTATTCTAGATTGACATTTGTAGAGGGTGTGCAGACACAAGTCAGAGCTTGTTCTGATTGTGTCAAGTGATCCACACAAAGGTTGAGTAGCATAGGTTGCGTGGGTTTGTAACCGAGTGTACTTGGAGACCTTCGTGGTTAGTGGATTGAGGACTGGAGAATAGTCCTCCCCAGACGTAGGCAGCTGGCCGAACTGGGTGAACAAACCTTTGTCTTGTTTATTGTTTGCTGAGACAATTTCCGAGTGAACAAGAGTGTGCTGCAGCAACTGCTTGTTCACAAGTCTGTCTAATTGAGACGCTGTGAAATTTCAATTGGTATTAGAGCGGGAGCTCAACACACAGAGTAAAAGATCCTACAGTGTCTCTGAAGAAGCCAAGACAATGAAGGAAGGACAGAGCACAAGAAGACCTCCATTGTTGGAAGAAAGCAACTATGGATGTTGGAAGGTGGGAATGAAGGTCTTCCTAAAGACGATAGATGAGAACACTTGGAGAGCAGTAGTGTCTGGATGGTCACACCCTCTGATCATCGACGACAAAGGAGTTGCACTGGAGAAACCAGAGGAGACATGGACAGCTGAAGAGGAAGCTATAGCAACCAGTAACTCAAGAGGCTTGAACGCGATATTTGCCGCTGTTGACGCAAATAATTTCAGGCTGATCTCTGACTGTGAAGTTGCCAAGCAAGCATGGGAGATCCTTCAGACGGCGCATGAAAGGATCAAACTCCTGCTGCAAACTGGAGAGACGAAGACGGTGAAGCAGACTCGGAACTGATAAGTAATGTTGCTCTGACATCTGTAACTGATATGGAGAACACCGTTTCAACAAAGCCAGAAATTGTTCATGGTGTTGAGGAGTCAGACAGTGGTGATGATGAGGAAATCACTGAGGAGTCCATTGCAAGAAACTTTACCCTGTTGCACGAAGAGTGGCTGCAAGTCATGGAGGTCAACAAAGGTTTGACTACCAAAGTTTCAGACCTGCAAGAAAAACAAGAGGAGCTGCTGAAGATGATCACTACTCTTACGGATCAGGTTGCCCAGCAAGAAGAGAAGTTTGCTGCAGAGAAGGAAGAGCTCAACCTCTACCGGAAGACTACAAAGATGTTTAACAGTGGAACTAGCACTCTTGAAGATATTCTAGCTCGCCAAAGATATGGAGGAGGCTACTCTGGTCTTGGATACACTGGAGAAGAAGGTGCTGAAAGTACGGTATTCGTCAAAGCTACGGAGCCAGAAGATGCTGAGATTGCCGTGGAGAAACCGGTCCTGTCCCAGAAACCAGTTCAGAAGAAGGTGCATAGAAGGGTGAACAAGAAGCTGCTACAGCAACCGTTGTATCAACAACCTGTAGCAGAAAAGAAACCCAGGTGCAAAAGTCACAGATGTTATTTCTGTGATTGAGAGGGACACATTCAGAGAAGATGCCCGATCCTGAACAAGTATTGGAGACCTCAGAAATCGCCCACAGACGGACAACGCCAGATGAAACCAAGGATCAGGCGTGGCACGCAGGTGACCTCCAACTCATCAAAGCCGATGGACTGTCACTGTCCAGTTGTGCACGAAAACATCAGATATGTTGGAGGGACAACGAAAATGAGGATCAAGAAGGATGCTGGCACAGAGAGGATGAGACACCGAGACAATGCCTGAAGGAAAGAAAGAGTTGCTGGTCACAACAAAACTCGGAAGCAGCATGCTGGTCACAGCATTTTCAAGTGTTAGCTGATGTCTTACCTGTCCAGCAGAGTCTTCTATCAGCTGCCACGCGTCCTCTGGGTACATGTTGCAAATGTCGCCTCCTGCGTATGCATTCAATAATTGCAGCTCCATGGGCAGCAATCCATTCAGGAAATTCTCTATGATAGAGGCTATTTGTACACATTATTTAGATCATAACCGTATGCTTGTTTGCAATATTTTACGAGCAAGACTACTCGTTTCTAGTGTTTTTGTGTTACAGGATAAAACGAGTCCCTGAGTCGGATACGCGCTAACAGGCAGCGTTCTAGGAGTGAAAAATCCGCCTGCGGAGTTAGCAACACAAACAGAAGAAATGGCTAGAGTCAGCAGAGGTGCGCTAGCCCATGCGCTAGCCGATGCCATGCGCCAGGCGCAGAATCCAGTACTTCCTAATCCTGACAGGACCAGATTTAGAAGTTGCCAAGGATGGACCTCCTGAGCAGTATAAAAGGGAAGAGGTCTAGGGTTCAAAGGGAGATCATATCACATATCAAGGATCAAACCTCAGAGCAGCACTCTGAGGTCATCAGCGGCTCACAGAGCAACAAACTGAAAAACACACGGACCTGTTGAGAGGACTTGCGCCAGCCGACTGCGCCAGCCGAGAAGACACGCTGCACGCACTGTTTGCTACTGTTTACTTAGACACATTAGTCATTATTTACTAGTCTATGATGTTTATCACTAGCATGTCTAGCTAAACGCTTAAGTGTTGGTCGGGCATGAATCTATGATGCACTTTCTTTGAGACTTGAGCTTAATGCATAGTTTGCTTACTTGTATTAATCCTGTGCATACGGAGACAGTTAGTTGCATAAGTAGGGGAAGCCTTGAACCGCAAACTTACTTGTGTTGCTTGCTTGTCATATGTTAAACTAGTTGCACGAGTACGGGAAGCCTTGAACCGCAATCTTACGGTGACGACTAGGAGTAACGGGCTAGGGTAGGCAGTTGCTACTTTGAACGGATTCGCAGCTGTTCTAGTCTAGTTCTAGGATTAATAGCACATGAACTTTGAACGGAACATGCGCACGTGTTAGGAAGCCTTTACCGGACACTAACCCAAGTAAAACATAAACTATAGATGTTTAGAGTCGAGGATAAGAGATGCACTCATAGAGGATTGTCTGCCCAATACTTCTCATAGTCATAGTACTTAATCTCTACTGCCTGCGCACGTCTAGTGCAATTTTTCTGCGTTACACAACTGTTACTCGCGCACTGCGCAAACCAATCACTCACCCCCCCAATCTTCGTAAGTGTAGGATACTAGCTAGAACTGAACTGCTTGCTCCCTGTGGAGATCGACCCTTACTTAACCGCTGTACTGAATGGAAGAGGAAGGATTATATTTGACGCGCACAACGACGCGCGATCAAATTTTGGCGCCGTTGCCGGGGAGCAACACAGCTAAGTTTTAGTTGGTTTACATTTATTTTAGTAACTAGTTATTTCAGTTTGTTTTGTTTTTCGTTGTTGTTTCTGACAGCGCGCAATCACCATTAGCCTGCGCAACCTTGAAACAGTTGCGCTGCGCGGATTCTAGTTGAGCACTGACAGACGCAGCAACATTAGTTATCTTTTAACTTTATTTTTCTTTGAGATTCACGACAGATCATGGAGGACGACAGTGTCGTAGGCGACAACCTAGGGGACAAGACCCCAGAGGAAGCAAGGGCGCATAACCGCGCAGCCCGGTTCAGAGAAGAAGTGCAGCGCGAAGTTGAAGCAAGGATGGCAGCTGAACTGTATAATGCGCCACCCGCACGACAAGCTGCGCGACGCAGAACAGTGCGCGAGATGTCAGCCCCCATCACTGTCAACCAGCCATGGTGCATCGTGCTTCCACCAGACGGACACTTTGAACTAAGGAGCTCACTCATCCATCACATGCCCAAGTTTCACGGGACGAACAATGAAAATCCAGTCAAGCATGTGCGAGAGTTCCTGGTCATTTGCGAAAACATGAAGACCGAAGGGGAAAGCGATGAAGCGCTAAAAATGAAGGCATTCCCATTTTCACTAAGTGATGCAGCCAGACATTGGTTGATGAACTTGCCCGCAGGATCCATTCACACATGGGAGCAGCTGCAGAAGAAATTCTTAGATAAATTCTATCCAGCAGCAAAGATTGCGCTGCTCAGAAGGGAACTGGCCGCGCCAAGGCAGAGCGCAGGGGAGTCATTGTCAGAATACTACGAGCGTTTCAGGGAGCTGGAGGCCAACTGTTACAATCATGGCCTGCCCCAGAATGTGCTGATAGAGAACTTTCTAAACGGACTGCTACCCATGGAGCTGCGACTACTGAATGCGTGCGCAGGAGGGGACATTTGCAACATGTACCCAGAAGATGCGTGGCAGCTGATAGAAGACTCTGCTGGGCAGGTAAGGCATCAACTAACGCTTGAAAATAGTCGTACTCGTACTGTGCATCAGGTAGAAGCAAGCGCTGAGATCAAGGAAATGAAGGCCATGCTGCAGAAATTGATGAGTGCGCAGAGCGCACAACCAGTTGCGCCAAAGGTATGTGAATTTTGCAGGTCCACCGAGCACAAGACAGACGAATGCCCAACACTTTTTGAAGAAACTGGAGATGTCAATGCTCTGGGAGGATGGGACAACAGAGGACCACAGAGGCAGAATCAGCCGCGCTTTGGGCTTGCCGCAAATGGATTCAGATGGAAGGAGGAGAACAATTTCCAGAGGCAGCCCACAGATCAGCGCGCGCCACAGCAGTCGCAACCAGCTGCGCCCTACAATCCACCGCATCGCCGAAATGACGCACCAGCGCATAACAACCAGCAACCGAGGCGATCTTTAGAAGATATCGTGGGGCAGCTGGCAGACACAGTGCGCAAAAATGATGAGAAATATGACAAACGGTTCGAGTCCATCGAAAAGCAGTTATCACAGATCGCAACCACGGTGTATGAGCTAAAAAAGAGCGATGGCAACCTGCCTTCGCAAGTGATTCAGAACCCTAAAGGAGGAGTCAATGCAGTGACACTGAGGACTGGGCGCACAGTAGGAACAGAGCAGACCGCGCAGGCGCCCGCGCAACCAGTTGCGCAAGTCCCAGACCCAGCAGAACAGAGTGCGCAACCAGAGTAAAACGCGCAACCAGAAATGCCAGCCACAAACAAGCAGGGCGATGCGCCAGGTATGTCACAGTCAAAAAACATAAATCGCACTAACATACCTGCACCTTTCCCTGTGCAGGCACCACTAGTTAGGAAGGAGGCGCTGGACAGGGAGCTTTATGAGTTATTCAGCAAGGTGGAAATCAATATTCCCCTCATTGAAGCTATTCGGCAGATTCCCAGGTATGCAAAGTTTTTAAAAGAACTATGCACAAACAAAAGGAGGAAGGGCGAATGCGCACAGGTAATGCTTAACGCGCAGGCCTCAGCAATCGTGCAACAAAAGGTACCACCTAAGTGCCGAGATCCAGGTACATTTACTATTCCATGCACGCTAGGTAAGACCACAGTTAGTAATTGCATGATCGATTTAGGCGCATCCATCAATTTGCTACCTTTTTCCCTATATACGACGTTGCGCCTTGGACTACTTAAGCCCGCAGGTCTCACCATTCAGCTGGCAGATAGATCGTGCAAACAACCTGCAGGAATGATAGAAGATGTCCTAGTCCGAGTAGGAGAGCTGGTGTTCCCAGCAGATTTTTATGTGCTAGAAATGGAGGGGGAATCAAGCACCAGCAGCGCGCAAATCCTCCTAGGCAGACCGTTTTTGATGACCGCGCGCACAAAGATAGACGTGTGGAGGGGCACGCTCTCCATGGAAGTGGATGGCGAAGAAATCCATTTCAACATATTCAAGGGGATGCAGCATCCACATGAGGACGCTACAGTGCACGAAATGGACAACATTGATGATCTAGTCACAGAAGCGCAATGTGCGAGCGCAACCGTAGGACCAGAGCTACTGACACAGGCAGAACTGGAGGAGCATGAGGAAGATCTGAGCAGTGCTGAACCAGCACCCACACAGGTACGGGATATAGTTCGTATTTGCACCGCTAACAAAATCCTGCCCTCTATTGAACAGGCACCCAAGGTTGAGTTGAAGCAACTCTCAGAGCACCTCAAATACATTTTCTTGGGAGATGAGGGCACCCTGCCAGTGATCATTAAGAATGGATTGGAAGAAGAGCAGGAGGTGCGCCTACAGCAGGTACTGCGCAAGAATCAGCGCGCCATAGGATGGACACTTGCAAATTTGCGTGGAGTGAGCCCAGACGTATGCATGCATAGGATTCTACTAGAAGATGGTGCCAAACCATCCAGGGAGGCTCAGCGCAGACTGAATCCAAACATGATGGAGGTAGTGCAAAAGGAAGTCCTGAAGTTGCTTGGCGCAGGGGTCATTTACCCCATCTCGGACAGCAAATGGGTAAGTCCGGTGCATGTTGTGCCAAAGAAAGGAGGAATCACAGTGGAAGAAAATGCGCAGGGCGAGCTAGTTCCCAAGCGCATACAAACTGGCTGGCGCATGTGCATCGACTACAGGAAGCTTAACGCAGTAACGCGCAAGGACCACTTCCCGCTACCCTTCATGGATCAGATGCTGGATCGCTTGGCAGGTAAGCCTTATTTTTGTTTCTTAGACGGATATTCAGGGTACAACCAGATACCCATAGCTGCTGAAGATCAGGAGAAGACCACATTCACATGCCCGTTCGGTACGTTTGCGTTTCGGCGCATGTCTTTTGGGCTGTGCAACGCGCGAGGTACGTTCCAACGCCTTGTCATGAGCATTTTCTCGGATATGATTGGTATATGCATTGAAGTGTTCATGGATGATTTTACCGTATATGGAAATACCTTTGATGCATGCTTAACACATCTAGATAAGGTCTTAGCGCGCTGCATCTCTAAGAACTTGGTGCTGAATTACGAAAAATGTCATTTCATGGTAACGCACGGAGTGGTACAAGGTCATATCATTTCAGAGGAGGGGATCAAGGTAGACAAAGCTAAAATAGATCTTATTTCTAATCTACCTTATGCCACCAACGTGCGCGACGTGAAATCTTTCTTAGGGCATGCTGGGTTCTACAGGCGTTTTATCAAAGATTTCTCCAAAATTTGTATACCCCTGTCTAACCTTTTGCAAAAAGATGTGTGCTTCGACTTTACTGATGAGTGCAGGGCTGCGTTCGATAAGCTAAAAGATGCGCTAACCAGTGCGCCAGTAATGCGCGCACTAGACTGGAACCTGCCATTCGAGCTGATGTGCGACGCAAGTGATTATGCGGTGGGTGCAGTTTTGGGGCAGCGCGTAGACAAGAAGCCGCATGCCATTTACTATGCATCGCGCACACTGGACTCTGCGCAGAGGAACTACACCACCACGGAGAAGGAGCTTCTGGCAATTGTATTTGCGCTGGAGAAGTTCCGAGCATATGTTCTAGGCGCAAGAGTCATCATCTACACTGACCACGCAGCTATCCGCTACCTCATGTCCAAAAAGGAAACCAAGCCGCGCCTGATGCGCTGGGTGCTCTTGCTGCAGGAATTTGACCTGGAAATCAAAGACAAGAAGGGCACGGAGAATACAGTTGCAGATCATCTGAGCAGGATCGTAAAGGAGGAGGAACCAGGGCAGATCACGGAAACATTCCCTGACGAGCATCTGATGGCGCTGACAGGTAAGGTACCATGGTATGCGCACATCGCAAATTACCTGGTCACAGGTACGTTTCCTCCACATTTCAATAAAACTCAGTGCATGCGCTTAAAACATGAGTCCAAGCATTACCTTTGGGATGATCCTTACATGCTTAGAATAGGACCAGATCAGATATTGAGGCGTTGCGTGCCTGACCACGAAATTAATTCTGTTTTTATGTTTTGTCATGCGCACGCATGCGGAGGACACTTCGGTCCCAAGCGCACAAGCAGAAAGGTTCTGGACTGCGGATTCTATTGGCCGCACCTGTTTAAAGACGCCTATAATCACTGCAGGAATTGTGACAGGTGCCAGCGCACGGGAGGAATATCCACGCGCAAAGAGATGCCGCAGACCCCGATTCTGGTGGATGAAGTGTTCGATGTTTGGGGAATCGACTTCATGGGGCCATTTCCCCCATCTGCAGGTTACGAGTACATATTGGTGGCAGTAGACTATGTCTCCAAATGGGTTGAAGCTAAGGCTACGCGAAAGGATGATGGTAAGACTGTCGCTGATTTTCTCAGAACTAACATATTTTGCAGGTACGGAGTGCCCAAGGCGGTAATCAGCGACCGGGGGACACACTTTTGCAACAGGGTCGTGGCGCAAGTTTTCAAGCACTATGGGGTGCGCCACAAGACGTCCACCGCTTACCATCCGCAGACGAATGGACAGGCCGAAGTTTCTAACAGGGAGATCAAGCGCATCTTGGAAAAGACTGTGAGACCATCACGCAAAGATTGGAGCCAGCGCCTTGATGATGCGCTATGGGCATACCGGACTGCGCATAAGACGCCCATTGGGACATCTCCATTTCGGCTAGTCTATGGGAAAGCATGCCACCTGCCAGTAGAGCTCGAGCACAAGGCATATTGGGCCTTACGCATTTGCAACCTGAATTTGGATGAAGCAGGAAGGGAGCGCGCATTTGAGCTGAATGAACTAGAAGAACTGCACCTGGACGCCTATGAGGGACTGCGCGATTACAAGGACCGCACCAAGGCATTTCATGACAAGAATATCCTCAGGCGCACTTTTGCACCAGGAGACCAGGTATTACTATTTTCATCACGCCTGAAGCTTATGCCAGGAAAGCTGCGCAGCAAATGGACGGGACCATACACGGTCACCAAGGTTTTTCCCTACGGAACAATCGAGTTAGAAGACGGGCACCGGCATCGCTTTCAGGTTAATGGGCAGAGAGTCAAACGGTACTTAGGGGAACCTTGGGATAACATAGCGCGCGACATTGAGCTGGCAGAACCAGAGATAATCGATGCGCCAGCTGACGCGCCAGAGGCACCACCAGATGCACCAGCGGGAGAACTAAAGATCATAGCTCACATTTCTTCTCCCTCTGCATCTACCTTCGTTACGCATAATTTATCACATGCTGACTTCCCATCTTACCTTTTGCGCAGGACCAATGAGATCGCAGCACACACACTGGCGCAAGGACACTCAGGAGCAAGAGTGGGGGAGGTTGCAGACACACGTATCGGCACGTAACGAGGTACAGTCGGGCCAACGACGTTAAACAAAGGCACTTGTCGGGAGGTAACCCGACACGTTTTTTTCTTTCGTATATTTTCTTTTTCTGCTTGTTTTGTTTTTTTTAGCTAGTTTAGGATTTGGTAGTTTTTTTAGTCACGCAGTGGTGCGCGGGACCATGCGCCTGCGCTTGAGCCGTGGGGACACGTCTCTGTTCAAGTGTGGGGGGGGGGGGGGGGGCGTATTACATCACCTTTCACATATTTTTTAGCATTTTAGTCTCGCTTAGTTTGAGTTAGAGAGAATAGTAGCAGTAGTGCGCTAGAGTGCAGGATGCGCATGCGCTCCAGCTCGTTTTGCGCTATCCATTTTGCGTGCGCTGCTATCGACTGTTTTAGTATATTTTTTTTCGTTTTTTTGCTCCTGTTAGTTGGGATATGCAGGGGATGTGGAGTTGACAGAAATGCTCTAGAGAGGCGGTTAGTCGCTTTTGCTTCGAAGGCAGGGTATATGGTCGAGAGCGTTAGTGGAGGCCGGTGCTTCGCAGCCTTCGGGACAAAAGAGCGCGCTCAGTCACGCAGATGCCAAAGGCAAAGTACCCAAAGCGTGGCGAGGTGGGAAAACAGACCACCTTCTCTCTAGAAATCAAGCTAAGGAAGGCGGGCGCGGATGTAAACGCGTGCGCTGACCGGCGCAGACAGACCAAAAGTAAGAGAGCGGGGCGAGTTCCATAGCTGCTATCCGAAGGCTGAGACTGGAACTGCTCTGGGAATGTAAGAAATTAGAAAGAAAGCTGTTCAAAAGAAAAAAAATACCAGCAGATGATACGCACTACAAAAGAATCAGCATGCGCACAAGCATCAAACATGCGCAAAGACCATAAGGAAATCATCAGAAGGCTCAGGTTCCCAGGAAGTGCGCGAACGAATCACGCACTGGAAGAAGCTGCGTTATCTACCATATACCTATCTTCGGAGTAGGAGCTGGCAGCCAGGAGCCTAAGAAGAGCTATCTCCCAGCCATCCAAAAATCTTCATCCCGGCTCAGAGGTAACGAATTTCGAAAATTATTATATTAGAACTGTTGAGTGCAGCTGTGCGCAGGTGATAGAGCAGTACGAGTTGAGCAATTGCGCATTCGCATCAGAGTGCAAGACTGTGCGCTAGACTCCAGCAGAGGTAATTGTATCCGCGCTCCAGTGCTTGTTCGGGACGAACAAGGGGCAAGTGTGGGGGGTTTGATAGAGGCTATTTGTACACATTATTTAGATCATAACCCTATGCTTGTTTGCAATATTTTACGAGCAAGACTACTCGTTTCTAGTGTTTTTGTGTTACAGGATAAAACGAGTCCCTGAGTCGGATACGCGCTAACAGGCAGCGTTCTAGGAGTGAAAAATCCGCCTGCGGAGTTAGCAACACAAACAGAAGAAATGGCTAGAGTCAGCAGAGGTGCGCTAGCCCATGCGCTAGCCGATGCCATGCGCCAGGCGCAGAATCCAGTACTTCCTAATCCTGACAGGACCAGATTTAGAAGTTGCCAAGGAAGGACCTCCTGAGCAGTATAAAAGGGAAGAGGTCTAGGGTTCAAAGGGAGATCATATCACATATCAAGGATCAAACCTCAGAGCAGCACTCTGAGGTCATCAGCGGCTCACAGAGCAACAAACTGAAAAACACACGGACCTGTTGAGAGGACTTGCGCCAGCCGACTGCGCCAGCCGAGAAGACACGCTGCACGCACTGTTTGCTACTGTTTACTTAGACACATTAGTCATTATTTACTAGTCTATGATGTTTATCACTAGCATGTCTAGCTAAACGCTTAAGTGTTGGTCGGGCATGAATCTATGATGCACTTTCTTTGAGACTTGAGCTTAATGCATAGTTTGCTTACTTGTATTAATCCTGTGCATACGGAGACAGTTAGTTGCATAAGTAGGGGAAGCCTTGAACCGCAAACTTACTTGTGTTGCTTGCTTGTCATATGTTAAACTAGTTGCACGAGTAGGGGAAGCCTTGAACCGCAATCTTACGGTGACGACTAGGAGTAACGGGCTAGGGTAGGCAATTGCTACTTTGAACGGATTCGCAGCTGTTCTAGTCTAGTTCTAGGATTAATAGCACATGAACTTTGAACGGAACATGCGCACGTGTTAGGAAGCCTTTACCGGACACTAACCCAAGTAAAACATAAACTATAGATGTTTAGAGTCGAGGATAAGAGATGCACTCATAGAGGATTGTCTGCCCAATACTTCTCATAGTCATAGTACTTAATCTCTACTGCCTGCGCACGTCTAGTGCAATTTTTCTGCGTTACACAACTGTTACTCGCGCACTGTGCAAACCAATCACTCACCCCGCCAATCAAGCAGGGCGATGCGCCAGGTATGTCACAGTCAAAAAACATAAATCGCACTAACATACCTGCACCTTTCCCTGTGCAGGCACCACTAGTTAGGAAGGAGGCGCTGGACAGGGAGTTTTATGAGTTATTCAGCAAGGTGGAAATCAATATTCCCCTCATTGAAGCTATTCGGCAGATTCCCAGGTATGCAAAGTTTTTAAAAGAACTATGCACAAACAAAAGGAGGAAGGGCGAATGCGCACAGGTAATGCTTAACGCGCAGGCCTCAGCAATCGTGCAACAAAAGGTACCACCTAAGTGCCGAGATCCAGGTACATTTACTATTCCATGCACGCTAGGTAAGACCACAGTTAGTAATTGCATGATCGATTTAGGCGCATCCATCAATTTGCTACCTTTTTCCCTATATACGACGTTGCGCCTTGGACTACTTAAGCCCGCAGGTCTCACCATTCAGCTGGCAGATAGATCGTGCAAACAACCTGCAGGAATGATAGAAGATGTCCTAGTCCGAGTAGGAGAGCTGGTGTTCCCAGCAGATTTTTATGTGCTAGAAATGGAGGGGGAATCAAGCACCAGCAGCGCGCAAATCCTCCTAGGCAGACCGTTTTTGATGACCGCGCGCACAAAGATAGACGTGTGGAGGGGCACGCTCTCCATGGAAGTGGATGGCGAAGAAATCCATTTCAACATATTCAAGGGGATGCAGCATCCACATGAGGACGCTACAGTGCACGAAATGGACAACATTGATGATCTAGTCACAGAAGCGCAATGTGCGAGCGCAACCGTAGGACCAGAGCTACTGACACAGGCAGAACTGGAGGAGCATGAGGAAGATCTGAGCAGTGCTGAACCAGCACCCACACAGGTACGGGATATAGTTCGTATTTGCACCGCTAACAAAATCCTGCCCTCTATTGAACAGGCACCCAAGGTTGAGTTGAAGCAACTCTCAGAGCACCTCAAATACATTTTCTTGGGAGATGAGGGCACCCTGCCAGTGATCATTAAGAATGGATTGGAAGAAGAGCAGGAGGTGCGCCTACAGCAGGTACTGCGCAAGAATCAGCGCGCCATAGGATGGACACTTGCAGATTTGCGTGGAGTGAGCCCAGACGTATGCATGCATAGGATTCTACTAGAAGATGGTGCCAAACCATCCAGGGAGGCTCAGCGCAGACTGAATCCAAACATGATGGAGGTAGTGCAAAAGGAAGTCCTGAAGTTGCTTGGCGCAGGGGTCATTTACCCCATCTCGGACAGCAAATGGGTAAGTCCGGTGCATGTTGTGCCAAAGAAAGGAGGAATCACAGTGGAAGAAAATGCGCAGGGCGAGCTAGTTCCCAAGCGCATACAAACTGGCTGGCGCATGTGCATCGACTACAGGAAGCTTAACGCAGTAACGCGCAAGGACCACTTCCCGCTACCCTTCATGGATCAGATGCTGGATCGCTTGGCAGGTAAGCCTTATTTTTGTTTCTTAGACGGATATTCAGGGTACAACCAGATACCCATAGCTGCTGAAGATCAGGAGAAGACCACATTCACATGCTCGTTCGGTACGTTTGCGTTTCGGCGCATGTCTTTTGGGCTGTGCAACGCGCGAGGTACGTTCCAACGCCTTGTCATGAGCATTTTCTCGGATATGATTGGTATATGCATTGAAGTGTTCATGGATGATTTTACCGTATATGGAAATACCTTTGATGCATGCTTAACACATCTAGATAAGGTCTTAGCGCGCTGCATCTCTAAGAACTTGGTGCTGAATTACGAAAAATGTCATTTCATGGTAACGCACGGAGTGGTACTAGGTCATATCATTTCAGAGGAGGGGATCAAGGTAGACAAAGCTAAAATAGATCTTATTTCTAATCTACCTTATGCCACCAACGTGCGCGACGTGAAATCTTTCTTAGGGCATGCTGGGTTCTACAGGCGTTTTATCAAAGATTTCTCCAAAATTTGTATACCCCTGTCTAACCTTTTGCAAAAAGATGTGTGCTTCGACTTTACTGATGAGTGCAGGGCTGCGTTCGATAAGCTAAAAGATGCGCTAACCAGTGCGCCAGTAATGCGCGCACTAGACTGGAACCTGCCATTCGAGCTGATGTGCGACGCAAGTGATTATGCGGTGGGTGCAGTTTTGGGGCAGCGCGTAGACAAGAAGCCGCATGCCATTTACTATGCATCGCGCACACTGGACTCTGCGCAGAGGAACTACACCACCACGGAGAAGGAGCTTCTGGCAATTGTATTTGCGCTGGAGAAGTTCCGAGCATATGTTCTAGGCGCAAGAGTCATCATCTACACTGACCACGCAGCTATCCGCTACCTCATGTCCAAAAAGGAAACCAAGCCGCGCCTGATGCGCTGGGTGCTCTTGCTGCAGGAATTTGACCTGGAAATCAAAGACAAGAAGGGCACGGAGAATACAGTTGCAGATCATCTGAGTAGGATCGTAAAGGAGGAGGAACCAGGGCAGATCACGGAAACATTCCCTGACGAGCATCTGATGGCGCTGACAGGTAAGGTACCATGGTATGCGCACATCGCAAATTACCTGGTCACAGGTACGTTTCCTCCACATTTCAATAAAACTCAGTGCATGCGCTTAAAACATGAGTCCAAGCATTACCTTTGGGATGATCCTTACATGCTTAGAATAGGACCAGATCAGATATTGAGGCGTTGCGTGCCTGACCACGAAATTAATTCTGTTTTGATGTTTTGTCATGCGCACGCATGCGGAGGACACTTCGGTCCCAAGCGCACAAGCAGAAAGGTTCTGGACTGCGGATTCTATTGGCCGCACCTGTTTAAAGACGCCTATAATCACTGCAGGAATTGTGACAGGTGCCAGCGCACGGGAGGAATATCCACGCGCAAAGAGATGCCGCAGACCCCGATTCTGGTGGATGAAGTGTTCGATGTTTGGGGAATCGACTTCATGGGGCCATTTCCCCCATCTGCAGATTACGAGTACATATTGGTGGCAGTAGACTATGTCTCCAAATGGGTTGAAGCTAAGGCTACGCGAAAGGATGATGGTAAGACTGTCGCTGATTTTCTCAGAACTAACATATTTTGCAGGTACGGAGTGCCCAAGGCGGTAATCAGCGACCGGGGGACACACTTTTGCAACAGGGTCGTGGCGCAAGTTTTCAAGCACTATGGGGTGCGCCACAAGACGTCCACCGCTTACCATCCGCAGACGAATGGACAGGCCGAAGTTTCTAACAGGGAGATCAAGCGCATCTTGGAAAAGACTGTGAGACCATCACGCAAAGATTGGAGCCAGCGCCTTGATGATGCGCTATGGGCATACCGGACTGTGCATAAGACGCCCATTGGGACATCTCCATTTCGGCTAGTCTATGGGAAAGCATGCCACCTGCCAGTAGAGCTCGAGCACAAGGCATATTGGGCCTTACGCATTTGCAACCTGAATTTGGATGAAGCAGGAAGGGAGCGCGCATTTGAGCTGAATGAACTAGAAGAACTGCGCCTGGACGCCTATGAGGGACTGCGCGATTACAAGGAGCGCACCAAGGCATTTCATGACAAGAATATCCTCAGGCGCACTTTTGCACCAGGAGACCAGGTATTACTATTTTCATCACGCCTGAAGCTTATGCCAGGAAAGCTGCGCAGCAAATGGACGGGACCATACACGGTCACCAAGGTTTTTCCCTACGGAACAATCGAGTTAGAAGACGGGCACCGGCATCGTTTTCAGGTTAATGAGCAGAGAGTCAAACGGTACTTAGGGGAACCTTGGGATAACATAGCGCGCGACATTGAGCTGGCAGAACCAGAGATAATCGATGCGCCAGCTGACGCGCCAGAGGCACCACCAGATGCACCAGCGGGAGAACTAAAGATCATAGCTCACATTTCTTCTCCCTCTGCATCTACCTTCGTTACGCATAATTTATCACATGCTGACTTCCCATCTTACCTTTTGCGCAGGACCAATGAGATCGCAGCACACACACTGGCGCAAGGACACTCAGGAGCAAGAGTGGGGGAGGTTGCAGACACACGTATCGGCACGTAACGAGGTACAGTCGGGCCAACGACGTTAAACAAAGGCACTTGTCGGGAGGTAACCCGACACGTTTTTTTCTTTCGCATATTTTCTTTTTCTGCTTGTTTTGTTTTTTTTAGCTAGTTTAGGTTTTGGTAGTTTTTTTAGTCACGCAGTGGTGCGCGGGACCATGCGCCTGCGCTTGAGCCGTGGGGACACGTCTCTGTTCAAGTGTGGGGGGGGGGGGGGCGTATTACATCACCTTTCACATATTTTTTAGCATTTTAGTCTCGCTTAGTTTGAGTTAGAGAGAATAGTAGCAGTAGTGCGCTAGAGTGCAGGATGCGCATGCGCTCCAGCTCGTTTTGCGCTATCCATTTTGCGTGCGCTGCTATCGACTGTTTTAGTATATTTTTTTTCGTTTTTTTGCTCCTGTTAGTTGGGATATGCAGGGGATGTGGAGTTGACAGAAATGCTCTAGAGAGGCGGTTAGTCGCTTTTGCTTCGAAGGCAGGGTATATGGTCGAGAGCGTTAGTGGAGGCCGGTGCTTCGCAGCCTTCGGGACAAAAGAGCGCGCTCAGTCACGCAGATGCCAAAGGCAAAGTACCCAAAGCGTGGCGAGGTGGGAAAACAGACCACCTTCTCTCTAGAAATCAAGCTAAGGAAGGCGGGCGCGGATGTAAACGCGTGCGCTGACCGGCGCAGACAGACCAAAAGTAAGAGAGCGGGGCGAGTTCCATAGCTGCTATCCGAAGGCTGAGACTGGAACTGCTCTGGGAATGTAAGAAATTAGAAAGAAAGCTGTTCAAAAGAAAAAAAATACCAGCAGATGATACGCACTACAAAAGAATCAGCATGCGCACAAGCATCAAACATGCGCAAAGACCATAAGGAAATCATCAGAAGGCTCAGGTTCCCAGGAAGTGCGCGAACGAATCACGCACTGGAAGAAGCTGCGTTATCTACCATATACCTATCTTCGGAGTAGGAGCTGGCAGCCAGGAGCCTAAGAAGAGCTATCTCCCAGCCATCCAAAAATCTTCATCCCGGCTCAGAGGTAACGAATTTCGAAAATTATTATATTAGAACTGTTGAGTGCAGCTGTGCGCAGGTGATAGAGCAGTACGAGTTGAGCAATTGCGCATTCGCATCAGAGTGCAAGACTGTGCGCTAGACTCCAGCAGAGGTAATTGTATCCGCGCTCCAGTGCTTGTTCGGGACGAACAAGGGGCAAGTGTGGGGGGTTTGATAGAGGCTATTTGTACACATTATTTAGATCATAACCCTATGCTTGTTTGCAATATTTTACGAGCAAGACTACTCGTTTCTAGTGTTTTTGTGTTACAGGATAAAACGAGTCCCTGAGTCGGATACGCGCTAACAGGCAGCGTTCTAGGAGTGAAAAATCCGCCTGCGGAGTTAGCAACACAAACAGAAGAAATGGCTAGAGTCAGCAGAGGTGCGCTAGCCCATGCGCTAGCCGATGCCATGCGCCAGGCGCAGAATCCAGTACTTCCTAATCCTGACAGGACCAGATTTAGAAGTTGCCAAGGAAGGACCTCCTGAGCAGTATAAAAGGGAAGAGGTCTAGGGTTCAAAGGGAGATCATATCACATATCAAGGATCAAACCTCAGAGCAGCACTCTGAGGTCATCAGCGGCTCACAGAGCAACAAACTGAAAAACACACGGACCTGTTGAGAGGACTTGCGCCAGCCGACTGCGCCAGCCGAGAAGACACGCTGCACGCACTGTTTGCTACTGTTTACTTAGACACATTAGTCATTATTTACTAGTCTATGATGTTTATCACTAGCATGTCTAGCTAAACGCTTAAGTGTTGGTCGGGCATGAATCTATGATGCACTTTCTTTGAGACTTGAGCTTAATGCATAGTTTGCTTACTTGTATTAATCCTGTGCATACGGAGACAGTTAGTTGCATAAGTAGGGGAAGCCTTGAACCGCAAACTTACTTGTGTTGCTTGCTTGTCATATGTTAAACTAGTTGCACGAGTACGGGAAGCCTTGAACCGCAATCTTACGGTGACGACTAGGAGTAACGGGCTAGGGTAGGCAGTTGCTACTTTGAACGGATTCGCAGCTGTTCTAGTCTAGTTCTAGGATTAATAGCACATGAACTTTGAACGGAACATGCGCACGTGTTAGGAAGCCTTTACCGGACACTAACCCAAGTAAAACATAAACTATAGATGTTTAGAGTCGAGGATAAGAGATGCACTCATAGAGGATTGTCTGCCCAATACTTCTCATAGTCATAGTACTTAATCTCTACTGCCTGCGCACGTCTAGTGCAATTTTTCTGCGTTACACAACTGTTACTCGCGCACTGCGCAAACCAATCACTCACCCCCCCAATCTTCGTAAGTGTAGGATACTAGCTAGAACTGAACTGCTTGCTCTCTGTGGAGATCGACCCTTACTTAACCGTTGTACTGAGTGGAAGAGGAAGGATTATATTTGACGCGCACAACGACGCGCGATCACTCTATCAGCACATTCTGGGGCAGGCCGTGATTGTAGCAGTTGGCCTCCAGCTCCCTGAAACGCTCGTAATACTCTGACAGCGACTCTCCTGCGCTCTGCCTAGGTGCGGCCAGCTCCCTCCTGAGTAGCGCGATCTTTGCTGCGGGATAGAACTTGTCCAGGAACTTCTTCTGCAGCTGCTCCCATGTGTGAATTGATCCTGCTGGTAAGTTCATCAGCCAATGCCTGGCCGTGTCACACAATGAAAATGGGAACGCTTTCATCTTCAGCGCTTCGTCGCTCTCCCCTTCGGCCTTCATGTTCTCGCAAATGACTAGGAATTCTCGCACATGTTTGACTGGGTTCTCATTGTTCATCCCGTGGAACTTGGGCATGTGATGAATGAGCGAGCTCCTGAGTTCCAAATGACCGTCTGGTGGAAGCACTATGCACCATGGCTGGTTAACCGTGATTGGGGCTGACATCTCGCGCACTGTTCTGCGTCGCGCGGCTTGTCGCTCTGGTCGCGCGTTATACACTTCAGCAGCCATCCTTGCTTCAACTTCACGCTGCACTTCCTCTCTGAACAGGGCTGCGCGGTTATGTACCCTCGCATCCTCTGGGGTTCTATCGCCTAAGTTATCTCCAACGACACTATTATCCTCCATAACCTGTTCTGAATCTCAAAGAAAACAGAATTAAAAGAAAACTAAGCTGTTGCGTCTGTCAGTGCGCAACTAGAATCTGCGAAGCGCAACTGTTTCAAGGTTGCGCAGGCTGATGTTGATTGCGCGCAGTCAGAAACAACAACGAAAATAAAGCAAACAGAAATAACTAACTACTGTAAAAGAAAACTTAAGCTGGTTAAAGCTTATCTGTGTTGCTCCCCGGCAACGGCGCCAAAATTTGATAGCGCGTCGTTGTGCGCGTCAAATTTATTCCTTCCTTCTCCACTTAGTATAGCGGCTAAGTCAGGGTCGAATCCACAGGGAGCAAGTAGATTAGCTTCAACTAGTAACCTGCACTTACGAAAACTGGGGGTGTGAGTGATTGGGTTGCCCAAGTGCGCGAATAACAGTAGTGAACGCAGGAACTGCACTAGACGTGCGCAGGCAGTAGAGATTAAGTACTATGACTATGAAAAGTATCGGCGCAGACAATCCTCTATGAGTGTATTCCTTATCATCGATTCTAAACGTCTATAGTTTGGTTTATTGATGTTAGTGTCCGATCAAGGCTTCCTAACATGTGCGCATGTTCCGATCAAAGTTCATGGGCTATTAATTCTTAAGACTAGTCTAAGCAGTTACGAATCCTGTCACAGTAGCAACTGATTATCCTAGCGCGTTACTCCTAGTTGTCACCGTCAAGCTATTCAACTAGTTTAACATATAACAAACAAGTAGCAAGAGTAAGATTGCGGTTCAAGGCTTCCCCTACTCATGCAACTAGCTGTCAACCGTGTGCACAGAATTAATATAAGCAAACAAACTATGCATTAAGCACAAGTCTCAAAGGAAATACTCATAGAATCATGCCTAACCGATACAAAGCGTTTAGCTAGACATGCTAGTAGTAAACATCATAGAAACAGTAAATAATATCTAAAGTATCCTAGAAAACAGCAACGAGCAGGTGCGTGCAGGTTGCAGAGTCTCGGCTGGCGCAGTCGGCTAGCGCAGGTCCTCTCAGTAGGCTTGTGTATTTTCCAGTTCTGCCGCTCTCTCGTGTGCTGTTGTCCTCTCTTGGTGCTATTGATGCTCTGGATGATACTCTCAAACCCTAGCCTTCCTTTCTTTATATACTGCTCATGAGGCCCAGCCTTGGCAACTTCCAAATCTGGTGGTGTCAAGATTTGGAAACACCACTATTCTGCGCGTGGCGCACTGCACACTAGTTAGCGCAATCGGTCTGCTCACCGTAATCGACTCTGCCACTATCTGTCCTGTTTGCGCTGCTAGCACCGCAGGCTGTGTGTTGCGCGTCTTAAACGCGGCCTTTTAGCGCGTATCCGACTTAGGCCCTCGTTTCGCCCTGAAATACGAAAACACTGGAAACCAGTAGTCTTGTACACAAAATAATGCAAACAAGCATAGGGTTAGGATCTAAATAGTGTGTATAAATAGGCTCTATCAGTGTGCGTATCCACGTCCTGCTCACGCACCTTGTCACATTGCAGGGTGCGCTTTAGCTTCTTGGCCGATGCTACGTACCACACCCCTCGGTGTCGGTAACGGATCTCTAAGTCGGCGATCTTCAGTGACGCCAGGAACTCACAAGTGTCCTCCTTGTCAGCTGCGCTATCCACTTCCATCAGCGGCTCCCAGCCGGCCTGCGCGAGCTTCTCCGTGACTAAGTCTTCTAAGCCTACCTCGCGCAGGAAGTCCCTGCTGATGCACGGGGTGCCGTACATCTCCAATCTCCAGAAGGCGTCATATTTCCTTGCGAAAGACGCCGGAGTGTCCTGGTTTTCTGCTGGCCTCATCTTTGCGACTCTAGAATCTGCGGTCAACTTTAATCAACGCTCCACTAAGTACCCCAAAATCAGAACTCCGAATTATACCCTCAAATCTTCACCAAATGGGCGCCTCACTCTTGTCAACAAAACCCAGCAACGAAAACACGAAACGGAGCGCGCTAACTAGGTGTGATTTTGAATCTAGGTTACGTTCCTCAGTCGGCTTCTCTCACCAAACCCTCACTAAATCGACCGAAATGAAAATGAGAGGTTACCTAGTGCGCAGGTGATGTTGTGCTCTTCAAATCTCACTAAAGGACACCGAAATCGGTGGGTGGACGGCAAAGATTGGCTGGACGCAGTGAAAGCTCTAACGGTCGAAATTGCAGAATTTCTAGAATTTTCTTAGTTTCTGTCCTTATATACTCTCTGACCTGCGCATCTATCCTGCGCACTGAACTGTGCACTGACCCGCTCATTGCTACGTGACTCAAAAAAATTTGCAAGTCCGGAACTAGCTAAAAATTCAAATCCTAAAAAAAACGTGTCGGGTTACCTCCCGATAAGTGCCTTTGTTTAACGTCGTTGGCTCGACAGTACCTCGTTACCTGCTCAAGTTTGCGCACGTGACCACCCCACACTTGCTCCTGCGCGTCCCTTCGCATCCGGGCGTGCTATGTCTTCCTTAGCCCTGCGCAAAGGAAAAGATAGGTGGTCAGCGTGGCCAACATCATGTGACACATCATAAGTAGCGAGATTAATCAGTGAGGGAGAAATATATAAGCAGTAGCTCCCAGTTCTCCCTCTGGTGCATCAAGTTGTATCTCTGGCGCAGCAACCTGCGCATCCTCTATCTCTGGTTCCGCCAAATCAACTTCGCGCGTGGCGTCATCCCAAGGTTCTCCCAAGTATTTCTTTACTCTTTGCCCATTAACCTGAAAACGATGCTTGCGCTCGCTCTCTAACTCGATTGTTCAATATGGGAAAACCTTTGTGACTGTGTATGGTCCCGTCCACTTGCTGCACAGCTTCCCGGGCATCAGCTTTAAGCGCGAGGAGAACAAAAGCACCCGGTCTCCTGGCTCAAAGGTGCGTCTGAGGATGTACTGATCGTGAAATGCTTTCGTGCGCGCTTTGTAGTTGCGCAGCCCCTCATATGCATCCAGGCGCAGCTCCTCTAGCTCGCTCAATTCAAATGCGCGCTCCTTACCAGCCTCGTCGAGGTTCAGATTGCAAGTGCGCAATGCCTAGTATGCCTTGGTGTTCCAACTCAACCGGTAGGTGGCACGCCTTTCATAAACCAACCGAAATGGTGAAGTCCCAATCGGTGTCTCGTGCGCAGTTCTATATGCCCAAAGTGCATCATCCAGCCGCTAGCTCCAGTCTTTGCGCGTATGTCTCACAGTTTTCTCCAGAATGCGCTTAATCTCTCTGTTGGAAACCTTGGCCTGGCCATTCGTTTGAGGATGGTATGCAGTGGACGTCTTGTGGCGCACTCCATAATGCTTTAGTACCTGCGCCACTATTCTGTTGCAGAAGTGCGTCCCCTGCTCGCTGATTATTGCCTTAGGCACTCCGTATCTGCAGAAAATGTTAGTCCTTAAAAACTCAACAACCGTTTGACCGTCATCCTTGCGCGTGGCCTTAGCTTCGACCCACTTCGAGACATAATCCACCGCAACTAGTATGTATTCATATCCACAAGATGGAGGAAACGGCCCCATGAAGTCAATCCCCCACAAGTCGAACACTTCGTCTACCAATATTGGCGTTTGTGGCATCTCGTTGCGCGTTGATATATTTCCTACTTTATATATTTCCTGAACAGTCGTTATATGAGTCACGAAATAAGTGCGGCCAATAAAAACCGCAATCTAGGATTTTCCTACTCGTGCGCTTTGGACCAAAGTGTCCTCCGCACGCGTGCGCATGACAAAACCTCAAAACAGAGCTCATCTCATGATCAGGCACACATCGCCTCAAGATCTGATCACGGCCTATTCTAAGCATGTACGGATCATCCCAAACGTAATATTTAGACTCATGTTTCAACCTCATGCATTGAGCTTTAGTGAACTGAGGGGGAAACGCACCTGTGACCAGATAATTTGCAATATGCGCATACCATGGTACCTTACCGTTTAGCGCCATCAGGTGCTCGTCAGGGAATGTCTCTGTGATCTGCCCTAGCTCCTCTTCTTTCACTATCCTGCTTAGGTGATCAGCAGCAGTGTTTTCCGTTCCCTTCTTGTCCTTGATCTCTAAATCGAACTCTTGGAGCAGAAGCAACCAGCGCATCAAGCGCGGCTTAGTCTCTTTCTTGGACATCAGGTAACGGATAGCAGCGTGGTCAGTGTAGACAATGACTCTAGCGCCCAGAACATATGCACGGAACTTCTCCAGCGCAAATACGATTGCCAGAAGTTCCTTCTCAGTCGTGGTGTAGTTCCTCTACGCAGTGTCCAGTGTGCGCGATGCATAATAGATAGCGTGCGGCCTCTTATCCACGCGCTGACACACATCAGCTCAAAGGGTAAGTTCCAGTCTGGTGCGCGCATCACTGGCGCACTGGTCAGCGCATCCTTCAACTTATCAAAAGCATTCCTGCACTCATCCTTTTGAAGGAGGTTAGACAATGGAATACATATTTTAGAAAAATCTTTTATAAAACGCCTGTAGAACCCTGCATGCCCAAGAAACGACTTAACGTCGCGCACATTAGTGGAATAAGGTAGATTTGAGATAAGATCTATTTTTGCTTTATCAACCTTAATTCCTTCCTGTGAGATAATATGTCCTAGTACTACTCCATGTGATACCATAAAGTGACATTTTTCATAATTGAGAACTATGTTCTTGGTAATGCAGCGCGCTAAGAGCCTATCAAGATTATCCAAACATGCATTAAAAGTCTCACCATGCACAGTAAAGTCATCCATGAATACCTCTATACATAAACCAATCATATCAGAGAAAATGCTCATGACTAAGCGTTGGAACGTACCTGGCGCATTACACAGCCCAAACGACATGCGCCGAAACGCAAAGGTACCGAATGGGCAGGTAAAGGTTGTCTTCTCCTGATCCTCCGCAGCTATAGGTATCTGAATGTACCCTGAGTAACCGTCCAGGAAGCAAAAGTGCGGTGTCCCTGCCAAACGGTCGAGCATCTGGTCCATGAATGGTAGCGGGAAATGATCCTTGCGCGTGACTGCGTTTAGCTTCCTGTAGTCAATACACATGCGCCATCCAGTCTCCATGCGCTTGGGAACTAGCTCTCCCTGCACATTTTCCTCTATTGTGATGCCTTCTTTCTTGGGCACAACGTGCACTGGACTTACCCACTTACGGTCTGAGATCGGGTATATTACTCCTGCTTTCAAGCAGCTTCAGGATCTCCTTCTGCACTACCTCCATCATGATTGGATTCAGTCTGCGCTGAGGTTCCCTGGATGGTTTGGCATCATTTTCCAGTAGAATTCTGTGCATACACACATCAGGGCTTACTCCGCGCAGGTCAGCTAATGTCCATCCTATAGCGCGCTGGTTCTTGCGCAACACCCCCTATAATCGCGCCTCCTGCTCCTCCTCTAATCCTTTCTTTATAATGATAGGCAGGGTGTCCTTATTACCCAAGAAGACGTACTTAAGTGCTCGGGCTCAACTTTGGGTGCCTGTTCGATAGAAGGTAGGATTTTATTAGTAGCGCAAACATTAACCAGATCATATACCTGCCTGGACACTTGTTCTGTGCCGCTCAGCTCATCATCATGCGCCTCCATCCCTGTCTGTGTCAGTGGCGCAGGCTCCCCTGTTGCGCACGCGCACTGCGCATGTGTAACCAAGTCGACCATACTATCCAACGCGTGTACTGTGGCGTCCTCATGAGGATGCTGCATCCCCTTAAAAATGTTAAAGTGAATCTCCTCGCCATCTACATCCATTGAGAGCGTACCTTTCTACACGTCTATCTTTGTGCGCGTTGTCATCGGAAATGGTCTGCCCAGTAGGATTTGCGCGCTTCCCTTGCTCGGCTCACCCTCCATCTCCAAGACGTAGAAATCTGCTGGGAACACCAGCTCTCCCACTTAGACGAGAACGTCCTCTATCATGCCCGTCGGTTGTTTGCATGACCGATCTGCTAATTGGATGGTAAGACCTGCAGGCTTTAGTGGACCAAGGTGTAATGACACATACAAGGAGTAAGGAAGCACATTTATAGATGCACCGAGATCAATCATGCAGTTGCTTACCGTGGTCTTACCTAAGGTGCACAGTATGGTGAATGTACCTGGATCCCGGCATTTAGGTGGTACCTTGTGTTGCACAATTGCTGATGCATGCGCGTTAAGCAATACTTGTGCGCACTCGCCTTTCCTCCTCTTGTTTGTGCACAGCTCCTTCAAGAACTTGGCGTATCTAGGGATCTGCCGAACTGCCTCAATCAGGGGAATGTTTATGTCCACCTTACTGAATAATTCATACAGCTCCTTGTCTAACGCCTCCTTCCTTGCTAAAGGTGCCTGCACAGGAAAAGGTGCAGGTGCGTTAGTACGATTGATACTCTTTTCTCCTGATTGTATCATACCTGGCGCCACCCCCTGTTGGTTTGTAGCTTGTGCAGCTGGTTGCGCATCAGGCTGTGCTGGCTCTGGAGGTTGCGCAACTGGCTGCGCGGGCACCTTCGCGGTCGAAGCTGTCCCAACTGTGCGCCCAGTCCTCAGTGTTACGGCGTTAACTCCTCCCTTAGGGTTTTGAATCACTTGCGGAGGTAGGTTGCCATCGCTCTTTTTCAGCTCATAAACCGTGGTAGCAATCTGCGACAACTGCTTCTCAATTGACTCGAACCTCTTGTCATACTTTTCATCATTCTTGCGCACAGTGTCTGCTAACTGACCCACTATGTCTTTTAAGGAGCGCCGCGTTGCTGGTTATGCTGTGTTGGTGCGTCATTGCGGCGGTGCGGTGGGTTGAATGCTTGCTGCGCCTGCTGTGGTGTGCCATATTCCGCGGGCTGCCTTTGGAAATTGTTGTCTTCCTTCCATCTGAATCCATTTGCGGCTAGTCCAAAGCGGGGCTGATTCTGCCTCTGCGGTCCTCTATTGTCCCATCCTCCTAGAGCATTTACATCTCCTGATTCCTCGAAAAGTGTGGGACATGTGTCGGTTTTATGCTCAGTGGACGTACAGAACTCGCATGCCTTCGGCGCAACTGGTTGCGTGCCTTGCGCACTCATCAGCTTCTGTAGCATGGCTTTCATCTCCTTTATTTTAGCACTGGAATCCACCTGGTGCACAGCGCGCGCACGACTGTTCTCGAGCGTCAATTGATGCCTCACCTGTCCAGCAGAATCCTCTATCGTCTGCCATACATCCTCCGGGTACATGTTACATATGTCACCGCCTGCGCATGCTTTCAATAATCTAAGTTCCATCGGTTGTAGCCCGTTCAGGAAATTCTCTATCAGCACCTTTTGGGGCTGGCCATGATTATAGCAGTTGGCTTCCAGCTCCCTGAAACGCTCATAGTACTCTCATAGTGACTCTCCTACGCCCTGCCTAGGCACGGCCAATTCCCTCCTGAGTAGCGCGATCTTAGCTGCGGGGTAGAACTTATCCAAGAACTTCTGGAGTTGCTCCCATGTGCGAATAGATCCTGCTGGTAAGCTCATCAGCCAATGCCTGGCTTATCACACAATGAAAAAGGGAATGCCTTCAGCTTCAGCGCTTCTTCACTCTCCCCATCGGTCTGCATGTTCTCGCAGATAACTAGGAATTCACGCACATGCTTGATCGGGTTCTCGTTGTTCATCCCATGAAACTTAGGCATATGATGAATGAATGAGCTCCGTAATTCAAAATGCCCATCGGGTGGAAGTACTATGCACCAAGGTTGGTTGACTGTGATTGGAGCCGACATCTCGCGCACTGTTCTGCGTCGCGCGATCTGTTGCGCGGGTTGCGCATTATACACTGCTTCAGCGGCCATCCGAGCATCAACTTCGCGCTGTACTTCCTCTATGAACCGAGCTGCGCGGTTATCTGCCCTTGCATTGTTAGGTCCCTCTGGGGTTCTTTCCCCTAAGTTATCGCCGATGACACTATTATTCTCCATGCCCTGTTCTAAACTTAAAGAAAACGAAATTAAAAGACAACTAGGTTGTTGCCCCTGTTGGTGCGCAACTATAATCTGTGCAGCGCAACCGTTTCAAGGTTGCGCAGGCTGATGTTGATTGCTTACTGTCAGAAATACCAACGAAAAATAAAAAAAGAAATAACTAACTACTGTAAAAGAAAACTTGAACTAGTTAAAACTTATCTGTGTTGCTCCCCGGCAACGGCGCCAAAATTTGATCGCGCGTCATTGTACGCGTCAAATTAATCCTTCCTTCTCCACTTAGTACAGCGGCTAAGTCAGGGTCGATCCCACAAGGAGCGTGCAGACTCGTCTTAGCTAGCAACCTACAGCTTACGAAATTGGGGCTGTGAGTGATTGGGTTGCGCAGGTGCGCGAATGAACAGTAGTGAGAGCAGAATTGCATGATACGTGCGCGGGCAGTAGATATTAAGTACTATGACTATGAAAAGTATCGGTAAAGGCAATCCTCTATGAATGTATCCCTTATCATCTAAACATCTATAGTGCAGTTCTACTTAAGTTAGTGTCCGATCAAGGCTTCCTAACGTGCGCGCATGTTCCGATCAAAGTCCATGAGCTATTAATTCCTGAAACTAGTCTAAGCAACTACGAATCCTATCACGGTAGTAGCTGATTATCTTTGTGCGTTACTCCTAGTTGTCGCCGTCAAGTTATCAACCAGTTTAACATATAATAACGAGCAGTTAGAATAAGATTGCGGTTCAAGACTTCTCTTATTCGCACAACTAATTATCACCCATGTGCATAGAATTAATATAAGTAGAGGAACTAAGCATTAAACACAAGTCTCAAAGGAAATACTTCATAGAATCATGCCCAACCGATACAAGGTGTTTAGCTAGACATGCTAGAAGCAAACATCATAGAAATAAGAAATGAAACTAAAGCAGCCAAAGTAAAGTAGCAGGTCGGCGCAATCGCAGGTTGCTGTTTTCGGCTGGCGCAGGTGGTTCGCGCAGAATCTCAGCGGCAGAATTCCTGGAGCTCGTGTGTCTCTGCTGATATATGTCTCTCTCTATCTATCTCCTCTTTATATACTGGTCTTGAAGCCCAAGGAATGCTTAGATTTGGCCCGTGAGAATCTTAGCTACTTCCCAAATCTAGGAGATTTGGTAGAGATAATGATGATCAAAATTTAGAAACTCTGCTATCCTGCGCATGGCTCGCTGCGCACGGTGATTGCGCTACTCGCTTTGCTCAGTCGGTTTGCGCACTGCAGTCTGAATCAGCTATCTCCTCTCCTTTTGCGCTGCTAGCTCCGCAGGTCGTGCATTGCGCTCTTTAAAAGCGCCCGTTAGCGCACATCTGACTTATGCTCCTGTTTTATCCTGAAATACAAAAATACCGAAAACAAGTAATCTTGTACACAAAATAATGCAAACAAGCACAGTGCTAAGATCTAAATAGCGCATATAACTAGGCTCTATCAAATCCCCCACACTTGCCCTTGTTCGTCCCGAACAAGTACTTAATCACAGATACAATTACCTCTCTGAAGTCTTGCGCACAGCCTTACACTCATGCGAGATCTGCACATCGGCTCACCCTGCATTGCTCTATCACCTTCGCGCTCATACCCTCAACAATTTTAATATAATAACTTTGAAATTTGTTACCTCTCAGCCAGGATGCAATTTAATTTGGATGATTGGGAGATAGCTCTCTATAGGCTCCTGGTTGTCGGTCTCTACTCTGATTTCTGGTACATGGATAATCGTGCAAGCTTCTTCAGGTGCGTGATTCATTCGTGCGCTTCTCGGGAACTCAAGCCTTTCGTCCTTGACGATTTTTTTTACTTTTGGACCTGCGCATGCGCTAATATGGTTTCTTTCTTTTTATACAGCTTCGTCCACTTTTCTTATATTCCCAGAACGGTTCCAGTCTCGGCCTTCGGATAGCAGCTATGGAACAACGCCCCGCTCTCCCTCCTTGGTCTACTTCCGCAGGTCGGCGCACGTGTTTACACCCGTGCCCACTTTCCTATACTCGACTTCCAGAGGAAAGGTGGTCTACTTTCCCACCTCGCCACGCTTTGGGTATTCGCCTTTGGCATCTGCATGGCTGAGCGCACTCTATTGTTTCCAAGGTTGCGAAGCACCGGCCTCCACTAGTGCTTTTAGCCATGTACCTTAATCTCGAAGTAAAAACGACTAACCGCCTCTCTAGAGCTTTTTCTGTCAACTCCACATCCCCTGCATATCCCAACTAAAAAGACAAAAAATCGAAAAAATTATACTAAAACGGTTAATAGTGGCGCATGTAGGATGAATATGACAAAACAAGTCGAAAGGTGTGCGCAATCCGCACACAAGCTTTAACTACATTAACTAAGCTAAACTACAGTGCTAAATATGAAATGTAAATGTAACGCCCCCCCCCCCCCCCCACACTTAAACAGAGACGTGTCCCCACGACTCATGCGCAAGCGCAACGGAGAGCGCACTCATGCATGCAACTAGGACAACTAATAACTAAAAGTAAAGCGCATCACGAAAATGAAAAACATAGTCAACACAGCAAAAGAAATAAGGTCAGGAGTTCACAAAATATCCAACACAGAATAGGAAAATAACATCCAGTGATAGTTTTCAAAAGGAAAGGACAACCCGAAATTGTGTGCGCCTAGCCATCTGTGCATCACTAGAAATCCTCTGAGATGGAGTCCTTCGTAGACCCTTGTGCCTCCTCGTCCACGGAATCTGTCTCAAACTCAGAGCTAGAGGGTGGTCGCGCAACTGAAACTGCTGCGGGCTGGTTGGCAAGCTCCTCCTCCAAGTCAGTTTCCCATATCGAATCTGAAATTAATGGGGGTGACCTCAAAGGGCGATCTGATCATCTGTGCACAGGGTTGCACAGGGGGCTCTGACGGCATTTGCAGTGGGTCTATGGCTGGGGTGTGCACTGAGGATTGTACCGGTGACCGCGCGGGAGAACTGGCTGGCTCGTGCTGCTCTATGGGTGACCCTGGAGGTGGCCTGCGCAGACTGAGAAGAGAGGGAATGGGATCTCCAAATTTCCATCCAGATGGTGGACTGATGCTTAAATCGGCCCCCTAGGGCGCCAAGTTCTCCAGCACGCGCATGACGTTAAACATCATGCGCTGCTCTGCTGGCGCCTCCCCAGCATCCTGTCTGCGCCGCTTCGCCTCTGCGCGCGGGGGAGAATCTTTGATGTCAGTGGTCACAACTTCCCTTGTCTGCACACTTGATAGAGCCTAGTTATATGCGCTATTTATATCTTAACATTGTGCTTGTTTGCATTATTTTGTGTACAAGATTACTGGTTTTCGGTATTTTTGTATTTCAGAATAAAACAGGAGCATAAGTCAGATGTGCGCTAACGGACGTTTTTAGAGTTCATTGCACGACCTGCGGAGCTAGCAGCGCAAAAGGAGATAGCTGATTCGGACTACAGTGCGTAAATCGACTGCGCGAAGCAAGTAGCGCAATCAGCGTGCGCAGAATGGCAGAGTTTCTAATTATTGATCTCCTAGATTTGGGAAGTTGCTAAAAGTCTCTCGGGCCAAATCTAAGCATTCCTTGGGCTTCAAGACCACTATATAAGAGGAGGGAAGCTAGGGTTTGAGGGAGAGAGAGAGCAGATAGAGAGAAGGACGCACAGCAGCAAAACACACGAGCTACTTTAGCCCAGAATATGCGCGAACCACCTGCGCCAGCCGAGAACAGCGACGCGCAATTGCGCCAACCTACTACGTTTTCTCTTGCTGCTTTAGTTTTAATTATTATTGTTATGATGTTTGTTTCTAGCATGTCTAGCTAAACACTTTGTATCGGTTGGGCATGATTCTATGAAGTATTTCCTTTGAAACTTGAGTTTAATGCTTAGTTCGTCTACTTATATTAATTCTATGCATATGGGTGATAATTAGTTGTGCGAATAGGAGAAGCCTTGAACCGCAATATTATTCTAACTGCTCGTTATTGTATGTTAAACTAGTTGATAGCTTGACGGTGACAACTAGGAGTAACGCACTAGGATAATCAGCTGCTACTGTGATAGGATTCGTAGCTGCTTAGACTAGTTTCAGGAATTAATAGCTCATGGACTTTGATCGGAACATGCACGCACGTTAGGAAGCCTTGACAATAGAGGCTGAGAGGAATCAGGAGATGTAAATGCTCTAGGAGGATGGGACAATAGAGGACCGCAGAGGCAGAACCAGCCGCGCTTTGGACTGGCCGCAAATGGATTCAGATTGAGGGAGGACAGCAATCTCCAAAGGCAGCCAGCGGAATATCGCGCACCTCAGCAGACGCAGCAAGCATACACCGCACTGACACACCAGCACAGAATAACCAGCAACCGCGGTCATCAGACATAGTGGGTCAATTGGCAGACACCGTGCGCAAGAATGATGAAAAGTATGACAAGAGATTCGAGTCAATTGAGAAGCAGTTGTCGCAGATTGCTACCACGGTCTATGAGCTGAAAAAGAGCGATGGCAACCTGCCTTCGCAAATGATCCAAAACCCTAAGGGAGGAGTTAACGCCGTAACGCTGAGGACTGGGCGCACAGTTGGGACAGCTCTGACCGCGAAGGAGCCCGCGCAGCCAGTTGTGCAACCTCTAGAGCCAGCACAGCCGGATGCGCAACCAGCCACACCAGCTATGAACCAACAAGGGGTGGCGCCAGGTATGATACAATCAGGAGAATAGAGTACCAGTCATACTAACGCACCTGCACCTTTTCCTGTGCAGGCACCATTAGCAAGGAACGAGGCGCTGGACAATGAGTTATACGAATTATTCAGTAAGGTGGAAATAAACATCCCCCTGATTGAGGCAGTTCGGGAGATTCCCAGATATGCCAAGTTCTTGAAGGAGCTGTGCACAAACAAGAGGAGGAAGGGCGAGTGCGCACAAGTAATGCTTAACGCACATGCATCAGCAATTGTGCAACTCAAGGTACCACCTAAATGCCGGGATCCAGGTACGTTCACCATACCGTGCACCTTAGGTAAGACCACGGTAAGCAACTGCATGATTGATCTCGGTGCATCTATAAATGTGCTTCCTTACTCCTTGTATGTGTCATTTGCACCTTGGTCCACTAAAGCCTGCAGGTCTCACCATCCAATTAGCAGATCGGTCGTGCAAACAACCGACGGGCATGATAGAGGACGTTCTCGTCCGAGTGGGAGAGCTGGTGTTCCCAGCAGATTTCTACGTCTTGGAAATGGAGGGTGAGCCGAGCAAGGGAAGCGCGCAAATCCTACTGGGCAGACCATTTCTGATGACAGAGCGCACAAAGATAGACGTGTGGAAAGGCACGCTCTCAATGGAGGTAGATGGCGAGGAGATTCACTTTAACATTTTTAAGGGGATGCAGCATCCTCATGAGGATGCCACAGTGCACGCATTAGACGGTATGGACGACGTGGTTGCGCATACGCAGTGTGCGTGCGCAACAGGGGAGCGTGCGCCACTGGCACAGACAGAGTTGAAGGCACAAGATGATGAGCTGAGCAGCACAGAACCAGTGTCCAGACAGGTATGTGATCTGGCTAATGTTTGCGCTACTAATAAAATCCTGCCTTCTATTGAACAGGCACCCAAGGTTGAGCTAAAGCAATTGCCCGAGCACTTAAAGTACATCTTCCTGGGCAATGAGGACACCCTGCCTGTCGTTATACAGAAAGGATTAGAGGAGGAGCAGGAGGCGCGATTACATGAGGTGTTGTGCAAGAACCAGCGCGCTATAGGATGGACATTAGCTGACCTGCACGGAGTAAGTCCTGATGTGTGCATGCACAGAATTCTGCTGGAAAATGATGCCAAACCATCCAGGGAACCTCAGCGCAGACTGAATCCGATTATGATGGAGGTAGTGCAGAAGGAGATCCTGAAGCTGCTTGACGCAGGTGTAATATGCCCAATTTCAGACAGTAAGTGGGTAAGTCCAGTGCACGTTGTGCCAAAGAAAGGAGGCATCACAGTAAAGGACAATGCGCAGGGCGAGCTAGTTCCCAAGCGCATACAGACTGGATGGCGCATGTGCATTGACTACAGGAAGTTAAACGCAGTCACGCGCAAGGATCATTTCCCGCTACCATTCATGGACCAGATGCTCGACCGATTGGCGGGGAAGCCACACTTTTGCTTCTTGGACGGTTACTCAGGGTACAATCAGATCCCTATTGCTGCGGAGGATCACTAGAAGACAATCTTTACCTGCCCATTCGGTACCTTTGCTTTCCGGCGCATGTCGTTTGGGCTGTGTAATGCGCCAGGTACGTTCCAACGCTTAGTCATGAGCATTTTCTCTGATATGATTGGTTTATGTATAGAGGTATTCATGGATGACTTCACTGTGCATGGTGAGACTTTTGATGCATGTTTGGATAATCTTGATAAAGTCTTAGCGCGCTCCATTACCAAGAACCTAGTGCTCAATTATGAAAAGGATCACTTTATGGTGTCACATGGAGTAGTACTAGGACATATCGTCTCGCAGGAAGGAATTAGGGTCGATAAAGCAAAAATTGATCTTATCTCAAATCTGCCTTATTCCACTAATGTGAGCGACGTTAAGTCGTTTCTTGGGCATGCAAGGTTCTATAGGCGCTTTATTAAAGATTTTTCTAAATATGTATTCCATTGTCTAACCTCATTCAAAAGGATGTGTGCTTTGAGTTCACTGATGAGTGCAGGAATGCTTTTGATAAGTTAAAGAATGCGCTGACCTGTGCGCCAGTGATGCGCGCACCAGACTGGAACTTACCATTTGAGCTGATGTGCGATGCTAGTGACTACGCTGTAGGCGCAGTGCTGGGCCAGCGCGTGGATAAAAGGCCGCATGCTATCTATTATGCGTCGCGCACACTGGACACTGCGCAGAGGAACTACACCACGACCGAGAAGGAACTTCTGGCAATCGTATTTACGCTGGAGAAGTTCCGCGCATATGTTCTGGGCGCTAAATTCACTGTCTACACTGACCACGCTACTATCCGCCACCTGATGTCCAAGAAAGAGACTAAGCCACGTTTGATGCGCTGGTTGCTGCTACTCCAAGAGTTCGATTTAGAGATCAAGGATAAGAAGGGAACGGAAAACACTATTACTGATCACCTAAGTAGGATAGTGAAGGAAGAGGAGCTAGGGCAGATCACGGAGACATTCCCGGACGAGCACCTGATGGCGCTGAACGGTAAGGTACCTTGGTATGCGCATATTGCAAATTACCTGGTCACAGGTGCGTTTCCCCCTCATTTCACTAAAACTCAATGCATGAGGTTAAAACATGAGTCTAAATATTACGTTTGGGATGATCCGCACATGCTTAAAATAGGCCCTGATCAGATCTTGAGGCGATGTGTGCCTGATCATGAGATGAGCTCTGTTTTGAGATTTTGTCATGAGCACGCGTGCGGAGGACACTTTGGTCCAAAGCGCACGAGCAGGAAAATCCTAGACTACGGTTTTTACTGGCCACACTTATTTCGTGACTCATATAACCACTGCAGGGCTTGTGACAGCTATCAGCGCACAGGAAGTATCTCAGCGCGCAACGAGATGGCACAAACACCTATACTGGTAGACGAAGTGTTCGACTTGTGGGGAATTGACTTCATGGGGCTGTTTCCGCCATCTTGTGGATACGAGTACATACTAGTTGCGGTGGACTATGTCTCGAAGTGGGTCGAAGCTAAGGCCACGCGCAAGGATGATGGTAAACGGTTGTTGAGTTTTTAAGAACTAACATTTTCTGCAGGTATGGAAAGAAGGTGAGGTTTGTGTCGGACATGGTGGTGCACTGGGAGCGGCTCACCACCAAGGGCCCACTCACTTGCGGAGGTGTGATCACGCATTTGCTGCGTGGGCTGCACGGAGAGCCAGAGGTGCCTGAGCACACAGTTGTTCCAGCCGTTCCTCTTGACCGTGCCCAGATGCTGCAGTACCGAGCGGTAACTGCTAAGGAAGATGGGTCATTGGAATGGTGTTACCGGCTGCAGGCTGCTAGGGCACCGAGGCACGCAGCAATCAGAGGAGCGCCCGCAGAGAGTAGTGCGCGGCAAGAGGAAGCTGCTGCTGAGGAGGAAATGGAGAATGTGGAGGCACCAGTCGTGCAGCCAGCTAGGCGCATGAGGACGCGCGCACAGACTGGAGCGCGCGCGCGGGCGAGTGGACAGCCAGGGGAAGTTGTGACCATTGACATCAGAGACTCTCCCCCGCGCGCGCCGGCGAAGCGGCGCAGACAGGATTCTGAGGAGGTGCCGGCAGAACAGCACATGATGTTTAACGTCATGCGCGTGCTGGAGTACTTGGCGCCAGAGGGGGCAGATTTAAGCATCAATCCACCAGCTGGGTGGAAATTTGGAGATCCCATTCCTCTCTTCTCAGTCTGCGCAGGCCACCTCCAGGGTCACCTTCAGAGCCAGCCAGTTCTCCCGCACAGTCACCTGCCCAATCCTCAGTGCGCACTCCAGTCATGGACCCACTGCACATGCCATCAGAACCCCCTCCGCAACCCTCTGCCCAAATGACCAGATCGCCCTCTGAGGTCACCCCCATCAAAGAGTTAAGTTCAGATTCAATATGGGAGACTGACTCGGATGAGGAGCCCGCAAACTAGCCCGCAGCAGTATCAGTTGCGCAGCCATCCTCCAGCTCAGAGTATGAGACAGAGACAGAGTCCATGGACGAGGAGGCACAAGGGTCTGCGCAGGACTCCAGCTCAGAGGACCTTTAGGGCGCAACAGAGGGCTAGGCACAAATCATTTCGGGTTGTCTTTGTTGCTTTTGAAAACTATCATTGGATATTTTGTTCCTATTTTGTGTGGATATTTTGTGAACCCCTGACCGTGTTTCATTTGCTGCATTAACTCTGTTTTTCATTTTCATGATGCATTTCATTTTTAGTTCTTAGTTGTCCTCGTAGCTTGCATGTGTGCGCTCTCCGTTGCGCTTGAGCTTGAGTCGTGGGGACACGTCTCTGTTTAAGTGTGAGGGGGGGGGGGGGGGGAGGGGAGTTACATTTACATTTCATATTTATCATTGTAGTTTAGCTTAGTTAGTGCAGTATAGGAAATAGCAGTGGTTGTGCGCTTGTGTACGGATTACGCACATCTTTCGACTTGTTTTGCCTTATTCATCCTACATGCATCGCCATTAACCAATTTAGTATAATTTTTTCGATTTTTGTCTTTTTAGTTGGGATATTCAGGGGATGTGGAGTTGACAGAAAAAGCTCTAGAGAGGCGGTTAGTCATTTTTGCTTCGAGAGTAAGGTACTTGGCTAAAAGCGCTAGTGGAGGCAGTACTTCCCAACCTTCGGAACGATAGAGCGTGCTCAGCCACACAGATGCCAAAGGCGAATACCCAAAGCGTGGCGAGGTGGGAAAACAGACCACCTTTCCTCTGGAAGTCGAATGTAGGAAAGTGGGCGCGGGTGTAAACGCGTGCGCTGACCTGCACAAGTAGACCAAGGAGGGAGAGCGGGGCGTTGTTCCATAGCCGCTATCCCAAGGCCGAGACTGGAACCGTTCTGAGAATATAAGAAGAGTGGACGAAGCCGTATAAAAGAAAGAACTCAGTTGACGATATATGCAAGGAAAAGAAATCAGCATGCGCACACAACTCCATATCAGCGCACGCACAAGTCCAAAAGTAAAAATCGTCAAAGACGAAAGGCTTAAGTTCCCAAGAAGTGCGCGAATGAATCACGCACCTGAAGAAACCTGCGCGATTATCCATGTACCAGAAATCGGAGAGGAGACCGACAACCAGGAGCCTATGAAGAGCTACCTCCGAATCATGCGAATTAAATTGCATCCTGGCTGAGAGGTAACAAGTTTCGAAATTATTATATTAGAATTGTTAAGGGTTTGTGCGCGTATGTAATAGAGCAAAGCAGGGTGAATCACTGTGCGGATCGCGCATGAGTATAAGGCTGTGCGCTAGACTTCAGAGAGGTGAGAGTATTTGTGCTTCAGTACTTGTTCGGGACGAACAAGGGCAAGTGTGGGGGATTTGATAGAGCCTATTTATATGAGCTATTTAGATCTTAACACTGTGCTTGTTTGCATTATTTTGTGTACAAGATTACTGGTTTTCGGTATTTTTGTATTTCAAGATAAAATAGGAGCATAAGTCAGATGTGCGCTAACGGACGTTTTTAGAGCGCAATGCACGACCTGCGGAGCTAGCAGCGCAAAAGGAGATAGCTGATTCGGACTACAGTGCGCAAACCGACTACGCGAAGCAAGTAGCACAATACGCGTGCGCAGAATGGCAGAGTTTCGAAATATTGATCTCCTAGATTTGGGAAGTTGCTAAAAGTCTCTCGGGCCAAATCTAAGCATTCCTTGGGCTTCAAGACCACTATATAAGAGGAGGGAAGCTAGGGTTTGAGGGAGAGAGAGAGAGCAGATAGAGAGAAGGACACATAGCAGCAAAACACACGAGCTACTTCAGCCTAGAATCTGCGCGAACCACCTGCGCCAGCCGAGAACAGCAATGCGCAATTGCGCCAACCTGCTACGTTTTCTCTTGCTGCCTTAGTTTTAATTATTATTGCTATGATGTTTAATCTAGCATGTCTAGCTAAACACTTTGTATCGGTTGGGCATGATTCTATGAAGTATTTCCTTTGAGACTTGAGTTTAATGCTGAGTTCGTCTACTTATATTAATTCTATGCGTATGGGTGATAATTAGTTGTGCGAATAGGAGAAGCCTTGAACCTCAATCTTATTCTAACTGCTCGTTATTGTATGTTAAACTAGTTGATAGCTTGACGGTGACAACTAGGAGTAACGCACTAGGATAATCAGCTGCTACTGTGATAGGATTCGTAGCTGCTTAGACTAGTTTCGGAATTAATAGCTCATGGACTTTGATCGGAACATGCGCGCACATTAGGAAGCCTTGACCGGACACTAACTTAAGTAGAACTGCACTATAGATGTTTAGAGTCGATGATAAGGGATACATTCATAGAGGATTGTCTGTACCGATACTCTTCATAGTCATAGTACTTAAAATCTACTGCCGGCGCACGTATCGTGCAATTCTGCTTTCACTACTGTTCATCTGCGCACCTGCGCAAGCCAATTACTCACAACCCTAATTTCGTAAGTTGTAGGTTGCTAGCTAAGATGAGTCTGCACGCTCCTTGTGGGATCAACCCTGACTTAGCCGCTATACTAAGTGGAGAAGGAAGGATTAATTTGACGCGTACAACTACGCGCGATGAACACTCGTCCGCGCGCGCAATCGCTGGCTGCGCGACTGGTGCCTCCACATTCTCCATCTCCTCATCATCAGCAGCTTCCTCTTGCTGCGCACTACTCTCTGCTAGCGCTCTTCTGATTGCTGCGTGCCTCGGTGCTTTAGCAACCTGCAGCCGGTAACACCACTCCATTGACCCATCTTCCTTAGCAATTACCGCTCGGTACTGCAGCATCTGTGTGCGGTCTAGAGGGACGGCTGGAACAACCGTGTGCTCGGGCACCTCTGGCTCTCCGTGCCTGCGCAGCAAATGCGTGATCATACCTCCGCACGTGAGCAGGCCCTTGGTGCTGAGCCGCTCCCAGTGCACCACCATATCTGACACAAATCTCACCTTCTTCCCGTAATACAACCCCTTGAGCACGTCCATGTCAAGTAGGCTGACCTTTGGCGCACCGTTGTAGCGCCTGACGACTGCGTACGCGACCATGCGCCACAGATAGTACATCCAAGGGTCGGGCAGCTCACGTCCTCTGCTGCGCCAGACGGCAAATGGTTTGCCCGACGCCATCTCGCGCCATGCTTCCTGGTTGGTGTGCGTATCCACGTCCTGCTCGCGCTCCTTGTCACATTTTAGGGTGCGCTTCAGCTTCTTGGCCGATGCTACGTACCACACCCCTCGGTTGTCGGTAACGGATCTCTAAGTCGGCAATCTTCAGTGACGCCAGGAACTCACAAGTGTCCTCCTTGTCAGCTGCGCTATCCACTTCCATCAGCGCCTCCCAGCCGGCCTGCGCGAGCTTCTCCGCAACCAAGTCTTCTAAGCCTACCTCGCGCAGGAAGTCCCTGCTGATGCATGGGGTGCCGTACATCTCCAATCTCCAGAAGGCGTCATATTTTCTTATGAAAGATGCCGGAGTGTCCTGGTTTTCTGCTGGCCTCATCTTTGCGACTTAAGAATCTGCGGTCAACTTTAGTCAACGATCCACTAAGTACCCCAAAATCAGAACTCCGAATTATACCCTCAAATCTTCACCAAATGGGCGCCTCGCTCTTGTCAACAAAACCCAACAATGAAAACACCAAACGGAGCGCGCTAACTAGGTGTGATTTTGAATCTAGGGTTATGTTCCTCGGTCGGCTTCTCTCACTAAACCCTCACTAAATCGACCGAAATGAAAATGAGAGGTTACCTAATGCGCAGGTGATGTCGTGCTCTTCAAATCTCACTAAAGGACGCCGAAATCGGTGGTCGGACGGCAAAGATTGGCTGGACGCAGTGAAAGCTCTAGCGGTCGAAATTGGTGGTCGGACGGCAAAGATTGACAGAATTTCTGGAATTTTTCTTAGTTTATGTCCTTATATACTCTCTGACCTGCGGATCTGTCCTGCGCACTGACCCGCACATTGCTACGTGACTCAAAAAAATTTGCAAGTCCTGAACTTGCTAAAAGTTCAAATCCTAAAAAAAACGTGTAAAAATAAAAATGTGTAAAAAAACGTGTCGGATTACCTCCCGACAAGTGCCTTTATTTAACGTCGTTGGCTACTTGCCCAAGTTTGCACACGTGACCACCCCACACTTGCTCCTGCGCATCCGCGCGTGCTATGTCTTCCTTAGTCCTGCGCAAAGGAACAGATAGGTGGTCTGCGTGGCCCAAATCATGTGACACATCATAAGTAGCGAGATTAATCAGTGAGGGAGAAGATATATAAGCAGTAGCTCCCAGTTCTCCCTCCGGTGCATCAGGTTGTATCTCTGGCGCAACAACCTGCGCATCCTCTATCTCTGGTTCCGCCAAATCAACTTTACGCGTGGCCTCATCCTAAGGTTCTCTCAAGTATTTCTTTACTCTTTGCCCATTAACCTGAAAACGATGCTTGTGCTCGTTCTCTAACTCGATTGTTCCATATGGGAAAACCTTTGTGACTGTGTATGGTCCCGTCCACTTGCTGCGCAGCTTCCCGGGCATCAACTTTAAGCGCGAGGAGAACAAAAGCACCCGGTCTCCTGGCTCGAAGGTGCGTCTGAGGATGTACTTATCGTGAAATGCTTTCGTGCGTGCTTTGTAGTTACGCAGCCCCTCATATGCATCCAGACGCAGCTCCTCTATCTCGCTCAATTCAAATGCGCACTCCTTACCAGCCTCGTCGAGGTTCAGATTGCAAGTGCGCAATGCCCAGTATGCCTTGTGTTCCAACTCAACCGGAAGGTGGCACGCCTTTCCATACACCAACCGAAATGGTGAAGTCTCAATCGGTGTCTTATGCGCATTCCTATATGCCCAAAGTGCATCATCCAGCCGCTGGCTCCAGTCTTTGCGCGTAGGTCTCACGGTTTTCTCCAGAATGCGCTTAATCTCTCTGTTGGAAACCTCGGCCTGGCCATTCGTTTGAGGATGGTATGTAATAGAGGCCATTTGTACGCATTATATAGATCATAACCCTATGCTTGTTTGCAATACTTTATGAGCAAGATTACTCGTTTCTAGTGTTTTTGTATTACAGGGCAAAACGAGTCCTTGAGTCGGATACGCGCTAACAGGCAGCGTTCTAGGAGTGAAAGATCCGCCTGCGGAGCTAGCAGCACAAACAGGAGAGGAGTTGGCAAGAGTCAGCAGAGGTGCGCTAGCCCATGCGCTAGCCGATGCCGTGCGCCAGGCGCAGAGTCCAGTACTGCCTAATCTTGACGTGACCAGATTTGGTAGTTGCCAAAAGTGAGCTTCCCAAGCAGTATATAAACAAGAGGAAGGCTAGGGCAACAGGGGAGGAGCAAGAGACTTTCGGGAGACGCATCAGAGGTCATCAGCGGCTCACAGAGCAACAAACTGGAAAACACACGGACTTGTTGAGAGGACTTGCGCCAGCCGACTGCGCCAGCCGAGAAGACAAGCTGCACGCACTGTTTGCTACTGTTTTCTCGGACACATTAGTCATTATTTACTATTCTATGATGTTTATCACTAGCATGTCTAGCTAAACGCTTAAGTGTTGGTCGGGCATGAATCTATGATGTACTTTCTTTGAGACTTGAGCTTAATGCGTAGTTTACTTACTTGTATTAATCCTGTGCATACGGAGACAGCCAGTTGCATGAGTAGGGGAAGCCTTGAACCGCAATCTTACTTGTGTTGCTTGCTTGTCATATGTTAAACTAGTTGGTAGCCTTATGGTGACAACTAGGAGTAACGAGCTAGGGTGAGCAGTTGCTACTGTGACAGGATTCGCAGCTGTTTTAGTCTATGTTCTAAGGATTAATAGCACAGGAACCTTGAACGGAACATGCGCATGTGTTAGGAAGCCTTGACCGGACACTAACCCAAGTGAAATCAAGCTATAGACATATTAGAGTCAGTGATAAGGAATGCACTCATAGAGGATTGTCTGCCCAATACTTCTCATAATCATAGTATTTAATCTCTACTGCTTGCGCACGTCTAGTGCAAAGTTCTTGCGTTACACTGGTTACTGTTCACTTGCGCATCGCGCATTTCAATCACTCACACAACCCCCATTTTCGTAAGTGTAGGTCACTGACTAAAACTGAACTACTTGCTCCCTGTGGAGATCGACCCTTACTTAACCGTTGTACTGAGTGGAAGAGGAAGGATTATATTTGACGCGCACAACGACGCGCGATCAAATTTTGGCGCCGTTGCCGGGGAGCAACACAGCTAAGTTTTAGTTAGTTCACATTTTTTCCTTTTTTAGTAATTAGTTATTTCAGTTTGTTTTGTTTTCGTTGTTGTTTCTGACAGCGCGCAATCACCATTAGCCCGCGCAACCTTGAAACAGTTGCGCCGCGCAGATTCTAGTTGCGCACTGACAGAAGAAGCAACACTAGTTATCTTTTAATTTCATTTTCTTTGAGATTCAGAACAGGTCATGGAGGACGACAGTGTCGTAGGCGACAACCTAGGGGACAGGACCCCAGAGGAAGCAAGGGCGCATAATCGTGCAGCCCTGTTCAGAGAAGAAGTGCAGCGCGAGGTTGAAGCAAGGATGGCCGCTGAACTGTATAATGCGCCACCCGCACGACAAGCTGCGCGACGCAGAACAGTGCGCGAGATGTCAGCCCCCATCACTGTCAACCAGCCATGGTGCATCGTGCTTCCACCAGACGGACATTTTGAACTAAGGAGCTCGCTCATCCATCACATGCCCAAGTTCCACGGGATGAACAATGAAAATCCAGTCAAGCATGTGCGAGAGTTGCTAGTCATTTGCGAGAACATGAAGACCGAAGGGGAGAGCGACGAAGCGCTGAAAATGAAGGCATTCCCATTTTCACTGTGTGATACAGCCAGACATTGGTTGATGAATTTACCCGCAGGATCCATTCACACATGGGAGCAGCTGCAGAAGAAATTCCTAGATAAGTTCTATCCAGCAGCAAAGATTGCGCTGCTCAGAAGGGAACTGGCCGCGCCAAGGCAGAACGCAGGGGAGTCACTGTCAGAATACTACGAGCGTTTCAGGGAGCTGGAGGCCAACTGTTACAATCACGGCCTGCCCCAGAATGTGCTGATAGAGAACTTCCTGAATGGGCTGCTGCTCATGGAGCTGCGACTACTGAATGCATGCGCAGGAGGGGATATTTGCAACATGTACCCAGAGGATGCGTGGCAGCTGATAGAAGACTCTGCTGGGCAGGTAAGACATCAACTAACGCTTGAAAATAGTCGTGCTCGTTCTGTGCATCAGGTAGAAGCAAGCGCTGAGATCAAGGAAATGAAGGCCATGCTGCAGAAATTGATGAGTGCGCAGAGCGCACAACCAGTTGCGCCAAAGGTATGTGAATTCTGCAGGTCCACCGAGCACAAGACAGATGAATGCCCAACACTTTTTGAAGAATCTGGAGATGTCAACGCTCTTGGAGGATGGGACAACAGAGGACCACAGAGGCAGAATCAGCCGCGCTTTGGGCTTGCCGCAAATGGATTCAGATGGAGGGAAGAGAACAATTTCCAGAGGCAGTCCACAAATCAGTGCGCGCCACAGCAGACGCAACAAGCTGCGCCTTACAATCCACCGCATCGCCGCAATGACGCACCAGCGCATAACAACCAGCAACCGAGGCGATCTTTAGAAGATATCGTGGGGCAGCTAGCAGACACAGTGCGCAAAAATGACGAGAAATATGATAAACGGTTCGAGTCCATTGAAAAGCAACTATCACAAATTGCGACCACAGTATATGAGCTAAAAAAGAGCGATGGCAACATGCCCAAAAAACGACTTGACGTCGCGCACATTAGTGAAATAAGGTAGATTTGAGATAAGATCTATTTTTGCTTTATCAACCTTAATTCCTTCTTGTGAGATAATATGTCCTAGTACTACTCCATATGATACCATAAAGTGACATTTTTCATAATTGAGAACTAGGTTCTTGGTAATGCAGCGTGCTAAGACCCTATCAAGATTATCCAAACATGCATTAAAAGTCTCACCATGCACAGTAAAGTCATCCATGAATACCTCTATACATAAACCAATCATATCATAGAAAATGCTCATGACTAAGCGTTGGAATGTACCTAGCGCATTACACAGCCCAAACGACATGCGCCGGAACGCAAAGGTACCGAATGGGCAGGTAAAGGTTGTCTTCTCCTGATCCTCCGCAGCTATAGGTATCTGATTGTACCCTGAGTAACCGTCCAGGAAGCAAAAGTGCGGTTTCCCTGCCAAACGGTCGAGCATCTGGTCCATGAACGGTAGCCGGAAATGATCCTTGCGCGTGACTGCGTTTAGCTTCCTGTAGTCAATACACATGCGCCATCCAGTCTGCATGCGCTTGGGAATTAGCTCGCCCTGCGCATTTTCCTCTACTGTGATGCCTCCTTTCTTTGGCACAACGTGCACTGGACTTACCCACTTACTGTCTGAGATCGGGTATATTACCCCTGCGTCAAGCAGCTTCAGGATCTCCTTCTGCACTACCTCCATCATGATTGGATTCAGTGGATGGTTTGGCATCATTTTCCAGCAGAATTCTGTGCATACACACATCAAGGCTTACTCCGCGCAGGTCAGCTAATGTCCATCCTATAGCGAGCTGGTTCTTGCGGAACACCTCTTGTAATCACGCCTCCTGCTTCTCCTCTAATCCTTTCTTTATAATGACAGAGCAGGGTGTCCTTATTACCCAGGAAGATGTACTTAAGTGCTCGGGTAATTGCTTCAGCTCAACTTTGGGTGCCTGCTTAATAGAAGGTAGGATTTTATTAGTAGCGCAAACATTAACCAGATCATATAGCTGCCTGGACACTGGTTTTGTGCTGCTCAGCTCATCATCATGCGCCTCCATCCCTGTCTGGCGCAGGCTCCCCTGTTGCGCACGCACACTGCGCTTGCGCAACCAAGTCGTCCATACTATCCAACGCGTGCACTGTGGCGTCCTCATGAGGATGCTGCATCCCTTAAAAATGTTAAAGTGAATCTCCTCGCCATCTACCTCCATTGAGAACGTACCTTTCCACAAGTCTATCTTTGTGCGCGCTGTCATCAGAAATGGTCTGCCCAGTAGGATTTGCGCGCTTCCCTTGCTCGGCTCACCCTCCATCTCCAAGACGTAGAAATCTGCTGGGAACACCAGCTCTCCCACTCGGACGAGAACGTCCTCTATCATCCCCGTCGGTTGTTTGCACGACCGATCTGCTAATTGGATGGTAAGACCTGCAGGCTTTAGTGGACCAAGGTGCAACGACACATACAAGGAGTAAGGAAGCACATTTATAGATGCACCGAGATCAATCATGCAGTTGCTTACCGTGGTCTTACCTAAGGTGCACGGTATGGTGAACATACCTGTATCCCGGCATTTAGGTGGTACCTTGTGTTGCACAATTGCTGATGCATGTAAGTTAAGCATTACTTGTGCGCACTCGCCTTTCCTCCTCTTGTTTGTGCACAGCTCCTTCAAGAACTTGGCATATCTGGGAATCTGCCGAACTGCCTCAATCAGGGGGATGTTTATTTCCACCTTACTGAATAATTCATAGAACTCCTTGTCTAGCGCCTCCTTTCTTGCTAAAGGTGCCTTCACAGGAAAAGGTGCAGGTGCGTTAGTATGATTGGTACTCTTTTCTCTTGATTGTATCATACCTGGCGCCACCCCTTGTTGGTTTGTAGCTGGCGCGGCTGGTTGCGCATCCGGCTGTTCTAGCTTTGGAGGTTGCGCAACTGGCTGCGCGGGCTCCTTCGCGGTCGGAGCTGTCCCAACTGTGCGCCCAGTCCTCAGTGTTACGGCGTTAACTCCTCCCTTAGGGTTTTGAATCACTTGCGAAGGCAGATTGCCATCGCTCTTTTTCAGCTCATAAATCGTGGTAGCAATTTGCGACAACTGCTTCTCAATTGACTAGAACCTCATGTCATACTTTTCATCGTTCTTGCGCACAGTGTCTGCTAACTGACCCACTATGTCTTCTAAGGAGTGCCGCGGTTGCTGGTTATTCTGTGCTGGTGCGTTATTGCGGCGGTGCGGTGGGTTGTATCCTTGCTGCGCCTGCTGTGGTGTGCGATAATCCGCGGGCTGCCTTTGGAAATTGCTGTCTTCCTTCCATCCGAATCCATTTGCGGCTAGTTCAAAGCGCGGCTAGTCCCATCCTCCTAGAGCATTTACATCTCCTGATTCCTCGAAAAGTGTGGGAAATGCGTCGGTTTTGTGCTCAGTGGACGTACAGAACTCGCATGCCTTCGGCGCAACTGGTTGCGTGCCTTGCGCACTCATCAGCTTCTGTAGCATGGCTTTCATCTCCTTTATTTCAGCACAGGAATCCACCTGGTGCACAGCGCGCGCACGACTGTTCTCGAGCGTCAATTGATGCCTCACCTGTCCAGCAGAATCCTCTATCATCTGCCATACATCCTCCGGGTACATGTTACATATGTCACTGCCTGCGCATGCATTCAATAATCTAAGTTCCATCGGTTGTAGCCCGTTCAGGAAATTCTCTATCAGCACATTTTGGGGCAGGCCATGATTATAGCGGTTGGCTTCCAGCTCCCTGAAACTCTCATAGTACTCTGATAGTGACTCTCCTACGCCCTGCCTAGGCGCGGCCAATTCCCTCCTGAGTAGCGCGATCTTAGCTGCGGGGTAGAACTTATCCAAGAACTTCTTCTGGAGCTGCGCCCATGTGCGAATAGATCCTGCTGGTAAGCTCATCAGCCAATGCCTGGCTGTATCACACAATGAAAAAGGAAACGCCTTCAACTTCAGCGTTTCTTTACTCTTCCCATCGGTCTTCATGTTCTCGCAGATAACTAGGAATTCACGCACATGCTTGACCGGGTATTCGTTGTTCATCCCATGAAACTTAGGCATATGATGAATGAATGAGCTCCGTAATTCAAAATGCCCATCGGGTGGAAGTACTATGCACCAAGGTTGGTTGACTGTGATTGGAGCCGACATCTCGCGCACTGTTCTGCGTCGCGCGATCTGTTGCGCAGGTTGCGCATTATACACTTCTTCAGCGGCCATCCGAGCATCAACTTCACGCTGTACTTCCTCTCTGAACCGAGCTGCGCGGTTATCTGCCCTTGTATTGTTAGGTCCCTCTGGGGTTCTGTCCCCTAAGTTATCGCCGATGACACTAATATTCTCCATGCCCTGTTCTAAACTTAAAGAAAACGAAATTAAAAGACAACTAGGTTGTTGCCCCTGTCGGTGCGCAACTATAATCTACGCAGCGCAACCGTTTCAAGGTTGCGCAGGCTGATGTTGATTGCGTACTGTCAGAAATACTAACGAAAAATAAAAAAAGAAATATCTAACTACTGTAAAAGAAAACTTGAACTAGTTAAAACTTATCTGTGTTGCTCCCCGGCAACGGTGCCAAAATTTGATCGCGCGTCGTTGTACGCGTCAAATTAATCCTTCCTTCTCCACTTAGTACAACGGCTAAGTCAGGGTCGATCCCACAAGGAGCGTGCAGAGTCGTCTTAGCTAGCAACCTACAACTTACGAAATTGGGGCTGTGAGTGATTGGGTTGCGCAGGTGCGCGAATGAACAGTAGTGAGAGCAGAATTGGACGATACATGCGCGGGCAGTAGATATTAAGTACTATGACTATGAAAAGTATCGGCGCAGACAATCCTCTATGAATGTATTCTTTATCATCGACTATAAACGTCTATAGTTTGATTTACTGATGTTAGTGTCCGATCAAGGCTTCCTAACATGTGCGCATGTTCCGATCAAAGTTCATGAGCTATTAATTCTTAGGACTAGTCTAAGCAGTTACGAATCCTGTCACAGTAGTAACTGATTATCCTAGCGCGTTACTCCTAGTTGTCACCGTCAGGCTATTCAACTAGTTTAACATATAACAAACAAGTAACAAGAGTAAGATTGCGGTTCAAGGCTTGCCCTACTCATGCAACTAGCTGTCACCTTGTGCGCAGAATTAATACAAGCAAATAAACTATGCATTAAGCACAAGTCTCAAAGGAAATACTCATAGAATCATGCCCAACCGATACCAAGCGTTTAGCTAGACATGCTAGTAGTAAACATCATAGAAATAGTAAATAATATCTAAGGTATCCAAGAAAACAGCAACGAGCGGGTGCGTGCAGGTTGCGGAGTCTCGACTGGCGCAGTCGGCTAGTGCAGGTCCTCTCAGTAGGCTCGTGTGTTTTTCTGTTCTGCCACTCTCTCGTGTGCTGTGGTCCTCTATGATCGTCTTGATGGTCTCAATGTTTTTCTCAAACCCTAGTCTTCCTCTCTTTATATACTGCTCATGAGGCCCAACCTTGGCAACTTCCAAATCTGGTGGTGTCAAGATTTGGAAACACCACTCTTCTGCGCATGGCGCACTGGCTAGCGCAATCGGTCTGCGCACCGTAGTCGACTCTGCCACTATCTGTCCTGTTTGCGCTGCTAGCTCCGCAGGCTGTGTGATGCGCTCTTCAAACGCTGCCTGTTAGCGCGTATCCGACTTAGGCCCTCGTTTCGCCCTGAAATACAAAAACACTGGAAACCAGTAATCTTGTACACAAAATAATACAAACAAGCATAGGGTTAGGATCTAAATAGTGTGGACAAATAGGCTCTATCATTTGTGCGATAAGAGGAGTGCCCTAGGTCTGAAATCGCACCAAGCTAGCGTGCACCATTTGGAGTTTTGGTTACGAGGTTTTGTAGGCGGACAGTAGGCGCCCATTTGGTGAAAGTTTCAGGGCATTTGGCGGAGTTTGGTTTTTGTGAGCATTTGAGGAGCGTTGACCCCAGTTGACCGGAGGAACCCTAGCACACCATGCAGCCTGCCGAGGATCAAGCGACCCCAGCTTCTTTCGCCAGCAAGTATGAAGCCTTCATGAGGCTGGAGATGTACGGGACTCCGTACATCAGCAGGGAGTTCCTGCGAGAGGTCGGGATAGAGGACCTCATTGTGGAAAAGCTCGCGCTGGCGGGCTGGGAGGCGCTGTTGGAGATCAACAGCGCAGCGGACAAAGAGGATACGTGCGAGTTTTTGGCGTCGCTAGAGACGGCTGATCTGGAGATAAGGTACCGGCACAGAGGAGTCTGGTACATTGCCTCGGCTAAGAGGCTGAAGCGCACGCTGAGGTGCGCAAAGGTGCGTGAGGCGGACATAGACACGCACACAAATCAGGAGGCGTGGCGCGAGATGGCGACCGGCCCAGTTTTTGCCGCGGGGCGCAGTCGAGGACGCGAGCTGCACGACCCGTGGATGTTCTACCTATGGCGCATGGTCGCCTATGCCATCATCGGGCGCTTCAATGGTGCGCCCAAGATCAGCTTACTGGACATTGAGATTTTGAAGGGTTTTTACTATGGGAAGAAGGTGCTGTTTGTCTTGAACATGGTGCTCCATTGGAGCCGGGTCAGCACGAAAGGACCGCTGACTTGTGGAGGAATGATAACGCACCTGCTGCGTGCGTTGCATGGAGAGCCAGAGGTGCCCGAGCACACAGTGGTGCCGGCTGTTCCCTTGGACCGCGCCCAGATGCTGCAGATAAGAGCGGTAGCCATGAGAGAGGATGGTACATTGGAATGGTGCTACCGGCTGCAGCCGGCCAGAGCGCCGAGGCAGCGAGCAGAGAGCAGCGCGCAAGCAGAAGAGGCTACGGTGGAAATGGAGAGGGACGAGGCCCCAGAGCCAGTTGCGCCTCCAGTAAGGCGCATGAGGACTCGTGCGCAGACTGGAGCGCGCCGAAGGGCAAGTGCACCACAGGGGGAGCCAGTTACCATTGCCATTGAGGATTCTCCCCCGCGTGCACGAGGAAAGCGCCCCAGGACTGAGGCAGAGGAGGCGCCTGAGGAGGTATCCGAGGAGCAGCGCATGATGTTCAACGTCATGCGCGTGCTCGAGTATTTAGCGCCCGAGGGGGCAGATTTGAGCATGAGCCCACCATCAGGGTGGAGATTTGGAGATGTTATTCCCCCTCTACTCAGTCTGCGCAGGCCGCCTCCAGGATCCCCCAACGAGCCGCGCCAGCCAGCCAGGCCTCCTACTCAGTCTTCGGTCCATGCAGCAGAGCAAGCTCCAGCACCAGTACCAGCCCCAGCAGCAGAGCCCACCCCAGCAGCAGACCCAGTACCAGCACCTGCAGCTCCCCTTGCTCAGCCTTCTATTCAGAGGTCCCCTGAAGCCGATCCCATCCTAAGTTCCAGCTCCGATTCACTATGGGATCCTATCTCAGAGGACGACCTCGTGGCTCAGCCCGCCGCCATTTATGTAGTGCCGCCAGCCTCCAGCACCGAGTATGTGACTGATTCTTCAGATGAGGAGGCGCGCAGATCAGCGGCTGAGTCCAGCTCCGAGGACATCTAGGGCTGCAGTGGGGCGCGCATTTCTTTTGGGTGGTTTCTTTTCTTATCTTTTTGAAAACTGTTGCTATATGTTGCTATATTTTGCTGATTATTGTGCTGAATATTTTGTGGCCCCTTGCTATATTGTTGCTGCGTTGACCATATGTTTTTTTTTTTCGTTCTTATATTCTTTCTTTTGCTTGCATGCATGTGTGCGCTCTCCGTGCGCTTGAGCTTGAGTCGTGGGGACACATCTCTGTTTAAGTGTGAGGGGGGGGGGAGCGTTACATTTACATTTCACTTTTTTTTTAGCTTTGTAGTGTAGCTTAGTTTAGTTGAAGAAAATAGTAGCAGCAGTGCGCTTGTGTGCGGGTAGCGCACGCTGTTCAGCTTGTATTGCGCTATTTATATTGCATGCGCTGCTATCAACTGTTTTGGTATATTTTTTTCGTTCTTTCTACTCCTGTTAGTTGGGATATACAGGGGATGTGGTGTTGATAGAAACGCTCTAGAGAGGCGGTTAGTCGTTTGAGCTTCGGAGGTGAGGTATATGGTCGAGAGCACTAGTGGAGGCCGGTGTTTCGCGACCTTCGGAACAAGAGAGCTCGCTCAGTCATGCAGATGCTGAAGGCGAATACCCAAAGCGTGGCGAGGTGGGAAAACAGACCACCTTTCCTCTGGAAATCGAGCTAGGGAAGGCGGGCGCGGGTGTAAACGCGTGCGCTGACCTGCGCAAATAGATCAAGGAGGGAGAGCGGAGCGCTGTTCCATAGCTGCTATCCGGAGGCCGAGACTGGAACCGTTCTGGGAACATAGGAACCGTAGAAAAAGTTGTACAAAAAAAAGAGGAAAGAAAGACACCAGCAGATGATACATACCAGCGTGCGCAAATTCATAAGAAAATCATCAGAAAAGCTTGAGTTCCCAGGAAGTGCGCGGAAGAATCACGCACCGGAAGAAGCCTGCGCTATTAACCATATACCCGTCCTCGGAGTGAAAGCTCACAACCCGGAGCCTATGAAGAGCTATCTCCCAGCCATCCGAAATGATCTTCATCCCAGCTGAGAGGTAACGAAATTCGAAAATTATTATATTAAAACTGTTGAAGGCAGATGCGCGCAGGTGATAGAGCAGCTTAAGTTGCATAGTAGTGCAGATCGCGCTAGAGTACAAGGCTGTGCGCTAGACTCCAGAAAGGTAATGGTATCCGTGCTTGAGTGCTTGTTCGGGGGGAACAAGGGGCAAGTGTGGGGGGTTTGATAGAACCTATTTATACACACTATTTAGATCCTAACCCTATGCTTGTTTGCATTATTTTGTGTACAAGACTACTGGTTTCCAGTGTTTTTGTATTTCAGGGCGAAACGAGGGCCTAAGTAGGATACGCGCTAACAGGCAGCGTTTAAGACGCGCAACACACAGCCTGCGGAGCTAGCAGCGCAAACAGGACAGATAGTGGCAGAGTCGACTACGGTGCGCAGACCGATTGCGCTAACCAGTGTGCAGTGCGCCACACGCAGAATAGTGGTGTTTCCAAATCTTGACACCACCAGATTTGGATGTTGCCAAGGCTGGGCCTCATGAGCAGTATATAAAGAAAGGAAGGCTAGGGTTTGAGAGTATCATCCAGAGCATCAATAGCACCAAGAGAGGACCACAGCACACGAGAGAGCGGCAGAACAAAAAAACACACGAGCCTACTGAGAGGACCTGCGCTAGCCGACTGCGCCAGCCGAGACTCTACAACCTGCACGCACCTGCTCGTTGCTGTTTTCTAGGATACTTTAGATATTATTTACTGTTTCTATGATGTTTACTACTAGCATGTCTAGCTAAACGCTTGGTATCGGTTGGACATGATTCTATGAGTATTTCCTTTGAGACTTGTGCTTAATGCATAGTTTGTTTACTTATATTAGTTCTGTGCACACGGTTGACAGCTAGTTGCATGAGTAGGGGAAGCGTTGAACCGCAATCTTGCTCTTGCTACTTGTTTGTTATATGTTAAATTAGTTGAATAGCTTGACGGTGACAACTAGGAGTAACGCGCTAGGATAATCAGTTGCTACTGTGACAGGATTCGTAGCTGCTAAGACTAGTCTCAAGAATTAATAGCTCATGAACTTTGATCGGAACATGGGCACATGTTAGCTAGCCTTGATCGGACACTAACATCAGTAAATCAAACTATAGACGTTTAGAGTCGATGATAAGGAATACATTCATAGAGGATTGTCTGCGCCGATACTTTTCATAGTCATAGTACTTAATCTCTATTGCCTGCGCACGTCTAGTGCAATTCCTGCGTTTACTACTGTTTACTCGCGCACTTGCGCAACCCAATCACTCACACCCCCAGTTTTCGTAAGTGCAGGTTACTAGTTGAAGCTAATCTACTTTCTCCCTGTGGATTCGACTCTGACTTAGCCGCTGTACTAAGTGGAGAAGGAAGGAATAAATTTGACGCGCACAACGACGCACTATCAGGAGTGCAAACACTCCGAGGATGAAGAAGGTTCTGAAACTGAAGATCAATATCAGACTCAAATCAAAAGAACAGCTGGACAAGAAGTATTAAAGAATGCTTAGCAGAACCTGACGATTCTCAGAATCTGAAGAGGAATCTGAACTAGATGCTGGTCCACCAGTTGAGATCCCACCAACCACACTAGGCACAGCGAGACTTTCCCCTAGAAAAATCAAGAAGGATCATCCAACGACCAACATCATTGGCAGTTTGACCGAAGGAAGACGAACTTGAGGTACTTCCAACGTTAATCTTTGTGATATGATTAACAACTCTTGTTGAGCCAAAGAACATCAAAGAAGCCCTGAGAGATGAACATTGGATAGCTGCCATACAGGAAGAACTTTGTGAGTTCGAAAAAAACAAGGTATGGATCTGGTTACTCGGCTAGAAAATGTGAATGTTATTGGCACCAAATGGATATATAAAAAACAAGTCTGATGAGAAGGGCAATATTACAAACAAAGCATGGCTAGTAGCTCAAGGGTACACTCAGATTTAGGGAGTAGACTTTGATGAGACCTTTGCGCATGTTGCTCGCATGGAAGCAATTAGACTTCTTCTCGCACTGGCCTGTCACCTGAAGTTCAAGCTGTACCAAATGGATGTCAAAAGTGCATTCTTGAATGGGATCTTCACAGAAGAAGTTTATGTTGCTCAACCCAAGGGATTCGAGGATCCGCATCATCCAAACCATGTCTACAGGCTAAATAAGGCTCTCTACGGTTTGAAGCAAGCACCCAGAGCATGGTATGAAAGATTGAATGAGTTCCTAATTACACACGGATATGATCGAGGAGGGGTGGACAAGACTCTTTTTTATGGGCAGAACGAGGTCAGATTTTATTATTGCACAAATATATGTGAATGATATTGTATTTGGGTCAAGTTCGTTTCAAAGACGAATAAGTCCGACGAGCTAAGCTTCAGTCAAGCCCGATGGATAACATATAAACTTCTATGACCACCATCATTCCCTATATTTGAACCTATCAACTCCATTATTGTAGTCTCATCCATGTGGGACAAAAATCGAATCTCAAATATGTATAACTTCTACTACGGAAAGGAAGTTGATGATGGCCAGGAATAAGGACCAAGTTTGATTTTTTTTTTTCTACATAGACGAGACTACAACAAAACTGAAAAAATAGCGAGCTATAAAAAGCAAAATCCACAAAGTAAAAAAGTACTAGGTTGGACGGGGTCTATGGTGATCATGTAAGCCTGCCCGAGAAATCTTGGATCGGATTTCTACGACACACATCTTAGTTTGTGTGCATCTTCTTGAGCCTGACCATCACCTTTCCTTTATTTAGACATTAATTTCCACTTTTGTAGTCTCAAAAATCACATCTCAATTGCAACTTCTACTTCTAACCGGAAAAGAGTTGATGATGGCCAAAAAACAGATTGAGATTTTATTTTGGCTCACATCGATAAAACTACGAAAAAAATCAATAAATTAGCAAGGAATAAAAAGCAAAACACAACAAAGAAATAAGTATTAATCTGGCTGAAGTCTACTACTGATCACCCGGTTCGAAAATGTCCAGCTGACCCATCTCAATGAGCTCGATAAGAGCGACTCATCCTTGTATTAAAGGGCAGAGAAATTCCCCTAGACTAAGCTAGATGCGGTCTAGCCCGTCTTACAAGCCTAATGACAACTTGATTTGGAGCGTCAAACTATATATAATTTGATAATGGTATTTTTATAATTGAGTAAAAATTTTAGCGGGAGCAGCAATGTTATTTCTTTTTTCATTTTACGTAAGCTATTATTCACGGTGAACATACACTAAGATAAAGAGAAACTTTAACTCAAAAATGTGGAATTTTAAGATGTCAGTGATGAAATTTAGTTTTGATCAATTCATTTTTAATATGGGTTATCAAACTTTGGCCTTTGTTTACACTTCAAAATAACTTTTGATTCTTTCTTTCTTATACTTCTTTTTCAAAGAGATTTTCCTTTTTTAAAATTTTTCAAAGAAGCTATTTATAGTGTTATTATCGTTTCTAAATTGTCTTTTTATATTTGAGTAGTGGTTTAGTCACTCCGCACTTAAAATTTGATAGTATAAAAAAGTGAAGAATGTAAATATATATTCATTCTTATAACTCAAAGAGAGACAGTTACAAATGAGATCTCAAATCAAAGAGGGAAAGACGGAGCTAATCGTAGTCCTTTCTTAATAAAAATCCGTCCGCCAATGCCTTCTGGGAAACAAAAGACAACTTCTGCCTCAAAATGAAGAGTGATGTCGGCGGCTCCATACGCTTAGCCTCCGCCCACCTCGTCGCCACTGTTCTGATCAGCTGAACCGCTCTCGCTCTGAAACATCCTACAGATTCCATGATGAAAGGCTCGAACATAAGACCATTGGCTAAACAAACAACCCCATACTTAGAGATCTTCCTCTCCTCTGATCTCTTAGCAGCCTCCCCTGACCCCAGCCCTGCCCCTCCTTCCACAAAAGGAGGGACAATGGACACATCCACAAAAAGATCTCTACTTGAATCCCAATCCGGTACTAAAATGTCTGTTGCATTCTCCGGCCCCATCGAGAAAGCCAGCCACCTCCAGCCTAGGCTCCATATTAGCCTCCCTAAAAAAAGTGTATAACGCATCTCTCACAGCGTTATGCCTTCGAATCCCGGCCGCGTCGGATGTGTGAATCCCCCTACAGGCCGTACAAGCAAGGGAAACTGCAAACACATCGTGTCCGGTACGATACCTGCCAAGCGGTACGCCGCCGGGCTCATATGAAGCTTAGAGAAAGGCGTAGTTATCGCGGTAGTCCAAATACCACTCCCCGATGTAGAAACAGCATCCACCAGAGTACTCATCCGGACCCCTCCCTGCCCCTTGATCTCTACCCTGATGACTTCTGCAGCCAGGCCGGTAAGCCACTATTGTGGCTTAGCCTTCGACCTAAGCTCCTCCAATTCAACTAGGGAGGTAGGACGAAATCTCAAAATCCACCTCTCAAGCAAGACTCCGCACCTGAACGAAGAGAACGAATCCTTCGTAAGCATCTCCCATAAACCCCCAGCCTGCACCAAGGAAGCCACTGCAGCTGAGAGAGCCACATCGCTCCCCACCGAAATTCCAAGCCCACCAAACTTAAGAGGCAAACCTTTTTTTTAAAAAAAATATTTTATTTATTTTTCCTATTCTACCCCTAAACCCCCCACCAGAGCCCCTGCTCTGGCGCCATCAGGAATCGAACCCTAGTCGCTGAGAGATTTGACGTCCCTTTTGCCACTAGACCACCCCCTGATGGGCTAAGAGGCAAACCCACCAATCTTCTTTGCACCATCGTGAAACCCGTGTTCCAGATATGCACCAAACTTTGATGCACCGCTGCGTTGAAAGTGCGAATCGACTCCTCAATCCAATCAGGCGGTGAACTCCGCAAATTATACATCATCTTCGGCATGCCTACGCAGGCGCGCAAAAGCAACAACTCCAGCTGCGGATTATCCAATTTAGACACCTCAATTAGCATGGCCTGAATGCCTAAAATTCTCTTCCCCATCACCCCATCGGCCCCTCTCCCATCCGCTGAAATAGGATTACCCAAAAAAGATAAAGTCGAGGAGCCCGAGACAACAACCCCATCTGGCACCTTAGGAGGCCAATTCCTGCCACCCCCTGGCCACCACCATAAGGATTTGGCTTTGGTTCACCACCAAACCAAGCCGTGGCCCTGAATCCCGAATGACCCCAAACGCCATCGACAAATCCTCTCTATGTCTCATCAATATACCGTCGTCCAGGTACCAAGAGTTGAGCATCAAACGAGGACATAACTCTCCAAAAAGCAAAGGCCCCAAAGTATCGCCTTGCTGCACCCCCCGACAACTAAGAATGATCGACTCTCCAACAAAGAGCAAAGCTTGAGACCCATAACAATACTCAACCTAAGCGCTCAGCGATGGGAAATGCAGCCGCATTCCTTCCAAGAAAACCTCTCTGCTGACCAGATTAAAAGCATTTGTGAGATCCACCTTCAAAACCCTTAACCCCTCATCGGCTGAATGCTTCCCTATAATGTGGTTTAAAGAATGTGTAATAGCCTCTGCTGCCCCTTTCACTCCCACCCCCAACTGAAAAGACAATAAATAAGCCGCGCTGAAGCTCTAACAGCACTCAGAGCCACCCTCGACGTAAGACGCCGCCAAACCTCTCCCACAGCGTCCGGCCTAACCCCTCATCTAGGTTTAGAAAGAGGAATAACTGGAGCACTCATAAGAAGGGGAGCCAAACTAAGAGGCGCTCTCCCACTGAGCAAAAGCGCGACATGGACTGTAAAAACTCTCTGTAACAGAACTTCCTCGACCCGGCTTGCGACCCCCTGAACCATATCCAATAACAGCTGCGGCTTTAGCCCATCCCGCCCCCCCAGAGGAACCGCTCAGAAAAGAATGAAGATCCCGCGACACCTCCTCCCAAGAAGGCACAACCGAATCAGGAGATGAACATTGGATAGCTGCCATACAGGAAGAACTTTGTGAGTTCGAAAGAAACAAGGTATGGATCTGGTTACTCGGCTAGAAAATGTGAATGTTATTGGCACCAAATGGATATATAAAAAACAAGTCTGATGAGAAGGGCAATATTACAAACAAAGCATGGCTAGTAGCTCAAGGGTACACTCAGATTTAGGGAGTAGACTTTGATGAGACCTTTGCTCATGTTGCTCGCATGGAAGCAATTAGACTTCTTCTCGCACTGGCCTGTCACCTGAAGTTCAAGCTGTACCAAATGGATGTCAAAAGTGCATTCTTGAATGGGATCTTCACAGAAGAAGTTTATGTTGCTCAACCCAAGGGATTCGAGGATCCGCATCATCCAAACCATGTCTACAGGCTAAATAAGGCTCTCTACGGTTTGAAGCAAGCACCCAGAGCATGGTATGAAAGATTGAATGAGTTCCTAATTACGCATGGATATGATCGAGGAGGGGTGGACAAGACTCTTTTTATGGGCAGAACGAGGTCAGATTTTATTATTGCACAAATATATGTGAATGATATTGTATTTGGGTCAAGTTCACAGAGAGTGGTGAAGCAGTTTGTGGAGAAAATGTAAATGGAGTTTCAAATGAGCATGGTTGGAGAATTAACCTACTTTCTTGGACTGCAAATCTCACAAAAAGAAGACGGCATTTTTATCTCACAAAGCAAGTATGAAAAAATTTGGTAAGGAAGTTTGGGATGGACACGGCCAGTCACAAACGTTCTCCTGCTGCAAACTACACTAAAGCCATCAAAGATCAAGCTGGAATTCCAGTGGATCAGACATTATACCGAAGCATGATTGGAAGGCTTATATATCTTACTGCTAGCCAGCCAGATAGGAGTCTGCGCCAGATATCAGTCTTGTCCAAAGGAGAGCCATATGCAGCTTGTAAAGAGAATCATCAGATATGTTGGAGGGACAACCAACTATGGGCTATGGTATACAAGAGACACAAGTGCAGAACTTGTTGGATACTGCGATGTTGACAGGGCAGGTTTTGTAGAAGACAGGAAGAATACATCTGGTGGATGTTTCTTCCTTGGAAACAATCTATTATCCTGATTCAGCAAGAAGCAGAACATTATTTCTCTATCTACTGCTGAAGCTGAGTATATTGCAGCTGGAAGCTGCTGTGTGTAATTATTGTGGATGAAACAAATGCTAGGTGAATATGGGATTCAACAAGGCACCATGACTATTTACTGTGGCAACATGAGTGCTATCAGATTACAAAGAATCCAGTGCAGCACTCTCGGACTAAACACATTGACACCAGACACCATTTCATTAGAGACCTGGTAGAGACTCAGACTATCGTACTCAAACATGTAGCTACAGATACGCAGGTAGCTGACATTTTCACAAATCCTTTGGGTGGAGTTGGTTCGAGGAGCTTAGAGCAGCCTTGGGTTTATGTGTAGTTCCTGAATGAGCTTACAATAGTCCCTATTATTTGTGACAAAAAGGGGGAGAGGAATGTAATAGATAGATACAGTTAACTAGTATATGTAGATTTTGTCAGTCATCTTTAATTTTGTAGTTGTTTTTTTTAGTTTTGTCAAAATACAAAGGGGGAGATTGTTGAGGATATGGCATCCTTGACAAAGCTACTCAAGGGACTGCTGAAGCACTCTCTAAAGATTGGTGACGGGAGCATAATCTGAAGACTGACAAAACAACAACAAAAAAGAGCTAGAGTCTGCTTCAGCATTTCCTGAAGATTTGAAGCTGAGACACTATCTGAAGAATGGGCGAGAGACAGATATAAAGAGACAGAGTCTTTTTCAGCACTCCATGTCCGACTTATTGGCGAGAGAGCTAGGAGAGTCGCTAACTAAAAATACAGCAACTCTGCTTAAGACTGTGCTTAAGCATTCCATGTACCACACATTGTAATATAATAGGCTAGGTCTGTGAGTCATGTCCCTAGCTATTTGTTACTAGGAGTGTGTAGGTAGCACGAAGAGAGTCTGTGTGATTAGACTTCTAGTCTAGGAGATTAGACGGAGCATTAGATTTTGGCTAGGTGAGAAGTAGAGGTGTGAGTCCTTGTACTTCGAACTGAGATAGTGGAACCTTGAGGATCGGAGCATCCTCCCCAGACGTAGGCAATTTGGCGAACTAGGTGAACAAACGCACTGTGTCTTTCTTATTCTTCAATAGAGTAATTCCACAGAAAGATACAGAGACCGCTTAAGCAGAAGCTATAACTCCATAGGCTATAACTTCGCATCAACAACGTAATAGAATTTCCATGAGACTGATCGAGATGTGGAGAGTCTGATCAGTGCCTGATCAGAGAAGGTCAATTGAAGTTGTGTGCTTATTAAATGATCACGGCGAGTCGAGGGAGCATAAAGAGTGTCTGAGGAACTCGTCGACAGCAGAAGACTCACTCCTATAAGTGAGAGGTGCTCACAGAGCAAGGGGGAGTATTCTGGAGTGTGCAGCATATGCAAAATAAAATTTGCAATCGGGATTACATTTTTTTATTATATTGTATTAACCAACTCATTTTGTACACTATGATGATGTGTTATACTTAATATCTCATTATATATATTTAGATAAGGAAAGCTCAAACTCGGTTTGTCGTCCAATTTAAAAAAAAGCATTCACAAATTTTGAATGTTAGGAAAACGTGAAGGATTATCAAACTTTTGCAATGGTTGAAACTACTACTCCGCCTAGTTATATACTTATGAAGCTAGTCCGATAGTTGATGAAGTGCATACAAGTGAGGTACCTACAAACCTCGACTTTGAAGAATCGGAATTTTCTACACCCAAAAGTAATTCTAGAAGTTTTTCGTGTCCCATTAGACCGCCGAGAGTAATGGCGGCAAAGGAAGCTAGAAGTGAAGGTAAGAAGGTTGCTAATCCAATCAATGAAGCACAAAATGCTGCTTAATTAAGCATTGTGGAAACTCAAAAATAACATCTTGAGCAGAACCAACTACAAATGGATCGAGACTGGAAAATGCAGCAATAACTTTTCGAGCAGAACAACCTACAAATGAATCGAGAATGGAAAAATTCAGTAATATCAATGACTTAGAAAAAGGGAGGAAGAATCAAGAATTATGCTAATGGATGTAGACAAAATGACCCCAAAGTCAAAGAAGTTCGTTTCAAAGACGAAGGTTGATATACTCCAATGCAATGATGACGATGACCACAACGAAGCTGGTGGCTATGATGCTTTTGTAAATTGTTACCGTCCATTAAATTTTGATTATTAGAATGATAGTTGTACTTTCAACTTTCTTAAAGTATTATGTACTTTTAATTTCTTTAACTAATGTAATTTCTTTCTTTTAGTATTATATAATTTCTTTTAATTTATGTACTTTCAGTTGTTACATTTTATATTCATCCGTATGCATGTTTATATAATTTCTTTTATGACACTAAAAACACACTTTATTAATTCAAGGATTACAAACTTATGGAAGACTGAAACAGACTCATAATACTTAAGGAAATATAGATAATACAACAAATTTTTTATGATGAATAGTGATAGAAAGTTCTATAAGAAAATATTGCGGTGCGTAAAATTTATAAAGTATTATTACTGTTTGATAAATAATAATAAAAATTACTTTCTGAAACTCCTCTCCGCATTTTTAGCCGTGCGAATGTTTTAGTGAAAGGAATTTGTGCAACAAATAATAAATGTGGATTGTTTTTGAATAGTAGACTGAGAAAAGAAGATACACTTTATAAATATATCAAGAGTGAAAATTTTGGTATTTGAGGCGGTGGAACTCGGCTCGGATGATCTAACTTTTTACAAGCCGAGAGTTGAGATTGAGAAAGGTAGAGCAGCTGTACACGCTTAATCCTCATCTGAGAGAAGGAAAGAACTTTGGTTGGATACTACTCGCTCGCAGGAGATGATCTCGACTACCAACAATTTGGTGGACGAGGAGCGCGACGAGTGGCTACCCCCTGGATGGACTGTCAAATCGAGAGTTCGTCGCGACGGCAGGCGGGATAAAGTATTTGACTATATCTGTTTCGGATTGTCCACTAGCACTTATAATTGTAGTCTTGTAGATCTGGGCGCTTTTTCTTTCTAGGTTTAGTCAGATCAGTTCCAGTTACGGAAGCTGATGATGATGATTTATTCAATCCGTTTCTCCCCTTTGTTTTTTCATATTAAAGGTGTTGTCTTGAGTTGCATGTCTCTGCTGTGGGTCTCTATTTCTTCATACCCATATCAGCATGACCTACTGACCTTTGTGTGAATGAAATGCACAAGCACTCTAGTCTGTAATTGTAATATGGAGTTGCTAGGTCGATCAAGCTGTGACATGCATGTGGAACAAAAATTTGAACAACTTCATTCACTAAAATTCTCTACCTTTTATGTGTTCTCAAGGCTCCAAGATAGTTTTCAGGACATAAACATGGCCACCTTTACCATTACAATATGCGGCGTCCTTGATGATATAAACAACCTTTGTGATATTTCAGTCTAAAAATATGAGCAAATTCAAGTCATGTACGGGTCGCCAGGTTAGAGGTGAACTGTAGCATCTGGAAATCATTTACCATCTTTCATGGACATGCAATTATTCATCAGGAATTACATTATACAACCAAGGATTGATGTACAAGCTAATGTCCATTTCTGTTAGACTAAAGGGTTCCACCTTTTTCCAATAGTCAGGATTTTATGATTGTTATCTTCTTTCTTTCCACATACAGTTTTTTTCCGTTTATGGTAATTCTTTACCTTATTTATAGGTCTTACAGCGGCTTTTCTGTAAATATAATATTTTGTATGTTATTACGACAGTTTTACTTTAGTCCATCTGGTGGGATGCGATTCAACTCCAAAGTTGGGGTCTGCCGTTATCTGGGTTTAGATCCTAAAATTATTGATCATAGTCCGCAACCTAGCACTCCAGGTGTACAGTCAAATTCAAGCGCAGTTTGTCAAAACTTGAGTCCGGAAGCTTCTACACTAAATACAGCTAAGAAAAGCATCACTACAAGGCTAAAACATGTCGCTCAGCCTACAGCATCTGAAAAGAGAAAAAGCAGAGGTGGTGATACTTCATTGCAAAAGGTAATATGCCATGGAACCCACAAACGACATCTTGTCTATTAAAATAGACTTATAACTGCCAACAACTGGTCTTGAACTTCTCATAATTACCTGAAATGTTATTGTAGGTTATTTTTGAAAGGGCTGCAGCAGAAGGGTTACCTCTAGGATGGATTAAGGAAATCAAAATCCAAAAGATACGCGGTAAAATCCGAAGGGATCCGGTATTTATTCTGATCTGAAATTGACCCTTTACTTTTGACTGTCTTCACACCTTTGTTTTCTTTCCTTTTTTGCCTCATTGTTTAGCTTTATTCCAGTCTTTTCCATTCTTTCAGTAGTTTGAACATATTTGGCACACTTTTATAGAAATTTATTTTTCTATTCCACTTATCTATCATGCATGCAGTATTTTACGGACCCTATTTGTGGATATGTATTTCGCTCATTGAAAGATAGTCTTCGCTACATAGAAACTGGAGAGCCAGGAAGGCTTGCAATCAAACCAAAGGTACTTGTGAGATCTCTTATATTTTGGACTTATTTCTTGTTAGGTTTTGTCTTCTTATTCACTTCCTTGCTTATTCACATAAAAGTCCTTGCATGTTTCCATGTACATAGAGTGTCTGAGAATTTCTTCTAAGTGAGTCTATACTCTACGGTAGTTTTCTAGGGTCACATTCTGAGATGTCTTAACTGTTGTGTGGTGTTCCTCATTGTTACTAATAGCTTGAAGTTTTAGTTATCGTGTGCTTGGTTGCAATTGGGCCATGGATGACACAATTCTTGCAAGATGGTGGGACATTGCCCCATCAAAAGTAAAAAAATTCTAAATAGTTAATAATAGCCTTCTTCATTTATAATATTGGACTGCAATTCATCTCTATGGTAGCCTGCTGATGTGGGACCATGCACGAAAATAAAATGCATCTCCCTTTATTCAGAAACCTTGATGCTAACCAAACTTTAAAAACAACTTAAATACGCTTGTCGTATTATACATATGACACGCATGGCACATTAACTATACATCGAGATTAGCAAACAGAAGTCAAACTTGATCCTTCAAAGAAATCTGCTGGTATGACCAGTACTGATAGAAGATTCGAAGGTGATTTCATAGTTCATTTTGTATAAAGGAGATTATAAAATAAACAACTAGAAAAAATGAAGCATAGTACAATTTATGAGACTAATCACAGTCTACGACTCATTTTGTCTTTTTAAAAGATAAGACTAATTAATTAAGAAAATGGAATATGGAAGGAGAAAATGAGAACAAACCCTCTAAACGTGAATGGTGCTATGAACTGAATTAATTACCCACACCAGCAGAACGGAAGCTATGGTGCAAATAAACCGAAGTGGGAGAAAACTGACAAGCAACAGCTGCAACCAGAATTAGACAAGACTAGAAACAATCTAAGCAGATAGGAGTCAAAGAACTTTGTGCTACAACCAACATATGCTTCTTTTCCAATTAGATATAAATGAGGATGGCTTAACCCGCCAGCTTGCATTATTTCTTATCAATGACAGTTTTAATAGCAAGGTGAACATTAGCTTCTTGTTGAAAATAGCCTCATTACTGACCTTTGAAATGTTGCAAATGCAAATCGTAAATCATACAAAAAAGGATTAATTTATAGTCATTGTACACGATCGTTCCTGGTCTGATGATTATAAAGAAATTTCGTTTTTAGAAATACCTTATGCATAATCTTTCTTTTGTAGAAAGTACTTCTCATTGCCATTCAAGAAATGAGTCTGTGCTTTCGATTAGCCAGTTTGAACCAAATAATAGGAAATCATGAAGCTTTAGGAATAGCAGGATAAAATGCATTGTAAGAGGCCGAGATAGTAAAAGGTGTACTGCTGCTGCCCCTGAAAATAGAGCTGTTTTCTATTAAGCAATAATATAATAAATATAATACGGAGATGTAAACAAAGTATAGAAGGGGAAAGAATATCTTTTTCCATTTATCACTTGATTCAGACAGGGCAAAGTGTAGACAAAATATTCGGTTTGGCCCAAAACTTGTATTGTGAATCTGAATTGAAGAATATGGTAGTCGCTGCAATTAATGGAAAGCATTAGTAGTTCATGGACTCATTTCATAGTTTTCCCTTCAAATCATGGTAAAGAGTGATGGTCTCCTGTAAATTGTGGCAACCAGGGGCACTTCTAAGTATTTTGTCAGCAAGATTCGAAACTCATGTTGAACTCTTCTGCAATCTAGATTTAACTGGGCAACTCAGTCCTATAATTAAGATTTGAAATTAATTTGAGTTTGTAAATAGGCCAGAAGCATTGGAAACCATAGACATCTATCTGCATATAAGATGGTTCAACTTCAAAGATTGACATTTAGAATGAAATCTGAGGTCCAGGATATTAGACAGATTCCTGGATTACCTTGACAGAAAATTTCATTACTACTGAAAATAACTATGCGCAGAAAGGATCCCCTTTCTATTGCATTTCATACGGTCGAAAGGTCATTCATTCATTATGGAGAAATATGTGATTATAATGTTACCAAGAATCCATAAAATAAAAATCATAAGAATCCAAGATTCCAAAGAGCTTTGCTAAAAAATTGTCTATTAGCTAGGATAAATTTGTCATAAGAGACCAAGATTCCAAAGAGATCGATCTTAAAGCTTTTAAATGAAATAATTTGAGATAGATTCTGCTAAAAAAACTTATTTTGTTTAACTTTAATTGATACATATTTTTTCGTAAGCTCGAACTTTACAAGGTATTGATATTATTGTCTTCCATTAAATGGCTGTCTGAAGTCCACACACTTTCCGATTGTGATTAAGGCCTTAGTAGGTGGCTCTTCAATAGTGTCCCTGTGTCAAGGTAGGCATATTTCAAAAGCCCAAATGAAGAAATCAACTCCTGGTCAGGTGCTTTCCCAATAGAAATTACCATTTTAGAAAAATTAGTGTTCGATACATTTTGCACGTCATACGTCGGTACAATTGGCTTCGCCATTAGCTCTTAAGATATTTGAACTGCCATTAGCTCCTACTAAGATATTTGAAACGAATAAGCAAGTACTAGGGATTTGGTCTTGCCAAAAACATCATTGTGTATGTGTATCACCTCTCACCTGTCATCCCTAAATTCCTTTGACTTGTTCAGCACCAATTCCTTGGTAAAATCAATTGAATACACCTTTTTGCCTGTATTTTGGTGACACATAACATCAATGATATTGGATGATATATCTACAACAATGGATATCTATGTCTGTTTTCACACTGGAACTTATGGGGTGTTCCTCTTCCATTTACAGGATAGTAGCCATTAAAAGTTCACAAAATCTTCTTCGATAATCCCTAATTGATGAGCGTAAGGTTGGTTAGAAAATTTGGTAGCAGTCCCATTTTGAATGCCCTATATGTATCCTGACAGGCCATTATGTTTTAGAATGTTATTAGAAAAGTTGCGATGGAAAGATATTTTGAAAGAAATGAATATTTCTGTTTGGTTATCATGAAAATCTTAAAGGGAAACTTAGAGAAACAAATTAGGGAATATTGAATATTGTTCTTTTTTGTTTTATTGTTCATGATTGACCAAACATAAAAAGAATTTGCAATTATTCCATGGGAAATGATTTACCATATTATTTTCTTGCCATCAAAATTTTTTAGATCAAAGATGCGCATTACTGATCTACTCTTAGGATTCATTCTTTTGAACTTATAATTTCAGACGTGCAGTTCAATTCAGATCAGTTCAGTTAGTTTCATTTACTGAACATCAAAACTTATTTAAGTTAGTTTCAATTCAATTTCAATTCTAAAGAACGCACCCTTTACCCTTGTTGATATCCACCACTATTCCCTAATATGCTCTCGAGGTCCACATTCTTGAACTGTACAGGGTTACTCGACGAACGTTTGCCTTTATTGCTCCAGAAAGTCTAGTTATAGATAGTCTCGACGTAGATAAGGTGGTCATGCTCACATTGCATCAATCAATTACATAAAATCAAAGATCATGAAATAAAGTTGGACTGGCTAGAATCAAACTCAATCTAGCTTGTACAAGCAGCTGTGAAACCAACTTCGTACTTAAGTTGTGAAACGAAGTCTCACGACAATAGTTGACAATTGAAACTTTCAGACTCAAAATGGATAGCATGGGCATAGTAAAATTCATGTAAGGTGTTTACTAAGTAGTTTTCGTTTTATGAATGTCAACATTTTGTCTTCGTTCCTTTCTTTCTTGGTAAGGTAGTCATCTCCTCCTCCCTGCTCACTTTTTTCTATCTTCACTGGGAAATTGAACTGCCAGGAAGTTGCAGCTGCCTGTCGATAGTCAGAGCTCGCCTACTTTGCACCGAGTGTAAAGGCTAACCTCGTTTGCGCGAAGTGAATATTAAACTTGCGCGCGATTCGTATGATATTGTTTGCTCGTGGTATAGTCTAGTTTGCTCGTTGCATAGTCTAGTTTGATTGTTCACGCGGTCGTTCTTGGATTCTTTCCAGCTTTGGCTTGATTTAAATAGAAATTTATAGTAAAATTTACATCTTTCGAGTAGAACTTAAAAAATAAAAACAAAGCTTATGGCCTCAACTACTTCTCAAAATCTAGGTTATAAGTTAATTTTAACATATAAATGCTGAACCCAAATATACCATCTAAGTTAGATTTAACCTATAAGTTGAAATTGCAACTGATTGATCTATGCCAAACTTTCCCATAATATTTGTCATTTTGAGTCTTTTTTTTTTTTTTGCATTTAAAATTTTAGTCGTTCAGATTAGTTCATTTAGTTTCAGCGACTTAAAATTAACAATTATTTCAGTTAGTTTTCAATCCAGTTCGTTAATTTCAGTTTTAATTCAAAAGAAAACACCCTTTATGGATGCTTGTGTTTGAATTAGTGAATGATAGGATATTTAATAATGTATTTAGCTTAGAGAATGCTTGGAATGACAATGATGAGGTGGAGACTTAACCTTGAATTAGCAAGGTGGGGGCTTGACATGATTTTTATGTGTTGTCAGTTTTTCGTTTTTCTTGTAAAGCTGCCAATTCAGAAAAGTAAATCCTGAAATCCACTGCCTATACCAGTCGTCAAAGTAATTATACTAGGTAAAACAGGCAACTGTACTGGTATCCTGTTTTGTTAAAATGTTCTTCCCAGTTTTGAATATTCAATCCTGTAGTTTTTTTATATCATACTAAACTGTTATTGTGCATCTTTGTTCGATATTCAATCATGTAGTTTTATTATATCATTCGAAGGTATAACTGTGTACCTTTGTTCGACTTGCATTTTCCTTTGGCATACTTGATACTTATTATCATCTTTTCTTTTTTCAGTCACCTTCTGTTGCCAAAACTGTGAAACTAGTTGGCAACAAAAGAAAATTGCAGGTTGTTGATGGCCCGATGTTGAAATCAAATGAGAGCACTACGGATGCGAAAAGTGGTATGTCTACACTGAAATAGCTTAAGAGACCAACTTCCATAATATGTATGTTAGCATTAGGCGCAAGCAGGATTTCAAAATATCCCGGGCTAATTTTTTTTCAATTTGTCAGTTAAGCGAGCCAACCCTAAAAAGTTTCACAAATTATGTCGACCATATGTCTTGATATCCATACAACACTCACCAGTTGGTGAGCTTGGCATACAACAATCACGAAGCTAAATTAACGAACACTAATATGACTATAAAAAATGTACTTAAAAGATAATTTTTGATAGCAACAGTAATAATTACTTCAAGATCAACTATCCAACCATGGTACCTTGCATGTCTAGAAAATTGGTGAGTATACATTTAAGAGTACATTTAAAAATTTTGAAATTTTGAAAAAAAAAGGCAAGAAAAAAATAAAATCAATTAAAATAGTAGTTTATATTGTTGATTTGGCTCTTACTTTTTAATTTTTAAATTAACATCATATTCAATCGTAATACGAAGAAGCGTATCTATTGCATCAACAATGTTTTGATGCTGGTTATGGACATAAGCTGGGTGCTTATTTTGAAACTATAAAAATGAATTATAAATAAATTATACTACAATATTAGAAAAAATGCCACTTAGAAACAAATTAGGTACAACTTTTTTTGTTAAAATTACTATTGACATTAATTAGCGTTTCGCGAAAACATCATCTCCTATGAGAGTTCTGCAATTAATGGATCAAATTCATGATAGCAATCAATAATATCCATAGCAAAAATGTGTTTGCATAACACTGAAGTAATGTAAACTGAACGGACTATAAGTAACATGATTTTTCATTCTGTAGTCGATCGCAATATTTGATTAAAATTATCAACATCTTGAAGCATCATTCCACTCATCCCAAGCAATAACGAGAGTGCTAAACTTGAATTTTATTATATTTAAGGTATGTTCTTTTGACTTTAAATTTCTTTCGTTCACTTCAATTAGGATTAGTTCAGTTTTGTTAGTTTTAGTTACTTTAATTAAAAAATCCGGCTTTTTTTTAGTTCAGTTTTAGTTCACTTCAATAAGAAAACTAGTTCTTAATCTAAACTAAAAAATCCGGCTTTTTTTTTTCTTCTTGGAAAACCTAACCGGGGTTAGCCCCGGGTAGCCTCCATGCTCCCTCCGCCCTTGGTTAGCGTGTTTTCTTGCCTATATTGCATTGAATTAGGTGAATGCAATAAGAGAGAAGCTTCTTATTTATTCATGAAAGGGACCAATAACTGCAGCTCATAAAAACGAGCTCTTAATTTTTTATTTTTAAAAATCAACTTGTTGGTAATCTATCAAATTGCAATTAAATTTCTCAAAAGCAGTGCTTAGTAGTTAGTTCACATACTAATGCAGGTGGAAATACCGAGGACACTGATGTTCCATTTTTTTCCCAAAGCGTATAATATTGATCAATATTCTGCTGGAGCTAAAGAAAATAAGTAAATTGTAGGTCCCATCCGAAGATCTGGAAAAAAGGATCAACTTGGTGCCTGTAGTTCAAAAACAAAAAAGGAGCCTAGCTTACCTCGCAGAACTTCTGGACGCCTTGCTGCTTTAAATGAGAGTGCTGAAGTCCAAAGCAATGAACAATCTTCTAAAAGCATGACCAAAGACCTTGTGTACACAGAAGTTCCTAAAACATTTCCTCTCAATGATTGGCGTGAAGAAACAAAGAGGTCTAATCAAACTGAGACTAGCAGCTGCATGGACCCCGGTAAATCACTTCCAGATATGGTTTCCATTTTGCCTAAGGAGACAGGTGGCGGAGACAAAAGTAGATCAAAGTCCCCTCTGGTATTGTCTTATGAGGAATCTTGGCTAGATCCTTGCATTGATTTTGCAGTCAAAACTCTGACGGGAACTATTGCAACTGGGAAAGACCTCAGTGTGAATGACTACATGGGGGATGGCCATGGAACGCCTCCTAATTTCATCTCCAATCATGCTTCGAAAGCCGAACTCGGCGGTGAAAAATGGACCAATGCAGAGCTGCCTTCAGTTAAGATGAGCATGTCTGGAAATGGGAATGTACAGAGATCGGTTGGATCTGCTTCAAGGTGCAACTGGGTTAGGGGAACAGATAGGTCTCTGTTCAGGTGATCAGTAAGCTCAAAATAGGCTGGTTTACAAGTTATGCGATTCTGTACCCTAGCAAATATGGTTGGGTTACTTTTTTTCATTCAGTTTTTTTGTTTAAAGAGCAAGGATTTCATTAAAAAAAAATCTAGCATAAACCAACTCGACACGAATAAATGATCGAGTTAAGCAGCCACTGCAGGCCGACGCTGCTACAACTCAATAGCAACCCAGCCCTATTACATGTCAACAGTCTGTATTTTGAGCGTTCTCACTCACTCGGGGTCCTTATATGAGGACTAGGGATCTCGCACATAGGGATGAAAAAACCACGGACTGTAGACTGGCGAAGGGTCAAACTCTGACCAAGTTCTTAAAACATAAATGCTCATCCCGAATAAGTCCGACGAGCTAAGCTTCAGTCAAGCCCGATGGATAACATATAAACTTCTATGACCACCATCATTCCCTATATTTGAACCTATCAACTCCATTATTGTAGTCTCATCCATGTGGGACAAAAATCGAATCTCAAATATGTATAACTTCTACTACGGAAAGGAAGTTGTTGATGGCCAGGAATAAGGACCAAGTTTGATTTTTTTTTTCTACATCGACGAGACTACAACAAAATTGAAAAAATAGCGGGCTATAAAAAGCAAAATCCACAAAGTAAAAAAGTACTAGGTTGGACGGGGTCTATGGTGATCATGTAAGCCTGCCCGAGAAATCTTGGATCGGATTTCTACGACACACAACTTAGTTTGTGTGCATCTTCTTGAGCCCGACCATCACCTTTCCTTTATTTAGACATTAATTTCCACTTTTGTAGTCTCAAAAATCACATCTCAATTGCAACTTCTACTTCTAACCGGAAGAAAGTTGATGATGGCCAAAAAACAGATTGAGATTTTATTTTGGCTCACATCGATAAAACTACGAAAAAAAATCAATAAATTAGCAAGGAATAAAAAGCAAAACACAACAAAGAAATAAGTATTAATCTGACTGAAGTCTACTACTGATCACCCGGTTCGAAAATGTCCAGCTGACCCATCTCAATGAGCTCGATAAGAGCGACTCATCCTTGTATTAAAGGGCAGAGAAATTCCCCTAGACTAAGCCAGATGCGGTCTAGGCCGTCTTACAGGCCTAATGACAACTTGATTTGGAGCGTCAAACTATATATATTTTGATAATGGTATTTTTATAATTGAGTAAAAATTTTAGCGGGAGCAGCAATGTTATTTCTTTTTTCATTTTACGTAAGCTATTATTCACGGTGAACATACTAAGATAAAGAGAAACTTTAATTCAAAAATGTGGAATTTTAAGATGTCAGTGATGAAATTTAGTTTTGATCAATTCATTTTTAATATGGGTTTTCAAACTTTGGCCTTTGTTTACACTTCAAAATAACTTTTGATTCTTTCTTTCTTATACTTCTTTTTCAAAGAGATTTTCCTTTTTTAAAATTTTTCAAAGAAGCTATTTATAGTGTTATTATCGTTTCTAAATTATCTTTTTATATTTGAGTAGTGGTTTAGTCACTCCGCACTTAAAATTTGATAGTATAAAAAAGTGAAGAATGTAAATATATATTCATTCTTATAACTCAAAGAGAGACAGTTATAAATGAGATCTCAAATCAAAGAGGGAAAGACGGAGCTAATCGTAGTCATTTCTTAATAAAAATCCGTCCGCCAATGCCTTCTGGGAGATAAAAGACAACTTCTGCCTCAAAATGAAGAGTGATGTCGGCGGCTCCATACCCTTAGCCTCCGCCCACCTCGTCGCCACTGTCCTGATCAGCTGAACCGCTCTCGCTCCGAAACATCCTACAGATTCCATGATGAAAGGCTCGAACATAAGACCATTGGCTAAACAAACAACCCCATACTTAGAGATCTTCCTCTCCTCTGATCTCCTAGCAGCCTCCCCTGACCCCAGCCCTGCCTCTCCTTCCACAAAAGGAGGGACAATGGACACATCCACACAAAGATCTCTCCTCGAATCCCAATCCGGTACTAAAATGTCTGTTGCATTCTCCCGCCTCATCGAGAAGGCCAGCTACCTCCAGCCTAGGCCCCATATTAGCCTCCCTAAAAAAGTGTATAACGCATCTCTCACAGCGTTATGCCTTCGAATCCCGGCCGCGTCGGATGTGTGAATCCCCCTACAGGCCGTACAAGCCAGGGAAACTGCAAACACATTGTGTCCGGTACGATACCTGCCAAGCGGTATGCCGCCGGGCTCATATGAAGCTTAGAGAAAGGCGTAGTTATCGCGGTGGTCCAAATACCACTCCCCGACGTAGAAACAGCATCCACCAGAGTACTCATCCGGACCCCTCCCTGCCCCTTGATCTCTACCCTGATGACTTCTGCAGCCAGGCCGGTAAGCCACTGTTGTGGCTTAGCCTTCGACCTAAGCTCCTCCAATTCAACTAAGGAGGTAGGACGAAATCTCAAATTCCACCTCTCAAGCAAGACTCCGCACCTGGACGAAGAGAACGAATCCTTCGTAAGCATCTCCCATAAACCCCCAGCCTGCACCAAGGAAGCCACTGCAGCTGAGAGAGCCACATCGCTCCCCACCGGAATTCCAAGCCCACCAAACTTAAGAGGCAAACCTTTTTTTTTAAAAAATATTTTATTTATTTTTCCTATTCTACCCCTAAACCCCCCACCAGAGCCCCTGCTCTGGCCCCATCAGGAATCGAACCCTAGTCGCTGAGAGATTTGACGTCCCTTTTGCCACTAGACCACGCCCTGATGGGCTAAGAGGCAAACCCACCAATCTTCTTTGCACCATCGTGAAACCCGTGTTCCAGATATGCACCAAACTTTGATGCACCGCTGCGTTGAAAGTGCGAATCGACCCCTCAATCCAATCAGGCGGTGAACTCCGCAAATTATACATCATCTTCGGCATGCCTACGCAGGCGCGCAAAAGCAATAACTCCAGCTGCGGATTATCCAATTTAGACACCTCAATTAGCATGGCCTGAATGCCTAAAATTCTCTTCCCCATCACCCCATCGGCCCCTCTCCCATCCGCTGAAATAGGATTACCCAAAACAGATAAAGTCAAGGAGCCCGAGACAACAACCCTGTCTGGCACCTTAGAAGGCCAATTCCTGCCACCCCCTGGCCACCACCATAAGGATTTGGCTTTGGTTCACCACCAAACCAAGCCGTGGCCCTGAATCCCGAATGACCCCAAACGCCATCGACAAATCCTCTCTATGTCCCATCAATATACCGTCGTCCAGGTACCAAGAGTTGAGCATCAAACGAGGACATAACTCTCCAAAAAGCAAAGGCCCCAAAGTATCGCCTTGCTGCACCCCCCGACAACTAAGAATGATCGACTCTCCAACAAAGAGCAAAGCTTGAGACCCATAACAATACGCAACCTAAGCGCTCAGCGATGGGAAATGCAGCCGCATTCCTTCCAAGAAAACCTCTCTATTGACCAGATTAAAAGCATTTGTGAGATCCACCTTCAAAACCCTTAACCCCTCATCGGCTGAATGCTTCCCTATAATGTGGTTTAAAGAATGTGTAATAGCCTCTGCTGCCCCTTTCACTCCCACCCCCAACTGAAAAGACAATAAATAAGCCGCGCTGAAGCTCTAACAGCACTCAGAGCCACCCTCGACGTAAGACGCCGCCAAACCTCTCCCACAGCGTCCGGCCTAACCCCTCATCCAGGTTTAGAAAGAGGAATAACTGGAGCTCTCATAAGAAAGGGAGCCAAACTAAGAGGCGCTCTCCCACTGAGCAAAAGCGCGACATGGACTGTAAAAACTCTCTGTAACAGAACCTCCTCGACCCGGCTTGCGACCCCTTGAACCATATCCAATACCAGCTGCGGCTTTAGCCCATCCCGCCCCCCAGAGGAACCGCTCAGAAAAGAATGAATAGCCCGCGACACCTCCTCCCAAAAAGGCACAACCGAATTAGGAGAAAGCCCCGTGGGAAGCCCTGGAAGTGGAGCATGCGGGTGCTTACGGACGAGCTCATCCATCACCTCTTGAGACCGCGGCAATACCCCACCACTAACTAAAGCGCCGCATCAGCGAGACGACCCATCGCCGCCAACTTCCCGCAGCGCTTCACATTAATCTTCCTCTGTTCTAACTCAGAAAAAACTGGCACCCGCCTTCCAGATGTCCCCAATCCCAAAGCCTCCTGCAAAAGGTGACGCTAGCCGTCCCCTCCTCCTTCCCACACCTCTAACCTACGAGCCCCCAACTCAGCCAAGGAGACTCCATCCCTTTCTTCTTTTTCGACTGATCGAAGATCTGACACAATAAAAATCTGCATGAGCCCTCACCGGTTAAGGTCACCAGGAACCTCATTAACCGCTCTAACTGCTTCGATATAGCAGTTAGCCAACTTCTCCTACAAGCTCTTGGAATGAAGTTCAGGGTTGGGATCGCTGCACACCTCAATTTCTTGAGAACCTTAGGATCTTCGTCAACAGGGTCAAAACCATCGGGAACCTCCCCAAGGACCGTCAGGTCCTGCTGCACAGCTATCATCTCCCTCAAAACTGGCACCGCCGATCCAGCCGGCATGCAAATAAGCAACTCCTCGAAACCAATTAAGGTGGCCCCACAACCGCAGCCTCGACATCGAGTCCCCACCCTGTACGTCTTGCTGCACCGCCCGCACAACCATCTCTCATGTTCATGAAGGTGCTGAACTAACTCCACCAACCCCCTTCCCAACAGGCATTCACTCCGCGACCTACTCAAGTGACAAGACACATGATCCCGCAAACCTTGGACAAAACGAAAAAGGGTACTTCCAACCCAGGCCCAAACCTCCCAACACGTCATTAACAAGACCACTGTCTTGAGACTCCATCGCATTCCACAGCTTTCTTAAACTAAAATCTGATTTTGGTGTCCAACATGCTAATGAGAAAAACCCACCCCTATCATGGCCAACCCTTCACATGCCCGGCCGCCAGCTCCCTGGCAAGAAACCCAACTGGCCAACATCAAAACACATCCAACCCTAACTCACTCATCCCAACCCCATATTCTAGCAAATCAACAACCAAAACGAAACCATCTCCACCTCCAAAACACTACTGCCCAGCACCACAACACCTCCCAAGTTCAAACACCTTACAACTCAGAGTGGGACATGAAAGCTGCTAAAGAAGAAAATCCAGAAGGGCAAACCAATCAATGGATGCAGCTGCAAGCAAACACTGAAAAACCCTAAATGGCTCGCCCTCCAAGGTCCTCTTATCTCCTCAACAAAGCTCTTCCATAGAGAACTGAACTGGATGAAATGAATTGGTATTCGAAATTGGAGCGGCGAAGAAAGAGATGGACGATGGCGACGACGTCAGAACTGTAACACACACCCACAAGTTAACACCCGTTTGAAACCCTAGACTCAAATCCGATGACCCAAGAAGTGATTTCAGTGAAAGTTGGATCCATTGATTATGTGCAACCTTGCTCCCTCCAAGGAAGTTTGTAGCTGTTCAAGGCGTTGTCTTCTGCAAGCCCTACAAGTACAGAGGCGTCCCGACCCTCCTCGGCGCAACCCCACTTCCAGGTGAACCTTAAACCCTCAAAGCTTCAATCTTTAACCCCTAAAAAGTCCCCAAATCACAACCCCATTTCTGAAACTCTCCTCTCCTAAATCACAACCCCAAATCAGAAGAACTGAATCCCAGTCCTAGTCGCAAACACACCACAGTTCGGAAGCTCTGCCGCCCCCGTAGTCAGTCGGCCAACTTCCTCACACAGATCAACGGGTCACTCATATCGAATTAGGAATAATGTTAAGGATCTAGTTTTATAAATAAAATAAAAATTGGTACTCGCCAGATCTCCGTTGAAAGAGCATTTTGAATATTTTAAAAATTCATGATAGGTAAAAGGTTACAACAAAATTAACTAAATTAAATATGAAGATGACAGTTCAAGTTGACTCCTCATCTAGAAGTTACTATAGAAACTAGACTTGGTCATAAAATGTAAAGTTCTTAGTAGCACATTGACGATATGTCGTTGTGTGCGCCAAATTTGTTTTTATAGAGGACCTACTACACTAGCAAGCGGTAAGTAGGGTCGAACCCAAAGAGAGCAATTAGTTCTAGAATTCTACTAATAATTAACGGGGTTTGTTCTGAAGAAGAATGTTGTTTATCAATTTCAGAAAGAATCAGTTCAGGGATATGCATTGCAACTAGTAATCATCTCCCGCAAAGGTAATATTGACTTCAAAAATCTACCTACTCTTAACCGCTAAGTCCTCGAATAGGTTAACGATTCTTTGACTAAAAATACCAATTAGGTGCTACCGCTAGGCTTTCTTTATAGGGCAGTCAATCTAGTATCACTCAATAGATATAAATTCAGTTTCATCGTTACGCTATGCTAACTTGATGATCAAGACATGCAATTGGTACGAAGAACAGTAATTCACTAAATCGAATTATGAACCATAAGATTTCAAACCAAACATTGCAATGCAAATCCCCAAACTGAGTTAGGGTTTAGCTAATAATACAATCCATCTAATGATAATGAAATAATAGAGTTTAGAGAATACGAATATTGACGCGCACTGTTCACAGTGTACTGTTCACCATCACTGTTCGAAAATTTGTGTCTTTGACTTCTTTCGTTCGTGTCGAATTCCCTCTCAGGGATTCTCTTTTTAATTCGATGTGAACCCTAGACTGATGGATGTGGGTCTCAGGATTCGGGCTTGTGCGACCATTACGACCCATATGACCAGTACGACCTCAGCTCCTTCTGGGACGCCCATATCGTCCATATCCAGCACCACCCATATGACCCGTACGACCTCAGCTCATCCAAGGATATCTCATGGCTTGTCCGTATAGCCCGTATCAGTACGACCCATACGAGCGATACAAACAATACGAGTGGTATGACCTCAGGTGGCATTTTGGCTCTGTCGATGCTCTTGCGATTAAGTTTTTGCTCCTTTGCATTCCCGAGTGATATAGTGAGGCCTAGAATGCTCCAAATATGAAATAAAACTCCAAAGCGGTCTTGATACACCTGTGATGCGAAACGCTACAAAGAAGTAATCTATCACACGCAAAATGCAATTAAATAATAAGAATAAACACTCGGTAGAAATACGCTCCATCAGACATCAAAATAGTCATCAAGAATTATGTCATGCCTCTTTTTATAATTTTTTTGCTTTGTATTTAGTATTTGAAACTATAAAGTATGGTCAACATAGAATACTACGCTCACCGTAAAACCTTGATTAGAAGAAGGGTCTCTCTTAACTATGAGTTAGTTTGGATAATTGATGATGAAGTGATTTGCTTTTCTGAGGGTAAGGTCTTACTGATGAGCCATGCATCTACATGCCCTACAAAACTTGAATGCAAGACATAATTTTAAGGACAAGTCAAAGTGACATGGAAAAATATGATAAAGATATAATCGTTACCCAATCATTAAGATAAATTAATATTTCTTAAACTAGCATTTATAAAAGGACTGGCTAATTCTGATACTATCACTTCACAAGTAGACGTCTCTCACGAACGACAACAAGTCAAAGACCTCCTAAGCAAGTTTGTTGTCATACGTGCACCAGTTCTCAAGCCTCGTGGAATTTACATGTGATTAGGACACTGGATTGATGCTTCAATCAGATCAGTCGTATTTATATGTTCATCTAATTATTTTTATACATTTATATTACAAACATTACTCGCTTCGTGTAGTTTTGTGTCATAGGTGTCTGTTGGATGCTAGGAGAGAATACGAGCTAAGATCTTCATTTTTCGAAGACATTTCACTACAAGACAGAACTCCCTCTGACCCTTCGAGAGCTCACTACGCATTCATGCATGACCTGATGTAGATGAGCCACACATCGTTGCGAAGCTACTCAATGCTATATAGCTCTCTAGTTCACTATGAGAGAAGATTCTGATATTTGGAATGGCAAATCGAAGACGGAAGACAGAACAACCGAGAAGAAAAACTCAGGAGGTACCGCGTTCTGAGTAAGAATTACGACCGCGCCCAAGCTCGTAATTTAGCTTGTGCGCACGACTGTAATATGAGTGTTACACACGGCTGACGTTAGCTTGGCCAATTTGTTTTCTGATAATCTTCCCTAGGTTGCCAACTATTCAAGATTTGCATCCCGAAATATTTCAAAGAATAAGATAACTCCAAAATTGGAGAATATAAGGGATCGAATCCTACTCGCACAAGATTTGACAAGCCTTCATGCTATTTAAAAAGAGCCCGTGTAACAGTATGAGATCATCCAAGTCTCATATAGAGAGTTGAGAGTGTAGAGAAATGCTAAGGAGCGAAGAAACGAATTTTTGACGCCTTCCTACAACAGTCTTCTCCTACCCAGGGGCGGAGCCAGGATTAAAGATCTTGTTGGGCTATTTTTTTATGAACAAAAGTGTACGCTGATGAAGCATATTTCTACGATCCATCAAGTTGTTTATTCCCATTGTTTAGTTGTATTTTGCGTGTGAAAGATTACTTCTTTGTAGTGTTTTGCATCGCAATTGTAGCAAGACCGCTTAGGAACTTTACTGCGTATTTGAAGATTCTAGGCATCAATCAATCATTCGGGAAAATAAGGAGCAAAGACTTGATGCGAGAGCATCGACAGATCAAAAATGCCAACAGAGCTCGTACCACACGTACTGGTTGTACGGGTTGTACTGATACCGACGATACGGACAAGCCATGAGATCCTTGGACAAGCTAAGGTCATACCATTCGTACGGATAGTACTAATACAGGCGATATTGACGAGCCATGAGATCCTTTGGACCACATTCAGCAATCTAGGGTTTGCATCGATTTAAATAGAGAATTTTGAGAGGGAATTCGACACAAGTAAAAGATAGAAGTCACAAAATTAAGAGGGTGAAGTCAGAAGCGAAGTCGGTGGGCGGTGAACAGTGATCGAAATAGTTATTGGTGAACAGTGATCTGTGAATAGTGCGCGGAGTTTTCGTATTCTCTAAACTAATTTTTTCATTATTATTAGATGGATTGTATTTGTAGCTAAACCTAACTCAGTTTGGGGATTTGCATTTCAACGTTTGATTTGAGATTTATGTTCATAACTCGATTTAGTGAATTACTATTCTTCGTATGAATTGCATGCTTTGATCGTCAAGCTGGCATAGCCTAGCGGTGAAACTGGATTGATATCTATTGCATGATACTGGATTGAATTGCCCTATTAGCAAAGCCTAGCGGTAGAACTAAATTGGTATTGTTAGTGAAGTAATCATTAACCTATTCGAGAACTTAGCGATTAAGAATAGGTAGAACATTGTAGTCGACACTACCTTTTGAAGAGGATATCCCACCTGATGAGATTTTCCAGCTGGCTGAACCAGTAAATGATGGAGGATGAGAAGTATCATCGAGCCACCGACGTTAATCAAGTGCGCTCCTTGGGAGGCAGCCCGAGCATAGTTAGGATTTGTTATCTGTTTCTTTTAGTTATTTGTTTCTTTTATTTTGAAACTTGCATGAGTACCATTCCCGACGATCTAATTGTTCCGTGAGGACACGATTCCATTCAAGTGTGGGGTGGGGAAGTTAGTATGTTGTGTCAGCACGTTTACCCTTATTAGCATGCATTAGTAGTAGTTAGAGCACATTTTTTTTAGTTATTAGATTATATGCTGCGATTATATGCTACGATGAAGATGCTAATTTTATGAGATGATGTTCGATTCTATGAGGTTTTGATGTGTATGCTTTGCATGATTTCTGCAATATTGTGATGCTAGTGACTTGATATTATGTGTTCTTTTGAGTTGGGATATTACAGGATATGGAGTTGATAGAAAATATTCTAGAGGGATTTGACACACGTTCAAACGTTCTGGGCATTAGTCGCGTAGCATGCTGAGTTTGTGGGTTTGCATTCCGAGTTACAAGGAGTGAAACTTTCACTCCACCTTTGCAGCGTTTATGCTGTGGTGGGACGGAGAAACAAACCATCCTATCTCTAGTCCTAGTAACCGGGAATCGGTTGGTAGCCCCTATTCTGCCTCGCGCTGAAAGGATAATGATGAGAAAGAGCGGGACGCGCTCAATATGTTGCTATCGAAGTCTATGATTGGAACGGTACATAAAGCAAAAACGAAAAAGATCAAGCAATCGACTTGAGTGAAGTCTTCGAACTAAACAAAACAAGAAAGTTTCAAGAGCTATCTTACAAGAAAAGAAGAAAAGGTTGAGTTCCTCATAACTTGAATTTATCACCTGCTAGAGAAAACAAATTTAGCGTAAAAGCGTGACTATGACCTTGAGCTGAGGAACGGAGTCAGGAATCTAAAGAGGACTAGCTCCCTGTCATCCATTAAAATTCCATCTCTACCTCACAGGTAAAATGTATCATTGCAGTTTCTTACTGATCATTATTGACGAATGAGTGTGAGTATATGTTGATGAACTGATTAGGGAAGACATCTCGAGTAGATTCAGTGTTTAGTCATTGGCATGACAGAAGCGATTTGAGTGTTTGCGAGTCTTGATTTTGTTCTTGTTTGGGGACGAACAAAGATAAGTGTGGGGTAGCTTGATGGAGCGTATTTCTACGATCCGTAGAGTTGTTTATTCTCATTGTTTAGTTACATTTTGCGTGTGATAGATTACTACTTTGTAGTGTTTCGCATCGTACGTGTATCAAGACCGCTTTGGAGCTTTATTGTGTATTTGGAGCATTCTAGACCTCACTCAATCATTATGGTAAATAAGGAGCAAAGACTTGATCGCGAGAGAATCGACAAAGCCAAAATGTTAACAGAGTTCTTACCACTCGTACTGGTCGTACTGATATGGGCGATACGAACGAGCCATGAGATCCTTGGACTAGCTGAGGTCGTACCAGTCGTACTGATACGGGCGATACGGATAAGCCATGAGATCCTTGGACCAGCTGAGATCGTACTGGTCGTAATTGTCGTAAGGTTCGTAATGGTAAAAGTCCACAGGCCCAAATCACGAGGCCCTCATTCAGCAATCTAAGGTTTTCATCGATTTAAATAGAGAATTCTGAGAACGAATTCTACACAAGTCACGGAATTTAGAGGGCGAAGTCAGAAGCGCGAAGTCAGTACGCGGTTAACAGTGATCGGAATAGTGATTGGTGAACAGTGATCGAAATTGTGATCAATGAATAGTGCGCGGAGTTTTCATATTCTTTAAATTCAGTTTTTCATTATTATTAGATGGATTGTATTAGTAGCTAAACCCTAACTCAAATTGGGAATTTGCATTGCAAAGTTTGGTTTGAGATTTATGTTCATAATTCGATTTAGTGAATTACTGTTCTTCGTATAAATTGCATGCTTTGATCATCAAGTTAGCATAGTCTAGCGATGAAACTGGATTGATATCTATTGCATGGTAGTGGATTGAACTGCCCTATTAGCGAAGCCTAGCGGTAGAACAAAATTGTATTGTTAGTGAAGTAATCGTTAAACTATTCGAGAACTTAGCGGTTAAGAATAGGTAGAACATTGGAGTCGACGCTACCTTAGTAGGATTGTTAGACTAGAACAGTAGTCTTTACTAGTTGATATATTCTCGATCGATGATTACTAGTTGCAATGCATATTTCTGAATCGATTCTTTCTGAAATTGACAATGAGATCTGCTCATCTCATCTCATCTCAAACTCAGTAATTACGTCATCATTACTGATACAATCTGTAAAACTCCTTTCAACATAAAAGACAATGAGATCATCAAGAAACTCATCATTCATCTTATTTCTAAGTTTATTATTGATAATGTTCATCGATGAAAATGCTCTTTCTTTTGTTGTTATAGATACTGGAAGAGTTAAAATAAGGCAGATCAATTTATAGAGTATAAGATAAAATATCGACTTTTCCGATTCAACCAAACGCTGTCACAAATCAGATACAGAAGCAATATTTGTAAATGTTGAATCCTTACGAATCCCTGCTAGAAAGAATCCACACTCCATATCAAGAGCAGACATATCATATGCTGAAAAACTGAAGGATAAAACTTCAAAGCAAGTTTACACACAGCTTCTTCTTTGAATGCTTGAAAATCATTACGTGGATGAAATGATTATACGTTGTCGAAATTCTGGTAGTAAAAATACTAGTCCTATCACGGTACGCAAACAATAATTATAATCCGAGTGACCTCGAGTCGAACACAAGAGAAAACCCTAGATTAGTCTAAAGCTAGCTAGTAATGCTTAAGATAAATCTACTAAATAAAAGTGGGGGTTTTTCCTTTAGGCGAGGTATCTCTAGTGAATACTAAAGACAAGATCGAATTTGGTTGGAAAGAAAGTAATAGAGAAAACGTAGTCGGAATCTTATTTCACCCTTAGGTCATCGATTAGCAACGCAAAACAGAAATATATTCATGAGTTAATTTGATTGATTATTCTAGGCTAAAGTATCACGCATTCTAAATTCAACTCTCGCTCCTTCTCTAGAATGGGAATGATACATAAGTGACACAATTCTCAAACTCTCGCTCTGTTGAACCGTGTAGAACAAAAGTCTCCTAATCTCAACCTCTCGACCTATTGATAGTTAACTAAAGTCCGCTCTATGCTTAGCCTAATAGAATGCGAATGTCACTCTCGCGCACAAACACTATCTAAAATAAACATGCTTGATCTTCAAAACTACCTAAGTTTCATTCTCATTTCATCCCCAGGTGTTTTATCAATTCATACTCATTCATGCGTTTCGTCAAACACTTGGTATGCATAAAATTAACATGGAGATAAGCATGATAATTTTCAATCCAAAAACCTCATTCATAATAAAATTGCATGTTTTGTATTACAATCTAACCTAAGGGATTCATAAGGATCCCTATTACTAAAAGACAACTCACTCTTGGTGAGTTCGAAACAAAACATAATGAAATTGTTCAATAAGGAAAAGTAAAGAAAGTAAAGTAGTAGAGAAGTAGGGTTTAGAGTAGGAATAGTGTAGAATGATGTTGTAGAATCTCCAATTGTAGGTTTCTTCTCCGAATTCTCAAAGTTTTTCAATTAGGCTTTCGTCCCAAGAGAGGAACCCTAGGCTCCGGAGGCAACCCAAGGCACAATCTAATTTTTCCCATCTTTTTTTCTTTTTATATTTACCCGTCGTGCCCGAATCATAAGTGATTCGGCACGCTCTAGTTGAATCGGTCGAATCAATATCTCAGTGCTGTTTCATGGCTGGCCGAATCGCTTTGTTCTGGGCGAATCACTTTTGATTCGGTCAAACCCTTCAACTTATTCGGTCAAAATCCTTATCGAGCCAAACTGATCCGGGTAGCACACTTCTTCCTTGGGCGAATCAACTTTGCTGTACTAGAATCTTGCATGTTTGACCCTTTAAACATTCGAGTTACGTCTTGATGTAAACTACAAAGTTGTAGCCCTTTGAATTATCTTTCTAACAAGCTATAGCACGCCTGAATAAAATAAGAATCATGTGCTCGGCAAGCCTTCGAATGTGAACAGGTCACTCTGCCCTGATTTGGTCTCGGGCGAATTCTCTTCGAGTCATTTTTGATCAGGGCAGCATGGAGGTTGATTCGACCAAGGGTGCACGAATCACATGTGATTCGTGCACCCCCCTGGGCGAATCAAATCTGTCTTAGGAAAATCACTTATGCCTTTTGCTCAATTTTGCTCGTTTTTGCTCTCGATCGATCAGAATTCATCCGGATTTTTTTCGGAACACTTTATCATATAATACATCTTTTCAACCTGAAATGGACAAATAAAACATCAAATGACTTCATAAAATAATGGAACAAACAAGAAGTAAAGTGAAAATACAAACAAATATAAGGTTATTTGTGCGCTCATCAAAACACCCCTCATTTAAGTCTTGTTCGTCACGGACAAGTATATGCACAAGTAAAGCAGAGAGTAAGATGCTAGATTATATATGACAGTATCAAAGCACGTAGCAAATCTTACACACATAAAACACATTCATCCTCTACTCATGTAACATAATTAAAAAATAACTAAACAAAGAAAATTAATCTACTCCTAACTCACTGTCGTAGGAATCACGAATGCATTTAGCGTGTGCATCAAGCTTTTAAACCCCTAGGCTACTCTAGTGGACGAGTTATAGTTTCGTGAGAGTTTTGAGAATAGGAATACTCACAAATCCTACTCGCAATCATCCATAAGAGTTCAATTTGCTAAGCGAGTAGTTCTTTTATCAACCATCACAAGAATAATAAAGTTGTGCAACTCATTCATTTCACGCAAACTCTAAGGATTATTCACTTCATTGTGACAATAAATATTCATAGAATCGATATCAAAACTAACATTCGTCAAATTCAAATTACCGCTCAATTTCCTATGCAAGTAGTATGAAGAAAAGTGTCGCTTACACAAAATATTTTGTCGAGTCAATCAATATGCTTGCTAAGGGTAGGTCCATAAGCTTATGACAACAAACTCATTCCCAAGTTTTAAACTATACGTCATAATCCGTAAGAGAAGAGGAGTTTTGACATTGAAAATTTTAGAATTCACTCATACAAATCTTGATGCTTAAGTAATAAATTACGAGGGTCATACCTTAGACGGTTCCTAAAAGCGAAGTGCAAATGCCCCTACTCACACACATGCGAAAGAACTTGCGGAAAAGGCCTAAAGTCAAGAATTAAGTGTGTTTAATATTTTTCAAGGGGGAACTTACCTTCCTACCCCTCGGCATTTGTAGAACTTTTCCTTGACCCAAAAAAAATAAATAATATTTTTGTGTTTATACAAATGCCTTCAAGGGGAACTGACCTTCGTAACCCTCGACATTTGTAAAACCTTAAAAATATAATTTTTCTTTCTTGCGCCCTTTTTTCTTTTTTCTCAAACACTTTATTTGACCTCACACTTAATACTTGACAATGTATCTAAGTGATATGTAATGGACCATGAAGTGGAGCTAAACAAATGCAAAGGCTAAATAGGGATTCTAAAGTCACCTAAAAGCAAACAAGAGCAAGTACAAGATTTTATATGAAAACTATTTTTATTTTATTTTTGTGCTCGCTAAACTTAACTTCATTTTTCATGCACGGAAAGAGCTTAAAAATAAATCAAACTAAGCTCGTCAAAACACCAAATCATGTGAATAAAATCATCACAAAGAATGTCAATCAGCTTAAAGATACGATTGATGAATTCAAAGCACCACTCATTCCAAATTTTATTTTAAATGATACTACTTAATTGCTTTGCAAACATTACCTCGTGTGATCAATACTTAAAGCTAGGATGAAAACAATTATGCGAGTATAATGCTCAAAGTAAATATGTATCAGAGAATCATACTGTTGAACAAATAAAAGCACAAGCGCAAGACATCCCACACTTAAATATTTGCTTAGTCCCTAAGCAATAGAAAGTAAAAGAAGTAGAGAGAGTTTCGAAGGAACTTTGCTCGTGTGGAGGTAGCCAAATGCGCCTCTACTAATGCCCGTGAATGATGCTCCAATCGGTTGCGGTAAATCTGACACTCAAGAAAAAGGTTAGCGCTAGCTATTTGAGATTAATCATTCGAAACATATAGCTAGGCGAAAGATTGGAAAACAAAAGCGCGACAATTCAAACGATTTAGATATGCTTGTGTAAATCAAGAGTCATGTATTATAGTGCTTGAAAAAGTTTCAAACAAATGCGAGTAAAGTTGCAAAATTTTCCAAAGTCAATCCTAAAACAGTGCTGCTCAAAACTGTATGAATCAGAATTTATTCAGGGTGCTCAAAATGTGATCCGGCCACACCCAGGATGAATCAAATTAGTTCGGGTATGTGAGCTTGTCGGAATCAAAGTTGATTCGGGCAAGGCAATAGAAAAATGATTCGGCCAGGGTGGTCGAGTCAAACTAGTTCGGATAGCTTGAGCTTCCCCGAATCAAAAGTGATCCGGACAAGGCAAAAAAATGTGACTCGGCCAGGTAGTCCGAATCAAACTAGAAATGTAGTCCGAATCGTTGTTCTAAGGGAAAAACTGCCAAATAAAAATAATACAAGTTCAAAAACTACCTGTAATGCAAAAAATATCACGGCGAAGCACGTCAAAATACAAGTCGACAGGTCAAGCAAATCACATGGCAAAATACCCACACAAGTCATGACATACAAAGACGCAACCTCTAAACATCATCGAATTACCCCACACTTAAAACTGCTACATATAGATAATCAAACCAAAGGGGTAATTCGAAGGGACACAAGCAAAACCACTAATCAAACATTTGGCGAACGACGCAACACAAATTCCACAACGATTTTATACTACCAACAAGTAGAAGCAAAAGCACAAATACTCACTAGCCTAGTTTAACATCTTGGCTAAGATGTAGCTGATTCCCTTCTTCATAAAAAACACACTTGAGAAGTCCTTTGCAAGGATTCCTTCTCAAGTGGCATGTGTCGAAGTGTGGGAATTAAGTGGAGTCGTCGAGCTTGAAGTCTCCAAGCTCCAATCGGTCTCTCATCTTCTTGCGGAAGAGCAGCATTTCCTTTCCTTCCCTCCTCGGATTCGGTTGATCCATAATTTCTGTTGGTGTTTGATCAACGTGAATTTGAGGAGAAAGAGTATCAAAATCTGGCAAGTTCTGATCCGGGTTTGGCGTTGATGTGGAGGCATGTTCTTGTGCCTTTTTCATACGTCCTTTGATTTGCATTCAAACACCTACTAAGCAATCGAGGAAAGCGTCAATAAGTGTGAACTTAAATCAAAGTAGGCAAGAATAGCACGCAATCACAATCAACAAAAAAAAAGAAAAATAAATAAATTAGACTAACTTAAACAATACTAAATAACAAACAAGTCTAATGGCTAATCTCCGGCAATGACGCCATGTTGAACATTGTCAAAATTGTGGTAGTAAAAATACTAGTCCAATCACGGTACACAAATAATATTTATAATTTGAGTGATCTCGAGTCGAACCCAAGAGAAAACCCTAGATTAGTCTAAAGCTAGCTAGTAATTCTTAAGGTAAATATATTAAATAAAAGTGGGAGGTTTTCCCCTAGACAAGGTATCTCTAGTGAATACTAAAGACAAGATATAATTTGGTTGGAAAGAAAGTAATAGAGAAAACGTAGACGGAATCCTATTTCACCCTTAGATCATCGGTTAGCAACGCAAAACAGAACTATATTCATGAGTTAATTTGATTGATTATTATAGGATAAAGTATCACTCATTCTAAATTCAACTCTCGCTCTTTCTCTAGAATGGGAATGATACACAAGTGACACAATTCTGAAACTCTTGCTCTGTTGTGTTTCATCTCTATCCTGCATTAGTTTTGATGATAACAATGATTAACAATATTGAAACGATATTAAGTAATCTTGTTGAAACTGGAATCTCATTAGCAATGTAGACTACATACTGAATCCAGATGTAGGCTACATAAAGTTACATTGTTAACTGCTTGTGCTAATGGAGACTTCATATGGAAATCTGTATGTAGACTACATCACAGTGATAGTTCATATACTTGGACAAATTCAGTTGTCTGGTATTGCATGTGGACTACATGTAACTATCATATGTAGGCTACATGTCGGTTAAACAGTTTCCACACTTAGCAGTTTCTTGACAGTTCAGGACAGTCTTGTTATTTGAATCAAAGCTTATCCTTTAGAAGTTAAAAGGTGCAAGCGGTTGTTGAATTCAAATTACAAACCGACACAACCGTTCATCTCTTTTCCTATATCTATACCTTACAATCTTGAGAAGAAATTACTTTTTCTTTTCTTTGAAACTTATACAAGCGCACAAAAAGCAAACTCAACTCTCGCAGATTCTTTACTTTCAATCTTTCCCGAGAGTTCCCTTCTCCTTCAAAGCAAAGTTTCCCGCTGCCATATACTCTGAAGCTTTGAAGTACTCTGCACAGATTCATCAGTTGAATCCAACTCTTGTGCAGAAAGAGACGTGTTCCCACAACAAAGAATCTACACCGTCAAGGTTGTTGCTTAGCCTGCAAAAGCAAAGTTGTGAGTTTCTTTTGTTGATCTGAAAACAAAGGGGTTTCTGGTTTAGCCCACTGAAAACCATTGTACAGGTTCTTTGGCAGATCCTATTGAAAAGCCATCGTTAATAAGAAAAGCCTCAAGTGGTTACTTGGGGAGTGGAGTAGGTTATTTGCAGTAATAACCGAACCACTTTAAAAGACTTGTGTTCTTTACTTTTCTGCTATTCTATTGATTGTCCATTCAATTCAAATATTGGACAAACGCAAAGTTTAGAAAGCCACGATTCCAACAATTGGTATCAGAGCAGGTTGATTCACTTTGGTTTTGCTTCAAAACGGTGAATCACTCGCTATGGCAAACTTCGCTAATCCAGTAGAAGGACTTTCAATATCCAGACCTCCATTCTTTAATGGAGACAATTACTCCTTATGGAAAACACGTATGGAAGTGTATTTCCAGAGTATAGACGTAGATCTATGGAAAGTAATAAAACAAGGTCCTTTTGCTCCCATCAAAGATGCTGGTACAAAGGAGGAACCAAATTGGAGACCTAAGAAAGATTCCGAACTCACTGAGGATGACAAAAGAAAACTTACCTTGAATGCCAAGGCTAAGACAATACTCTTTTGTGCACTCTGTGATGTTGAACTCCAGCGTATTCTAACTTGTGAAAACGCAAAGGAGATATGGGAAAACTTAGAAGTCATCCATGAAGGAACCTCTCAAGTTAAGCAGCAGAAAATTGATAGACTTGTAAGAGCATATGAACTCTTCAAGATGGAAAAGGATGAGAACATAACAAGCATGTTCACAAGATTTACATTCATCACCAACTCTCTTCAATCTCTGGGGAAGACCTACGCAAACCATGAAAAAGTCAGAAAGGTTTTGCGAAGTCTCCCTAGAACATGGCAACCAAAAGTTACTGCCATCGTTGAGAGTAAAGATCTGAATGTGTTAAGTCTACAGGATCTACTTGGATCACTTTTGACTCATGAGATTGATTTGGAAGGTTTTGAACCAGAACCTATCAAACCAAAGACAATAGCATTCAAATCCGAAAAGATAGAATTTGACAGTGATGATGATGATGATGATATCACATTAATCACTAAACAATTCAAGCAATTCCTGAGAAAGAGATCAGGAAAGAAAACTGATCCATCACAAGTTGTATGTCACAACTGTGGTAAAAAGGGTCATTATAAAAGTACATGCACTTTAAAGAAGAAGAACTTTGAAAAGGGAGAAAAATCTTTCAAAGTCACCACTTGGGATGAATCAAGTGAAGATGAAGAAGCAACTTCAACGGATGAAGTAAACCTATGTCTTATGGCAAATAAAGACGATCAAGTAAGTAATGATCCCTCAAATTTCTCATTTGATGAAGTATCCAATGCATATTTTAATTTATATTATAGATACAAGGAATTGTATGAGGAAGTAAAATCACTCCGTAGTGAGAAAAGTATCCTTGTTAAAGAAAATACGAAATTGAAAGATACAATTTCAAATCTTAACAAAGGTACTTGTGATTTAAATGATCTCTTGGATGTCCAACGATCTGTCGACAACAAACATGGGATTGGTTATGATCACTCCATCAAAAAGGGTGGAAATATCACTCCCATTAAGTTTGTAAGATCTACTGACACAAGAGAACAACTTCCTGAACAAACCTCTGTTCACCATACTATTCCTAAAATAGCTAAGGAATCAGGTCATCAAGTTGAGAAAACCCGTGTATCAACAACTATTGATACTAGACAAAGGATCAGTAAGACTCATACAAATGATCGATCCAAGTACAATCAGATTAGCCCACGTAGACGTAGGCAATCAGATTATACCTGTCATGAGATTCACAATACATGTAGGAAACAAAATGATCACGCATGTAAACTCCATGTGATAGATAGGCCAAGTCAAACTTTGCATAAACGTCATAACAATGCTGCATGTAGGCAACATGCCACTCGTTCATGTAGGCTACATGTCAGGAATGGACGAAAGCAAAGTCTGCACAAATCATGCATCACTGATACATGTAGGCAACATGAGAATAACTTATGTAGGCCACATGTTAGGAAAAGGCAGAAGCCTGTCAATAAAATAAGAAACTCCTCTAGGATGTCACACTCTAGACATGTTTCTAAGATCATACCTAGGATACATAGGGTATGGATTCCTAAAGAATACCTACCAGACATTCTTATAAAGTCAAGAGAACCCATGTTAGTTAGGGTTCCTTAAATGCATCTCCTCACCTATTGCAGGATGTCAATACCCAAAGTTGGTATTTGGACAGTGGATGTTCACGCCATATGACATGGGATAAAACCATGTTTTCATCTTTCAAGTCCTACAATGGTGGGACCGTATCTTTTGGTAATGATAAGAAAGGAAAGATCATTGGGATTGGTAACATAACTGGTGAAAATTCATTACTAATTGAGGATGTGCTGTTAGTCTCTCATCTAAAGCATAATCTCATTAGCGTTAGCCAGCTATGTGACAAAGGATACAAAGTAACCTTCACTCCTAATAACTGTATTATTCATGATTCAGTTAAAGGACAAACCATTGAAGGGTTACGGATAGGAAATGTTTATAAATTAGATATGAGCATATCCTCATCCAATGTATGCCTATCAGCCACTACCGAAAGCACATGTCAATTGTGGCATAAGCGTCTTGGTCATGTCAACTATGATCTCCTGAAGTTCCTCCAAAAGAATAAGTTAGTGAGAGGACTTCCTGAGACAAGTTTCAAAAAGGAAGGATTGTGTGGTCCATGCCAGAAGGGTAAACAACACAAAACCTCCTTTAAAAGCAAGAAAGACATAACCACGTCTAAGCCACTTGACTCAATCCACATGGACCTGTTTGGACCAGTGGATGTCAAAAGTATAAGTGGAAAATCCTATGCTTTCGTTCTTGTTGATGATTATTCTAGATATACTTGGGTATATTTTCTTGCACATAAGAATGAAGCCTTGGAATGTTTCAAGGAGTTCTATAATCTTGTATGCAATGAAAAGAATGATAAAATCATCAAAATAAGAAGTGACCAAGGTGGAGAGTTCAATAGTGAAGTGTTTGAAGAATTCTGTAAAGAAAAAGGAATTCAACATCACTTTTCTAATCCTAGAACACCACAACAAAATGGAGTGGTGGAAAGGAAAAATCGAACTCTTCAAGAGATGACAAGATGTATGATTCTCGGAAATAACTTGCCTAAATATTTATGGGCTGAGGCTGTGAACACCTCATGTTATATTATCAACCGAGTACATCTTAGAAATCATCTACAAAAGACTCCATATGAACTATATCATGGGAAGAAACCTAGAATTTCCTATTTTAAAGTTTTTGGAGCAAGATGCTTCATCTTAAATGAAAAGGATCATCTTGGAAAATTTGATTCTAAAAGTGATGAAGGTATCTTCATAGGTTATTCCACAAATTCTAAGGCTTATAGAGTTTATAACCTGAGAACATTTAAAGTGGAACAATCTATGCATGTCGCTTTTGATGAATCCATCATTGGTCTTCCAAAAGATGGAAATGATGAAGGTTTGACACCCTGCACTACACCTTCAACACTTGATGACAATCATGTTGTTGATGATGGTATAAATCTCCCAAAAGTTTGGAAGGAACACCGTGATCACCCTATGGAGCAGATCATTGGTCCAGCAGACCTTCCTGTAAGGACAAGAAGGAATGTCCTTGATGAAACATGTCAATGGACAGCCTTCATCTCAAACATTGAACCAAAGAACTTCAAAGAAGCAGAACCACATCCTGATTGGATATTGGCCATGCAAGAAGAATTGGATCAATTTGTCCGAAATAATGTATGGGAACTTGTTCCTCCTCCCATTAATTATCCTATTGTGGGTACAAAGTGGGTATTTAGGAACAAGTTAAATGAAGATGGAGATGTTATAAGAAATAAGGCTAGATTAGTAGCACAAGGCTACAATCAACAAGAAGGCATAGACTATGATGAAACTTATGCTCCTGTTGCTAGACTTGAATCTATTCGTATGATATGTGCCTTAGCAAGTCATATGAATATGAAACTCTATCAAATGGATGTCAAAAGTGCCTTCCTAAATGGAGTCATTAAGGAAGAAGTCTATGTTAAACAGCCTCCTGGATTTGAGGATCCTAGTAATCCTGAATATGTTTATAGACTAAAGAAAGCTCTTTATGGTCTAAAACAAGCTCCTAGAGCATGGTATGAAAGATTGACAACTTTTCTTCTTAAGAAAGGTTACAAAAGAGGAGCAATTGATCATACTCTATTTACCAAACATGATGGCAAAGAAATGATCATAGTCCAAATTTATGTGGACGACATCATTTTTGGTGCTACAATCTTGAAATTGTGCGCTGAATTTGAGAAACTCATGCAAGAGGAATTTGAGATGTCTTCTATGGGAGAATTGAATTTCTTCCTAGGACTTCAAGTTAAACAAATTGAAGAAGGCATTCTATTGAGTCAAACTAAGTATACTAAAGAGTTACTTAGAAAATTTGACAAGGATAGTCAAAAGACATATCCTACTCCTATGAGCACTAGCATAAGTCTTTGTAAAGATGAAGAAGGCGCATCAGTAGACATCAAACTTTATCGAAGTATTATCGGGAGTCTACTATACCTTACCTCATCTAGACCAGACATTATGTTTAGCGTATGCTTGTGTGCTAGATATCAATCCGATCCTAAGCAATCACACATGCGTGCTCTAAAGAGAATACTTGGATATCTAAGATATACCCCATCTCTTGGTATATGGTATCCAAAAGGATCAACTATTGATCTAATAGCATATTCAGATGCTGATTTTGCTGGATACAAGGTTGATAGAAAAAGTACAAGTGGGAACTGCTTTTTCTTAGGATCATCCTTAGTATCATGGAACAGCAAGAAACAAAATTCAGTTGCTTTGTCAACTGCTGAAGCTGAGTATGTTTCAGCAGCTAGTGCGTGCGCCCAAGTCCTTTGGATGAAACAGACATTAAAAGATGTCGGGCTATGTTATTCACAAATTCCTATATTTTGTGATAACACAAGTGCAATAAGTATTTCAGAAAATCCTGTTCTTCATTCAAGAACTAAGCACATTGATCTAAGGCATCATTTCCTTAGAGATCATGTTGCGAAAGGAGATATATGTGTCAAGTTTGTTTGTACTGAAAAACAACTTGCTGACATCTTTACTAAGCCTCTTGATAAAGACAGATTTTCATTCCTACGAAGAGAACTTGGAATGGTTGATCTTGAAGAAGTCTAAAGGTAACTTATGATCAATTTTTTATACTCTATAGTTACAATGTAGACTTCATTCGGAATATTTGATGAAGCCCACAACCTGTCCAACGATTGGAAATGTTACTGGCATTCAACTGTCACTCTGACAGCCTCCAACGGTTAAAAATGGGGTGGTCAAACGGTTAGAAATTAGTGGGATAAAATCAGATCAAGTTACATCTTAACCTCCCACTACTTTCTTGCTCAAACCTCCTTGGCCCACTCTCTGCTAAACCGCCTCTAAACTCCCCGCAACCTCCTTTTACTTCCTTTTAAAAGGACTTTCATTCCTCACCCTTACTCCCTTCATCACACAATGACTCAAAAGGGATCTAGGTCAGGAAAGACTCGCGGCGCCAGTCGTCAGACTAAGGCGACGTATATGTCTCAGGAGGATCATACCGGCAGAGTTGAAGAACCTGTGGAGGTTGAGCCTCCTCGTCATGCTCAGAAGCGCCCTGGAAAGGAAATCCTTTCTACTGGGTCCAAGAAAGCGAGAGTTGATGAGGAAGAATCTTCAATTCATCCTGACAACTTCCTCAGCACTACTCACCTTCAGCTCTTCAACCACAAATTCAAAGATCGTCAAGTCCAACATGGATACGCCTACGACCTGGACTCGTTCCCAACACTCAATTTGAAAAGGAAGTTTCGCTCTTGGAACTCTGTTGTTGCTAATCCTCGCAACTGTTACCAAGATTTGGTTCGAATCTTCTTTGCAAACTTGAGGGTTAATGATCAGGGGATGATCCAGTCAATGGTAAAGGGGGTCTCCATCAAATTGAATCCCCAGATTATTGCTGAGATCTTGGACTTGGACAGATCTGACTGTCGTGACTTCTGCTTCCCAGAATGGGACCCTGAAACCTCCATGTCTCCATCTGAGGCACTAAAGGTTGTCATGGACGGCTTGGATCTTGGCGGCGAACGGATTACTCTATCCAGGCCCCCTATGCTAGGAAGGTTAGTACTTCACATATTAATGTACAATTTCCTTCCTCGAGGTGGTCGGTTGCAGTTTGAACCATACTATAATCTGTTGGTTGCGGCTAAGATCATTCAAGGGGATGAACAGTTAATCGATCTTCCGTATGTCATGTATCGGTTGATTATTAAAATTTGGGCGGAACCCAAGGTCATGGGTCAGAAACAGAGAAACACTGATCTACCATTTGGTAATGTGTTCACTATCTTCTTTGAGAAGTTTGGAGTTCCCTTGTCCGGAGAACGGCCTATGGTGCCTACATCTGCGTATGGCTATGACAACTTCATCAACACTGGATGGCAATTCTGTGATGAAGTGGACTGTTACTTCAATGACAAGTCTGCCAAAACATCCAAGTACCTGGAAGGTGTCCCCATACCAGCCCCTGTGATTGATCTGGTCCCATGCTCAGCTATCTTCAAGAGCAAGGCTGCCTCTGGACAGTTGCCTAAGTCCTCTGATTATGGGACTTTAGGGTTACAACACTCGTCTAATGCAGTTGATCTTGCTCATGTTATGGATATGCTCCGGGACATGGAGAGATCTTATACTGATCTGGTACTCCAAGTCAGCAATGATTCCAGGCCTCCTCCAACTCCTCAGACTGCTAGGTCATCTTCACAATTAGATCTTCAACCCTTGTTGGAAAGGCTTGATAGGATCGAAGCTGAGAACAAGGAACTCAAGACCCTCCTTTTGGAATCTCAGAAGAATTCTCCTGCTGGTGGCTCTACCTCATCATCTCCCTCCACAGCCTCCATACTGGCCTTGGTAAAGGCAGAACTGGATAAGTTCTATAATATCCTCTTCAAGCAGTATGATGACTTCGCCGAGCTCCATCAAATTCTAAGGAATGAGATGGATTTGGAGAAGCGAAGGGTCAAGGGCTTTGAGGAGGACTTGATGCAGAAGCTGGACACATATCAAGGGTCTCTTAAGACGTTGGACAAAGCTGTTAATAACAACTTTGTATCCATCTATGCCCTTTTGGACCACAGTAAGGATCTTATCACTAAAATCCTTAAGTCCCAAGGCAAAGAAAAGATTCCTCCTGGGTCTGTTGGTGGTATACCTATGGATAGAACTTTCAATCCAAAAACCCACCGAGCCTCTGCAAGTAGATTCACAGAAGAGCCCATGTCTCCGAGAAAGCCTTCTAGTAAGCATTCCAGTCAGCGTTCCACGAAGCGTGCCCCCAGTTGTACTTCCTCTTCCAATGTGGAAATCAGTGATTCGGACTAAGGTCACTCTTTTTCACTCTACTAAAATTCTGTCATTTTGTTCTTTCGTTTTCACAAGAAAAGCGTCTGTCCCTTGGTCGTGATGTTCCATTCCACGCCCTCATGAACTTTTGATCTTCCTATAGTCAAGTCACTTAGAATATATCCCCGCTTTAATTCAGGGGGAGTTTGATTCTTTTTGATTTTGACAAAGGGGGAGATTTCAATACTGATTAATCATGCTATATGGTTGTCATCATCAAAAAGGGGGAGATTGTTTCATCTCTATCCTGCATTAGTTTTGATGATAACAATGATTAACAATATTGAAACGATATTAAGTAATCTTGTTGAAACTGGAATCTCATTAGCAATGTAGACTACATACTGAATCCAGATGTAGGCTACATAAAGTTACATTGTTAACTGCTTGTGCTAATGGAGACTTCATATGGAAATCTGTATGTAGACTACATCACAGTGATAGTTCATATACTTGGACAAATTCAGTTGTCTGGTATTGCATGTGGACTACATGTAACTATCATATGTAGGCTACATGTCGGTTAAACAGTTTCCACACTTAGCAGTTTCTTGACAGTTCAGGACAGTCTTGTTATTTGAATCAAAGCTTATCCTTTAGAAGTTAAAAGGTGCAAGCGGTTGTTGAATTCAAATTACAAACCGACACAACCGTTCATCTCTTTTCCTATATCTATACCTTACAATCTTGAGAAGAAATTACTTTTTCTTTTCTTTGAAACTTATACAAGCGCACAAAAAGCAAACTCAACTCTCGCAGATTCTTTACTTTCAATCTTTCCCGAGAGTTCCCTTCTCCTTCAAAGCAAAGTTTCCCGCTGCCATATACTCTGAAGCTTTGAAGTACTCTGCACAGATTCATCAGTTGAATCCAACTCTTGTGCAGAAAGAGACGTGTTCCCACAACAAAGAATCTACACCGTCAAGGTTGTTGCTTAGCCTGCAAAAGCAAAGTTGTGAGTTTCTTTTGTTGATCTGAAAACAAAGGGGTTTCTGGTTTAGCCCACTGAAAACCATTGTACAGGTTCTTTGGCAGATCCTATTGAAAAGCCATCGTTAATAAGAAAAGCCTCAAGTGGTTACTTGGGGAGTGGAGTAGGTTATTTGCAGTAATAACCGAACCACTTTAAAAGACTTGTGTTCTTTACTTTTCTGCTATTCTATTGATTGTCCATTCAATTCAAATATTGGACAAACGCGAAGTTTAGAAAGCCACGATTCCAACATGTTGAACCGTGTAGAACAAAAGTCTCCTAATCTCAACCTCTCGGTCTATTGATAGTTAACTAAAGTCTGCTCTATGCCTAGCCTACTAGAATGCGAATGTCACTTTCGCGCACAAACGCTATCTAAAATAAACATGCTTGATCTTCTAAAAAACCTAAGTTCAATTATCATTCCATCCCTAGGTGTTTTATCAATTAATACTCATTCATGCGTTTCGTCAAACACTTGGTGTGCATAGAATTAACATGGAGATAAAGCATGAGAATTTTCAATCCAAAAACCTCATTCATAATAAAATTGCATGTTTTGCATTACAATCTAACCTAAGGGATCCATAAGGATCCTTACTACTAAAAGACTACTCACTCTTGGTGAGTTCGAAACAAAACATAGTGAAATTGTTCAACAAGGAAAAGTAAATAAAGTAAAGTAATAGAGAAGTAGGGTTTAGAGTAGGAATAGAGTAGAATGATGTTGTAGAATCTCCAATTGTAGGTTTCTTCTCCGAATTCTCCAATTTCTCTAATTAGGGTTTCGTCCCAAGAGAGAAACCTTAGGCGCCGGAGGCACCCCATGGCACAATCTAATTTTTTCCATCTTTTTTTATTTATATTTACCCGCCGTGCCCGAATCAAAAGTGATTCGGACACGCTTTAGTTGATTCGGTCAAATCAATATCTCAATTTTGTTTCATGGCTGGCAGAATCAGTTTGTCCTGGGCGTATCACTTTTGATTCGGTCAAACCCTTCCATTGATTCGGTCAAAATCCTTATCGAGCCAAACTGATCCGGGCAGCACACTTCTTCCTTGGGTGAATCAACTTTGTAGTGCTAGAATCTCACCGGTTTGACCCTTTAAACATTCAAATTACGTCTTGATGTAAACTAAAAAGTTGTAGCCCTTTGAACTATCTTTCTCACAAGCTATAGCACGCCTCAATCAAATAAGTATCATGTGCTGGGCAAGCCTTCGAATGTGAACAGGTCACTCTGCCCAGATTTGGTCTCGGGCGAATTCTCCTCGAGTCATTTTTGATCCGGGAAGCATGGAGGTTGATTCGACCAAGGGTGCACGAATAACATGTGATTCGTGCACCCCCCCCTCCTGGCCGAATCAAATCTGTCTTGGGTGAATCATTTTTGCCTTTTGCTTAATTTTGCTAGTTTTTGCTCTCGATCGATCGGAATTCATCCGGATTTTCTTCAGGCCACTTCATATCATCTTTCAACCTGAAATGGATAAATAAAATATCAAATGACTTCATAAAATAATGGAACAAATAAGAAGTAAAGGGGAAACACAGACAAATATAAGGTTGTTTGTTCGCTCATCAATGATGCACTGAACAAGAAGCTCCATTGAACTATCCACAAATCTAGTTTCAAGCTCTGTCAACTGATAGCTATAACAGCATAAAGTCTTTTGCCCCGATAATAGAACTTATTTGTTATGTTGATTTCATTATCTCTAACGCCTTTCTTATAAGGAGCAGACATATCCGACATAGTAATAGCATGCTCATAACTAAATGCTTCAACCTTCATAATCAAATTGTCTCATCGGTCATTTCTCATAACTTGAAGTTTATCTTTTCTTATTCCAAGAAAATCCACAACATTCACAATGTCTATGTCATTCTTTTGAAAAGCTTGAGAAAAAAACTCGGTAATCTTCATGACTTCATGCATCAATATCAAACAATAGACAAAATTAAACTTTTTCAAAACTTTACCAATTCCTTTTGCTTCTCCTTGAGCTTTATCTACTCCATATTTGTATAAATCATCAATAGTTCCTCGGGTAGCTCCAAACAAATTAATCAAACTGGAAATAGGACGAAGATGTGAACCCCAACTAGTGGCCCTAGTTCTTTGTAAAGTGCAAGCCTGATTTATACTCGAACCCGTCACAAGTGTACCAGATGCCACTAAATCTAGAATTTGTGATTCTTTGATTAGTTTTAACATTGAATGTCTTTTTGCGGATGAATCAACAAAGTTCACAATCATATTCAAAATGAAAAAGAATTGCCACACATCAGAGACTCATTTAGCTGCAGCATTTAAAGTCAGTTGTAGGCGGTGAGTGAAGCAATGAACATATTAAGCATATGGACACTCCCTTAGAAACAAAGCCTGCAAGTCATTAAATTGACCACGCATGTTGCTTGCACCATCATACCCTTCGCCAAGTATATTTTTTCACTGTCTGCTGCTAGTAGTATGAATGGTTGTTTTATTGTCGTAAATTAGAGAAACTGCAGAGATGGCAAGGAGCAGGACCTGAATTAATTGCTACATCTAGGGAGGACTACTCTAGAATGATTGTTTTATTGTCGTCAATGAGGGAACTATCAACACCTATATACTAGGAGCAGCCATGGTGCATTCGTTTGAATATAGAAGAAGGTGACTTCAAGCTAAAGGGTGGGGTGATCCATCACATTCCGAAATTTGCTGGGGTGGCAGGAGAGAATCCTGACAAGCACTTAAGGAGTTCCATATCGTCTGCACATCGATGAGATGATATGGAACTAAAAGCAAAAGCACTTAAGGAGTTGGAGAGAAGTTTAAACTAAGAGCTTTTCCATTTACTTTAATCAAACACTGCTCACAGTTTTAGCCTATTCAAAATAAAACAGTGATTACAGTAGGTTGCTACAGCACACCCTTGTGCTGTATAGCTTGTGTCGATTCTATCAGCATCGCTCCAAGCCTTCCGCTGAGCCGATAGAACTGTTTCGGGAGGGCTGCACACTTCGGAATACTCCTCCTTGCTCTGTGACCACCAGTCACTGATGGGAGTGAGTCTTCTACCGTCTATGAGTTCCTTAGACATTCACAATGCTCCCTCAACTCATCGTGATCAGTCAATAAGCACACAGCTTCAATTGACCTTCTCCGATCATGCAGTAATCAGACTCTACACGTCTCGATCAGTCTCTTCTCCACTATGCTACGCGACACGCTCGGCACTGAGTGATGATCAATCTCCGCTCTGCTCAATTCTTTGTTATGGACTCTTGGCTCTTCTCGTTCATTGATTGATCGATTCTTTACTGCTCTGCCGAGCCTCTGATAGAGCCTAGTTATACACACTATTTAGATCCTAACCCTATGCTTGTTTGCATTATTTTGTGTACAAGATTACTGGTTTCCAGTGTTTTTGTATTTTTGGCTAACAAGCAGCTTTTAAGGAGCGCATCACACAGCCTGCGGAGCTAGCGGCGCAAACAGAGAGTTGGCAGAGTCGACTACGGTGCGCTAACCGATTGCGCTAACCAAGGTGCCGTGCGCCATGCGCAGAGAGTGGTGTTTCCAAATCTTGACACCACCAGATTCGGAAGTTGCCAAGGATGGGCCTCATGAGCAGTATATAAAGAGAAGAAGGCTAGGGTTTGATATCATCCAAACAGACCACGACACACCTCAGAGACGCAAGATATCAGAGAGAGAGAGCCAGATTCAAAAACACACGAGCTTGCTGCGAGGACCTGCGCTAGCCGACTGCGCCAGCCGAGACACTGCAACCTGCACGCACCTGCTAGTTGCTGTTTCTTTGATACTTTAGATATTAGTTACTGTTTCTATGATGTTTACTACTAGCATGTCTTGCTAAACGCTTAGTATCGGTTGGGCATGAATCTATGAGTATTTCCTTTGAGACTTGCGCTTAATGCATAGCTTGTTTGCTTATATTAATTCTGTGCACACTGTTGACAGCTAGTTGCATGAGTAGGGGAAGCCTTGAACCGCAATCTTACTCTTGTTGCTTGTTTGTTATATGTTAAACTAGTTGAATAGCCTGACGGTGACGACTAGGAGTAACGCGCTAGGATAATCAGTTGCTACTGTGACAGGATTCGCAGCTGCTTAGGCTAGTCTTAAGAATTAATAGCTCATGAACTTTGATCGGAACATGCGCACATGTTAGGAAGCCTTGATCGGACACTAACATTAGCAAACCAAACTGTATACATTTAGAGTCGATGATAAGGATTACACTCATAGAGGATTGTCTGCGCCGATACTCCTCATAGTCATAGTACTTAATCCCTACTACCTGCGCACGTCTAGTGCAATTCCTGCGTTTACTACTGTTTACTCGCGCATTGCGCAACCCAATCACTCACACCCCCAGTTTTCGTAAGTGCAGGTTACTAGTTAAAGATAATCTACTTGCTCCCTGTGGATTCGACCCCGACTTAACCACTGTACTAAGTGGAAGAGGAAGGAATTAATTTGACGCGCACAACGACGCGTGCATCAGCCTCCTACATATAGCGACCACCAGGCTCCATATAAACCAGAATGGCTTGGCTGTTTAAGATAAGGACACCCACCTTTCAAAACAACATTATCTTTAAGCTAGTAGAATTATCTTAAAGCTGACTTGTTTGGGGCAAGTAGGCGACTCTGGGAATATTCTAAATTGACTTTAGATTGCTTTCGGTGCTTTTCTTTTTAATTATGGGTAGCTTGTTCTTCACGTGAAAACTGTTGATCAGGATGCTATAGCTCTTCTGTCACAGGAAGCTGTAGCAACCCCTTGTGCACTCTGCTTGTTCACTCTGACTGGTTTTGTTAATTGAATGCCATTACCATAACAATCTGATGTGGTGAGCTGTCTACGCTTCTTGTTGAGCCTTCAATCGGTGGCAGACACCACCTTAGCTCCCCATTTTTGTTAGAAATGATCAAGGGGAGGGTTCGGTTAAAGACTTGGCGGTTAAAACATAGAGACCAAGTGCGGATCTCAGTGTTTCAAATTCTAGCTCCATCCAATGGCTTTGTGAAGATGTGTGCCAGCTGCTTATCTGTCACTACATGCTCGAGAAAGATGACCTTTTTCTCCACAAGGTCTCTGATGAAGTGATACCGAATGTCAATGTGCTTGGTTCGTGAGTGTATCACTGGATTCTTGGAAATGCTGATTGCACTCATGTTGTTATAGTAGAGGGGCGTGGCATTTTGCTTCATTCCATATTTAGTCAGCATTTGCTTCATCCAGACCGTCTGCGCACAGCAACTCCCTGCATCAATGTACTCTTCCTCTGCAGCGAACATGGAGATGTTGTTTTGCTTCGTGCTGAACTAGGACACCAAGTTGTTTCTGAGAAAGAAGTAGCCTCCAGAAGAGCTCTTTGCATCTTCTGCGCATCCTGCCCAATCTGCATCGTTGTATCCTGCCAGATATGCGCTTGTGTCCTTAGTATACCATAGCCCGTAGTTCACAGTGCCTCCAACATATCGATGATTCGCTTGACAAGCTTCAGGTGGGTTTCCTTTCGGCACGCTTGGTATTTTGCATAGACTCCTTCTGAGTAGGAAATATCAGGCCGGCTGGCTGTGAGGTACAAAAGACTTCCAATCATGCTTTGGTATGTTGATTGATCAATGTTTGCTGCTACATCTTTATGCTGGTAGAATTATCTTGAAGCTAACTTATGCAAGTAGGCGACTTTGGGAATATTCTAAACTGACTTTAGAAGGCCTACGTTGCTTTTCTCTTCAATTCTCAACAGCTAGTTCTTCATGCTGAAACTGTTGATCAGGATGCTACAGCTCTTCTGTCACAGGAAGATGTAGCAACCCCTTGTGCACTCTGACTGGTTTTGTTAATTGAATACCATTACCGTAGTAGAGTATACCTCAAACTGAGCCAAATATTTAAGGTGGAGTACACCTCAAATATAGAGATGAAGTACATCTTAAAATGAGCCAAATAGTTATGGATAGATACCTTGATACTAGAGGTATTTGATACATAATTATTCTTAAGCCAAAGTTGAGGCGACACTACAACTTAGAGGCTATGCTTGAAGGTTGAGGGTTTGCATGGGATAATAGCTTAAGTGAGGCGTCGCCTGGGATAGTGGCTTAAGTGAGGCATCTCCTGGGATAGTGGCTTAAGTGAGGCGACGCATGAGGAGTCATTAAGGACTTACTAACAATCAACGTCACAGGTGTCGAATAAAACTATGTGAGGCGACACCTGGGATAAGGCACCACTTGGATCACATTTGGGGAGACACCTAGGTTGAGGCATCGCCGGGCTCAAAAGTGAGGCAATACCTGAGTAGGTTTAATGACTTTTAAGAGCTTTACGATCACTCAGGCGACGCCTGACAACAAGTGAGGGGTGTCAGCCGACGCTTCAAGTGAGGCAATGCTTGGCTCTAAAGTGAGGCGATGCCTGGGCATTGCAGCTAAGGTGCCTTAAAAGGAGAAGCATATCTCTTTCGAAAGAACCAATACAATACACACCTGAGAGCTCTACAACAATCCTCCCTTGAAGATTTGAAGCAGGGTTCACTTGAGTTGAGTTTTAAACTTTTCATTCAAATTTTCCGGTGTTAGGGAAAGATACACAAAAGTTCGTGGAGCTAGTTCTTGGTGCACGAAGAGTAGCTCCAGAGTTATTATATCCTAGAAAGCAATTAACCTATGAAATTTAACTGCGCTGCTGATCTCGAGTTTTAGCTTCTAATGTAGCACTCGCTGTATCTTTCTGCGGAATTTGTTTCTCTGGCCAAACCTGAAAAAACACAAAGCTTTTGTTACCCAGTTCGGCCAATGCAAACATCTAGTTTAACAACTACTTCTAACCTAGCTCCACCTCAGCTGAATCCGATCACACAGATTAGCTCGCAGTGTGATCCCACAGACTCGCTTCGTACTACCTACACACTTCCAGTAACAAATAGTTACAGACCTGATTCACAAACTTAGCCTATTCTATTACAATGTGCAGTAGACGGAATGCTATAGCAATCTCTGTAGCAGAATTGCTGTAACATCAGATTGTACCTCAGATTCTCCGAGCTCTCCTAGTTTCTTCAATCTAACTTTTGCGAGTTCACACGACTCCAGCAATGCTCTCCCTCAATCAATGACTTCCTCTCAGCTATCAGGGGCTTTGTTCTGCTCTTTGATTATCCGCGGCCAGTGCTCCCGTGACTATTCTTCAAAGGCCATATATACTTGATCTTCAATGAGACTCTGCTCCAGTTGAACTCAGTGATCAAGCGTCGATCAGACTCATCCAGTCATGAGATCTCTTAGCCTTTCCCAGTGACAGCACACTTGCTTTTCACACTAAGGTTTCTTCGCTCTGCTCCGTGTGTGTGTGTGTGTCTCCTTAGAGGCGCTGCCCTTATATACTGGCAGCCATGAAGGACTATAGAAACACTTTCTAAACTCTTTTTGGCAGTCTAAGATCTATCCCAAGATCTTAGGACTTTGTTAAGATTTGGTTTCCTAAAATCAGAATTTTGAAACCTTATCATTAAGAAACACTTCCTGCCGTGTGATGACGTCTGCTGGACACTTGATGACGTTTGCAAAGCTCCTTGAATCTCTGAGACAATGGCAGCACCTCTTTGGACTTTCTTCGTGCATCTTCAAGCTTCACGGCCAATCTGCTTTAGCTTCAAATCATCATGGGTTGCTGTAGCAAAATATGTCTTTTACCCAGTTTGCTTCAGCTCTTGTGGATCACCACGGGTTGCTATAGCAGAATCTGTCTTTTGCATTTTGCCCAGTTTGCTTCAGCTCTTGTGGTCCACAGAGCGCTATTGCAGATTCTTGTGCTGTGTTGCTGTAACTTTTGTAGACAACTTCTCTAGCACTCTCTGCAATCAGTCCATCTCTCTCTGAGTTTCTCCAACTCAGAATCCTCTCACTCTTTGAATGCAAATTTGTCACTTTCAAGGAGAGTCACTCAGCTCTTCAATACTCTGCAACAACACCTATTCTTCGAAGCAACTGATTGATCCTTTAACGAGCCATGCCCCAGTTAAGTTTGGTGGATCACTGCTAGATCAAACTCAGCGAGTTCTGATCCTCTCTGCGCTCAACACAACTTAGCAAAACTACATCGTAGTCTTTGCTCTTCGCCCGTGCGTTTATCTCTCGTTGTGCTCTACAGCTGTAGCAACTTGTAGTACCAAGTGGCTATAACTTGTTGTTGTTTTGTCATTCCTCATATTTTGCTCCAGCTGCAAATCTTCAGGGAGTGTTGTAGCGGTTTCTTGTGTAGTTTTGTCAAGGATGTTATACTTCAACAACCTAAAATTAGTACCATCAAAGGAAGACAAATCATGCTTTAAGTAAATCGTCGAACAAGCCTAAACTATTTCCTTCCTTTGGGTTTGTGTTAAACTTCAATAAAATCCTTATTTCTTTATTTATCTATAACTTTTAAAGAAGTGTTTTGATATTCACACACACAAATTGTTGAATACCACCGACGAATACTTCCCTGCTACCTATGTAATATTAGTTCTCACAAACCTCGCATCCATTAAACAAAAGATCAGTGAGACTCACTACTAGTATTTGGAGCGGTTCAGACGACTCACAGAAAGCAGCCACAACCATGGGATGCCGCAACAGATGCTGATAGAGAACTTCGTCGCCGACTTGATCCTGTTAGAGCACATGATGCTAGATGTAAGTAATTGGAGGTTCAATGATGAACCTACATGTAGACCGTGGAGCACGATATGAAGAAGCTTGTCACAAAGGTGGACGTTTCCCACAAGCTGCAGGAGGCGACTGACCTACTCAACAAACTCATATTCGCTCATGTGTAAACATGGAAGCCATGTGCAATTTGCCTATTAGTGGTGCACAAGGCGGATGCATGCCCCCAATTACAAGAGAAGATAAAAGAGAGCAACACAACTGGTGGTATCAGAACATTACCACAGATAGAAAAAGGTTAGAATCATTTCAGGCTACAGAACAATGGATTCAGTCGGAGGAACGAGAGCAATTTCCCAAGAAAATCCAGCTTAGTTTTCCAGCTCGCAAAGCACAACAAAAGAAAGTGTAACAAGCACCTTTTCGACATCAAGAGCAATACAACAACAAGAGCACACCATAACCACAGAGCAGTTTAATGGAGGACATGATGGGTCAGCTGGCAAATAGCATGCAACAGCTTCAAGGCGCATTCCAACAACACCATGTAAAGACAAATGGCGTAGTTGAGCTTGGAATCAAGTTTCCCAGATAGGAAGGAACCGTGTATGAGATGAATGGAGATCCTAGGAAGCTATCACTTCAGACAAATTTGAAACCCTAGAAGTAAACGTTAGTGTGGCTTCTAAGGAGTGGAAAGGAGCCGAGAAGCACAAGAAGCAAAGAGGGTTAAGAAAACTTAGGTATGATCGTGCTGAAGGGATTTTTAGCGCGCTTAGTGATCTAAATAGTGATCAGAGTGCTGACACAGTTCACGAGTAAATCAAAATCCCTCTCGCTATCAAGCAAATTCCATGCTACGCAAAGTTTCTAGAAGAATTGTGCACCAACCGGAGATGAATAAACTCAAGAGCAGGTAATGTTTGGTGAGAGCGTCTCCGCATGATATAATGTAAGGTTAAATTTCCACAGCGTCTCCGATATGTAAATTTGTGTACAAGCAGTTGCTACAGCACACTCTTGAACGCACAAATCTGATGCAACAAGATAGAACAAAGGACAATGGTTTGTTCACCCAGTTCGGCCAAGTGCCTACCTCTGGGAAGGACTGAACTCAGTCCTTTAATCCACTAAGCTCAAGGTTCTTTCGTACAATACAGTTCGTCAACATGCAACCTATACTACTCAGCCTTAGCTAAGACTTCGATCACAATCAGAACAGGCTCTGACTTGTGTCTCAACTACCTACACTGGTATTAATCTAGAATAGCTACTGACTCGACGAATTCCAGCCTATTCTAATTAACACGCAGTTTCTACAGGTCTGCTATAGCACAATCTGTCCGCGTCGCTCCAAGCCTTCAACCAAGCTGATCGAACCTCTCCACGCGTGCTGCACACTCTGGAATGCTCCCCCTCACTCAGTGACCTCCTGTCACTAGCGAGTCACAGCCTTCAACCAATTGTTTGAGTACCTCCACTTTGGTCTGTGGCCTTCCCTTTATCAACCAACAAGCAACAGCTACTCTGAATTGGCTTCACAGATCAGGTACTGATCAGACTCTGCAAGTCTTGATCATTCTTCGCTTCAATCACCTCAGCTCGGCACTCACGCTCTGCTCGTGGTGATGATCAAAGCACGGCTCACTCGCAATCACTCTTCTTAGTATTATGTGTACGCTCTGGTGTTTGCACTCTTCACTTCGATGCCCTGGACGCTCTGCTCAGCCTCCTTTAAATACTCGCCCAGCCTCTTACGAGTGTCCGCTTTTTGGAAGTTCCTTATAGGAACATTATTTCCTAGTTTGTAGGAGATTAGATTTGATTTCAAAAATCAAATCTCCCACAAACAAATCTTTACTTGGACACGGGAATCTTCTCTAGGATATTTGAAATTTCAAGTGTCTCTACTTATGCAGATTCATGAACTAGCAGTTGCTGCAGCACACTCTTGTTCACTTAAATGTAGGCACAGCAGACAATGAATAGGACACAGATTTGTTCACCCAGTTCGGCCAATCTGCCTACGTCTGGGGAGGACTATTCTCCAGTCCTCAATCCACTCAACCAAAGGTTCAGATCACACTAGGTTACAACTCACGCAACCTATGCTACTTTAACCCCGTGTGGACTACTCAACACAATCAGAACAAGCTCTGATTTGTGCCAGCACACCCTCTACAATATGTCAGCCTAGAATAGCTACAATCCTCTTCAAGAACTCAGCCTATTCTAGCCTACACTACTCAGCAGGGTTGCTGCAGCAACAGCTGTAACACACAGCTGAAGCACACTGTCCGCGTTGCTCCAAGGCCTTCTGCCGAGCCGATCGAACCTCTCCAAGAGCGCTGCACACTCTGAGTAACTCCCCCTCACTCAGTGACCACCTGCCACTAGTGAGTTCTTCCGCACGAACCTCCACCGAGCCTTCCACCCGTCAGTTCTCCCGCGGCTGCCTTTGATCAACCAACAAGCTCCACAGCTCTAAATTGGCTTCCAGATCAATGCACGAATCAGTCTCTGCAAGACCTGACTCTCTTCTGCAATACACACCACAGCTCTGCGCTCAACGCTCTGCCCGTGTGTGTTGATCGAAGAACAACTTCCGTAGCACACCCAGAAAGTCCTCTCTCTGAATTTCGTGTCTACTCTCGTGTATCACTCAGCTTCGATCACCCTCTACAGCCCTCGAACCTTCTGCTTAAATACTCGCACCACTTTAGGCAATTTCCAGGTTTAGGCCATAGTCCCACAAGATCAATTATCTCCTAAAATCTAGGAGATTAGATTTGATTCATATCTTTAAGCACATCTCCTTCTCTGACAAGTAATCCTTGCTGAAATATGCTCAGCAGCATATTAGAAATTCTTCTAAGCACTTTCACAAAGCTGCCAAACCTTCAAAACTCACCCAGCACAAAACTGCTACTCTGACAGTTGAACTAGCTCTTGAACCAGCACCTGCTGCAGCATCCCCTGCTGCATCTGTTGCTGGTTTACTTCTGCTGTATACTTCTGCTGGCCTCCTTGATTGATTGAGCTGCAGCAGCTCCTTGTTCACTCATGCTGGTTTCGTCAAACACTGCCATACTTGCATTATCAATATTATTCATTGAATATTTAGAAATTCCAGGTAGAACACTGCTCTTCAATTCAGTCCGTTGAATGCACACTCCGAAATGGGCGCTGAACTTTTGCTACAACTCTGTGCTCCAGGAACTGCTCCAGCAGCAGCTTGTTCACTCATGCTGGTTTTGTCAACGACTGCCACACAACATCATCATAAGGTACCGCCTAAGTATAAGGACTCAGGTACTTTCAATAATCCTTGCGTTATGGGTAATGTTATGATTAATAATTGCATGCCGTAATATCTGTATTACACTTTGGGCCTTAGTCCACTTAAGCCTATAGGTCTAACCATCTAGCTTGCAGAGAGATCATGCACCCAATCTCAGGGTATAGTTAAAGATGTGTTGGTGCAGGTAGGAGAGCTCCTAGCCAATTTTTATATGCTGAGAATGGACGATAGGGCAAGAGAAATGCCACCCATACTATTGGGTTTACCATTCGTCAAAACCGCCTGTACGAAGATTGATGTTCATAATGGCATGCTATCTGTGGAGGTTGAAGGTGATGCAATTCACTTCAATATCTACGAGGCCAAGAAGCATCCACCAAAGGATGCAGTGGTTCATGCTCTAGATGTTGTGGACGACTTAGTTCATAATGGAGCTCGCACAAATTGAGATGATATCCATAATGCAGCTCACACAAATTGAGATGATATCCATAACGGAGCTCACACACATTGAGATGATATCATGAAGCTAGTGAGGAGCAAGGTGAGGAGCCCATCGGAGGACAAAGTACTGACTAAAAGCAGTAGCATCATCTCCATAAATAACCTGATTTCGATACTTCCATAGCACTCACAGGATTCACCATAGCAAGAAAATCACTTCAAAAAGTAGCACCATTGAGAACCTCATTAATAGTCAGGTTTTTGAATCTTTTGGGAACGGGAAGAGGTAAGTTTTGATAAAAAAAGGGGATAGTAGTCTTACAGTTACCCATGCATGATCCATGGACACTTATGAGAAAGACTTGTAATGACCCAAAGTGACGTATTAGAAAGATAGCTCCATGCCATCTCCCCATGTAGGGACAACATGACATGATTGAGCTTAGGAATGCCTAGACCACCCACACTTATCAGACGACACAACATCCTAATTTACCCAATGACTACGGGATTCCTGGCCACTATCCCATAAGAAGCGACAAAAGAGTCGATCAATCGACCTTAAAACTCCCTTAGGAACCGGCAACACTAAAAGACAATGGATAGGAATGGAATGAAGAAGTCACCGAATTAGCGTCACTCTGCCCGCCAACCACAGAAAGTTACGCATCCACCCTTGCAACCTATTATTTACCTTTTCAACCAAGCCATGCTAATAGGAGATTCGAGGCTGGCCAAGGAATAAAGGGACGCCCAAATAACAGACATGAAACATTCCCTTGGTGTAACTTGAAATATGAAGAAGATTTCTCCGTCCTTCACCACCAATATGTTTAGAAAAAAACATTTTGCACTTAGTGTGAAATTCTGCTGCATTACTGATGCAGAGTTATAGCTTCTGCTTAAGCACTCTCTGTATCTTTCTGCGGAATTACTCTACTACCACAACAAGAAAGACACAGTGTTTGTTCACCCAGTTCGGCAACTTGCCTACGTCTAGAAAGGATGCTCCAATCCTCAAGATTCCACTATCACAGTTTGAAGTACAAGGACTCACACCTCTACTTCTTACCTAGCCGAAATCTAATGCTCAGTCTAATCTCCTAGACTAGCTAGCAATCTGAACTCACAGATTCTCTTCGTGCAGCCTACACACTCTCGGTAATAAATAGCTACAGCTCTAACTCTCAGACTTAGCCTATTCTATTATAATACGTAGCTCACAGAATGCTTCAGCACACTCTTCACCAGAGTTGTTGTATCATCAGTCGACGACACTCCAAGCTCTCTGATGCGGACCAAATGGCGTCGCCCGAATAAGGTGCAAGCTGGCAGTGCAGGCAGGCAGGTTTTGGGCTGCCGGAGTCAGATGGACCATTATAATATTTTTTTAAGCACAACGGACCTACTGATGAATCTCACGCTTGCTTTTGGGCCATCTGATTTCGTTTCCTAATTGTTTTCGAATTATTATGTTTTAGGGTTTCAGTTTCTTTATTTTTGAATTTAGATTTGGTTTAGATAAGTTTCCTTATTTTTGAATTTCGATTTGGTTGTTTAGATTTTCTGTTTTCTAATTTGTAGGTTCTTGTTTACTATATAAACAGAACCAGGGTTGGAACACAGTTTTCTGGAATTAATAAAATTTTGGAATCCTCTCTGTACAGCTTGTAATTCGTGCCTAGGGTTTCGAGTTCAAGTTTCATCGTCCCTTCGCCCACACGCATTGCATCACTCTCCCGCTAAGTAGTCGGACACTCTGTGTTCTTCAAACTCAGCCTTCTGCTCCCCCTCAATCATTGACTCACTTCACCACTATTGGGTAGCCTCGATCAATGCTCCTAAGCCCGTTACATTGTCTGTCCGCAGCTGATCAACGAGCTATGATTGTCCCTTCAACGAGCAGCGCTCCAGTTGAACTCCGGATCAATCCTGAATCAAACTCCATGAGTTCCCTCATCACCACACACGTCTTCAACTTAGTGAATAAAACTCTGCTACCGTAAGTTGATCTCTGTGTACTCTCTGTGTGCTCCCAAGTTGCTCTCTGATCGTGTGTGTGTTCTGTGCTGCTTCCCCGCCTTTCTTTTCAAGCTGTACAGCACGCCAAAAATGTCAAGGATCATTATCAGAATCTTCTCCTAGATCCTAGCAAGTTTGTTGAATATCCCATTGCCAAATTTGGACTCTTGGATATTTATCTTGTTAGACCACGTGTTAGCAATTGCTGAGCTCTTGATGACGTCTGCATACCTCTCTGAGCTTCCCCGATGCCAGCCAGATCAAGCCGGAGCCGCACCGTGCAACGTCAGGATTTTGCTCTAGCTGTGAATCATCATGGAGTGCTGAAGCAGACTCTGTCTCTTCATAGCTGTCTCTTACCCATTCTTCAAATAGTGTCTCAGCTTCAGATATTCAGGGATTGCTGAAGCAGACTCGGGCTCTTTGATGTTGTTGTTTTGTCAATCTTCAGATTGTGCTCCAGCCACAAATCTTCAGGGAGTGCTTCAGCAGTCTCTTGATTAGTTTTGTCAAGGATGTCATATCCTCAACATAGTGGCATTGAGATTTTGGCATGAGTTCACGCAAAACTCATTCATAACATTAAGGAATCTCCCAAAAGAGGTTCTTCCACCATTAGTGAAATAAGAAGAACATCGGCAAAGAGGAGATGATTAATCTCCAATGCAAGACGAGATGACCAATAAGGCATAACACCTTCACCAGGACGATTAGCATTATTAAGGTGCCAAGTTAAGCATTCCATAGGAATACAAAAAGGCTAGGTGACAATGGATCACCTTGCCTAATACCCCTATTAGATTTAAAGTGGCCAAAGGATTTACCCGGCATACAGATCGAGTACCAACAGTTAGAGATGCTTCGATAAACAAGATCACACTATTTTTCATCAAAACCCATAGCTTTCATACCACGGAGGAGAAATAACCAAGATAATTTGTCATAAGCCTTGACCATGTCAAGTTTGATCATAACATTACTACCATGAACCTTCTTATGAATATCCGAAACGAGATCATGGCCGAGGGAAATACAATGGTGAATGGACCGACCAGGAATAAATCCAAACTGTTCCAAGTTGATGATCTGGTCAAGGAGAGATCAAAAACGATCATTAAGGATCTTGGAGATGATCTTGCGAAGGAAATTACAAAGGCTGATGGGTCTCAGCTGGTCGAAAGATGTAGCATTATTAACCTTGGGCAGAAGGATAAGGACAAAGGAAGATATGGCCTTAGGCAAGCTAAAGCCCTTAAAAAAGAGTTGGACTGCCTCAATAATATCAACTCCAGTAATAGGCCAATAGGACATAAAGAAGTATCCAGTAAAACCATGAGGCCTAGAAGCACTCATTTTGGAAAGGCTAGAAACCGACGACCAAACTTCATCAGCACTCGGAGTTGAGGAAAGAGAAACAATATCAGCATGACTAATCATGGGCTCGATCTGCTCCCATCAGAGACACAAGAAGCGTTACCTAGTAAGAACACCTAAAGGGAGGCGGAGCTGAAATTTATTATGAAATCTTCTAACCTTAACAGTAGCATGGGAAAAGGCTAGTGTTACGGTCTCCTTCCGAGAGCCAACCAACATGAGCTTTCGATTCAAGAAAAAGCTGTTGATCATCAATAGCTACAGACAAACGCCTTTTTCAGGAGAGTGATCCCTTTAAATATCACTAGACCATTGTTGATGGAGATTTTCTCAGCCTCTTCCACCTGATTACTCAACTCAATCACTCTTTCAATGTGCAACGAGTGTCGGACTGGTTGTTACACCACGTATACTTGTTGCCAGAGAAGCCAACATTAGAAAGGCCCGCTTCAATAATAAAGTCATTAAATTCTAGCATGGCTTTATGATCACTTTTATTACCACCTTGTTTTTTACCAACATTAGCTATAACATTGAAATCCCCCATAACTAGCCAGAGACGTTACTAGCCTCAACACTGAGATCAGCCAGAGAGAAAACCTAATGGAGGTACGACACGATGAGTATACAATAGAGCAGAGCATGTTCTTGTTGGTTGCCAAATGGAAAACAGAACAAGTATTATGATGGAGACTCACATGCTACATAGAGACAGGTACAACATCCTTCTAAAGAATCTATATGTGGGTAATAATAAGGATTGCCATGCAAAAAGCCAGTGAAGCCAAGTTTACGAGTCACCGCATAAATTTTTTGCCCCTTCGCTTTAGGTTCCAAAATAACACAAAAGGATATATTATACTTAGATAACAAAGATTTCAAATAACAAATGGTAACTCGATTTGAGACACCACACGCATTCCAACACAGGCCGTTAATCATTGAGGTTTGGGAAGTTTGGTTGCTAAAGGAGGCGCTACAGATCGAGCAGCTACTTCTTCCTTTGAGGATAGATTTGGTAGGCTGAGTTGATAAAATATCAATAGCTGTATGAATGGTCATGATCTTACTAGGCTGATTATTAGGAGCATGCAAAATCTGAGTCAAGGCAACATGTTTCTCTAAATCTCCCTCCTTCACTACATGTTGCACAACACAAGCTCTCGCATATTTCACAGACAACCAGGCTTTGGTTCTATCATCAACACCAACAAAATTTCCAAAAGTTGATACAATAGCTTCACTATCCATGAGTTGGATGTTGTGGTGTGGTGTAGGTGGATGCAAGGCATTGTCATATAGAGGCAAAGGCAAACCGATCAATCTGATCCTTGATGTCGTGTAGGTAGACTCTCTCTTTGGATTATAATCAGGGCTCCACGGGAACAAACGAAACATTGCTTTACTGTTCGTTGAGGGCGTTCTCAGGGGAGGTGGTGTCATTCGATATAATTTAGGGCACTTTCTATGTGGTTTTATGTGTGACTTGCCCTATAATGATCACTTTGCGAGTCTGGGTAGCTGTGCTGTGGAGGGGATGGAGTTGGGCAGGAGGTTATCGAGGCATATCCATTAGGTTCAATGTTCCCATCCTTTTATGGCTTATTTGAAAGGTGAGGAGTTTACGGTTCCGCGTGACAAGATTGATATTCGAAGAAGGGCGTTCATGCAGGCACCGAACTGTCAATTTCGAAGGTGTGGCCTGCTCTGAACTCGGCTGTCAATACCATTGTCTACTTTGGCCTTAGAGGTACTGTGCATGAGCTAGCGGACTTATCTCAGGTGGTCTTTCGGGTGCTTCGTGTGGACAGGCTCAGCATTCCCTACCCGTGTTCTGTTCGGGATGAGGATGGTTTCCCTAGGAAGATTCTTAGTTCAACCATCGATGACATGTTTTCGTCTAGGTCTGAGTATCACATTTTGGTACTAGGGATGATAGCAGGCTATATTCAGATGCTTGGGGTTCAGGTTGAGTCATCTACTCGCTCTTCAAGTCTAAAGGACCGGTTCTTTATGGGTTATCGGCTAGAGGTGTTGGTGTATTTGTGGACTTACTTTTTGCATTTTTTGTATCTTGTCTATTATGGCGATGGGAATGCCTAAGCCATTAAGTCGAGGGATAGTATAACTGTCACCTAGCGCTTGAGGGTCTTGTCTAGCCTATTTTGTATTAGCCATGATCCAGGCTTTTTGGATCCTTTTAATAAACCGTTGGCATCATAAAAAAATCACTTGTGACTAACGTTTATCGCAAATCTTGTAGTCTCCTTCGACAAAGGTAGTGCACTAATTAGTGAATTTTGTTACACTTTAGGCTCCATTTTTAGTGACTTTGATCCGTTTCTGAGAGACATATGTTGGTTCGATGACTTCTTACTTGTTTTCCAGGATAATTGCACTTCAAAGAGGATCTCGGGGAGAAATTGGGCAAACGGAGCAAAAACAAGCAAAAAGAGTTGGAAATGAGTCTGGAGAGGGCCCACACATTGCTATAAGGCGATGCCTGACCACTTAGGAAAGCTTTCCAGGCAATGGCTCACTTGCGAGGCGATACCTCACCCTTTTGAAAGCCCTCTCAGACAATGCCTCATTCATCAAGGCGACGCCTTGCATGCTCCAGGTAATGCCTCACCTCAAGTCCAGGTGACGCCTCATTTCTGGTATAAATAGGCAACTCATTCCCAACAACTATTCAGTCAAAATTTGCCCCTCAAATCCAATCCTTTAGTTTAGAGAAGAGCTAGAGAGAAGGAGCCTTAAGCAAGAAGTCCCTAGAAGTCCATGGAGCAACGATCCAGCTAGTAAGGAACACTCTTCATGATATGATTAGTCCTTCCTATCCGTGCTCTGGTTTTTTTTTAAAATTGGACCCTACCAGCGCCTTTATTAATAAAAAGAGCCAAAAGTCTGACTCGGGCAATTACAAAAAGCGCTCCTAGAGGACACATCCGAGGCTAAAAGAGGGGGAATCGGGGAGGAGAGCCTTTGCAGAGAACGGACAATCCCCCGAGCTTAAGCAAGTGAAAACTGAGCACCACCAAAATCCCAAAGGCTATAAAAATAACTATAAGATTAGAAGATTGAGCAAGTCTTAATCCTAGTTAAACTAAGCAAATAATAGAAAAAGACTCTTCAATTGGTGCAGAAATTTGGCAAACGAAGCTGGTCATTTCTGAGGCTCTAAAGGCCCGTATCGTAAGATAGCCAGATGAGAGGTCAGGTGTTCCATCATGATAAGAGATGGGGACGGCGACACTACTCATGGCAGGCTGAATGATCTCAAAAGAAGAGTTATGCATAAGATTTTCTGCACTGAACCAGATGTCTCTATGAATCCAAGGGACCTCCATATTCATCTTAATGAAAAGTTAAACGTCCAAATGAGAGCTTTGAATACAAGAAATAGTAATGCCTTCTTGACTTAAAGCGGAGAACATGATGGCTAAAATAGACAACGGTCTTCCAAATAGAAACAAAAGGCCATAACCAGGTGCCCCGAAACGTCTCAAACCAATCCACCACATTAAAAGCTGCCATACCTTTCATTGACAGCCAAAGACATCGTAAAACCATCAGGGTGAGGATTCCAACTGATCCAGGTCCCATGAGGAAAACGAGGAGGCCTACCTAGATGAAGCAAGTCCAAAGGAAAACAAGAATTCATGATACAATTGAAATTGCTCCTTATTAGAGGTGAAATAAGGCCAACACAATTTCTAAGCTGCAAAATAAAATTTCTCTTACCCCTTTCATTTTCAGAAGATTCCTCTATTTCCACATCTCCAAATGACCACGGCCAGCTTAAGCTAGGCTGCACTTTGGATTAAATCGGAGAAACCAATCATACCTAAGTTGTAGGAGACGACGAGGAGCCCTTTTGTCAAAAACTTTTGCCAGGAAGCCACAAACAGATATTTGTGATTTCGCTATCAAATAAAAGATGACCCATCGATTCCTCACATGGGTTCGAGCAACAGCTACATCTAGAAGGCAGATCAATTCCCAGCCTTCTAATATTATCATCAGTTGGAACAATTTTGGTGGCATATTTGGTACCCCTGACTCAGTGATAGTAGTCTTTAAATGAGAACATGCCTGAGGAAAACTTACGCAGGACTAGTCTATCAGATCCCGAATTGAAGTTTAAATTAGCAAACAAACTTCAAACCACATCTGGAGTGTTATCCCTGAGGAGGGGTAGACTCTCCGGATTAGCTAAGAATCCTGGAAGAGACAAGTTGCAAATCTCAAATGGAATAGAGAGATCTATCCATTCACTGAATAGTCTTAAGGACACTGAGCCGTCACCAATCTCCTAGAACGTTTCTCGTGTTAGGGCAACAATGAGAGGAACTACATAATTCCAAACTCCAGACCCTTTTTTCCTAAAATAAATCTCGAGTGAGCATGACTAGCGTAAAGAGATTTGTTTAAAAGAAAAGCCCAAGCCAGTTTCCCAATACAACTTCTACTAATGAAGGGAGACCCAGGGCACCCTCTGCTTTATGTCGATATATGGACCTCCATCGCACCCAAAGTTTTCATAATGAAGCTCCACCGTCCCACAGAAAATTGGCGATCACCTCTGCATTCTCTGGACACAAATTTTTGGAAGGGAGAGAATCGGCATAACATAGATTATCATGGCCTTAAGTACGAGAAATAATCTTCCGACTAATACCCTTGAAGTACGAGAGTTTAGGCCTCCCAGGAAACAGAAGAGCACCGAGATACGTGGTAGGGAAAGGGCCTTCCTTAAAATCTAGCATACGAAGAAGCTCATTCTCCCGAGATAGATTAATGTGCTTTTCCTGGTTAAGACTCTGTCCGGACATGGAGCAGAAAACTAGATCAACTTCAAAAGATTGGAACCATTCGAGAAAAGCAGAAGGTAATCTGCATATAGCAAATGATTAATCTTAAAAGCACCCTTGTGGGAAAGAAAGGCTTAACATCACCTCTCTCAACTCTATTGTTTAGAAGCTATATAAAAAATCCCATGGCTAAAATAAAGAGGCTTCGCGAGATGGGATCACCCTGTCAAACACCACCATTTGATTTTACAAACCAAATGATTGCCCACCTCACCGAACGAAGTACCATTAGTTAGAAAATGTGCGATGAGAAAAATATGTCATGATACGCAAGAGAAAAAACAATAATCCGCCATAAGCGTTCGACATATCTTCATGAGAATGTTCTCTTAGATATTTTGGCCAACACCGAAGCTTGACCAGAATTTAATAACAGATGGAAACTGTGAAAACTGTATTTTATTGATGATTGATACACCAGATTTACATCCTTTTATAGAAGGTACATAATTCCTAATTTAATGTTATAATAACTCCCGTTCTTGCATATTGTGCTATTCTGATTTAGGAGCTTTTCTATTCTTGTCACGCCTGTACTCCTTGACATTTACCTGTTGATGTCTCCAACACTCCCCCTCGATCGGAACCACATGCTATGAGGTTTAGATTGTTTTTGAAGCGACTGAGTAATTGGCGGGTCACTGACTTTGTGAATATGTCGGCTAATTGATCACCAGAAGCTATAAATCTAACATCCAGAGCACCTCTTGACACCATTTCTTGGACAAAGTGGAAGTCGGTCTCGATGTGTTTAGTACGAGCATGAAAAACTGGATTGGCGGTTAAGTATGTAGCTCCTAAGTTGTCGCACCACAATATTGGGGGTTGATTTTGTCGAACGCCGAGTTCTTTCAAGATATTTTGTACCCAAATAGCTTCAGCGGTTCCATTCGCTAAAGCTTTCTACTCAGCTTCAGTGCTTGACCTGGATACTGTGGGTTGCTTCTTAGCGCTCCACGAGATTAAATTAGGTCCTAGATAAATAGCGAAACCACTGGTAGAACGGCGGTCGTCAGGGCATCCTGCCCAGTCGGCATCAGTGAAGATGCTGATGCGGATTAGAGATGATCTTCTAAAGATTAATCCGAAATCTGTCGTACCTTGATGTAACGTAGTATTCTTTTAACCGCTTCCCAGTGAGTATCTGAGGGTTTAGACAAGTATTGGCAGACTTTATTAACCGCGAAAGAGAGATCTGGACGCATGACAGTGAGATATTGAAGTCCCCCGACTACACTGCGATATCGAGAAGCATCCTGGCTACTGAGTCGCTGACCACTATCCTTAGCATGTTTATCAGTAACGGACATTAGAGTGGAGGAGGGTTTACAATTCTCCATAGACGACTTGTGTAAGAGCTCCAAAGCATATCTGGTCTGAGAGAGAGTGACTCCCCCTGAATTGTAGAACACCTCCATTCCAAGAAAGTATGATAGACACCCAAAATCTTTGATTGGAAAAGATGCTCCTAGATGAGACCAAGTGACTTACCATATCATTGTCTGATCCCGCAACAATAATGTCATCGACATAGATAAGCATGTAAATTGTAACGCCATGCTGCTGGTAGATGAAAAGGGAGGTATCCGCCAGTGAGGAGGTGAAGCCGAGTTGGTGAAGTCGGGATTTGAGGCGAGCGTACCAAGCGCGGGGGACTGTTTAAGTCCGTAAATTGATCGTTGGAGTTTGCAGACATGAGAAGGAAAGCCCGGATGTTCAAAACCTGGAGGTTGTGCCATGTAGACTTCTTGTGAAAGATGCCCATGTAGAAAGGCGTTGCTGACATCAAGTTGGCGAAGACCCCATCCGCGGCTAACGGCAATGGAAAGAACAATTCGGATTGTAGCTGGCTTGACGACGGGACTGAATGTCTCTTTGTAGTCGATTCCATGCTTCTGAGTGAAACCTCGAGCGACTAAATGGGCCTTGTGCTTGTCAATTGAACCATCAGGACGATGCTTGAGTTTGAAAACCCATTTGCTTCCCACAATGTTTGTGTTCCGTGGTCGAGGAACCAAAACCCAGGTTTGTGTTTGACATAGGGCAGAGTACTCTTGTTCCATTACGGAACGCCAGGCCGGATCCGATAGAGCTGAGCGGAAAGAGACCGGAGTGGCGAAGAAGGCGCGTCTCGTCGGATCGTAACGAACCGTTCCATCTGTAAATTGTTTCGGACGGTGGACTCCTGCTCGAGATCGGGTCTGGATTTCGTTCGATGGTGCAGCGGTCAGCGGTGATGGTGTTGGGACAGCATCGTTGTTGGGCTGAGGTGGGTCTGCAGCCTGCCCAGCTGAACTAGTGAGATCGGGAGAGGGCTAGGCTGGAGAAGTGTTCTCTAAGATTTGGGCCGCTGCTGGTGGGGAGAGTGGACCAGTGGAAGTTGCATGATGTGGGTCAGCAACTAGGAGCGGGACGACAACCTGTAAAGGAACAGCAAGCTCACAAGTTCCGTTAGTAACTACAGAAAACAGAGTAGAATTATTACGAATGGAGGAGTCCTGAATAACTGGTTCACTATCAGGGAAGAAAGTGAGGGAACTTAGAGTAAGGATTTGAAAGGAACGGTTAGAAGACGCGAAGGGAAAAAGTGTCTCACCAAAAACCACATCTCTGGAGATATATATACGACCTGAACGTTTATCAAGACATTTATAACCTTTATGATAAGAGCTGTACCCCAAAAAGACACACATGGTGGAGCGGAAGTCGAGTTTGTGTGCGTTGTAAGGACGCAAGTGTGGCCAGCAAGCACACCCGAAAGTGCGGAGAAAGGAGTAGTCTGGGGAAGTGTGAAACAGGCGTACGAATGGAGTATCGTTGTTGATGACAGAGCTTGGCATCCTGTTTATTAGATAGCAGGCAGTGGCAAAAGCTTAGTCCCAAAAACGAACAGGTAAAAAGGAATGTGCAAGAAGAGATAACCCGATTTCGGCGAGATGGCGATGTTTTCGTTCGGCGATGCCGTTTTGTGGCGAGGTGTAGGGACAAGACACACGATGAGTAATTCCAGTGCATAGAAAATATTGATGAAGACGTGAATATTCGCCGCCACCATAAGATTGGACTGCTCGGATTTTGGTGTTTAGAAGCCGTTCCACATGATTTTGAAACGAGTAGAAAACAGACTCGACATCGGACTTGGATTTAATGAGATATAACCAACAGAATCGGCCATAGTCGTCATTGTAGCTAACATAGTAACGAAAACCACCAGAGGAAAGTTGTGCAGGACCCCAAACATCTGTATGGATTAAAGTAAGCGGAGAAGAAGTAACACGATGTGAACTTGGATACGCTAATTTATGACTTTTAGCACGTTGACATGGATCACAAATAGAAAATTTTGAATTACCAAACAAACAGGGAAGCAAATGCTTTGAAACAATATGACGAACTATTCTGTGGGAAGGATGGCCAAGTCTTTGGTGCCAAATGTCGGGTGAAACCTTGACACTTGAAGCTGCAAACTTGTTGTGGGACGCCGGAGCCTGTGGAATGGGGTAGAGACCATTGTGCGCATTACCTCGAAGTCTGGTTATCTTCGTATCTTTGTTCTTTATCATAAAATGGTCAGGATGAAATTCGATAAACGCATTGTTATCAGAAACAAGACGGTTAACAGAAACAAGATGTTTGTTAATGGCGGGAACATGTAGAACATTTTTAAGTAGTAAGGACTTTTGTGAACCACCTAAACAGGAATTACCAACATGCGAAATAATCATACCTGCACCGTTCGCTACCTGAACCTGGTCTTTGCCGTTGTAACGGTCATGAGTTGTCAAGCGCTCGAGATCACTAGTTAAATGATCGGTGGCCCCGGTATCCATGTACCAGTTCGGATCGGAAGAAGGACGATGATCGATGGCATTGGCTGAACGAGTTTCATCAGGGAAGTAGGTTTCATTGAACCTGTTATGGCAATTAAACGCTTCATGTCCAAAAATGCGACAAATTTGACATTTAGGATGATATCGGCCATTGCTATTCCGAGAACGAGATCCGCCGCTTCTGTTTCCAGCCCCAGCGCCCCCATCTGGGCTAGTGTGTGCTTGCCCACGAGATTTGTTTTGAGAGGGACGCCTGTTGCGATTGGACTGTGAGCGACGAGAATAGCGATCGTCAGGTTCCGTGGCACGAGAGACGGAGTTTGCGGAGACGGACCAATCACCCGTCTGATGCTGCTCCTGCATTGATTCATAGGACAAAACATAGGCATAAAAATCAGTGAGAGTGACGGATTTGTTTGCCACTGTTAGCGAAGCTGCTAGAGGGCCGAATTGAGGGCCAAGGCCGGCAAGAATGTAATTGATTAATTCATCATCGGTCAAGGGACTGCCAATCAGGGACATCGTGTCGGCCAGGGATTTCATCCTCCTGAAGTATTCAGCCGCCGGTAAATCTCGCTTGCGAAGCGTCTGCAATTGGAGCCTTGTGTGTCGGATTGTTGCACGGTTTTGCGCGGCAAACATGTCGTGCACGGCGGTCCAGACTTGGGAAGCCGTAGTCAGGCCGACCATTTGGGTGGCAATTTTGGGCGACATGGAAGTTAATAAAGCGCCAAGAACTCGCTGGTCCTGTTGCCACCATGTGACGTAGGCCGGATTGGGAATAACATGGGCTGTAGAGCCTTCTCCTGCGGTCGATGTCTTCTCGGGTGCAGGGATGGTGCCGTCGAGGTAGCCTTGGAGGTTGAGCCCGGAGAGAATTGGTATAGTGAGGGTTTTCCACAGAAGGAAATTCGTTCCATCAAGACGGACGGAATGCTGAGGAATGGGTGAGGCATAAAGCGTGGCTGTGGGAGGGGACACAATAGCATCGACAGTGTCGGAGTTGTCCGCTACGAAAGAACTCATATCGAAGATACAAGAAGGATCGAGATAATGAGTGGGCCTGATACCAAGATGGAAACTGTGAAAACTGTATTTTATTGATGATTGATACATCAGGTTTACATCCTTATATAGAAGGTACAGAATTCTTAATTTAATGTTATAATAACTCCCGTTCTTGCATATTGTGCTATTCTGATTTAGGAACTTTTCTATTCTTGTCACGCTTTTACTCCTTGACATTTACCTTGTTGATGTCTCCAACAATAACTTGGAGATAATCTTGTGAATGACATTGCACAGACTAAGTGGCCTGAGATTATGCTGAGAGAAAGTTGGTCTTAGGCTTCTGAATAAGCACCAAATTGGTGGCCGAAACACACCTTGGGAGAGGAGAGCCACTAAAGAAGTCCTTGTCCACGTTATATAAGACTCCTTTTTCGAAGTCCCGACATTTATTATAAAAGAGAGCAAAGAAGCCATCAGAGCCAGGGGAGCTACTCTGATTCATTGAGAAAACCACCTCCTTAATATCATCTTCGCTCGGGACTGAAACCAAGACATTGTTGTCTGAGCGAAAAATGATGGGAGCAACAAGATCCTAGAAATTGATATCAGCATTGGGAGAAAAAGAGCTCAGAAAGAGTTTTAAAATGATCCATAGCAGCAATGCCAATAAACTTTGGATCTTCAGTGGTTGTCCCATCCGGAAGAATAAGTCTGAAAGAGTTTTGTGATCTTCGAGCCAGCATGAAAAGGCAAGAATTCCTGTCGCTTCAGCCGCCCACCACAGTCGAGCTTTATCTGCAAGTAGAGACACATGATAGTTGATGTGAGTAGTTAAGTTCTTTTTAGCAGCAATAAGATCACGGTTCAAATGATCATTCCATGACTGTTGAAGCTTTGTCTCGAGCTCTGAAAAAAGTTTGATTTAGCATCAATCCCCTAAGAAACATCTCCAAATGTAGTCCAACTCCACTCTTTGAGACGCCTTCGCAGACGGAAAATATGTTAAAGCGGAGACATGGGCTGGCTCTTTCCAAGAATCCTCCACTTTTAGTTGGAAATCAGCATGACTAACCCACATTCTGAAAAGCCAGTAGAGTGGCGTTGCATGTTTGAAAAATTAATAAGGGGGCAATGGTCCGAAGACACCCTAACCAGTTGATGGACGGGAATGCAGGCTATCTTCCAAATTCTGCTATTGCCGGATTGATTGTTGCACCAAGTAAATTTCAGACCAGAGAACCCAGCATTTGATAATCCTCCTACCCTCGCTTGGAAATCATTAAAAGCCACAGTCGCCATGCTAATGTGGTTTGAACAGCCTGCCTGCATAAACAAAGCTACACCAAATGCACTTACCAAAGGTAGAATGCTCCATATTAACAGAAACGTGTTGACACCAACACCCATTTCCTCAATACGGACATTATCTGTCCACATACATGAAATGAGAAAAGTTCAAAAACATCCAGCTTACCCATACGAGCCTTTGGCTCTAATATTCACATGATAAATGGAAAGGAGGTAATTTCTTATTACCTCATCCCTCGCGTTGAAGCATAAGATATGATCTATATTCATCATTGAAAGGATGTGGGGTTACCTTGTTGTGTCTCGTAGAGGACTATTTGAAGAGCATTGGGATTCAATTCCCCCCTAAAAAGCCTATCTCGAGGTAGCTTAATTGACATTATCAGGGAATACCATGGGGTCAGATGACTGACCAATTCAAATCTTTAGATGTTGGGTTGTTTGAAGATGAGAAGAGTTTGACACTAACCAACCGAACAGCTTTCTTTCTTTGAATATATATATGTCCAGCCCCCATCTTCATTTTGCTGGGTTCTTCGCTCCCTGGTTGACCTGAAGAAGTATCTTTTGAGTAATCATAACCTTTGTCAGCATTCCTATTGATCAAATTGTCAGATTTTTCCTTCCGATGATCAGAGTTCCTCAAGCTTTCTTTCCTGGGCTGGACTTTGGACAAAGGGACCCATTTAACCACTTACACGTGTTCAAAGTGAGATGTTTTAAGGGGTCGATGCTGTTGCAAAACAAAATTTATAGTATGCCTCTAGGTAAGCCCTAAGATTGTCCAACGAACTAATTAGCATGCACATTATGTCACAGACATATACTAATCTATTCTAAACCTAGTCAAGGTTTAGGGTTTTTGGCTATTTAACTCAAACACGTTAAGTGAATATGCAGGATGAACAAGTGGGTATGGAGCAAGCAGGCATGTAAGCATGTGATAACTGTCTACACTAACAGACGATATAGGTTCTATACTTGATCAATAGCTGATGAATATAACATGTCTAATAATCATGAGAGTTATATACATCCTCAGACTAAATCATGAAATGACCATAGCGACAAATTATTTCAAATGTGCAAGAATAAACAAACAAATATATCAATGGATAACGGATGTTCAGCATCCAAATTCTCAACGAGACAAGCACTAGATATCTGTATTGTCCTAGAAATATCCTTACAAAACTGTGTTGTGCTTGGTGGTTGCTCGTCAAAATAGACTCTTGACTCATCCTTGCTGCTCCTGATTCATAGAACTGTGTAGGGGACTCGATCGCCAATTTTTGAATGATTTTCCTCCTCCGAAAGCTCCTTTTTATAGTGATTGATAGGAACGCCATTCGGAAGGGTGGAATGATGCTAGATATTGTGGTTTGGATTCTTGGATGGCGTCTGGGGTGAGCAAATGGTTCCTGGATCTTGCGCACGGCGCCTTGTACTCTCAAACGCTGTCCGAGTTTGTTTTTGTCAAAAATCAGTCTGTAAAGTGCGCTTACCCTCCGTCGAGTCTCCAACCCTCATACTAAGGTTCTAACCCTCTAACAGCAAGAAAACAGTGAAATAGTATGAAATTACTCGAAAAATATTTGAAATTTTAAGGTTACCAAAGAAGGGAGGATTCACACTGATCCAGAGGTGACAGGCTCGCGGATGTGCATCGACAACATAAAACGGAACAAGGCTAGGAGAAGCACCATTTCCCTCTACAGCTCATAGACCAGATTTTTGAGCGGTTGGTGAGACACTCCTATTTTTATTACTTTGAAGGATAAAACGGACTCTTCGAAATCCCTTTTCATCTAGAAGACTAGGAGAAGATAACATTTGCCTACGGACAAATGCCATACGGTCATTGCAATCCCATGGGGACTTCAGCAGTGCATGATGTCCATCTTTTTAGAATACATCAAGAGATCATGGAGGTATTTAATGATGACTTCTCGGCATATGGTGCAAGCTTTACAAAATGCTTTGCAAACCTCTTGTATATCATCAAGCGATGCCTTGACACCAACCTCGTCTTGAACTTGGAAAAGTGCCAATTTATAATCCAAGAAGGGATCGTGCTCGAAAACATGGTGTCAGATCAAGGCATCAAGGTAGACTGAGCAAAATCGAGGTAATAGAGCAGCCATCACCTCCTTGGTACATCAAAGGAGTCAGGAGCTTTCTTGGCAAACATCCCACACTTAAGTCTTGTTCGTCCCGAACAAGTATATGCACAAGTCAAGCGGAGAGTAAGATGCTAAATCATATATGACAATATCAAAGCATGTAGCAAAACTTACGCACATATAACACATCCGTCCCCTATTCATGTAACATAGCAAAAAAAAATAACTAAACAAAGAAAATTAAATCTACTCCTAACTCAATGTCGTAGGAATCAAGGATGCATTTAGCGTATGCATCAAGCCTTTAAACCCCTAGGCTACCCTAGTGGACGAGTTATAGTCTCGTGAGAGTTTTCAGAATAGGAATACTCACAAATCCTACTCGCAATCATCCATAAGAGTTCAAAATCCAAATATAGTTTGCTAAGCAAATAGTTTTTATCAGCCCTCATAATAATAGAGTTGTGCAAATCATTCACTTCACGCAAACTCTAAGGATCATTCAATTCATTGTGACAACAAATATTCATAGAATCGATATCAAGACTAGCATTCGTCAAATTCAAATTATCGCTCAATTTCCTATGCAAGTAGTATGAATAAAAGCGTCACTACACAAAAAATATGTCGAGTCAATCACATATGCTTGCTAATGGCAAGTCCATAAGCTCATGACAACAAACTCATTCCCAAGTTTTAGACTACACGTCATAATCCGTAAGAGAAGATGAGTTTCAACATTGCAAATTTTAAAATTCACTCGTATAAATCTTGATGCTTAAGTAATAAATTACGAGGGTCATACCTTAGACGTTTCCTAAAAGCGAAATGCAAATGCCTTGCTCACACATATGCGAAAGAATTTACCCAATAGGCACAAAGCCAAGAATTAAGTGTGTATAATATTTTTCTTGTGTTTATACAAATGCTTTCAAGGGGGAACTTACCTTCCTAACCCTCGGCATTTGTAAGACTTTTCCTTGACCCAAAAACAAATAAATAATATTTTTGTATTTATACAAAAGCTTTCAAAGGGGAACTTACCTTCCTAACTCTCGGCATTTGTAAAATCTTAAAAATATAATGTTTTTCTTTCTTGCTCCTTTCTCGCAAGCACTTTATTTGACCCCACACTTAATACTTGACAATGTGCCAAAGTGAGATATAATGGAGCATGAAGTGTGAGCTAAACAAATGCAAAGACTAAATAGGAATGCTAAAGTCACCTAAAAGCAAACAAGAGCAAGTATGAGGTTTTTATATGAAAACTAGTTTTATTTTATTTTTGGGCTCGCTAGAAGTAACTTCATTCTTCATGCACAGAAAGAGCTTAAAAATAAATCGAACTAAGCTTGTCAAAACCACCGAATCATGTGAATAAAATCATCACAAATAATGTCAATCAACTTAAAGATACGATTCATGAATTCAAAGCACAACTCATTCCAAAAGAATTTTAAATGATACTACTTAATTGCTTAACAAACATACTTCATGTGATCAATACTTAAAGCTAGGATGATAGCAATCATGTGAGTATAATGTGCGTGAAATAAATATGTAGCACAGAATCATGTTGTGAAGCAAATAAAAGCACAAGCGCAAAATACCCCACACTTAAAAATTTGCTTAGTTCCTAAGCAATAGAAAGTGAAAGAATTAAAGAGATTGTCAAAGGAACTCCTCTCTTGTGGAGGAAGGCATGGCATAACACAAATTTCACAACGATTCTATACTACCAACAAGTAGAAAATAAAAGCACAAATACTCACCAGCCTAGTTTAACGTCTTGGCTAAGACGTAGCCGATTCCCTTTTTCATAATAAACACACTTGAGAAGTCCTGTGCGAAGATCCCTTCTCAAGTGGCATGCATCGATAGCGTGGGAATTCAACCGGTCTCTCGTCTTCTTTTTGCGGAAGACTGGCATTTCCTTCCCTCCTCGGGTTCGATTGATCCATAATTTCTGTTGGTGGTTGATCAACACAAACTTGAGGTGAAGAAGTATCATAATCTGGCAATTTCTGATCCGGATTTGGCGTTGATGTGGAGGCTTGTTCTTGTGCCTTTTTCGTGCGTGCTTTGGTTTGCATTCAAACACCTACCATTCAATCGAAGAAAGCGTCAACAAGTGTGAACTTAAAACAAAGTAAGCAAGAATAGCACGCAAACATGCAATCACAATCAACAAAAAAAAAAAGAAAAAAAATGAAGTGGACTAACTTAAGCAATACTAAAAAGCAAACTAGTCTAATGGCTAATCCCCGGCAACATTTTGAACGTTGTCAAAATTGTGGTAGTAAAAATACTAGTCCAATCACGGTGTTCAAATAATATTTATATCCGAGTGACCTCAAGTCGAACCCAAGAGAAAAGCCTAGATTAGTTTAAAGCTAGCTAGTAATGCCTAATGCAAGTCTACTAAATAGGGGGGTGGGGTCTCTTCTAAGTGAGGTATCTCTAGTGAATACTAAAAACAAGTTCAAATTTATGAAGAAGTAAAGTAAGAGAGAAAGCGTAGTCGGAATCCTACTTCACCCCTAGGTCATGCGATTAGCAATACAAAACTTGTCTAAATCATGAGTAATTTCGAGTGATGGTTCTAGGCTAAGGTATCACACATTCTAAATTCAACTCTCGCTCCTTCTCTAGAACGGGAACAATACCTAAATAGTACGGTTCTCAAACTCTCGCTCTATTGAACCGCGTAGAACTAAAGTCTCCTAATGTCAACCTCTCGGTCTATTGATAGTTAACTAAAGTCGCTCAATACTTAGCCTATTGGAATGCTTGATCTTCTAAACAACCTAAGTTCAACTCTCATTCCATCCCTAGGTGTTATACCAATTCATACTCACTTAGGTATTTCGTCAAACACTTGGTGTGCACAAAATTAATATGAAGAACAAGCAAGAGAATTTTCAACCAAACTTCACTCATATAGATAAAAGAACATGTCTTGCATTACAATCAAACCTAAGGGATCCATAAGAACCCCAACTACTAAAAGACTACTCACTCATAGGGCTTAAAATGAACCTAGCCGCAGCGCGTCAAAGCAGTGCAGAAAGGCAAGCTAAGTCGCAAGGTGAAGCGACTCTAAGAGATTAGATTTGGTGGTCTGGGAGCCAGCGTCACTCCCTGTGTCGCAAAATTCTCCACCACCCTAAGAGGAACCCTCGAAGAAAAATAGAAGACTAGTCCGTGTCAGGAAGCCTGTGACCAGCACATCAGTGGTGATAGAAGGCTGAAGGGGAGAACAAGCTACAAAGGTTGCTGCAGCCGCTCAAATGGTTGAAGAGGCTTGCATAACCATCGTCACGACCCCTGGCGCAAAAGGAGAGGGTGAGGAGTCTGGGACAGATCTCCCTGAACAAGAAGCTGCTGCAGCACCTCTCCCTCCATCATCTGACAAAGGAAAAGCTCCTATCATCATCCCTGATACAAGCAGTGAAGAAAAGGAGGAGTATAGTGAAGGGGATGTCGTTGAGGAACCATCTGAGAGAAGATCTGCTTTGGATAATACTGACAATGCAGTCACAGTAGGAGGGGTGTGGTCAAGAAGCAAGGCTGCCTCGGAATCATGGGGATTTGTGGGAAGAAAGACCATAGTTCCTGGAAAGAGATTGGTACCTGACAGATACAAGTCTGCAGTAATCATCCAGCTCTTAATAGAGGCAAACCTTCTTAGTTCCCTAACTATTCCTCACAGATTCAGTATCCCTTTAGTTAGAGAATTTGTAGCAAATATGGAGGATAAGTTTGAGGATGAAGATGGAGAGGATTATGGGAAAAGCTGGGTGAGAGGCAAGCTGGTGGTTATTACTCCGGAAAAGATAAACGATTATCTAGGAATAGATATTGATGCTAGGGAGCCGACTAGTGTAAATGGGGAACTTCTGGCCAGAGTACTCACAAGAGGGGTGTTTATGACGTGCGCTGGTCCCAATCTGAATGCCTCTGAGCTCACTTCCAAGAATGCACTATTGTACAACTTAGGAATCCGAAACTGGATTCCAAGTTCTCATAGGGGAAAGGTCAGCAGAACCTTTGCAAATCTTCGGCATGCCATTGGGAAGAAGAGGAGAGTGAGTTTGGGGAGTGTGGTTTTCCCTCAGATTACGACTCATGCTGGGAATCCCTCCGCAGTAAAATCCATTGTGCTACCATCTTTCATATACGGGTTGATTATCTCTTAGCATCCAGAGCTAAGAACCATCATTGAAGGTATGTCCGAAGAACAACAAGTGTTTATGATAGACCGCAAACTCTTCAAAGGAAAGCATGCTTTGGACATTGCTCAAGAAGATCCCCTGCTGGTGGCTCCACATGATCCATCCCTGGAGGAAGCTCGTCCCTCAGCCCAGGCAATTCAAGCAGCCCTGAAAGCGAGGATAGTGAGCCACCTGAAGTCAGAACTGAACATACTGGATGCTGAAGCCAAGAGGAGGGATGCCAGACGAGCTCAAATCAGAGGTCTACTCAGGGACCTTGAATATTCGGAGGAAGAAGGCCACGCCCCAGCAGAAGCAAACCCGTGAGCATTTGTGTGAAAAAGGGGGAGTGAAAACAAAGGCCACTTCTGATGAACTCTTGAAACTTTTGTTAGTTTGAGCCCTGCGTGGCTGTGATAATCCTGAGTCCAAGTGTGGCCGCAAAATCTGTCCTGAACAAATATGTTAGTAGTTTTAAAAAAAATTCCGCTTTTCATGGAAGTCATCCGTGGCTAAGGGGTTTTGTTAAAATGCCAAGGGGGAGATTGATAATGCAGAATGGCATTCATTAGACAAATCCAGTACTCGTGAACAAGCCCAGTGAACAAGCTGCTGCTACAACGAGAGCTGTCTCAAAAAGCTGTAGCAACTGTTCTGCAGCAGAAGTTCGGCTCTTTGGAGAAAGCGATTGACAGTTCGCAATGAGAATCAGGGTGCCCTAAATATTCAGCAGAGAATATCCAGTGAAGATTCCGTCCCAGGGTGAAGATTTGATTGTGGAAGATTAGATTGTCAAATCAAATCTAATCTCCTACAAACTAGGAGATATTGTTGCTTTGAGAAATTTCCTAAAACTGATATTGATGGAACTGGTAGTTCCTATTTAAAGGAAGCTGGGCAGACGTTCAAGGGCATCGAAGCTGAAGAAAAACACACAAAGAGCATACACAGAACATCAACTGCGTGAGATACTGTGCGAGCAGAGCTTCGATCATCACCGAGAGCATAGCGAGCTGGCAAAGCTGAGGTGATTGAAGCTGAGTGTGATCGAGACTTGCAGTGTCTGATCAGTACTTGATCGGGAAAGCCAATTCAGAGCAGCAATTGCTTGTTGGTTGGTCAAGGCATGCCGTTGGAGCAAATTGACGGGTTGAGATACTCGGGCAATTGGCAGGAGGCCAGGTATCGCTGGTGACTGGCGGTCACTGAGTGAAGGGGAGCATTCCAGAGTGTGCAACACTCGTAAAAGAATTGTCACTGCTCGGCGGAAGGCTTTGGAGCTACTCTGACAATACCGCACCAGCTGTGTGCTACAGCAAGTGCTATAGCAACCCTACGGAGACTTTGTGTTAATTAGAATAGGCTGAGTTAGTTGGGTCAGTAGCTATTCTGAATTGATACAAGTGCAGGTGGTTGAGACACAAGTCAGAGCTAAGGTTGAGTACCATAGGTTGTGTGAGTCGAACCGTGTTGTACAACAGACCTTGAGACTAGTGAATTAAAAGACTTAAGTTCAGTCTTTCCCAGAGGTAGGCATTTGGCAGAACTGGGTGAACAAATTGCTGTTCATTGTTCTTTCTTGCTGCACAAGATCTGCCGGTATAAGAGTGGACTATAGGAACTGCTTGTACACAATCTGCAACTCAGAGGCGCTGCAAATTTCAGTATGTATAACAAATGTTTAGCATAAAAACTTTCATCGAGAACAAGCACTAGATATTTGTATTGTCACTAGAGATATCCTTACAAAACTTCATCGTTCTTCCTAGCTGCTCATCGGAATAGGCTCTTGACAATTCTTTACTCTCCTAAAGCTCAGACTTGTGTTGGGGATTTTTATTTATTTAATTTATAGCTGGGCAGAGCCAGCGATTTCATTCATAAGATCCATGCAAGCCGAATCAGGCAAGTGCAAGGGACTCAAAAGTTCGAGGAGTACATTTTCAGCATCACTAAACACGAACAAATGTGTTAAGGTTATGACATCCTTGACAAAACTGGCGTAAGAAGATGCTTCAACATCCCGTGGAGTCAAAGGCTAAAACATGTTCTGCAGACTGACAAAACAAGCGAAAGAAGATGCTATAGCTTCCCGTGGCAACAGAAGTTGAAGCAAGCTATCTAAAGCAACCATCAAAAGGCAACCATCAAAAGATGCTATAGCATACCATGAAGACTCAAAGCTATAGTAGAGTAGCCGATCAACATGGAGATGCACAAGAGAGCGTCCGGAGGATTGGTGCGGGCATCACAACAAGTCAGGGAGTTTCCCAATTGATCACAGTTGATCAGAAGTCTTCATCAAGCGTATGAAAGAGATTGTATGAAGAAACTGACAAAGCTGTCATAGAAGGAGTATGAAGATAAGCTTGGGATAACTTGAGATCAGAAGAGTCCTTGGGAGCCTGAACACAAGCTTGGGATAACTTGAGATCAGAAGATTCCTTGGATTTTGTGAAAAATGCCGAGGGGGAGATTGTTACGAATATGGCATGTGTGACAAAGCGAAAGAACCCGAGCAGAAGAAGAGGCTACAACAACCTGTGGTACCAGAAGCTGATACTTGCAAAAGCAGACTGATAAAACAAAAGAGTTAGCAGAAGCTATAGCATCCTGTGACACCTGGAGCTGGTGCAGATGATCAGAAGGGATCAAGAAAAGAACTAGAAGACTACAGCATCCTTTAAAGATTCAAGGTTAAAGCTAAAGAGAGTATCTTTGTAGCAGATCATTCTGGAGGAGCTCGGAGGTTGTCCAGGTGATTGCAGCCGACGTGGCACCATGCAGAGGACGGCCCAGATGATCAGAGAATCTTCAGCAGCGGTGCGGATGCCGCTGCTGAAGGCCAACAAGATAAGGTTTCTAAATTTAAATTTAGGAAACCAAATCTCAACAAACTCCTAAGATCTTAGGATAGATCTTGGACTGCCAAAAAGAATTTAGAAAATGTTCTAAATCTTAGTGGAACTACGATTTCTATAATCCTTCATGGGCTGACAGTATATAAGGACATCGCCTCCAAGGATACACATACACACACGCACACACGCAAATACATAAAAAGATACATGGTCCGTAGAAGCAGAGAGAGTGCTGAAGCGTGGACCCATGATTGTGCAAGAGCTGAGGAGTGATTAGGACTGGAGTTGTCTGATCCTATCTTGATATGAGGAAGTCAATTAGAGCAGAGCTCATTGACAGATCAAGTGATCGTGTGAAAGATAGTAAGCTGAGCGGAGTATGTATGCTCGCCCCGGATCGAAAGCATGGAAATAACTAATGCAGGGAGTGACCCACATGGAGTAGGAATAGGGGGCAATATCCCCTCTAAGCCTAGGAGCTCTGGTTGCAGAGTGTAGCTTGCACAGACTGTCTGAGCGTGCTCTGTGATAGTGACGAGAGGTCATTGATCGAGGGGGAGCAGCGCAGAGTGTCCGACTGAATTAGCAGAGGAGTGCTAGAAGAAGTTGCTCAGCATCCGCTGTAACACATTGTAATATGATTGGATAGGTTGAGTCTGTGTGTTCAGGTCGTTAGCTATCTATTACTAGAGTGTGTTGATAGTGAAGGCTAGTCTGTGTTAACAGATTGAGCGGAGACTTCATCTCGGTAAGGAGTAGTGGTTAGACTAGCGTGGCCGAGTTATTGAAAACCATTGTACTCTAACTGTGATACTGAAGTCTTGAGGATCGAGAGTAGTCATCCCCACACGTAGGCTGTTGCCGAACTGGGTAAACAATTCTGTTTGTGCTTCTCAGGATTGGTCGAAGAAAAGCGTCAGCAACTTAGCGGAAGAAGTTGTTGAAGCAAACCATGGGTTGTCGTCTACAGTTACTCATTGCCAATTTCAAAATGCTCCAAAGACTATTCCTTACTGAGCATGCAGCACACACATTTGCTGGCGAGATGAATGCCAAGACCCTTGACACACTCATGGGTAGAGAGGGCACCATATAAAATCCTCCACATAAAATTTAATATTCTTGGAGGCAGCCACTTATGCCAGATAATAACAAAGCGCTTGATCGGATTTATAGGCTCAAACAAGTGCTTGAGAAAATCACTTCGAAGATCGCCAATTTTTGAATGATTTTCCTCCTCTTGAAAGCTTTATTTTATACTGCTGTGAATCCAAACGCCATTTGATTTATGCCAAATGGTGCCCATTAGGAGTGTCATTCGGAACGGTGCCCGATATTGTGGCAGGGATTCTCAGACGGCGTGTGGAGTGAGCAAATGGCGCCCGAGTATCTTGCAGACGGTGCCTCAATCTATGGAACGGTGTCTGATGGAAACGACGCATGGAGAGGGCCCACGCGTCACCTAACTATTACCCGACAACGCCACATACCGTTGAGGTACAAACACTACATAGTTCCTTGAGTTTTGTGACTTTTCAGGGCTGCCCTCATTTCATTTTCCATGTTTTCTCTTCATTCAATGCTTAGGGACTAAGCATGATTTTAAGTGTCAAGTGGGTAGTTTGTAGCTTGTCAATTACATATAATCTTTGTAGTGCATGACATATAGTTTTATTGATGTACTTATTTGTTTTCGTTTCTTTTTAGCCTTGCATGACTACAGAGGATCACTTGCATAAGCTCGCATGTCACTACTACCATGATTTCTAAGCTTTGGTTTGATTTTTCAAAGATGTCTGCTTTATTATAACTCTTCATGCCATGACCATTTCATTAACTGCGTATTTAGTGTACTCCTGATAAAAGAAGCATGCCTATGATTTAATGAAATGAAACAAATGACTCTACTAAGCAGACATGGGCACATCACATGACTTTTTGTGATCTAAGTTTTTTATTCATGATTCTTGATAATATGTTATTTTACACTCATATTCCTCCGAATAGAGGAGGACGAAAGAAATGAATGAATAAGTTTAGTTGGAAGATATGTTCCAAACTAAACGCCACATTTACACTTGTGCATCCCGCCTTCACTAATGAATGATTTGTATCCCTTATTATTTGAGTGAGTAACTGACTTGGAAATGATCATTGCACAAAAGTCTATTGTTTGCAACTATCATTGGACTATCTTATGGGTGCAGTTTGTTACATTTTTCAAGCTCCATTTATTATGAATTTAGACTCATTTCTGAGTGACTTTTTATCCGTTTGATGTCTCTTTGCTTGCCTTTGAGGATATTTACATATCAAGATTGATCCATAAGATGGAACACACAAACAGAGCAACAAGAAACAAAGAACATCAAGAAATTAGCCTACAAAAGCCAAGGCGTCACGTCAAACCATTGACGACATTTCGGGCGTCGCCTCGCTCAACCAGCATGATTAGGCATGATAAACCCATAAAATTGTGTGTGATATTCTCTTTTTAAAATGAAAAACAAGGAGAAAAAGAAAGAAAAAAAAGAGTGAGTTTAGTTAGAAGGTAAGTTTCAAACTAAGCACCTCACTTAACGACTTGTCCACTAGGGCAGCCTAGGGATTTAACGACTTGTTGTATATGCTAAATACAAAATGATTCCTACGGCACTGGGTAAGGATTTCCCTATTTTATGTTTTTCATTTATAGTCCGCATGTATAGATGATGTGTGACATTTATATTGAGTGGATTTGTTGCCCTTTTTATCGGTTTGATGCCTCTTTGCTTGCCTTTCAGGACATTTATAGTTCAAGGAGGATCCAGAGGACAGAACATATAAATAGAGCTAACAAATACAAAATAGTGCCAGAAATGAGGCTGTAGAAGGCCAGGCATCGCCTCATACCGTTGAGGACATTTCAGACGTTGCCTCACTCAACCAATCGATGCCTCATCATTTTGGATAGCCTCATGTGATGCCTCACTATTGTAAAAATGTCCATGCGATGCCTCGCCTTCAGCCAGGGGACATCTCATCCCCAGGTAATGCCTAAGTGTGTTACGCCACTGTCGGGCGACGCCTCGACAGATTTAGAAGCCTCCAAATGACGCCCCTTACAATCTAAGCGACGCTCGACAGATTTAGAAGCCTCCAGATGACGCCCCACACTATCAAAGAGACGCCTCGACCGAGGTGATGCCTTGTTTTTGGTATATATAGGCAGCTCATGGGCAGCATATACTTCATGAGATTTGCACCTCAAATCCTATTCTTTGAAGGTCGAGAAAAGTTAGAGAGCAGAGACCTCAGGCAACGACCCTTTGAAGCATATAGAGCAACGATCAAGCTAGAAAGGAAGACTCGTTGTGACAGGATTAACCCTTCCTCTCGTTGTATTCCCATTGATTTCCATCATATGACTTGTAGAACTCACTAGTCATTATAAATTTAGTTTTTGCATGATCGGTTGTATGTGCTTGATAGAACCTAGTTATATGCGCTATTTAGATCTTAACACTGTGCTTGTTTGCATTATTTTGCGTACAAGATTACTGGTTTTCGGTATTTTTGTATTTCAGGATGAAACAGGGGCACAAGTCAGATGCACGCTAACAGGCGCTTTTAAGGAGCGCAACGCACAACGTGCGGAGCTAGCAGCGCAAACAGAGATGGGAGATAGTTGATTCAGACTGCAGTGCGCAAACCAACTGCGCAAAGCAAGTAGCGCAATCAACGTGCGCAGCGAGCCATGCGTAGGATAGCAGCATTTCTAAATTTTGATCATCATTATCCGTACAAAATCTCCTAGATTTGGGAAGTAGCTAAGATTCTCACGGGCCAAATCTGAGCATTCCTTGGGCTTCAAGAGCAGTATATTAAGAGGAGAAAGGCTAGGGTTTGAGAGAGGACAGAAGATACACGAGCTCCAGAAATTCTGCCGTCGAGATTCTGCGCGAACCACCTGCGCCAGCCGAAAACAGCAACCTGCGATTGCACCGGCTTGCTACTTTTCCTTGGCTGCTTTAGTTTTACTTATTATTTCTATGATGTTTACTTCTAGCATGTCTAGCTAAACATTTTGTATCGGTTGGGCATGATTCCATGAAGTATTTCCTTTGAGACTTGTGTTTAATGCTTAGTTCGCCTACATATATTAATTCTATGCGCATGGGTGATAACTAGTGGTGCGAATAAGGGAAGCCTTGAACTGCAATCTTATTCTAACTGCTCGTCATTGTATGTTAAACTCATTGATAACTTGACGATGACAATTAGGAGTAACACATTAGGATAATCGGCTACTACTGTGATAGGATTCGTAGTTGCTTAGACTAGTTTCAAGAATTAATAGCTCATGGACTTTGATCGGAACATGCGCACACGTTAGGAAGCCTTGATCGGACGCTAACTTAAGTAGAACTGAACTATAGATGTTTAGAGTAGATGATAAGGGATACATTCATAGAGGATTGTCTTTACCGATACTTTTCATATTATAGTACTTAATCTCTATTGCCTGCGCACGTATAGTGTAATTCTGCTTTCACTACTGTTCATTCGCGCACCTGCGCAACCCAATCACGCATAACTCCCAATTTCGTAAGTTATAGATTACTAGCGAAAACGAGTCTGCACGCTCCTTGTGGGATCGACCCTGACTTAGCCGTTGTACTAAGTGGAGAAGGAAAGATTAATTTGACGCGTACAACGACGCGCGATCAAATTTTGGCGCCGTTGCCGGGGAGGAACACAGATAAGTTTTAACTAGTTTAAGTTTTCTTTTATAGTAGTTAGTTAGTTATTTCTTTTTATTTTATTTTTTGTTGTTGTTTTTGAAGTACGCAATCAACATCAGCCTGCGCAACCTTGAAACAGTTGCGCTGCGCAGATTATAGTTGCGCACCGACAGGGGCAACAACCTAGTTGTCTTTTAATTTTGTTTTCTTTAAAGTTTAGAACATGGGATGGAGAATAACAGTGTTGTCGGGGATAACTTAGGGGATAGAACCCCGGAGGGACCTAACAATGCAAGAGCAGATAACCGCGCAGCTCGGTTCAGAGAGAAAGTACAGCACGAAGTTGATGTTCGGATGGCCGCTGAAGCAGTGTATAATGCGCAACCCGCGCAACAGATCGTGCGACGCAGAACAGTGCGCGAGATGTTGGCCCCAATCACAGTCAACAAACCTTAGTGCATAGTAATTCCACCCGATGGGCATTTTGAACTACGGAGCTCATTCATTCATCATATGCCTAAGTTTCAAGGGATGAACAACGAGAACCCGGTCAAGCATGTGCGTGAATTCCTAGTTATCTGCGAGAACATGAAGACCGATGGGGAGAGTGAAGAAGCGCTGAAGCTGAAGGCGTTCCCCTTTTCATTGTGTGATGCAGCCAGGCATTGGCTGATGAGTTTACCAGCTGGATCTATTCACACGTGGGAGCAACTTCAGAAGAAGTTCTTGGACAAGTTCTACCCCGCAGCTAAGATTGCGTTACTCAGAAGGGAATTGGCCGAGCCGAAGCAGGGCGCAGGAGAGTCACTATCAGAGTACTATGAGCATTTCAGGGAGCTGGAAGCCAACTGCTATAATCATGGCCTGCCCCAAAATGTGACTGATAAAGAATTTCCTGAACGGGCTACAACCGATGGAGCTTAGATTGTTGAATGCATGCGCAGGCGGTGACATATGCAACATGTACCCGGAGGATGTATGGCAGATGATTGAGGATACTGCTGGACAAGTGAGGCATCAACTGACGCTCGAGAACAGTCGTGCGCGCGCTGTGCACCAGGTGGGTTCCAGTGCTGAAATAAAGGAGGTGAAAGCCATGCTACAGAAGCTGATGAGTGCGCAAGGCACGCAACCAGTTGCGCCGAAGGCATGCGAGTTCTGTACGTCCACTGAGCACAAAACCGACGCATGTCCCATACTTTTCGAGGAATCAGAAGATGTAAATGCTCTAGAAGGATGGGACAATAGAGGGCCTCAGAGGCAGAATCAGCCGCGTTTTGGACTAGCGGCAAATGGATTTAGATGGAAGGAGGATAACAATTTCCAGAGGCAGCCCGAGGAACATCGTGCACCACAGCAGTCGCAACAAATAGCGCCATACCACCCACCGCACCGCCGCACTGATGCGCCAGCGCAGAATAACCAGCAACCGCGGTGCTCCTTAGAAGACATAGTGGGCAGACACTGTGCGCAAGAATGATGAAAAGTATGACAAGAGGTTTGAGTCTATTGAGAAGCAGCTGTCACAGATTGCTACCACGGTTTATGAGCTGAAAAAGAGCGATGGCGACCTACATTCGCAAGTGATTCAAAACCCTAAGGGAGGGGTTAACGCAGTGACGCTAAGGACTGGGTGCACAGTTGGGACAGATCCGACCGCGAAGATGTCTGCGCAACCTCCAGAGCCAGCACAGCCGGATGCGCAACCAGCTGCGCAAACTACAAACCAACAGGGCGTGGCGCCAGGTATGATACAATCAGGTGAAAAGAGTATAAATCGTACTAACGCACCCGCACCTTTTCCTGTGCAGGCACCTTTAGCAAGGAAGGAGGCGCTAGACAAGGAGCTGTATGAATTATTCAATAAGGTGGAAATAAACATTCCCCTGATTGAGGCAGTTCGGCAGATCCCTAGATACGCCAAGTTCTTGAAGGAGCTGTGCACAAACATGAGGAGGAAAGGCGAGTGCGCACAAGTAATGCTTAACGTGCATGCATAAGCAATTGTGCAACACAAGGTACCACCTAAATGCCGGGATCCAGGTACGCTCACCATACAGTGCACCTTAGGTAAGACCACGGTAAAAAACTGCATGATTGATCTCGGTGCATCTATAAACGTACTTCCTTACTTGTATGTGTCATTGCACCTTGGTCCACTTAAGCCTGCAGATCTCACCATCCAATTAGCAGATCGGTCGTGCAAACAACCGACGGGCATGATAGAGGACGTTCTCGTCCAAGTGGGAGAGCTGGTGTTCCTAGCAGATTTCTACGTCTTGGAGATAGAGGGTGAGCCGAGCAAGGGAAGCGCACAAATCCTACTGGGCAGACCGTTTCTGATGACTGCGCACACAAAGATAGACGTGTGGAAAGGCACGCTCTCAATGGAGGTAGATGGCGAGGAGATTCACTTTAACATTTTTAAGGGGATGCAGCATCCTCATGAGGACGCCACAGTGCACGCGTTGGATAGTATAGATGATTTGGTTACGCATGCGCAGTGTGCATGCGCAACAGGGGAGCCTGCGCCACTGACACAGACAGAGATGGAGGCGCATGATGATGAGCTGAGCAGCACAGAACCAGTGCCCAGGTAGGTATATGATCTGGTTAATGTTTGCGCTACTAATAAAATCCTACCTTTTATTGAATAGGCACCCAAAGTTGAGCTGAAGTAACTGCCCGAGCACTTAAAGTACATCTTCCTGGGCAATGAGGACACCCTGCCTGTCATTATAAAGAAAGGATTGGAGGAGGAGCAGGAGGCGCGATTACAGGAGGTGCTGCGCAAGAACCAGCGCGCTATAGGATGGACATTAGCTGACCTGCGTGGAGTAAGCCCAGATGTGTGTATGCACAGAATTCTGCTGGAAAATGATGCCAAACCATCCAGGGAACCTCAGCGCAGACTGAATCCAATTATGATGGAGATAGTGCAGAAGGAGATCCTGAAGCTGCTTGACGCAGGAGTAATCTATCCGATCTCAGACAGTAAGTGGGTAAGTCCAGTGCACGTTGTGCCAAGTAAAGGAGGCATCACAGTGGAGGAAAATGCGCAGGGCGAGCTAGTTCCCAAGCGCATACAGACTGGATGGCGCACGTTCATTGACTACAGAAAGCTTAACGCAGTCACGCGCAAGGATCACTTCCCGCTACCGTTCATGGACCAGATGCTCGACCGTTTGGCAGGGAAGCCGCACTTTTGCTTCCTTGACGGTTACTCAGGGTACAATCAAATACCTATAGCTGCGGAGGATCAGAAAAAGACAACCTTTACCTGCCCATTCGGTACCTTTGCATTCCGGCGCATGTCGTTTGGGCTGTGTAATGCGCCAGGTACGTTCCAACGCCTAGTCATGAGCATTTTCTCTGATGTGATTGGTACATGTATAGAGGTGTTCATGGATGACTTTACTGTGCATGGTGAGACTTTTGATGCATGTTTAGATAATCTGGATAGGGTCTTAGCGCGCTGCATTACCAAGAACCTAGTTCTCAATTATGAAAAATGTCACTTTATGGTATCACATGGAGTAGTACTAGGGCATATTATCTCACAGGAGGGAATTAAGGTTGATAAAGCAAAAATAGATCTTATCTCAAATCTGCCTTACTCCACTAATGTGCGCAACGTTAAGTCGTTTCTTGGGCATGTAGGGTTCTACAGGCATTTTATAAAAGATTTTTCTAAAATATGTATTCCCTTGTCTAACCTTCTTCAAAAGGATGTGTGCTTTGAGTTCACTGATGAGTGCAGGAATGCTTTTGATAAGCTGAAGGATGCGCTGACTAGTGCGCCAGTGATGCGCGCACCAGACTGGAACTTGCCCTTTGAGCTGATGTGTGATGCAAGTGACTACGCCGTAGGCGCAGTATTGGGTCAGCGCGTGGGTAAGAGGCCGCACCTTATCTATTGTGCGTCGCACACACTGGACACTGCGCAGAGGAACTACACCACGACTGAGAAGGAACTTTTGGCAATCGTATTTGCGCTGGAGAAGTTCCGCGCATATGTTCTGGGCGCTAGGGTCATTATCTACACTGACCACGCAGCTATCCGTTACATGATGTCCAAGAAAGAAACTAAGCTGCGCTTGATGCGCTGGTTGCTTTTGCTTTTCAAGAGTTCGATTTAGAGATCAAGGATAAGAAGGGAACGGAAAACACTGTTGCTGATCACCTAAGCAGAATAGTGAAAGAAGAGGAGCCAGGACAGATAGCGGAGACATTCCCTGACGAGCACCTGATGGCGCTGAACGGTAAGGTACCATGGTATGCGCATATTGCAAATTACCTGGTCACAGGTGCGTTTCCCCCTCATTTCACTAAAGCTCAATGCATGAGGTTAAAACATGAGTCTAAATATTACGTTTGGGATGATCCGTACATGCTTAGAATAGGCCCTGATCAGATCTTGAGGCGATGTGTGCTTGATCATGAGATGAGCTCTGTTTTAAGGTTTTGTCATGCGCACGCGTGCGGAGGACACTTTGATCCAAAGCGCACGAGCAGGAAAATCCTAGCTTACGGTTTTTATTGGCCGCACTTATTTCGTGACTCATATAACCACTGCAGGGCTTGTGACAGGTGTCAGCGCACATGAAATATATCAGCGGGCAACGAGATGCCACAAACGCTAATACTGGTAGACGAAGTGTTCGAGTTATGGAGGATTGACTTCATGGGGCCGTTCCTTCCATCCTTTGGATACGAGTACATACTAGTCACGGTGGATTATGTCTCAAAGTGGGTCGAAGCTAAGGCCACGTGCAAGGATGATGGTAAAACGATTGCTGAGTTTTTAAGGACTAACATTTTCTGCAGGTAACGGAGTGCCTAAGGCAATAATCAGCGACCAGGGGACGCACTTCTGCAACAGAATAGTGGCGCAGGTACTAAAGCATTATGGAGTGCGCCACAAGACATTCACTGCATACCATCCTCAAACTAATGGCCAGGCCGAGATTTCAAACAGAGAGATTAAGCGCATTTTGGAGAAGACCGTGAGACCTACGCGCAAAGACTGGAGCCAGCGGCTGGATGATGCTTTGGGCATATAGAACTGCGCACAAGACACCGATTGGAACTTCACCATTTCGGTTGGTGTATGGAAAAGCGTGCCACCTACCGGTTGAGTTGGAACACAAGGCATACTGGGCCTTGCGCACTTGCAATCTGAACCTAGGCGAGGCTGGTAAGGAGCTCGCATTTGAATTGAGCGAGCTAGAGGAGCTGCGCCTGGACGCATATGAGGGGCTGTGCGACTACAAAGCGTGCACGAAAGCATTTCATGATAAGTACATCCTCAGACGCACCTTCGAGCCAGGAGACCGGATGCTTTTGTTCTTCTCGTCCTTAAAGCTGATGCCCGGGAAGCTACGCAGCAAGTGGACGGGACCATACACAGTCACAAAGGTTTTCCCATATGGAACAATCGAGTTAGAGAATGAGCGCAAGCATCGTTTTCAGGTTAATGGGCAAAGAGTAAAGAAGTACTTAGGAGAACCTTGGGATGAGGCCGCTCGCGAAGTTGATTTGGCGAAACCAGAGATAGAGGATGCGCAGGTTGCTGCGCCAGAGATACAACCAGATGCACCTGAGGGAGAACTGGGAGCCACTGCTTATATATCTTCTCCCTCACTGATTAACCTCGTTACTTATGATATATCACATGATTTTGGCCACGCTGACCACCTATCTGTTCCTTTGCGCAGGACTAAGGAGGACATAACACGCGTAGATGCGCAGGGACGCGCAGGAGCAAGTGTGTGTGTGTGGGGGGGGGGGGGGGTCACGTGCGAAAACTTGAGCAAGTAACGAGGTACTGTCGAGCCAACGACGTTACACAAAGGCACTTGTCGGGAGGTAACCCGACACGTTTTAATTTTTTACACATTTTTATTTTTACACGTTTTTTTAGGATTTGAATTTTTAGATAGTTTAGGACTTGCACACCTTTCGACTTGTTTTGTCTTATTCATCCTACATGCGCTACTATTAACCGTTTTAGTATATTTTTTCGAATTTTTTGTCTTTTTAGTTGGGATATACAGGGGATGTGGAGTTGACAGAAAAAACTCTAGAGAGGCGGTTAGTGGTTTTTGCTTCGAGATTAAGGTACATGGCTAAAAGCGCTAGTGGAGGCCGGTGCTTCGCAACCTTCGGAACAACAAAGCGTGCTCCGCCATGCAGATGCCAAAGGCGAATACCCAAAACGTGGCGAGGTGGGAAAACAGACCACCTTTCCTCTGGAAGTCGAATGTAGGAAAGTGGACACGGGTGTAAACGCGTGCGCTGATCTGCGCAAGTAGACCAAGGAGGGAGAGCTGGGCGTTGTTCCATAGCTGCTATCCGAAGGCCGAGACTGGAACCGTTCTGGGAATATAAGAAAAGTGGACGAAGCTGTATAAAAGGAAAAAAACCAGTTAACGATATACGCAAGGAAAAGAAACCAGCATGCGCACACAACTCCATATTAGCGCATGCGCAAGTCCAAGAGTATGAAAGGCTTGAGTTCCCAAGAAGCGCGCGAATGAATCACGCACCTAAAGAAGCTTGCGCGATTAACCACGTACCAGAAATCGGAGTAGAGACCGACAACCAGGAGCCTATGGAGAGCTATCTCCCAATAATCCAGGTTAAATAGCATCTCAGCTGAGAGGTAACGAATTTCGAAGTTATTATATTAAAATTGTTGAGGGTATGTGCGCGTAAGTGATAGAGCAACACAGGGTGAACCGATGTGCAGATCGCGCATGAGTGTAAGGCTGTGCGCCACACTCCAGAGAGGTAATTGTATCTGTGCTTAAGTACTTGTTCGGGACGAACAAGGGCAAGTGTGCGGGGTTTGATAGAGCCTAGTTATATGCGCTATTTAGATCTTAACACTGTGCTTGTTTGCATTATTTTGTGTACAAGATTACTGGTTTTTGGTATTTTTGTATTTCAGGATGAAACAGAGGCATAAGTCAGATGCACGCTAACAGGTGCTTTTAAGGAGCGCAATGCACAACCTGCGGAGCTAGCAGCGCAAACGGAGATGGGAGATAGCTGATTCAGACTGCAGTGCGCAAACCAACGTGCGCAGCGAGCCATGCGTAGGATAGCAGCGTTTCTAAATTTTGATCATCATTATCCGTACAAAATCTCCTAGATTTGGGAAGTAGCTAAGATTCTCATGGGCCAAATCTGAGCATTCCTTGGGCTTCAAGAGCAGTATATAAAGAGGAGAAAGGCTAGGGTTTGAGAGAGCACAGAAGATACACGAGCTCCGGTAATTCTGCCATCGAGATTCTGCGCGAACCACCTGCGCCAACCGAAAACAGCAACCTACGATTGCACCGGCTTGCTACTTTTCCTTGGCTGCTTTAGTTTTACTTATTATTTCTATGATGTTTACTTCTAGCATGTCTAGCTAAGCACTTTGTATCGGTTGGGCATGATTCTATGAAGTATTTCCTTTGAGACTTGTGTTTAATGCTTAGTTCGGCTACATATATTAATTCTATGCGCATGGGTGATAACAAGTGGTGCGAATAAGGGAAGCCTTGAACCGCAATCTTATTTTAACTGCTCGTCATTGTATGTTAAACTCGTTGATAACTTGACGGTGACAACTAGGAGTAACACACTAGGATAATCGGCTACTACTGTGATAGGATTCGTAGTTGCTTAGAGTAGTTTCAAGAATTAATAGCTCATGGACTTTGATCGGAACATGCGTACACGTTAGGAAGCCTTGATCGGACACTAACTTAAGTAGAACTAAACTATAGATGTTTAGAGTCGATGATAAGGGATACATTCATAGAGGATTGTCTTTACCAATACTTTTCATAGTTATAGTACTTAATCTCTACTGCCTGCGCACTTATAGTGTAATTCTGCTTTCACTACTGTTCAGTCGCGCACCTGCGCAACCCAATCACGCATAACCCCCAATTTTGTAAGTTATAGGTTACTAGCGAAAACGAGTCTGCACGCTCCTTGTGGGATCGACCCTGACTTAGCCGCTGTATTAAGTGAAGAAGGAATGATTAATTTGACGCGTACAACGACGCGTGATCAGTGCTCCAGGTGTGCTTAGAGTTGATCCGTGACAACGCGTCGTTGTGCGCCTCAATTTTATATTTACAGTTCCCGTAGAAAGCGGTAAGCAGGGTCGAACCCAAAGAGAGCAAATGATATAGAATTCTAATGGCAATCACAGTCAATGTTTAATATTGAGTTTAACAATTCAAAGCGTATCAGTCAGGGAAAATACATTGCAACTAGTTATCTTTGGTCAAACAACATGCGTCAGCTAATGAATACTATCCTAGCCCAATACTCCTGCTAAGGATATATCGACTCCGAAGTTCTACCTATTATTAACCGCTAAGTTCTCCAATAAGTTCAACAGTTACTAAACTAACACCACAATTCGGTTCTACCGCTAGGTTCTCCCCAACAATGCAGTTTTGTCTAATATAATGCTTTAGATATCATCAACCTAGCTACACTGCTAAGTTACGGTAAATCGATGATCAAGCATTCAGTTCATCCATACAAGGGCAGTGAATCACTAGCTCAAAAAGTTATTTCTTGACCTCAAACTAAATGTTGCAACGCAAACCCCAAATTGAAATAAAGATTTAGCTACTATAACATCCATCGAGTACAATAAAAACTTGGTTAAGTCTACTACAAACTGAGTTAAGAAACGAAACTGAACTAATACAGACGCAGTGTGAATAGTAATTCCTGCCGTGAATAGTAACAATGAACAGTGAATAATGAACAGTAAACCCAGATGACCAGTGACTTCCGGGCGACTTCCAAGCAGCTTCTCTCTCTGAAATGTTCGCAGAGCCTTTGAGTTGCAGATTGTGTATAAGCAGTTGCGATAGCAGACTCTTGTACACTTGGATCTTGTGCAGCAAGATGAAACAATGAACAACGATTTGTTCACTCAGTTCGGCCAACTGCTTGCGTCTGGGGAGGACTGTACTCCAGTTCTCAATCCACTAGTCTCAAAGGTCTCTTTCACAACATGGTTCTACTCAATGCAACCTATGCTACTCAACCTTAGCTAGTCAATCACACAATCAGAAAAGGCTCTGACTTGTGTCTCACACACCTACACACTCGAATTAATTCAGAATAGCTACTCCTCTGATCCCATAGACTCAGCCTATTCTAATTAGTACAACGTGACCGTAGGCTTGCTATAACACCTGTTGTAGCACACAGCTGGTGCACTTTCTGTCCGTGTCGCTCCAAAGTCTTCCGCTGAGCCGATGGAACTCTTCCGCGAGCGCTGCTGCACACTCTGGAACGCTCCCCCTCACTCAATGACCTCCTGTCACTAGCGAGACCTAGCCTCCTGCAGATTGTCTGAGTTCCTCTACTTGACAACTCTGCCGCCGCCTGCCTTAATCAACAAACAAGCAAGTCCTGCAAGTCAGGTGATAGAGCCTAGTTATATGCGCTATTTAGATCTCAACACTGTGCTTGTTTGCACTATTTTGTGTACAAGATTACTGGTTTTCGGTATTTTTGTATTTCAGGATAAAACAGGAGCATAAGTCAGATGTGCGCTAACGGACATTTTTAGAGCGCAGTGCACGACCTGCGGAGCTAGCAGCGCAAAAGGAGATAGCTGATTCGGACTACAGTGCGCAAACCGACTGCGGGAAGCAAGGGGCGCAATTAGCGTGCGCAGAATGGCAGAGTTTCTAAATATTGATCTCCTAGGTTTGGGAAGTTGCTAAAAGTCTCTCGGGCCAAATCTAAGCATTCCATGGGCTTCAAGACCACTATATAAGAGGAGGGAAGCTAGGGTTTGGAAAAGAGGGAGAGCAGATAGAGAGAAGGACACACAGCAGCAAAACACACGAGCTACTTCAGCCAGAATCTGCGCGAACCACCTGCGTCAGCCGAGAACAGCAACGCGCAAATTGCACCAACCTGCTACGTTTTCTCTTGCTGCCTTAGTTTTATTTATTATTGCTATGATGTTTGTTTCTAGCATGTCTAGCTAAACACTTTGTATCGGTTGAGCATGATTCTATGAAGTATTTCCTTTGAGCCTTGTGCTTAATGCTTAGTACATCTACTTATATTAATTCTATGCATATGGGTGATAATTAGTTGTGCGAATAAAGGAAGCCTTGAACCGCAATCTTATTCTAACTGCTAATTATTGTATGTTAAACTAGTTGATAGCTTGATGGTGACAACTAGGAGTAACACACTATGATAATCAGCTGCTACTGTGATAGGATTCGTGGCTGCTTAGACTAGTTTCAGGAATTAATAGCTCATGAACTTTGATCGGAACATGCGCGCACGTTAGGAAGCCTTGACTGGACACTAACTTAAGTAGAACTGCACTATAGATGTTTAGAGTCGATGATAAGGGATACATTCATAGAAGATTTTCTGTACCGATACTCTTCATAGTCATAGTACTTAAAATCTACTGCCTGCGCACGTATCGTGCAATTCTGCTTTCACTACTGTTCATTCGCGCACCTGCGTAACCCAATCACTCACAACCCCAATTTCGTAAGTTGTAGGTTGCTAGCTAAGACGAGTCTGCACGCTCCTTGTGGGATCGACCCTGACTTAGCCGCTATACTAAGTGGAGAAGGAAGGATTAATTTGACGCGTACAACGACGCGCGATCATCAGGACTCTGATCGTACAACATGCTTGTCCTGCTCTGAATTTGTCTCCTCTGATCAAGCTCTGATCAGACTCTGCAAGTCCTCGATCAACCTTTTCTCTAACCACTCAGCTATGCTCTCACGCTCTGCTCTCAGTGGTGCTCCACTTTCTCCGCTCTAGCAATCTGAATATATCTCTCGGTATATTGCTTTTTCTTTTTGCTTGGATTCTATCTTTTTTGGATACTTTGTTGCTCTGCCCAGCCTTCTTTAAATAGGAACTCCATGCTCCAACGATATCAAATTTAGGAAGCCTTCCAAAAAGCTCTGCTAGATTCTTGCAGGTTTGTTGAGATTTGATTTCTTAAAAACCAACTTTAGAAATCTAATCTTTACCTTGGGCTTGCTGATTTGTTTGTTGCTGCTGGAATTTCCTAAGTCCATTAGAAAACCTTCCAAAACTCCATGCTCCATCAATATCAAAAATAGGAGGATTCCTTAAAGATATCAACAAGATCTTATCTCCTAATTCGTAGGAGATTAGATTTGTTTGGAGAGACAAATCTTTCCACAATCAAATCTTCTCCTGGATACGGGAATCTTCACTAGGATATTCTCTCTAAATATTTAGAAGCTCCTCCAAGATCTCAACAAGATCATATCTGGACAGATTGTTCTTTGCGCCAATACTGCTGCTATAGCTCCTGCTGTAGCAACTGCTTGTTCACTGAGCTTGTTCACTCGGCTGGATTTGCACAAGCTGCTGTCTTCATTTGCTGTAGCAGACTCTTGTGCACCTTGTAGGAGTTTGTCAATGATGCCACATACTTTAACAATCTCCCCCTTGGCATTTTTGACAAAATCCATGGACCCTTCTGACCTTAGGCAATCCTCATCTCGTCTTCAGACTCCTTCTCTAGCAGCTTCCTCAGGATTCATCTCAAGTGAAGGACTCTGCTATCTCAAGCTATCCCTAGCCCGTCTTCTGGCTTCTTTCTCAAGTGGTGTCTTCAGATAGCTTCTGCTGTCATCAGATGGTGTACCAACTTCTTGCTCATTATTTTGTCAGTCTTTTGAAGAAGCTCCAGCTTCAATCTTTGTGGGATGCTGTAGCAACTTCTTGCACTGGTTTTGTCAAGGATGCCATTACCTTAACACTTTCTAAGCTCCTGTCGTCTCTCAATCCCGTCACACTCGTACTTCCTCCTATTTTTTCCTCTTTTGTCCATATCTTCAGTTTAGGTGAACCGATTTTGATTGAAACAGCAGGTCTTCGGTTCAGCTGCTGTTGACTGCTGTTGACCTTGCTTTTTTTGACTTTGAATGAATGAGTGCCAATGCTCCAATTATGCAATAAATCCCAATGCGATCTTGAACACACCTGTGATACGAAAACACTACAAAAAAGTAATCAATCTCACGCAAAATGTAATAAAACTATGAGAATACACAACTCAATGGTGCGTATAAATATACGCTCCATCAATCCGCTATCTATTGTTCTCTCTTAACTCAAAATAACACTTGTGTGTATGTTCGCATTGGTTCCTTGGATGACCCTAGATACTTATTTAGGATTATAAATATTGTTTGACTGCAGTGTACCCTTAGTAACACTTTCTTGATTTATATAGAGGTTAAAAATGCTTCCGCCCATTAGGCAAATAAAAACTAGAGATAAGTAATTTTTCTTTCGACTTGTCACCGGCTTTATGTACTCCATATGGTCCTGAGTGGCACTTATATAAGATGTTGTGGATCATCTCCTCATTCTACACAGGTCTTGTAGATGGCATTTCTGCCCAGCCGGTAGAGATAGGCTCGTCCTAATGAACAGCCGCGAGTCCCATTTGAGCTTCTTTTGTTGGTGGTGAGTTAGGTCGTCGGGTAGTACTCCATAAGCAAGGTAGTTGACCATATCGGCGTACCAAGGTGATGTGGCTACCTCGATCATCAGGAACTGTTCACCGATGAAGGAATCCAAATAGGTAGTAGGTCCTCCTTGCGGCTAGGCCTTGTTGGCTCAACTCGGAAAAGGTAGTCAACCACCACGTTCTCCACTCCCTTCTTGTCTCGGATCTCCACATCAAACTACTAAAGTAGCAAAACCCATCTAATCAACTGTGCCTTGGACTCCTTCTTGGACAGAAAATACTTGATGGTTGTGTGATTTGTGTAGATAATCATCTCGGCTCCCAAAAGGTACTGCCTGAATTTCTTGAACGGATAGACAATGTCCAGCATCTCCTTCTCGGTCCTACAGTAGTTTCCCTAGGTTCCTTGAAGTACCTTGCTGGCATAGTAGATGGCGTGAAGCTTCTTATCGACTCGCTGGCCAAGGACGGTTCCTACGACATGATCACTAGCATCACACCTAAGCTCGGAAGGATCCAATCTAGTGGCTGAATGATGGGAGCTAATGTGAGGGCGCTCTTCAGCTTGTTGAATGATTCAAGGCATGCTGCTGATGTATGGACAAATAACCTTATATTTGTCCGCATTTTCCCTTTACTTCTTGTTTGTTCCATTATCTTATAAAATCGTTTGATGTTTTCTTTATCCATTTCAGGTTAAAAATGTGTATTATATGATATGAATTGGCCCGAAGAAAAGCCGGATGAATTCAACTCGATCGAGAGCAAAAAAGAGAGAGAATGGAGTAAGAGGCATATTAGATTCGCCCATGGAATTTTGATTCACCCAAGTGGGTGCACGAATCAAATGTGATTCAACCAACCTTGATCGAATCAACCTATCAGCTGCCCGAATCAACTTGACTCGAGGAGAATTCGCCCGTAGACCAAATCTGGGCAGATTGACTAGTTCGTCGTCGAAGGCTTGACGAGCACATGATTATTATCTGATTGAGGCGTGCCACATTTTGTTGGAAAGCTAACTCAAAGGGCTACAACTGCTTAGTTCATCAAGATGTAATTCGAAGGTTTAAAGGGTCAAACGGGACTCCAAAGTTGATTCGCCCAAGAAGAATTCAGGCTAGGGCGAATTAAAAGTGATTCGCCTAGCTCCGAAACACACTGAGACTTTGATTCGACCAACCCTGGTCCAATCAACTTGAAATTCACAGCACTTCTGAGTTGCAGATTGTGTACAAGCAGTTGCTACAGCACACTCTTGAACACCCAAATCTGATGCAAACAATGGTTTGTTCACCCAGTTCGGCCAATCAGCCTACGTCTGGGAAAGGCTGAACTCCAACCCTTAATCCACTAGCTTCTCAGGTCCATAGTACAACACGGTTCGATGCACGACACCTATGCTACTTGACCTAAACTAGTCACATAATCAGACCAAGCTCTGACTTGTATATTGCACACCTACAGACTTGAAATAATTCAGAATAGCTATAACTCTGATCCCACAGACTCAGCCTATTCTAATTAATTCAATGTTACCTGCAGGTTGCTATAGCACCTGATGTAGCACACAGCTGGTACCAAAACTGTCCGCGTAGCTCCAAGCCTTCTGCTGAGCCGATCGAACCTCCACGAGCGCTGCACACTCTGGAGTACTCCCCCTCACTCAGTGACCACCTGCCACTAGTGAGTTTAGCCGTCCAGTCACTTGATCGAGTCAGTCCACTCGTCAATACCTCCGCGGCCTCCGTTGATCAACCAACAAGCAACTGCTGCTCTGAATTGGCTTCCTGATCAAGCTATGATCAGACTCTGCAAGTCCTGATCACACTCTGCTTCAATCACCTCAGCTCTGTGCTCACGCTCTACTCTTGATGATGATCGAAGATCCTCTCGCACTTGAATTCTATTCTCACGGTATTCTGTGTACTCTCTCGTGTTTTCTCTCTTGTCTTCGATGCCTTTGACACTCAGCCCGGCCTCCTTTAAATAGGAACCCCCAGTTCCATCATTCAGTTTTTGGGAATTTCCTTTAAGCAACAATATCTCCTAATTTGTTGGAGAGTAGATTAGATTTGTAAATCTAATCTTCTATAAACAAATCTTCTCCTCCACCTGGGAATCTCCAGTGGAATATTCTCTCTGAGTACTTAGGAACTCCCTTGATTCTCACAGATGTTTTGCCAAGCTCCTTCCGCAAAGATCCGAGCTGCTGCTGAAGAAATGATGTTACAGCTTCCTGAACCAGCTCCGGCTATAGCAGCAGCTTGTTCAGCCGCTTGTTCACTTGTGCTGGTTTTGTCAAAGACTGCCATACTGCATCATCAATCTCCCCCTTGGCATTTTGACAAAACCCTTGGCCACAGAAGAAGTCTCCACGAAAAACAAATTTAACAAATTTTAAAGACTACCTATCATCAGTTCAAAATAAGTGTTGTGGCCACACTCGGCCTTTGGATCAGCATAGCCACGCAGGGCTTCAAAAAAAAGTTGAAAGTTCATCAGTGGAGATCAATTAGTGGGCCTTGATTCCCCCTTTTTGGCAGAAATGGACAGGGGGAAACACTTCAGAGCTCAGGAGGACATGACACAGAGACCCAACGAGGATCTCAGTGCTTTGAATCTAGCTATATCCAGGGGTTTGGTGACGTTGGCGTTTTAGGCAAGCAAAATGAAGTGCTATTCTAGTCACGCAAATATCAAACAATATTTATAACCGAGTGACCTCGGGTCGAACCCAAGAGAAAAGCTTAGACTAATTTACAACTAATTAATGCTATTATTGAAAGTCTACGGATTTGGGGGGGGGGGGGGGGGGATTTGTCCTCCTATAGAGGTACCTCTAGTAAGTACTAAAGATAAATGATATTTTTGGTTTTTGGTTGATGAAACAAAAGAGTGACTAGGGATTCAACTTCTCTCCTAAGATATGAGGAAAATGAAATAACTCACTAATACATGCATGAACTACATTTGGTTGATAAAAGCAAGGCTAATGCATCGTCCACTCTAGGTTCAACTCTCGCTCCTTCCCTAGACTGGAGAGGATACACAAATGACATGGTTCTCAAACTCTCGCTCTATTGAACCGTGTAGAACTTGAGTCCCATAACCGCACCCTCTCGATCTATTGGCCGGTTACTCAAATCCGCTTAAAACTTAGCCTAATGTCAAGAGTGCATGTCGCTCTCACGCACAAACACTCCGTCTATGATCATACAATAGCTATGAGACATCCTAAGTTCAACTCTCGCTCCTTCCTTAAGGGTTTTAACCAAGCATACTCACTTAAGCATTTCGTCAAACACTTGGTGTGCATACAATGAATACATAGCTAGGGCACAATATAATCAAACCAAACTTCATTCAATGCAATAAATTAGAGTTCTACATCATATCCAATCCTAGGGGATCCATTTAATCCCCAACCACAAGTACAACTACTCACTCATAATGAGTGTGCACAAATACATGAAATCTAAATGAGACATGAATGTAAATACAAAGCTAAAGGGTTTAAGAGAGGTTGATGTAGAATCTTCAATCCAAGCTTGGGTCTTCACCCAAGCTTGGTCTTCTCCGAGCTCCAGTCGCCTAGGGTTGAGAAAATGTGGAAGCTCTCTTTTCTCTACTTCTATCTCCTTCTATTTATACTCTTTGAAGTTTTCCACAAAGTGACCAAAGTGACCGAATCACTTGATTCGGTCAAACGTCTTTGTTTTGATACGGTCAAACGTCTTGTGGAGCTAAACTGATTCGGGCGAGTCAAATAGTTGACTCGGGCGAGTCAACTTTCCAGAGAGTTCCAATTTGCCCGAGTTCTTTGATCCGGGCGAGTCAAAGATCTTGGCCGAATCACCATTGATTCGGTCACACCCATTATGTGATTCGGACAAGGCTTAGTAAGTTCATTCGGACAGGGTGTCCGAATCACTTCTGCTGCGTTAGCAACTCGCTTTTTTGACACCTTAAACCTTTGATTTACGTCTTGACGTAAACTAGGAAGTTGTAGATATTTGAATTACCTTTCCAACAAGCTATAGAACGTCCCAATCGGATAAGAATCGCGCGCTCGGCAAGCCTTCGAAGATAAACAGGTCAGTCTGCCCAGATTTGATCTACAGGCGAATTCTCCCCGAATCAACTTTGATTCGGGCAAGCCTTGAGTTGATTCATGCGAATCATCTGTTCAGTGCTGTAGTGAAGTATCATGCTTGCCCGAGTCACCTTTCTTTGGCCGAATCAATAGTGATTCGGCCTATCCTGAATTCCTCTTTGGGAGACCCAAATCTGCAGCGCTGGAATCTCGTCTGTTTTGACCCCTTAAACCTTCGAATTATGTCTTGATGTAAACTATGAATTTGTACCCCTTTGAGTTAGCTTTCCAACAAGACATGGCACGCCTTAATCGGATAAGAAACGTGTGCTCGGCAAGCCTTCGAAGCTGAATAGGTCAATCATGGACGAATCAAACTAGCCTTTTGCTTGATTTTGCTCTCTTTTGCTCTCGATCGACTAGAATTCATCCAGATTTTCTTCACACCACTTCATATCATGTAATATACATTTTTTACCTGAAATGGGCAAAGAAAACATCAAGTGACTTTATAAAATAGGGAAACAAACAAGAAGTAAGGGGAAAATATGGACAAATATAAGGTTATTTGTCCGCTCATCATTTGGCGAAGATGTCTGCAAGCTGATTTTCTGTATCAATATGTTGTAGAGCAATCGTTTTCTTCTCCACCAGATCACGAATGAAGTGGTGTCTGATATCAATATGCTTGGTCCTCGAATGTTGTACTGGGTTTTTGGAAATACTGATAGCACTCAGATTGTCACAGTACAAGACCATTTCATTTTGAGGCATCCCATATTCGGTGAGCATCTGCTTCATCCAGAGCAGTTGAGCACAGCAACTCTCTGCGGCAATGTATTCTGCCTCAGCTGTGAAGAGGGAAATACTGTTCTGCTTTCGACTGAACCAAGATACAAGATTATTCCCTAAGAAGAAGCACCCTCCAGAAGTGCTCTTTCGATCTTCAATACATCCAGCCCAATCTACATCACTGTATCCTACCGAATGATACAATGATCCTTCGAGTACCATAGACCATAATTTGCTATTCCTGCTACATACCGAATGATCCTCTTTACTAGTTGGAAGTGGCTTTCCTTCGGGCTAGCTTGGAAACGAGCACACACTCCAACTGAGAAAGATATGTCTGGACGGCTAGCAGTTAGGTATAGAAGACTTCCAATCATACTTCAGTAGGTGGACTATTTTACTTCAACCCCAGCTACGTCTTTGCCAACCTTGATGTGAGTTGCAGCAGGAGTGTGCTGGTGGCTGGCTTTATCAAGCTGAAACTTCTTCACCAGATTCCTGCTATATTTAGTCTGTGATATGAATATCCCTTCATCTTTCTGGGCTACTTCTAGACCCAGAAAATAAGATAGCTCACCCACCATGCTCATTTTGAATTCTTGTTTCATCTGCTCCACAAGCTGCTTCACCAACCGCTGTGACCTGGAGCCAAACACAATATCAAACACATAAATTTGAGCTATGACGATATATGATTTGGTTCTTTTTACGAAGAGAGTTTTGTCGGTTCCTCCTCGTTCATAGCCTTGTTTCTCCAGGTAGATGGTTAATCGCTCATACCAAGCTCTTGGTGCTTGCTTAAGCCCGTACAGGGCTTTCTTAAGCTTGTAAACATGATGGGGATAATGAGGCTCTTCAAATCCCTTTGGCTGAGCTACATATACTTCTTCTGATAGATCCCCATTCAAGAAGGCACTCTTGACATCCATTTGGTAGAGTCTGAAGCCAAGATGACACGATAAAGCCAGGAGAAGTCTGATGGCTTCCAATCGAGCAACAGGTGCGAATGTTTCTTCAAAATCCACTCCCTCAATCTGAGTGTACCCTTGTGCAACAAGTCTGGCCTTATTCCTTGTAATGTTTCCTTTTTCATCTGACCTATTTTTGAAGATCCACTTGGTCCCTATGATGTTTGTCCCTTCAGGTCTGGGCACAAGGTCCCACACATCATGTCTTTCGAATGCAGCCAACTCTTCCTGCATAGCCAGCAGCCAATATTCATCACTCATTTCTTCTTTGATGTTCCTTGGCTCTGCAAGGGATATGAAGAAAGAATTGCAGATCGAGTCGCAGGAGCTGATGAGAGACGAGCTTCTGATTCTTCTCCCTTCCATAGGATTTCCAATTACATTGTCCAGTGGATGATTTCTCTGTATCTTCTTTGAAGGTTGTCTCGATGATGGGAGAGGTTCTCTATCGTCTTGCCCAGTGACTGAGTTGTCTGTTTGTTGACCAACTTTCTGCTTCAGAATCTGCTGTAGCATCTTCTTGCCCCACTTCTTGTTTACTTCTGTCATGATTACTTGTGCCTCCTTCTGAGTCAGAGTCTTCATCTTTTGGACTTGTGGGGATTTCTTCTTCCATGTCATTGATGACAACGTTAATGGATTCCATCACTGTTCCAGTTCTTTCATTGTAAACACGATAGGCATGGCTGTTGTCTGAATAACTCAAGAATATTCCATGGTCACTCTTGGGAGCGAGCTTTCTTCGGTATTCCCGATCTCTCAAAATATAGCAGTCGCTTCCAAATATGTGAAAGTATTTCACCGTAGGCTTCTTCTGATTCCAGAGCTCATAGCATGTTTGCTTGGTCCCTTTTCGAATGGTGACTCGGTTGATGATGTAGCAAGCAGTATTCATTGCTTCAGCCCAAAAACGCAGAGGAATTTTCTTGGAATGAATCATAACTCGGGCCATTTCTTGGATGGTTCGATTCTTGCGCTCCACAACACCAGTTTGCTGAGGGGTGATCGTTGAGGAGTATTGATGGGTAATCCTCCGGTCATTGCAGAATTTGTCAACAGATTCATTCTCAAACTGTCTTCCATGATCACTCCTTATAGCTGAGGCTCTGAGATTCTTCTGTTGCTTAAGACGAGAGATCAGGGTTGCTATAGCTCCCCATATGTCTGATTTTTCCATGATAAAATCAATCCAGGTAAATCTTGTATAATCATCCACGCACACAAAAGCATACCTCTTCCTTCCAAGACTCTCTACCTCCATTGGTCCCATTAGGTCTATGTGTAGCAGCTGCAGAGGTCTGACAGTGTTGACAGTGGTCGTTTTTGGGTGAGAAGCTTTTTTCTGCTTTCCTATCCGGCACTTAACAACTAATGCTGACTTCACCTTTGATTTCTGGAACGCCCTTGACCAACCCTTCCGCTGCAATCTTCTTTAGGGTTCTAAGGTTGATGTGACCCATCCTCCTGTGCCACAGATTCATTTCTTCTGTGCTGGTCATCAAGCATGCTGATAAGGAGTGAGCTTCACCAACTTTGAGAAGATAGCAGTTGTTCTTTGATCTGGATCCATGCAGTATGCACTTCCCCAAATTGTTGTAGACTTGACAGGAATTTTGAGTGAATTTTACCTGGTGAGTCCCGTCACAGAGCTGGCTGATGCTTATGAAGTTTGCCTTTAGTCCTTCCACTAGCATGACATTTTCCAGAGGAGGCAGTCTTGTGACAGCCAGGGTCCTCTTTCCCATAATTCTACCTGTCAGTCCATTTTCGAACTTAACATGTTTCTCTGAGCAGTGTTTAACATTCTTGAGGAAAGTTCTCTCTCCAGTCATGTGCACTGAGCATCCACTATCAAAGTACCAACTTTCTTTATGAGTTGCTCTAGCTGTGCTAACCAAGGCAATGTGTATCATCTTGGATCTTCTCTGCTGACGAGAGATCTTAGGGAGATTCTCTGACGAGTCGAGGTGGAAGGACAGTTTCTCTTAATGTGTCCACTATGACCACATTTGTAACACCTTTGATATCTACGAATGGTCTCTCTTCTAGTAGTGTGGAGATGAAGCAGAGGTTGCTGTAGCTGATCCTTGTTCACATTTCTATACCTCTTTCTCTCAGCATGACTTACTACTTTTCGAGTGGATATGGACCTTGCCATGTGACATTCATCTCCATTGAGATCAGTATCCTCTTCATTCCAGTTTGCTGACAGAGAGTTGTCGTTTTTCTGATCTGAGTTTGACAGTGGTTTGCTGGTGCAGTCAGCCTTTCGATGACCATACCCCTCACAGTTCCAGCACTGGATGCCTTTTCTTCTTTCTTTCTTTTCTTCTTCCTCTTGGGCTGGTTCTTTGGCTCTTCTCTGATTTCCTCCACCTCTTCTGGATTGTCTTCAAGAGGTTGAGGTCTGACCAGACCTTATTTCCAAGTTTTTCAAGAACTTCCCCAGATGTTTTACCAGCAAACTTAGTTGATCATCAGCTGAGGGCTTCTTCTCTTCTGTTTCAGCTTTCAATCCAACATTTTTGCTTTCGAGGGGAGCATCTTCTTTGACTAGCTTCATCTCAAACTGCTTGAGAGACCCAATTAATTCTTGCAGCCTCATGTGCCTAACATTCTGAGCTTCTTCAATGGCGGTCACCTTCATGTCAAATCTGGATGGCAACGATCTGAGGACCTTCCTAATTAGCTTTTCTTCAGGGATAGGTTCTCCAAGAGCATGAGCTTCATTTGACAGGTCACACAGCTTGGCATTGAATTCTGTGATGGTTTCCTCTTCCTGCATTTTCAGACCTTCAAACTGTGAAGTAATCATCTGCATTCTGGATATCTTCACTTTGCCAGTCCCCTCATGAGCAACTTCCAAGATCTCCCAAGCTTGCTTTGCAATGTTACAATTGGAGATTAATCTGAAGTTGTTAGCATCCATAGTAGCAAAGATTGCATTCAGGGCTTTTGAATTGCCAGTTGCTGCAGCATCCTCTTCAGCAGTCCACTGCTCTTCAAGTTTCTTCCGAGTGACTCCCTTTTCATCAATGGTTCTAGGAGGGGCCCACTCTGACACCACTGCTTTCCATGCTTTCTCATCAATAGCCTTGAGAAAAGCCTTCATCCTAGCCTTTCAGTAGCCATAATTGCTTTCTTCTAGCAGTGGAGGGCGGCTTGTGCTTTGTTCTTCCTTCATTGTCTTGCTCTTCTCAGCTAGGTGCACAGGATTTTGACTCTTTATGTTGAGCTCCGGCTCTGATACCAATTGAAATTCACAGCAGCTCTGAGTTGCAGATTGTGTACAAGCAGTTGCTACGACACACTATTGAACACCCAAATCTGATGCAGCAAGATAAAACAAGGAACAATGGGTTGTTCACCCAGTTCGGCCAATCAGCCTACGTCTAGGAAGGGCTGAACTCCAACCCTTAATCCACTAGCTTCTCAGGTCAACAGTACAACACGGTTCGACGCACGACACCTATGCTACCTGACCTAAACTAGTCACACAATCAGAACAAGCTCTGACTTGTGTATTGCACACCTACAGACTTGAAATAATTCAGAATAACTACAACTATGATCCCATAGACTCAGCGTATTCTAACTAATTCAATGTTACCTGCAGGTTGCTGTAGCACACAGCTGGTACCAAAACTGTCCGCGTCGCTCCAAGCCTTCTGCTGAGCCGATCGAACCTCCACGAGCGCTGCACACTCTGGAGTACTCCCCCTCACTCAGTGACTACCTGCCACTAGTGAGTTTAGCCATCCAGTCACTTAACCGGGTTCGTCCACTCGTCAATACATCCATGGCCTCCGTTGATCAACTAACAAGAAACCGCTGCTCTGAATTAGCTTCCTAATCAAGCTATGATCAGACTCTGCAAGTCCTGATCACACTCTACTTCAATCACCTCAGCTCTACGCTCACGCTCTGCTCTGGTTGATGATCGAAGATCCTCTCGCACTTGAATTCTACTCTCACCATATTCTGTGTACTCTCTCGTGTTTTATCTCTTGTCTTCGATGTCTTTGACATTCTGCCCGGCCTCCTTTAAATAGGAACCCTCAGTTCCATCATTCAGTTTTTGGGAATTTCCTTTAAGCAACAATATCTCCTAATTTGTTGGAGAGTAGATTAGATTTGTAAATCTAATCTTTTATAAACAAATCTTCTCCTCCCCCTGGGAATCTCCAGTGGAATATTCTCTCTGAGTACTTAGGAACTCCCTTGATTCTCATAGATGTTTTGCCAAGCTCCTTCCGCGAAGATCGGAGCTGCTGCTGAAGAACAGATGCTACAGCTTCCTGAACCAGCTCCGGCTATAGCAGCAGCTTGTTCAGCCGCTTGTTCACTTGTGCTAGTTTTCTCAAAGACTGCCATACTGGATCATCGCAACTTACTAAGCTACTCTGAATCAAAAGTGATTCGGGCACGGCAGGTAAACAGGGTCGAAATTCAAGAGTATAAATAGAAAAATCAAAGTGTGTCCCCGGTGCCCCTAGCGCCTCCTGGCCTCTTGTGCCTCTCTTGGGAAAAAAACCCTAAATTGCAGACTTGGAGAATCGTCAAGATTTTCGAGAAGACACTTACAATTGATTCTACAACATCGTTTTACTAAAACCCTACGACTCTACTATTTTAATTTCTTTATTGAACAATTTCATTATGTCTTGTATCAAATTCGCCATGAGTCTGGAGTCATTTAGTAGTAGGGATCCTTATAGATCCCTTAGGTAATGCAAAACATGCAATTTGTTATTATGAATGTGGTTTTTGATTGAAAATTCTCATGCTTTATCTTCATGTTAATTTTATGCACACCAAGTGTTTGACAAAACTCATGGATGATTATGAATTAATAAAATACATAAGGATGGAATGAGAATAGAGCTTAGGATGTTTAGAATATTGAGCATGTTTATTTTAGATAGTATTTGTGCGCGAGAGTGACACTCGCATTCTATTAGGCTAAGTATAGAGCGGACTTGAGTTATCGATCAATAGACCGAGAGGGTGAGATTATGAGACTTATGTTCTACACAATTCAATAGAGCGAGAGTTTGAGAGACGTGTCCCTTAGGTATCATTCCTATTCTAGAGAATGAGCGAGAGTTGAATCTAGAGTGCATGATATTTTAGCCTAGACCTATCAATCAAATTACCTTATGCTTGTATTGCTGTTTTGTGTTGCTAATCGCATGACCTAGGGGTGAAATAGGATTCCGAATATGTTTTCTTTATTGTTTTACTTCAACCAAATTCGAACTTGTCTTTAGTACTTACTAGAGATACCTCGCCTAGATGACAAAACCCCTAGTTTTTCTTTAGTAGACTCGCATTAATCATTACTAGCTAGTTTTAGACTAATCTAGGCTTTTCTCTTTGTTCGACCCAATGTCACTCGGATTATAAATATTTTTTGCATATCGTGATTGGACTAGTAACTTTACTACCGCAATTTCGACAACGTCAAAATGGCGCCGTTGCAAGGGATTAGCCATTAGACTAGTTTGCTTTTTAGTATTGTTTTAGTTAGTCTACTTCATTTTTTTCTTTATGTTGTTGATCATGATTGTGTGTTTGCGTGCTATTCTTGCCTGTTTTGATTTAAGTTCACACTTATTGACGCTTTATTTGATTGCTTGGTAGATGTTTGAATGCAAACCAGAGCACGTGCAAAAAAAAGGCACAAGAACAAGCTTCCACATCAACACCAGATTTTGATACTCCTCCTCCTCCTCCTCAAATTCACGTTGATCAGTTACCACTAGAATTATGGATCTAGCGAACCCAAGGAGGTCAGGAAATGCCATTCGTCCGCAAGAGGAAGACGAGAGACCGGTTGGGGAATACATTGCCCCAACCATCGGACACTATGGATCACCCATATACCTTCCGGAGGTGATGATAAAGAGTTCGAAGTAAAGTTGGCGCTTCTCCACATGGTATAAAGAAGGGGATCGGCTACATATTAGGCAAGACGTTAAACTAGGCTTGTGAGTATTTATGCTTTTTTTTTACTTGATTGTAGTATAGAATCGTTGAGGAATTTGTGTTGCTTCGTGCGCCAAATGTTTGATTAGTGGTTTAAGGGAGTTTGTGTTTGTGTGCCCTCGAATTACCCCTTTGGTTTGATTATCTATATGTAGCAGTTTTAAGTGTGGGGTAATTCGTTGATGTTTAGGTTGTGTCTTTGTATGTCGTGACTAGTATTGGTATTTTGTTATGTAATTTGCTTGACTTGTCGATTTGTATTTTGACACACTTCGACGCGATCTTTTGAATGACAAGTGGTTTTCGAACTTGTGCATTTTTTTACTTGGCGTTTTTCCCTTAGAAAACTAACTCGGCCACCTTGGTCGAGTCGAATTCTGTTCTCCACGAATCAAGGCTGATTCGACCAAACTTGTTAGCCAGGACTGGTCGAATAAAAAAAATTTGCCTTGTCCGAATCAATTTTGATTTGTGGAACAAGACTGTCATTCCGGAATTGCTTTGATTCGACCACAGGCTGGTCGAATCACATTTTGTGCCCCCCGATTCAATTCTGATTCGGGCAGTCTTTGCGCGTAGGTCTCACGGTTTTCTCCAGAATGCGCTTAATCTCTCTGTTGGAAAACCTCGGCCTGGCCATTCGTTTGAGGATGGTATGCAGTGGACGTCTTGTGGCGCACTCCATAATGCTTCAGTACCTGCGCCACTATTCTGTTGCAGAAGTGCGTCCCCTGGTCGCTGATTATTGCCTTAGGCACTCCGTACCTACAGAAAATGTTAGTCCTTAAAAACGCAACAACCGTGATGATGCAGTATGACAGTGTTTGACAAAACTAGCAAAAGTGAACAAGGAGCAGCTACAGCAGGGGATGCTATAGCAGGAGCTTGTTCAAGTTGCTGCAGCATCTGTCCGAGTAGCAGCAGCAACCTGGGCGATTGGCTAGAAGGCCTGGCAGCTCTGCGGAGAGCATCAGAAGAATTTTTTAAAGTGCTGCGGAGAATATTCCAGTGGGGAATTCCTAGCTAGAGAAGGAGATTTGTTTTGGAGTTCAAAACAAATCTAATCTCCTAAAAATTAGGAGATAATTGTTTCTTTGTGGGACATTGCTAAATTCTGGTCTTGATTGAAGCGGGTGTTGCTACTTAAGGGAGAACAGGTCAGAGCAGAAAATTTGATCGAAGCTGAGGGATACACGAGTGCATACGCAGAATTCAGAGAGAGTTCTTCGATCATCACCCGAAAGCAGAGCGTGAGCGCAGAGCTGTGGTGACAGAAGCAGAAGGAGATCAGGACTTGCGTAGTCTGATCCGAGCTTGATCTGGAAGCCAATTCAGAGCAGTGGTGCTTGTTGGTTGATCAAGGAAGGCCGCGGAAGCACTGACGGGTGTGTGGCTCGGTCGAGTGTCTAAGCAGCAGTTCTCGCTGGTGGCAGGAGGTCACTGAGTAAGGGGGAGTATTCCAGAGTGTGCAGCGCTCGTGGAATCGTTCGATCGGCTCGGCGGAAGGCCTTGGAGCGACGCGGACAATTGTGCATCAGCTGTGTGCTACAGCAGATGCTGCAGCAACCCTGCAGAGTTGAGTGTAGTTTAGAATAGGCTGAGTTTCGAGGAGACATGAGCTATTCTAGATTGACATTTGTAGAGGGTGTGCAGACACCAGTCAGAGCCTGTTCTGATTGTGTCCAGTGATCCACACAAGGTTGAGTAGCATAGGTTGCGTGGAGTTGTAACCGAGTGTACTTGGAGACCTCTGTGATTAGTGGATTGAGGACTGGAGAATAGTCCTCCCCAGACGTAGGCAGTTGGCCGAACTGGGTGAACAAACTTCTGTGTTGTTCATTATTTGCTGAGACAATTTCCGAGTGAACAAGAGCGTGCTGCAGCAACTGCTTGTTCACAAATCTGTCTGTCAGAGACGCTGCGAATTTCAAACCCTTTTACCATCATCCTTGCGCGTGGCCTTAGCTTCGACCCACTTCAAGACATAATCCACCGCAACTAGTATGTACTCGTATCCACAAGATGGAGGAAACGGCCCCATGAAGTCAATCCCCCACAAGTCGAACACTTCGTCTACCAGTATTGGCGTTTGTGGCATCTCGTTGCGCGCTGATATATTTCCTGTGCGCTGACACCTGTCACAAGTCCTGCAGTGGTTATATGAGTCAAAAAATAAGTGCGGCCAATAAAAATCGCAATCTAGGATTTTCCTGCCCGTGCGCTTTGGACCAAAGTGTCCTCCGCACGCGTGCGCATGACAAAATCTCAAAACAGAGCTCATTTCATGATCAGGCACACATCGCCCCAAGATCTGATCAGGGCCTATTCTAAGCATGTACGGATCATCCCAAACGTAATATTTAGACTCATGTTTTAACCTCATGCATTGAGTTTTAGTGAATTGAGGGGGAAACGCACCTGTGACCAGGTAATTTGCAATATGCGCATATCATGGTACCTTACCGTTCAGCGCCATCAGGTGTTCGTCAGGGAATGTCTCCGTGATCTGCCCTGGCTCCTCTTCTTTCACTATCCTGCTTAGGTGATCAGCAACAGTGTTTTCCGTTCCCTTCTTATCCTTGATCTCTAGATCGAACTCTTGGAGTAGCAGCAACCAGCGCATCAAACACGGCTTAGTCTCTTTCTTGGACATCAGGTAACGGATAGCAGTGTGGTCAGTGTAGACAATGACTCTAGCGCCCAGAACATATGCGCGGAACTTCTCTAGCGTAAATACGATTGCCAGAATTTCCTTTTTAGTCGTGGTGTAGTTCCTCTGCGCAGTGTCCAGCGTGCCCGACGCATAATATATAGCGTGCGGCCTCTTATACACGCGCTGACCCAACACTGCGCCTACGGCGTAGTCACTTGCATCACACATCAGCTCAAAGGGTAAGTTCCAGTCTGGTGCTCGCATCACTGGCGCACTGGTCAGCGCATCCTTCAACTTATCAAAAGCATTCCTGCACTCATCAGTGAACTCAAAGCACACATCCTTTTGAAGGAGGTTAGACAATAGAATACATATTTTAGAAAAATCTTTTATAAAGCGCCTGTAGAACCCTGCATGCCCAAGAAACGACTTAACGTCGCGCACATTATTGGAATAAGATAGATTTGAGATAAGATCTATTTTTCTTTATCAACCTTAATTCTTTCCTGTGAGATGATATGTCCTAGTACTACTCCATGTGACACCATAAAGTGACATTTTTCATAATTGAGAACTAGGTTCTTGGTAATGCAGCGCGCTAAGACCCTATCAAGATTATCCAAACATGCATCAAAAGTCTCACCATGCACAGTGAAGTCATCCATGAATACCTCTATACATAAACCAATCATATCAGAGAAAATGCTCATGAGTAAGCATTGGAACGTACCTGGCGCATTACACAGCCCAAATGACATGCGCCGGAACGCAAAGGTACCGAATAGGCAGGTAAAGGTTGTCTTCTCCTGATCCTCCGCAGCAATAGGGATCTGATTGTACCCTGAGTAACCGTCTAGGAAGCTAAAGTGTGGCTTCCCTGCCAACCGGTCGAGCATCTGGTCCATGAATGGTAGCGGGAAATGATCCTTGCGCGTGACTGCGTTTAGCTTCCTGTAGTCAATGGACATGCGCCATCCAGTCTGTATGCGCTTGGGAACTAGCTCGCCCTGCGCATTCTCCTCTACTGTGATGCCTCCTTTTTTTGGCACCACGTGCACTGGACTCACCCACTTACTGTCTGAGATCGGGTATATTACTCCTGCGTCAAATAGCTTCAGGATCTCCTTCTGCACTACCTCCATCATAATCGGATTTAGTCTGCGCTGAGGTTCCCTGGATGGTTTGGCATCATTTTCTAGCAGAATTCTGTGCATACACACATCAGGGCTTACTCCGCGCAGGTCAGCTAATGTCCATCCTATAGCTCGCTGGTTCTTGCACAACACCTCCTGTAATCGCGCCTCCTGCTCCTCCTCTAATCCTTTCTTTATAATGACAGGCAGGGTGTCCTCATTGCCCAGGAAGATGTATTTTAAGTGCTCGGACAATTGCTTCAGCTCAACTTTGGGTGCCTATTCAATAGAAGGTAGGATTTTATTAGTAGCGCAAACATTAACCAGATCACATACCTGTCCGGACACTGGTTCTGTGCTGCTCAGCTCATCATCTTGTGCCCCCATCTCTGTCTGTGCCAGTGGCGCAGGCTTCCCTGTTGCGCACGCACATTGCGCATGCGCAACCAAGTCGTCCATACTATCTAACGCGTGCACTGTGGCGTCCTCATGATGCTGCATCCCCTTAAAAATGTTAAAGTGAATCTCCTCGCCATCTACCTCCATTGAGAGCGTGCCTTTCCACACGTCTATCTTTGTGCGCGCTGTCATCAGAAATGGTCTGCCCAGTAGGATTTGTGCGCTTCCCTTGCTCGACTCACCCTCCATCTCCAAGACGTAGAAATCTGCTGGGAACACCAGCTCTCCCACTCGGACAAGAACGTCCTCTACAATGCCCGTCGGTTGTTTGCACGACCGGTATGCTAATTGGATGGTGAGACCTGCAGGCTTTACTGGACCAAGGTGCAATGACACATACAAGGAGTAAGGAAGCACATTTATAGATGCACCGAGATCAATCATGCAGTTGCTCACCGCGGTCTTACCTAAGGTGCACAGTATGGTGAACGTACCGAGATCCCGGCATTTAGGTGGTACCATGTGTTGCACAATTGCTGTTGCATGCGCGTTAAGCATTACTTGTGCGCACTCGCCTTTCCTCTTCTTGTTTGTGCACAGCTCCTTCAAGAACTTGGCGTATCTAGGGATTTGCCGAACTGCCTCAATCAGGGGAATGTTTATTTCCACCTTACTGAATAATTCATACAGCTCCTTGTCTAGCGCCTCCTTCCTTGCTAAAGGTGCCTGTACAGGAAAATGTGCAGGTGCGTTAGTTCGATTTGTACTCTTTTCTCCTGATTGTATCATACCTGGCGCCATGCCCTGTTGGTTTGTAGCTTGCGCAGCGGGTTGCGCATCCGGCTGTGCTGGCTCTGGAGGTTGCGCAACTGGCTGCGCAGGCACCTTCGTGGTCGGAGCTGTCCCAACTGTGCGCCCAGTCCTCAGCGTTACGGCGTTAACTCCTCCCTTAGGGTTTTGAATCACTTGCGAAGGTAGGTTGTCATTGCTCTTTTTCAGCTCATAAACCGTGGTAGCAATATGCGACAACTGCTTCTCAATTGACTCGAACCTCTTGTCATACTTTTCATCATTCTTGCGCACAGTGTCTGCTAACTGACCCACTATGTCTTCTAAGGAGCGCCGCGGTTGCTGGTTATTCTGTGCCGGTGCGTCATTGCGGCGGTGCGGTGGGTTATATGCTTGCTGCACCTGCTGTGGTGTGCGATATTCCGCGGGCTGCCTTTGGAGATTGCTATCTTCCTTCCATCTGAATCCATTTGCGGCTAGTCCAAACCGCGGCTGATTCTGCCTCTGCGGTCCTCTATTGTCCCATCCTCCTAGAGCATTTACATCTTCTGATTCCTTGAAAAGTATGGGACATGCGTCGGTTTTGTGCTCAGTGGACGTACAGAACTCGCATGCCTTCGGCGCAACTGGTTGCGTGCCTTGCGTACTCATCAGCTTCTGTAGCATGGCTTTCATCTCCTTTATTTCAGCACTCGAATCCACCTGATGCACAGTGCGCGCACGACTGTTCTCGAGTGTCAATTGATGCCTCACCTGTCCAGCAGAATCCTCTATCATCTGCCATACATCCTCCGGGTACATGTTACATATGTCACCGCCTGCGCATGCATTCAATAATCTAAGTTCCATCGGTTGTAGCCCATTCAGGAAATTCTCTATCAGCACATTTTGGGGCAGGCCATGATTATAGCAGTTGGCTTCCAGCTCCCTGAAACGCTCATAGTACTCTGATAGTGACTCTCCTACGCCCTGCCTAGGCGCGGTCAATTCCCTCCTGAGTAGCGCGATCTTAGCTACGGGGTAGAACTTATCCAAGAACTTCTTCTGGAGCTGTTCCCATGTGCGAATAGATCCTGCTGGTAAGCTCATCAGCCAATGCCTGGCTGTATCACACAATGAAAAAGGGAACGCCTTCAGCTTCGGCGCTTCTTCACTCTCCCCATCGGTCTTCATGTTCTCGCAGATAACTAGGAATTCACGCACATGCTTGACTGGGTTCTCGTTGTTCATCCCATGAAACTTAGGCATATAATGAATGAATGAGCTCCGTAGTTCAAAATGCCCATCGGGTGGAAGTACTATGCACCAAGGTTGGTTGACTGTGATTGGAGCCGACATCTCGCGCACTATTCTGCGTCGCACGATCTGTTGCGCGGGTTGCGCATTATACACTGTTTCAACGGCCATCCGAGCATCAACTTCGCGCTATACCTCCTCTCTGAACCGAGCTGCGCGGTTATCTGCCCTTGCATTGTTAGGTCCCTCTGGGGTTCTGTCCCCTAAGTTATCGCTGATGACACTATTATTCTCCATGCCCTGTTCTAAACTTAAAGAAAACGAAATTAAAAGACAACTAGGTTGTTGCCCCTGTCGGTGCGCAGCGCAACCGTTTCAAGGTTGCGCAAGCTGATGTTGATTGCGTACTGTCAGAAACACCAACGAAAAATAAAATAAAAAAAGAAATAACTAACTAATGTAAAAGAATCTGTGTTGCTCCCCGACAACGGCGCCAAAATTTGATCGCGCGTCGTTGTACGCGTCAAATTAATCCTTCCTTCTCCACTTAGTACAGCGGCTAAGTCCGGGTCGATCCCACAAGGAGCGTGCAGACTCTTCTTCGCTAGCAACCTACAACTTATGAAATTGGGGGTTGTGAGTGATTGGGTTGTGCAGGTGCGCGAATGAACAGTAGTGAAAGCAGAATTGCAATATACGTGCGCAGGCAGTAGATATTAAGTACTATAACTATGAAAAGTATCGATAAAGACAATCCTCTATGAATGTATCCCTTATCATCGACTCTAAACATCTATAGTGCAGTTCTACTTAAGTTAGTGTCCGATCAAGGCTTCCTAACGTGCGCGCATGTTCCGATCAAAGTCCATGAGCTATTAATTCTTGAAACTAGTCTAAGCAACTACGAATCCTATCACAGTAGTAGCCGATTATCCTAGTGTGTTACTCCTAGTTGTCATCGTCAAGTTATCAACCAGTTTAACATACAATAACGAGCAGTTAGAATAAGATTGCGGTTCAAGGCTTCTCTTATTCGCACAACTAATTATCACCCATGTGCATAGAATTAATATAAGTACACGAACTAAGCATTAAACACAAGTCTCAAAGGAAATACTTCATAGAATCATGCCCAACCGATACAAGGTGTTTAGCTAGACATGCTAGAAGTAAACATCATAGAAATAATAAGTAAAACTAAAGCAGCCAAGGAAAAGTAGCAAGCCGGCGCAATCGCAGGTTGCTGTTTTCGGCTGGCGCAGGTGGTTCGCCCAGAATCTCGACGGCAAGCTTTCTTGAGCTCGTGTGTCTCTATTGCTATATGTCTCTCCCTATATATCCTTTCCAAACCCTAGCTTCCCTCCTCTTTATATACTTGTCTTGAAGCCCAAGGAATGCTTAGATTTGGCCCGTGAGAATCTTAGCTACTTCCCAAATCTATGAGATTTTGTAGGGATAATGATGATCAAAATTTAGAAACGCTGCTATCCTGCGCATGGCTCGCTGCGCACGTTGATTGCACTACGCGCTTTTCGCAGTTGGTTTGCTCACTGCAGTCTGAATCAGCTATCTCCTATCTCCTTTTGCGCTGCTAGCTCCGCAGATCGTGCATTGTGCTCTTTAAAAGCGCCCGTTAGCGCGCATCTGACTTATGCTCCTGTTTCATCCTGAAATACAAAAATACCGAAAACCAGTAATCTTGTACACAAAATAATGCAAACAAGCACAGTGTTAAGATCTAAATAGCGCATATAACTAGGCTCTATCAGCCATCAACCTCCCCCGAGACATGAGGAATTAGCTATGTTCGATCCCATAGTGGGAGATGAGGATAATGACCATCTTTGCTCGAGTCCCACAGGGGACGAAGTCTTCGCAGAGATCAAGAACATGGGGGCAGACAATGCACCAGGACCTGATGGTTTCACAGGCAGGTTCTATGTTTCTCAATGGGATATCATCAAATATGATTTGATGCCTATGAAGGCAGTTGATATCTTTTTTCAGAGTTCTCAAATGCCAACTTCCTTCATAGCAACTTATTTAGCGCTTCTCCCAAAGACTCTGAATGCGGCCTCTATTGGTAAGATGAGGCCTATTAGCCTCTGTAACTTCTATCATAAAATCATTGCCCAGATTCTGAATAGCCTTTTGGCAAAATGGCTACCTCAGATTATGAGTGAAGAGCAGGTTGGTTTTGTGAAAGGGCGAAGCATCCATGAGAATATAGCTCTAGCGAATGATCTCACACATGACCTGAATAACAAAGTGCATGGCGGTAATGTTATCATCAAGCTTGATATGCAAAAAGCATACGATAGGGTTTCATGGGGGTGCATCAGGAACATTTTCAGAAGATTAGGGTTCTCGGAACAATAGGTTGATCTGATCCACAGATGCATCTCAAACTGTCACTAATTCTATCAAATGGGACGGGAATATATATGGCTTCTTCAGATCATCGAGGGGGGTGCATCAAGATGACCCCCTTCTCACCTAGTCTTTTTGTTTTAGTTATGGAGTACTTCAGCCGCAAGCTGAATAAGGCGGTGCAAGAGGGGTTGGTTACTCCGTATAAACCAAGACGCAGACCCATTATCATCAATCATCTTCTGTTTGCTGATGACATGCTTATTTTCACTAATGGGGCCAAAAATACCCTCAAAACCTACTGGAAACCATCAATCAGTTCTGCGGAGTTTCTGGCCAAGCCTCAAATCCTGAAAAAAGCATCATCATTTTCTCCAACCTTATTAACTCCAGCAGGAGGGTGGAGCTCCAAAACTTGACGGGGTTCACGATTAGTAACTTGCCCATCAATTATCTGGGAGTTCCTTTGTTCCGAGGGCATAGTAAGATTGAATATTTCCAAAAGTTGGAGGACAGAGTGGCTAAGCGTATCATGTCAGGGTTCAAATCTTTCCTTAGCATGGCGGGAAGAGTAACTGTCGTAAATTCAGTCCTAAACACCATGGGGATTCATGCCATGATGGCTTTTCCTGTCCCAATGACGGTTCTCAACCGGTTGTGTTCCATGATGGCAAATTTTTTAAGAATGATGGACAGAGTAAAAGAAGGCACTGGATCAGTTGGGATCGCATTTGCACCCCAAAAACGTGTGGAGGATTGGGGGTGCGCCATCCGAAAGAGATGATGATGTCTGTGCATGGCATGCTAGGATGGAAGTTCCTTTCGCAAGAGTCCTTATGGGTGAAATATGTGAAGAGTCAGTTTAAATATGGGGAGAAAGGATCCAACACTTGGATTGCAATCTCTGGTCTGCTATTTGGGACAACTCTAACTGGGATCTCGAGGGAGGTTCGACTACTGCTAAAGAATTCTGCTCGTGCTTAGGTGTTGATTTCCGAGACAGCCTAGAGAATGTCAGCATTGCACAACTCTGTGAGGATCCGGTGCTTAGATCTAGTTTTGTTAACGAGATGCTAGAGAGGGTAAAGGATCGTCTCAATCGTTTTGCGCTAGCTGATCTTTCGAAAAAACTGGCGTGGATGAAGCATGGAACTCTTGGGGCATTCACTACCAAAGACTATTGGGATTTCTTCCGGACCAAGTTCCCGGATCGTGTTTGGGCCTCAAGGATTTGGCGAGTTTGGATCCCTCCTAAAATCTCGATCTTCATTTGGAAGCTGTTTCATAAAGTAGTGCCAACAGATGACAATGTGAGAAGGTTGGGAATACCGGTCACCTCGAAATGTGCATGCTGTGATCTCGTAAAACAGAAACGTTACATCATCTATTCTTCGGGGGAGATTGGGCGAGGCAACTCTGGGATTTTCTTCACAATAGTTTTCTTATGCCTCAAAGTTATGGTTTGATGAGCTTTCAACATGGCTGGCTAAATCGTCCGGATGATTCCTTTCTTCGGTGTCTTTCGATCCTAGGAGCTCTTGGTGGCCTATGGTCTATATGGGTTGCAAGAAACAAGATGATTCACGAGGGGATTCGGCAAGATTTTGTTTACAGTTGTAAAGCTTGGATTCAGCAATATGCCCGCCTGATTAAGAAGCCCTATAAGGCTTCAATATTAGGAGATCAGATACTTCATGATCTAGGCATCCGATCACCGACCTGTTCTTCTCCAGCAAGTTGAACATCTGGATTTGCAGGGCACAGAGGGAAGCACATCTGGACTTGCAAGGCAGCTCCAGCAAGACGATTCTTTGGTTAGATATCACATCTAAATATGCCTGCAGGTTTGGTCGAAGGTGTAGGGGCCGTCGCTTACTATCTCTTGCGAAACATAGGCCTATTTTTACAAGATATTCTAGCCTTTAAGGCCCTCCTGTATAAGCCATGGTTCAGGCTCTTTGAACCTTTCCTTCAATAAATCATCCAAAAAAAATTCACTAGTCTCATGGTCTTTTGTACAACACGGTTCGACTCACACAACCTATGCTACTCAACCTTAGCTAGTACCTCGATCACAATCAGAACAGGCTCTGACTAGTGTCTCAACCACCTACACTTGTATCAATTCAGAATAGCTATTGACCCAACTAACTCAGCCTATTCTAATTAACACAAAGTCTCCGTAGGGTTGCTATAGCACCTGCTGTAGCACACAGCTGGTGCAGGTATTGTCAGAGTAGCTCCAAAGCCTTCCACCAAGCAGTGACAATTCTTCCACGAGTACTGCACACTCTGGAATGCTCCCCCTCACTCAGTGATTGCCGGTCACTAGCGAGACCTTGCCTCCTGCCAAATGCCCGAGTATCTCAACCCATCAATTTGCTCCAACGGCCTGCCTTGACCAACCAACAAGCAATTGCTACTCTAAATTGGCTTTCCCGATCAAGTGCTAACTAGACTCTGCAAGTCTCGGTCACACTCAGCTTCAATCACCTCAGCTCTGCCTGCCCGCTATGCCCTCGGTGATGATCGAAGCTCTGCTCGCACAGTATCTCACGCAGTTGATGTTCTGTGTATGCTCTCTGTGTTTTTTCCTTCAGCTTCGATGCCCTTGAACGTCTGCCCAGCTTCCTTTAAATAGGAACTACCAGTTCCATCAATATCAGTTTTAGGAAATTTCTCAAAGAAACAATATCTCCTAGTTTGTAGGAGATTAGATTTGATTTGACAATCTAATCTTTCGCAATCAAATCTTCACCTTGGGACGGAATCTTCACTGGATATTCTCTACTGAATATTTAGAGGCACCTCGATTCTCCTTGCTGAACTATCAATCGCTTTCTCCGAAGAGCCGAACTTCTGCCGCAGAACAGTTGCTACAGCTTCTTGAGACAGCTCCCGCTGTAGCAGCAACTTGTTTAGTGGGCTTGTTCACGAGTGCTGGTTTTGTCAAATGAATGTCATTCTGCATTATCATATACATATATTTGTTTGTTTATTCTTGCTCATTTAAAACAATCTACCTCTATAGTAACTTGCATGAACTAGTCTGAGGACGTATATAGTTCTCATGATTACTAGAGGGGTTATATTCATCACTTATTTACGGGGTATAAAACCTATACCGGGTACTAGAGTAGACATATATCACATGCTCACCTGCCTGCTTGTTCTGTAGCCACTTGTTTATCTTGCATGCTCACTAACCGTGTTTGAACTATATGGCCTAACACCCCAAACCTTGACAAGTTTAGAGTAGATATATCTCTATTTATAACATAGTGTGCATGCTAATTGGTTCCTTGGACGACCTTAGGGCTTACCTAAGTATACTGTAAATTTTGTTTGACAACTGCATCGACCTTCAAAACATCTTCACTTTGACATCTAGAAATGGTTAAAATATTGAGCTGTCACATGCATTTATATTGATAAGAATTCAACAAGCTTATGGTTAGTCGGCCTATGCTATCATGAAGGATAGTCCATGGGTGTCCTAACACTAAATTCATTTCCAAGTTTATAAATCTAAAGCATGTGTCTCTATAAAAAGAGGAACAATTACCAAACACAATCACGCAAAGATAGTTGCAAACAATAGACTTAGTGCAATGATCTCTAAGTCAGTCAATCATTCAAATAGAAACAAGGCATACAACTCATTAAAGTAATGTGCTATTATGGTACACTAAAAGTAATGTATCGTCAAGATGCACTAACTAGGTAGTTAATGATATGGTCATGACATGAAGAGTTTTAACTAAGCAGACATATTTGAGCAATCAAATCAGAGCTCAAGAAATCATGGTACAATCCTAGCTAATCCTAGAGGTAAAGAGAACATAGTCAAGTAGTAATGTCATGTGAGCATATACAAGTGATCCTAAGTAGTCATGCAAGGTTAAAATAAAATGAAAAACTAAGTAAAGAAGTAAAATTGTATGTCATGCGCTACAGAGACTATATGCAAGTGACAAGCTACAAGCTACCCAGTCGACACTTAAAATCATTTGTAGTCCCTAAGCTTCATTAAAGTGCAAATAGGGAAAATGATATAAGTACTTCCCTCAAGATAGCCAAACTAAAGAACTACGTAGTATCCTGTCCTCCAAGTATCGCCGAACAACTACTGAACTAAAAAAGAAACTCGAGAGAGAGAGAGTGGAGTAAACATTAATAGAAATAATCATATCAAAAGGAACCTGATTCAAATAGAGATACATTAGGAGTAATATAATAAAAGCTAAAACCTAGACTACTCTTGTTGAGGATATGTCATCCTTGACAAAACTGCTGAAGAGACTGTTGAAGCACTCCCTGCAAATTGGTGGCTGGAGCACAATCTGTAGACTGAAAAAAACAACAACAACAAACAAAGAACCAGAGTCTACTTCAGCAATCCCTGAAGATTTGAAGCTGAGAACACTATCTGAAGAATGGGTTTGAGACAGCTATTAATAGACAGAGTCTGCTGTAGCACTCCGTAATGATCCAGAGCTAGAGCAGAATGCCCGATCAACCTGGAAGTGCACGGTAAGGCTCCGCAGTGATCCGTCTAGCATCAGGAAAGCTCAGAGAGTTATACATAAGTCATCAAGAGCTCAGCAAATGCCAGCACGTGGTCAAAGAAGATAAAGATCCAAGAGTCCAAATTTGGCAACGGAATCTCCAACAAACTTGCTATAATATAGGAGAAGATTCTGATAATGATGGCAACAAGGTTTCCGTGCCTGGCAACCTAAGAAGCTACAAGAGGAAGGCAATGGCAAGAGCCAAATAGATACGAGAGAGCATAGAACGAACACAGAGCTCAATCAGAGATAGTTGAAGGAATCAGAACTCGTGGAGTTTGATTCAGGATTGATTCGAAGTTCAATTGGAGTGCTGCTCGTTGAAGGAACAATCGAAGCTCTATGATCAGCCGCGGACAGGCATTTCACGAGCTGCGGAGCATTAATTGAGGCTACCCAAGAGTGACAGAGTGTGTTATTGATTGAGAGGGAGCAGAGACTGAGTTTGAAGAACTCAGAGTGTCCGACTGTTTGGCGGGAGAGCTAAAATAGTTGTAGACCAGAGATACAGCAACTCTGGTGAAGAGTGTGCTTAAGCAGTCCGTGTACCACACATTGTAATAGAATAGGCTAGGTCTGTGAATTAGGTCCGTAGCTTTTTGTTAATGGAAGTGTGTAGGCAGGGCGAAGAGAGTCTATGTGATCAGACTGCTAGCTAGTCTAGAAGATTAGACTGAGCATAGGATTTTGGCTAGGTGAAGAGTAGAGGTGTGTCCTTTGTACTTCGAACTGAGATAGTGACATCTTGAGGATCAACGTATCCTCCTCAGACGTAGGCAAGTTGCCGAACTGGGTGAACAAACGTCTATGTCTTTCTTATTCTGTTAGTAGAGTAAATTCCGTAGAAAGATACAGAGAGTGCTTTAGCAGAAGCTGTAACTTCAGAGGATGTAACTCGGCATCAGCAGCTGAGCAGAATTTCAACTCTTGTCGCTGCCGCAACGGTAAAGGAGAAGGCTGCTGGAGTAGCTACGTGGCTTGCTGCACGAGAAAGGAACCAAATCCACCAACTCAGAGATGGCCAGGAGCATGCCGGAAAGGAGACCAGAAGGGTCGGGTGATGGAGTCCATCGGGGGAGCGCAGAATCTTGCGTGAAGGACTCCGGCTAGGAAAGGGCAGAATTGGGGATGGAGGGCTAGGATGTCATTGATGGAGCGTATTTATACGATCCATCGAGTTGTTTATTCCCTTCGTTTAGTTGTATTTTGCGTGTGGTAGATTACTTCTTTGTAGTGTTTCACAGTACAGGTGTATCAATACAGCTTTGGAACTTTATTGCGCATTTGGACGAATATAGACAGAATCTGGGCAGATTGACCTGTTCGTTGTCGAAGGCTTTCTGAGCACATGATTCTTATCTGATTGAGGCATGCAATGTATTTTTGAAAGCTAATTCAAGGGGCTACAACTTCTTAGTTTTTATCAAGATGTAATTCGAAGGTTTGAAGGGTCACACTAGCGAGATGCTAACATTGCAGAAGTGATTCGCCCAAGCAGTGGGCGAGTCAAAAGTGATCCGCCCAAGGGGAATTGATTCACCCAGTCCCATTGCACACTACCACTTTGACTCGACCAAGACTGCACGAGTCACCTTGGAGCCAGCCCGAATCATTATTGATTCGCCCAAGCCCTGCAGGAGTCACCTTGGAGCTTGCCCGAATCAACTTGATTCGCCCAGCACTTGCCAAGCCTTGCAAGAATCACTTTTGATGCGTGCAAGGAAAGTCGGCCCGGCCCAAGTCGAAGGGAATAAATAGAAAAGAAGGAAAAAAACCCTGGAAGCTTTTTTCTTTGGGCAGTTTTTGGCCTCCATTCTGGGAAGAACTTGGAGAGGAGAAGTGAGAAGCAGCATTTTCTAAACTCTTTATTTTCATTTTTATTAGATGAATTATAGTAGCTAACCCCTAATTCGGTTTGGGGATTTGTATTGCAACGTACGGTTTGAGATACTTCTATTGCATCATTCAATATTATGAATTACTGTTCTTCGTATGAATTGCATCCTCTGGTTATCAAGTTAGCATAGCCTAGCGGTGAAACTGAGTTGATATCTATTGCGTGATACTAAGTTGACTTCCCAATTAGCTAAGCCTAGTGGTAAAACTTAATTGGTGTTGTTAATCAAGTAATCGTTAACCGATTTGAGAACTTAGCGGTTAAGAGTAAGTAGAACATTGAAATCGACATTACCCTAGCAGGATTGTTAGACTAGAATAGTAGTTTTACTAGTTGATGCGGGTACGTTTGATGATTACCAGTTGGAATGCAAATCCCTGAACTGATTCTTCTAAATTTGATAACAAACCTTCTCTTTGAAAACAAATCCCCCTTTTCGTGTGACAATTGTTAGTGAAACTTTATAATTGATTGCTCTCTTTGGGTTCGACCCTGTTTACTGCTTGCTAGCATAGTAAGAGAATATAAATTTAATTTGGCGCACACCACGAGGTGTTGTCAGTCGTTGTAGTGCACGAGATCAATGATGGGGTCAAGGCTTGAACGAATCTAGGCTTGACCGTACTGTAGCCAGTCTTGGTTCTCCTCGAGGCGGGCAAGGCGGTCCTCATAATCAGCGACCGTGGCTCTTCTCTTCTTGGACCTGGGAAGAGTTGCCTTCTCTGACCGTCTGCGGTGGTGGTTTCTGCTCTCGTCTCTAGGCAGCCTGAGCTCGTAAGATCATCTCACGCCTCTAGCGATGCGCCTACTGAATTGGCTCGTCATTGTCCCATTGAAAGATCATCATGTTCTTCACCAGTTACGCTCTGCCTAGCACCTCCACCTTCCCGTATACCGCTACAATCTTGTTGAGATAGGATTCAAGGCTTCGGGAGTTCCGCCTGACGAGACACCCTTCTCCAACCTTCTTCAGCCTTCTGTGGTCTTCCATTTTATCAGCCACTCCTCAAAATGGTGATGATGTATGGCTGGTTCCCGAAGTACATCGTACATAGGATATGGAGGTTAGGTTTGGTAACCTCCATCCAGCCGAGCGTTCACCGATCAAACAAAGATTTGGTGGATGTAGAGGTAGACTTCACCTTAAATGTGCAAGGAGGCGATCCACAGGGTGAGGCCATGTTAAGCCCTGTGATAACCCTCCAAGCTTCTACCTGATGTGTGATCATGTAGCCTCGTCATTCCCGTCGATAAGGATGCGGAGGTGGCGGTTGATCTTCTCCCGATTCAGCCTCCAGGTCTGGTTTTCTAGCTAGCGCTTCCTAGTCGTCACGACCCCTTCCTCCTTGAAAACCTCCAAAGATGCTCTCTAGGACAAGACGTGGGATCCTCGGCCACTCACAGTCCATGAATACTCCTAGCCCAGCAGCATATATGCAAGTGCAGACTTCCTCGTGGATCATGAGTGCTAGCAAGGCTTGGGTGTGAGTATAGTGGTAATGTGGGGGGTCTTACGCTTTTCGCTTAAGCCTTGGTAGACCGTCCGATGCCTCTTTTTCAAGAACACCAGAGTATATAGAAATGGAAGGGATTTTGTGGCAGTCATGCTTTGAAAATAGGGATTAAGGGTGCTTGAGTGATAGGGGAGAGAAAGTCTGAAGAATGAGGAAATAGGCCTTGGCTGAGTCTAAGGCATCGTCTCAAATCTGGCAAGCTAAATCGGAGCTAAGCTTTCATCATGAAATTTCCTACTCTACTAACAGTAAATAAAAATAAATCGGTCACTACCCATAAAGGTCTGATTTTATTATTCTGAAAATTACATAGTCAATCCTCAAGAGGCGAGTTGACTAAGGGTACCCTCCTATGATTATATGCCACAGCTGACTATATCTCATTGAAATCTGTTACGGTAAAGGCATTCAATTAACAAAATCTGTCAGAGTGAAAAAGCTGAGCACACAAGGGGTTACTACAGCTTCCTGTGATAGATGAGTTGTAGCATCCTGATAACCAGTTTCCGCGTGAAGAACAAGCTGCCCAGAATTCAAGAGAAAAGAAACGGAAGCTATCTAAAGCCAGTTTAGAATATTCCTAGAGTCACATACTTGCCCCCAAACCAGTCAACGTCAAGATAATTCTACCAGCTTAAAAATAATGTTGTTTTGGAAGGTGGATGTCCTTATCTTTAACAGCCGACCCATTCTGATTTAGATGGAGCCTGGAGGTTGCTATATATAGGAGGCTTGGCACAGCAGCAAAGCATCGATCAATCAATCAATTGAGAAGAGCAAAGAGTGCAGAACGGAGAATTGAGAAGAGCATGGATTGATCATCTCTCAGTGCGCGCATAGCAGAGTGGAGAAGAGACTGATCGAGATGTGGAGAGTCTAATTAATGCCTGATCGGAGAAGATCAATTGAAGCTGTGTGCTTATTGACTGATCACGACTAGTCAAAGGAGCGTTGTGAGTGTCTGAGGAACTCAAAGACAACAAAAGACTCACTCCCACCAGTGACTGGTGGTCAAAGAGCAAGGGGGAGTATTCCGGAGTGTGCAGCGCTCGCGGAACAGTTCGATAGGCTCAACAGAAGGCTTGAAGCGACGCGGATAGAATCGGCACAAGCTATACGACACAAGAGTGTGCTATAGCAACCTACGGTAATTGTTGTCTTAATTCGATTAGGCTTGGTCTGTGAGCAGATTAGCTATTGTATTAAGTCGAGTGAGTAGGTAGTGCAGGCTGGTCTAAGGTCGAGTCCTTATTCATTGTAGCTTGGTTAGACGTAGATATTGTTCGAGCGTAGGCTAAATTGAATCGTTGTACTAGAAGACCATGGATAGTGGATCGTTAAGGACTCCAGAGTAGTCCTCCCGAGACGTAGGCAGTTTGCCGAACTGGGTGACCAAATTTGTGTGTGCTCTCTTTCATTCGCTGTACAAGCTTATTTCCTCACATTGGTATAAGAGGTTGATATAGCAACCTGCTAGAGAACCCTTCTAGTACACTCTCAGCAAATGAAGGCGCTTCAATTTCAATTAGTATCAGCGCGGGAACTCGACACACAGAGTAAAGGTCCTGAGCGCATTGCTGAGAAGATAAAGCAAAGATGAAAGAAGGTCAAACCACAAGTCGCCCGCCCCTATTGGAAGAAAGCAATTATGGGTACTGGAAGGCAAGGATGACAGCCTTCCTCAAGGCTATTGACGAGAAGACCTGAAGAGCAGTTGTCTCTAAATGGCCACACTCCCTGACCATTGATGAAAAAGGAGTTACCCGTAAGAAGCCCGAGAAGACATATACAGCTGAAGAGGAAGCTATAGCAATCGGAAACTCCAAGGCCTTAAACGCTATATTTGCTGCTGTTGAAGCTAACAATTTCTGGTTGATCCCAAATTGTGACATAGCCAAACAAGCCTGGGAGATCCTCCATACAGCACATGAAGGGACTGACAAGCTGAAAACCTCCAGAATGCAGATGATCGCATCTCAGTTTGAGAGCTGGAAGATGACACAATCACTGAGTTCAATGCCAAGCTCTGTGATCTGCCTAGTGAGACCCATGCCCTTGGAGCGCCCATATCAAAAGAGAAGCTGATCAGAAAAGTGCTCAGATCACTGCCTCCCAGATTTGACATGAAGGTGAAAGCCATCGAAGAGGCCCAGAACATCAAGCATATGAGGCTGGAAGAACCTATAGGATTGCTCAAACAGTTTGAGATGAAGTTGATCAAAGAGGATCCTCCAGAAAAGAGCAAAAGTGTGGGGCTAATGGCGGAAGCAGAAAATAAGCCCTCAACTGAAGATCAACTCGGCCTACTGGTAAGACCTTCAGTAGACTCTTGAAGAAGATGGATTCCAAACCTGGTTGATGATGCAGTATGGCAGTGTTTGACAAAACCAACACAAGTGAACAAGCGACTGCTATAGCAGGAGCTGGTTAAGGAAGCTATAGCATTTGGTCTATAGCAGTTATTTCGATCTTCAGAAAAAGGGCTTGGCAGTTCATCAACGAGCATCAAGGGAGTTTCTAAATATTCAGTAGAGAATATTCCAATGGAGATTCCCAAATGAAGAAGAAGATTTGTTTGTAGAAGATTAGATTTGCCAATCAAATCTAATCTCCTATAAATTTGGAGATATTACTCTTTGGAGGAAATTGCTAAAAATGTAAATGATGGAACTCGGTGTTCCTATTTAAAGGAGGCCCTTCAGAGAGTTGAAGGTGATCGAAGTGAAGAGAGCAAACACGAGAGCATACACAGAATACCGAGAGAGTAGTTTTGGTGTGCGAGAAGATCTTTGATCATCACCGAGAGCATAGCGTGAGCATAGAGCTGAGATGACTGAAGCAGAGAGTGATCAGGACTTGAAGAGTCTAATCTAAGCTTGATCTGGAAGCCAATTCGGAGCAGCAAGTGCTTGTTGGTTGATCAAGGGAAGCCGCGGAAGGACTGACGAGTGGGCGACTCGGTCAAGTGTCTGGACGGCTGTTCTCGCTAGTGATAGGAGGTCATTGAGTGAGGGGGAGTATTTCAGTGTGTGCAGCGCTCGTGGAATTGTTCGATCGGCTTAGCGGAAGGCTTTGGAGCGACGCGGACAGATAGTGCATCAGTTGTGTGCTACAGCAGATGCTATAGCTGACCTGCAGCGACTGGATATTAATTAGAATAGGCTGTGTTCGTGGAGACAGTAGCTATTCTAGATTGATATTAGTGTAGGTTGTGTAGATACAAGTCAGAGCCTGTTCTGATTGTGATCAATGTTCCACTTAAGGTTAAGTAGCATAGGTTGCGTGGAGATTGTAACCGAGTGTACTTTGAGACCTTTGAGATTAGTGGATTGAGGACTGGAGTACAGTCCTCCCCAGACATAGGCAGTTGGCCGAACTGGGTGAACAAATCAGTGTTCCTTGACGTGTCTTGTTGCTTCAGATTCTAGTGAACAAGCGTGTGCTATAGCAACTGCTTGTTCACAATCTACATCTCAGAGGTGCTGCGAATTTCACTGGTAAATCCTCAAAATTCAGAAGGCATGCCAAAAAAGGTGGAAACGACCAGAGGAAAGAGAAAGAATCTACTCAAGATGATGAAGAGAAGAAGGAGAGAATGAAAGGCATGTAATGCTAGGAATGCGAAGGATATGGGCACCGAGAAGCTGATTGTCCAAGCAATCAGAAGAAGAGCTTCGAGAAGAAAAGCAACAACTCCCTAGCAGCAAAGTGGAGTATCCAAAACTGACTCTGAAGAATCAATGACGAATGAATTCACCTATGGGATTGAAGTGTCAGACAATGAAGATGAAGAAGGCACTGAAGAAGACCTGGCAAGAAAACTCAGAATCATACTTCCAAGGTGCGAAGAAACCTTCGAAATCAACAAAGGATTAACTGACAGAATTTCAAGACTAGAAGAGGAGCGTGGAGTACTGTTAGACAAGATATCATCCCTCACTGACCAAGTCACTCAGCAAGAAGAAGAACCTGCTGCTAAGAAGGGAGAACGCAACATGCCTCTGAAGATAGAAAAGATGCTCAACCCGAGCTCAAATATCTTAGACGAAATCCTACCAAAGATATGGAGGAGGACAGTCTGTTCTTTGATATACAGGTGAAAAAACCGTGGTTGGAAAGCACCGAGAAAAACCAAAGATCAAACAGTACAAGTATATGCCCATCAGCAGGAAATACAGACGAACTCCAAGAGAGCCTGCATGAAGAACAGAATGATGAGACTCATGATCCTCCACCAAGGCAGCCTCCAAAGAAGATTCAGAAGAACCATCCACTGACCAATGTGATTGGAGATCAGACAGAAAGAAGGAGAACCAAAAGCAATGCTTACCTCAATACCTGCTTCTTATCCAGTATAGAACCGAAGACTTTCAAGGAAGCCTTGAATGACGAATTCTGGATGATAGCTATGCAGGAAGAACTAGCAGAATTCGAAAGACACAATGTTTGGGACTTGGTGGACAGACCTAAAGGAGTAAACATTATAGGTACCAAATGGATCTTCAAAAACAAAACTGATGAAAAGGGGAACATCACAAGAAACAAAGCCAGGCTTGTTGCTCAAGGATACACTCAAATTGAGGGGATAGACTTCGAAGAAACATTTGGTCCAGTCGCTCGTCTGGAGGCCATCAGACTGCTTCTAGCTATGTCATGTTTTCTGGGTTTTAAACTATATCAAATGGATGTCAAAAGTGCATTTCTAAACAGAGACCTCACTAAAGAAGTATATGTTTCCCAGCCAAAAGGTTTTGAAGATCCTCATCATCCGGAGCATGTGTACAAACTAAACAGAGCTCTGTACGGGCTTAAACAGGCTCCTCGAGCATGGTACGAGCGGCTGACCGTTTTTCTTGAAAAACATGGCTACAAAAGAGGGGGAGCTGACAAAACTCTATCTGTGAAAAACACCAAGTCGGATGTGATCATTGCGTAGATATATGTGGATGACATTGTCTTTGGATTGAAGTCTCAGCATCTGGTGAAGCAGTTTGTGGATCACATGTAGAAGGAATTCCAAAGGAGCATGGTCGGAGAATTATCTTATTTCTTGGGTCTAGAGATCACCCAGAAAACAGATGGCATTTTTATTGCACAAAGCAAATACAGCAAGAATCTTGTGCAGAAATTTCAGCTAGATAAAGCCAGTCATAAACGAACACCCGCTGCCATTCATGTCAAAGCCATCAAAGATGAACATGGAATGGAAGTGAGTCAGACCACCTACAGAAGTATGATTGGCAGCTTATTGTACCTAACCGCCAGCTGCCCTGACATCTCCTTTGCTGTAGGAGTTTGTGCTAGATTTCAAGCCTGCCGCAAAGACAGTCACTTGCAGCGGGTCAAGCGAATCATTCGGTATGTTGGAGGTACTGTGAACTATGGCCTATGATATACTAAGGATACAAATGCAAATCTAGTGGGATATAGTGATGCAGAGTGGGCAGGATGTGCTGAGGATAAGAAGAGCACTTCTGGAGGCTGCTTCTTTCTGGGGAACAACCTGGTGTCATGGTTCAGTAGGAAACAAAACAGCATTTCACTATCTACAGCTGAGGCAGAATACATAGCAGCTGGGAGCTGCTGTGCACAGATGATGTGGATGAAGCAAATGCTGGGCGAGTATGGACTCGATCAAGGTGAAATGACTCTCTACTGTGATAACATGAGTGCAATCAGCATCTCCAAGAATCCTGTTAAGCACAGCAGAACCAAACACATTGACATTCGGCATCACTTCATCTGAGATCTGGTGGAAAAGAAAATTATTGCTCTCCAGCATGTTGTGTCGGCCAAACAGCTTGCTGATATCTTCACTAAACCTCTGGACTCAGTACGGTTCGGAGACCTGAGATCTTCTCTGGGTCTCTATGTCTTGCCCTCTTGAGATAAGAAGGAACTTCCCCTTGTCAATTGTGCCAAAAAGGGGGAGAAAAAGGGAGGGGGAGTTAGTTCCGGAGGATTTAAATTGATGCTTTCAAAGGGATTTTTGTCTAAATGCCAAGGGGGAGATTGATGATGCAGTATGGCAGTGTTTGACAAAACCATCACAAGTGAACAAGCAAGTGAACAAGCTGCTGCTACAGTCAAAGTTCAGCACAAGTGAACAAGCTAGTGAACAAGGAGCAGCTATAGCAGGAAGAAGCTTCAGCAGGAGCTTGTTCAGAAGAGCTGTAGCGTCTGTCCGTGCAGCAGCAATCTGGGCTTTGGAAAGAAGGCGTGGCAGTTCATTTAAGAGCATCAGGAGAGTTTCTAAGTTGCTGAAGAAAATATTCCAGAGTGGAGATTCCTAGCTGAAGTAGGAAATTTGGTTTGAATCTCAAATCAAATCTAATCTCCTAGAAATTAGGAGATATTGATGTTGCAAGGGGAACTGCTGTAATCTGATAATGAAGCAGTGGACGCGCATATATAAGAGAGACCCTTCAGAGCGATGAAGGGGGATCGAAGAGGAGAGCTGAAAGAAAGAACACACAGATTTCCGAGAGAGTAATTTTGGTGTGCGAACGAAGTCTTCGATTATCACCGAGAGCAGAGCGTGAGCGCAGAGCTGAGGTGACAGAAGCAGAGGGCGTTCAGGACTTGCAGAGTCTGATCCAAGCTTGATCGGGAAGCCAATTCAGAGCAGTGGTGCTTGTTGGTTGATCAAGGAAGGCCGCGGAGGAATTGTCGAGTGGAGGGACTCGGGCAATCGATTGAAGGCAAGCTCTTGCTAGTGACAGGAGGTCACTGAGTGAGGGGGCGTATTCCAGAGTGTGCAGCGCTCGTGCTACAGCGGAAGGCTTCGGAGCGACGCAGACAATTTGTATATCAGCTGTGTGCTACAGCAGATGCTATAGCAACCCTGCAAAACTTGAGTATTTTTTAGAATATGCTGAGTTTCGAGGAGACTATAGCTATTCTAAATAGATATCAGTAGAGGGTGTGCAGACACAAGTCAGAGCCTATTCTAATTGTGTGCGAGGATCCACCTAAGGTTGAGTAGTATAGGTTGCGTGGGTTGTAACCGTGGGTTCTTGGAAACCTTGAGAATAGTGGATTGAGGACTGAGAAGAGTCCTCTCCGGACGTAGGCAATTTGGCTGAACTGGTGAACAAACTTGTATCCTTGATCTTTCCTGCTGAAGCAGTTTACTGGTGAACAAGAGTGTGTTGTAGCAACTGCTTGTTCACAAATCAGTTTATTAGAGACGCTGCGAATTTCAAAGCTGCTTAGAATTGAAGAGAAAAGCAACGGAAGCTTTCTAAAGTCAGTTTAGAATATTCCTAGAGTCACCTACTTGCCCCAAAAAAGCCAACGTCAAGATAATTCTACCAGCCTAAAGATAATGTTGTTTTGGAAGGTGGGTGTCCTAATCTTTAACAGCCGACCCATTCTGATTTAGATGGAGCCTGGAGGTCGCTATGTATAGAAGGCTCGGCAGAGTAGCAAAGCATCGATCAATCAATCAATTGAGAAGAGCAAAGAGTGAAAAACGGATAATTAAGCAGAGCGGAGATTGATCATCACTCAGTGCAGAGCATGCTCGCATGGCAGAGTGGAGAAGAGACTGATCGAGACATGGAGAGTCTGATTAGTGCCTGATTGGAGAAGGTCAATTGAAGTTGTGCTCTTATTGACTGATCACGGCGAGTCAAGGGAGCGTTGTGAGTGTCTGAGGAACTCATAGACGGGAGAAGTCTCACTCCCATCAGTGTCTGGTGGTCAAAGAGCAAGGGGGAGTATTTCGAAGTGTGCAGCGCTCACGGAACAGTTCGATCGGCTCAGCAGAAGGCTTGGAGCGACGCGGACAGAATCGGTACAAGCTATACGGCAGAAGAGCGTGCTATAGCAACCTACAGTAACTGCTGTCCTAATTCGAATAGGCTAGGTCTGTGAGCAGATTAGATAATGTATTAAGTCGAGTGAGTAGTACGTAGTGCATGCTGGTCTAAGGTGTTTAGATCAAGCCCTGATTCATTGTAGCTTGGTTAGACATAGAGATTGTTCGAGCGTAGGCTGAACTGAATCGTTGTACTAGAAGACCAAGGGTAGTGGATCATTGAGGACTCTAGAGAAGTCCTCCCCAGACGTAGGCAGTTGGCCGAACTGGGTGACGAAATTCGTGTGTGTTTTCTTTCATTCGCTGTACAAACTTATTTCCGCACAGTGGTACGAGTGGCTACTAGAGCAACGTGCTAGTACACTCAAATGAAGGCGCTGCAATTTCAAAATCAATTCCTTCCTCTTGTGTAAAACCTCTTGCTACCAACCTGCTTTATATCTTGGCTTCTCCACACTTGGAATTCTATTGTCTTCTTGAAGATCCATCTACAGCTCACAAGCTTCGTATTTAGTGGTCTATCAACCAAAATCCAAATGTTGTGTTTTATTCAATGACTTAATTTCCCCTTGCATTGCCTCAAGCCATTCTCGCCCATGGCTTGAGCCCGTCCATGAAGTTGAAGAACAGTTCCGCTTCGTTGACCTTAGGGAGTTGAAGCATGAGGGCCGAGAACTCCCTCACATAGTCTTGAAGCGATGACCCATACTTCAACTCCTTGAGTTTCTTGCGGGCTTCATAGTTAGCATTCGCGGGATAGAATTGTTTCTTGAGCTCCGCGACGAATGCGACCCAAGTGTTGATCGTGCAAAGTCCCTTCTGCATCTCATGATACTTTCTACGCCACCATGTCGCAGCAAGATCAACTAAGTAGAGGGATGCGGTACTTACCTTTGAAGCGTCATCCAATTGGATGGCTTTGAAGTAGCGCTCCATATGCCAAAGGAAATTGTCGATGTCCTCGGCATTTCGTGATCCCTTGAAATCCTGGGTTTTGGCACATCCTGGACCCTTGGAACATCTCATGTGAAAGGGACCACCTCTCCAGTTCTCCCAGCTCTCCGCATCTTCACCAATTCCAGATTGGTCTTCTCTAAAGAAGATTGGAACTCCTGGACTTGAGTAACCAAGGCATCCACCCTTGCCTGGCACTCCTCCTTCTCACCCCGCCATGCTTCGAGGACGGTGTTGATGTGTTGGAATAGCTTGGCTTGTAGCTCCTCCCCTAAGGATGCTACTTGACTTTGGAGAACTCCCACCTTGTCGTCCAAAGTCTCAACGTGTTCGTCGCAAATCCCAATGCGATCTGACACTTCCCCGATGCCTAGTTCCAACTTCGCGAACCGCTTCTCACTTGCGGACATGGAGCTCTCCCTTGGTGGTTTTGCCTTCTTCGAAGTTTTCTCGTCGGTCCTCCCGCGAGTTTCATTGTCGGAAGCCATCTCGATTCCGAACCTTGCTCTTGATACCACTTGTCACGGACTTAGAGGTTGACTACTAAGTCGTGCGGCGCTTAGCTAGGACTTTCACCCAAACTAGCTAAGAAAGCCTTCCCCGAAAGTCGTTAAGTGCGCAAAGGCAACTTAGGATTTAGAACACTAGAACGCAAGAGAACTTTGTGAGAGAAATGATTTGTATTGCAAATGATGGTTTGGAGCAAATGACTCCTCCCCTATTTATACAACTCTCCTCCTCAAATGGGGGGCTAGGATCGTTTTGATCTAACGGCTATAAATCTACTCTAGAATATTCCTACACTATCTACAAGTTAAAAGATTGCTCCACAAACTTCCATGATCTTTCATAAGCTTCCACACTCTTCCAGAACTTGGGTTGAGGCTTCCTCCTTTTTGGGCTAATAATCGGGCTAAGTGGTGGACTAGGTCATTTAGTCCAAATACTTGTCATGGCCCGGTCTTAACCTCCTGTGCAGTCCAAAACAAAAGGGCCGTGACACTATGCTCGAATAATTTCAACTTCTAACCTAGCTGGAACCTGCGCTCAATCTGATCACACAAATTAGCTACACAAATTAGCTATCTACTTTCAATAATAGATAGCTAGCAATTCTACAACTCGCAACCTATTCTCTTACAACGTGTACGCAGATGATGTTGCAGCAACTTCTTCTGCCAAGTTGCCGATGCTTCTGTCGACGACTCTTCAGTCAATCTTCTGCTGATTCAGGGCCTGCTCTTTTGAGCATAAGTTATTTACTCAAGTACTGAACTTAAATTAACTTAACTTAATTTTATTTAATTGAAGTACTTAAGTTAAGTACTTAAATTACTATTCATCACCACAACAACACCATCACCACTACAACACATTCACACCACCACCAACAACACCACCACTTCACTACCACCACCACCTCAATACCTTAACATCGCAATCACAATATCACCACCACCACAACAACCCACCACCACAAAAACACTATCACCACCACAACATAATACAACAACAACCTATCACCAAAAAAACACCACACCATCACAACACAACAACCCACCACCACCACTCTCACAACAACTCATCCACACCACCACCATAAAAATAATACCACCACCACACAACCACAATATCATCACCACCACAACAACCCACCACCATAAAAACACTATCACCACAACAACAATCCACTACCGCCACAATACCATACCACCACCCCACAACAACACATCCACACCACCATACCACTACCACCCCATTACCACACCATCACCACACATCCACAACACATTCAAACCACCACCACCAACAACACCACCACTCCACTACCACCACCACCCCACTACCTTAACATCACAACCATAATATCACCACCACCACAACAACCCATCACCACCAGCCTCACAACAACACATCCACACCACCACAACACCACCCCATTACCATACCAACACAACACATTCACACCACCACCCCATTACCTTAACATCACAACCACAACATCACCATCACCACAACATCATTACCACCACCATTACCACACCACTACCCTTTCCAGTACCACAACACTTCCAAAAACACAACAACTCACCACCACAAAAACAACACACCACCAATAAAAAATAATAATTAATGTACTTAACTTTATTTAACTTAATTTTACTTTACTTAACTTAACTTATTTACTGAAAATTTAAGTGCAAAAGTACATGGCCTCAGTCGGACACTCTGCGCTGCTCCCCCTCATAAGGGATCAGGAATACAGAAAGAAGCTTGACCCCAAGAGTGATACCGGCATGTTCTTGGGCTATTCAGTAAACAGCAGAGCATATCGAGTTTACAATGAGCGGACGAAGACAGTGATGGAATCCATTAATGTAGTTGTCAATGATGGTGAAGAAGCACATTCCACTGGCGTAGATGACGAAGACTCAGGCTCAGAAGCTGCACCTATGGTACAGAACAAAAATGTACAAGCCCCCAAACCAGAGGATGCTACAGCAAACGCTGACGCAGAAAGCCAAAATGAACAAGTAGATGCTCCGGATGAAGAACAAGATAGTGAAGTCCATCCCACAACATCAAGGGAACCCCCAAAGAAGATTCAGAGGAATCATGCCCTGACTAATGTGATTGGAGACCCAACAGAGGGAAGAAGAACCAGAAGTAACGCACGTCTCTACACCTGTTTTCTGTCCTGCACCAAACCAAAGAACTTCAAAGAAGCCATGAGCGACGAATACTGGATGATAGCCAGGAGACAATATGTGGGACTCAGTTGCCAGACCAAAAGGAATAAACATCATAGGCACCAAGTGGATCTTCAAGAACAAGACTGATGAGAAGGGAAACATTACAAGAAATAAAGCCAGATTGGTCGCACAAGGGTACACTCAAATTGAAGCCTGGATTTCGGTGAAACCTTTGCACCAGTTGCTCGGTTGGAAGCCATCAGACTGCTCCTTGCCATGTCATGCTATCTCGGATTTAAGTTGTATCAAATGGATATCAAAAGAGCTTTTCTGAACGGAGATCTTTCTGAATAAGTTTATGTAGCTCAACCCAAAGGGTTTGAAGACCCTCATTACCCAGAGCATGTGTACAAGCTGAAGAAAGCCCTGTATGGGCTCAAACAGGCTCCTAGAACATGGTATGAAAGACTGACCATCTTCCTTGAAAATCATGGATATAAAAGGGGAGGAGCTGACAAAACTCTCTTTGTGAAAAGAACCAAGTCGGATGTAATCATTGCCCAGATTTATGTAGATGACATTGTCTTCGGCTCAAGGTCCCAGCATCTGGTAAAACAGTTTGTGGATCACATGCAGAATGAATTCAAAATGAGCATGGTGGGAGAACTGACTTATTTCCTCGGACTGGAAATCTCCCAGAAAGAGGATGGAATCTTTGTAGCACAAAGCAAATATAGTAAAAACCTTGAAGAAATTCCAGCTAGATAACGCCAGTCACAAACGAACACCAGCTGCCACCCATATCAAAGCAGTCAAAGATGAAAATAGGGTCGAAGTAAATCAGGCTATCTATAGAAGTATGATTGGTAGCTTGTTGTATCTGACTGCTAGTCATCCTGACATCTCCTTTGCAGTAGGGGTATGTGCAAGGTTTCAAGCCTGCCCAAAAGAAAGTCACTTGCAGCTCGTGAAAAGAATTATCCGGTATGTCGGAGGTACAGTAAACTATGGCTTGTGGTACACTAAGGATACAAATGCAACTCTGGTAGGATATAGTGATGCAGACTGGGCAGGTTGCGCTGAGGATAGGAAGAGCACATCTGGAGGTTGCTTCTTCTTGGGAAACAACCTGGTATCCTGGTTTAGTAGAAAACAAAATAGCATTTCTCTGTCCACGGCTGAGGCAGAGTACATTGCAGCAGGAAGTTGCTGTGCGCAGATGATTTGGATGAAGCAGAAGTTGGTCAAGTATGGCCTCACTCAGGGTGCAATGGTTCTCTACTGTGACAACCTAAGTGCTATCAGCATCTCCAAGAACCCAGTTCAGCACAGCAGGACCAAATACATTGATATTCGGCATCACTTCATCAGAGACTTGGTAGAAAAGAAGATCATTGTGATGATGCAGTATGGCAATCTTTGACAAAACCAGCACAAGTGAACAAGTTGTTGCTATAGCCGGAGCTGGTTCAGGAAGTTGTAGCATCTATTCGTCTGCAGCAGCTCGGATCTTCGCGGAAGAAGCTTGGCCTTGGCCGTGCATCCAAAAGCATCAAGGGAGTTCCTAAAATTCTCAGAGAGAATATTCCAGTGGAGATTCCCAGTTGGCTGAAAAAATTTGTTTGTAGAAGATTAGATTTGCAATCAAATCTAATTTCCTACAAATTAGGAGATATTGTTGTTTGGAGGAAATTGCTAAAAGTGTGAATGGTGAAACTTGGTAATCCTATTTAAGGGAGGCTACTCAGGGCGTTGAAGGCATCGAAGTGAAGAGAGCATACACGAGAGCAAACATAGAATACCGTGAGGATAGAATTCGAGTGCGAGGATCTTAGATCATCACTGAGAGCAGAGCATGAGCGTAGAGCTGAGGTGATTGAAGCAGAGTGTGATCTGTACTTGCAGAGTTTGATCACAGCTTGATCAGGAAGCCAATTCAGAGCAGCAGTTGCTTGTTGGTTGATTAAGGGAGGCCGCGGAGGTATTGACGAGTGGACGAACTCGGTCAAGTGATTGGGCGGAAAAACTCGCTAGTGGCTGGAGGTCACTGAGTGAGGGGGAGTGCTCCAGAGCGTGCAGTGCTCGTGCAAAGGTTCGATCAGCTCAGCAGAAGGCTTGGAGCGACGCGGACAGATTAGGCATCAGCTGTGTGCTACAGCAGATGCTATAGCAACCTGCAGGTGACTTTGAGTTAATTAGAATAGGCTGAGTCTGTGGGACTGAGTTGTAGCTTTTCTGAATTATTTCGAGTCTGTAGGTGAGCTATACACAAGTCAGAGCTTGTTCTAATTGTGTGATCTGTAGGTGAGCTATACACAAGTCAGAACCGTGTTGTACTGTGGACCTGTGAAACTAGTGGATTAAGTGTTGGAATTCAGCCCTTCCCAGACATAGGCAGATTGGCCGAACTGGGTGAACAAATCGTTGTGCAGTGTTTTGTCTTGCTGCAAAAGAATCGTCGGTACAAGAGTGTGCTGTAGCAACTGCTTGTTCATTATTGGCAACTCAGATGTGCTGCGAATTTCACATTGCTCTCCAGCACATTGTGACCGACAAACAACTTGCTGACATCTTCACTAAACCTCTGGATATAGTCAGATTCGAAAACCTGAGATCTTCTCTAGGCCTCTATGCTCTGGCACCATAAGCCAGTCCGGTTCAACCCCCTTGGCATATGTTCCAAAAAGGGGGAGAAAGTCACATAAGGGGGAGTAGAGGGACCGAAGGAGAATCAAGCGAAACATTGAAGAAATATTGAAGGGGTTTTGTCAAAAATGCCAAGGGAGATATTGATAATGCAGATGGCATTCAATTGACAAAACCAGCACACGTGAACAAGCTACTGCTATAGCAGATCCCGGAGCACATGGAGCTGTAGCAGAATATCAGCACCCATTCGGAGTTTGCTTTTAACGGACCTTCTTGAAGAGCAAAGCTTACGGGGAGCTTCTAAATATTCAACATAGAATATCCTAGCAAAGATTCCCGTGCCCAGGTGAAAGATTTTTTTGTGGAAGATTTGATTTTCGTAATCAAATCTAATCTCCTACAAATAAGAGATAATGCTTCTTTAGGGAACTTCCAAAAAAGGGAAATCTATACGAGGCTTTGGCGAGTATTTAAAAGAGGCTGGGCAGAAGGTCTGGGGATCGAAGCTAAGAGCATACAGAGAGAGTATACGCAGAATACCAGCAGAGTGGAATTCAAGTGCGAGAAGAGCTTCGACCATCACCGAGAGCATCGCAGGCGCGTAGAGCTGCGTGATTGAAGCTGAGGGTGATCGAGATTTGCAGAGTCTGATCAGTACTTGATCTGGGAAGCCAATTCAGAGCAGCAAGTGCTTGTTGATTGATCAAGGGAAGCCGTGGAGTAATTGTCGAGTGGAGTGATGGAGCGTATTTATACGCTCCATCGAGTTATTTATTCCCATAAGTTTATTACATTTTGCGTGAATCGATTACTCTTTTATAGTGTTTTCGTATCGCAGGTGTGTTCAAGATCGTATTGGATTTTATCGCATATTTGAAGCAGTCATCCAAGATCAAGAAGTCAACAGCAGTCAAAGTCAACAGCAGTCAACTCTGCTGGTTCAATTAGAATCAGATCCGGTTCAGCAGATGTGGTTCATTCTGGTTCAACCCAAAAACTCTAAACCTAAGAGATGGACAAAAGAGGAAAAGAATACTCTCACTATTCACGAGCTACAGGACTGACGGAGTGGAAGAGAGGATTGAAGAGCTTGAGAGAGAAGTCGCCGGAACTCACTATTCACGCCGGTTACTGTTCACTGTTACTGTTCATTTTACTGTTAATGTTCACTATTCACGTGGTGCTTATTGGTTGATCAAGGGCAGCCGCGGAAGAACTGACTGGTGTGTGGCTCGGTCGAGTGTCTAAGCGGCAGTTCTCGCTAGTGGCAGGAGGTCACTGAGTGAGGGGGAGTATTCCAGAGTGTGCAGCGCTCGTGGAATCGTTCGATCGGCTCGGCAGAAGGCCTTGGAGCGACGCGGACAATTGTGCATCAGCTGTGTGTTACAGCAGTTGCTACAGCAACCCTGCAGAGTGAGTGTAGTTTAGAATAGGCTGAGTTTCGGGGAGACAGTAGCTATTCTAGATTGACATTTGTAGAGGGTGTGCAGACACAAGTCAGAGCCTGTTCTGATTGTGTTCAGTGATCCACACAAAGGTTGAGTAGCATAGGTTGCGTGGAGTTGTAACCGAGTGTACTTGGAGACCTTTGTGTTTAGTTGATTGAGGACTGGAGAATAGTCCTCCCCAGACGTAGGCAGTTGGCCGAACTGGGTGAACAAACTTCTGTCTTATTCATTGTTTGCTGAGACAATTTCCAAGTGAACAAGAGTGTGCTGCAGCAACTGCTTGTTCACAAATCTGTCTAACTGAGACACTTTCAGATTTCATGCCAGAAAAGAACCCAACCATGAGAACTGAACTTGTGTCAGGAATTTATTTGTGGAAGATATGTGTTTCATTTACATTATACGACGAACAGTTCAAGGACATCGCGCGTCTACTGAATAGTCAGTAAAGAAGATATGTCTTGCGAGGGAAGGTTCAAAGGCTTTGCCCACCTATCTTATACAAATATTCACCGAAGAAACTATCACCATATCGAGTCGAGTCTTGATTTTATTCTCACCCCATGATTTTCTTCATGTGGAGGAGTGTTGGAAAATTTGGTGAATTAAATGTGAAGAAAATGTGGTGTGACCATATTTATATAAGAAAAGTATTTAATTGGATTTAAAGTCCTACAAATGAAAGGACAAAACCAATTATTTACATGTCCAAAATGAATGAAATGAAATGCTCAAAGTTATGGAGAGCATTTACATAGGTCAAGTGAAAAACCTTAGAAGACATAGAGGCTTTATCTTAATTATAACATTGTCATAATTTTGTGGGCTATTTGTTTTCCATTAGCATGGAAAACTTGAAGAGGTAGCATGATAATGACTGTGCACTTATGAGAGACTTTTTCATCTTTTCAAGAGCATTGAAAATTAATTTTAATCTTATGAAATGAAGGGACTTCATTTTGGGACCAAGAGTTCCCTTGAAACATTCATTTTGGTGCCTTTAAAAGGATTTTTGGCATTCACAATGCCATTATGATGGGTTGCCTCATCCTCCCCTATAAAAGGAGGTGCAAATGAGGGCTTGAAGATCACAACTCACACAACAACATCTCTCATTTCTAACATCTCCTCCCTTGATAGTCGGCTGATTTATCCTTTGAGTTCTATACTCTTTTATGTATTTCCTTGGTGATAGTTGCTTGCTCAAGTTTGGTTTGCTGGAGTATTACCTTGTAGTGCAAAGAAGTATATACTCACAAGTTGTTATATCATGGGAAGCTCTTTCCATTTCCTTGCACCCGGTGGGAAGGCAATAAAAGCTTTAAGGAAATCGTCTAACGAATCTCAACTCACTCTGGTTTGATTGTATCTTTATTTGTTCTACTTTGAGTGATTTATTTATTTAGTTATCAATTGAATCAGTCGATTTATAACGGTCAATTTAATTTATATCATATTGATTTGATTATATTGAATCAAATTGAGATGACTAAGTTGAATTGATACACTAAATAGATTAAATAATTGATAGAATTACTTCATTTATTGTATATTGAATTAAACTAACACTTGATTTAATATAAAAATAATGATGCATGTCTTTCATTATTAGAAACACTTCATTAAATATAATATACTCACAAAACTTTATCTACATGTTCCATCAATTATAAAATTGAAACTTAATTCAAGATTCGCCAACAATCTTAAAGCTTTTATCTTTGTAGATAAAATTGTGAGAACAATTTATAAATCAAGATTACTAACAAGTTGGTCTTTTGTAGACATGGAAAACCAAACCACAAATCAAAATATGGACATTGATGCCAACATCCCGGTTACTCCTGTAGTGTTGCCAACCATGTTTTCAACAGTGTTGCCCACAGCTAGTGTTGTGCCACAAAACCCCAATGATGACGGCTATGGCCGGGAATGGACCTGCGGGTTCAATTCCAAGCGGGTCAGTGGCACGAGTGCCCGCCACAGTGATTCCGGCCGAAAGGCCTGAGAAGTTCACAGGATTGAACTTCAAGAGATGGCAACAGAAGATGCACTTCTACTTGACCACCATTGGGTTCGCTCGGTTCCTAACTGAAGATACACCAACTTATAAAGATGATGAAACCGACTCACAAGTTTTCATGGCATATAATGCTTGGAAAGATTCCGACTATCTGTGCCGAAACTACGTCATGAATAGCTTAAATAACGCACTGTACAATGTATACAGTACCAAACGCTCAGTGATGTGCACGCGTCGTTGTGCGTGTATCAAATTAATTCCTTCCTCTTCCACTTAGTACAGCGGTTAAGTTAGGGTCGAATCCACAGGGAGCAAGTAGATTAGCTTTAACTAGTGTCCTGCACTTGCGAAAACTGGGGGTGTGAGTGATTGGGTTGCGCAATGCGCGAGTAAACAGTAGTACACGCAGGAATTGCACTAGACGTGCGCAGGCAGTAGAGATTAAGTACTATGACTATGAAAAGTATCGGCGCAGGCAGTAGCTGATCAAGGCTTCCTAACATGTGCGCATGTTCCAATCAAAGTTCATGAGCTATTAATTCTTAAGACTAGTCTAAGCAGCTACGAATCCTGTCACAGTAGCAACTGATTATCCTAGCGCGTTACTCCTAATCGTCACCGTCAGGCTATTCAACTAGTTTAACATATAACAAACAAGCAACAAGAGTAAGATTGCGGTTCAAGGCTTCCCCTACTCATGCAACTAGCTGTCAACATTGTGCACAGAATTAATATAAGCAAACAAGCTATGCATTAAGCACAAGTCTCAAAGGAAATACTCATAGAATCATGCCCAACCGATACCAAGCATTTAGCTAGACATGCTAGTAGTAAACATCATAGAAACAGTAAATAATATCTAAAGTATCTAAGAAAATAGCAACTAGCAGGTGCGTGCAGGTTGCAGTGTCTCGGCTGGCGCAGTCGACTAGTGCAGGTCCTCTCAGTAGGCTCGTGTGTTTTTCTGTTCTGCCGCTCTCCCGTGTGCTGTGGTCCTCTCTTGGTGCTATTGATGCTCTGGATGATCTTCTCAAACCCTAGCCTTCTTCTCTTTATAGACTACTCAAGAGGCTCATCCTTGGCAACTTCCAAATCTGGTGGTGTCAGGATTTGTAAACACCACTATCTGCGCATGGCGCACTACTCCTTGGTTAGCGCAATCGGTTAGCGCACCGTAGCTGATTCTGCCAACTCCTATCTGTTTGCGCTGCTAGCTCCGTAGGCTGTGTGATGCGCTCCTTAAAAGCTGCCTGTTAGCGCGTATCCGACTAAGGCCCTCGTTTTGCCCTGAAATACAAAAACACTGGAAACCAGTAATCTTGTACACAAAATAATGCAAACAAGCATAGGGTTAGGATCTAAATAGTGTGTATAAATAGGCTCTATCAAACCCCCCACACTTTCCCCTTGTTCGTCCCGAACAAGCACTCAAGCACGGATACCATTACCTCTCTGGAGTCTAGCGCACAGTCTTGCACTCTGATGCGATCTGCACTACTATTCACCTTGCGCTGCTCTATCACCTGCGCGCATCTGCCTTCAATAGTTCTAATATAATAATTTCACAATTCGTTACCTCTCAGCTGGGATGAAGATCATTTCGGATGGCTGGGAGATAGCTCTTCATAGGCTGCTCCGGGTTGTCAGCTTTTACTTCGAGGACGGGTATATGGTTAACAGCGCAGGCTTCTTCCGGCGCGTGATTCTTTCGCGCACTTCCTGGGAACTCTGAGCCTTTTTGATGATTTCTTTGTGAACTTTGCGCAAGCTGGTACGTATTTGTCCGCATGCTGATTCTTTTGTAGCGCATATCATCTGCTGGAGTTCTTTTCTTTTTGTACAGCTTTATCTATGGTTCCTATGTTTCCCAGAACGGTTCCAGTCTCGGCCTTCGGATAACAGCAATGGAACAACGCTCCGCTCTCCCTCCTTGGTCTACTTGCGCAGGTCAGTGCACGCGTTTACTCCCGCGCCCGCCTTCCATAGCTCGACTTCCAGAGGAAAGGTGGTCTGTTTTCCCACCTCGCCACGCTATGGGTATTCACCTTCGGCATCTGCGTGACTGAGCGCGCTCTCTTGTTCCGAAGGTCGCGAAGCACCGGCCTCCACTAGCGCTCTCGACCATATACCTCACCTTCGAAGCAAAGACGACTAACCGCCTCTCTAGAGCGTTTCTGTCAACTCCACATCCCCTGTATATCCCAACTAACAGGAGCAGAAAAACGAAAAAAATATACTAAAACAGTTGATAGCAGCGCATGCAATATGGATAGCGCAATATAAGCTGAACAGCGTGCGCAACCAGCATACAAGCGCACTGCTGCTACTATTTTCTTCAGCTAAACTAAGCTACACTACAAAGCTAAAAAAAACGTGAAATGTAAATGTAACGCTCCCCCCCCCCACACTTAAACAGAGACGTGTCCCCACGACTCAAGCTCAAGCGCACGGAGAGCGCACACATGCATGCAAGCAAAAGAAAGAATATAAGAACGAAAAAAATAAACATATGGTCGGCGCAGCAACAATATAGCAAGGGGTCACAAAATATTCAGCACAATAGTCAGCAAAATATAGCAACATATAGCAACAGTTTTCAAAAAGATAAGAAAAGAAAACCACCCGAAAGAAATGCGCGCCCCACTGCAGCCCTAGATGTCCTCGGAGCTGGACTTAGCCGCTGATCAGCGCGCCTCCTGATCTGAAGAATCCGTCACATACTCGGTGCTGGAGGCTGGCGGCACTACAGAAATGGCGACGGGCTGAGCCACGAGGTCGTCCTCTGAGATAGGATCCCATAGTGAATCGGAGCTGGAACTTAGGATGGGATCGGCTACAGGGGACCTCTGAACAGAAGGCTGTGCAGGGGGTGGCGGAGGTGCTGGTACTGGGTCTGCTGCTGGGGTGGGCTCTGCTGCTGGGGCTGGTACTGGTGCTGGAGCTGGCTCTGCTACATGGACCGGGGACTGGGTAGGAGGGCTGGCTGGCTGGCGCGCTCGCTGGGGGATCCTGGAGGCGGCCTACGCAGGCTGAGGAGAGGGGGAATAGCATCTCCAAATCTCCACCCTGACGGTGGGCTCATGCTCAAATCTGCCCCCTCGGGCGCTAAATATTCGAGCACGCGCATGACGTTGAACATCATGCGTTGCTCCTCGGATACCTCCTCAGGCGCCTCCTCTGCCTCAGTCCTGGGGCGCTTTCCTCGTGCACGCGAGGGAGAATCCTCAATGGCAATGGTAACTGGCTCCCCCTGCGGTGCGCTTGCCCTTCGGCGCGCTCCAGTCTGCGCACGAGTCCTCATGCGCCTGACTGGAGGCGCAACTGGCTCTGGGGCCTCGTCCCTCTCCATTTTCTCCGCAGCCTCTTCTGCTTGCGCGCTGCTCTCTGCTCGCTGCCTCGGCGCTCTGGCCGGCTGCAGCCGGTAGCACCATTCCAATGTACCATCCTCTCTCACGGCTACCGCTCTTATCTGAAGCATCTGGGCGCGGTCCAAGGGAACAGCCGGCACCACTGTGTGCTCGGGCACCTCTGGCTCTCCATGCAACGCACGCAGCAGGTGCGTTATCATCCCTCCACAAGTCAGCGGCCCCTTGGTGCTGACCCGACTCCAATGAAGCACCATGTTCAAGACAAACAGCACCCTCTTCCCATAATAAAAACCCTTCAAAATCTCCATGTCCAGTAAGCTGATCTTGGGCGCACCGTTGAAGCGCCCGATGATGGCATAGGCGACCATGCGCCACAGGTAGAACATCCACGGGTCTCGCAGCTCGCGTCCTCGGCTGCGCCCCGCGGCAAAAACTGGGCCGGTCGCCATCTCGCGCCACGCCTCCTAATTTGTGTGCGTGTCTATGTCCGCCTCACGCACCTTTGTGCACCTCAGCGTGCGCTTCAGCCTCTTAGCCGAGGCAATGTACCAGACTCCTCTGTGCCGGTACCTTATCTCCAGATCAGCCGTCTCTAGCGACGCCAAAAACTCGCACGTATCCTCTTTGTCCTCTGCGCTGTTGATCTCCAACAGCGCCTCCCAGCCCGCCAGCGCGAGCTTCTCCATGATGAGGTCCTCCATCCCGACCTCTCGCAGGAAATCCCTGCTGATGTACGGAGTCCCGTACATCTCCAGCCTCAAGAAGGCTTCATACTTGCTGGCGAATGATGCTGGGGTCGCTTGATCCTCGGCAGGCTGCATGGTGCGCTGGGTTTCTCCGGTCAACTATGGTCAACACTCACAAAAGCTCAAAAAAATCCAAATTCCTCCAAATGCCCTGAAACTTTCACCAAAGGATCGCCTACTGCCCGCCTACAAAACCTCCTAACCAGAACTCCAATTGGTGCAGGCCAGCTACGTGCGATTTTAGACCTAGGGCACCCCTCTTATCGCACAAACCCTAATGCAATCGGCTCAAATCTGAGGGGAAAGGTTACCTGGTGAGTGTGCGACTGTGTGCTCGTCGAATCTCTCTAAACGGAAGCTGGGTTGAGCGCCGGACGGTGAGCGGCTGCTGAGGGCGGGAGTTTCTCTTGCAACGGTCGAGTGTGAAAAGTGCTGAAATTTTTCTAAGTACTGCCCTTATATACCCCCTCTGACTGGCGCAGCTGTCCTGCGCACTGAAGTGCGCACGGACCTGCGCGCTGCTGCTCGACTAAAAACTACAAGTCCTAAACTAGCTAAAAGACACTAGAAAAACTAAAAGAAAAACATGTAAAAGTAAAACGTGTCGGGTTACCTCCCGACAAGTGCCTTTGTTTAACGTCGTTGGCTCGACTGTACCTCGTTACTTGCGTGAAAGTGGACCAGCGACCTCCCCCCCACTTGCTCTTGAGTGACCCCGCGCCCGTGCATGTGTTGTGTTCTTCTTGGTCCTGCGCGAAGGATCAGAAGGGTGGTTAGCATGGTTAATAGTATGTGATAAATTATAAGTAACGAGGTTAGGTAAAGAGGGAGAAGAAATATGAGCAATAGTTCCCAGTTCTCCCTCTGGTGCGTCTGGTAGTGACTCTGGCGCAACAACCTGCGCATCTGCTATCTCTGGCTCTGCCAATTCAACTTCGCGCGCTGTGCTATCCCAAGGTTCTCCTAGATACCTTTTGACTCTCTGCCCATTGACCTGAAAACGATGCCGGTGCTCGTTTTCTAACTCGATTGTTCCGTAGGGGAAAACCTTGGTAACTGTGTACGGTCCTGTCCATTTGCTGCGCAGCTTCCCAGGCATGAGCTTTAGGTGCGAGGAGAATAATAGTACCTGGTCTCCTGGCTCAAAAGTGCGTCTGAGGATATGTTTGTCGTGAAATGCCTTTGTGCGCGCCTTGTAATCGCGCAGTCCCTCATATGCATCCAGGCGCAGCTCTTCTAATTCGCTCAGCTCAAAAGCGCGCTCCTTACCAGCCTCGTCTAGGTTCAGGTTGCAAACGCGCAATGCCCAGTATGCTTTGTGCTCCAATTCCACTGGCAGGTGGCACGCTTTTCCGTAAACCAACCGGAACGGTGAGGTCCCAATTGGTGTCTTATGCGCTGTTCGGTATGCCCACAGCGCATCGTCAAGGCGCTGGCTCCAGTCTTTGCGTGACGGTCTCACAGTTTTCTCCAGTATGCGCTTGATCTCTCTGTTGGAAACCTCGGCCTGTCCATTCGTCTGAGGGTGGTAAGCGGTGGATGTCTTGTGGCGCACTCCATAATGCTTGAAAACCTGCGCCACTATCCTATTGCAAAAGTGCGTCCTCTGGTCGCTAATGATTGCCTTAGGCACTCCGTACCTGCAAAATATGTTAGTCCTTAAAAAGTCAGCGACCGTCTTACCATCATCCTTCCGTGTAGCCTTGGCTTCAACCTATTTGGAGACATAATCTACCGCGACCAATATATACTCATATCTGGAAGATGGAGGAAATGGCCCCATGAAGTCGATCCCCCAAATATCGAATACTTCATTCACTAGAATTGGCGTCTGCGGCATCTCATTGTGTGCTGATATGCCTCCTGTGCGCTGGCACCTGTCACAGTTCCTGCAGTAGTTATATGAGTCTCTGAACAAGCGCGGCCAATAGAATCCGCAATCCAGAATCTTTCTGCTCGTGCGCTTTGGACAGAAGTATCCTCCACATGCGTGCGCATGACAAAACATCAAAACAGAGTTAATTTCATGGTCAGGCACGCAGCGCCTTAAAATCTGATCAGCTCCTATTCTGAGCATATACGGATCATCCCAAAGGTAATGCTTGGACTCATGTTTCAATCTCATGCATTGGGTTTTAGTGAAATGAGGAGGAAACGTACCTGTAACCAGGTAATTTGCAATGTGCGCATACCATGGTACCTTACCTGTCAGCGCCATCAGATGCTCGTCAGGGAACATCTCCGTGATCTGCCCTGGCTCCTCCGCTTTCACGATCCTGCTCAGGTGGTCCGCGACTGTGTTTTCCGTGCCCTTCTTATCCTTGATCTCCAAGTCGAATTCCTGAAGTAAGGGCACCCCGCGCATCAGGCGCGGCTTAGTTTCTTTCTTGGACATTAGGTAACGGATTGCTGCGTGGTCTGTGTAGACAATGACTCTGGCGCCAAGAACATATGCACGGAACTTCTCCAGCGCAAACACAATTGCCAGAAGTTCCTTCTTCGTGGTAGTGTAGTTCCTCTGCGCAGCGTCCAGTGTGCGCGACGCATAATAAATGGCGTGCGGCTTTTTGTCCACGCGCTGTCCTAGGACTGCACCTACTACATAGTCTCTCGCGTCGCACATCAGTTCAAATGGCAGGTTCCAGTCTGGCGCGCGCATCACTGGCGCACTTGTCAGCGCCTCCTTCAGCTTATCAAACGCGGCCCTGCACTCATCAGTAAATTCGAAACACACATCCTTTTGCAAGAGGTTAGACAGGGGTATACAAATCTTAGAAAAATCTTTTATGAAGCGCCTGTAAAACCCAGCATGCCCAAGGAATGATTTCACATCGCGCACGTTAGTGGAATAAGGCAGATTAGCAATAAGATCTATTTTGGCTTTGTCTACCTTGATCCCTTCCTGCGAGACAATATGTCCTAGTACTACACCATGCGATACCATGAAATGACATTTTTCATAATTGAGCACTAGGTTCTTTAAGATGAAGCGCACTAAGACCTTATCAAGATGAGTTAAGCATGCGTCAAAGGTACTTCCGTGTACAGTAAAATCATCCATGAACACTTCTATGCATATACCAATCATATCAGAAAAAATGCTCATGACTAGACGTTGGAACGTACCTGGCGCGTTACACAGCCCAAATGACATGCGCCGAAACGCAAACATACCGAATGGGCAGGTAAACGTGGTCTTCTCTTGATCTTCCACAGCTATGGGTATCTGATTGTACCCTGAATATCCGTCCAAGAAACAAAAGTAGGGCTTCCCCGCTAATCGATCTAGCATCTGATCCATGAAGGGTAGCGGGAAATGGTCCTTGCGCGTGACTGCGTTAAGCTTCCTGTAGTCGATGCACATGCGCCATCCAGTTTGTATGCGCTTGGGAACTAGCTCGCCCTGCGCATTCTCTTCTACTGTGATTCCTCCCTTCTTTGGCACAATGTGCACTGGACTTACCCATTTGCTGTCCGAAATAGGGTAAATGACTCCTGCGTCAAGCAACTTCAGGATCTCCTTCTGAACCACCTCCATCATGCTCGGGTTCAATCTGCGTTGAGGCTCCCTGGATGGTTTGGCACCATCTTCCAACAGAATCTTATGCATGCATACGTCCGGACTCACTCCGCGCAGGTCAGCAAGAGTCCATCCTATAGCGCGCTGGTTCTTGCGCAGCACCTGCTGTAATCGTGCCTCCTGCTCCTCTTCTAATCCTTTCTTTATGATCACTGGCAGGGTGTCTTCATTTCCCAAGAATATGTACTTGAGGTGTTCTGGAAGTTGCTTCAGCTCGATCTTGGGTGCCTGTTCAATAGAGGGCAAGATTTTATTAGCAGTGCAGACATTAACTAAGTCTTGTACCTGTCTGGATTCTGGTTCAGCACTGCTCAGCTCATTCTCTTGCGCCTCCAACTCTGCCTGTGCCAGTGTTTCAGGTTCTTCTGCTGCGCTCGCACATTGCGCATCTGCAACTAAGTCGTCTATGCTGTCCATTGCGTGCACTGTGGCGTCTTCATGAGGGTGCTGCATCCCTTTGAATATGTTAAAATGAATTTCCTCGCCATCAACCTCCATAGAGAGTGTGCCCCTCCACACATCTATCTTTGTGCGCGCTGTCATCAGAAATGGTCTGCCCAGTAGGATCTGCGCACTGCTTATACTCGACTCTCCCTCCATTTCTAGGACATAGAAGTCTGCTGGGAACACCAGCTCTCCTACTCGGACAAGGACAGCCTCTATCATGCCCGTAGGTTGCTTGCACGACCGATCTGCTAACTGAATGGTGAGACCTGCAGGCTTAAGTGGTCCAAGGCGCAATGACGTATATAGGGAATAGGGTAGCACATTTATAGACGCGCCTAAGTCAATCATGCAATTGCTTACTGTGGTCTTACCTAAAGTGCATGGAATGGTAAACGTACCTGGGTCTCGGCATTTAGGTGGTACCTTATGTTGCACGATTGCTGAGGCCTGCGCATTTAGCATTACCTGTGCGCACTCGCCTTTCCTTCTCTTGTTTGTGCACAGCTCCTTTAGAAATTTGGCGTACCTAGGGATTTGCCGAACTGCTTCAATAAGGGGAATGTTTATTTCCACCTTACTGAATAACTCGTAGAGCTTCTTATCAAGCGCTTCCTTCCTAGCCGATGGTGCCTGTACAGGGAAAGGTGCAGGTATGTTAGTACGATTCGTGCCCTTGTCTTTTAAATGTGTCATACCTGGCGCTTCGCCCTGCTGGCTTGTGGCTGGCGCCTTTGGTTGCGCGTCTTGCTCTGGTTGGGCATTCTGCTCTGTTGGATCTGGGACTTGCGTAACTGGTGGCGCGGGCACCTTCGTGGTCTGCTCTGTTCCTACCGTGCGCCCAGTCCTCAGTGTCACTGCGTTGACTCCTCCCTTGGGGTTCTGGATCACTTGCGAAGGCAGGTTGCCATCGCTCTTTGATAGCTGCTTCTCAATGGACTCGAACCTCTTGTCATATTTCTCATCATTTTTGCGCACTGTGTCTGCTAGCTGCCCCACGATATCTTCTAAGGATCGCCTCGGTTGCTGGTTGTTCTGTGCTAGTGCGTTAGTGCGGCGATGCGGTGGATTGTAGGGCGCAGCTTGTTGCGTCTGCTATGGCGCGCGCTGATCCGTGGACTGCCTCTGGAAATTGTTTTCCTCCTTCCATCTGAACCCATTTGCAGCTAGTCTAAAACGCGGCTGATTCTGCCTCTGTGCCCCTCTATTATCCCATCCTCCAAGAACATTGACATCTCCTGATTCCTCGAAAAGTGTGGGACATGCATCGGTTTTGTGCTCAGTGGACGTGCAAAACTCGCATACCTTTGGCGCAACTGGTTGTGCGCCTTGCGCACTCATCAACTTTTGCAGCATGGCCTTCATTTCCTTTATTTCAGCGCTTGTTTCTACCTGATGCACAGAACGAGCACGACTATTTTCAAGTGTTAGCTGATGTCTTACCTGCCCAGCAGAGTCTTCTATCAGCTGCCACGCGTCCTCTGGGTACATGTTGCAAATGTCGCCTCCTGCGCATGCATTCAAGAATCGCAGCTCCATGGGCAACAATCCATTCAGGAAATTCTCTACCAGCACATTCAGGGGCAGGCCGTGATTGTAGCAGTTGGCCTCCAGCTCCCTGAAACGCTCGTAATACTCGGACAGCGACTCTCCTGCGCTCTGCCTAGGTGCGGCCAGCTCCCTCCTGAGTAGCGCGATCTTTGCTGCGGGATAGAACTTGTCCAGGAACTTCTTCTGCAGCTGCTCCCATGTGTGAATTGATTCTGCTGGTAAGTTCATCAGCCAATGCCTGGCCGTGTCACACAATGAAAATGGGAACGCTTTCATCTTCAGCGCTTCGTCAGCGCTTAGTCGCTCTCCCCTTCGGCCCTCATGTTCTCGCAAATGACTAGGAATTCTCGCACATGTTTGACTGGGTTCTCATTGTTCATCCCGTGGAACTTGGGCATGTGATGAATGAGCGAGCTCCTGAGTTCGAAATGACCGTCTGGTGGAAGCACTATGCACCACGGCTGGTTAACCGTGATTGGGGCTGACATCTCGCGCACTATTCTGCGTCGCGCGGCCTGTCGCGCGGGTGGCGCATTATACACTTCAGTGGCCATCCTTGCTTCAACCTCGCGCTGCACTTCCTCTCTAAACAAGGCTGCGGTTATGTGCCCTCGCATCCTCTGGGGTTCTGTCCCCTAAGTTATCTCCAACGACACTGTTATCCTCCATAACCTGTTCTCAATCTCAAAGAAAATGAAATTAAAAGAAAACTAAGCTGTTGCGTCTGTCAATGCGCAACTAGAATCTGCGCAGCGCAACTGTTGAGGCTGATGTTGATTGCGCGCTGTCAGAAACAATAACGAAAATACAGCAAAAAGAAATAAATAACTATTATAAAAGAAAACTTAAGCTAATTAAAGCTTATCTGTGTTGCTCCCCGGCAACGGCGCCAAAATTTGATGTGCACGCGTCGTTGTGCGTGTATCAAATTAATTCCTTCCTCTTCCACTTAGTACAGCGGTTAAGTCAGGGTCGAACCCACAGGGAGCAAGTAGATTAGCTTTAACTAATCGACAGCGGTTTCATCCTCCTTGTAAGTAGATGGATCTTCGGTTAGGAACCAAGCCAACCCAATGGTGGTCAGGTAGAAGTGCATCTTCTGTTGCCATCTCTTAAAGTTCAGTCCTGTGAACTTCTCAGGCCTTTCGGCCGGCATCACTGGGGCGGGCACTCGTGCCACTGACCCGCTTGAAATTGAACCCGCAGGTCCATTCCCGGCCATAGCCGTCATCATTGGGGTATTACTAGGCACAACACCAGGTGCGGGCAACACTGTTGGAAACACAGTTGGCAACACTACAGGAGCAACCGGGATGTTGGCGTCAATGTCCATACTTTGATTTGTGGTTTGGTTTTCCATGTCTACAAAAGACCAACTCGTTAGTAATCTTGATATTTAAATTGTGCTCACAATTTTATCTACAAAATAAAAGCTTTAAGATTGTTGGACTAAATTGAATGAAATTTCAATTATATGTAGATAAAGCTTTGTGAATACATTTAATGAAGTATTACTATTAATGGAAGGCATGCAGCATTACTGTTATATTGAATCAAGTGTTAGTTTAATTCAATATAAAGTAAATGGAGTAACACTATCAATTATCTAATTAATTAGTGCATCAACTTAGTTTAATCAATTCAATTTGATTCAATATGAAGATTATAAATCGAATGATTAAATTGAAAGCCAAATAAATAAGTAATTTAAAGTAGAACGGAATAACGATACAAGCAAACCAGAATCAGTTGAGGCTCGTTAGACGATTTCCTTAAAGCTTTTATTGTCGTCCCACCGGGTGGGCAAGAGCTTCTCAGGATACAACAACTTGTGAGTGTGTACCTCTTTGCACTACAAGGTAACACTCCGGCGAACCAAACTTGTGCAAGCCACTATCACCAAAGAAATATTCAAAAGAGTATGAAGAACTCAAATGAAAAATCATCCGGCTATCAAGGGAGGAGATGTTGGAAATGAGAGATGTTGTTGTGTGAGTTGATGATTTCCAAGCCTCATTTGCACCTCCTTTTATAGGGGAGGATGGGGCAACCCATCATAATGACATTGTGAATGCCAAAGGTCCTCTTAAAGGCACCAAAAAGAATGTTCCAAGTCCCTTCATTTCACAAGATTAAAATCAATTTTCAATGCTCTTGAAAAGATGAAAAGGTCTCTCATAAGTGCATAGCCATTATCATGCTACCTCTTCATGTTTTCCATGCTAATGGAAAACAAATAGCCCACAAAAATTATGACAATGTCATAATTAAGATAAGCCTCTATGTCTTCTAAGGCTTTTCACTTGACCTTTGTAAATGCTCTCCATAACTTTGAGCATTTCATTTCATTCATTTTGGCTTCAATTTGGACATGTAAGTAATTGATTTTGTCCTTTCATTTGTAGGACTTTAAATCCAATTAAATACTTTTCTCATAAAAATATGGTCACACCACATTTTCTTCACTCTTCTTCACCAAATTTTCCAACAATCCCCCACATGAAGAAAATCATGGGGTGAGAATAAAATCAAGACTCGACTCGATATGGTGATAGTTTCTTCGGTCAATATTTGTATAGGATAAGTGGGCAAAGCCTTTGAACCTTCCCTCGAAAGACATATCTTCTTTACTGACTATTCAGTAGACGCGATGTCCTTGAACTGTTCGTCGTATAATGTAAACGAAACACATATCTTCCACAAATATATTCCTGACACAAGTTCAGTTCTCATGGTTGGGTTCTTTTCTGGGCATGAAACCCCTGCCTGGTTCTGTGAGAGTTTTGAAAGAATTGAGCCCCATTAATTCTTCTTAGAAGCGGCCTCACTTCTATCTCACATAGGTGATTCTTTATTTCAAGTAGTCCATCATTACTTGTCGGAACCTCAACATCCGAAGTCTAAAAATCATTAAAAGCTTCACGCTTAACCTCGTGCGGGAGTCACCAATTTAAACAAAGAATGGGAACGGGGGTTAACCCCCTCAGTGACCGCACATAGTCTCAGCAGTTAGGTTGTCCCTTTGAACCAAGATATTGGGATCTCCAGTCAGCATGGTTGGGTTTCCTTTGCCTTGACTTTATTTATCCAAGGGCTTAAGTCCCATCCCTCTAGACGTCTTCTCTACTTGGTCCTATTTAACCCTTTGGTTAATGGATCCGCAATATTATCTTTGGACCTTACATAGTCAATACTAATGACTCCTGAAGAGAGAAGTTGTCTAATGGTATTATGTCGTCAACGTATATGTCGTGACTTACCATTATACATCACACTTTGTGCCCTTCCAATTGCAGATTGGTTGTCACAATATAAACATATTGATGGCACAGGTGTTGTCCATTTTGGAATATCCTCTACAAAGTTTCTTAGCCACTCAGCTTCTTCGCCACATTTATCTAATGCAACGAATTCAGCTTCCATAGTGGATTCTAGTTATCACAGTCTGTTTAGAGGACTTCCAAGTCACTGCAGCACCTCCCAGAGTGAATACATATCCACTTGTCGCTTTTGAATCTTGTATATCAGATATCCAACTTGCATCAGTGAAACCTTCAATGACTTCCGGATATCTGTTATAATGTAGACCATAATCACGAGTAAATCGTAAGTACCTTAGTACTCTCACGATTGCTTTCCAGTGTTCCGATCCTGGATTACTCGTATATCTAGCAAGTCTACTTACAGTATAGGCAATGTCAGTTCTAGTACAATTCATTAAGTACATTAGACTACCTATGACTCTCGCATATTCCACTTGGGAGATACTTTGTCCTTTGTTTTTAGACAAGTGTTGACTGATGTCTATTGGAGTTCTGGATATTCCCAAACTATCGTTTCCAAACTTGTCTAGGATCTTCTCGACGTAATGTGATTGACTTAAGACAAGTCCATCATTAGTCCGTGTAATCTTGATACCTAGAATTACATCAGCTAGTCCCAAATCTTTCATATCAAACTTAGAGTTTAATATAGCCTTAGTGGACTTAGTCAGGTCATCATTGCTTCCCACAATGAGCATGTCGTCAACATATAAACACAGAATCACATAACCATGTTCTGTGTTTTTAATATAAACACATTTATCACACTCGTTGATCTTAAACCCATTTGACACCATCAAAGAGTCAAATTTCTCATGCCACTGCTTTGGGGCTTGTTTTAGGCCATACAGAGATTTTACAAGTCTACAAACTTTCCTCTCTTGACCAGGCTCTATACAACCCTCGGGTTGTTCCATATAGATTTCTTCCTCAAGATCGCCATTGAGAAAAGCTGTTTTCACATCCATTTGATGTATTTTTAAATTACGTAAAGCCGCAATTGCTATTATCATCCTTATGGAAGTGATTCTCGTCACAGGAGAATATGTATCAAAATAGTCAAGACCTTCCTTTTGTCTATAACTTTTGATTACAAGTCTTGCCTTGTATTTATCGATAGTGCCATCCACTTTCATCTTCCTGGTGAAGACCCACTTAGAACCTAGTGTTTTACTTCAGGAGGAAGATCAACCAATTCCCATGTATGATTTTGCAAGATAGAATCAATTTCACTCCTTATGGCTTCTTTCCATAAGTGACCCTCAACTGAGTTTGTAGCCTCTTTGTAAGTTCGAGGTTCAGCTTCGAGCATATATGTTAGAAAATCAGTACCAAATGATTTTTCTATCCTTGTTCGCTTGCTTCGTCTAGGTTCTACTGATTCTACATCATTTCCAGAGATATCATCTCGTTCTTGAGTTATTTCCTCAATATCTTCAAGTAACTGATGAGATGAACCCAATTCATCTTCCTTAGACTTATAAGGAAATACTTGTTCAAAAAACGAAGCATTCTTTAATTCCAAGATGGAATTTTTGTGTATATCAGGATTTTTTGATTCATACACAAGGAATCTATACGCATTACTGTTTTGCGCATAACCAACGAATATACAATCAACGGTTTTTGGTCCTATCCTCATTCCCTTAGGACCGGGAGCCATTATCTTAGCAAGACACCCCCACACCCGCAAGTATTTATAGGAAGGCTTGCTTCCTTTAAATAGCTCATATGGGGACTTCTCTTCCTGTTTGCGAGGTACCTTATTTAAAAGATAATTCGCTGATAAGATGGCTTCCCCCCACATTCCATGGGGTAACCCAGAGCTTAACAACATCGCATTCATCATTTCTTTTAGAGTACGGTTCTTTCGTTCTGCAATGCCGTTTGATTGAGGCGAGTATGGTGGAGTTACTTCATGAATAATTCCGTATTGTGCACAGAAGGCCCCAAACGGTTCTACATATTCACCTCCACGGTCACTTCTCAACCTCTTTATCTTTTTGTTGAGTTGGTTCTCAACTTCTAATTTGTACATGGAAAACTTTTCAATTGCCTCATCTTTGCTTTTAAGCAAATATACATAACAATATTTTGTACTATCATCAATGAATGTCACAAAATATTTGTTACCACCTCTAGTTGGCATGAATTTTAAGTCGCATGGGTCACTATGGATTAATTCAAGGGGTTCGGTTTTTCTTTCAACACTGTGAAATGAGGTTCTTGTTAATTTTGCTTCAACACAAGATTCACACTTGTGTTTGAAATCTATATGAGATTTGGGTATACACTCCAAATTCATTAGTTTCCTTATTGTGTCATAATTTACGTGGCATAATCTTTTATGCCATAAATTAGAGGACTCAAGCAAATAAACGGAAGAATTATTTTTATTGATATTTTTGGGTTTGATAGCTATTACATTCATCTTCCACATGCCATCCTTTACATAACCTCTTCCCAAATACATACCGTTCTTTTTGAGAACAGTTCTTTGTGAGAATAATTTTCTGGGACTCAAATACCATCTTAAATCCATGGTTATCCAGCAGTGTCCCAGAAATCAAATTCTTCCTTACATCGGGCACATAGAGAACCTCTGTAAGCTTCAGCTCCTTGCCTGATGTCAGCTTCAGGACTACTATACCCTTTCCCTTGATCTCAGAGGTGGCAGAATTGCCCATGTACAACTTCTCTCCAGCCTCGCTCAGCTCTAATGTGGAGAACGCATTCTTATCCGGGTTGCTCCTGTGTCCAGCCACCACTCCTTGGGATTAGAATCCACCAAGTTCAGCTCAGAGATAACAGCTACCAGAAAGTCTTCTTCAGCTTCGGCTGAGTTGACTTCCTTCTTTTGCTTCCTTGGAGGCTTCTCACAGTCAGCTGCTCGGTGACCCTCTTTGTCACAGTTGAAACATTTTCCCGGAAACTTGGGTGATTGCCTTTTCTTGAACACTCCACCCTTAGCTGCTAACTTGTTAGAGGGTTTCTTCCTCTTTGAGCTCTCACCATGCTCCACTAAGTTGGCCCTCTCTGATGGTGCTTTGAACCTCTTATCAGAGCCACGGTTGTCTTCCTCAATTCGAAGACGAACCACAAGGTCTTCAAAACTCATCTCCTTTCGCTTGTGCTTGAGATAGTTTTTGAATTCCTTCCACCCCGAAGGTAACTTCTCAATGACTGAGGCAACTTGGAAGGATTCACTTATGTGCATCCCCTCAGCATGAATCTCATGGATTATTAGTTGCAGCTCTTCCACTTGACTTACTACCGTTTTAGAATCTACCATCATGAACTCCAGGAAGCGACCCACAATGTATTTCTTAGACCCGGCATCCTCAGTTCGGTATTTCTTATCCAATGTGACAATGCAGTATGTCAGTGTTTGACAAAACCAGCACAAGTGAAAAAGGAGTTGCTACAGCACAAGTAAACAAGCAGTCCAGCAGAAGTGAACTAGCAGCAGCTGCAGTAGGGGATGCTATAGCAGGAGCTTGTTCAACTGGCTGCATCATCTGTCTAAGAAGCAGCAGCAACCTGGGCGTATCTAGAAGGGCTGGAAACTCTATGGTTAGCATCTGAAGAATTTCTAATATGCTGTGGAGTATTTTCCAGTGAGGTTTACTAGTCAGAAAAGGAGATTTGCATTAGAGATAAAAATCAAATCAAATCTCCTAGATTTTAGGAGATAATTGTTCTCTTTGGGATTGCCTAAACCTGGTCATTGCTTAAAAGCTGGTGCTGCTATTTAAGAAGAAGAGGTTTAGAGCAGAATTGTTGGATCGAAGCTGAGGGATACACGAGTGCATACACGGAATTCAGAGATAGCAATTTGCGGTGTGCAGCGAATGAATTCTTCGATCATCACCCGAGAGCAGAGCGTGAGTGCAGAGCTGTGGTGACAGAAGCAGAAGGGAATCAGGACTTGCAGAGTCTGATTCGAGCTTGATCTGGAAGCCAATTCAGAGCTTGGTGCTTGTTGGTTGATCAAGGACAGCCGCGGAAGAACTGACGGGTGGTTGGCTCGGTCAAGTGTTGTGCGGCAGTACTCGCTAGTGGCAGGTGGTCACTGAGTGAGGGGGAGTATTCCAGAGTGTGCAGCGCTCATGGAATCGTTCGAACGGCTCGGCGGAAGGCTTTGGAGCGACGCGGACAAATTGTGCTTCAGCTGTGTGTTACAGCAGTTGCTACAGCAACCCTGCTGAGTGAGTGTAGTTTAGAATAGGCTGAGTTCTTTGAGAAGTCTGAAGCTATTCTAGATTGACATATTGCAGAGGGTGTGCAGACACAAGTCAGAGCTTGTTCTGATTGTGTTGAGTGATCCACACAAGGTTGAGTAGCATAGGTTGCGTGAGTTGTAACCGAGTGTACTTGGAGACCTTTGTTTTGAGTGGATTGAAGACTGGAGAAATAGTCCTCCCCAGACGTAGGCAATTGGCCGAATTGGGTGAACAAACTTCTGTCTTATTCATTGTTTGCTGAGACAATTCCCGAGTGAACAAGAGTGTGCTACAGCAACTGCTTGTTCACGAATCTGTCGAACTGAGACACTGCGAATTTTCACAATGACTCCCAGAGCTCCTTGGCTGAGCGTTTGGTACTGTACACATTGTACAGTGCGTCATTTAAGCTGTTCATGACATAGTTTCGACACAGATAGTCAGAATCTTTCCAAGCACTATATGCCATGAACACTTGTGAGTCGGTTTCATCCTCCTTGTAAGTAGGTGGATCTTCGGTTAGGAACCGAGCCAACCCAATGGTGGTCAGGTAGAAGTGCATCTTCTGTTGCCATCTCTTAAAGTTCAGTCCTGTGAACTTCTCAGGCCTTTCGGCCGGCATCAATGGGGCGGGCACTCGTGCCACTGACCCGCTTGAAATTGAACCCGCAGGTCCATTCCCGGCCATAGCCGTCATCATTGGGGTGTTACTAGGCACAACACCAGGTGCGGGCAACACTGTTGGAAACACAGTTGGCAACACTACAGGAGCAACCGGGATGTTGGCGTCAATGTCCATACTTTGATTTGTGGTTTGGTTTTCCACGTCTACAAAAGACCAACTCGTTAGTAATCTTGATATTTAAATTGTGCTCACAATTTTATCTACAAAATAAAAGTTTTAAGATTGTTGGACTAAATTGAATGAAATTTCAATTATATGTAGATAAAGCTTTGTGAATACATTTAATGAAGTATTACTATTAATGGAAGGCATGCAGCATTATTGTTATATTGAATCAAGTGTTAGTTTAATTCAATATAAAGTAAATGGAGTAACACTATCAATTATCTAATTAATTAGTGCATCAACTTAGTTTAATCAATTCAATTTGATTCAATATGAAGATTATAAATCGAATGATTAAATTGAAAGCCAAATAAACAAGTAATTCAAAGTAGAACGGAATAACGATACAAGCAAACCAGAATCAGTTGAGGCTCGTTAGACGATTTCCTTAAAGCTTTTATTGTCGTCCCACCGGGTGGGCAAGAGCTTCTCAGGATACAACAACTTGTGAGTGTGTACCTCTTTGCACTACAAGGTAACACTCCGGCGAACCAAACTTGTGCAAGCCACTATCACCAAAGAAATACTCAAAAGAGTATGAAGAACTCAAATGAAAAATCATCCGGCTATCAAGGGAGGAGATGTTGGAAATGAGAGATGTTGTTGTGTGAGTTGATGATTTCCAAGCCTCATTTGCACCTCCTTTTATAGGGGAGGATGGGGCAACCCATCATAATGACATTGTGAATGCCAAAGGTCCTCTTAAAGGCACCAAAATGAATGTTCCAAGTCCCTTCATTTCACAAGATTAAAATCAATTTTCAATGCTCTTGAAAAGATGAAAAGGTCACTCATAAGTGCATAGCCATTATCATGCTACCTCTTCATGTTTTCCATGCTAATGGAAAACAAATAGCCCCAAAAAATTATGACAATGTCATAATTAAGATAAGCCTCTATGTCTTCTAAGGCTTTTCACTTGACCTTTGTAAATGCTCTCCATAACTTTGAGCATTTCATTTCATTCATGTTGGCTTCAATTTGGACATGTAAGTAATTGATTTTGTCCTTTCATTTGTAGGACTTTAAATCCAATTAAATACTTTTCTCATATAAATATGGTCACACCACATTTTCTTCACACTTCTTCACCAAATTTTCCAACAATTCATGCTGAGGGGATGCACATAAGTGAATTTTCCTAAATTGCCTCAGTCATCGAGAAGTTACCTTCGGGGTGGAAGGACTTCAAAAACTATCCCAAGCACAAGAGAAAGGAAATGAGTTTTGAAGACTTGTGGTCCGTCTTCGAATTGAGGAAGACAATCGTGGCTCTGACAATAGGTTCAAAGCACCATCGGAGAGGGCCAACTTAGTGGAGCATAGTGAGAGCTCAAAGAGGAAGAAACCCTTTAACAAGTTAGCAGCTAAGGGTGGACTGTTCAAGAAATGGCAACCACCCAGGTTTCCAGAAAAATGCTTCAACTGTGACAAAGAGGGTCACCGAGCAGCTGACTGTAAGAAGCCTCCAAAGAAGCAAAAGAAGGAAGTCAACTCAGCCGGAGATGAAGAAGACTTTCTGGTAGCTGTTATCTCTGAGCTGAACTTGGTGAATTCTAATCCCAAGGAGTGGTGGCTGGACACAGGAGCAACTCGCCACATTTGCTCGGATAAGAATGCATTCTCCAAACTAGAGCTGAGTGAGGCTGGAGAGAAGTTGTACATGGGCAATTCCGTCACCTCTGAGATCAAGGGGAAGGGTATAGTAGTCCTAAAGCTGACATCAGGCAAGGAGCTGAAGCTTACAGAGGTTCTCTATGTGCCCGATGTAAGGAAGAATTTGATCTTTGGGACACTGCTGGATAACCATGGATTTAAGATGGTATTTGAGTCCCAGAAAATTATTCTTACAAAGAACGGTATGTATTTGGGAAGAGGTTATGTAAAGGATGGCATGTGGAAGATGAATGTAATAGCCATCAAACCCAAAAATACCAATAAAGATAATTCTTCCGTTTATTTGCTTGAGTCATCTAATTTACAGCATAAAAGATTAGGCCACGTAAATTATGACACAATAAGGAAACTAATGAATTTGGAGTGTATAGTCAAATCTCATATAGATTCCAAACACAAGTGTGAATCTTGTGTTGAAGCAAAATTAACGAGAACCTCATTTCATAGTGTTGAGAGAAAAACCGAACCCCTTGAATTAATTCATAGTGACCTATGCGACATAAAATTCATGCCAACTAGAGGCGGAAACAAATATTTTGTGACTTTCATTGATGATAGTACAAAATATTGTTATGTATATTTGCTTAAAAGCAAAGATGAGGCAACTGAAATGTTTGTAATGTACAAATTAGAAGTTGAGAACCAACTCAACGAAAAGATAAAGAAGTTGAGAAGTGACCGTGGAGGTGAATATGTAGAATGGGGCCTTTTATGCAAAAAACGGAATCATTCATGAAGTAACTCCACCATACTTGCCTCAATCAAACGGCATTGTAGAACGAAAGAATCGTACTCTAAAAGAGATGATGAATGCGATCTTGTTAAACTCTGTGTTACCCCATGAAATGTGGGGGGAAACCATCTTATCAACGAATTATCTTTTAAATAAGGTACCTCGCAAACAGGAAGAGAAGTCTCCATATGAGCTATTTAAAGGAAGCAAGCCTTCCTATAAATACTTGCGAGTGTGGGGGTGTCTTGCTAAGGTAATGGCTCCCGGTCCTAAGCGAATGTGGATAGGACCAAAAACCGTTGATTGTATATTCATTGGTTATGCGCAAAATAGTAATGCGTATAGATTTCTTGTGTATGAATAAAAAAAATCCTGATATACAGAAAAACTTCATCTTGGAATCAACGAATGCTTCGTTCTTTGAACAAGTATTTTATTAGAAGTCTAAGAAAGATGAACTGGGTTCATCTCATCAATAACTTGAAGATATTGAGAAAATAACTCAAGAACGAGATGATATCTCTAGAAATGATATAGAATCAGTAGAACCTAGACGAAGCAAGCGAGCAAAGATAGAAAAATCATTTGGTACTGATTTTCTAACCTATATGCTCGAAGATGAACCTCGAACTTACAAAGAGGTTACAAACTCAGTTGAGGGTCACTTATGGAAAGAAGCCATAAGGAGTGCAATTGATTCTATCTTGCAAAATCATACGTGGGAATTGGTTGATCTTCCTCCTGAAAATAAAACACTAGGTTCTAAGTGGGTCTTCACCAGGAAGGTAAAAGTGAATGGCACTATCGATAAATACAAGGCAAGACTTGTAATCAAAGGTTATAGACAAAAGGAAGGTCTTGACTATTGATGCATATTCTCCAGTGACGAGAATCACTTCCATAAGGATGATAATAGCAATTGCGGCTTTACGTAATTTAGAAATACATCAAATGGATGTGAAAATAGCTTTTCTCAATGGCGATCTTGAGTAAGAAATCTATATGGAACAACCCGAGGATTGTATAGAGCCTGGTCAAGAGAGAAAAGTTTGTAGACTTGTAAAATCTTTATATGGCCTAAAACAAGCCCCAAAGCAGTGGCATGAGAAATTTGGTTCCGTGATGATGTCAAATGGGTTTAAGATCAATGAGTGTAATAAATGTGTTTATATTAAAAACACAGAATATGGTTATGTGATTCTATGTTTATATGTTGACGACATGCTCATTGTGGGAAGCAATGATGACCTGATTAAGTCCACAAAGGCTATATTAAACACTAAGTTTGATATGAAAGATTTAAGACTGGCTGATGTAATTCTAGGTATCAAGATTACACAGACTAATGATGGACTTGTCTTAAGTCAGTCACATTACGTCAAGAAGATCTTAGATAAGTTTGGATATGATAGTTTGGGAATATCAAGAACTCCAATAGCCGTCAGTCAACACTTGTCTAAAAACAAAGGACAAAGTATCTCCCAAGCAGAATATGCGAGAGTCATAGAAAGTCTAATGTACTTAATGAATTGTACTAGACCTGACATTGCCTATACTGTAAGTAGACTTGCTAGATGTACGAGTAATCCAGAATCGGAACACTGGAAAGCAATCGTGAGAGTACTGAGGTACTTACGATTTAGGCCATGTTCTTTTGTACTTATAAAGTACTTAATTCAGTACATATAAATAAATATAAGTAAATATAAATAAATATAAGTAAAGTTCAGTACATATAAGTAAATATAAATAAATATAAGTAAAGTATTAAGTTTAAGTACAAAATATAAGTACAAGAAAACACACAAGGCCATGTTCTTTTGTACTTATAAAGTACTTATTTCAGTACATATAAATAAATATAAGTAAATATAAATAAATATAAGTAAAGTTCAGTACATATAAGTAAATATAAGTACATATAAATATATGTAAATAAATATAAGTAAATATAAGTAAAGTAATAAGTTTAAGTACAAAAGAACACACCCTTACTCGTGAGTATGGTCTACATTATACCAGATATCCAGAAGTCATTCAAAGTTTCATTGATGCAAGTTGGATATCTGATATACAAGATTCAAAAGCGACAAGTGGATATGTATTCACTCTGGGAGGTGCTGCAGTGTCTTGGAAGTCCTCTAAACAGACTGTGATAACTAGATCCACTGTGGAAGCTGAATTCGTTGCATTAGATAAATGTGGCGAAAAAGCTGAGTGGCTAAGAAACTTTGTAGAGGATATTCCAAAATGGACAACACCTGTGCCATCAATATGTTTATATTGTGACAACCAATCTGCAATTGGAAGGGCACAAAGTGTAATGTATAATGGTAAGTCACGACATATACGTCCACGACATAATACCATTAGACAACTTCTCTCTTCAGGAGTCAAGTATTGACTATGTAAGGTCCAAATGTAATATTGTGGATCCATTAACCAAAGGGTTAAATAGGGACCAAGTAGAGAAGACGTCTAGAGGAATGAGACTTAAGCCCTTGGATAAATAAATTCAAGGCAAAGGAAACCCAACCATGCTGACTGGAGATCCCAAGATCTTGGTTCAAAGGGACAACCTAACTGTTGAAACTATGTGTGGTCACTGAGGGGGTTAACCCCCGTTCCCATTCTTTGTTTAAATTGGTGACTCCCGCATGAGGTTAAGTTTGAAGCTTTTAATGATTTTTAGATTTCGGATGTTGAGATTCCGACAAGTAATGCGGGATTACTTGAAATATCACCTATGTGAGAAAGAAGTGAGGCCGCTTCTAAGAAGAATTAATGAGGCTCATTTCTTTCAAAACTCTCACAGAACCAGGCAAGGGTTTTGATGATGTTGTATGGCAGTGTTTGACAAAACCAGCACAAGTGAACAAGGAGCAGCTACAGCACAAGTGAACAAGGAGCAGCTACAGCTCAAGTGAACAAGGAGCAGCTACAGCACAAGTGAACAAGGAGCAGCTACAGCAGGGGATGCTATAGCAGGAGCTTGTTCAAGTGGCTGCAACATCTGACCGAGAAGCAGCAGCGACTTGGGCTTGGCTAGAAGGCTTGGCAGCTCTACGGAGAACACCAGAAGAATATTTTAAAGTGCTGTGGAGAATATTCCAGTGGGGTTTCCTAGCTAGAGAAGGAGATTTGTGTTGAAGATCAAAATCAAATCTAATCTCCTAAATTTTAGGAGATAATTGTTTTTTTTTGGGACACTGCTTAATCCTGGTCTTGCTTAAAGCTGGTGCTGCTATTTAAGAGAAAGGAGTTCAGAGCTGAGAGAGTGATCGAAGCTGAGGATACACGAGTGCATACACAGAATTCAGAGAGAGCAATTTTGGTGTGCGACGGACGAGTTCTTCGATCATCACCCGAGAGCAGAGCGTGAGTGCAGAGCTGTGGTGACAGAAGCAGAAGGTGATCAGGACTTGCGTAGTCTGATCCGAGCTTGATCTGGAAGCCAATTCAGAGCAGTGGTGCTTGTTGGTTGATCAAGGGCAGCCGCGGAAGAACTGACTGGTGTGTGGCTCGGTCGAGTGTCTAAGCGGCAGTTCTCGCTAGAGACAGGAGGTCACTGAGTGAGGGGGAGTATTCCAGAGTGTGCAGCGCTCGTGGAATCGTTCGATCGGCTCGGCAGAAGGCCTTGGAGTGACGCGGACAATTGTGCATCAGCTGTGTGTTACAGCAGTTGCTACAGCAACCCTGCAAAGTGAGTGTAGTTTAGAATAGGCTGAGTTTGGGGGAGACAGTAGCTATTCTAGATTGACATTTGTAGAGGGTGTGCAGACACAAGTCAGAGCCTGTTCTGATTGTGTTCAGTGATCCACACAAAGGTTGCGTAGCATAGGTTGCGTGGAGTTGTAACCGAGTGTACTTGGAGACCTTTGTGTTTAGTTGATTGAGGACTGGAGAATAGTCCTCCCCAGACGTAGGCAGTTGGCCGAACTGGGTGAACAAACTTCTGTCTTGTTCATTGTTTGCTGAGACAATTTCCAAGTGAACAAGAGTGTGCTGCAGCAACTGCTTGTTCACAAATCTGTCTAACTGAGACACTTTCAGGTTTCATGCCAGAAAAGAACCCAACCATGAGAACTGAACTTGTGTCAGGAATTTATTTGTGGAAGATATGTGTTTCATTTACATTATACGATGAACAGTTCAAGGACATCGCGCGTCTACTGAATAGTCAGTAAAGAAGATATGTCTTGCGAGGGAAGGTTCAAAGGCTTTGCCCACCTATCTTATACAAATATTCACCGAAGAAACTATCACCATATCGAGTCGAGTCTTGATTTTATTCTCACCCCATGATTTTCTTCATGTGGAGGAGTGTTGGAAAATTTGGTGAATTAAATGTGAAGAAATTGTGGTGTGACCATATTTATATAAGAAAAGTATTTAATTGGATTTAAAGTCCTACAAATGAAAGGACAAAATCAATTATTTACATGTCCAAAATGAATGCAATGAAATGCTCAAAGTTTTGGAGAGCATTTACATAGGTCAAGTGAAAAACCTTAGAAGACATAGAGGCTTTATCTTAATTATAACATTGTCATAATTTTGTGGGCTATTTGTTTTCTATTAGCATGGAAAACTTGAAGAGGTAGCATGATAATGACTGTGTACTTATGAGAGGCCTTTTCATCTTTTCAAGAGCATTGAAAATTAATTTTAATCTTTTGAAATGAAGGGACTTCATTTTGGGACCAAGAGTTCCCTTGAAACATTCATTTTGGTGCCTTTAAAAGGATTTTTGGCATTCACAATGCCATTATGATGGGTTGCCTCATCCTCCCCTATAAAAGGAGGTGCAAATGAGGGCTTGAAGATCACAACTCACACAACAACATCTCTCATTTCTAACATCTCCTCCCTTGATAGTCGGCTGATTTATCCTTTGAGTTCTATACTCTTTTAAGTATTTCCTTGGTGATAGTTGCTTGCTCAAGTTTGGTTTGCTGGAGTATTACCTTGTAGTGCAAAGAAGTATATACTCACAAGTTGTTATATCATGGAAAGCTCTTGCCATTTCCTTGCACCCGGTGGGAAGGCAATAAAAGCTTTAAGGAAATCGTCTAACGAATCTCAACTCACTCTGGTTTGATTGTATCTTTATTTGTTCTACTTTGAGTGATTTATTTATTTAGTTATCAATTGAATCAGTCGATTTATAACGGTCAATTTAATTTATATCATATTGATTTGATTATATTGAATCAAATTGAGATGACTAAGTTGAATTAATACACTAAATAGATTAAATAATTGATAGAATTACTTCATTTATTGTATATTGAATTAAACTAACACTTGATTTAATATAATAATAATGATGCATGTCTTTCATTATTAGAAACACTTCATTAAATATAATATACTCACATAACTTTATCCCTATGTTCCATCAATTATAAAATTGAAACTTAATTCAAGATTCGCCAACAAGGATTTCTGGTTTTGAGTGTGTTTATGATCTGTCAAATGATGAGAAAAACTTCTCTTTTTATAGGCACGCATACTGTAACCGTTAGGCGTTGCCTCAAACCGTCGCCCCATGTGAAGTCAGTCAATGTATCCTTAGACATAGGCGTCCTCCGAAAGTGAGCCAGGATAGCTTCATTGATGAACATCTTACCAAGAAAGTGGAATGAGTTTATATATAAATTTACATTCCATCCACTTCCAGCAACTGCCACATTGCTTTCATTTATAGTGGTTGAGTGTTCTATTTTTTATACACTCACATTTTCAATAATTTAGATCACGCTTTGAGCATCAAAATTTCATTAGATATAATTTGGATTTTGGTTAATGAATAAACGATCATCTACCTTTCATTCCAATATTTACTATGATTATTTCAATTTAATACGAAATTTACTCCACCCTCAAATTTACCTATAAAAATAGGATCTTACCATCATTTTATTTCACAATTTTCAAATAAGAAAAAGTTATTCGAAGAGTGAATGAGATGATAAGCGACTAGGGTGAATGAGAGAAATCAATTTTGATATTTTTTTCTTTTCAATAGATCCTGCAACAAAAACTGATGGATAATTTTTAAGACAATTGAAGAAATGATGTATTTTTGAAACGGCGTGGCTTGTGGGCGCATCATGAACAAACCGCAGTAAGATAGGGTTTAGGACTAAATTACAAAAGTATCCCTCGGCGAATAGAAAGATGGAAGTACAGCAGGCAGTAATGGTGGCAGCAAAAGCCAATGATAGAAGAAGAAAAGGAAGAAGCAGAGTTCGTATCGCCACTCTTCCTCGCTGCTATTCGTCGATCTGTCCGTCATCATCGCTCTCCACCTCCACATTCTCTTCCGTAATATTTCGCTCGTCGCGGAAGCTGATAAGCGACGGACGTTGTTGTCGTAGGGTTAGGGTTAAGGCCATGCCGTCTGAGGACAACGGTGCCTTGCGTTCCTTTAAACTGAACGAGTCCACGTTTCTGGCTTCACTCATGCCGAAGAAGGAGATCGGTGCAGATCGATTTATTGAATCTCATCCGGAATTCGACGGCCGCGGTGTGCTCATTGCCATTTTTGGTAATTTCTTTTTCATGTTCCATCGTTATCAGTGCTATGCTGTAAGAATCCGTAATTCCTGTTACTTTTTTTTGCCTACGACTATGCTCCACTACTTGTTTTTCAAATAGTGATGACCTTATGACCACGAGTTGGATAGGTTCTCAATTCTCTAGTTAATGTTGGTTGATTCTTGACATCATTTCATTATTAATCTGCTTTATGAAATGTTCTGCATACTTTTTGTATCTTAAACAATTGTTTTTCTCTCTCTCCTTTTTCCTCCAGATTCTGGTGTAGATCCAGCTGCTGATGGCTTACAAGTTACCTCCGATGGAAAGCCAAAGATTCTGGATGTGCTTGACTGGTAACAAAAAAATTGTGGTTCCATGATTGCTAACTTTGCCTTCCCTTTTACCTTCACATTTCATTTACCGTCGTTCATTTGCAGCACTGGCAGCGGAGATGTTGATACATCTGCTGTGGTTAAGACAAGCAAAGATGGTTTCATTCGTGGGGCATCCGGTTAGTGTTACCTCATAAGTTCAGACAGTGTAGGTATTTCTGCCTAGGTAGCTCAGAAACGGGAACGGCAGGAAGCATGGAAGCGCCAAATTAAAAAAATAGAAAAAATGCAGGAAACATTGATATTAATTATATTTGTATATAATTTATTATTATTGAAAATACTATAAATGTTTTCAAAGATACTTAATTGTCTGAATAGCTAGGGTTTCTTCCGCACGGTAGAGACAAATTTGATTAATTGTTCGATAAACTAGGGTTTCTTTTAATTTTTTAATATATAAATTATCTTGAATTACAAAATAATCCCATGTGCCGCTTCCAGCTGGTTCTCCACGTTTCGGGATATTTCTGTGCTACCCAGATTTCTGCATGTCATCGACCTCTGCGAGTGACATTGAGCATAGATGCAGGATTTTTATAAAAATATTTTTTAATTCTCTCAAATGACATAGTTTTTTTCTGCCTAAGCTCAACTTGCTATCGCTTATGCAGGTGCTGACCTGTTTGTCAACCCATTATGGAAGAACCCATCTGGGGAGTGGCACGTTGGCTGTAAATTAGTATATGAACTGTTTACTGACACATTGACATCCCGTTTGAAGGTGGACATGCACTTAGCTACGTCACATTGATGTTTTCGTCTCTAATAATATCTCTTGCATGGTATTTGTTCAATTAGTTAACGCTTCTCTTTTGTCCATCTCAATGATTAGAAAGAAAGGAAAAAAAAATGGGATGAAAGCAATCAAGAAGCCATTGCTCAGGCTGTAAAGGAACTTAATGAATTTGATCAGGTTAGAATTTTCTGTTACTTTTATTTTTTCCAACTGCCATGAGTTGACAATTGTTTTGTTTATATTTTTCATATGCGTAGGTGGAAAATTTGGAAATTGTAATGTAATTTAGTTAAACATATATCCATACAATCAACTTGTTGGAACATTTAGTTAACAGGCATTTTTCTTCTCATAATCAAGTACAATATGTGCAAAAGGCTTCAATACTGCCTTTATTTGAACAACAGATGCAACAGAAAATGTTCCCTTCGTTATTCACAATATGACAAGGATCGAATGGATGGAGTGACACACATTTTTACATGAAGCTCACAAATGAAATCTACTTATGCCATAGCATTTTCCAATTGCTTGTTGTGTGTCTATCAAATGATCTCAGGACATAGTTACTTAATGTTTTATGAGAACTAGCAATTCTATTCAATCATTTCAAAATTTAAGTGCGTCTATATACAGAAAGGAGTATTTTCGGATGTGTAAATGCCCTCGCTAATGGAACTTATCTATTTACCCTGTTGATGATGAACAATTTACTTATCATTTCAAAACCTGTGGATTTCCTTCTTTTTTTCCTTGTATCAATTTTCCTAATCAAAGCTTTGTTTATGCTTAGAAATGTGTCAAAGTAGAGGACAGGCACTTGAAAAGAACCCGTGACGATCTGCAATGCAGGATTGATATTTTACGGAAGGAAACTGACGTAGGTTCTTCATCGGTGCTGATATTATCTCTTTTCTATTTTTCTTTCCCTGCTCGTCTGACTACGTTCTTGGGTTTAGAGTTACGACGACAAGGGTCCTGAAATAGATGCTGTTGTATGGCACGATGGAGATGTATGGAGGGCTGCTCTTGACACACAAACGCTTGAGGATGACCCAGAATGTGGAAAGCTATCTACCTTTATTCCACTAACCAACTTTAGGTACTTCCATTTTCTAAGTTTATCGTGAAGAAAAAGCTGTTATCAATTGCTTTCTTGGATTGCGTTTTTGAAAAAGAGGTGGCATGCCAGGAGCTAATTGATAAATTTATTTGTGCTTTTCAGAATATTAATTTTGTAGGCTCTGTAATCTGGATTTGTGTTTATCTTGCATCAAGTACTGCGTCCATTCGGGCCATTTTACATGATTTGATGAGAACTTGATTTTGATTTTTGATTTCTGTAAAATTCATTGAAGAGGGGGAGAGTCTAGAAATATTTTGATATCTATGTATCATTAAACCACGCAGGATCGAACGAAAGTTTGGTGTGTTCAGCAAACTAGATGCATGCACATGTGTCCTAAATATCTACAATGATGGAAATATCTTGAGCATTGTGACGGATAGCTCCCCTCATGGTACACATGTTGCCGGTATTGCAGCTGCTTTCCACAAGAAGGTACTACATATTGGCTGTTTAATATAATGACGTCCTTCTTCAGCTAATGGTGGAATCAAACTTATTTTTTTAATTTTTTCTGCAGGAGCCATTATTGAATGGAGTAGCACCCGGAGCACAATTGATATCATGTAAAATTGGCGACTCAAGATTGGGTTCAATGGAAACAGGAACAGGTTTAACAAGAGCACTAATTGCAGCTGTAGAGGTGAATTATATATAACTACATCCAATATCTTCTGAGCCTTTTTTTAAAGCTATGATTTTAGTCATTCTGCAAAACTTGTTGCTGCTTTTATCTCATTTTCCCCTTTGTATTTAGTGAAAGTTATTACCAGTTGAACGTTCATCTGGTTGATAGCATACTAAGCTTTTGTTTGCTTTTTATTTATTTATCTGCTGATAGCTTCTTACCATATACTTTATTTTGTAACATGCATTTGAAATCTTGGCTGATGGTTTCACCTTTCCTTAACGTGCCATTATTATGCTTGTCTGATTGCTATGTTAGAAATGAAATGCAACAATTTACTTGATAATGCGCCATTTCATTGAATTTATTGTAAAAAAAAAAAAAACATATACAAAGTGGTGCAGAGTTTTATGGTTGGGAAAATAACCAGCGCGTCCTTGTGATGCTCCACAAGTGTAGGAAAGTTTTTGAGAAGCTCAATGAGATCAGACATGTAATGTAAATCTTAATATCCCAGAAATATTAGGTTAAGATCATATTGAAGCATTAGTTACATCTTATTATTTCTATTGTTCCATGTTGTTTCTATGTATATATCAGCACTGCCAGTGTTCGGGGAGACTGAAAACACATTTGACATTGATTTTGCAGCATAAATGTGATCTCATCAACATGAGTTATGGGGAATCCGCACTCCTGCCTGACTATGGCCGCTTTGTTGATCTTGTTAATGAAGTATAAGTCATTCTTCACTGTTTACGTTCCCAGTGTTGTTTAAGTATTTTCTTGGTAATGCTATTGTATACAGTCGATCTCATTAACTTATCTTGTAGGTAGTTAATAAGCACCGTCTGATATTTGTGAGCAGTGCTGGAAACAGTGGACCAGCACTGAGCACTGTGGGGGCCCCTGGTGGTACTACGTCAAGCATAATAGGAATAGGTGCATATCTGTCTCCTGCAATGGCTGCTGGAGCTCATTGTGTAGCTGAGCCTCCTTCAGAAGGGCTCGAGTATACATGGTTGCTACCACATCCTAGTAGCACAATGTTTTATTTTAATAATTTTGCAATCTTTATCGAAAAATGTCTACAGTAAGATATCTTGAATCACATTTAATATCCACCCCTCATCTACATAGGTCTAGCCGAGGACCAACTGTTGATGGGGATGTTGGTGTTTCAGTTAGTGCTCCTGGTGGAGCTATTGCACCTGTTCCTACATGGACTTTGCAGCGACGAATGTTAATGAATGGCACATCTATGGCATCCCCATCTGCTTGTGGGGGAATTGCTTTACTCCTTAGTGCGATGAAGGTTTTATAATTTTTCCCATTAGGTTTCAGAGCCTCTTAAGTATGCAAGTGTTACAGTCAATCAAATATTTCTGATCCCATTCAGTTATCTTATACCAGAACTTGAATTTATGCATTTGTAAAATACATAATGCTTTTCAGGCTGAAAGGATTTCCATTAGTCCGTATGGCGTGCGAAAGGCTCTTGAGAATACATCTACTCCAATTGGTGATCAACCTGCTGATAAGCTTTCAAATGGAGAAGGACTTATGCAAGTCGACAAGTGAGTTTAGTCATCATTTTGGCTTTCATTTCCTGAATATGATATCAAAGAAATACAACTTTGTATGTTGTATATCAGGGCTTATGAATATATTCAACACTCCCGAGATATTCCCAGTGTTTGGTACCAAGTGAAGATTAACCAAGTTGGGAATTCAAGTAAAGGCTTTGTTACTTCCTTTTAGTCTTTTTCCTTTGCAAACTTTTTTGTCCCCATTTTTGTTTCTTGCCATCTTTTCCATATTTGTTCCCAGTTGCTGTTAATTGATGAATGTGTTCTCAATGGAAAGTCGGTCTTTGTTTGGTTGTACAGCTCCTAAATTGCGTGGCATTTATTTAAGAGAAGCCGCTGATTGCATTCAATCGACAGAGGTTTGAATTTTTTTTCCGGAAATATGTGTTGCCAAACTCTCATATTGATACAGTACACTTCTACAATACAATTGTTTCACAACTTCTGCAAGTGTTTAATGTCAATAGGTCATTGGATGAAAAGCAAAAAGTACAGACTGCTGCTTATTTGTTATATTTGTTGACTATTGTGGATTTTTATGACAGTAGGAATGAAAAATTTTCAATCAGCATTGAGTATCTTGTACCGATGAAAAACTATGATTACTTTCTTTTGATGGTAGCTTCCAATCTTCTGACAGTGGACTGTTCAAGTTGACCCTGTATTTCATGAAGGTGCGAGTAATCTGGAGGAACTAGTGCCCTTTGAAGAGTGTTTGGAGATCTATTCAACTGACCCTGTTATTGTAAAGGCTGCTGCATACCTTCTTCTCACCCACAATGGGCGCAGCTTTAAGTAAGCTGATATTTTCTAATAAACAATTCACTTGTTGGCACCACTTTTCCGGCTATTTTTCATAAAGTTTACAATAGCTCGGGTCATTTTTCCTTCAGAAAATTATAATATTATTCGTAAAGGAAAGCTCCAGCATTAACTTGGATCCCAAGTTATAGCTTGAGTTATTCAAGAAAACATTTTTATGGCATTAACTTTCGTATTCAGAAGTGTATTTGGTTTTTTTAACTGACATATTCCCTTTAAGCTCTCTAAATCATTCTAAATGCAGCTGTTATTTCACCCAAATATTCAAATTCAATATTTTTGTCATTCTGACGTTACTTGGGTTCTTTAATCTTGATTCCACATCTTGTGCATGGTGGCCTTACATTGTTAAACAAAAAAGGTGACAGAATTGCCATTTAGACATTGTAGGTGGTAAAGATATTTTTGTGACTAATCTGTTTGTGCTGCAGTGTAGTAGTAGACCCAACTAAGCTTAGTGATGGCCTGCACTACTTTGAAATTTATGGGATTGATTGTAAAGCACCTTGGCGTGGACCTTTATTTCGGATTCCAGTGACGATTACAAAGCCAACGACTGTCGTTAGCCGGCCTCCTGTGTTACTGTTTTCTGGAATGTCATTTGTGCCAGGTACTTACCACATTAGTGAATGTTAATCAAGATTTGTTATGTCAACAGTACAGGAAGGCAATCAAGCCTGCATATTTAGGTTTGTAATAGGAAGGCAAAGTATCACTTTTGTGTACATATATTCTATGCAGTGGCTCTAGTATAGTTCTTCAGTTGCAATAATTACAACAAATGTCACATTGCATCTATGGAAAGTAATGTTTCTCTGTTCCTGTATACAGGACGTATTGAGCGCAGATTTTTTGAGATACCCTCTGGTGCTACTTGGGTGGAGGCAACCATGCGAGTGTCACATTTTGATACAGCACGGAAGTTTTTTGTTGATGTTGTGCAGGTATTGCATGCAGTGTACTTTAACAGCATCCTTTAGACACTACTTAATATTTACATGGTATACAGATTTGCCAGTTGCAAAGGCCAAAAAAGTGGGAAAGTGTCGTTACATTCTCATCACCTACATCAAAAAGCTTCTCATTTACAGTTGAGGGAGGCCAAACTATGGAGTTAGCTGTGGCCGAGTTTTGGATGAGTGGCATAGGAAGTCGAGAGGCATCCATTGTGGACTTTGAGGTGATTTTCTGCTTCATTAACTTTAATGTACAAACACTTTCAGCACTGTTGAGTAAATATCCGTTACAAAAGGACATCTGTTTAAAAATTTCTTTACACACTGAAGATGTTACTATAATTGTTTCAAGGATCCCTGAATATCTTGCCTCTCTGACACATGCGATAAATTGGAACATACACCAAAGATGGATGTGCCATCTTTAGAATGTAGTCATATCTTGGATTGTCCTCGTTCGGAAAATTTTACCACCATTTTGTTCGACAAACCCAACATATTGATTTTCGTGCTACTTGCAGATTATTTTTCATGGGATTACTGTCAAAAAAAGTGAAGTGCTTCTTGATGGAAGTGAAGGTCTTGTGAGAATTGATGTTGAAGCGCAGCTTTCATCCGAGAAACTTGCCCCTGTTGCTACTCTGAACAAGGTGAGTTATATCTGATTCTAAAATGGTTTTGAACAATGTAAAAGGACGTGCTTGTCACAAATTCTGATGGTCTTTTTATACATAATATGATGGAAACTAATCAGACAAAAAACCTATAAACAATACTATGAATTTAATCTAATTTTTATCTGTATGGCTCAATTCCTTGCCAATTGAACTAAGTTGTAATCTTAACCTGATAAAATGTCTGCATTTTAGAAGAATATGACAAGATAACGACATGGTAAAATCTGAGAAGGTTTATTTTTATGAAAACATTTCACGTGTCTTTCAATATCTAATTTGAGCTCAGTTTGTATTGCCGAAATTAATCATTTCCCTTATAATCTACGTATCAATTTGTTTAACTTTGATATAGTACGAGAATAATCATCCTATTTTAACTATGAACATACATAAATATCTGGACCATTGGTTTCGCTTGATTCCAAACCGTACCCAATATTGTGTTTTGTCAATTTGGTTTTGGTTAATTCAAAAATCTTGAACAGATTGTTTGGAATCTACGTTATAACATGTATAATTTAACTGTGAGTAATAGAATCTTTGAAACCCTAAGAACCAATCTTGTCCATTTGTTATATCAATGGTAAAGGCCTTTTATGATTTCCATCAGCCTTTAATAACTAATTTGGATATCTTGAATTTTGGGTGTTGGTTAGCTTTATCAGAATGTGATACACTTTGTCAATTTAAGTGGTGATCTTTTGGGAGCTAAATTCATCAAAGTGGCAATCTTTAGTTCTAAAAGTTCACTCCTCTTTTTAAACTCACATTTGATTGGGACATTTGGCAATCTATGAATGAGATGACAAAAACATCAATACGATAATAACTCTTATATGGACCTGCAGAACTCATAAACAACATTAATATATTGACAGGTGTCCTGTTTTTACTAATTGTTTCTATAATCAACATCATTGACTTTAACACACCTTTATTATGATTCTAGCAATTATCTGGATCTGCAGAACTCGTAAACAACATTTATAGGCTGTCAGATGTGCTATATTAACTTAATCTTGCTACCTTTATTGACATCAGCAATGTTGGCTGTAACATACTGCTTCATTTTTATTTATTTTTTTCAATTCGTGTACGGTACAGCTTAGATTTCCTTTCCGCCCTGTTGAGACTAAGTTGCGAACTCTTCCGTCAAGTCGTGATAAATTACCTTCTGGGAAGCAGATTCTTGCGCTAATATTAATGTGAGTAGTTACTTTAACTATTTTGTCAAATGGCAGCATGTTTGTTAACTTGCAATTAATGCTCCGTCTGATGTTTATATTTTCATGCAGCTATAAGTTCAAGTTAGAAGAGCGAGCCGAAATTACGCCTCAAATTCCTTTTCTTAACAATCGCATTTATGATACTAAATTTGAGTCCCAATTCTATATGATTTCAGATGGAAACAAGGTAGCTCAGTTGCACTATGTTTTTTATATGCAGTTTTCATCTTTATTTTCTCAACGCAAATATTTTCCATTTTCGAATAATGCCCCAGAACTCTTTGGTTATATCAGATGACCAGTTACTACTTATTTACATATAACCTGTATTTTTTTTCTTATCCAATGAAATTTGTTATATGTGATGCAATTACTCTTAAAATTAAATATGCAGTCTTTTTAATCATCATACTATAATATACAGACTATTCCTTTACATGGATTAACAGCTTACTCCAGTGACTTTTCAGTTGATGTTCTTTGGTACATTTCCTTGTAGCGGGTTTACTCAATGGGGGATGTATATCCAAAGTCTTCAAAACTCCCTAAAGGAGAGTACACTCTGCAGTTAAATCTGAGGTATGAGATGAAGTTTGTAAAATATTTTGAAACCTGTCTCTTGATAAGAAATGGCTAATTAAATGTTGTGGAGTCAGAAATTTCTCCATTTTAAAAACTTGATGAATTCTGTAACTTCGTCCTAAGAGACCGGTGTCCTAATTTGTTTTACGAAGCATGACATGATTACACGATACTTAATAATCAGCAGTCCTGTAAGATAAAGGCTTTTGGAAAACTAAAGATGGGGCACAACGTGTCTTATCCTAATGGCTTTTCTTTACTTTCAGACATGACAATGTGCAATGCTTGGAGAGAATGAAGCAACTTGTTTTGTTCATCGAAAAGACATTAGAGGATAAGGTGCAAAGTTATAGAAACAATAGATAACCTTGTTCTTACGATGTATGACATATTTGTTACTAATGCTTGTTGACCACAGGAGGCAATCAAATTGAGTTTTTTTTCAGAACCAGATGGCCCTTTGAATGGAAATAGCGGCTTCAATTCTTCTGTTCTTGTCCCAGGGTTCGTTTGCTGTTTGAAAGACGTGTGCTTTACAGTGTCTTTTATCAAAATTTACTAACCTTCTGGACAACCTTGTTAGGAAAAGAAAATCATTTTATGTCGGACCACCAACAAAAGAGAAGCTTCCAAAGGTACTAACTACAGTATTCCTTTATAATTACATATCACTCATGGCATTTTAGTGCAGGAAAAGTAGTGTTTTGGCCGTTACTGAAGGAATAGTAAAAAACAGAAACATGGTTCATACCAATGTGGTTAATCGTGATTTTTTCAATAGTGGTTGTCACATTGTTGTAGGGCTCTACTGAAGGATCAGTGTTGCTGGGTACCATAGCGTACGGGAGACTGTCAAGCCAAGGGGGAGAAAAAGATTCACAGCAGCATCCTATATCATATCCCATATTTTTTATTGTCCCTCCGAACAAGGTCGGCTTAGTTTCAATTAGCTTTTGTGCTTTTTAAAATTCAAAAGCAGTGTTGATTTGTTTCCATCTGTTTAAAATATATCAATTATATTCCAGTTCCTTGCTACATCTACTTTAAACACAACCGTTAAGATTGTTAAGGCATAAAAATATTCATCATTTACATTTTACAGATAGACGAGGACAAGGGTAAGGATGCTTCTTCAGCTTGCTCCAAAAGTGTGGCCGAACGTTTAGAAGAAGAGGTAAATCACCTAGCCACGTAGTCATCAACTCGCCATGGTTCAAATGATATCTGTTTTAGGAATTATACGTCTGTCATGTTTGTTAACTCAAATGTCTCATTTAAATGGACCACATTTGTGTATTGTGGCTTTTCAAAATCTTAACCAGCTCTTTTTCTGTACAAATACCCAATTCAGTGTGTTTTAGCATCAATAGGTACTTCTTATCCTAGTACAAATCCCCATCTATTGTAATGTAGAATCCATTGAATTTTTTTTGTGTGGTCTTGGTTTATATTGATGTTTAATTTAATCCAAGCCAATATATAATTATAGGCCTCCGATCCATTACCAATTTATCAAGGATAATCTGTATTTAATTGACTTCACATATGTACCTCACTGTGGTACTTATTTGCATTATTTGTGCTCACTCGATAGATTAGGGATGCAAAGATGAAGGTTTTTGCAAGCCTGAGGCACAACTCTTTCGAGGAGCGTTCTGAATGGAAGAAACTTTCCGAGTCTCTAAAGGTGGAATTATTATCACTTTTTAATGTCATCCCTCTACCAACAAATTTGTCCATGACTACTCACCTGTACTCATAAAGGCTCTCTGTATATCATATGCATGCTCGTCTCCAACTAGACAACTTGTCTTGTTTCAGTGAAATGGTATCTTTATCGTGATATCTGCGAGTTGTTTCTATGGGAAACTACATTGTTATTATTTGTCCACTTATTTGTCATTTTTCATTGCTACTTCCTGGTTCAAAAGTGTCACTGCCTGGACATGTTTGTAAATTAAATCTCTAATGTTTACTCTCTAGTCGCTTTACATGGCCACAATCACATGTTAAATCATATTGGGGTGTTTGTGGCACAACCAAGAAACCTCCTTATTTTCATTACATGGTTACTTGCTGTAAAACTTAGTAGCATAACGAAACATTAATACTTTGCTTCCGACTAGATGTTGTCAACAGTATATTGGAACTAAAGCCATGATTACATATTTTTGCATAACTTATTACCTAATGTCAAGTTTAAGTTAGCATAGTGTGGTTTATGTTCTGATCAGTATCTACTTTTAGCAGACTGAGTACCCAAAATACACTCCCTTGCTGGCGAAGGTAATGGAGGGTCTGCTATCCCAGAGCAACATTGAAGATAAATTTGTTCATAATGAAGAAGTAAGTTTTTCAAATGACTGTTAATGTTACTCTGATTCAACAGTAACTGTTGGTCAAATTTAAGATTTCCAAAATCTGTTTGGAAATTCGGGGTTAGTGCATAGTTTTAGGGATTTCTTTACTTGGAGATTATTTTGAAGTTCCTGTGGCCCATGACCCTCTTCTTTGTACATTTCATGTGCTAAAAGTTCAGTATGTGTTACTCTTACTGTGTGGGATTTTCGAGGCATATATCTCAATCCTCTACAATTCTTCAAAAAAGTTCTCCAATTGCCACAAATAACAAGTGTAAAAATAACTTCCATTGAATAACTCTTGATTTGTTTCTTATCCATACTTCAAAATTTGTTTTCTGACGCAAATTTTCAATTATGATCTCTCAGATTATTAAGGCAGCAGATGAGGTTATTGATAGCATTGACAGAGATGAATTGGCCAAATATTTGTCGCTCAAGAACCATCCGGAAGATGAAGAAGCTGAGGTAAGTATGCCAGTTTAATTCAAGTGAGCAATTTGTTCGAGGTAAGTATGCCATGTAAGTTGATGATGGTGGACTTTGTGACATAGCTGCTGCCTTTGGTTTTACTATTCTGGCATTATTATACCCTCGTGACACTTTTTTGTGAATCATTTCCTTAATTTTAGAAACTTAAGAAGATGGAGGCAGCTCGTGATCTACTAGCAGAGGCACTTTACCAGAAAGGGTTGGCCCTTTATGAGGTTGAAATGTTGAAGGTACACTTGTGGTGCTTTGACGTCATTATATGCTCTCTTTTAAACATTAAGTTCAATAGGCGCATCTTGTATACTGCTCAGTAGCTAATCACTGGTAGATGGTGTTGAATTGAGTGTTTAAATTGCATGTTACTCCCAACAACATAGCATATTTATGGACCTAATTTATACCTATGAGGAACTCATATTACTGCATTATCATGCTTCACCTACCACTCAGATTTAATGGCTTGATCCATGAATCCCACAAGAGGGGCGTTGTTTTCAGATGTTGTGTAATTTCAGTCATCGAATGTTATCTCTGCAACAGAATGACAAGGCTGCAGCCTCAGTTAGAAGTGAACTCCCCAAAGATGATGTGGCTCCAGCTGCTTCATCCGCACATGTATCTGGTTTACCACTTGACACGTTTGAGGAAAACTTTAAGGAGTTACAGAAGTGGGTAGATATCAGATCTTTGAAATTTGGAACTCTTTTTATTCTGCGTGAAAGGCGAACTGGAAGATGTGGAACTGCATTAAAGGTAAACTGGCATTCCCTGTGTCACTTAAGGAGCTTTGATGTCATTTGTTTACTTTTGACACACGGTTGAACAATATCTATTAAATTAAAGAACAATAACTGAAAAATAGTGTCTATGTAGATGTGGGCTCATGCTTGATTATGGCGAAATGATTGGTTACATATTTTTACAATCTAAATACGTCCTTAAATACTCTACTCGAAGAGAACACCTGTACTCCTGTTGATATGTTGTGTATATCAATCACGGAAGGAACATGAACCTGCTTTAGCTTATGCACCGACCTGACATGTTATTCTTCACAGCGAGTTGGGGTCATCAATTTTCCAACAATCTCCACTCTTGTAGCTTTCCTACTTCAGGGTGCTGGGGATATGAATTGTTATACCGAAGTTTTCACATGCTTGGTTTTTTATTTGCTGTCCCAGGCATTGATTGACATGATTAAAGATGATTCAGAACTTCCAAAAAAGGAACTGTATGAGTTGAAGCTATCCTTACTCAAGGAGATTGGGTGGAGTCATTTGGTCATGTATGAGCAACAATGGATGCACGTGCGGTTCCCTGCAAGCTTGCCCTTGTTTTAAATGTTTCGTACTCATACTGTGATATTCTTGTTTCCAAAGCAACTTCTGTTATGCTCATTTTGTTTCGAACTTTTTTTCTCATGACATGTTTAAATAAGAAACAAATTTGTGTCAATGAGTGCATTTTGCCCATTGGAACTGATAAAACATTTTGAGAATAATGTGGTGGCTTCGGAACTCCCCCATCTATATTATTATCAGTTGATTTAATTGCAGTGCAGATAGATACAGTTGGCTTCTGGACCAAATGGCTAATGTAAATCAGAGATGAGGATCAATATTATTCCCTAGGTTCTTTCAGCGTACCCCATCATTTGTGAATGCAACTTTGCAGCTCCAGTGGTCTGAACTTGATTTGCTTTCTATGTGAATATAAATGTTGTCTCATCATGTGCCCTCGTTCCAAATTACTCGTCAAACTCTGAAGAAGAACATTTTTCTGATCTCCGCCACTCGATAATCATCTAAACAGCGGTCTGTCTGTATACAATTTCGAATTGGCCCAGAATGTCATACAATGTTTGAATGTTATAAATACAATCAATGGTAACTACTCTATTCAATTGGCTTGATTCTCCTGCAAAGCACTAAAATGTATTTTTTTCAGGACTACAATAAGGCACCTTTGTATGTATCTTCGTTGCAGATGACCCGCGTCGTTATATGTTTTAAACTAATGCAATATTTTTAACTTATAAAAGTGTAGCGGTAAGCGAGATCGATCCCACGACGAATTGATTTAAATAGAAGAACAAAATGTTTTTGTGATTGTAAAGTGACAAGCAAAGCAAGGAAAATTTTACTAGTGATGATGCATCAGTTTAGAAATTTGTAATTATATCATCCACACAGGCCCGGTCCTGGGAATGGGCAACCAGAGCACCAGCCCAGAGGAGGCCCACGGCAACCAGAGCACTAGCCCAGGCCCACCCTAGAAGGAGCCCACTCACTTAAGTCTAGGCCCCTAGACAGCCAAATGTTTTTTTTAATTAACTCTATGGGCAGCCAGGCCCCTGGGGTGGGCAACCAGGGCCCACCCCAGAGGGGCCCACTCGCCAAAACAATTTTTTTAATCAACTCCTCCAGAGCTCCCTCCTTCCAATCGACGGTTGATTATTTTCACTCTGAATTTTGCAATGTTTATTGAGTAGTCCATCCTCCTTCGTTCATCCTCTAGCTTCATATCGAATTCTATTAACTATTCACGTAACCATTGTATCCGCATAAAGAAGTTTCTCTAAACTAAAATTATTAAAAAATTATTTGAGATTTTAAGAGATATTGAATGGTTTGGCTTTCTTATATATTGAGAGAGATATGTTAGAAAAAGTTAATATTAAAACCACTATTAATGATTTTACATCTACAAATGCTCGACGAAAAATTCTAACTTAACTTATATATGTTTTCATATATTTTGAAGGTGATACATACTTTCATGGTTTTGCTCTTCATGTGTTTAATTTATTGCTTACTTTTTTTATTTTACAAGTTTTTTTTATATCTTAAAGGATGATGTCACGAAGCGAATTTTTCGCTTTCATTAGTATCAATTAAGTTTAAATTTTACTTATAAGAGGTCCCAAAAAATTTTTCGCCCAGGGCTACAAATCACTAGGACCGGGGCTGCATCCACACACAAAAATATGCAATTATAATCATCACATAACTCATGTACATACTGTGCTTCTAATATCATCAAATGTACTTTCGCGAATAAAGAGTCCTAATCATGCACATACTTTTAGATAGAATTAAGAGCAAAACGAGTTATACTAAATATCATGAGTTAATTTCAACTAGTACTTAACTTTCCTAAGCAATCATAATTCGTCTACCAAGCACTATATTGCCTAGTATATATTCATTCTTATAATTCAAAAAGAGACAATTATAAATAAGGATCTCAAAAACCTAGTATCTTGCCTAGTTGTTAGTACTTTGGTTTTACGTTTCGCTCTCAAACCTAGTAAGAATAAGAATGAAATAAAATTTAAAGACAAAGGTAACACTTTCATATCACAGCTCTCTATGTCAAAGCCATAAAATATGCAGTGAACTAATGCAAGATGGAAAAATTGACATTCAGTCCCAAAACAAGTTGTCATAACTACAAGTGTAAAATTGCAACAAAAATTTAGCTATGGATGATCATGCTAAAATATCATTAATAAAATAAAAGAGAAGAAAATAACAGAATAAGAGTGTTGATGCCGCTTGAAGCGCACCAAAACAGCCATCATCTTAACTCTTCTCCGACCCTTTGAACCCACTACCCTCACGCTCTTTGTCTCTCATAGCAGACTTGATTTCTGACTTTTTGCCTCTCCAAAGGTAGAGGTTTCTTTATCAAGTGGACTGGAATTATCTTGTGCTTTAATAATTTTACATTTATAATTTTTTTATTTTAACAAGCCGTTGGAAGCTTATATGAACGCACAAAATCTTTTCAAAATTTAGAATGTTTTACTGTTAATGGCGTCATTAATTACACTAGTTACATCAGTATGTGCGCTTCCAGCAAATAAACCACCCGCATAAGTGTTGGACTAAAATGAATGAAATTTCAATTATATCAATGATGGAACATGTAGATAAAGCTTTGTGAATACATTATATTTAATGAAGTATTACTATTAGTGGAAGGCATGCATCATTATTGTTATATTGAATCAAGTGTTAGTTTAATTCAATATAAATTAAATGGAATAACACTATCAATTATCTAATTAATTAGTGCATCAACTTAGTTTAATCAATTCAATTTGATTCAATATGAAGATTATAAATCGAATGATTAAATTGAAAGCCAAATAAACAAATTATTCAAAGTAGAAGGAATAACTATACAAGCAAACCAGAATTAGTTGAGGCTCGTTAGATGATTTCCTTAAAGCTTTTATTGCCGTCCCACCGGGTGCAAGGAAATGGCAAGAGCTTCCTAGGATACAACAACTTGTGAGTGTATACCTCTTTGCACTACAAGGTAACACTCCGGCAAACCAAACTTGTGCTAGCCACTATCACCAAGGAAATACTCAAAGGGTATGAAGAACTCAAAGGAAAAATCAGTCGGCTATCAAGGGAGGAGATGTTGGAAATGAGAGGTGTTTTTGTGTGAGTTGATGATTTCCAAGCCTCATTTGAACCTCCTTTTATAGGGGAGGATGGGGCAACCCATCATAATGACATTGTGAATGCCAAAGGTCCTCTTAAAGGCACCAAAATGAATGTTCCAAGTCCCATCATTTCACAAGATTAAAATCAATTTTCAATGCTCTTGAAAAGATGAAAAAGTCTCTCATAAGTGCATAGCCATTATCATGCTACCTCTTCATGTTTTCCATGCTAATGGAAAATAAATAGCCCACAAAAATTATGACAATGTCATAATTAAGATAAGCCTCTATGTCTTCTAAGGCTTTTCACTTGACCTTTGTAAATGCTCTCCATAACTTTGAGCATTTCATTTCATTCATTTTGGCTTCAATTTGGACCTATAAATAATTGATTTTGTCCTTGCATTTGTAGGACTTTAAATCCAATTAAATACTTTTCTCATATAAATATGGTCACGCCACATTTTCTTCACACTTCTTCACCAAATTTTCCAACAATCCCCCACATGAAGAAAATCATGGGGTGAGAATAAAATCAAGACTCGACTCGATATGGTGATAGTTTCTTCGGTCAATATTTGTATAGGATAGGTGGGCAAAGCCTTTGAACCCTCCCTCGAAAGACATATCTTCTTTACTGAGCTATTCAGTAGACGCGATGTCCTTGAACTGTTCATCGTATAATGTAAACGAAACACTTATCTTCCACAAATATATTCTTGACACAAGTTCAGTTCTCATGGTTGGGTTCTTTTCTGGCCATGAAACCCCTACCTGGTTCTGTGAGAGTTTTGAAAGAATTGGACCCCATTAATTCTTCTTAGAAGCGGCCTCACTTCTATCTCACATAGGTGATTCTTTATTTCAAGTAGTCCCGCATTACTTGTCGGAATCTCAACATCCGAAGTCTAAAAATCATTAAAAGCTTCAAGCTTAACCTCGTGCGAGAGTCACCAATTTAAACAAAGAGTGGGAACGGGGTTAACCCCCTCAGTGACCGCACATAGTCTCAGCAGTTAGGTTGTCCCTTTGAACCAAGATCTTGGGATCTCCAGTCAGCATGGTTGGGTTTCCTTTGCCTTGACTTTATTTATCCAAGGGCTTAAGTCCCATCCCTCTAGACGTCTTCTCTACTTAGTCCCTTCCCTTTGGTTAATGGATCCGCAATATTATCTTTGGACCTTACATAGTCAATACTAATGACTCCGAAGAGAGAAGTTGTCTAATGGTATTATGTCGTCGACGTATATGTCGTGACTTACCATTATACATCACACTTTGTGCCCTTCCAATTGCAGATTGGTTGTCACAATATAAACATATTGATGGCACATGTGTTGTCCATTATAGAATATCCTCTACAAAGTTTCTTAGCCACTCAGCTTCTTCGCCACATTTATCTAATGCAACGAATTCAGCTTCCATAGTGGATCTAGTTATCACAGTCTATTTAGAGGACTTCCAAGTCACTGCAGCACCTCCCAGAGTGAATACATATCCATTTGTCGCTTTTGAATCTTGTATATCAGATATCCAACTTGCATCAGTGAAACCTTCAATGACTTTCAGATATCTGGTATAATGTAGACCATAATCATGAGTAAATCGTAAGTACCTTAGTACTCCCACGATTGCTTTCCAGTTTTCCGATCCTGGATTACTCGTATATCTAGCAAGTCTACTTACAGTATAGGCAATGTCAGTTCTAGTACAATTCATTAAGTACATTAGACTACCTATGACTCTCGCATATTCCACTTGGGAGATACTTTGTCCTTTGTTTTTAGACAAGTGTTGACTGATGTCTATTGGAGTTCTGGATATTCCCAAACTATCATTTCCAAACTTGTCTAGGATCTTCTCGACGTAATGTGATTGACTTAAAGACAAGTCCATCATTAGTCCGTGTAATCTTGATACCTAGAATTACATCAGCTAGTCCCAAATCTTTCATATCAAACTTAGATTTTAATATAGCCTTAGTGGACTTAATCAGGTCATCATTGCTTCCCACAATGAGCATGTCGTCAACATATAAACACAGAATCACATAACCATGTTCTGTGTTTTTAATATAAACACATTTATCACACTCGTTGATCTTAAACCCATTTGACATCATCACAGAGTCAAATTTCTCATGCCACTGCTTTGGGGCTTGTTTTAGGCCATACAAAGATTTTAGAAGTCCACAAACTTTCCTCTCTTGACCAGACTCTATACAATCCTCGGGTTGTTCCATATAGGTTTCTTCCTCAAGATCGCCGTTGAGAAAAGCTGTTTTCACATCCATTTGATGTATTTCTAAATTACGTAAAGCCGCAATTGCTATTATCATCCTTATGGAAGTGATTCTCGTCACAGGAGAATATGTATCAAAATAGTCAAGACCTTCCTTTTGTCTATAACCTTTGATTACAAGTCTTGCCTTGTATTTATCGATAGTGCCATCCACTTTCATCTTTCTGGTGAAGACCTACTTAGAACCTAGTGTTTTACTTCCAGGAGGAAGATCAACCAATTCCCAAGTATGATTTTGCAAGATAGAGTCAATTTCACTCCTTATGGCTTCTTTCCATAAGTGACCCTCAACTGAGTTTGTAGCCTCTTTGTAAGTTCGAGGTTCAGCTTCGAGCATATATGTTAGAAAATCAGTACCAAATGATTTTTCTATCCTTGCTTGCTTGCTTCGTCTAGGTTCTACTGATTCTATATCATTTCCAGAGATATCATCTCGTTCGTGAGTTATTTCCTCAATATCTTCAAGTAACTGATGAGATGAACCCAATTCATCTTCCTTAGACTTATAAGGAAATACATGTTCAAAGAACGAAGCACTCTTTGACTCCAAGATGGAATTTTTGTGTATATCAGGATTTTTTGATTCATACACAAGGAATCTATACGCATTACTGTTTTGCGCATAACCAATGAATATACAATCAACTGTTTTTGGTATTATCCTCATTCGCTTAGGACCGGGAGCCTTTACCTTAGCAAGACACCCCCACACTCGCAAGTATTTATAGGAAGGCTTGCTTCCTTTAAATAGCTCATATGGAGACTTCTCTTCCTGTTTGCGAGGTACCTTATTTAAAAGATAATTCGCTGATAAGATGGCAACCTAGAGCTTAACAACATCGCATTCATCATCTCTTTTAGAGTACGATTCTTTTGTTCTGCAATGCCGTTTGATTGAGGCGAGTATGGTGGAGTTACTTCATGAATAATTCCGTATTGTGCACAGAAGGCCCCAAACGGTTCTACATATTCACCTCCACGGTCACTTCTCAACCTCTTTATCTTTTTGTTGAGTTTGTTCTCAACTTCTAATTTGTACATGGAAAACTTTTCAATTGCCTCATCTTTGCTTTTAAGCAAATATACATAACAATATTTTGTACTATCATCAACGAAAGTCACAAAATATTTGTTACCACCTCTAGTTGGCATGAATTTTAAGTCGCATAGGTCACTATGGATTAATTCAAGGGGTTCGGTTTTTCTTTCAACACTGTGAAATGAGGTTCTCGTTAATTTTATTTCAACACAAGATTCACACTTGTGTTTGGAATCTACATGAGATTTGGGTATACACTCCAAATTCATTAGTTTCCTTATTGTGTCATAATTTACATGGCCTAATCTTTTATGCCATAAATTAGAGGACTCAAGCAAATAAATAGAAGAATTATTTTTATTGATATTTTTGGGTTTGATGGCTATTACATTCATCTTCCACATGCCATCTTTTACATAACCTCTTCTCAAATACATACCGTTCTTTGTGAGAACAATTTTCTGGGACTCAAATACCATTTTAAATCCATGGTTATTGTTCGCGCGTCGTTGTACGCGTCAAATTAATCCTTCCTTCTCCACTTCGTATAGCGGCTAAGTTCGGGTCGATCCCACAAGGAGCGTGCAGACTCGTCTTAGCTAGTAACCTACAACTTACGAAATTGGGGTTGTGAGTGATTGGGTTGCGCAGGTGCGCGAATGAACAGTAGTGAAAGCAGAATTGCACGATACGTGCGCAGGCAGTAGATTTTAAGTACTATGACTATGAAAAGTATCGGTACAGACAATCCTCTATGAATGTATCCCTTATCATCGACTCCAAACATCTATAGTGCAGTTCTACTTAAGTTAGTGTCCGATCAAGGCTTCCTAACGTGAGCGCATGTTCCGATCAAAGTCCATGAGCTATTAATTCCTGAAACTAGTCTAAGCAGCTACGAATCCTATCACAGTAGCAGCTGATTATCCTAGTGCGTTACTCCTAGTTGTCATCGTCAAGCTATCAACTAGTTTAACATACAATAACGAGCAGTTAGAATAAGATTGCGGTTCAAGGCTTCTCCTATTCGCACAACTAATTATCACCCATATGCATAGAATTAATATAATAAGTAGACGAACTAAGCATTCAGCACAAGTCTCAAAGGAAATACTTCATAAAATCATGCCCAACCGATACAAAGTGTTTAGCTAGACATGCTAGAAACAAACATCATAGAAATAATAATTAAAACTAATACAGCAAGAGAAAAGTAGCAGGTCGGCGCAAGTGCAGATCGCTATTCTCGGCTGGCGCAGATTCTGGGCTGGAGTAGCTCGTGTATTTTGCTGCTGTGTGTCCTTCTCTCTATCTGCTCTCTCTCTCTTCCAAACCCTAGCTTCCCTCCTCTTATATAGTGGTCTTGAAGCCCAAGGAATGCTTAGATTTGGCCCGAGAGACTTTTAGCAACTTCCCAAATCTAGGAGATCAATATTTAGAAACTCCGCCATTCTGCGCATGCTGATTGCGCTACTTGCTTCGCGCAGTCGGTTTGCGCACTGTAGTCCGAATCAGCTATCTCCTTTTGTGCTGCTAGCTCCGCAGGTCGTGCATTGCGCTCTAAAAACGTCCGTTAGCGCAAATCTGACTTATGCTCCTGTTTTATCCTGAAATACAAAAATACCGAAAACCAGTAATCTTGTACACAAAATAATGCAAACAAGTACAATGTTAAGATCTAAATAGCGCATATAAATAGGCTATATCAAATTCCCCACACTTGCCCTTGTTCGTCCCGAACAAGTACTGAAGCACAGATACTTTTACCTTTCTGAAGTCTAGCGCACAGCTTTATACTCATGCACGATCCGCACAGCGATTCACCCTGCGTTGCTCTATCACCTACGCGCACAAACCTTTAACAATTCTAATATAATAATTTCGAAATTTGTTACCTCTCAGCCAGGATGCAATTTAATTCGGATGATTCGGAGATAGCTCTTCATAGGCTCCTGGTTGTCGGCCTCCACTCCGATTTCTGGTACATGGATAATCGCGCAGGTTTCTTCAGGTGCATGATTCATTCGCGCGCTTCTTGGGAACTCAAGCCTTTCGTCCTTGACGATTTTTACTTTTGGACTTGCGCATGCGCTGATATGGAGTTGTGTGCGCACGCTGGTTTCTTTTCCTATTATACGGCTTCGTCCACTTTTCTTATATTCCCAGAACGGTTCCTGTCTCGGCCTTCGGATAGAAGCTATGGAACAACGCCCCGCTCTCCCTCTTTGGTCTACTTGCGCAGGTCAGCGCACGCGTTTACACCCGCGCCCACTTTCCTACACTCGATTTCCAGAGGAAAGGTGGTCTGTATTCCCACCTCGCCACGCTATGGGTATTCGCCTTTGGCATCTGCATGGCTGAGCGCGCTCTATTGTTCCGAAGGTTGCAAAGCACCGGCCTCCACTAGCGCTTTTAGCCATGTACCTTACTCTCGAAGCAAAAACGACTGACCGCCTGTCTAGAGCTTTTTCTGTCAACTCCACATCCCCTGAATATATCAACTAAAAAGACAAAAATCGAAGAAAATTATACTAAATCGGTTAATGGCAGTGCATGTAGGATGAATAAGGCAAAACAAGTCGAAAGGTGTGCGCAATCCGCACACAAGCGCACAACCACTGCTATTTCCTATACTGCACTAACTAGGCTAAACTACAATGATAAATATGAAATGTAAATGTAACGCCCCCCCCCCCCCCCCCACACACACACACTAAAACAGAGACGTGTCCCCACGACTCAAGCTCAAGCGCAACGGAGAGAGCACACATGCAAGGTACTAGGATAACTAAGAACTAAAAATGAAATGCATCATGAAAATGAAAAATAGAGTCAATGCAGCAAATGAAACACGGTCAGGAGTTCACAAAATATCCACACAAAATAGGAACAGAATATCCAATGATAGTTTTCAAAAGCAACAAAGACAACCCGAAATGATTTGTGCCTAACCCTCTTCTGCGCCCTAAAGGTCCTCTGAGCTAGAGTCCTACACAGACCCTTGTGCCTCCTCGTCCATGGACTCTGTCTCTGTCTCATACTCTGTGCTGGAGGATGGCTGCGCAACTGATACTGCTGCGGGCTGGTTTGCGGGCTCCTCCTCCGAGTCAGTCTCCCATATGGAATCCGAACTTAACTCTTTGATGGGGGTGACCTCAGAGGGCGATCTGATCATCTGGGCAGAGGGTTGCGGAGGGGGTTCTGATGGCATGTGCAGTGGGTCCATGACTGGGGTGCGCACTGAGGATTAGGCTGGTGACTGCGCGGGAGAACTGGCTGGCTCGCGCTGCTCTGAAGGTGACCCTGGAGGTGGCCTGCGCAGACTGAGAAGAGGGGGAATGGGATCTCCAAATTTCCACCCAGCTGGTGGATTGATGCTTAAATCTGCCCCCTCTGGCGCCAAGTACTCCAGCACGCGCATGACGTTAAATATCATGCGTTGCTCTGCTGGCGTCTCCTCAGAATCCTGTCTGCGCCGCTTCGCCTACGCGCGCGAGGGAGAGTCTCTGATGTCAATGGTCACAACTTCCCCTGGCGGTCCACTCGCCCGCGCGCGCGCTCCAATCTGTGCGCGCGTCCTCATCCGCCTAGCTGGCTGCACGACTGGTGGCTCCACCTTCTCCATTTCCTCCTCAGCAGCAGCTTCCTCTTGCCGGGCACTACTCTCTGCGGGCGCTCCTCTAATTGCTGCGTGCCTCGGTGCCCTAGCAGCCTGCAGCCAGTAACACCATTCCAATGACCCATCTTCCTTAGCAGTTACCGCTCGATACTGTAGCATCTGCGCACGATCAAGAGGAACGGCTGGAACAACTGTGTGCTCAGGCACCTCTGGCTCTCCGTGCAGCCCACGCAGAAAATGCGTGATCACACCTCCGCAAGTGAGCGGGCCCTTGGTGCTGAGCCGCTCCCAGTGCACCACCATGTCCGACACAAACCTCACCTTCTTCCCATAATACAACCCCTTTAGCACGTCCATATCAAGCAGGCTGACCTTCGGCGCACCGTTGTAGCGCCCGATGACTGCGTACGCGACCATGCGCCACAGATAGTACATCCAGGGGTCGCGCAGCTCACGCCCTCTGCTGCGCCCAGCGGCAAACGGTTTGCCCGCCGCCATCTCGCGCCATGCCTCCTGGTTGGTGTGCGTATCCACATCTTGCTCACGTACCTTGTCACAGCGCAGGGTGCGCTTCAGCCTTTTGGCCGATGCAATGTACCACACCCCTCGGTGTCGGTATCGGATCTGTAAGTCAGCGATCTGCAGGGACGCCAGGAATTCACAGGTGTCCTCTTTGTCGGCTGCGCTTTCCATGTCCATCAGCGCTTCCCAGCCGGCCTGCGCGAGCTTCTCTGTGACCAAGTCCTCTAAGCCCACCTCGCGCAGGAAGTCCCTGCTGATGCACGGGGTGCCATACATGTCCAGCCTCCAGAAGGCGTCATACTTCCGTGCGAAAGATGTTGGGGTGTCCTGGTCCTCTACTGGCCTCATATTTGCAGCGGTCAACTGTAGTCAACGCTCTACTAAGGATCCCAAAATCAGAACTTCGAATCAAACCCTCAAATTTCTACCAGATGGGCGCCTCACTCGTGTCAACAAAACCCAGCAATGAAATCACCAAACGGAGCTGACTAACTAGGTGCGATTTCGATTCTAGGGTTACGTCCTCAGTCGGCTTCCTTCACTAAACCCTCACCAAAATGACTGAAACAAGGAATGAGAGGTTACCTAGTGCGCTGGTGATGTTGTGCTCTTCAAATCTCTCTAAAGAAAGCTGGAAACGGTGGGCGGACGGCAAAGATCGGCTGGCAGCAGTGCAGAGCTCTTAACGGTCGAAATTGCAGAATGTCTGGAATTTTCTAAGTATCTGCCTTTATATACCCCCTGACCTGCGGATGTGTCCTGTGCACTGAACTGCGCACTGACTCGCGCATTGCTATGTGACTCAAAAAATATGCAAGTACTGAACTAGCTAAAATGCAAATCCTAAAAAAAACGTGTAAAAATAAAACGTGGAAAACGTGTCGGGTTACCTCCCGACAAGTGCCTTTGTTTAATGTCGTTGGCTCGACAGTACCTCGTTACTTGCTCAAGTTCGTGTTCCGGACCACCCCCACACTTGCTCCTGCGCGCTCTTGTGCGTCTGTGTGTGCTATGTCTTCTTTAGTCCTGCGCAAAGGAACAGATAGGTGGTCAGTGTGGCCAAAATTGTGTGGCACATCATAAGTAAGGAGGTTAATCAGTGAGGGAGAAGATGTATAATCAGTAGCTCCTAGTTCTCCCTCCGGTGCATCAGGTCGTATTTTTAGCGCAGCAGCCTGCGCATCTTCTATTTTTGGTTCCGCCAAATCAACTTCGCGCGTGGCCTCATCCCACGGTTCTCCCAAGTATTTCTTGATTCTTTGCCCATTAACCTGAAAGCGATGATTGCGCTCGTTCTCCAACTCGATAGTTCCATACGGAAAAACCTTTGTGACCGTGTAAGGTCCCGTCCACTTGCTACGCAGCTTCCCGGGAATCAGTTTTAAGCGCGAGGAGAACAACAGCACCCGGTCTCCTGGCTCGAAGGTGCGTTTGAGGATGTACTTATCGTGAAATGCTTTCGTGCGCGCTTTGTAGTCGCGCAACCCCTCATACGCATCCAGGCGCAGCTCCTCTAGCTCGCTCAATTCAAATGCGCGCTCCTTACCAGCCTCATCGAGGTTCAGATTGCAAGTGCGCAATGCCCAGTATGCCTTGTGCTCCAACTCACCGGTAGGTGGCACACCTTTCCATACACCAGCCGAAATGGTGAAGTCCCAATCGGTGTCTTGTGCGCAGTCTTGTATGCCCAAAGTGCATCGTCCAGCCGCTGGCTCCAGTCTTTGCGTGAAGGTCTCACGGGTTTCTCGAGAATGCGCTTAATCTCTCTGTTGGAAACCTCGGCCTGGCCATTCGTTTGAGGATGGTATGCAGTGGACGTCTTGTGGCGCACCCCATAATGCTTTAGTACTTGCGCCACTATTCTATTACAGAAGTGCGTCCCCTGGTCGCTGATTATTGCCTTAGGCACTCCGTACCTGCAGAAAATGTTAATTCTTAAAAACTCAACAACCGTTTTACCATCATCCTTGCGCGTGGCCTTAGCTTCGACCCACTTCGAGACATAGTCCACCGCAACTAGTATGTACTCGTATCCACAAGATGGCGGAAACGGCCCCATGAAGTCAATTCCCCACAAGTCGAACACTTCGTCTACCAGTATAGGTGTTTGTGGCATCTTGTTGCGCGCCGATATATTTCCTGTGCGCTGACACCTGTCACAAGCCCTGCAGTGGTTATATGAGTCACGAAATAAGTGTGACCAATAAAAACCGCAGTCTAGGATTTTCCTGCTCGTGCGCTTTGGACCAAAGTGTCCTCCGCACGCGTGCGCATGACAAAATCTCAAAACAGAGCTCATCTCATGATCAGGCACACATCGCCTCAAGATCTGATCAGGGCCTATTCTAAGCATGTACGGATCATCCCAAACGTAATATTTAGACTCATGTTTTAACCTCATGCATTGAGTTTTAGTGAAATGAGGGGGAAATGCACCTGTGACCAGGTAATTTGCAATATGCGCATACCATGGTACCTTACTATTCAGCGCCATCAGGTGCTCGTCAGGGAATGTCTCCGTGATCTGCCCTGGTTCCTCTTCCTTCACTATCCTGCTTAGGTGATCAGCAACAGTGTTGTCCGTTCCCTTTTTATCCTTGATCTCTAAATCGAACTCTTGGAGCAGCAACAACTAGCGCATCAAACGCGGCTTAGTCTCTTTCTTGGACTTCAGGTAGCGGATAGCAGCGTGGTCAGTGTAGACAGTGAATTTAGCGCCCAGAACATATGCGCGGAACTTCTCCAGCGCAAATACGATTGGCAGAAGTTCCTTCTCGGTCGTGGTGTAGTTCCTCTGCGCAGTGTCCAGTGTGCGCGACACATAATAGATAGCGTGCGGCCTCTTATCCACGCGCTGGCCCAGTATTGCACCTACAACGTAGTCACTAGCATCGCACATCAGCTCAAATAGTAAGTCCAGTCTGGTGCGCGCATCACTGGCGCACTGGTCAGCGCATCCTTTAACTTATCAAAAGCATTTTTGCACTCATCAGTGAACTCAAAGCACACATCCTTTTGAAGGAGGTTAGACAATGGAATACATATTTAGAAAAATCTTTAATAAAGCGCCTGTAGAACCCTGCATGCCCAAGAAACGACTTAACGTTGCGCACATTAGTGGAATAAGGCAGATTTGAGATAAGATCAATTTTTGCTTTATCGACCTTAATTCCTTCCTGTGAGACGATATGTCCTAGTACTACTCCATGTGACACCATAAAGTGACATTTTTTATAATTGAGAACTAGGTTCTTGGTAATGGAGCGTGCTAAGACCCTATCAAGATTATCCAAACATGCATCAAAAGTCTCACCATGCACAGTGAAGTCATCCATGAATACCTCTATACATAAACCAATCATATCAGAGAAAATGCTCATGACTAAGCGTGGAACGTACCTGGCGCATTACACAGCCCAAACGACATGAACGCAAAGGTACGAATGGGCAGGTAAAGGTTGTCTTCTCCTGATCCTCCGCAGCAATAGTGTCACCGGAGTCCGATTGGAGATTAGAAGACCTTTTTCTGAGCGGAACGGGCCAGCGGTCGTGAGCTATGTGCTTTTTTAGCCATCCGAGATAGTTTACATTTTCTTTTAGAATTGTTTAGTTTTTTATTTTATTTTGCATTTTGCATTTTGCATTTTTCCCTTTTCCATTGTTTGTTTGTTTTTGCATTTCACTTTCCTTCTAGGATGTCTCATGCAGGAAGTGTCCAAGGTAACCATGGTGACCATGTCCCTGACCAAAACAACAATCCAGTACCCCCTCCCCCAGTGATGCCCCCTTTCTATGATGAACCAGAGAGAGTCTTCCTTCAGAGACAAAGGGCTGCACGTTGTCACAGAGGTGAAAGGATGGATGAACAAGATGAGTATGAGTATAAACATGCACCTCAACCTCAATACCATGCACGTGGAAGGAACAGGCCACCTACACTTAGAGAGCTCTCAGCTCCAACATTCAACAATGAACCATGGTGTATTAACACTGATCAGGATGAGGATGACTTTGAAGTGAAGACAACAGTAGTCCATCATCTTCCCAAATCTGGAGGCTGCCAGGAGAAGTGGCATCAAGGCATCTACAAGAATTCAATGGGATATGTCGGACTCTTAAGACCATATGCTGCCTCTGAAGAGAGGTTTAAGTTAAAAGTATTTCCCTTCAGTTTAACTGACCTTGCAAAAAGTTGGTTTTTATCTTTGCCTTCAGGGAGTATTAGAACTTGGGAGCAAATGGAAAGAAAGTTTCTCGATAAATATTATCCCCCTGCTAAAGCTGCTCAAGTAAGGAGAGAGCTGTCCAACATGAGACAAGGGAAAGATTCATTGCCTTGGAACAAAGTTGTTGTAATTTGAGTATGAAAGAGGAAATGCTTGTAGAATATTTATTGGATGGGTTGAGGCCTTTGGAGAGGAGGTTGTTAGATGCAACAGCTGGTGGCACAATTTTGAATTTGACACCTGCTGAGGTGCAAGAGCTGATGAATGAGCATACCGAGAGTGCTAAATGCAGGGAAGATACCGATAGGAGAGATGAAACCGGAAGAACAAGGATTGTCTCACAAGTGGATTCCAATACAAATCACATGGCCACTGAAATTAACGAGCTCGAGCAGTTGGTGCAGAAGCTTATGGTTGGGCAAGTCAGTGGAGTTAAGGCTTCTGAACTTTATTGTGTTGCGAGCCACAGAACCAATGAGTGTCCTAGCCTACATGAAGAAGAGGCAGTTGATGTTAATGTTATGGGAGGAGTCCAACATTTCAACAATAGGCAAGGACCTAGACCATTTGGACTTGCGGCAAATGGTTTTAGTTGGAGAAATGAGGGAGGATTCCCAAACTAATAAGGGCATAATCAGAATCAAAACCAACAAGAGCAAACCCAAGCCCAACCTTACCACCCTCCATATCATCAGCAGCAAGAGAGATACAATACTAATGGGCAGTTTCAGCAAAGGCGCAACCACAACCAAGCTGGCTCGAGTAATGCAAACCAACCTGGTCCGAGCAATGCGAATTCAAGAAAGTCCTTAGAAGAAGTGGTTAAGAAGTTGGCGATTAGTGTGCAAAAGAATGAGAGCACCCTAGCTGAGTTATCGAAGCATATGTCCCAATTGGCAGCCATCGTGTCCAAGCTGAACAATGATAAAGATAAGAAAAAGTTGCCCTCACAAACAATCCCCAACCCAAGAGGAAATGTCTGTTCGGTGACTTTGATAAGTGAGAAGAAGCTTCAAGGGGAGGAGACCAGCAGCCCAGCCAGCACCGAAGAGGCTGGAGACAAGGGAGAAAATTCAGAACCTTCGGTACAATTTTTGATAAAATAAGTTCTAACCCCCCGCTTCAATTTCCTATGAAGATATCCAAATCAAATGATAATCCAGCAGTGGTGGATCAAGAGCTATTACAGCTATTCAACAAGATGGAAGTCACAATCCCACTCCTCGACCAATCAAGCACATTCCGAAGTATGTCAAGTTCCTTAAGGATTTGTTCACCACTTGACGAGGAGGACCTGAGCAAGTAAATCTGAGCCCCAACATCTCAGCCATTCTTCCATCCAAGGTAGCACCAAAATGTAAGGATCCAGGTACCTTTACAATCTCCAGCATGATTAATAACGTTCAAGCGAATAATTGTATGTTGGATTTGGGTGCCTCGATTAATATCTTGCCTTATTCCTTATATGAAACATTGCTTATCGGTCCTTGATAGAGCCTATTTATACGCATTATTTAGATCATAACCCTATGCTTGTTTGCATTATTTTATGTACAAGATTACTGGTTTCCAGTGTTTTTGCATTTCAGGGCAAAACAAGGGCCAAAGCCGGATACGCGCTAACAGGCAGCGTTTAGGACGTGCATCACACAGCCTGCGGAGCTAGCGGCGCAAACAGAAGAAATTGGCAGAGTCGACCACGGTGCGCCAGCCGATTGCGCTACACACATGCCGTGCGCCAGGCGCAGATGATGATGTTTCCAAATCCTGACACGACCAGATTTGGAAGTTGCCAAGGATGAGCCCCTGGGCAGTATATAAAGAAGAGAAGAAGGTTAGGGTTTCATCATCATCAGAGAGAGGATTACCAGGATCCAAAGTTCGTACACCAAGGAGGCACTGCGCACCAGGACTGGAAAACACACGAGCTTGCTGAGAGGACTGCGCTAGCCGACTGCGCCCGCCAAGAATACAACCTGCACGCACTGTTTGCTATTGTTCTCTTGGATACTTTAGTTATTATTTACTGTTTCTATGATGTTTATCACTAGCATGTCTAGCTAAACGCTTAGTATCGGTTGGACATGAATCTATGAGTATTTCCTTTGAGACTTGCGCTTAATGCATAGCCTGCTTGCTTATATTAATTCTGTGCACATTACTGGCAGCTTGTTGCATGAGTAGGGGAAGCCTTGAACCGCAATCTTACTCTTGTCGCTTGTTGTTGTCTGTTAAACTAGTTGAATATCCTGACGGTGCCAACTAGGAGTAACGCGCTAGGATAGGCAATTACTACCTTGATCGGATTCGTAGTTGTTTAGGTCTAGTGCAAGAATTAATAGCACGTGAACTTTGATCGGAACATGCGCACATGTTAGGCAGCCTTGACCGGACACTAACTTAAGTAAAATCAAGCTATAGACATTTAGAGTCGATGATAAGGAATGCACTCATAGAGGATTGTCTGCGCCGATACTTCTCATAGTCATAGTACTTAATCTCTATTGCCTGCGCACGTCTGGTGCATTTCCTTGCGTTTTACAACTGTTTACTTGCGTACTGCGCAACCCAATCACTCACCCCCAATCTTCGTAGGTATAGGTTACAGGCTAAAACTGAACTGCTTGCTCCCTGTGGAGATCGACCCTTACTTAACCGCTGTACTGGTGGAAGAGGAAGGATTATATTTGACGCGCACAACGACGCACGATCAAATTTTGGCGCCGTTTCCGGGGAGCAACACAGCTAAGTTTTAGCTAGTTTACATTTTTCCTTTTTTAAGTAACTAGTTATTTCAGTTTGTTTTGTTTTCGTTGTTGTTTCTGACAGCGCGCAATCACCATTAGCCTGCGCAACCTTGGAACAGTTGCGCTGCGCAAATTCTAGTTGCGCACTGACAGACGCAGCAGCATTAGTTATCTTTTAATTTCATTTTCTTTGAGATTTAGAACAGGTTATGGAGGATAACAGTGTCGTAGGAGACAACTTAGGAGACAAAACCCCAGAGGAAGCAAGGGCACATAACCGCGCAGCGCTGTTCAGAGAAGAAGTGCAGCGCGAGGTTGAAGCAAGGATGGCCGCTGAACTATACAATGCGCCACCCGCACGACAAGCTGCGCGACGCAGAACAGTGCGCTAGATGTCAGCCCCAATCACTGTCAACCAGCCATGGTGCATCGTGCTTCCACCAGACGGACATTTTGAACTAAGGAGCTCGCTCATTCATCACATGCCCAAGTTCCACGGGATGAACAATGAAAATCCAGTCAAGCATGTGCGAGAATTCCTAGTCATATGCGAAAACATAAAGACCGAAGGAGAAAGCGATGAAGCGCTGAAAATGAAGGCATTCCCATTTTCACTGTGTGATACAGCCAGACATTGGTTGATGAACTTACCCGCAGGATCCATTCACACATGGGAGCAGCTGCAGAAGAAATTCCTGGACAAATTCTATCCCGCAGCAAAGATCGCGCAACTCAGGAGAGAACTGGCCGCGCCAAGGCAGAGCGCAGGGGAGTCACTGTCAGAATATTACGAGCGTTTCAGGAAGCTAGAGGCCAACTGCTACAATCATGGCCTGCCCCAGAATGTCCTGATAGAGAACTTCCTGAACGGACTGCTGCCCATGGAGCTGAGGTTATTGAACGCATGCGCAGGAGGCGACATTTGCAACATGTACCCAGAAGACGCGTGGTAGCTGATAGAAGACTCTGCTGGGCAGGTAAGACATCAGCTAACACTTGAAAATAGTCGTGCTCGTTCTGTGCATCAGGTAGAAACAAGCGCTAAGATCAAGGAAATGAAGGCCATGCTGTAGAAGTTGATGAGTGCGCAAAGCGCACCACCAGTTGCGCCAAAGGTATGTGAATTCTGCAGGTCCACCGAGCACAAGACTGATGAATGTCCCACACTATTTGAAGAAACTGGAGATGTCAATGCTCTCGGAGGATGGGATAACAGAGGACCACAGAGACAGAACCAGCCGCGCTTTGGACTAGCCGCAAATGGATTCAGATGGAAGGAGGAGAACAATTTCCAGAGGCAGTCCACAGATCAGCGCGCGCCACAGCAGATGCAACAAGCTGCGCCCTACAATCCACCGCACCGCCGCACTGACGCACAAACGCATAACAACCAGCAACCGAGGCGATCTTTGGAAGATATCGTAGGGCAGCTAGCAGACACAGTGCGCAAAAATGACGAGAAATATGACAAGAGGTTCGAGTCCATTGAAAAGCAGTTATCACAGATTGCGACCACGGTATATGAGCTGAAGAAGAGCGATGGCAACCTGCCTTCGCAAGTGATTCAGAACCCCAAAGGAGGAGTCAATGCAATAACACTGAGGACTGGGAGCACAATAGGAACAGAACAGACCGCAAGGGCACCCGCGCAACCAGCTGCGCAAGTCCCGGATCCAGCAGAGCAGAATGCGCAACCAGAGCAAGACGCACAACCAGAAGTGCCAGCCACAAGCCAGCAGGGCGAAGCGCCAGGTATAACAGAATTCAAAGACAATAGCACGAATCGTACTAATATACCTGCACCTTTCCCTGTGCAGGCACCCTTGGCTAGGAAGGAAGCGCAGGACAAAGAACTATACGAGTTATTCAGTAAGGTGGAAATCAACATTCCCCTTATTGAAGCAGTTCGGCAGATTCCCAGGTACGCCAAGTTTTAGAAGGAGCTGTGCACAAACAAGCGACGAAAAGGCGAGTGCGCACAGGTAATGTTAAATGCGCAGGCCTCAGCGATCATGCAACATAAGGTACCACCTAAGTGCCGAGACCCAGGTACATTCACTATCCCATGCACTCTAGGTAAAACCACGGTAAGCAACTGCATGATTGATTTAGGCGCATCCATCAATTTATTACCTTATTCTCTATATGCGACATTGCGCCTTGGACCACTAAAGCCTGCAGGTCTCACCATTCAGCTAGCGGATCGATCGTGCAAACAACCTGCAGGCATGATAGAGGACGTTCTCGTGCGAGTAGGAGAGCTGGTGTTCCCAGCAGATTTTTATGTGCTAGAAATGGAGGGAGAATCGAGCACCAGCAGTGCGCAAATCCTACTGGGCAGACCTTTCCTTATGACCGCGCGCACGAAGATAGATGTATGAAGAGGCACGCTCTCTATGGAAGTGGATGGCGAAGAAATCCATTTCAATATATTCAAGGGGATGCAGCACCCACACGAGGACGCCACTGTGCACGCAATGGACAACTTGGATGATTTAGTCACAGATGCGCAATGCGCAAGCGCAACGGTAGGACCAGAGCCACTGGCACAAACAGAGTTGGAGAAGCAGGAAGACGAGCCGAGCAGTGCTGAACAAGAATCCACACAGGTACATGATATAGTTCATATTTGCACTGCTAGTAAAATCTTGCCCTCTATTGAACAGGCACCCAAGGGTGAGCTGAAGCAACTTCCAGAACACCTCAAATACATTTTCCTGGGAAGTGAGGACACCCTGCCAGTGATCATAAAGAAAGGATTAGAAGAGGAGCAGGAAGTGCGCCTACAGCAGGTACTGCGCAAGAACCAGCGCGCCATAGGATGGACACTTGCTGAGCTGCGCGGAGTGAGCCTAGACATTTGCATGCATAGAATTCTGTTGGAGGATGGTGCCAAACCATCCAGGGAGGCTCAGCGCAGATTAAATCCAAACATGATGGAGGTAGTACAGAAGGAGATTTTAAAGTTACTTGACGCAGGAGTCATCTACCCCATCTCGGACAGCAAATGGGTCAGTCCAGTGCACGTTGTGCCTAAGAAGGGAGGAATCACAGTGGAAGAGAATGCGCAGGGCGAGCTAGTTCCCAAGCGCATACAGACCGGATGGCGCATGTGCATCGACTACAGGAAGCTTAACGCAGTTACGCACAAGGACCATTTCCCGCTACCCTTCATGGATCAAATGCTGGACAGATTAGCAGGTAAGCCCTATTTCTGCTTCTTGGACGGATATTCAGGGTACAACCAGATACCCATAGCTGCGGAGGACCAGGAGAAGACCACATTCACCTGCCCGTTCGATACATTTGCGTTTCGGCGCATGTCATTTGGGCTGTGCAACGCGCCAGATACGTTCCAACGCTTAGTTATGAGCATTTTCTATGATATGATTGGTATATGCATAGAAGTGTTCATGGATGATTTTACTGTATATGGAGGTACCTTTGATACATGCTTGGCTCATCTAGATAAATTCTTAGCGCGCTGCATCTCTAAGAACCTAGTGCTTAAATATGAAAAATGTCATTTCATGGTAACGCATGGTGTAGTACTAGGACATATCATCTCAGAGGAGGGGATCAAGGTAGATAAAGCTAAGATAGACCTTATTTCCAATCTACCTTATGCCACTAACGTGCGCGATGTGAAGTCTTTCTTAGGACATGCCGGGTTTTACAGGCGTTTTATAAAAGACTTCTCTAAAATTTGCATACCCCTATCTAACCTCTTGCAAAAGGATGTGTGCTTCGACTTTACTGATGAGTGCAGGGCAGCATTTGATAAGCTGAAGGAAGCGCTGACCAGTGCGCCAGTGATGCGCGCACCAGACTGGAACCTGCCATTTGAATTAATGTGCGACGCAAGTGATTATGCAGTAGGTGCAGTCTTGGGGCAGCGCGTGGACAAGAAGCCGCACGCCATTTACTATGCATCGCGCACACTGGACGCTGCGCAGAGGAACTACACCACCACGGAGAAGGAGCTTCTGGCAATTGTGTTTGCGCTAGAGTAGTTCCGTGCATATGTTCTAGGCGCCAGGGTCATCATATACACAGACCACGCAGCCATCCGCTACCTAATGTCCAAGAAGGAGACTAAGCCGCGCCTGATGCGCTGGGTGCTCCTACTTCAGGAATTCGACTTGGAGATCAAAGATAAGAAGGGCACAGAGAATACAGTTGCTGACCACCTGAGCAGGATCGTGAAAGAGGAGGAGCCAGGGCAGATCACGGAGACATTCCCTGACGAGCATCTGATGGCGCTGACAGGTAAGGTACCATGGTATGCGCACATTGCAAATTACCTGGTCACAGGTACGTTTCCTCCGCATTTCAATAAAACCCAGTGCATGAGATTAAGACATGAGTCCAAACATTATATTTGGGATGATCCATATATGCTCAGAATAGGACCTGACCAGATATTGAGGCGCTGCTTGCCTGACCATGAAATTAACTCTGTTTTGCTGTTTTGTCATGCACACGCATGTGGAGGACACTTTTGGTCCCAAGCGCACAAGCAGAAAGGTCATGGATTGCGGATTTTATTGGCCGCACCTGTTCCAAGACGCATATAATCACTGCAGGAATTGCGATAGGTGCCAGCGCACAGGAGGCATATCAGCGCGCAATGAGATGCCGCAGACGCCGATTCTAGTGGATGAAGTATTTGATATATGGGGCATTGACTTCATGGGGCCATTTCCTCCATCTGCCGGATACGAGTACATATTGGTGGCAGTGGACTATGTCTCCAAATGGGTCGAAGCTAAGGCCACAAGAAAGGATGATGGTAAGACGGTTGCTGAGTTTCTGAAAACTAATATCTTTTGCAGGTACAGGGTGCCTAAGGCAGTCATCAGCGACCAGGGAACGCACTTTTGCAACAGGATTATGGCGCAAGTTTTCAAGCATTATGGAGTGCGCCACAAGACGTCCACTGCCTATCATCCTCAGACAAATGGACAGGCCGAGGTTTCCAACAGAGAGATCAAGCGCATCCTAGAAAAGACTGTCAGACCTTCGCGCAAAGATTGGAGCCAGCGCCTGGACGATGCGCTGTGGGCATACCGCACTGCGCATAAAACACCCATCGGGACTTCTCCATTCCGGTTGGTCTACGAAAAAGCGTGCCACCTGCCGGTAGAGCTAGAGCACAAAGCATATTGGGCCTTACGCATTTGCAACCTGAACCTAGACGAGGCCGGAAAGGAGCGCGCGTTTGAGCTGAGTGAGTTAGAAGAGCTGCGCCTGGATGCCTATGAGGGACTGCGCGATTACAAGGAGCAGACAAAGGCGTTTCATGACAAGCATATCCTCAGACGCACTTTTGAGCCAGGAGACCAGGTATTATTATTTTCATCACGCCTGAAGCTCATGCCTGGAAAGCTGCGCAGCAAATGGACAGGACCGTACACAGTCACCAAGGTTTTCCCCTACGGAACAATCGAGTTAGAAAACGAGCACCGGCATCGTTTTCAGGTGAATGGGCAGAGAGTCAAACGGTATCTCGGAGAACCTTGGGATGGTACAACGCGCGACATTGAGTTGGCAGAGCTAGAAATAACAGATGCGCCAGCTGCCGCGCCAGAGGCACCAACAGATGCACCAAAGGGAGAACTGGAGACTATCGCTCACATTTCTTCTTCCTCTTCATCTGCCCTCGTTACTGCTGACTTCTCACATATTATCCATGTTGACTATCCTTCTCACCCTTTGCGTAGGACCAAGAAGAACACAGCGCCTGCACACGCGCAGGATCACTCAGGCGCAAGTGTGGGGGAGGTCGCTGACACACATTTTGGCACGTAACGAGGTACAGTCGAGCCAACGACGTTAAACAAAGGCACTTGTCGGGAGGTAACCCGACACGCTTTCCTTTTACACGTTTTTCTTTATATTGTTTTGTGTTTTGCTTGCATGCGTGTGCGCGTCCTCCATGCGCTTGAGCTTGAGTCGTGGGGACACGTCTCTGTTTAAGTGTGGGGGGGGGGAGCGTTGCATTTACATTTCATGTTTTTTTTTGAGCATTTTAGTGTAGCTTAGTTTAATTGAAGGAAACAGTAGCAGTAGTGCGCTTGTGTGCGGGTTGCGCGCACTGATCAGCTTGTTTGCGCTATCCATATTGCGCCGTGCGCTATCAACTGTTTTTAGTATATTTTTTTCGTTTTTTCTGCTCCTGTTAGTTAGGATATACAGGGGATGTGGAGTTGATAGAAACGCTCCAGAGAGGCAGTTAGTCGCTCGCGCTTCAGAGGAGAGGTATATGGTTGAGAACGCGAGTGGAGGCCAGTGCTTCGCGACCTTCGGAGCAAGAGAGTGTGCTCAGTCACGCAGATGCCAAAGGCGAAACCCAAAGCGTGGCGAGGTGGGAAAACAGACCACCTTCCCTCTGGAAGTCGAGCTAAGGAAGGCGGGCGCGGGTGTAAACGCGTGCGCCGACCTGCGCAGATAGACCAAGGAGGGAGAGCGGGGCGGTGTTCCATAGCTGTTATCCGGAGGCTGAGACTGGAACCGTTCTGGGAAGATAGGAACCATAGACAAAGCTGTACAAAAGAAAAATACCAGCAGATGATACGCGCCACAAAAGAATCAGCATGCGCACTGATAAGCACCGGCGTGCGCAAGTTCACAAAAGAAAAAATCATCGTCAAAAAGGCTTGAGTTCCCAGGAAGTGCGCGGAAGAATCACGCATCGGAAGAAGCTTGCGCTGTTAACTATATACCCATCCTCGGAGCAAGAGCTGACAACCTGGAGCCTATGAAGAGCTATCTCCCAGCCATCCGAAATGATTTTTCATCCCAGCTGAGAGGTAATGAATTTCGAAATTACTATACTTGAAACTGTTGAGAGCAGTTGTGCGCAGGGGGTAGAGCAGCGCAGACCGCGCCAGAGTGCAAGACTGTGCGCTAGACTCCAGAGAGGTAATGGTATCCGTGCTTGAGTGCTTGTTCGAGGACGAACAAGGGGCAAGTGTGGGGGGTTTGATAGAGCCTATTTATACGCATTATTTAGATCATAACCCTATGCTTGTTTGCATTATTTTATGTACAAGATTACTGGTTTCCAGTGTTTTTGCATTTCAGGGCAAAACAAGGGCCAAAGCCGGATACGCGCTAACAGGCAGCGTTTAGGACGTGCATCACACAGCCTGCGGAGCTAGCGGCGCAAACAGAAGAAATTGGCAGAGTCGACCACGGTGCGCCAGCCGATTGCGCTACACACATGCCGTGCGCCAGGCGCAGATGATGATGTTTCCAAATCCTGACACGACCAGATTTGGAAGTTGCCAAGGATGAGCCCCTGGGCAGTATATAAAGAAGAGAAGAAGGCTAGGGTTTCATCATCATCAGAGAGAGGATTACCAGGATCCAAAGTTCGTACACCAAGGAGGCACTGCGCACCAGGACTGGAAAACACACGAGCTTGCTGAGAGGACTGCGCTAGCCGACTGCGCCCGCCAAGAATACAACCTGCACGCACTGTTTGCTATTGTTCTCTTGGATACTTTAGTTATTATTTACTGTTTCTATGATGTTTATCACTAGCATGTCTAGCTAAACGCTTAGTATCGGTTGGACATGAATCTATGAGTATTTCCTTTGAGACTTGCGCTTAATGCATAGCCTGCTTGCTTATATTAATTCTGTGCACATTACTGGCAGCTTGTTGCATGAGTAGGGGAAGCCTTTTTTTTTTTTTTTTAAACGAAAATCACTTTATTAATGGGGACTCAAAAAGCCTGAGCCATGGCAGTAACAAGCAAGGAAAGAAGGCAAATGCCATACACAAGCAGTGACCAAAATCTATAGCACAAGAACCAGCAAGAAGGCAAATGCCATACACAAGCAGTGACCAAAATCCATAGTCACAAGAACCAGCCAAGCCAAGGGGATTCCTGCTAGAGAAAAGACCTAACCAACGCCAATTTGGCCTATGAAAGCTACGCAACGAAAACCTCAAGCACCTGTAGAGCTTTGCCCACACGAGAGTTAACGGAATAATATAGCTATACAAGCCAGAAGGGTCACAGGGCTTGGTAGTACCCATCACCTTCGACCCACAATAAGTCGTCAAACAAATCAACTTAACAAGCAAAATGGCTGGAAAACACCAGTCGCTGGGAGCTGGGGCACACCACCTACTCCAAGGAACCTCCCTGCACAAAAGAACCACCAATACCTCACAATAATAAGTCCCAATCATCTCTAGAGGTTCTGTCAAGCAGCAAGGGAGCTGCCAGAGAATTGTCTTCATTGGGTTGTCGCTCCTCACCATCTCCTCCAACACCGCCAGCCGAGCTAGAGCAGAAGAACCTCAACCGCAACCTATCTGCACATAGACTCCTTTGGACCGCCTTATGCAGGAAATTAATCCTAGTTTCAAAAAGCTGGTTTGGAGAAGTAAAAGCAAGAGCAAGGGCCACATGATTCATGGAAGTGCTGATTCTCTTCATGCTACTGATGTTAAATTCAGCAACCAGCCGCCTCAAATCATTAGAAAACTGCCAGGGGAAACACATACCATAACTCTCATCCATGAAGACCATGTCCGGGTGGGAACTTTGAATGGCCTGGACCTGAATCTGCTGCTCCTTAGCTGCCAACAGTGACTGCCGCATAAAAAGAAACAGCTCCTCCACGGGAGAGGATTTCGCAAAGTGGTACACAAAGGCAAGTTGCATAGCACCCACACTAGTGCGACAGATGGCTGCCCCTTTAATAACCTGCCCTTTGTCAATGAGGGCAAAATTCAGGCAAGATCCAGGAACACCCGCACTCCAGCAGTTCCAAGACCCAAAAACTCTGCTTCTCTTAATGCCATTAATACCAAAGAAATCAGCCACCAAAAAATCATTTCTTGAGTGACTGATCGCGCGTCGTTGTGCCCGTCAAATATAATCCTTCCTCTTCCACCAGTACAGCGGTTAAGTAAGGGTCGATCTCCACAGGGAGCAAGTAGTTCAGTCTTCAATCCTGTCGTCTACACTAAAAATGGGGGTTGTGTGAGATTGGGGTGCGCGATGCGCAAATGAACAGTAGCTAGCGTAACGCAGGAAATTGCACTAGACGTGCGCAAGCAGTAGAGATTAGATACTATGACTATGAGAAGTATTGGGCAGACAATCCTCTATGAACGCATTCCTTATCATCAACTCTAAATGTCTATAGTTTGTGGTTTCCTTGGGTTAGTGTCCGGTCAAGGCTTCCTAACACGTGCGCATGTTTCGTTCAAAGTTCATGTGCTATCAATCCTTAGAACATAGACTAAAACAGCTGCGAATCCTGTCACAGTAGCAACTGCTTACCCTAGCTCGTTACTCCTAGTTGTCACCGTAAAGCTATCAACTAGTTTAACATATGACGAGCAAGCAACATAAGTAAGATTGCGGTTCAAGGCTTCCCCTACTCATGCAACTAGCTGTCTCCGTACGCACAGGATTAATACAAGTATGTAAACTATGCATTAAGCTCAAGTCTCAAAGGTAATACTTCATAGATTCATGCCCGACCAACACTAAGAGTTTAGCTAGACATGCTAGCAATAAACATCATAGAATAGTAAATAAGGTCTAATATGTCTGAGAACACAGTAGCAAACAGTGCGTGCAGGTTGTCTTCTCGGCTGGCGCAGTCGGCTGGCGCAAATCCTCTCAACAAGTCCGTATGTTTTCAGTGTTGCCGCTCTCTCTGATGTGCGTTGTCCAATGACGGCTGTGATGTCTCTTTCTTGTCTCTCCAGAAACCCTAGACTTCCTTCGTTTATATATTGCCCAGGAAGTTCACCTTTGGCAACTTCCAAATCTGGTCACTGGATTTTGCGCCTGGCGCACGGCATTCGGCTAGCGCATCGGCTAGCGCACCGCTACTGACTCTCGCCAACTTCTCCTCTGCTTGTGCTGCTAGCTCCGTAGGCGGGTCTCTCACTCCTAGAACGCTGCCTGTTAGCGCGTATCCGACTCAAGGACTCGTTTTGCCCTGTAGCACAAAAACACTAGAAACGAGTAATCTTGCTCATAAAATATTGCAAACAAGCATAGGGTTATGATCTAAATAATGCGTACAAATAGCCTCTATCAGTGACCGCCGCCTGGAATTTGATCAACAAGAATATGCGCCCATCTCGCCAATCTAGCAAATAAATCAGCGCCTACATTGTTGTGAATGACCCTGTTCCTCAGTTTCCACACTTCCCATAACCCACACATAGAGATGGCAGCAGTAAACTTACTCACAAAATCTTTACTCAAACCCTTAACAAGCCAATTCACAATGAAATCAGCCTTGCTACAGGGGCAGGCTCTTTTAAAAATAGAGGCTAGACATTTCCACAAATTATTGGCCCAAACTCCTTGGAAGAAGAGATGCTCCAGGGTTTCCTCCCTATTGCCGCAACAGTGACAGCGAGAAACAAGCAGAATACCAATGCGTTTAATATTGGAGTCTAGAGGTAAGCCATCAAGGAAGAACCGCCACATAAATAAACAAACATTGGGGGGAACCCACTTTTTCCAGATAATTTTACACCAATTCAGCGAAGGATATTTAGACCGGAATGAATCCCAAAAGGCTTTTATAGTGAACTGACCTGAGGTACTCTTTTTCCACAGAAGCTTCCTATCCCCATTCCCCCAGCAGATAGCTCTATAATACTCCCTAGCAAAGGAAGGAAAGGTTAATAAAAGGTTATTATTAATAGTACCATTCTCGAGAGCCTCTTTGACCGACAAGTTTTGAGCGTCCCAGGGGCAACGAACCCCATAGTGCCAGCAAAGGTCTGCCATAGCCATGTTCCCATCTCCCACATCCCACAAAGAATCATTTCTCAAGCTGGAAATAATCGGTCTAATAGAATTCCAAATATGGCTCCCCGGCTTACCATCCTTAAATCTAACCTTAGCATATTTGGCCCACATAGAATTTTGTTGGAGTAACTCCCAGGCTAATTTCCCATGAAAAGCTAACATGTTATCTGCAAGCGACCGGAGCCCCAAACCCCCTTCAACTGTAGGTCTACAAAGGAGCTCATATCGGATCCAATGATGCCTTTTGTTGGGCCCTTGGTTCCAAAGAAAATTACCAATCAAGCTCTCCATTCTCCGGATAATTCTCAGAGGAATTGGCAAGACAGCAAACACATGAAAGGACTGAGAACACAGAACTGATTTAATGAGAGTTACCCGCCCAGCCATGGAAAGTAAGTTCCTCATCCAACCTGAGATGCGGTGTCTTAGCTTAGTAACCAAATCTTCAAAAAAATGAATCCGAGTTCGCCCACGGTAAAGAGGGACGCCCAAATACTTGACAGGTAATTGGCCTTCCTCGAAATTAATAAGCGCACAAACCAATTGCTTGTGGGCAGCTGAAGCTTTACTACCAAAAAACATCTGGCTCTTAGCAGGATTAAGAACCTGCCCTGACAGCGAACAAAATTTCTGAAAAATATCCAGCAAGGCTTGAATCGTAGACGGGTCATCCCTTGTGAAAATTAAAACATCATCAGCAAAGAGCAGGTGGTTGACCTTTAAAGCGCCTCTCTTGGTTTTAAAAGGCTGCATAGAACCCTCCTCCACTCTCTTATTAATCGCTTTAGATAACCACTCCATCACTAGAACGAAAAGAGTGGGAGAAAGGGGGTCTCCCTGACGAACTCCTCTCGTAGATTTGAAGTACCCATAGGACTCCCCATTCCAAGCCACAGAATAATAATTGCTAGAGATGCCTCTAAATATTAAATCACACCACCTCTCGCAAAAACCAAAGGCTCTCAGCACTTTCAATAAGAAAGACCAGGAAACTCTATCATAAGCCTTAGACATGTCTAACTTTATAATAAGATTACCTGGCTCACCTTTTTTATCTAGGTCATGAATCAGGTCATGGGCCAGCGCAATATTTGAATGAATATTCCTCCCTTTAATGAAACCTGCTTGTTCCTCACTCACTAACCTTGGAAGGAAAGAACTCAGTCTGTCGTTGAGGAGTCTCATAATAATTTTGTGACTAACATTGCAGAGGCTGATAGGCCGCAGGTCAGAAATCATCTTCGCATTAGGGGATTTGGGAATCAAAATTAAAGTAGTAGCCGTCCAAGATTGAGGCAGCTGAAGGCCAAGGAAAAACCCTTTAATACCTGCCAAGAAGTCCTCTTTAATCAGGCTCCAGAACTTAATAAAAAATCTGGTTGAAAAACCATCTGGGCCCGGGGCACTATCCGGAGACATGGCTGAAATAGTAGTAAACACCTCATCCTCGCTAGGGAAACCAATGAGGAAGGAATTCGTCTCCTCGTCAATAATCTTGGAAAAGAGATTTAAATCCTCCTCCTGAGGAGGGAGAGAAGAACCAGAAAACAGCGCCGAAAAAAACTCAACTGCTGCCTCACCAATCACCTTTTTATCCGAAGAGAAGGAACCATCAGCCTGCAGTAAAGACATGTTACACGGTTTCCGCCTCATTTTCATCGCAGCATGGAAGAAAGCGGTGTTTCTGTCCCCTTCTTTAGTCCACAAAGCACGAGCTTTAAGCCTAGCCAGCTCCGCTTGGTGACATAAAACATCTTCTAGCTCAGCTTTTTTAATCTTGAGCTCTCTAGCAATTTGCCCAGACCAATCAACCTGGAGCTGAGCCTCCATAGATTCAATAGTACCCAATAAACACCTCTCTTTTTGATGAAGAACTCCAAACACCTCCCAGTTCCACTTGTGCAAAGTACCTCTCAGCTTCTTGAGTTTCAAAGAGAAATTAATCAAAGGATTAGGGGATAGGGACCCAGCCCAAGACTCAGCCACTACTCTGTCAAAGGAAGGATGAGATTCCCACATTTTGAGGTAATGGAATCTACTCTTTCGCCTATTCTCTTCAGCTTTCGTCACCAATAAAGGGCAGTGATCCGAATTACAGCGAGAAAGATGATTAACTGACAGGATTCCAATCGCAGAAATGAATCTCCCATTAACAAGAAATCTGTCCAATCTTTTCCAAATACAACTATCCCCATTTCTGTTATTAGACCAAGTAAAAGGATTCCCTTTAAACCCAACATCACTAAGCCCCGCCCTCATAAGAAAATTGTTGAAATCCATAATAGAACCATCGTCTACCTGATTTCCTCCCTTCTTTTCAGACCACTGAGAGATAACATTAAAATCGCCCCCAACCAACCAGGGCTCAGCAATCGAATCAGCCGTAAGGACCAGGTCTGTCCATAAGGAAGATCTCTCTGAACGGCTACACAAGGCATAAATAAAAGAACAAACCATCTTTGAATTAGGAATATTCTCTTTAGAAACAGTGCAGGAAACAAACTGCTCATTCCACACTACCTCTTGGACCATAATATGAGACTTCCAAAAAAGCCAGATTTTCTTGTTCACTGTCCCACCCATTAGGGAGTAATCAAAGTGCATAGATTTAGCTACCTCTTCACACTGATCACCATCAACCATAGGTTCAAGAAGTACTAGCATTTCTACATCATGCATGATTAATAATTGGGTGAGGTAAGGAATAGTACCTCTACTCTTGACTCCGCGAACATTCCAGCAAAGCAGATTCAGCATGACTTGGAATTAGAATCAGAAATATTACCCAAAGGGTTTATAACACATTTAGACGACCCACCTCGTGAATCTCCAACACCTACCGTAGAAGGTTCTCCTCCATCCAGACCCGCCTGAGGAATGCTGACAACATCACCATAAATTCCTTTTTTAAGTCTTGCCATTCGGCTAGCCAGTTCGTCCACTATTATTGGTCTTTTCATCATGCTGGTCTGGGGATTTAGCTGATTTGTTTGAGCAGGGTCAGCAGGATCCTGCAAATCTCCAGCCGAAGGTGAGGCAGACAGTCCCGGCTCCTTTTCTTTGATTTGTATACACTCCTCTTGTGGATTAGGATTCTCTATCACCGCTTTTGAAATGTCAGACCCCTGATTAGGGATCTCCCTACTAAGGTGAGAGCTGTGAACCACCGAAACACTCTGATTCCCCAGAGCTTTTTTACCTTGTTTTCTATTCCGCACCTCCTGCCACTCTTGAATAGGTAAATTCTCCATGGGGGGCTCTGGAACTTTCTCACTGGAGAGATTCGCCTTCTCCACTCTAGATCCACCTACCGAGATCTCAATTGTTTTCGAAACCTTCCTCTTACGGCAAAGCGCCAGCTCATGCCCGTGAATCTTACAAAGAGAGCAATAGGCTAAATTACCTTCATATTCAATCTTCTGCCAAAAGCCTCTATTATCCGGCAAGGCAATCCAGACCTTCTCTGGCATAGTACACGACACATCTACCTCAATACACGCTCTTGCGTATCTCATGGTTGAACAAGCTTTGGTCCTATCATCCACATCCAGGAAGTGGGCAAAATAATTCAAGATGGCCCCGACAAAGGAGCTATGACAAAGAGGTGGAGGCAATCCAGGTAGTCTCACCCATTTGGTGGTAATGGTAGATTCCTTCTTGGGGTTATAGTCGTCTGAATACCGAAAGAGCCTGAAGGCAGCATGTTGGACTTTCCGGATCTGGCTGGTGAGGGCCACAATAACATCTTCTTCAGAGTCAAGGATAACCAGTAGATGTCTGCCATCCCAGATTTCGCAAATGGAAGCCCTCCCCTTAATCAACCAGCTGGCTTGAAAGGCCTTACGAATAACATCAATGGAGGGGCGCCCAACAGCGAACTTCACTATCAAGGAGTGTTGGAAACACCGAACACCTGCCCCATACTCTGCGCCCGAGAAAGGGACGGACGGAAACCCATCCATCGATCCATATTGCCGTGCCGGGAGAGGGATGGGTTTGAACCTGGGGTTGGGTCTAGCCCTAGAAGCGACCGAGGCAAAGGAAGCTTTACCCGAGGGAAGATGTGGATCTGGGGGCTTGGGGTCTTGTGGATTGACCGACAGGTTCAAGGTGGAGACTGACATAGAGGCTGACCGACCGGCCCGGTCTGTAGAGGATTAGGGTAGATGATGAAAGCCTTTGAAGAAACCTTGCCAAGTAGGGGAAGCCTTGAACCGCAATCTTACTCTTGTCGCTTGTTGTTGTCTGTTAAACTAGTTGAATATCCTGACGGTGCCAACTAGGAGTAACGCTCTAGGATAGGCAATTACTACCTTGATCGGATTCGTAGTTGTTTAGGTCTAGTGCAAGAATTAATAGCACGTGAACTTTGATCGGAACATGCGCACATGTTAGGCAGCCTTGACCGGACACTAACTTAAGTAAAATCAAGCTATAGACATTTAGAGTCGATGATAAGGAATGCACTCATAGAGGATTGTCTGCGCCGATACTTCTCATAGTCATAGTACTTAATCTCTATTGCCTGCGCACGTCTGGTGCATTTCCCTACGTTTTACAACTGTTTACTTGCGCACTGCGCAACCCAATCACTCACCCCCAATCTTCGTAGGTATAGGTTACTGGCTAAAACTGAACTGCTTGCTCCCTGTGGAGATCGACCCTTACTTAACCGCTGTACTGGTGGAAGAGGAAGGATTATATTTGACGCGCACAACGACGCGTGATCAGTCCTCTTCGACCCACTGATTATATAACTCAAATGCCTGATATATCATGCCCAAAGCCAGAGGGTCTTGTTGTTGATGTGCTAGTGCAAGTAGGAACACTTTCATTGTTTGTAGATTTTTATGTCATCAAAATGGAGGATGAGAGAGGCTCTTCACCAATTCTGCCAGTGAGACCATTTATGGCAACCACGAAGATTAAAATTGATATATATACGGGTGATCTCTCCATGGAGGTAGAAAGGGAAGTGATCAACTTTAATATTCATAAGCCTATGCAATTCCTACCTGACATTGCAGGAATACAAGCCTTGGACACCATCGAAGATGCATCACTCACACAATGTGGGGAGGACATATCGGAGCTAGACACCAAAGAGGGGCTGAACACCAAGGAGGTTGCTGCTGGTAAATTAATCCATGACATCCCTAGGTATGATATCAATGCCATTAAATTGTGCAATAAAACTATCCTCTCCCCATCTGTTGTGCAGCCTCCGGAGATTCAATTCAAGCCTTTATCGGAGCATCTGAAGCCTCATATTCCGCCTGCTATTCCACTTGACATTCCACCCGATATCCCGCCTGATGGGGCATCCTATTTGGCCAACCCGGCATGTGCTTAAAATGAGAGGTATCATCGAGCCAAAGACGTTAAACAAGCGCGCTTTACGGGAGGCAACCCGGTGTTTTATTTTAGAGTCTTAGTGTGAGTCTATTTGGTGTATAAGAGAGTCCTTCATGTTAGAATTCATTAGAGTCTTAGTTGTTTGAATAGCAATCTTTTTGAGTTTTTTTCCCAGTGAGTTAAGCGCCCCAAGGCAACATTATTTCCGCTCCAGCTTCACACTTTAGGCGACTTAATGTATGCATGGGGCGCGCCATGTAATGTCTTCTTGGAGCGCACCACAATCTGACTTTTATTGTTTTTGTTAGTCATGTTAGTTGTTTGTTTGTTTCTTTTGTTGAATCTTGCATGAGCTTCCTTCCCTTAGATTATACCATGAGGATACGGTTCGATTCAAGTGTGGGGTGGGAAGATAGTTAGCTATGTTCATCATGTTTCCCTTCGCGTTAGTTAGTAGTTAGAGCATTTTTGTTTTTTTTTTTTTGTGATGAGCTGCCTAGTTGCTGAGTTGCTGCTGTTTTTGTGCGTATATCTTGCTGAGTTACCGTTGCTTTTTGAGATTTATATCATGCGATATAGCGGTTGAATTCGTGAGTATATGCTGCGATGCTTATAAATGATATCCTACTGATTTGCTGCTGAATTGCTGCCGAGTTTATTAGTCATTGCTGCGATGTAAATGCTGATTTTATGAGATGATGCCTTCTCTTTGAAGTTTTGACATGTATGCTTTGCATTGTTTCTGGAATATTGTGATGCTTGCACTTTATTGTTATATGTTCCTTTGAGCTGAGATATTTGAGGGTGTGGAGTTGATAGAAATGTCCTAGACTTGACATTCATTCGGAGGTTCAAAGGATTAGTCGTGTAGCGCGCTGAATTTGTGGAGGTTGGCACTTCGAGTTATGAGGGGTGACATTCATTCACTCCATCGTTTCAGCCTTATGCAGTGGTGGGACGGGAAAAACAAACCGTCCTATCTCTAGTCCGAGTAATCGGGAATGGGTGGGTAACCCCTATCTTGCCTCGCGCTGAAAGGGCAATGATGAGAAAGAGCAGGGCGCATTCCTTATGCTGCCATTCGAAGGCTATGATTGGAACGGTTCAAATTGGAGAGAAAAGCTCAAAAAGGACAAGCATTTCACATTGAAAAGCTCGGAAAAAAGAAAAAAATTCAGATGTACAAGATGTGAAAAGAGGAGAGCAATCGAGAACCAAAAAGCAATTAAGAGTTGTCCTATAAGAAAAGCAGAACAAGTTGAGCTCCTCATAACTCGGATTCATCACGTGCCCGAGAAAGAAAATTCAGTGTCAAGGCGTGACTAAGAAGTTGAATCAAAGATTGGAGTCATAAGTCTAAAAAGGACTAGCTCCCAGCAATCCATTAAATCCCATCTCAGTCTTAAAGGTAACATGTATCATTGTAGTTCTTGTTGATCATTATTAGAGAATGAATGTGAACATGTGTGAATGAACTAATTGGGGATGACGTCTCAAATGAGTACAGTATTTATTCTTTGGCATGGTAGGAATGATTTGAGTGCTTGCGTATCTTGAATTGTTTGGGGACGAACAAGACTAAGTGTGGGGTAGTTTGATAGAGCGTATTTATACGCTCCATTGAGTTATTTATTCCCATAGTTTTATTACATTTTGCGTGAGATCGATTACTCTTTTGTAGTGTTTTCGTATCGCAGGTGTGTTCAAGATCGTATTGGATTTTATTGCATATCAAGAAGTCAACAACGGTCAACAGTAGCCAGCAGTCAACATAAGTCAGCAGTCAACAGAAGTCAACCAAAACCTGCTGGTTCAACCAGAGTTGATTCAAGTCCAAACCCTAAAAGCCTTACACTTTAGAGAAAGAGAGGACACACAAGATTAAGGCAGGGATTTCTAGGCGGCGATTGGGTGGAGAGAGAAGCTGTTGCTGTTGCTCGTGGAGGTCATCGGAAGTTACTATTCATCAGGGGATTACTATTCATCGTAGTTACTATTCAATGTTACTGTTCACGGCCGGAAAATACTGTTAACTGCCTTTTTTCGTGTTAGTTCAGTTTCGTGTTCTTATCTAAGCGTAGTGTAGGAAACTCAGTATTTATGTTATCTTCAATGAATTCTATTAGTATCTAAGCTCAACCTCAGTTTGGGGATTTACATTGCAACATTTGGTTTGAGGTCAATGAACACATGATTTGAGCTATTGATCTATTACCCTTGTATGAACTGAATGTTTTGATTATCAATTTAGTGTAACTTAGCAGTGTAGCTAGGTTGATATCAACTGCATTAAATTGGACTGAACTGCATTGTTGGCGAGAACCTAACGGTTGAACTGATTTGTGGTGTTAGTCGAGTGATTATTGAACTTATTAGAGAACTTAGCGATTAAGAGCAAGTAGAACTTAAAGTGCGGTATATTCATTGGTTGATGCATGTTATTTGATCAAGGATGACTAGTTATAGTGTATTTTCCCCGGCTGATATTCTATGAATTGTTGAACTCAGTATTGAACATTCTCTGTGACTATCATTAGAACTCTAATTCACTTGCTCTCTTTGGGTTCGACCCTGCTTACCGCTGTCTAGTGTTAACAGGAGTTATAATTACAAATTTGAGGAGCACGACGATGCGTTGTCACTCTGCTTCACCCAATAAGAGAGACAAACATCAGAATCTTTGCCTTTAGCTGCTTAACCAGTTCAACAACTCCTTACGCATTGTTCCAGAACTGGTCAAGCCTTCCTGAGCCTAACTAAGTGCCGACAACACATAGACCCAAGTCAAGTCTAAATGTTTCAAACTTAGCATTGTTCAAGGCTTTAGTGAAGATATATGCTAGCTGCTCATCGGTGGATACATGTTTCAGAGTGTTGATCTTTTGTTCCACCAGCTCACGAATGTAGTGATGCTTGATGTCTAAGTGTTTGGTTCTGGAATGCTAAACAGGATTTTTTGAAATGTTGATTGCACTCAAGTTGTCACAAAAAGAGTCATCTCCCCGTATTTCAGACCATACTCTTTCAGCATCTGTTTCACACTTGCAGCGAGATAGAGTAGGCTGTCAATCATGCTCCTGGACAGAGTCTGTTCCACAATGACTCCAGATTCATCTTTTGTGATTTTTCATGTGTATAGCGGCAGGAGTGTGCTTATGGCTGGCATTTTCCAATCCGAACTTCTTCACCAAATTCCTAGCATACTTACGTTGTGTCACAAATATTCCACCTGATTTCTAAGCCACATACAGACCAAGAAAGTAGATCATCTCACCCACAATACTCATGTGTAATTCACTCTGCATCTGTTCAACAAACTGATCCACCAACTTCTGTGATCAAGATCCAAATACTATGTCAACCACATAGATTTGCATAATGATGAATTCCTTCTGAAGGTGCTTCACAAATAGAGTCTTGTCTTCTCCCCCTCGCACATAGCCATGTTGAACGAGAAATATCGTGAGACGTTCATACCATGCTCTGGGCGCCTGTTTCAGTCCGTACAAGGCATTTTTGAGACGATACACATGATCCAGGAGATGCGGGTCTTCAAACCCCTTAGGCTGAGCAACATATACTTCTTCACTCACTTGTGGATCCCCAGTAATGTTAGTCATCAGATGATTTTGCAGAATACGCTACGGTGGTTGAGTAGCTGGAACTGGCTCTGGTTTTGTATCAGATACATGTTCATCATCCCGAATTTCTGGTACAGAGTCTGAAAATCGCATCTGTTCTTCCTGAGACGGCTTGCTAGTTTCTGAATCAGGACAGTCAACATCATCTTCATCCGTGCTGATCGAATAATCTGAGTCTTGAATCACCACGTTAATTGACTCCACAACGGTAAGGACTCTGTTCAGGGTGTAACAGACAGTGTTGATCGCTTCTGCCCAGAAAGTGAGAGCCAACCCTTTTCCATGAAGCATAACCCGCATCATTTCTTGAAGAGTGCGATTCTTTCTCTATGCTACTCCATTTTGTTGGGGCATTATGGGTGCTGAAAACTGATGAAGCATGCCATGTTTAAGATAAAATTCTTCCATTTCATTGTTCTCAAACTTCTTACCATGATCACTCCTGATTGCAATCAGAGTTGTGCCTTTTTCATGTTGCTGTCTCAGAATCAGGTGAATCACATCTTGAACAGTGTCTGATTTCTATCTGAGAAACTCAGTCCAGGTAAATCAGGAAAAAAAATCAACACAAACTAGAATGTAGATCTTACTACCAATGCTTTTGGTCTGCATGGGACCCATCAAGTCCATATGTAACAATTCAAGAATTCTGGTTGTTCGGATCTGATTCGTTCTAGGGTGAGCAGACCTTGTCTGTTTCCTTATCTAGCATTCACCACACATAGCCTTAGCCTTTCCTTCCAGTTCAGGCATTCCTCGCACCAGTCCAAGTCTGGATATCTGCCTCAAGGCTTTGAGATTCAAGTGTCCCAGCCGCTTGTACCACAGAATCAGTTCATCCTGTTAGGCAGAAAATAGTGAGCCGTGACAGGCTCTGTGTCATATTTTAATAGATAACAGTTATTTGATGAACGAGCTCCTCTCAGAACACACTTCCCTTCTTTGTTGACGACCTGGAAAGAATCCTTGGTGAATTGGACATTCGGCTTTCCATCACACAGTTGACTTATACTTAGTAAGTTGGCTTGAAGGCCTTCCATAAGGAGCACTTTGTCAATTGTAGGCATCCCTTGAACTGATAATGTACATTGACCAATGACCCTTCCTTATTCTCCATCACCGAATGTAACAAATTGTCCATCCAGGTTCTGTATATTGGTCAGATAGCTGGCTTTCCCGGTCATGTGGGATGAATAGCCACTGTCAAAGTACCATTGGTCCTTCTCATGGTGAGTAGATGAGCTGTAAGCAACGTAGCAATGGTTGTTGTAAATTTTCGAGACAGGCACGGATCTTTGTAAGCGATATTTGGCAATGAACTTGGAACACTTCCTCTGGATGTGACCTTGAGTGTTGCAAAAATGGAAGATACGCTTGTCCATTGTCCAACGTATATTGGATCTGTGATTGGGATGAACAACGTTAGCACAGTTAAGATTTTTTGCTTGAACAACACTGTCTTACCATTCTTTTGATACTCATAGCCCAAAGCAAGGCTAATGCATCGTCCACTCTAGGTTCAACTCTCGCTCCTTCCCTAGAATGGAGAGGATACACAAATGACATGGTTCTCAAACTCTCGCTCTATTGAACCGTGTAGAACTTGAGTCCCATAACCGCACCCTCTCGGTCTATTGGCCGGTTACTCAAATCCGCTTAAAACTTAGCCTAATGTCAAGAGTGCATGTCGCTCTCACGCACAAACACTCCATCTATGATCATACAATAGCTATGAGACATCCTAAGTTCAACTCTCGCTCCTTCCTTAGGGGTTTTAACCAAGCATACTCACTTAAGCATTTCGTCAAACACTTGGTGTGCATACAATGAATACATAGCTAGGGCACAATATAATTAAACCAAACTTCATTCAATGCAATAAATTAGAGTTCTACATCATATCCAATCCTAGGGGATCCATTTAATCCCCAACCACAAGTACAACTACTCACTCATAATGAGTGTGCACAAATACATGAAATCTAAATGAGACATGAATGTAAATACAAAGCTAAAGGGTTTAAGAGAGGTTGATGTAGAATCTTCAATCCAAGCTTGGGTCTTCACCCAAGCTTGGTCTTCTCCGAGCTCCAGTCGCCTAGGGTTGAGAAAATGTGGAAGCTCTCTTTTCTCTACTTCTATCTCCTTCTATTTATACTCTTTGAAGTTTTCCACAAAGTGACCGAAGTGACCGAATCACTTGATTCGGTCAAACGTCTTTGTTTTGATACGGTCAAACGTCTTGTGGAGCTAAACTGATTCGGGCAAAACTGACTCGGGCGAGTCAAATAGTTGACTCGGGCGAGTCAACTTTTCAGAGAGTTCCAATTTGCCCGAGTTCTTTGATCCGGGCGAGTCAAATATCTTGGCCGAATCACCATTGATTCGGTCACACCCATTATGTGATTCGGACAAGGCTTAGTAAGTTCATTCGGACAGGGTGTCCGAATCACTTCTGCTGCGTTAGCAACTCGGTTTTTTGACACCTTAAACCTTTGATTTACGTCTTGACGTGAACTAGGAAGTTGTAGATCTTTGAATTACCTTTCCAACAAGCTATAGAACGTCCCAATCGGATAAGAATCGCGCGCTCGGCAAGCCTTCAAAGATAAACAGGTCAGTCTGCCCAGATTTGATCTACAGGCGAATTCTCCCCGAATCAACTTTGAAGTATCATGCTTGCCCGAATCACCTTTCTTTGGCCGAATCAATAGTGATTCGGCCTATCCTGAATTCCTCTTTGGGAGACCCAAATCTGCAGCGCTGGAATCTCGTCTGTTTTGACCCCTTTTATTTGTCCGCTCATCAAAACACCCCACACTTAAGTCTTGTTCGTCCCGAACAAATATGTGCATAAGTCAAGCGGAGAGTAAGATGCTAGATCATATATGGCAATATCAAAGCACGTAGCAAATCTTACGCACATGAAACACATCAACCTCCTACTCATGTAACCTAACTAATGAAAACTTAAACAAAGAAAATTAATCTACTCCTAACTCACTGTCGTAGGAATCACGAATGCATTTAGCGTATGCATCAAGCCTTTAAACCTCTAGGTTACCCTAGCGGTCGAGTTAAAGTCTCGTGAGAGTTTTCAGAAAAGGAATACTCACAAATCCCATTTGCAATCATCCATGAGAGTTCAAAATCCAAATATAGCTAGCTAAGCAAGTAGTTCACTATCACCTCAAATAATAATAGAGTTGTGCAAATTATTCACTCCACGCAAACTCTAAGGATCATTCACTTCAATGTGACAATAAATACTCATAGAATCGATATCAACCTAGCATTTGTCAAATTCAAATTTCTGCTCAATTTCCTATGCAAGTAGTATGAAGATAAGCGTCGCTAGCACAAAAATTTTGTCAAATCAATCACATATGCTTGCTAAGGGCAAGTCCATAAGCGCAAGACAATAAACTCGTTCTCAAAGATTAGGCTATACGCCATAATCCATAAGAGAAGAGAAGTTTTGACATTGAAAATTTTAAATTTCACTTGTACAAACTTTGATGCTCAAGTAATAAATTACAAGGGTCATACCTTAGACGCTTCCTAAAGCGAAAATGCAAAAACTTTGCTCACACATATGCGAAAGAACTTGCGGAAAAGGCACAAAGTCAAGAATTAAGTGTGCTTATTATTCTTTTGTGTTTATACAAATGCTTTCAAGGGGGAACTTACCTTCATAACCCTCGACATTTGTAAAACTTTTCCTTGACCCAAAAAACAAACAAATAATATTTTGTGTTTATACAAATGCTTTCAAGGGAGAACTTACCTTCCTAACCCTCGGCATTTGTAAAACCTTAAAAATATAATTTTTTTTCTTTCTTGTGCCTCTCCTGTTTTTTTTTTCTCAAACATTTTAAAACACCCCACACTTAAGACTTGACAATGTGCCTAAATGTTGTTTGATGGGGCATGAAGTGTGAGCAAAGCAAATGCAAAGGCTAAATAGGGACGCTAAAATCACCTAAAAGCAACCAAGAGCAAGCACAAGGTTTTTGTATGAAAACATTTTTTATTTTGTGCTCGCTAAACTCAGCTTCATTTTTCATGCATAGAAAGAGCTTAAAAAAAATCGAACTAAGCTAGCCGAACATCGAATCATGTGAATAAAATCATCACAAAGAGGATCAATCGACTAAAAGATGTGATTCATGAGTTTAAGGCACAACTCAATCCAAAATTTTTTTTTGATACTACTTAATTGCTTAGCAAACATTACTTCGTGTGATCAATACTTAAAGCTTGGATGAGAGCAATTATGTGAGTGTAATGTGCTCAAAGTGAGTGTGTAGCATAGAATCATGTTGTGAAGCAAATAAAAGCACAAGCACAAAATACCCCACACTTAAAAAAAAATTTGCTTAGTCCCTAAGCAATAGAAAGTGAAAGAATTAAAGAGGGTGTCAAAGGAACTTTTCTCGTGAAGAGGAAGGCATGGCGTAACACAAATTTCACAACGATTCTATACCATCAACAAGTAGAAAATAAAAGCACAAATACTCACTAGCCTAGTTTAACGTCTTGGCTAAGACGTAGCTGATTCCCTTTTTCATAAGAAACACACTTGAGAAGTCCTGTGCGAGGATCCCTTCTCAAGTGGCATGCATCTATAGCGTGGGAATTCAACCGGTCTCTTGTCTTCCTCTTGCGGAAGAGCGGCATTTCCTTCCCTCCTCGATTTTGGTTGATCCATAATTTCGGGTTGTTCGGCTCGTGTAGGCGAAGGAGTATCCAATTGAGGAGTGTGAAGTTCGTGTGAAGCGGAGGGATGAGAAGGATGGCTTGTAGTTGAGGTAGAAGCTTGTTCTTGTGCTCTCTTGCTCTTTGCTCTAGTTTGCATTCAAACACCTATGAAGCAATCAAAGAGAGCTTTTATAAGTGTGAACTTAAATAGACAAACAAGAATAGCACGCACGCAAGCAATTACAACAACTAAATAAAAGAAAAAAAAGTGAAGTAAACTAACTAAAAGTAATACTAATTAGCAATCTAGTCTAATGGCTAATCCCAGGCAACGGCGCCATTTTGACGTTGGCGTTTTAGGCAAGCAAAATGAAGTGCTATTCTAGTCACGCAAATATCAAACAATATTTATAACCGAGTGACCTCGGGTCGAACCCAAGGGAAAAGCTTAGACTAATTGACAACTAATTAATGCTACTATTGTAAGTCTACGGTTTTGGGGGGGGGGGGGGGGGGGTTTGTCCTCCTATAGAGGTATCTCTAGTAAGCACTAGCAAGGCTAATGCATCGTCCACTCTAGGTTCAACTCTCGCTCCTTCCCTAGAATGGAGAGGATACACAAATGACATGGTTCTCAAACCCTCGCTCTATTGAACCGTGTAGAACTTGAGTCCCATAACCGCACCCTCTCGGTCTATTGGCCGGTTACTCAAATCCGCTTAAAACTTAGCCTAATGTCAAGAGTGCATGTCGCTCTCACGCACAAACACTCCATCTATGATCATACAATAGCTATGAGACATCCTAAGTTCAACTCTCGCTCCTTCCTTAGGGGTTTTAACCAAGCATACTCACTTAAGCATTTCGTCAAACACTTGGTGTGCATACAATGAATACATAGCTAGGGCACAATATAATCAAAACAAACTTCATTCAATGCAATAAATTAGAGTTCTACATCATATCCAATCCTAGGGGATCCATTTAATCCCCAACCACAAGTACAACTACTCACTCATAATGAGTGTGCACAAATACATGAAATCTAAATGAGACATGAATGTAAATACAAAGCTAAAGGGTTTAAGAGAGGTTGATGTAGAATCTTCAATCCAAGCTTGGGTCTTCACCCAAGCTTGGTCTTCTCCGAGCTCCAGTCGCCTAGGGTTGAGAAAATGTGGAAGCTCTCTTTTCTCTACTTCTATCTCCTTCTATCTATACTCTTTGAAGTTTTCCACAAAGTGACCGAAGTGACCGAATCACTTGATTCGGTCAAACGTCTTTGTTTTGATACGGTCAAACGTCTTGTGGAGCTAAACTGATTCGGGCAAAACTGACTCGGGCGAGTCAACTTTCCAGAGAGTTCCAATTTGCCCGAGTTCTTTGATCCGGGCGAGTCAAATATCTTGGCCGAATCACCATTGATTCGGTCACACCTATTATGTGATTTGGACAAGGCTTAGTAAGTTCATTCGGACAGGGTGTCCGAATCACTTCTGCTGCGTTAGCAACTCGGTTTTTTGACACCTTAAACCTTTGATTTACGTCTTGACGTGAACTAGGAAGTTGTAGATCTTTGAATTACCTTTCCAACAAGCTATAGAACGTCCCAATCGGATAAGAATCGCACGCTCGGCAAGCCTTCGAAGATAAACAGGTCAGTCTGCCCAGATTTGATCTACAGGCGAATTCTCCCCGAATCAACTTTGAAGTATCATGCTTGCCCGAATCACCTTTCTTTGGCCGAATCAATAGTGATTCGGCCTATCCTGAATTCCTCTTTGGGAGACCCAAATCTGCAGCGCTGGAATCTCGTCTGTTTTGACCCCTTAAACCTTCGAATTATGTCTTGATGTAAACTATGAATTTGTACCCCTTTGAGTTAGCTTTCCAACAAGACATGGCACGCCTTAATCGGATAAGAAACGTGTGCTCGGCGAGCCTTCGAAGCTGAATAGGTCAATCATGGACGAATCAAACTAGCCTTTTGCTTGATTTTGCTCTCTTTTGCTCTCGATCGACTAGAATTCATCCAGATTTTCTTCACACCACTTCATATCATGTAATATACATTTTTAACGTAAAATGGGCAAAGAAAACATCAAGTGACTTTATAAAATAGGGAAACAAACAAGAAGTAAGGGGAAAATATGGACAAATATAAGGTTATTTGTCCGCTCATCAGTACGCTGAGCACCCAAGATAGAATCAAGTTTCTTGGTCCGATTGTTCATCATATTGACATATTTTCTTATTCTTGACAGCTCTGTCACAGCTTTTGACTGTTCTAGTTTCTCCTTATCAAGTGCTGTTTGCAATCTTTTAGCTGTTTCAGACAGTTCATATTTCTCAGCCTTTAAGCTTACCAGTTGCTTGCTTAGTTTGCAATTTTCTTTCACTGCTTCCCCCCATTGTTCGTACAAAACCTTATATTTCTCAGCTACTGTTTCTTTGGTGATTTCTGTGTCACTATCACTGTAAGTGTAAATTGTCTGATTCTTAGTTCTCTGGTTCAGTGCTGGTAACATCTGTCATAGTGGTGAGAGCCAAATAGTTTGAGTTTTCCACTTCTGTTTCAGACTCATCTAACTCAGTATCACACCATCCATCCACAAAAGCGCTTTTCTCTCTGTTGAGGGTGTTTGTGCATTCTGCTTGAATGTGGCCAAATCCTTCACATTCTCGACATTGAATTCCTTTACCTTTTTCTCCCTTTGGAATTTTAGTGGTTCTAGTTTTTCTGAATTTCCCGTCTTGTCGATTTCTGATGTTTGTTCAAGATTTGTTTCTCTGTTCAGACTGTGGCTGCTAAAGCTTCCTCATAAACCTGTCGAATTTTTTTGCAAGTAGGGCCATCTGTTTAGACATCTCTCCCTCATTTTCAGCAGATTCTGATGCTTCACTTTTGAGAGCTATTCCCCGAGGTTTATTTTCAGGTGTTTCAGATATCAGTTTCATCTCGAATGTCCGAAGAGATCCCATCAAAATGTGAAGCCTCATTCCCTTTATATCATGGGCTTCCTCAATAACGGTAACTGATCGCGGGTCGTTGTGCGCGTCAAATTAATCCTTCCTTCTCCACTTAGTATAGCGGCTAAGTCAGGGTCGATTCCACAGGGAGCAAGTAGATTAGCTCTAACTAGTTACCTGCACTTACGAAATTTGGGGGTGTGAGTGATTGGGTTGCGCAAGTGCGCGAATGACAATAGTTAACGCAGGAATTGCACTAGACGTGCGCAGGCAGTAGAGATTAAGTACTATGACTATGAAAAGTATTGGCGCAGACAATCCTCTATGAATGTATTCCTTATCATCGACTCTAAACGTCTATAGTTCGGTTTACTCAAGTTAGTGTCCGATCAAGGCTTCCTAACATGTGCGCATGTTCCGATCAAAGTTCATGAGCTATTAATTCTTAAGACTAGTCTAAGCAGCTACGAATCCTGTCACAGTAGCAACTGATTATCCTAGCGCGTTACTCCTAGTTGTCACCGTCAAGCTATCAACTAGTTTAACATATAACAAACAAGTAACAAGAGTAAGATTGCGGTTCAAGGCTTCCCCTACTCATGCAACTAGCTGTCAACCGTGTGCACAGAATTAATACAAGCAACAAACTATGCATTAAGCACAAGTCTCAAAGGAAATACTCATATAATCATGCCCAACCGATACAAAGCGTTTAGCTAGACATGCTAGTAGTAAAGATCATAGAAACAGTAAATAACAACTTAAGCATCCAAGAAAACAGTAACAAACAGGTGCGTGCAGGTTGCAGTATCTCGGCTGGCGCAGTTGGCTAGCGCAGGTCCTCTCAGTAGCTCGTGTGTTTTTCAGTTCTGCCACTCTCTCGTGTGCTGTGGTCCTCTGTGATCGTCTCATTGTTGTCTCTCAAACCCTAGCCTTCCTCTCTTTATATACTGCTCATGAGGCCCAACCTTGGCAACTTCCAAATCTGATGGTGTCAAGATTTGGAAACACCACTCTTCTGCGCATGGCGCACGACACACACTGGTTAGCGCAATCGGTCTGCGCACCGTAGTCGACTCTGCCACTTCCTATCTGTTTGCGCTGCTAGCTCCGCAGGCTGTGTGTTGCGCTCCTCAAACGCTGCCTGTTAGCGCGTATCCGACTCAGGCCCTCGTTTCGCCCTGAAATACAAAAACACCGGAAACCAGTAATCTTGTACACAAAATAATGCAAACAAGCATAGTGTTAGGATCTAAATAGCGCGTATAAATAGGCTCTATTAGTAACCTTCATTGCATATTTCGATGGAAGCGACCTCAGTACTTTTTTGACAAGTTTTTCATTGCTGATCGGTTCTCCAAGCGCATGTGCTTCGTTAGCAATATCCATCAATTTTGCATTGAACTCAGTTATCGTTTCTTCCTCCTTCATTTTCAGATTTTCGAACCTGGTAGTAATCATCTACAACAGAGACTGTTTCACCTTGTCAGTTCCTTCGAAGGCTGTCTCTAGTATATCCCATGCGTCTTTTGCTGCTTCACAGGTACAAATCAGTGTGAAAATGTCTGGTTCAACTGCATTGAAGATTGCATTTAGAGCTTTAGCATTTGTTGCAGCAGCTTTATCCTCATCCGCCGTCCACTAACTCTTAGGTTTAGGGTAGGCTACACCATTTGTGTTCATCACCAATGATGTATCATGCTTGAAGATCACTGATTTCCATGCTCGATCATCAGTCGATTTGATAAAGGCCCTCATGCGAGTTTTCCAGTAGGGGTAGTTCGAGCCATTGAGGAGTGGAGGCCGGGAAATATTTTGTCCTTCTTTCGTACTCATCTTGAACAGTTCTGTTATAGCTCCGAAGCACACTCTATACAGCAAATGTCCCGCTCTGATACCAAATGAAAGTTGTATGTCTGTTCGACTCGGACTGTTCCAGATCACGTATTAGCATTTTCACAAAGCTTTAACAGATCGCATTTGAATGATTGTTAGTCGCAGTAGAAACAGTACGAAGGAATGTAAATGACGCAGGATATGTTTATCCTGTTTTGCTCACTGAGCCTACTCAAGGAGGGTTTCGGAATCCCAAGTGGAAATCACTTCACAATGTATACGATCAAGTACAATAGATCTTTAAGTTACACAACTCCCTTGGTTACCACTATGTACTTGAATCACCGTGAGTACGTCTGCCTCCCTCAGACGGAGATCCATCTCTTTCCACTTCGATTTGCCTCTCGCAAATCGGTAATTCTCATCTCGAGAATATCTACACTGTAACACAGTATGAAATTTCACAGTGCCTCTGAGTTGCAGATTGTGTACAAGCAGTTGCTATAGCAGACTCTTGTACACTCAGATCTTGTGCAGCAATATCAACTGCCTACGTCTAGGGAGGACTGTACTCCAGTCCTCAATCCACTAGTCTCAAAGGTCTCTCGTAAAACACGGTTCAACTCAACGCAACCTATGCTACTCAACCTTAGCTAGTCAATCAAACAATCAGAACAGGCTCTGACTTGTGTCTCACACACCTACACACTCGAATTAATTCAGAATAGCCACTCCTCTGATCTCACAGACTCAGCCTATTCTAATTAAATCAAAGTCCCCGTAGGCTTGCTATAGCACCTGCTGTAGCACACAGCTGGTGCACGTTCTGTCCACGTCGCTCCAAGCCTTCTGCTGAGCCGATCAAACCTCTCCATGAGTGCTTCACACTGTGGAATGCTCCCCCTCACTCAATGACCTTCTGCCACTAGCGGGACCTAGCCTCTTGCAGATCGTCCGAGTTCCTCCACTGGACAACTCTGCCTTGATCAACCAACAAGCACGTTCTGCTCTGAATTGGTCTTCTCTGATCAAGCTTTGATCAGACTCTACAAGTTGTCTACAGAGGCTGATCGAAGACTTGTAGAGTCTAATCAGAGCTTGATCGGAGAAGGCCAATTAAGAGTAGGTCGTGCTTGTTGGTTGATCAATGAAGGCGCAGAAGGCCTATTCTCGCTAGTGACAAGCGGTCATTGAGTAAGGGGGAGCATCCCGGAGTGAGGATCACTCATAGAGTTCGAATAGCTCAGCAGAAGGGTTTGGAGCGACGCGGACAGAACCTGCACAAGCTAGTTGCATAAGGGTGTGCTATAGCAAACCTACTGAAACATTGCGTTAATTAGAATTGGCTGAGTCTGTAAGATCAGAGGAGTAGCTATTCTGAATTAATTCGAGTGTGTGGGTGTGTGAGACACAAATTAGAGGGTGTTTTGATTGTGTGTGAACTATTAGTTGAGGTTGGTTAGCATAGGTTGGTGGTGTGTCGAATCTGTGTTGTATGGAGCACCTTGGAGACTAGTGGATTGAGAACTAGAGTATAGTCCTCCCTAGACGTAGGCAGTTGACCGAACTGGGTGAATAAATCACTGTTCATTATTTTTACCTTGCTGCACATGATCCGACTGTACAAGAGGTTGCTATAGCAACTGTTTGTACACAATCTATAAATCAAAGGCGCTGCGAATTTCATGCATGTTTAGGACTTGACTTAAAAAACACCACTACTATATATGCATTACCTGCAGCATGATTATGACCTCAAGTGATCCTAAATTTTAAATATGAATTTTGATATTGTATTTTTTATTTTTCTCATACCCTCTTTGCATGATACTTCAAGTCTTAAGTGTGGGGTCCTTCGAAGGAGAACACTGTGCGAGTTAGCACTGCAAAAAAATAAAAAAGAGAGGCCAATTTTCCTCACATTTGAGACTTGATTTATTTTCCATCCTATCCATTATGTTAGTACTGCATCATTATGATTATTGATATGTTTTGGAAATGATCTTTGCACTGGGAAAATTTTTGAGCTCTACATTGCATGCATCACATAGTTATAGTTGCATTGGATTTGTGGGTATTCATTTCTCTTGTTGAAAACCCTCATGAGACACCACTCGTTTACTAGGGTAGCCTATGGATTTAACGGCTTAGTGCATGTGCTAAATGCACCTGTGATTCCTACGACAGTGAGTTAGGATTTTTTTATTTCTATGCATAGACAATGTCAACTACCTTTTTGTTCTTCATGCTTAGTTGTTGGGACGAACGATTATTAAGTGTGGGGTGATTTGTTCGGTGGATTTTATCCTCATTTTTAGGACCTCATAACCTTAAGATTGCAAGTAGTTTCCAAACTATTTCGTACTATTTTCTTATTATTTCAGGTTTAGAAATTTGGTAAGAGGATTTGGAGACTTGGCCGAGCAAAATCGCATCTTACAAGCTAAGTTTTGGACAAATATAGGTTTGGGAGCGGTTTGAGAGTGCCAGACACCGTCTGCAAGATCTTCGGGTGCAGTTTGGATTGCATGCAAAAAATTTTAGGCGCCATTTCCATCAGACGCCATTCTATAGATCCTGACACCGTCTGCTCATTCTAAACACCGTCCAAGAATATAGGCCCCGATATCAAACCCTTCAGAACAAGGTTCCTATCAGGCACCGTTCGACACTACTCCAAACGGCATTTGGATTCTCAGCAGTATAAAAAGGAGCTTTCGGGAGGATGAAAATCATTCAAAGATTTGCTCGGGTATCAAATTAGTCTGAGGATGTATGATTCTCATGATTAGTAGACATGTTATATTCATCAGCTATTGACCGGGTATAAAATCTATTTCGTGTGCTAGAGTAGACAGATATCACATGCTCACATGCCTACTTGCTCTATAGCCACTTGTTTATTCTGCATGCTCACTAATCGTGTTTGAGTTTAATTGCATAAAACCCCAAACCTTGACCAGGTTTAGAGTAGATTACTATATCTCTGTTTATAACGTAGTGTGCATGCTAATTAGTTCCTTGGACGACCTTAAAGCTTATCTAAGTATACTATAAATTTTGTTTGACAACTCCGTCGGCCCTCAAAACATCTTCACTTTGACATCTATAAATTAGGAAGGACTAAACTTGTCACAATGAGTCTTCCTTATAAGCTCGATTGTTGCTCCATGCGCTTCTAGAGACTTCTTGCTTGAGCCTCCTGCTCTCTAGGTCTTCTCAAGGCTCAAGAATTGGATTTGAGGTCCAAATCTTGAATGAATAATTGCTGGAGTGAAGTTACCTATTAATACCTAAAGTGAGGCGTCACCTAAGCTTAAGGTGAGGTCTGAGGCATCGCCTGGGCTGAATGAGGCGTCTCCTGGAAGTTTGCAAAATAGTTAGGCGTCGTCTGACTGAACAAATTGTTGCCTACACATTGTGAGTCATTGCTTGATGACCTTCCAAATCAATGAGGTGTTGCATGGCATAGTGAGGCATCGCCTAGAAAGCTTTCCTAATTGGTCAAGCGTTGCCTCAATGAATGAGGTTTTGCCTCACTGAACGAGATGATTTCTAAAAGCCTCCATAATTGTTCAGGCGTCGCCTGATATTGGTGAGGCAATGCCTGGGCCCTATGCAGGCTCATTTTCAGCTCTTCTTAATCCCTTTTTGCTCCATTAGCGTGTTTCGTCCCCCACATCCTTATTGAAGTGTAAACATCCTGAAAAGCAAGCAAATAGGATCAAACCAACATATGTTGCTTGGAAAAAAGTCGAAATCACTTAGAATTAGAGTGTAAAATGCGTGATAAAACCCACTCATCACAACTCTACACTTAGCATTCGTTCGTCCGGAACGAGTGACAAGCAAAGGTCACACATCATAAAACATGTTGACTATAAGGTAAACATAAAACATGAAAATCCTAACTCACTAGCATATGAATTACGGTTGAATTTAGCATATGCAACACGTCATTCAACCCCTAGGCTACCCTAGTGAGCGAGTGGTGTCTCGTGACGGTTTTCATGAAGTAAAATATCCATAAATCCAAAAATGCTATCCTATGCTAAATGATACATGCAATGTAGGGCTCATAATGTTAATACATAGGAAAATATTCTCTAACCACATATGCAAGCATGAGATTCAATTGATTTCAATCACAAAGTCTCGAGACTTCGCAAATGCAGGCTCGGAATATTCTCAATCATGCCTTCACACAAAATCATCAATTCCCAAATAGATTACCCCTAAGAGTTCAAAGACATGTAGTAATGTAGATAAGAATTCAACACTCTTATGGCTAGTCGGTCTATGCTATCAAGAAGGATAGTCCATGTGCGTTCTAACACTGAGTTCATTTCCAGGTCGACAAATCCAAAGCCTATGTCCTTAAGAAAGAGGAACTCGAACCAAACACAATCATGCAAAGACAATTCCAAACAATAGACTCAATGCTGAAATTCGCAGCGCATCTTAAACAGATTCGTGAACAAGCAGTTGCTGCAGCACACTCTTGTTCACCTGGAAACTGTTTCAGTAAGAGTGAACAATGACAAATGTTTGTTCACCCAGTTCGGCCAATTGCCTACGTCTGGGGTGGACTGTTCTCAGTCCTCAATCCACTAATCTCAAGGGTCTCCAAGTACACATGGTTACAACCCACGCAACCCATGTTCCGATCAAAGTCCATGAGCTGTTAATTCTTGAAACTAGTCTAAGCAACTACGAATCCTATCACAGTAGTAGCTGATTATCCTAGTGTGTTACTCCTAGTTGTCACCGTCAAGTTATCAACCAGTTTAACATACAATAACAAGATGTTAGAATAAGATTGCGGTTCAAGGCTTCTCTTATTCGCACAACTAATTATCACCCATGTGCATAAAATTAATATAAGTAGACGAACTTAGCATTAAACACAAGTCTCAAAGGAAATACTTCATCGAATCATGCCCAACCGATACAAGGTGTTTAGCTAGACATGCTAGAAGTAAACATCATAGAAATAATAAGTAAAACTAAAGCAGCCAAGGAAAAGTAGTAAGCCGGTGCAACCGCAGGTTGCTGTTTTCGGCTGGCGCAGGTGGTTCGCGCAGAATCTCGGCGGCAGAATTCCTGGAGCTCGTGTGTCTTCTTTTGCTGTATGTCTCTCTCTCAATATCTTCTTTCCAAACCCTAGCTTCCCTCCTCTTTATATACTGGTCTTGAAGCCCAAGGAATGCTTAGATTTGGCCCGTGAGAATCTTAGCTACTTCCTAAATCTAGGAGATTTTGTAGGGATAATGATGATCAAAATTTAGAAACGCTGCTATCCTGCGCATGGCTCGCTGAGCACGTTGATTGCGCTACTCACTTTGCGCAGTTGGTTTGCGCACTGCAGTCTGAATCAGCTATCTCCTATCTCCTATCTCCTTTTGCGCTACTAGCTCCGCAGGTCGTGCATTGAGGTCTTTAAAAGCGCCCGTTAGCGCGCATCTGACTTATGCTCCTGTTTCATCCTGAAATACAAAAATACCAAAAACCCGTAATCTTGTACACAAAATATGCAAACAAGCACAATGTTAAGATCTAAATAGCGCATATAACTAGGCTCTATCAGTGATAATCGACGACCTCGTTCGCACACCAAAAATACTCTCTCTGAATTCTGTGTGTGTTCTCGCTTTTCTGCACTCTTCTTCGATCAATCTTCATTGCTCTGAAGAGTTTTCTTTATATATGAGCACCCCCTTCCATCATTATCAGATTATAGCTCCAAAAGCAAAAACCCCTAATTTGTAGGAGATTAGATTAGATTTGATTGACAAATCTAATCTTCTACAATCAAATCTTCTTCTTCAGCTGGGAATCTCTAGTGGAATATTCTCTGTAGCAACTCAGAAACTCCTCTGATGCTCTTAGAAGGACTGCCAAGCCCTCATTCCAAAGACCCAGGTTTCTGCTGCTCGGACAGACGCTACAGCTCTTCTGAACAAGCTTCTGCTATAGCAGCCTCCAGCTATAGCAGCTCCTTGTTCACTGATCTTGTTCACATATGCTAGACTCTGGCATCTTGTTCAGCTGCTTGTTCACTTGTGCTGGTTTTGTCAAACACTGCCATACTGCGTCATCAATCTCCCCCTTGGCATTTTGACAAAAACCCTTTGAAAGTTTCAATTCAAATCCTCCGGTATCTCCCTACCCTTTTTCTCCCCCTTTTTTTGGAACAAGTGACAAGGGGAAGTGCCTGGCTATCTCAGGCAGGCAAGACATAGAACCCCAGAGACGATCTCAGGTTTTCGAACCGGACTGCGTCCAGAGGTTTCGTGAAGATATCAGCAAGCTGTTTGGCCGACACAACATGCTGGAGACCAATGATTTTCTTTTCCACCAGATCACGGATGAAGTGACGTCGAATGTCAATGTGTTTGGTTCTGCTGTGCTGAACAGGGTTCTTGGAGATGCTGATAGCACTCATGTTGTCACAGTAGAGAGTCATTTCACCTTGATCGAGTCCATACTCACCCAGCATTTGCTTCATCCACAGCATCTGTGCACAGCTGCTCCCGGCAGCTATGTATTCTGCTTCAGCTATAGATAGCGAGATGGTGTTTTGTTTTCTACTGAACCAGGACACCAGGTCGTTTCCCAGGAAGAAGCAGCCTCCAGAAGTGCTCTTCCTATCCTCAAAACATCCTGCCCAGTCCGCATCACTATATCCTACCAGATTTGCATTCGTATCCTTAGTATACCATAAACCATAGTAAACAGTACCTCCAACATACCGAATGATTCGCTTGACCAGTTGCAAGTGACTATCTTTGGGACAGGCTTGAAATCTAGCACATACTCCTATTGCAAAGGAGATGTCAGGACGATTGGCAGTCAGGTACAGTAAGCTCCCAATCATACTTCTGTATATAGTCTGACTCACTTCCACTCCATGTTCATCTTTGATGGCTTTGACATGAGTGGCAGCGGGCGTTCGTTTATGACTGGCTTTATCTAGCTGAAATTTCTGCACAAGATTCTTGCTGTACTTGTTTTGTGCAATAAACATTCCATCTTCTTTCTGAGTGATCTCCAGACCAAGGAAATATGACAGTTCTCCGACCATGCTCATTTTGAATTCCTTCTGCATGTGATCCACAAACTGCTTCACCAGGTGCTGAGACTTCGATCCAAAGACAATGTCATCCACATATATCTGTGCAATGATCACATCCGACTTGGTTCTTTTTACAAATTAAGTTTTGTCAGCTCCCCCTCTTTTGTAACCATGGTTTTCAAGAAAGATTGTCAACCGCTCGTACCATGCTCGAGGAGCCTGTTTAAGCACATACAGAGCTTTCTTCAGTTTGTACACGTGCTCCGGGTGATGAGGATCTTCAAAACCTTTTGACTGGGCAACATACACTTCTTCAGAGAGGTCTCCATTCAGGAACGCACTTTTGACATCCATTTGATATAGTTTAAATCCTAGGAAGCAAGACATAGCTAGGAGCAGTCTGATGGCCTCCAGACGAGCAACTGGAGCAAAAGTTTCTTCAAAATCTAGCCCCTCAATTTGAGTGTATCCTTGAACAACAAGTCTGGCTTTGTTTCTTGTGATGTTTCCCTTTTCATCAGTTTTGTTTTTGAAGATCCACTTGGTGCCTATAATGTTTACTCCTTTAGGTCTGTCCACCAAGTCCCAAACATCGTGTCTTTCGAACTCTGCTAATTCTTCCTGCATAGCTATCATCCAAAATTCATCACTCATAGCTTCCTTGAAGTTCTTCATGAAATTCGCAGCGTCTCAGTCAGACAGATTTGTGAACAAGTAGTTGCTGCAGCACACTTTTTTTCACTTGAAAATTGTCTCAGCAAACAATGAACAAAACAGAAGTTTGTTCACCCAGTTCGGCCAACTGCCTACGTCTGGGGAGGACTATTCTCCAGTCCTCAATCCACTAAACACAAAGGTCTCCAAGTACACTCGGTTACAAGTCCACACAACCTATGCTACTCAACCTTGTGTGGATCACTGGACACAATCAGAACAGGCTCTGACTTGTGTCTGCACACCCTCTACAAATGTCAATCTAGAATAGCTACTGTCTCCCCAAAACTCAGCCTATTCTAAACTACACTCACTCAGCAGGGTTGCTGTAGCACACAGCTGATGCACAATTGTCCGCGTCGCTCCAAAGCCTTCTGCCGAGCCGATCAAACGATTCCACGAGCACTGCACACTCTGGAATACTCCCCCTCACTCAGTGACCTCCTGCCACTAGCGAGAACTGCCGCTTAGACACTCGACCGAGCCACACACTCGTCAGTTCTTCCGCGGCTGCCCTTGATCAACCAAAAAGCACCACTGCTCTCAATTGGCTTCCCTGATCAAGCTCGGATCAGACTACGCAAGTCCTGATCTCCTTCTGCTTCTGTCACCACAGCTCTGCGCTCACGCTCTGCTCTCGGGTGATGATCGAAGAACTCGTCCGTCGAACACCAAAATTGCCCTCTCTGAATTCTGTGTATGCACTCGTGTATCCCTCAGCTTCGATCAACCTCTCTGCTCTGAACTCCTTTCTCTTAAATAGCAGCACCAGCTTTAAGCAAGACCAGGATTAAGCAATGTCCCAAAAAGAACAATTATCTCCTAAAATTTAGGAGATTAGATTTGATTTTGATCTTCAACACAAAACTCCTTCTCTAGCTAGGAAACCCCACTGGAATATTCTCCACAGCACTTTAAAATATTCTTCTGGTGTTCTCCGTAGAGCTGCCAGGCCTTCTAGCCAAGCCCAGGTTGCTGCTGCTTCATGGACGGATGTTGCAGCCACTTGAACAAGCTCCTGCTATAGCATCCCCTGCTGTAGCTGCTCCTTGTTCACTTGTGCTGTAGCTGCTCCTTGTTCACTTGTGCTGGTTTTGTCAAACACTGCCATACAACATCATCACTTCGGTTTTATACTGAATAGGAAGCAGGTATTGAGGTAAGCGTTGCTTCTAGTTCTCCTTCTTTCTGTCGGGTCTCCAATCACATTGGTCAGTGGATGATTCTTCTGAATCTTCTTTGGGAGCTGCCTTGATGGTGGATCATGAGTCTCATTATTCTATTCTTCATACAAGCTCTCTAATTGTTCGTCTGAACTTTCTGCTTCAGCACTTGCTGTAGCATCTTCTGGTGCCGAAGTTTGTTCACTTCTGCTCTGACTGGCAGGGGCATCTTCACTGTCAGAGTCTTCGTCGTCAAGGACAGTGGAAGAGGCTTCTTCAACATCGTTGACTACTACATTTATGGATTCCATCACTGTCTTTGTCCTCTGGTTGTACACTCGATATGCCCTACTGTTCATTGAATATCCCAGGAAGAATCCAGCATCGCTCTTTGGATCAAGCTTCTTTCTGTACTCCCTATCTCTCAGAATGAAGCAGTCACTTCAAAAAGTGTGAAAGTATTTAACTGTGGGCTTTTTCTGATTCCAGAGCTCATAGCAAGTCTGGTTGGTTCCTTTCCGTATAGTGACTCTGTTGATGATCGATGTAGCATGCGGTGTTCATTGCCTCGGCCCAGAATCTCAGGGGAACCCTCTTGGCATGAATCATGACTCTGGCCATTTCTTGTATTGTCCGATTCTTTCGTTTCACTACACCATTCTGCTGAGGAGTGATGGGAGAAGAATACTGGTGTGAGATACCCCTTTGACGACAGAACTCATCAACTGCTTCGTTTTCAAATTCCCTACCATGATCACTGCGGATTTTGGTGATTTTGAGATTTTTCTATTGCTCTAGTCGGGACACTAAAGAGATATGACTTTTACAGTATCCGATTTCTCCCTGACAAAATCAATCCAAGTGAAGATGGTATAGTCATCAACACAGACGAAAGCATATCTTTTCCTCCCCACACTCTCAACTCCATCGGACCCATCAGGTCCATGTGTATCAACTGGAGCGGTCTGGTTGTATTTGTATCTTCAACTTTTGGTGTGAAGCCTTTTTTTTGTTTCCCAATCTGATAATCTCCACAGATGGAGCTTGTCTCGCCTTTAATCAGCGGTATTCCTCTGACTAACCCTTCTGTTGCAATTTTCTTCAGAGTCCTCAGGTTGACATGACCCATCCTTCTGTACTAGAGATTCATTTCCTCTGCATTAGTCAGCATGCATCTTGGAGAGTTTGTGCCTACTTTGAGAAGATAGCAGTTGCTTTTTGATCTGGCCCCCTCCATTATACATTCTCCAGCTTTGTTGAAGACTTTGCATGAGTCTTTCGTAAACCTCACTTGTTGGGTGCCATCACACAACTGGCTAATGCTTATGAGGTTCTCCTTCAGTCCTTCCACCAGCATGACATTGCTTAGTTTGGGCATCCCTTCAACTGCCAGTGTTCCTTTACCTAGAACTCTTCCCTTCAGGCCATTTCCAAACTTCACCCGTTGTTCTAAGCAAGGAGTTATATTCTTCAAGAAGGATCTCTCTCCCGTCATATGCCCCGAGCAGCCACTGTCAAAGTACCAGCTAATTTTATTCGAGGAACTTGCTGTGCTAACAAGAGCGAGATGCTGAGTTCTCTCATATTTCTGCTTGGTTGGTTTCCCGACTGAACCCTTCCTAGTGTATGCTGAAAGACAGTTCCTCTTAATGTGACAGGGGTTGCTGTAGCAGTAACTGATTCACCCTTCCTTGTGTTTTTCTCCCTTTCCTGACTGGTCTGTATCTAACCATGTTGCATTCATCTTCACTCAGATCTGTCTCATCTTCACTTCTGCTAGTAGAAAAAGCATTCTTCAGCTCATCCTTCTTCATTGGTTTGCTGGTACAGTCGACTTGTCGATGGCCATATCCTTCACAGTTCCAACACTGCATGCCCTTTCTGCTGTCTCTCTTCTCATCATCATTTTGAGCAGATTCCTTCCCTCTCCTTTGATTCCCTCCACCTCTTCTGGGTTGCCTTCGTGAGAACGAGCTTTGTCCAGATCTTGACTCCATGTTTTTTAAGAGCTTCCCGAGATTCTTTACTAGTAGGCTCAGGGGGTCGTCTGAAGCTGGCTTCTTTACTTCTGTTTCTGCATTCAGTCCTATATTTTTCTTTAGGAGTGGGCTCTTCTTTAACCAGCTTCATCTCAAATTGTTTAAGGGATCCAACCAATTCTTCCAGCCTCAAGTGTCTGACATTTTGAGCTTCTTCAATTGCCGTCACTTTCAAGTCAAATCTTGTGGGCAACGATCTGAGGACCTTCCTAATCAGCTTCTCTTCAGGGATAGGTTCTCCAAGAGCATGGGCTTCATTTGCCAAGTCACAAAGTTTTGCATTGAACTCAGTGATCGTCTCCTCTTCTAGCATTCTCAGATTCTCAAACTGCGTAGCAATAATCTGTAATCTTGACAGCTTTACTTTATCAGTTCCTTCATGGGCAGTTTGCAGGATTTCCCAAGCTTGCTTGGCCATATCGCAGTTTGATATCAACCTGAAATTGTTAGCATCAACCGCAGCAAAAATAGCATTCAGAGCCTTTGAATTACTAGTTGCTGCAGCACCCTCTTCTGCAGTCCATTGTTCTTCAGGTTTTATCCGTGTAACTCCCTGTTCATCCATGGTGATTGAAGGAGACCACTGGACCACGATAGCTCTCTAGGTGTTCTCATCAATGACTTTGAGAAAGGCCTTCATCCTAGCCTTCCAATATCCATAGTTGCTTTCTTCCAACAATGGAGGTCTGCTCGTGCTCTGTCCTTCCTTCATTGTTCCTTGACTTCTTCAGAGGCGATGTAGGATCTTTTACTCTGTGTGTTGAGTTCCCGCTCTGATACCAATTGAAATTCGCAGCCCCTCTTAAACAGATTCGTGAACAAGCAGTTGCTGCAGCACACTCTTGTTCACCCGGAAACTGTTTCAGCAAGAATGAACAATGACAAATGTTTGTTCACCCAGTTTGGCCAATTGCCTACGTGTGGGGAGGACTGTTCTTAGTCCTCAATCCACTAATCTCAAGGGTCTCCAAGTACACACGGTTACAACCCACGCAACCTATGCTACTCAACCTTAGGTGGATCCTCGAACCCAATCAGAACAGGCTCTGACTTGTGTCTGCACACCCTCTACTGATATCAATCTAGTATAGCTACTGTCTACTTGAAACTCAGCCTATTCTACTGAAAACTCAGATACTGCAGGGTTGCTATAGCAAACAGCTGATGCACAAATTGTCCGCGTCGCTCCAAGCCTTCCGCTGAGCCGTTCGAACGATTCCACAAGCGCTGCACACTCTGGAATACTCCCCCTCACTCAGTGACCTCCTGTCACCAGCGAGCACTGCCACCAGACACTCGACCGAGTCACTCAACCGTCAGTTCTTCCACGGCTGCCCTTGATCAATCAACAAGAACTCTCTGCTCTGAGTTGGCTTCCAGATCAAGCTTGGATCAGACTACGCAAGTCCTGATCACCTTCTGCTTTGTCACCGCAGCTCTGTGCTCACGCTCTGCTCTCGGTGATAATCGAAGACCTCGTTCGCACACCAAAAATACTCCCTCTGAATTCTGTGTGTGTTCTCGCTTTTCTGCACTCTTCTTCGATCAATCTTCATTGCTCTGAAGGGTTTTCTTTATATATGAGCACCCCCTTCCATCATTATCAGATTATAGCTCCAAAAGCAAAAACCCCTAATTTGTAGGAGATTAGATTTGATTGACAAATCTAATCTTCTACAATCAAATCTTCTTCTTCAGCTGGGAATCTCTAGTGGAATATTCTCTGTAGCAACTCAGAAACTCCTCTGATGCTCTTAGAAGGACTGCCACGCCCTCATTCCAAAGACCCAGGTTTCTGCTGCTCGGACAGACGCTACAGCTCTTCTGAACAAGCTCCTGCTATAGCAGCCTCCAGCTATAGCAGCTCCTTGTTCACTGATCTTGTTCACATATGCTGGACTCTGGCTATAGCAGCATCTTGTTCAGCTGCTTGTTCACTTGTGCTGGTTTTGTCAAACACTGCCATACTGCGTCATCAAATGCGATGATCATTTCTAAGCGAGTCAATCATTCACAAAGATGCAATGCATACAACTCATTCACAAGTAATGGCGGGATGCAATAAGTCTTAAGTGTGGTGTTTAGTTTGGAACTCACCTGCCAACCAAACTTATTTTTTTTTCTCTTTCTTTTTTTTCTTTTGACGGGGCTAATTTTTTTCCTCTTTTGGCTGTCCTCCCCAATTCAGTAAGACTCCACACTTAAGACTGAAACATATTGCGTTGATGAATATGAATATAAAGCAAGCATGTTATCAAAGGTCATGAATGAAAAACTTAGATCACGATAAGTCATGTGATATGTGATCGGTTAATTTCTTACTGATTATTTGCTTCATTCGATGATGAATTTCGCTCCTCTACAAAACTTTTCATTATGTTTTTGCCACTCTACTCTGGTTTCAAGTCAAATTATATTAAATTGAGGCTTTCTAATCAGTGTGGAGCAAAATAAGGCAGAACACAAAGATTTAGATGAATACAAACAAAATCTAGGCAGACTGACCTATTCGTCATCAAAGGCTTGCCGATCACATGATTCATATCCAATTGGGGCATGCTATATTTTGATGGAAAGCTAACTGCAAGGGCTACAACTTCTTAATTTACATCAAGACCAGATTTGAAGGTTTAATGGGTCAAAACAGAGAGAAAAGTGCTGATTGAACAGTAGCACGTTTTAGATCTGAACCGCCGGTTCAAGGCAGAACTGCCGACTCCCAGATCGAACCGCTGGTTCGGTTTGGAACCGGCCAAAAAATGCAAATAACCAGACCTACTGAGCCAGCCCGGTTTGTGACCGAACTAACGGATCATCAAGCAAACCGACGGTTTGATCACAAAATCGTTGGTTCATAGATTGACTTGTTCGTCATCAAAGGCTTTCCGAGCACATGATTCTTATCTAATTGAAGCGTGCCATATCTTGTTGGAAAGCTAACTCGAAGGGCTACAATTATTTTGTTTACACCAAGACCAAGTTCGAAGGTTTAGAAGGTCTAACCGGCGGTTCGGTCACAGAATCGCCGGTTTGATACTGAATCGGTCCGAAATTGATTTCTAAAATTGACGAAATTAATTTTAGTATAAATAAAGACCTAAAACTTAAGAAAAAGATTCTGAACTTGAGCAAGATTTAACTTAATTTTTGAAGAGTTGAAAGACGGCTCAAGACTCCAAGAAGATTAAAGATCGGAGACTCAGCTTCGTAGAGAAGATTTCTTCTCTACCTTGGGTTTCTTCTTCTTTAATTCTCTTTTATACATGTATTCTAGTCTTATCAGCATAATTAGTGAGTAGTCGTCTCGTTCCGGGATCCTACGAATCCCATGCTTACACTTTAACAATTCATGCGATCTCAATGGAATCCTTCAATTATGTTAATGAAGTTCTTTAACTCTATTGTTTTTAATCATCGTTCTTGCATGTTTGCTATTGCTTGAGATGCTTTCTTTTTAGAACAAAATTAGTTAAGAACCAAAAAGATGATTGGGTCTGAGGTGATTAACCGGATTAAGTAGATTGATATTGAAGCATGGTAGCTATACTGTAGTACATGAATCGATAGGGAAGTTGATATTGTTTGTCTGAAAACCCTGGGTTTAATAAATCGAAACTGTTGATAATCCGTGATTGGGCGGCATTCAATAGTCTAGATTAATTCAGGCAATTGTCCGAGATCCGGCTTGCCTAGGTTATTTCCATAACTCCATAATAATTGAGTTGTTTGAATTATTGCATGATTTGTGTGTTAGGCATGGTTGAAGTTTGATTCTGAAATATTGATTTTATTTGCATAATTTTGTTCTTGCATCAAACACATAATTAGGTAATTATAACGTTTTCAATATTAGAATAGCTAAACGAAGGCACTATCTTGCATAGTTTACGCACATTTGCTCCTTGGATCGACCCTGAGCTTACCAAGGTTTGTGTTTGACTGCAACTTGACTCCTAAAATATACATTCACAACTATAAAGGGTTAAAGATACGCTTGTCAATATTCTCATGTCATGCTAGTAGAGATAGTGGTTTGATTTTTTTTTTTTAAAGTCCTAGGCATGCTTCTAGTGTTTAGAGTCCACTAAATAGGCAATCGATGAAAAGGTTATGGCATAAAGAGTTTTAACTAAGGAAAACACATCAAATAGTCAAATCAAAGCTCAAATAATCATGGTAGATTCCTAGCTAAGTCAAGAGGTAAAGAGAACAAAGTCAAGTAATCGTGACATGAGCATATGCAAGTGATCATGAGTCATGCAAGGCTAAAAAGAAAAGAAAAACTAAGTATAGAAATGAAATTATATGTCATGCGCCGCATGTAAGTGACAAGTTACCCACTCCGCTTAAATAAATGCTTATTTCGTAAGAATTAGATAAAGAGCAAGCATAGAAAAGGAAATTAGTACTGGCCTGAAAGTAGCCAAATTCAAGGGACCATGTAGTAGCCCATCCCCCAAGTATCGGCGGGTGTGTACCTATCACATGTTGATGAAAAAAGCAAAAAATCTAAAAGAAATGTATATAAGTACAATTTGCCAAGTTTAAGATCTTGGCGAGATAAGATAATCCATGGAAAATCATTCTAGGGCAACTCTCTCTTCTGGTGGTGTTGATCGTGGGTCACTGAGAGTGTAGTCGGTGTGGTCTTTCAGTCCATCATCCAAGTGGTATGGCTTCAACCGATGGGCATTCACTTTGAAGTTGGTTCCATCCGACTCTATTAACTCAACATGCCCATCTGAGAAAACATGATGGATGGTGTAAGGACCTATCCAACGGCTCCTGCGCTTACCTAAAAAGAGTCATATACGTGAGTTAAACAAAAGGAGTGTCTCACCCATGAAACTCTCTTCTGGATATATAAAGGTCGTACCATCTCTTCTTCTTATTCTTGTAGATCTACACATTCTCGAAGATGCAACTCTTCCACCCCATGTAGCTGAAGCACAGACTTGTCACCAAAAGAAGTATCATCGAGGTTGAGCCTCTGAATGGCCCAGAGTGTTCTATGCCTCTATGGGTAGGTGATTGGGCTTCCCGTAGACAAGCTTGAACGGAGTCATCCCTATCGACGTCTTGCATGTAGCTTGTATGCCTATAGAGCATCATCAAGCTTCTTGGAACAAATCTTGCACATAGTGGACACTTATTCTAAAGGATGGTCTTGATTTTGTGGTTGGAGACCTCTGCTTGGCGATCATGTGCGTCACTCCATATTTCTGTAGAAGGCCCTCAAATTTCATCTCCTTAAAGTGTGATCCACCATCACTGATGACTATCCTTGGGGTATCAAATCTGGGAAAAATCACGCTCTTCAATAGCTTTATGACCACCTTCGCGTCACTTGTGGGGGCAGTCCTTGCCTCAACCCATTTGGAGGCGTAGTCCACTACAACAAGGATTTACAAGTTCCTTGTAGAGGGTGGAAATGATCCCATGAAGTCAATACCCCAGACGTTGAATACTTCGACCTCCATGATTTTTGTTGTGGCATTTCCTAGCATCTAGAAATGTTCTCATCTTTTGACATATATCTTAGGACTGCACATATGCATGGGCACTCTAAAAAATATTAGGCCAATAGAAACCAGACATAAGTACCTTTGTTGCGATTTTATCTCCTACTCCATGTGTTTCGTATGGTCCCAAGTGGAATTGAAAAAGGATGACACGGATCATCTCCTCCCCCACACAAGTTATGTAGATGCTAATAATCTCAACGTGTAGAGGTAGAATTCATCCCATATGAACATCTGCGAGTCCCACTTGAGCTTGTTTCGTTGGTGGTGCGTTAGGTCCTCATGCAGCACTCCACAAATAAGATAGTTGACCATGTCGGCGTTCTAGAGTTTTGTGGCTGCCTCGATCATTAAAAACTGGTCACTGGTGAAAGAATCCTCAATGGGCAGTAGGTCCTTTCACGGCTAGGTCTTGCTGGCTCTTGTCGAGAAAGGTGGTCTGTTACCATGTTCTCAACTCTCTTCTTATCTTGAATCCCCATGTCAAACTCTTGAAGAAAAAGCACCCATTTAATCAATATCGGCTTGAACTCCTTCGATAGAAAATACTTGATGGTGGCATGATAGGTGTAGACAATCATCTTGGCTCCCACAAGGTATTGCCTGAACTTTTCGAAGGCATGAACTGCCGACTAGACCGAAAAAGGAGTGTAGTTTTTGATATTCGCCTCCATATTCGGTCTACATGTAAATGATCTTTTTACCAAGCTGTCAATCAATAAGAGTTTGGAATTGTATGAAAGTACGAGGGACATTAGCCTTACCCGTCAACGAATAAAACCAAACAAACTTACTAAAGTCATCAATAAAGCTAACATAGTATCGTAAACCTCAGGCAAAGGTAATGGCAGGACCCTAGACATCAGAGCATATGAGTTCCAAAGGAGATGATGAGATCTTATGCTAGATATTATAAGGCATATAATGGCTTTTGATTTGCTGACACGAAACACACACCGACATATTATGGGAACTACTAGAGCATGGAATATTATGATAACTCAACAAAGAACAGATGACGGGAGACAATGGACGACCAAGACAACAATGTCACATTTCTTTTGTGACAATAGAGTATACAAGCTTGGATCCCAACGAGGGGGATGAGCTCGACATGAGGGGATAGAGGCTGCCCCTACACTCCCTGTGAAGAATCATTTTCTTTGTGTCTTGATCCTTAATAAGAAAATGATCAAGCTGATATTCGAGAAAGACATTGTTGTCAGCGGTTAAATGATGCACAAAATAAGATTTTTCTTTCCATTTAGAACATGAAGAACATTGAGTAAAGATAAATCCAGAATCAGGTTGTTAATCAAGGAGTGGCCAATATGACTAGTAAGCATACATGCACCATTCGATGTGTGCACCTTATCACTCCTGTAGACGGTTAGTTTGTAGAGCTCGTCGGTGGTATGGTCCGTGGCGCTGATGTCAATGTAGGTGTTGGTGTAATTGGCCATAGTGTCATCGTCGGCTTGGTAAGTGATGTTGAACCAATGATGACATTTGAGAGCAGTATGTCCCAACTTGCCACATACCTGGCACGAGAGGAGAGAATAACCACCACCTCCCTTCCTTCCCTTGACCTGAACAACCGCCACAATCCTTTTATTGTGGCGCATGGCTATCGCTATCGCCGAAGTCACGTCTTCCACTTTGGCTACCACTATACCCGCCTGATCTGGTTGTGTTAGAGACCGAACAACCAAAGTTGGCTAAAATTCTTCCCTCAATAAGATGGTGTGAATAGAATTGCAGAAATGTAAACAAAATGCCTCAAAATGACCCTCGAGTGAAAGGCCACTCGAGTCCTAATGAAGCCCCTCGTAACTCCTTCAGCTCAATTGGAAACTCTTGAGATGCCACAATCTTTTCCCTAACATCTTTTGTCATTTGGGCGGACCCTTTGAGTAAAGCCCAGCTCCCATGTGGGCTTTCTCAGGCCTTCAATTGGCTTGTTCTGCTTGGTCGCCTTCGGAACTTTTAGGATTTCTTAGGCATTTCCACGTGGGATCTCATCATTACTCGCCAGCCAAAAAATCAATCTTGTTCACAAGGTTGAAGACTGTATATCGCCTCAGTATATCATCCATAAGTACCCATGTTGCATCGCGTACTGGCATCCTCGACCATTTGATAAGGACTTTTTGACCATCAATCCCTTCTTGTACTCCTCGCATCCCCTCAGGCTCGTGTTTATGCTGGTACCTCGGCAACCATTTCAAAGGACGAACTATTTTTGAGTCCGGTGGGCTGCTTGATGGCGTTAGGTGCGAGACATGAAATACTGGCTATATTTGGGCCTCCTTGGGGAGCTTGAGTTGGTAAGCCATTGCTCCGATGCGCTATTCTACTTCGTATGGCCCATAGTACTTTGGTGCGACCTTGTAGTTGTTGTGTCTAGTGACAGTCAGTTGCCATCCTGGTTGTAGCTTAAGATTCACATAGTCGCCAATATTGAAATTGACGTCTCTTCGGTGCCTGTCAGCTTGCTCCTTCATCGCCTGTTGAGCTTTTCGCAAGTGTTCCTTTAAGTCCCTTATTATCTGATTTCGGTCGATCAATGTCATTTCCACTCGTTGCACCAGACTTGAGCCCAACTCATAAGGCATCAACTTAGGTGGGTCTTGGCCGTAAAGAACTTTGAATGGTGTATTTTGTATTGAGTGTGAAAAAAGTATTTTACCAATATTCTTCCTTGGGAAGCCATTTGACCCATTATTTTGGTTTGTTTGCAGTAAAACAACGGAGGTATTTTCCCACACTTCGACTCACTACTTCTGTTTGGCCATCTGTTTGTGGGTGATAAGCTGAACTCCTCCTTAAATGAGTCCCCAACGACATGAAAAGCTGCTGCTAAAAATGGCTAATGAACATTCGATCGCAGTCGGTAATATGGACTTCTGGAATCCCATAAAGTCTGATAATTTCCTTGATAAATACCTCTGCCATAAAGTGTTCATACTTGTTTAGTCGGTCAACCACCACAAGGATCACCGATACCCTTCCGTCATGGGCAAAACCTCAATAAAATTCATGGTTACTTTGGACCAAACTTTGCTTCGTAGTTAAAGTGGTTGTAGCAATACCCCTGATGCCATGGCCACGTACTTGCATTCTTCGCATGCGGCTACCATTTTATGCACATCTTTCCTCATGCCTTCCCACCAAAATTCTGATGCGACTCGCTTGTAAGTCTCAATCACTCCAGAGTATCCCACTGCAACACTTGAATGGAACTCTTCCAGCAACATGAGAATTTGAATTGAAGAGCAATGTAAAACCAAATGCCCCTTGTACAATAATCGGGTACCAACCTGAGTGTACCTTGCATGGCCTTGCTCAAATGCTTCCTGGTGTCCCTGTAACTCGACGCTTTGGTCATCTTTGATGAACGTTTCCCAGTTAAGAACTTTTTCCAGATAAAAATACCACCAAACGTGCATCATCGTAGTCCTCCTTATGTGGGTCATCTTTGGCTTCTCATAGAGGGCCTCTACCTAATGCCTCACACTCGTCAGGTCCCGTGATAATGTAACCTCCATTCCTTGGTTGGCAAACCTCATTTGGAGTGATTTCCAATTGACATTGATGTCACCCAATGTTTGTAGTCATTGCATTCCCAACATGGCATCGGTCCTCTAAATTTGAGTGGCAAAAAATCTGCTTTTACTTAATAGCCTAATAGATTGAGTTCCATCGCCGGGCATAATCCTTGGCTTTCCTTTATGACCCCAGTTCTGAGCATAACAAGAAACTTCTCTTTGTCCAATATTTCCAATCCTTCCTTAGACGAGTTGTTTACCAAAACAATCACCTTTGGATTTCTGATTTTGTCCATGAGACTGATAGATCGTGAAGGTATAAGTCCTGCCATGCTATTTAGGGGGACCTCAACTTCGCTTAAGTCAAAGTCTTCCTCTCCTTGCTCAAACATCTGCTCTCCCGTCGGGTCCTCATCCTCTTTGCGCACCACTAAAACTTGCTCCACTAATCACCCAGAGCCCATGGCTTGTCACACCTGAAACATAGCCCTTTCGAACGTTTCACTAGATTTTCTGACTCACTTACCTTTTAAATGTTAGATTGCGGTCTGGCAAAGTTCTACGCAGATGCTGGTCTAGTATTCAATCACAGTTCCGGTTCTACTGTTGAAGACTCGATATGCTCTGCTGTTTGTTGAGTAGCCCATGAATATCCCCAGGTCACTTTTTCGATCAAGTTTTGTCATGTACTCACGGCCTCTAAGAATGTAGCACTCACTTCCAAAAATGTGGAAGTACTTCATAGTGGGTTTCTTCTCCTTCACTCCTTCTGATAGACCAGATAATGATATAGCATGATGTGTTAATAGCTTCTGCCCAGAACTTTAGGGAAACTTTTATTGCATGGATCGTAACTCGAGCCATCTCCTGGATAGTTCTGGTCTTTCGTTCCACTATCCCATTTTGCTGTGGAGTAATGGGTGATGAGTATTGGTGGGTCATCCCTCGGTTTTTACAGAATTCATTCGTGGATTCGTTCTTAAATTCTTTCCCATGATCACTTCGGATGGCAACTACTTTCAAGCCTTTTTCTTGCTCTACCGTGTTAGTAAGGCCATTACCACTTTCATAGTTTCTGCCTTTTGACGTAAAAATTCGATCCATGAATAGCGAGAATTATCATCCACACATAAAAAAGCGTACCTTTTTCTTCCACAGCTTTCTACCTCAATTGGTACCATAAGGTCCATATGCAGTAACTGGAGCAGTCTGGTGGAGCTCATTATAGAGACTTGTGGATGAGGAACCCATGTCTGTTTTCCAATCTGGCATTCTTCACACACTATGTTTTTCTCTCCCTTGATCTCAGGTATACCACTTACTAATTGATTAGTTGCAAGTCTTTTTAAGGTCCTTAGATTGAGATGTCCCAGTCTTTGATGCCACAAATTTATTTCTTCAATTTTGGTCAGCAGGCAAGATGATGCAGAGATTGCTTCAGCATTCTCTTGTAAATGGCGATTGTTGGCTGACCTTGGACCCTTCTTAATGCACCTTCCCTCTACAGCAAACACTTGACATAATTTTTGTGAGAAATTTACAAAATGAGTACCGTCACATAGTTGACTAATGCTGATGAGATTCGCTATAAGTCCTTCTACGAGCAACACATTTTTGAGATTTGGCAGTCCGTAGACTTTCACAGTTCCCTTCGCAAGGACTCTTCCTTTAAACCCATTTCCAAATGTTATGTCTTGGTTTCTGCATAGTTGAACATCAGTGAGATAGGATCTGTTTTCTGTCGTGTGTCCAGAGGATCCACTGTTGAAGTACTAGTTTCCTTTCTTCGAGGACTTTGTTGAGTTGAAGCATACTTGGCTGATATGGTCCATTCATGATTCCCAGTTTTTGCTAAGTGCGGGACAGTCCCTTCGGATGTGGCCAGATCGATTGCAAAAATAGCAGCATCGTTTCTCTTGCCGAGTTCTAGATGAATGCTGAACAGTTTGCTGAGGCATCTTCTTGCTTTTCCTTCTAGGCTTTTACTTTAAAACCATTTTTCCTTGTTCACCAAGTGTCCGAATGCTTTGCAGCTTTGGTCCTGTATTGATCCATTTTGTCGTCTTCCGGAGCAGGAGCACTTCATCCATTGCTTTGTCGTATTTTCTTTCCAGTTGACTAACCTGTTCTTTCACCCTTGAGATATCACTCAGTAGTTTCTTTTTCTCGTCATCAGCCCTTCATTTACCTTCACCACTTTCAGACATTTGTCAATTTGTTTATAGTGTTGAAAAAGATATTCCTTGGTTACTCTATTATATCCTTTCAGTAGCTGGTTTGACTTTTGACTCTGCACCATTGATGACAGCAACGCTTCCCTGGATTACGCTGAGTATGTTAAGCGAACGGCTCTGATACCAATTGAAATTGTACTTTGTTACTAATGTGGGGGATATAGCTTCTGCTTAAGCACTCTCTGTATCTTTCTACGGAACTACTCTACTGAAGAATAAAAAAGACACAGTACATTTGTTCACCTAGTTCGGCAACTTGCCTACGTCTGGGTAGGATGTTCCGTGTATCGTGTTGCTGCCCTTTGCATTCCTCTTTGAACACTCACACCTCCCCCCCCCCCCCCAAAAGTGCCAAGCATCAATATCAAAATCTTACTCCTAGATTCTAGCAAGTTTGTTAAAGATTCTGTTACCAAATTTGAACCCCTTGGATCTGTATCTTTTTGAGCACGTGATGGCAATTGCTAAGCTCTTGATGACATCTGCATACCTGGCTGAGCTTTCCTGATGCCAGCTGGATCAAGCTGGAGCCTCACCGTGCAACGCCGGCCTATTCTGCTCTAGCTCTGGATCATCACAGAGTGTTGAAGCAGACCCTGTCTCTTCATAGCTGTCTCTTGCCCATTCTTCAAAAAGTGTCTTAGCTTCAGATATTCAGGGATTGCTGAAGCAGACTCTGGCTCTTTGTTAATCACCTCCTAGGTGCTGGCAACCTTTTTGCTTCTGAACCATATCCATTGATGATCATGCTCGGTCACGTGAGAGATAGGCAGTGGAGGAGGTGCAGCTTGTGTTGCTGGCGGCTCTAGTCGTGGGATTGGAGAAACACTGAAATCATCAGACTCAGTGGATTCTGATTCAACACTCTCTTCATCACTGGAAGAGACTTCGACCATTGGCTCCTTCCCTTTGTTCAATGGTTCCTTGGAAGGAGCTTGCTCTACCTTCAATGGTCCCTTCCATTTCTTTCCTCGCGCCTAAAGCTCATGCCTGGGAAGCGGCGCAGCAAGTGGACGGGACCATACATGGTTACCAAGGTTTTCCCTTACGGAACAATCGAGTTAGAAAACGAGCACCAGCATCGTTTTCAGGTCAATGGGCAGAGAGTGAAAAAGTATTTCGGAGAACCTTGGGATGGCACAGCGTGCGAAGTTGACTTGGCAGAGCCCGAAATAGAAGATGCGCAAGTTGTTGCGCCAGAGTCGCCACCGGATGCACCTGAGGGAGAACTGGGAACTATTGCTCATATTTCTTCTCCCTCATTCACTACCCTCGTTACTTATGATTTTTCACATACTATTAACCTTGCTGACCACCCTTCCGACCCTTTGCGCAGGACAAAGAAGAACGCAACTCAAGCACGAGCGCGGGGACACTCAGGAGCAAGAGTGGGGGAGGTCACTGGCACACTTTTACGCAAGTAACGAGGTACAGTCGAGCCAACAACGTTAAACAAAGGCACTTGTCGGGAGGTAACCTGACACGCTTTCCTTTTACACATTTTTCTTTATTTAGTTTCTAGTGTCTTTTAGCTAGTTTAGGACTTGTAGTTTCTTAGTCGTGCAGCAGTGCACAGGTCAGTGCGCAAATTCGGTGCGCAGAACAGATGCGCCAGCCAGGGGGTATAAAAAGCCAGGACTTAGAAAAATTTCAGCATTTTCTTTACAGTCGACCGTTGCAAGGAAGCTCCTGCCCTTAGCCTCCGCTCACCGACCGACAATCAACCAGCCCTCCGTTTAGGAGGATTTGAAGAGCTTCCCGTCGCACACACCAGGTAACCCTTCCCCTCAGTTTTAGCCGATTTAGTTAGGGTTTGTGCGGTGGAAGCGTTGCCTTAGTTTTGAAATCGACCCTAGTTCGCCTGCACCATTTGGAGTTCTGGGTAGTGGGTTTAGTAGACAGAGGATAGACGACCTGTAGTGACAGTTTCAGGGCATTTGTCTTGAGTACATGTATCCAGAAGACGCGTGGCAGCTGATAGAAGACTCTGCTGGTCAGGTAAGACATCAGCTAACACTTGAAAATAGTCATGCTCGTTCTGTGCATCAGGTAGAAACAAGCGCTGAGATCAAGGAAATGAAGGCCATGCTGCAGAAGTTGATGAGTGCGCAAAGCGCACAACCAGTTGAGCCAAAAGTATGCGAATTCTGCAGGTCCACCGAGCAAAAACTGATGAATGTCCCACGCTTTTCGAGGAATCAGGAGATGTCAATGCTCTTGGAGGATGGGATAACAGAGGGCCACAGAGACAGAATCAGCCGCGCTTTGGACTAGCCGCAAATGGGTTCAGATGGAAGGAGGAAAATAATTTCCAGAGGCAGTCCACGGATCAGCGCGCGCCACAGCAGACGCAACAAGCTGCGCCCTACAATCCACCGCATCGCCACACTGACGCTCCAGCGCATAACAAGACGTGTGGACAGGCATGCTCTCCATGGAAGTGGATGGCGAAGAAATCCATTTCAACATATTCAAAGGGATGCAGCACCCACACGAGGACGCCACTGTGCACGCAATGGACAACTTGGATGATTTAGTCACAGATGCGCAATGCGCAAGCGCAACAGTAGGACCAGAGCCACTGGCACAAGCAGAGTTGGAGGAGCAGGAAGACGAGCCGAGCAGTGCTGAACCAGAGTCCACACAGGTACATGATATAGCTCATATTTGCACTGCTAATAAAATCTTGCCCTCCATTGAACAGGCACCCAAGGTCGAGCTGAAGCAACTTCCAGAACATCTCAAATACATTTTCTTGGGAAGTGAGGACACCCTGCCAGTGATCATCAAGAAAGGATTAGAAGAGGAGCAAGAAGTGCGTTTACAGCAGGTGCTGCGCAAGAACCAGCGCGCCATAGGATGGACACTTGCTGACCTGCGCGGAGTGAGCCCGGACGTATGCATGCATAGAATTCTGCTGGAAGATGATGCCAAACCATCCAGGGAGGCTCAGCGCAGATTAAATCCAAATATGATGGAGGTAGTGCAGAAGGAGATTTTAAAGTTGCTTGACGCAGGAGTCATCTACCCCATCTCGGACAGCAAATGGGTTAGTCCAGTGCACGTTGTGCCTAAGAAGGGAGGAATCACAGTGGAAGAGAATGCGCAGGGCGAGCTAGTTCCCAAGCGCATTCAAACTGGATGGCGCATGAGCATTGCGCCAGAGCCGCCACCAGATGCACCAGAGGGAGAACTGGAACCTATTGCTTATATTTCCTCTTCCTCTTCATCTACCCTCGTTACTTATGATTTATCACATGCTGACCACCCTTTTGATCCTTTGCGCAGAACCAAGAAGAACACAACACATGCACAAGCGCGGGATCACTCAGGAGCAAGGGTGGGGGAGGTCGCTGACACACATTTTGGCACGTAACGAGGTACAGTCGAGCCAACGACGTTAAACAAAGGCACTTGTCGGGAGGTAACCCGACTCGTTTTTCCTTTACATGTTCTTCATTTTTGCTTGCATGCATATATTCTGCATGTGCGCGTCCTCCGTGCGCTTGAGCTTGAGTCGTGGGGACATGTCTCTGTTTAAGTGTGGGGGGGGGGGGGGGAGCGTTGCATTTACATTTCACGTTTTTTTTTTAGCATTTTAGTGTAGCTTAGTTTTATTGAAGGAAACAGTAGCAGTAGTGCGCTGTGTGCGGGTTGCGCGCACTGTTCAGCTTGTTTGCGCTATCCATATTGCGCCGTGCGCTATCAACTGTTTTTAATATATTTTTTTCGTTTTTTCTGCTTCTGTTAGTTGGGATATACAAGGGATGTGGAGTTGACAGAAACGCTCCAGAGAGGCGGTTAGTCGCTCGCGCTTCAGAGGAGAGGTATATGGTCGAGAGCGCGAGTGGAGGCCTGTGCTTCGCAACCTTCGGAACAAGAGAGTGCGCTCAGTCACGCAGATGCCAAACGCAAAACCCAAAGCGTGGCGAGGTGGGAAAACAGACCACCTTCCCTCTGGTAGTCGAGCCAAGGAAGGCGGGCGCGGGTGTAAACGCGTGCGCCGACCTGCGCAGATAGACCAAGGAGGGAGAGCGGGGCGGTGTTCCATAGCTGTTATCCAGAGGCCGAGATTGGAACCGTTCTGGGAAGATAGGAACCATAGACAAAGCTGTACGAAAGAAAAATACCAGCAGATGATATGCGCTACAGAAGAGTCAGCATGCGCACTGATAAGCACCAGCGTGCGCAAAGACCACAGAAAAAAAATCATCAAAAAAAGGCTTAAGTTCCCAGGAAGTGCGCGGAAGAATCACGCATCGGAAGAAGCTTGCGCTATTAACCATATACCCATCCTCGGAGCAAGAGCTGACAACCTTGAGCCTATGAAGAGCTATCTCCCAGCCATCCAAAATGATTTTTCATCCCAGCTGAGAGGTAATGAAATTCGAAATTACTATACTTAAACTGTTGACAGCAGTTGTGCGCAGGTGGTAGAGCAGCGCAAGGTGTTCGGCAGCGCAGACCGCGCCAGAGTGCAAGACTGTGCGCTAGACTCCAGAGAGGTATTGGTATCCGTGCTTGAGTGCTTGTTCGAGGACAAACAAGGGGCAAGTGTGGGGGGTTTGATAGAGCCTATTTATACGCATTATTTAGATCATAACCCTATGCTTGTTTGCATTATTTTGTGTACAAGATTACTGGTTTCCAGTGTTTTTGTATTTCAGGGCAAAACGAGGGCCTAAGCCGGATACGCGCTAACAGGCGGCGTTTAGGACGCGCAGCACACAGCCTGCGGAGCTAGCGGCGCAAACAGAAGAAATGGCGAGACACAGCAGAGTTGCGCCGACCAATGCGCTAAGCAGTACGCCGTGCGCCAGGCGCAGAGTCCAGTATTTCCTAATCCTGACATGACCAGATTTGGAAGTTGCCAAGGATGGACCTCTCGAGCAGTATATAAAGGGGAGGAGGTCTAGGGTTCGGGGAGTCGAGTCTCTGCACTCAGACGACACACAGAGAGGCAACACACCACATCAGAGGGCCACGAGAGAGCGAGAGAGCGGCAAACTGGAAAACACACGGACTTGTTGAGAGGACTTGCGCCAGCCGACTGCGCCAGCCGAGAGACATACTGCACGCACTGTTTGCTACTTGTTTCTCAGATACATTAGACCTTATTTTACTATTCTATGATGTTTATCACTAGCATGTCTAGCTAAACGCTTAGTGTTGGTTGGGCATGAATCTATGATGTATTTCCTTTGAGAATTGAGCGTAATGCATAGTTTGCTTGCTTGTATTAACTCTGTGCATACGGAGACAGCTAGTTGCATGAGTAGGGAAAGCCTTGAACCGCAATCTTACTCTTGTTGCTTGCTCGTCATATGTTAAACTAGTTGATAGCTTTACGGTGACAACTAGGAGTAACGAGCTAGGGTGATCAGTTGCTACCTTGAACGGATTCGTAGCTGTTTAGTCTAGTTCTAGGGATTAATAGCACATGAACTTTGAACGGAACATGCGCACGTGTTAGGAAGCCTTGACCGGACACTAACCCAAGTGAAATCAAACTATAGACATATTAGAGTCAATGATAAGGGATGCACTCATAGAGGATTGTCTGCCCAATACTTCTCATAGTCATAGTACTTAATCTCTACTGCCTGCGCACGTCTAGTGCAATTCCCTGCGTTTTACAACTGTTTACTTGCGCACTGCGCAACCCAATCACTCACCCCCCAATCTTCGTAAGTGTAGGTCACTGGCTAAACCTGAACTACTTGCTCCCTGTGGAGATCGACCCTTACTTAACCGCTGTACTGGTGGAAGAGGAAGGATTATATTTGATGCGCACAACGACGCGCGATCAAAAATCATCAAAAAGGCTCGGGTTCCCAGGAAGTGCGCTGAAGAATCACGCACCGGAAGAAGCTTGCGCTATTAACAAAATACCCGTCCTTGGAGTAAAAGCTGACAACCCGGAGCCTATGAAGAGCTATCTCCCAGCCATCCGAAATGATCTTCATCCCAGCTGAGAGGTAACGAATTGCGAAATTGTTATATTAAACTGTTGAAGGCAGATGCGCGCAGGTGATAGAGCAATGCAAGGTGAATAGTAGTGCAGAACGCGCCAGAGTGCAAGACTGTGCGCTAGACTCCAGAGAGGTAATTGTATTCGTGCTTGAGTGCTTGTTCGGGACGAACAAGAGCAAGTGTGGGGGGTTTGATAGAGCCTATTTATACGCGCTATTTAGATCCTAACACTATGCTTGTTTGCATTATTTTATGTACAAGATTACTGGTTTCCGGTGTTTTTGTATTCCAGGGCGAAACGAGGGCCTAAGTCGGATACGTGCTAATAGACGCGTTTAAGGAGCGCAACACACAGCCTGCGAAGCTAGCAGCGCAAACAGGATAGGAAGTGGCAGATTCAGAGTGCGGTGCGCAGACCGACTGCGCGAACCAATGTGCGCAGTGCGCCATGCGCAAGATAGTGGTGTTTCCAAATCTTGACACCATAAGATTTGGAGGTTGCCAAGGCCGTCCTTGGGCCTCATGAGCAGTATATAAAGAGAGGAAGACTAGGGTTCGAAGAGATCAACACAGACACATCACAACACTCGAGAGAGAGGCAGAATTGAAAAACACACGAGCTGCTGCGAGGACCTGCGCTAGCCGATTGCGCCAGCCGAGACACCGCAACCTGCACGCACCTGCTTGTTACTGTTTTCTTGGATACTTTAGCTGCTATTTACTATTACTATGATGTTTACTACTAGCATGTCTAGCTAAACGCTTTGTATCGGTTGTGCATGATTCTATGAGTATTCCCTTTGAGACTTGTGCTTAATGCATAGTTTGTTTGCTTGTATTAATTATGTGCACACTGTTGATAGCTAGTTGCATGAGTAGGGGAAGCCTTGAACCGCAATCTTACTCTTGTTACTCGTTTGTTATATGTTAAACTAGTTGGTAGCTTGACGGTGACAACTAGGAGTAACGCGCTAGGATAATCAGTTGCTACTGTGACAGGATTCGTAGCTGCTTAGACTAGTTTCAAGAATTAATAGCTCATGAACTTTGATCGGAACATGCGCACATGTTAGGAAGCCTTGATCGGACACTAACTTCAGCAAACCGAACTATAGACGTTTAGAGTCGATGATAAGGAATACATTCATAGAGGATTGTCTGCACCGATACTTTTCATAGTCATAGTACTTAATCTCTACTGCCTGCGCACGTCTAGTGCAAATCCTGTGTTAACTATTGTTTATTTGCGCACCTGCGCAACCCAATCACTCACACCCCAATTTTCGTAAGTGTAGGTTACTAGTTAGAACGAGTCTACTTGCTCCTTGTGGAATCGACCTTGACTTAGCCACTGTACTAAGTGGAGAAGGAAGGATTAATTTGACGCGCACAATGACGCGCGGATCAACACTATTTTGAACTGCCCAGGTAAAATGATTCGGACACCCTGGCCGAATCGCCTCTTTTGGCCTTGTTTGAATCAAGTGTGATTCGGGTAAACCTCTATCCAAGCTAAAGTGAGTCGGACACCTTGGCCGAATCAACCCTTTTTGCCTTGTCCGAATCACCTGATTCGGCCAACCCAATCTTATCCGAACTAAACTGATTCGACCAGGGGTCACCGAATCACATATTTGCCGTCACCGAAGCACCTGATTCGGGCACTCTTCAGCAGCACTGTCTTGGGTTTGGAAATTTCTGCCCTTTATCTGCCATTGTTCGAAACCCTTTTAAAGCACATTAATGCACTAGTTCATGACTTTTGATGCACATAGACATATCTAAGTGAACTCATCATAGACATTGTCGCGCATTTGTTTTCTAACCTCATGCCTAGCTATGCGAAGCTATATGTTCTACATTAATTATATCTCGCATAGCTAGCTGTTTTAAACATGGGAATTCAAGTGTTGCGCTAACCTTTTTCGTGAGTTTCAGATTTATTGCAACTGCCAAGAGCATCATTCACGGACACGGACGGATGTGCATTAGGCTACCTCCACACGAGAGAAGTTCCTTCGCAACTTTCTCTTTACAGTCCTTTGTTCTTTATATTGCTTAGGGACTAAGCAAAATTCTAAGTGTGGGGTGTTTTGCGCTTTTGCTTTGATTTTCTACAACTTGATTCTATGCTACACACTCACTTTGAGCACATTATACTCGCATAATTGCTGTCATCCAAGCTTTAAGTTTTGATCACACGAAGTAATATTTGCTAAGCAATTAAGTAGTATCAAAAAAAAATTTTGGATTGAGTTGTGCCTTAAATTCATGAATCGCATCTTTAAGTCGATTGATCCTCTTTGTGATTATTTTATTCACATGATTTGATGTTCGACTAGCTTAGTTCGATTTATTTTTAAGCTCTTTCCATGCATGAAAAATGAAGTTAAGTTTAGCGAGCACAAAAATAAAAAAATGTTTTCATACAAAAACCTTGTACTTGCTCTTGGTTGCTTTAAGGTGATTTTAGCGTCCCTATTTAGCCTTTGCATTTGCTCCATCATATAACATTTAGGCACATTGTCAAGCTTTAAGTGTGGGGTGTTTCGAAATGATTGCGAAAGAAAAAAAAAAGGAAAAGAAAAAAAAAGGCACAAGAAAAAAAATAATTATCATATTTTGAAGGTTTTACAAGGTTTAGGAAGGTAATTTCCCCCTCGAAAGCATTTGTATAAACGCAAAAAAATAGGCACACTTAATTCTTGACTTTGTGCCTTTTCCGCAAGTTCTTTCGCATTGGTGTGAGCAAGGTTTTTGCATTCGGTTTTTAGGAAGCGTCTAAGGTATGACCCTCGTAATTTATTACTTAAGCATCCAGATTTGTACGAGGGAATTCTAAATTGTTCATTGTCAAAACTCCTCTGCTCATACGGTTTATCACGTATAGCCTAATACTTGAGAACGAGTTTATTGTCTTGAGCTTATGGACGTGCCCTTAGCAAGCATATGTGATTGATTTGACAAAAGGTTTGTGCAAGCGACGCTTTTCTTCATACTACTTGCATAGGAAATTGAGCGGAAATTTGAATTTGACGAACGCTAGTTCGACATCGATTCTATGAGTATTTATTCCCACATTGAAGTGAATGATCCTTAGAGTTTGCGTGAAGTGAATAATTTGCACAACTATATTACAATTTGAGGTGATAGTGAACTACTTGGTTAGCTAGCTATATTTGGATTTTGAACTCTCAAGGATGATTGCAAATGGGATTTGTGAGTATTCCTTTTCTGAAAACTCTCGCTTGTTTGTTCGAACAAGACTTAAGTGTAGGGTGTTTTGATGAGCAGACAAATAACCTTTTATTTGTCCACATTTTCCCCCTTACTTCTTGTTTGTTCCGCAATTCTATGAAGCCATTTGATGATTTCGTCGTCCATTTCAGGTTAAAAATATGTATCTCACGATACGAAGTGGCCCGAAGAAAATCTAGACGAATTCCGGTCGATGGAGATCAAAAGCAGGAAGACTGAGCAAACTGCAGAAGTGATTCGGCCGAATCATAGGTGATTCGCCCACCAGCCTGACCGAATCACTCTCAGCTGTGTGAATTGACCTGATCCGGGGAAAGTCCTGAAGATTTGACCGAATCACATAAAGGGTGTGACCGAATCAAAAGTGATTCGGCCAAGAAAAGTGATTTGCCTAGTCCGAGAGCACTGAACAGATGATTCGGCCGAATCAGAAGTGATTCGCCCATGAGGTGCCCGAATCAGTTGAGCTCCATAAGACGTTTGACCGTATCAACACAAGGGTGTGACCGAATCAAAAAGTGATTCGGCCGGGATAAGTGATTCGCCCAAACTCAAAACAGCACTAAACAAAAGATTCGAGCGAATCACATGGACAGTGACCGAATCACCTGATTCGGACACTTCGGGCACTTTTTGGAAATCTTCAAAATGTATAAATAGAATGAGATGGAAGTGAAGAAAGGGAGCTTCCATACTTTTTGCAACCCTAGGCGACTGGAACTCGAAGAAGATCAAGCTTGAGTGAAGATTGAAGCTTGGATTGAAGATTCTACATCAACCTCTCTTAAACCCTAGCTTTGTATTTACATTGATGTTTCCCTTAGTTGTCATGTATTTGTGCACACTCATTATGAGTGAGTAGTTGTTCTTGTGGTTGGGGATTAAATGGATCCCCTAGGATTGGATATGATGTAGAACTCTAATTTATTGCATTGAATGAAGTTTGGTTTGATTATATTGTGCCCTAGCTATGTATTCATTGTATGCACACCAAGTGTTTGACGAAATGCTTAAGTGAGTATGCTTGGTTAAAACCCCTAAGGAAGGAGCGAGAGTTGAACTTAGGATGTTTCATAGCTATTGTATGATCATAGATGGAGTGTTTGTGCGTGAGAGCGACATGCACTCTTGACATTAGGCTAAGTTTTAAGCGGATTTGAGTAACCGGCCAATAGACCGAGTGGGTGCGATTATGGGACTCAAGTTCTACACGGTTCAATAGAACGAGAGTTTGAGAACCATGTCATTTGTGTATCCTTTCCATTATAGGGAAGGAGCGAGAGTTGAACCTAGAGCGGACGATGCATTAGCCTTGCTTTTATCAACCAAATGTAGTTCATGCATGTATTAATGAGTTATTTCATTTTCCTCATATCTTAGGGGAGAAGTTGAATCCCTAGTCACCCTCCCAAAAATATCATTTATCTTTAGTGCTTACTAGAGATACCTCTATAGGAGGACAAAACCCCCCAAAAAACCGTAGACTTACAATAGTATCATTAATTAGTTGTCAATTAGTCTAAGCTTTTCTCTTGGGTTTGACCCGAGGTCACTCGGTTATAAATATTGTTTGATATTTGTGTGACTAGAATAGCACTTCATTTTGCTTGCCTAAAACGCCAACGTCAAAAACAGATGGTACTTCGATTAGCAATTCCTCTAGCATTCCTGCAGAGACCTTTAATCATTGAGACACGTTGGAAAGACAGTGCTTGCTGCCAGGAATGATGCAATCAGTGAGAGCATCCGAAAACTTTCAGGACTTCTATCCACTCTTCCTCTTCCAGGACTTCTTGTACATCCAACCTTATCAAGAATATTTTTATAGTGTTGAAGGGATCCAGGATGAACGAGCACCCCTAACTCCTCGTTAAAAAAAATCTTGTTGGGACTTTGCTTCTTCAGACGAAGCTCAGCTTCAGAAAAATCATTTGGAGTATTTTTAATCTTTCCCCCAATCCTGACTTCCGCTTGATCTCCATCAATCTTGCTATGACTTGATCCATCCCCGGCTCTAACAACTACTAATGAAGAGTCCTCAACATAAGCCAAATCCGTAGGGTCAATTGCAATAGCCTTATCAGAGGACTCGACTAGGATAGGATCCTTCCCTTTCCTAGAATTTTTTTTTTCCAACCTTCACCCAATCAGTGGCCTCTTTAGCTTTTGAGGAGTTCCCAGAATGATCAGGAATGTTAGTCATTTCTCCTGTTAATGGAATTCCCAGGGTAGCACCACCGTCTTTAGACTTAACAATAGGAATTGAATGTTTGATCTTTCGACACATAGCTAATTGATGCCCGTGAAACTTGCATTTGCTACAATAAGAGATTTTTGTCTCAGCAACAACCGATTGCCAGAAACCCTGATTATCCGGCATAGAAATCCAAACGGACTCCGGTAAGGCCTGAGTGACATCTAACTCCACACAGGCACGAGCAAATTTTACCGAAACACAAGCCTTCGTTCTATCATCCACTGCAACAAAATACCCAAATGTAGAAACTATAGCCTCAATTAAAGCACTATCGTATAGAGGTAGAGGAAGATTAGGTAGTCTAACCCACACTGTGGTGGTCGTTGACTCTCTCTTAGGATTGTAATCTGCCGTCCAACGAAATAAGCGAAAATAGGCATGACCAACCTTTGTTAGGGAGGAAGACAAAGCATTCCTAATGTCAGCTTTGGAATCCAGAATTATTAGTATATGTCTTGCGTCCCAGATCTCGCTAAGAGTAGCCCTACCACCAACAGACCAGTTGGCCTGAAAAGCTTTTTGAATCTCACCCAGACTAGGACGGCCAACAGTGAATTTGGCAATGAGTGAAAATCCAAACCTCTTGGCACCAGCCCCAATTTCAGAACCTGAGAAGCTAATGGACGGACGTCCATCCTTTACCCCAACCTGTCTGGAGGGAAGTGAGATGGGACTGAACCGCGGCTTCAAAGAAGGCCTCACAGAGGCGACCGAGGCAGCAAACGACCGAGACAAGCTCGGGGAAGCGCCCAGCGCGGAGACAGATCCACCGGGACCAGAAGGATCGGGAGGCAAAGCCGGGGGGGGGGGCAGAGCCCATTATGGGAAACCTAGATTCCTCTCTCCTAGATTCTCTCTCTCTCCTAATGTTAAAGGCATCCGATGCTTACATCACCCGATGCCATTCTCAACCGATGAACAACAACAATGTTGATTAGAAAGAGAAAAGGTGTTAGAGCTCAGAAGTCAGTTTTGGAAGGGTCCGAGCGGCAACCTACCCCCATTCAAATAAGGGAACCCGTGGGGTTTCTGCTGCTTATGTGGAAGCCGCTTGTGCTAGAGGAAGGACTGGCCCCAAAGAGAAGGACAGTTGAAGTTGATGAGCACTCCTCTGTGGAGAATGACCTGGCTTTAGAAGAAGTAAGCGAAGGCTAGGAGGAAGACGAAGTTGTTGCAGCTTCCCTTGAAGCTCGATCTAAGAAGGCTGCTGACAAGCAACTTACTACGCTGCCCAGCTCTTCCACTAAGGAGTATGAGTCTGAGGAAGAAAGCAGCAATGAAGGAGAAGAAACTGGAGAATACAGTCCCTTTGAGGAGGTTGTGACCAAGGGCAAGGAGATCATCAAGATTTATTCAACCACTGAAGAATCTGAATCAGCCAACTCCTAATTGCCCTCTCCTACCCAGAAAGGAGAATCATCCAAGGGACCTCATGTGCCCCCAAAGAAGTCAACCGGGTTTGTGCACAGGGGTATTTGGTTCAGGAGAAAGACGGAAGGTGGGAGGTGGTGGCGAAGTGCATCATTATTCACGAGAGGCTCCTAGAGGCAGAGACTTAGAAGGTGCCGGAGATCATTAAGTTGCTGGAAGAGGTAAATCTATTTACATCAGTTTCTATGTCAAAGAAATATTTTAGTCAGCTTGTTGAGAAGTGATAGTTAATCTACCTGAGTACTTTGGGGAAGAGGGGAAGGTTGACTATGGAAGATGTTATGTGAGGGGTTAAAAAGCTCTGATCACTCCTGTAGTGATCAATGAATATTTTTGGATTGGGGAATGTGCAGGGGTTCCTGCCAAGGTGAGCCTAATGAGCTGGCAGCCACCCTCACGGTGGGCTATGCAAAGGATGGGCAGGGCACAACCTTGCTGCTGCTGACATCACATCCAAGTATGCCTTGTTGTACAACATCTTTGTGCAGAATTGAACTCCCAACACGCACAAAGGGAAGGAGAATAAGGAGATGGCTCGGCTATTATACAACATTGGGCAGAAAAGGAAGGTGGACTTAGGGCGACTCATCTTCCCCCAGATTGCTAAACACGCTTCCTCCACCAGATCAAGGCAGAGCATTGCCTTCCCTTCGCTTATATATGAGGTGATCACTCGGCAACTTCCTAGGTTGATCAGGCCATCAGAAGGACTTTTTGAAGCTCCACAGAGATTTGTGGTGGATCAAAAAATCTTCAAAGGGAGGCACATAACCGATATAGCGGAAAGCGAGCCATTGCTGTACACCATCTCATGAGGACAAGAAGAAGCTGCAGCATAATCTTCTGCTCTGCCTAACGCCTTGAGAGATGTAATGCAGTTGAGAGTGATCAAAGCTGAAGCATCTTACGGCGGAGGCCAAGAGGAATGCCGCACGGCGTGATCAAATTAGAAGCGTCCTTAGAGAACTGAAATTCCCTCTTGCAGAATGAAGACCCCTATCATTTGTGACAAAAAGGGGGAGAAGAATGTAACAAACTGACTTGTGAACTGCCATTTTGAACTTGCTTATTTCTTCTGCTGCTACTGTAAAACAATTGTAGATTATTGAAGGTTAACAGTAAATAGCATTCAGTAGTGCTAGAGCGGGTAGTTAATTGACTGGTTTTGCCAGTCTTAGTAATTTAGTTTTGTTAGCAAATTCCAAGGGGGAGATTGTTACGAATATGGCATCTGTGACAAAGCGAAAGCTCTCGAGCGAAAGAAGAGGCTAGAGCAAACTCTGGCACCAGGAACTGGTACTTACAAAAGAAGACTAGCAAAAAAGAAAAGGCAGATGAAGCTACAGAAACCTGTGTCACCTATAGGTGGTTCAGATGATCAAAAAGAATCAAGTCAAGGACCAGAAGAGTTGTAGCTTTCCTTGAAGATTCAAGGCTAAAGGCAAAGAAGGTTTCCTTGTAGCAGATCTATCTGGTGGTGCTCGGAGGATTGTTGTCGGAGTAGCGCAGGCCAGAGAAGGCCCAGATGATACTGATTTTTAGCAGAGGCACAGCTGGCATAGTTGAAGGCTAATAAGATAAGGTTCCAAGGGAATTGAATCTCAACAACTTCCAGAAATCTAGAAAGATTTTGGAATGAGCGTTATCACGTGGGAATCCAGGAGAATTCAGGAGAATTCGTAAGGTAGGATTATCTGCTGGATCAAAGTTGCTGAGGTGCAGAGCTATATGAGCAGAGATATTGACCGAAGTAATAAATGCGAAGAAACATAATCACAGAAAACACACAATGATCAGAGAACAAAGCAGAGAGTGCTGAAGCGCAAGTTGTGTGAGAGTAGAAGAGTAATCTGGACTGGAGCAGTCTGATTACTATTTTGATTCGCTGTAGTCTATTGGAGCGGAGTCTTGGTTGACACGCTAAATGCAGACAGTCGCGGAGTGGAACTTGCGCGGACTGATCGAGCGTGCTCCTGGATAGTGACTAGAGGTCATTGATTGAGAGGGAGCAGCGCCGTGTGTCCGACTTCTCAGCAGGAAGTGCTTGGAGAAGTCAGGGACAAAAGCTTCAGCAAGTTGGAGACAGAAGTTGCTACGGCATCCGTTGTAACACATTGTATAGGATAGGATGAGTCTGTGCATTCAGGTCGTTAGCTATCTATTACTAGAAGTGTGTTGATAGCGTAGGCTAGTCTATGTAGACAGATTGAGCGGAGACTTCAACTAGGTTAGGAGTAATGGTTTGACTAGCGTGGCTGAGTTGTTGGAAACCATTATACTCTAACAGAGATAGTGAAGTCTTGCGAACCAAGAGTAGTCCTCCCCAGACGTAGGCTATTGCCGAACTGAGGAAACAATTCTGTTTGTGCTTCTCAGGTTTGGCCGAAGCAAAGCATCAGTAACTTCGCGAAAGAAGTTGTTGAAGCAAACTGTGGGGTGTCGCTTATAGTTAAGCTGCCAATTTCAGTACCCCTGCAACAACTTATACAAAACAATCAAGGATGCAGCTGGAATTGCAGTTGATCAAACATTATATAGAAGCATGATTGGAAGCCTTCTTTATCTTACTGCTAGTTGACCGGATATATCCTTCGCAGTACATGTGTGCGCCAGATATCAAGTCTGTCCAAAAGAGAGCCACCTACATCTTGAGAAGAGAATTATCAGATATATTGGGGGTAGAACCAATTATGGTCTGTGGTACACAAGGGACACATGTGCAGAATTGGTAGGCTATTGTGATGCTGACTAGGCAGGTTGTGCAAAAGATAGGAAGAGTACATCTGGAGTATGTTTCTTTCTTGGAGCAGAACAGTATCTCCCTGTCCAGTACCGAAGCTAAGTATATTGCTGCTGGAAGCTGTTGCGCTCAATTGATATGGATGAAACAAATGCTGGGAGAGCATGGGGTTCAACACGGCACTATGACTATTTACTGTGACAACATAAGTGCCATCAGCATTAGCAAGAATCCAGTGTAACATTCACAAACCAAACACATTGACATTATACACCACTTCCTAGAAGACCGAGTCGAGAAACATATTATTATGGTGAAACATGTAGCGACTGAGAAGTAGCTTGCTGACATTTTCACAAAACCATTGGATGGAGCTCTGTTTGAGGAACTGAGAGCTACCTTAGGATCGTGCGTGATTCCTGAATAACCTCCGGTTGTTGCTCCAACCTCTGAAATTTGTGACCAAAAGGGGGTGAAGATTGTACTAGTTGAACTCTTACATGCCCACGCTCCTAAAACATTTTACATTTAGTTTTTGAGGAACTCTAAATTCAATTGTAATATTTAGAAGAAATTGCCTAGCATAGATAGCTAGTTATTATGCCAGGTAGTCATTATCAGTGTTGTTGTGGTTTTGTCAAAATGTCAAGAGGTATATTGTTAAGGTATGGCATTCTTGACAAAATAGCATAAGAAGATGCTACAGCACTCCCTGAAGATTGAAGCTGGATCACAATCTGAAGATTGACAAAACAGCAACAAAATACAACGATAAGCATAAGAAAGTGCTTTAGCACTCTGTGGACAACAACAGATGAGGCAAGTTAGGCACAGGACAAACGACATAAACTGCTATAGGAATTTGTGATGATTTGAAGCTAAAGCAAAATGCGCAACCATCTTGACGATGCACGGAAAGATGCTGTCGATGTCGCAAAGGGCCAGGGAGCTTTACAAACGTCATCAAGTGATCAGCAAACGTCATCACGCGGCCGGAAGTGATCAAGAAAGACAAGGTTTCTAAAATCCGAATTAGTGAAAAAGATCTCAACAACTCCGCAAGAATCTAGGAGAAGATTCAAAAGATGCTGTGTTGTGCTCCGAATCCTAAGGCATCTAGGGTTTCCGAAGCTGATGATTGATGAAGCTATAAGAGCAATGCAAAGGCAGATCCTTGAGACATCGATCGCAGAAGTAGAGAACACACAATAAAAAATAAACCCACGGGAGAAGAGCAAAGGCTACGAGGTCATTTTGCTAAGGTGTTGTTGAGCATAGAGGAGATCAGAACTCACAGAGATTTGAAATTCGCAGCACCTCTGAAATGCAGACTATGAACAAGCAGTTGCCACAACACACGCTTGTTCACCATATTTTGAAGCAACAAGACACGTCAAGGAACCCTGATTCGTTCACCCAGTTCGGCCAATTGCCTACGTCTGGCGAGGAATGTACTCCAGTCCTCAATCCACTAATCTCGAAGGTCTCAAAGTACACTCGGTTAAAATCACCACGCAACCTATGCTACTCAACCTCAAGTGGAACCAAGATCACAATAAGAACAAGCTCTGACTTGTGTCTGCGCAACCTACACTGATATCAATCTAGAATAGCTACTGTCTCCACGAACTCAACCTATTCTAATTAATACTCAGCCACAGCAGGTTTGTTATAGCATCTGCTGTAGCACACAGCTGATGCACAATCTGTCCGCGTCGCTCCTAAGCCTTCCACTGAGCCGATCGAACAGTTCCCTGAGCGCTGCACACTCTAGAATACTCCCCCTCACTCAGTGACCACCTGTCACTAGCGAGAACAGCCGACCAGACAGTTGACCGAGTCGCCCACTCGTCAGTTCTTCCGCGGCTTCCCTTGATCAACCAACAAGCACTTGCTGCTCTGAGTTGGCTTCCAGATCAAGCAGTGATCAAACTCTACAAGTCTCGATCACCCTCAGTACAATCACACAGCTCCACGCGCCTGCGGTGCTCTCGGTGATGGTCGAAGCTCTTCGCACTTGAATTCTTTCCTCTCGGAATTCTGTGTATGCTCTCGTATTTTCTCTCTTAGCTTCGATCATCTTCAACTCTCTGAGGGACCTCCTTTAAATAGGAACACCCAGTTCCATAATTCACATTTTTAGCAATTCCTTCCAAATAACAATATCTCCTAAGATCCAGGCTGCTGCTGACGGACAGATGCCAAGCCCCTGAACTATCTCCTGCTATAGCAGCACCTTGTTCAACTGCTTGTTCACTTGAGCTGGTTTGACAAACACTGCCATAATGCATCATCAAGTTTGATTAAGGAATGATCCACAGAACTCAAAGGGAGTGTGGCTCGTCGAAGGATCAATCAGTTGCTTCGGAGAACAACTGCAGACATAAGGTGTTGCAAGCTGTTGGAGAGATGAACGCTTCTACCTGATAGTGACGCGTGGTCACTTATCGATGGGGAGTAAGGTCTGGGTTTGCATAACTGATAAAGCCTAGTTATATGCGCTATTTAGATCTTAACACTGTACTTGTTTGCATTATTTTGTGTACAAGATTACTGGTTTTCTGTATTTCAGGATAAAATAGGAGCATAAGTCAGATGTGCGCTAACGGGCGTTTTTAGAGCGCAATGCACGACCTGCGGAGCTAGCAGCACAAAAGGAGATAGCTAATTCGGACTACAGTGCGCAAACCGGCTGCGCGAAGCAAGTAGCGCAATCAGCGTGCGCAGGACAGCTAAGTTTCTAAATATTGATCACCATTGTCACCTAGATTTGGGAAATAGCTAAAATTCTCTCGGGCCAAATCTGAGCATTCCTTGGGCTTCAAGACCAGTATATAAGAAGAGGGAAGCTAGGGTTTGAAAAGGAGAGAGGACAGATAGAGAGAAGGACACACAGCAGCAAAAACACACGAGCTACTCCAGCCCAGATTCTGCGCAAACCACTTGCGCCAGCCGAAAACAGCAATCTGAAATTGCGCCGACCTGCTACTTTTCTCTTGCTGCCTTAGTTTTATTTATTATTTCTATGATGTTTGTTTCTAGCATGTCTAGCTAAACACTTTGTATCGGTTAGGCATGATTCTATGAAGTATTTCTTTTGAGACTTGTGCTTAATGCCTAGTTCGTCTACTTATATTAATTCGATGCATATGGGTGATAATTAGTTGTGCGAATAAGAGAAGCCTTGAACCGCAATCTTATTCTAACTGCTCGTTATTGTATGTTAAACTAGTTGATAACTTGACGGTGACAACTAGGAGTAATGCACTAGGATAATCAGCTGCTACTGTGATAGGATTCGTAGCTGCTTAAACTAGTTTCAGGAATTAATAGCTCATGGACTTTGATCAGAACATGCACGCACGTTAGGAAGCCTTGATCGGACACTAACTTAAGTAGAACTGCACTATAGATGTTTAGAGTCGATGATAAGGGATACATTCATAGAGGATTGTCTGTACCGATACTTTTCATAGTCATAGTACTTAATATCTACTTCCTGCGCACGTGTCGTGCAACTCTGCTTTCACTACTGTTCATTCGCGCACCTGCGCAACCCAATCACTCACAAGCCCAATTTCGTAAGTTGTAGGTTGCTAGCTAAGACGAGTCTGCACGCTCCTTGTGGGATCGACCCTGACTTAGCCGCTGTACTAAGTGGAGAAGGAAGGATTAATTTGACGCGTACAACGACGCGCGATCAAATTTTGGCGTCGTTGCCGGGGAGCAACACAGATAAGTTTTAACTAGTTCAAGTTTTCTTTTACAGTAGTTAGTTATTTCTTTTTATTTTTCGTTGGTGTTTCTGCCAGTACGCAATCAACATCAGCCTGCGCAACCTTGAAACAGTTGCGCTGCGCAGATCATAGTTGCGCACCGACAGGGGCAACAACCTAGTTGTCTTTTAATTCCGTTTTCTTTAAGTTTAGAACAGGGCATGGAGAATAATAGTGTCATCGGCGATAACTTAGGGGACAGAACCCCAGAGGGACCTAACAACGCAAGGGCAGATAACCGCGCAGCTCGGTTCAGAGGGGAAGTGTAGCGCGAAGTTGAAGCTCGAATGGCCGCTAAAGTAGTGTATAATGCGCAACCCGCGAAATGTCGGCTCCAATCACAGTCAACCAACCTTGGTGCATTGTACTTCCACCAGATGGGCATTTTGAACTACGAAGCTCATTCATTCATCATATGCCTAAGTTTCATGGGATGAACAACGAGAACCCAACGCGAGAACATGAAGACCGACGGGGAGACTGAAGAAGCGCTGAAGCTGAAGGCGTTCCCTTTTTCATTGTGTAATACAGCCAGGCATTGGCTGATGAGCTTACCAGCAGGATCTATTCGCACATGGGAGCAGCTCCAGAAGAAGTTCTTGGATAAGTTCTACCCCGCAGCTAAGATCGCGCTACTCAGGAGGGAATTGGCCGCGCCTAGGCAGAGCGTAGGAGAGTCACTATCAGAGTACTATGAGCGTTTCAGGGAGCTGGAAGCTAACTGCTATAACCATGGCCTGCCCCAAAATGTGCTGATAGAGAATTTCCTGAACGGGCTACAACCGATGAAACTTAGATTGTTGAATGCATGCGCAGGTGGTGACATATGCAACATGTACCTGGAGGATGTATGTCAGATGATCGAGGACTCTGCGGGACAGGTAAGGCATCAATTGACGCTCGAGAACAGTCGTGTGCGCGCTGTGCATCAGGTGGATTCCAGTGCTGAAATAAAGGAAATGAAAGCCATGCTACAAAAGTTGATGAGTGCGCAAGGCACGCAACCAGTTGCGCCGAAGGCATGCGAGTTCTGTACGTCCACTGAGCACAAAACCGACGCATGTCCCACACTTTTTGAGGAATCAGGAGATGCAAATGCTCTAGGAGGATGGGACAATAGAGGACCGCAGAGGCAGAATCAGCCGCGTTTGGACTGGCCGCAAATGAATTCAGATGGAGGGAAGACAGCAATCTCCAAAGGCAGCCCGCGGAATATCGCACACCATAGCAGGCGCAACAAGCATACAACCCACCGCACCGCCGCAATGACGCACCAGCACAGAATAACCAGCAACCGCGGTGCTCCTTAGAAGACATAGTGGGTCAGTTAGCAGACACTGTGCGCAAGAATGATGAAAAGTATGACAAGAAGTTCGAGTCAATTGAGAAGCAGTTGTCCCAGATTGCTACCACGGTTTATGAGCTGAAAAAGAGCGATGGCAACCTACCTTCGCAAGTGATTCAAAACCCTAAGGGAGGAGTTAACGCCGTAACGCTGAGGACTGGACGCACAGTTGGGACAGCTCCGACCGCGAAGGTGCCCGCGCAGCCAGTTGCGGAACCTCCAGAGCCAGCACAGCCGGATGAGCAACCAGCCGCGCCCGCTACAAACCAACAGGGGGTGGCGCCAGGTATGATACAATCAGGAGAAAAGAGTACCAATCATACTAACGCACCTGCACCTTTTTCTGTGCAGGCACCTTTAGCAAGGAAGGAGGCGCTAGACAAGGAGCTATATGAATTATTCAGTAAGGTGGAAATAAGCATTCCCCTGATTGAGGCAGTTCGGCAGATCCCCAGATACGCCAAGTTCTTGAAGGAGTTGTGCACAAACAAGTGGAGGAAAGGCGAGTGCGCACAAGTAATGCTTAACGCGCATGCATTAGCAATTGTGCAACACAAGGTACCACCTAAATGCCGGGATCCAGGTCCGTTCACCATACCGTGCACCTTAGGTAAGACCACGATAAGCATCTGCATGATTGATCTCGGTGCTTCTATAAATGTGCTTCCTTACTCCTTGTATGTGTCATTGCACCTTGGTCCACTAAAGCCTACAGGTCTCTGATCGCGCGTCGTTGTACGCGTCAAATTAATCATTCCTTCTCCACTTAGTACAGTGGCTAAGTCAGGGTCGATTTCACAAGGAGCAAGCAGACTCGTTCTAACTAGTAACCTACAACTTATGAAAATTGGGTTGTGAGTGATTGGGTTGCGCAGGTGCGCAAATAAACAGTAGCGAAAGCAGAATTTGCACGAGACGTGCGCAGGCAGTAGAGATTAAGTACTATGACTATGAAAAGTATCGGTGCAGACAATCCTCTATGAAAGTATTCCTTATCATCGACTCTAAACGTCTATAGTTCGATTTACTGAAGTTAGTGTCCGATCAAGGCTTCCTAACATGTGCTCATGTTCCGATCAAAGGTCATGAGCTATTAATTCTTGAAACTAGTCTAAACAGCTACGAATCCTGTCACAGTAGCAGCTGATTATCCTAGCGCGTTACTCCTAGTTGTCACCGTCAAGCTACCAACTAGTTTAACATATAACAAACAAGTAGTAAGAGTAAGATTGCGGTTCAAGGCTTCCCCTACTCATGCAACTAGCTGTCAACCGTGTGCACAGAATTAATACAAGCAAACAAACTATGCATTAAGCACAAGCCTCAAAGGAAATACTCATAGAATCATGCCCAACCGATACAAAGCGTTTAGCTAGACATGCTAGTAGTAAACATCATAGAAATAGTACATAACAGCTAAAGTATCCAAGAAAACAGTAACAAGCAGGTGCGTGCAGGTTGTTGTGTCTCGGCTGGCGCAGTCGGCTAGCGTAGGTCCTCGCAGCAGCTCGTGTGTTTTTCAATTTTGGCTCTCTCTCCTCGATAATGCCTCTGTTGTTGTTGTCTCTTTCAAACCCTAGCCTTCCTTTCTTTATATACTGCTCATGAGGACAATCTTGGCAACTTCCAAATCCTATGGTGTTTAAGATTTGGAAAAACCACTATCCTGCGCATGGCGCACTGCGCACATTGGTTCGCGCAGTCGGTCTGCGCACCGCACTCTGAATCCGCCACTTCCTATCCTGTTTGCGCTGCTAGCTCCGCAGGCTGTGTGTAGCGCATCTTAAACGCGCCTATTAGCACGTATCCGACTTAGGCCCTCGTTTCGCCCTGCAATACAAAAATACCGGAAACCAGTAATCGTGTACACAAAATAATGCAAACAAGCATAGTGTTAGGATCTAAATAGCGCATATAAATAGGCTCTATCAGTCTCACCATCCAATTAGCAGATCGGTCGTGCAAACAACCGACGAGCATGATAGAGGACGTTCTCGTCCGAGTGGGAGAGCTGGTGTTCCCAGCAGATTTCTACGTCTTGGAGATGGAGGGTGAGCCGAGCAAGGGAAGCGCACAAATCCTACTGGGCAGACCATTTCTGATGACAGCGCGCACAAAGATAGACGTGTGGAAAGGCACGCTCTCAATAGAGGTAGATGGCGAGGAGATTCACTTTAACATTTTTAAGGGGATGCAGCATCCTCATGAGGACGCCACAGTGCCCGCGTTAGATAGTATGGACGACTTGGTTGCGTATGCACAGTGTGCGTGCGCAACAGGGGAGCCTGCGCCACTGGCACTAACAGAGATGGAGGCACATAATGATGAGCTGAGATGCACAGAACCAGTGCCCAGGCAGGTATATGATCTGGTTAATGTTTGCGCTACTAATAAAATCCTACCTTCTGTTGAACAGGCACCCAAGGTTGAGCTGAAGCAATTGCCCGATCACTTAAAGTACATCTTCCTGGGCAATGAGGACACTCTGCCTGTCATTATAAAGAAAGGATTAGAGGAGGAGCAGGAGGCTCGATTACAGGAGGTATTGTGCAAGAACCGGCGCGCTATAGGATGGACATTAGCTGACCTGTGCGGAGTAAGCCCTGATGTGTGTATGCACAAAATTCTGCTGGAAAATGATGCCAAACCATCCAGGGAAACTCAGCGCAAACTGAATCCAATTATGATGGAGGTAATGCAGAAGGAGATCCTAAAGCTGCTTGACGCAGGGTAAGTCCAGTGCACGTGGTGCCAAAGAAAGGAGGCATCACAGTAGAGGAAAATGAACAGGGCGAGCTAGTTCCCAAGCGCATACGGACTGGATGGCGCATGTGCATTGACTACAGGAAGCTAAACGCAGTCACGCGCAAGGATCATTTCCCGCTACCGTTCATGGATCAGATGCTTGACCGGTTGGCGGGGAAACCACAGTTTTGCTTCCTGGACGGCTACTCAGGGTACAATCAAATCCCTATTGCTGCGGAGGATCAGGAGAAGACAACCTTTACCAGCCCATTCGGTACCTTTGCGTTCCAGCGCATGTCGTTTGGGCTGTGTAATGCGCCAGGTACGTTCCAACGCTTATGTATAGAGGTATTCATGGATGACTTCACTGTGCATGGTGAGACTTCTGATGCATGTTTGGATAATCTTGATAGGGTCTTAGCGAGCTGCATTACCTAGAACTTAGTTCTCAATTATGAAAAATGTCACTTTATGGTGTCACATGGAGTAGTACTAGGACATATCGTCTCACAGGAAGGAATTAAGGTTGATAAAACAAAAATTGATCTTATCTCCAATCTGCCTTATTCCACTAATGTGCGCGACGTTAAGTCATTTCTTGGGTATGCAGAGTTCTACAGGCTCTTTATAAAAGATTTTTCTAAAATATGTATTCCATTGTCTAACCTTCTTCAAAAGGATGTGTGCTTTGAGTTTACTGATGAGTGCAGGAATGCTTTTGATAAGTTAAAGGATGCGCTGACCAGTGCGCCAGTGATGCGCGCACCAGACTGGAACTTACCCTTTGAGCTGATGTGCGATGCTAGTGACTACGCTGTAGTCGCAGTACTGGGCCAGCGGGTGGATAAGAGGCCGCACGCAATCTATTATGCGTCGCGCACACTGGACACCGCGCAGAGGAACTACACCACGACCGAGAAGGAACTTCTGGCAATCGTATTTGCGCTGGAGAAGTTCCGCACATATGTTCTGGGCGCTAAAGTCCTTGTCTACACTGACCACGCTGCTATCCATTACCTGATGTCCAAGAAAGAGACTAAGCCGCATTTGATGCGCTGGTTGCTGCTGCTCCAAGAGTTCGATTTAGAGATCAAGGATAAGAAGGGACCGAAAAACACTGTTGCTGATCACCTAAGCAGGATAGTGAAGGAAGAGGAGCCAGGACAGATCATGGAGACATTCCCTGACGAGCACCTGATGGCGCTGAACGGTAAGGTACCATGGTATGCGCATATTGCAAATTACCTGGTCACAGGTGCGTTTCCCGCTCATTTCACTAAAGCTCAATGCATGAGGTTAAGACATGAATCTAAATATTACGTTTAGGATGATCCGTACATGCTTAGAATAGGCTCTGATCAGATCTTGAGGCGATGTGTGCCTGATCATGAGATGAGCTCTGTTTTGAGATTTTGTCATGCGCACGCGTGCGGGGGACACTTTGGTCCAAAGCGCACGAGCGGGAAAATCCTAGATTGCGATTTTTATTGGCCGTACTTATTTCGTGACTCATATAACCACTACAGGGCTTGTGACAGGTGTCAGCGCACAGGAAATATATCAGCGCGCAACGAGATGCCACAAACGCCAATATTGTAGACGAAGTGTTCGACTTATGGGGAATTGACTTCATGGGGCCGTTTCCGCCATCTTGTGGGTACGAGTACATACTAGTTGCGGTGGACTATGTCTCGAAGTGGGTCGAAGCTAAGGCCACGCGCAAGGATGATGGTAAAACGGTTATTGAGTTTTTAAGGACTAACATTTTCTGTAGGTACGGAGTGCCGAAGGCAATAATCAGCGACCAGAGGATGCACTTCTGCAACAGAATAGTGGCGCAGGTACTGAAGCATTATGGAGTGCGCCACAAGACGTTCACCGCATACCATCCTCAAACGAATGGCCAGGCCGAGGTTTCCAACAGAGAGATTAAGCGCATTCTGGAGAAAACCGTGAGACCTTCGCGCAAAGACTGAGCCAGCGGCTGGACGATGCACTTTGGGCATACAGGACTGCGCACAAGACACCGATTGGGACTTCACCATTTCGATTGGTGTATGGAAAGGCGTGCCACCTACCGGTTGAGTTGGAACACAAGGCATACTGGGCATTGCGCACTTGCAATCTGAACCTCGACTAGGCTGGTAAGGAGCGCGCATTTGAATTAAGCGAGCTAGAGGAGCTGCGCGACTACAAAGCGCGCACGAAAGCATTTCACGATAAGTACATCCTAAGACGCACCTTCGAGCCAGGAAACCGGGTGCTTTTGTTCTCCTCGCACTTAAAACTGATGCCCGAGAAGCTGCGCAGCAAGTGGACTGGACTATACACAGTCACAAAGGTTTTCCCATATGGAACAATCGAGTTAGAGAACGAGCGCAAGCATCGTTTTCAGGTTAATGGGCAAAGAGTCAAGAAATACTTGGGAGAACCTTGGGATGAGGCCACGCGCGAAGTTGATTTGGCGGAACAAGAAATAGAGGATGCGCAGGCAGCTCCGCCAGAGATACAACCTGATGCACCGGAGGGAGAACTAGGAGCTACTGATTATGTATCTTCTCCCTCACTGATTAACCTTGTTACTTATGATGTGCCACATAATTTTGGCCACACTGACCACTTATCTATTCCTTTGCACAGGACTAAGGAAGACATAGCACACACAGATGCACAAGAGCGCGCAGGAGCAAGTGTGGGGGTGGTCACGAGCGCAAACTTGAGCAAGTAACGAGGTACTGTCGAGCCAACGACGTTAAACAAAGGCACTTGTCGGGAGGTAACCCGACACGTTTTCCACGTTTTTTTAGGATTTGAATTTTTAGCTAGTTCAGTACTTGCATTTTTTTTTTGAGTCACGTAGCAATGCGCGAGTGCGCAGTTCAGTGCGCAGGACAGATGCGCAGGTCAGACGGTATATAAGGCAGATACTTAGAAAATTCCAGACATTCTGCAATTTCGATCGTTAAGAGCTTTTCACTGCTGCCAGCCAATCTTTGCCATCCGCCCACCGATTCTGGCGTTCTTTAGTAAGATTTGAAGAGCACGACATCACCGGCGCACTAGGTAACCTCTCAGTTTTTATTTCAGTAGCTTTAGTGAGGGTTTTGGTGAAAGAAGCCGACTGAGGACGTAACCCTAGAATCAAAATCGCACCTAGTTAGTCCGCTCCGTTTGGTGTTTTCATTGTTGGGTTTTGTTGACAAGAGTAAGGCGCCCATCTGGTAGAGATTTGAGGGTTTCATTCGAAGTTCTGATTTTGGGATCCTTAGTAGAGCGGTGACTACAGTTGATCGCTAGATTCTTGAGTTGATCGTCGCAAACATGAGGCCAGCAGAAAACCAGGACACCCCGGCGTCGCAAGGAAGTATGACGCTTTCTGGAGATTGGACATGTATGGCACCCCGTGCATCAGCAGGGACTTCCTGCGCGAGGTGGGCTTAGAGGACTTGGTCACGGAGAAGCTCGCGCAGGCCGGTTGGAGGACACTTGTGAGTTCCTGGCGTCCCTACAGATCGTTGACTTAGAGATCCGTTACCGACACCGAGGGGTGTGGTACGTTGCATCGGCCAAGAGGCTGAAGCGCACCCTGCGCTGTGACAAGGTGCGCGAGCAGGACGTGGATACGCACACCAACCAGGAAGCATGGCGCGAGATGGCGTCGGGCGAACCGTTTGCCGCTGGGCGCAGTAGAGGACGTGAGCTGCGCGACCCTTGGATGTACTATCTGTGGCGCATGGTCGCGTACGCAGTCATCGGGTGCTACAACGGTGCGCCGAAGGTCAGCCTGCTTGACATGGACGTGCTCAAGGGGTTGTATTACGGGAAGAAGGTGAGGTTCGTGTCGGATATGGTGGTGCACTAGGAGCGGCTCAGCACCAAGGGCCCGCTCACTTGCGGAGGTGTGATCACGCATTTGCTGCGTGGGCTGCACGTACAGCCGGAGGTGCCCGAGCACACGGTTGTTCCAGCCATCCCTCTTGACCGCGCACAGATGCTGCAGTACCGAGCGGTAACTGGTAAGGAAGATGGGTCACTGGAGTGGTGTTACCGGCTGCAAGCTGCTAGGGCACCGAGGCACGCAGCAATCAGAGGAGCGCCCGCAGAGAGTAGTGCGCAGCAAGAGGAAGCTGCTGATGAGGAGGAAATGGAGAATGTGGAGGCACCAGTCGTGCAGCTAGCTAGACGCATGAGGACGCGCGCACAGACTGGAGCGCACGCGGGCAAGTGGGCCGCCAGGGGAAGTTGTGACCATTGACATCAAAGATTCTCCCCCGCGCGCGCAGGCGAAGCGGCGCAGGCAGAATTCTGAGGAGGCGCCAGTAGAGCAGCGTATGATGTTTAACGTCATGCGCGTGCTGGAGTACTTGGCACCCGAGGGGGCCGATTTAAGCATCAGTCCACCAGCTGGGTGGAAATTTGGAGATCCCCCCTCTTCTCAGTCTGCGCAGGCCACCTCCAGGGTCACCTTTAGAGCAGCGCGAGCCAGCCAGTTCTCCCGCGCAGTCACCGGCCCAATCCTTAGTGCGCACCCCAGTCATGGACCCACTGCAAATGCCATCAGAGCCCCCTCCGCAACCCTCTACACAGATGATCAGATCGCCCTCTGAGGTCACCCCCATCAAAGAGTTAAGTTCAGATTCGATATGGGAGACTGACTCGGAGGAGGAGCCTACAAACCAGCCTGCAGCAGTTTCAATTGAGCAACCATTCTCCAGCTCTGAGTATGAGACAGAGTCCATGGACGAGGAGGCACAAGGGTCTGCGCAGGACTCTAGCTCAGAGGATCTCTAGGGCTGCACAGAGGGCTAGGCAGAAATCATTTCGGGTTGTCTTTGTTGCTTTTGAAAACTATCACTGGATATTCTGTTCCTATTTTGTGTTGGATATTTTGTGAACTCCTGACCTTGTTTCATTTGCTGCATTGACTATGTTTTTCATTTTCATGATGCATTTTACTTTTAGTTCTTAGTTGTCTTAGTAGCATGCATGAGTGCGCTCTCCGTTGCGCTTGGCTTGAGTCGTGGGGACACGTCTCTGTCTAAGTGTGGGGGGGGGGAGCGTTACATTTACATTTCATATTTATCATTGTAGTTTAGCTTAGTTAGTGTAGTTAGAGGAAATAGTAGCGGTTGTGCGCTGATGTGCGGATTGCGCACACTTTTCGACTTGTTTTGTCTTAGTCATCCTACATGCGCGGCTATTAACAGTTTTAGTATCATTTTTTCGATTTTTTGTCTTTTTAGTTGGGATATACAGGGGATGTGGAGTTGACAGAAAAAGCTTTAGAGAGGCGGTTAGTCGTTTTTGCTTCGAGATTAAGGTACATGGCTAAAAGCGCTAGTGGAGGCCGGTGCTTCGCAACCTTCGGAACAAAAGAGCTCGCTCAGCCACGCAGATGCCGAAGGCGAATACCCAAAGCGTGGCGAGGTGGGAAAACAGACCACCTTTCCTCTGGAAGTCGACTGTAGGAAAGTGGGCGGGGGCGTAAACGCGTGCGCTGACCTGCGCAAGTAGACCAAGGAGGGAGAGCGGGGCGTTGTTCCATAGCTGCTATCCGAAGGCCGAGACTGGAACCGTTCTGGGAATATAAGAAAAGTGGATGAAGCCGTATAAAAGAAAAAAACCAGTTGACGATATACGCAAGGAAAAGAAACCAGCCTGCGCACACAACTCCATATTAGCGCATGCGCAAGTCCAAAAGTGAAGAAAAATCGTCAAGGACGAAAGGCTTGAGTTCTCAAGAAGCGCGCGAATGAATCACGCACCTGAAGAAGCTTGCGCGATTAACCATGTACCAGAAATCGGAGTGGAGACCGACAACCAGGAGCCTATGAAGAGCTATCTCCGAATCATCCGAATTAAATTGCATCCTGGCTGAGACGTACCAAATTTCGAAATTATTATATTAGAATTGTTAAGGGTTTGTGCGCGTAGGTGATAGAGCAATGCAGGGTGAACTGCAGTGCAAATCGGGCATCAGTGTAAGGCTGTGCGCTACACTTCAAAAAGGTAATTGTATCTGTGCTTCAGTACTTGTTCGGGACGAACAAGGGAAAGTGTGGGGGATTTGATAGAGCCTAGTTATGTGCGCTATTTAGATCTTAACACTGTGCTTGTTTGCATTATTTTGTGTACAAGATTACTGGTTTTCGGTATTTTTGTATTTCAGGATAAAACAGGAGCATAAGTCAGATGTGCGCTAACGGCATTTTTAGAGCGCAATGCACGACCTGCGGAGCTAGCAGCGCAAAAAAAGATAGTTGATTCGGACTAAAGTGCGCAAACCGACTGCGCGAAGCAAGTAGCGCAATCAGCGTGCGCAGGATAGCTGAGTTTCTAAATATTGATCACCATTATCTTCTAGATTTGGGAAGTAGCTAAAATTCTCTCGGGCCAAATCTGAGCATTCCTTGGGCTTCAAGACCAGTATATAAGAAGAGGGAAGCTAGGGTTTGAAAGGAAGAGAGGACATATAGAGAGAAGGACACACAGCAGCAAAAACACACGAGCTACTCCAGCCCAAATTCTGCGTGAACCACTTGCGCCAGCCGAAAACAGCAATCTGCAATTGCGCCGACCTGCTACTTTTCTCTTGCTGCCTTAGTTTTATTTATTATTTCTATGATGTTTGTTTCTAGCATGTCTAGCTAAACACTTTGTATCGGTTGGGCATGATTCTATGAAGTATTTCCTTTGAGACTTGTGCTTAATGCCTAGTTCGTCTACTTATATTAATTTGATGCATATGGGTGATAATTAGTTGTGCGAATAAGAGAAGCCTTGAACCGCAATCTTATTCTAACTGCTCGTTATTGTATGTTAAACTAGTTTATAACTTGACGGTGACAACTAGGAGTAACGCACTAGGATAATCAGCTGCTACTGTGATAGGATTCGTAGCTGCTTAAACTAGTTTCAGGAATTAATAGCTCATGGACTTTGATCAGAACATGCACGCACGTTAGGAAGCCTTGATCGGACACTAACTTAAGTAGAACTGCACTATAGATGTTTAGAGTCGATGATAAGGGATACATTCATAGAGGATTGTCTGTACCGATACTTTTCATAGTCATAGTATTTAATATCTACTGCCTGCGCACGTGTCGTGCAACTCTGCTTTCACTACTGTTCATTCGCGCACCTGCGCAACCCAATCACTCACAACCCCAATTTCGTAAGTTGTAGGTTGCTAGCTAAGACGAGTCTGCACGCTCCTTGTGGGATCGACCCTGACTTAGCCGCTGTACTAAGTGGAGAAGGAAGGATTAATTTGACGCGTACAACGACGCGCGATCAATAACTCAAAGGGAGTCCGACTGTTTGGCATAGCATGCTAGAAGAGCCGTCGACTAAAGTTACATCAATTTTGATATAGAGATTGTTATAGCATTCCGTCTACTACATAATGTAATAGGATATGCTAAGTCTGTAGGTGTTCTTTACTGGAAGTGTGTAGGTAGTACAAAGCGAGTTGGTGGGATTAGACTGCGAGCTAATCTATGTGATCAGATTGAGCTAAGGTTTTGATTAAGTTAGAAATAAAGGTTGAAACTAGAGCGTGGCTTAGTTTCTGAAATCCTTTCTACTATAACCGTGATTAGTGAAATCTTATGGATCGGAGAGCAATCCTCCCCAGACGTAGGCATTGGCCGAACTGGATAACTAAAGTTGTTGCGTGCTTTCAGGTTCGGCCAGAGAAACAAATTCTATAAAGTGACTTAGAGAGTGGTACAACAACCGCTATAACTCGTCACCAGCAGCGCGCTGTGAATTTCACGCACTTTGTCAATTTCACTCTAGAAATCTGCCAAGTATTGGACAAAGAAGGCAGATGTATAATGAATGGAACGAGATCCGCAAATAACTGCTATCTATTGGAGGATGGTCGAGCAACCGCTGGATCAACATGTCTGATGAGTAAAACTGAAGAGATGAATTTGTGGCACAAGAGGATGGGCCACTTGAATCTTAGAACCCCGAAAATATTACTGCTGAGCACTTGGTTCGAGGAATATCATAGGTCAAAAGGGATCTGAGTGTGGTTTGTGGAGAATGCCAGATAGGAAAATAGAAGAAGGTCACTCACCCTTAAGTTACGGAAATCAACTGTTGCACCTTGACCTAATGGGACGAATGGAAGTGGAAAGCTGTGGAAGGAAGTGGTATGCATTCGTCTTTGTTGATGATTATATTTGCTTTTCTTGGATCGACTGTAGGAGGGAGAAGTCAGGGACAGTTAAAATAGTAGTTGCCTTAGCAACCCTACTGGAACAAGTGAGTGGCAGCTATAAGGAGTGACCACGGAAAGGAGTTTGAGAATGATGCACTAGATGAATCTGCAGCAACCATAATATCACCCATCAGTTCTCATTCCTTATTACACCACAACAGAATGGAGTGGCGGGCATAAGAATAGGACGATACAGGAGATGGCTCGAGTAATGATTAATGCTAAGAAGGTTTCTCTGAGATTTTGGGTTGCGACCATCAATACAACCTACTATATCATCAACTGAGTGTCCATCAGGACATGTACTAACAAGACCTGCTAGGAGCTAGCCGACTGTGAAGTATTTCCATATCCTGTGAAGTGAATGCTACATCATAAGGGATCATGAGTATCGAAAGAAGTTTGATCCAAAGAGTGCATTGGAATCTTCCTTGGTTACTCAACAAATAGCCGCGCCTGCAGAGTATACAACAATCATATAGGAACAATGATTGAGTCCATCAATGTGATCGTAAAGGATGTGGAGAAAAGTTCACATGATCATGACGATGAAGAATATGTTGCAGCTGGAGAACTTGAGCAAACTAGACTAGAAGATCAAATTATAGTTGATCAAGACTATGCTCCAGAGGTTGCTACAAAAGAACAGCATGATCAGTCAGAAGTAGAAGCTGAACCTGATCAGAATGTTGAAGTTGTAGCTGAAGAACCCCCTACTACATCTATCTCTGCACTGCAGACGTCGGGAAGAGTTCAAAGGAATCATCCACTCACGAATGTCATATGAGATCCCACACAGAAGGTCGACGGACTCAAGGTATCACTCATGATAACCTTCGAGATATAATAACCAACTCTTTCTTCTTATCAAGCACTGAGTCTAAGAATATCAAAGAGGCTCTAAAGGATGAGTACTGGATAGATGCTATGCAAGAGGAGCTTGGTGAGTTTGAGAGAAATGATGTTTGGGATCTGGTACCTCGATTAGATGGAGTCAACATCATTGGAACCAAATGGATCTTCAAGAACAAGTCTGATGAAAAGGGAACATCACCAGAAACACTCAAATTGAAGGTGTCGATTTTGATGAGACGTTTGCTCCAGTAGCTAGACTGGAGCATATCAGACTACTTCTAGCTTTAGCATGTCATCTAAAGTTCAAGTTATATCAGATGGAAGTCAAGAATGCCTTCGCAAATGGACTATTATATGAAGAAGTATATGTGGCGCATCCTAAGGGATTTTAGGATCCTCACCATGCTGATCACGTGTACAAGATGAAGGAGGCCCTATATGGACTAAAACAAGCACCTTGAGCTTGGCATGAGCGGTTGACAATTTTCCTCATCGAGCACGACTATGATCGAGGGGGAGTGGACAAGACCCTCTTTGTTAAAAGAACAAGTTCAGACTTTGTTATAGCTCAGATCTATGTGGATGACATAGTCTTTAGCTCCAGCTCGGAGAGATTGGTACAGCAATTTGTTGCATAGATGCAAAAGCAATTCAAGATGAGCATGGTCGGTGAGATGTCATACTTTCTTGGACTACAAGTCAGTCAAAAGAAAGAAGGTATCTTTATTTCTCAAAGCCAGTATGAAAAGAACCCGGTGAAAAAGTTTGAAATGGACAAGTCAAGTCACAAAAGTATGCTTGCAGCAACCTACACAAAGGTGTCTGTTCTGTTGACCTTAAGTCAATTACTTAAATACTTAAATTACTATTCATCACCACAACCCACCACCACAAAATCCCACCACCACCATCACAACACCCACCACTATCACCACAACAACCCACCACCACCACAACCCATCACCAAACCCACCACCACCACCACCACAACCCACCACCACCATCACAACAACCCCACCACCACCACAACCAATCAACACCACCATCACAACAATAACCCACCACCACCATCACCACCACAACCCACCACCGCCACCACAACAACCCACCACCACCACCATCATCATCACCACCGCCACCACTACCACCACCCTTAGTGAATAGTGGTGGTGGTGATGAATAGTGGGGGTGGTGATGAATAGGGTGGTGGTGGTGATGAATAGTTGTGGTTTTGATGAATATTGTCGGTGATGAATAGTGGTGGTGGTGGTGATGATGGTGATAAAAGTGGTGGTGGTGATGAATAGTGGTGATGGTGATGAATAGTGGCGATGGTGATAAAATGGTGGTGGTTGTGATGGATAGTGGTGGTGATGATGAATAGTGGTGGTTGTGATGGATAGTGGTGGTGATGAATAGTGGTGGTTGTGATGAATAATGGCGGTGATAAATAGTGGTGTTGATGATGGTGATGAATAGTGGTGGTGGTGATGAAAGACGGTATGTATACATGCAGGAATGTACTTAACTTAACTTAAGTACTTAAAATTTAAGTGCAAAAGAAACAGGGCCTAAGGATGAAGCTGGTGTAATTATTGATCAAACTGCCTATAGAAGCATGATAGGGAGTAGTTAGTGTTTAGTGGTAAGTGTTTTGTACAAAAACCACTTTGTATTTCCTCGTCATCAAAAGCTCTCTAGAAGCCCTAAACCAATTCTACTCAAACTACCATCAATCGATAATGGTGAACACAAGAGTAAAGAGAGATGCTCATGCAATCACCAACAAACCCTCCGACAAGGCCGTCGGAAAGAAGAAGGCTAAAGAACCAAGGCCACTCCGGCGAAACCCACTCCTGCTGAGAGAAAGGAAGTTGCTAAATCAACTACCTCAGAAATTGAAGCGGTTCTACCTTCTATACCCATGATCCCAAAACCCTTGGCGATGGTAGGGAATTAGTTGCTGGAAAATTAATGGAGCCAGTGGAAAAAGGTTTGATCTCTCATGAGATGAAGAACAAGAGATATGTCGTGAAGAATCCCAACATCATAAACAAGAAGAAGGTGAGTCTTCATGAGTATCAGGAGGATATTGCAGCTAATGATGATGATGTAGAGATAACTGCACTAGGAGAAAAGTCATAAGTAGCCGGTGGAGTGAAGGCTACAACAACCTTGGGAGATGATGTCATGACTGGTACTGAAACTCACCAGGATGATGAAGGTTATGATGATGGTGTTGAGGATCACCAGAAGGGTGTTGAAAAAGAGGAGGTTGCTGAAGCAACCAGGATATCAGAAGAGGTGCAGCATCTGGTGGATGCTGCTGAAGAATCCACGGAGGGACCAGAAGAAGAGTTTGGAGAAAAATCTAGCGAGGAATCTGAGGATGAGTCTGGAGAGGATGACTACAGAGTGTCCTTAGTACCTGCACCTATGGAGATGCAGAATAGAAAAGCTGAATCGTCCAAGGCATGGTCCAAGCTCGCAAAGAGAAGACCAACACATATGCCGGGGGTCATCCTGCATGGCATATGGTTCAGATACATGGAGGTGTCAAAATCTTGGGAGCAGTATTCATAAAAGGGTGATGGACTTCAGCAAATTTAAGCTTCTAGAAATCATTCAACTGCTCGAAGAGGGAAACTTGCTCAAGTCTATTATTGTATGTCGAGGTATGCCATACCTTGACAAAACTACACAGATTTTGTTTCAGCAATCCCTGAAGATTTGAAGCTGGAGCACAATCTGAAGAATGGGCGAGATACAACAACCAAGCAATAGAGTCTGCTTCAGCACTACTTGATGACCCAAAGCTAGAGCAGAATGTCTGATAAACCTGGAGATGCACGAAGAGGCTCCGGTTTGGTGCGGCAGGCAACTCGAAAGCTCAGGGAGTTGTGTGAACGTCATTTAGAATGTCAGCAATGGGCAGAAGTCTTCGGAAGAGATAAGGCTACAAAATCCATATTAGGCAACGGAATCTTTAACAACTCTGCAAGAATCCAGGAGAAGATTCTGTGTTGCCCGGGGAATTCGTAGGAAAACGCTGATGCCAAGAGGCTGCATTCAGAGGGGGACACACAGAAGGAAGCACAGATAGAGAGTGCAAGAGAAAACACACAGAGATAAACCTACGGTAGTAGGATATATACACTTAATTGAAGACTTGTGTTGCGCATAGAAAGAATCAGAACTCGTGGAGTTCGGTTCAGCATTGATCTCTGGAATTCAAGGATAGGTTTGTCACAGGCTGAGTGAGAGCTCATCGAGGCTACCCAATAGTGACAGTGTGTATCATTGATAGAGGGGGAGCAGTGACTGAGTTTACAGAACTCGGAGTGTTCGACTATTTGGCAGAAGAGCTAGAATAGTTGTTGACAGAAGATACAACAACTTTGGTATAGAGTGTGCTGAAGCAGTCCGTGTCCGTAGCTATTTATTACTGAAAGTGTGTAGGTAGCGCGAAGAGAGTGTGTGTGATCAGACTGCTAGCTAATCTAGGGAGTTAGATTGAGCGAAAGATTTCGACTAGAGGAGAAGTAGAGGTGTTGAGTCCTTTGTACTTTGAACCATGAATAGTGAAATCTTGAAGATCAGAGAGTGATCCTCCCTAGACGTAGGCAAGTTGCCGAACTGGGTGAACAAACTGACTGTGTCATCTTTATTCGTTTTTTCTGCAGGAAGAGATAGAGAGTGCTACAGCAGAAGCTGTAACTCCAGTGGCTGTAACTCGAGTTCAGCAGCGCAGACTAATTTCACTGTATCAGTGCTCAGTTGGTTAGGAAGGTTATTGCAAACCTGCCCGAAAGATTTGGAGTTGAGGGATACACAAAGTATGGTGATTGTTATGTGAGATGAAGGAAGGTGGTTGAGACTCTGCTCCAGTTGGCGACCTCGAATCAAATATTGTAATCAGATTGCTCTAGTCCAGATTACTCCTCTTCTCTCACACAAATAGCACTTCAGCCTTTTCTGCTTTGATCTTTGCTCATTGTGTGTTCTCTATGATTTGGTGTGTTCTCTCTTTATTGCTTTAATCTCTGCCTCTACTCATATAGCTCTGCACCTCAGTAATTTTAGCCCCTAAGAGATAATTCTCCCTTCCAAATTCTTCTAGATTCCCACACGACAATGCTGCTGATAGAGCCTACTTATACACACTATTTAGATCCTAACCCTATGCTTGTTTGCATTATTTTGTGTACAAGACTACTGGTTTCCAGTGTTTTCGTATTTCAAGGCGAAACGAGGGCCTAAGTCGGATACGCACTAACATGCAGCGTTTAAGATGCGCAACGCACAGCCTGCGGAGCTAGCAGCGCAAACAGGACAGATAGTGGCAGAGTCGACTACGGTGCGCAGACCGATTGCACTAACCAGTGGGCAGTGCGCCACGCGTAGAATAGTGGTGTTTCCAAATCTTGACACCACCAGATTTGGAAGTTGCCAAGGCTGGGCCTCATGAGCAGTATATAAAGAAAGGAAGGCTAGGGTTTGAGAGTATCATCCAGAGCATCAATAGCACCAAGAGAGGACCACAGCACACGAGAGAGCGGCAGAACAGGAAAACACACGAGCCTACTGAGAGGACCTGCGCTAGCCGACTACGCCAGCCGAGACTCTGCAACCTGCACGCACCTGCTAGTTGCTATTTTCTAGGATACTTTAGATATTATTTACTGTTTCTATGATGTTTACTATTAGCATGTCTAGCTAAACGCTTTGTATCGGTTAGGCATGATTCTATGAGTATTTCCTTTGAGACTTGTGCTTAATGCATAGTTTGTTTGCTTATATTAATTCTGTGCACACTGTTGACAGCTAGTTGCATGAGTAGGGGAAGCCTTGAACCGCAATCTTACTCTTGCTACTTGTTTGTTATATGTTAAACTAGTTGAATAGCTTGACGGTGACAACTAGGAGTAACGCGCTAGGATAATCAGTTGCTACTGTGACAGGATTCGTAACTGCTTAGACTAGTCTTAAGAATTAATAGCCCATGAACTTTGATTGGAACATGCGCACATGTTAGGAAGCCTTGATCGGACACTAACATCAGTAAACCAAACTATAGACGTTTAGAGTCGATGATAAGGAATACACTCGTAGAGGATTGTCTGCGCCGATACTTTTCATAGTCATAGTACTTAATCTCTACTGCCTGCGCACGTCTAGTGGAATTCCTGCTTTCACTACTGTTATTCGCGCACTTGCGCAACCCAATCACTCACACCCCCAGTTTTCGTAAGTGCAGGTTACTAGTTGAAGCTAATCTACTTGCTCCCTGTGGATTCGACCCTGACTTAGCCGCTATACTAAGTAGAGAAGGAAGGAATAAATTTGACGCGCACAACGACGCGCTATCAGCAGCCTTCCAAATCCTCCACTAAATTCCAAGAAGTTGTTGAGATTCGATTCCCTAATTTGGATCACACCAGTTGTGATAAATGAGTATATAGGAATAGGAGGAGATGCTAGAGTGCCTGCTGAGGCAAATCTGGATGTGGTGGTTGTGACCGTGACTGGTAAGCTATGCACAGCCTGGGTCACTCACAATCTGGATGCAGCTGACCTAATCATGAAGTACTCCTTCTCGTACAATTTTGCAGTGAAGAAATGGATCCTTAACTCCCACAAAGGCAAGGTTGGAAAAGCGATGCGACGGTTGTTGTTTGCTATAGGCCAGAGTCAAGGATAACCTAGGAAAGGTTTTCTTCACACAAATCGCAGCGCACGCTGGATCAGCCAAATCCAATCAAGGAATAGTCTTCCACTCACTTATATACAAGCTGGTCATCAAACAACACCCTGAGCTCAAGATGCTACCGAAGGGTTATCTGAAGAACTCCGGGTGTTTTTGGTGGCCCACAAGCTATTTATAGGGAAACACATTGGGGATGATACTGATGTAGACCCGGTTATGGTCGAAGCTGCAGCAACTGCTGAGACAAGTTCACCTGCAATTCAAGCAGCACTGCACGAACGGATTGTCGGGCTCCTAAAGGCTGAGCTCCCTCACCTGACAATTGAAGCAAAGAAGAATGCTACCCGCCGTGCCCAAATTTTCAGTCTGCTGCATGATGTGGAGTGCCCTATCACTGAGATCCCACCTCATGTGCATGGAGAAGAGGTGTAGGCCAATTTGCTGAGTTTAGTTTGAGGACCCTTGTCTTTTGTGGACAAAAAGGGAGAGTAATGTTTTGTTTATGTTTGTTCCTTATTTTTGATGTGTGGTTGGCCAGATGTTAGGATGTTAGGCAAGGAACTTTTGTAGATGTGAATTCTATTGCCTCACGACTGCTATATCTACATTGAAATTTGCAGCGCTCCTAAGGTACTGATAGTGTACAAGCAGTTGCTACAGCAACTCCTTGTTCAGCTGAATCTGGTGCAACAAGAAACGAAACAGTGAACAGCGATTTGTTCACCCAGTTTGGCCAATCTACCTACGTCTGGGGAGGACTATACTCCAGTCCTCAATCCACTAGTCTCCATGGTACACCGTACAATACAGGCTCGACCCCGCGACAATGTATGCTACCCGACCTCAACTAGCAACGTGCACAAAATCAGAACACCCTCCGATTATGTCTCACTCACCTACACATTAGAATTAATTCAGAATAGCTGCTCCTCTGATCAGACAGACTCAGCCTATTCTAATTAACACAATGTCTCAGTAGGTTTGCTATAACACACCCTTGTGAAACTAGCTTGTACAGATTCTGACTCTTCGCTCCAAAGCCTTCAGCTCAGCCGTTCGAACTCTGTCGTGAGTAGTCCTCACACTGGAATGCTCCCCCTCACTCAGTGACCGCCTGTCACGAGGAAGAACAAGTCTTCTGCAGACTGTCCAAGTTCCTCCACTCGACAACTCTCCTGCTACCTCCCTTGATTAACCAACAAGCACGCCTCTCTGAATTGGTCCTCCTGATCAAGCACTGACCAGACACTGCTATTCTGTATTCAGTCGATATAGAAACCACACTGATCTGTGCTCGGGCTCTACTCACGGTGGTGATCCGACTCTTCTAATCTCCGCATTGCAATCTCTGGTGATAGAATGCTCTCACTGTATTTTTCTCTCAATTCGGATACTCTGTCATGCTCTACTCAGCCTCCTTCTATAGGAACTCTATCGCCCTCAAAATTAGGAAGCCCTCAAAGATCTCAACAATATCCTATCTCCAAATTTTTAGGAGATTTGATTTCCTAATTAAATCTTCAAGCTTGAGGCACGAAAATCTTTACTGGGATATTCTGAGAATATTTGGAAGCCTCCCGTTGCACTTCTACTTCAAAACTGGGCATATTTCTTATCGGACCAAAACTGCTCAGCTGCTACATATCCTGTTGTAGCACCTGCTTGTTCACTGGGCTTGTACACTCTCGCAGGTTTTGTAAATTGAATGCCATTTGCATTATCATACATGTTCTTCATACTGGCTGTCTAGAATTTGTTTACTAACTGAGAAACCAGAGAACTGCTAACGAAATGAGTATGAGTAGCTGTGTTAAGGTATGTGGCATTCTTGACAAAATCTGTAAAAGCTGTTCTAGCGAGATGCTACAGCATCTGGTGGAGACATCAGCTAGAGCATCGTGAAGACAGTCCAGATTCGATGTCCGGAGAAAGTTCAGGTTTTGTCAATTGAATGCCATTTGCATTATCCATCTCCCCCTTGGCATTTTTGACAAAACCAGATGTCCACTGATGCCTTGAGTCGATCCTCCCTTGGTGACGGACTCCAAACGAAAATTTTTCATGGCCTGCCCATATCTTCAGCCTTTTGGTTGGGCACTCTAGGCCTCTTTCTCCAGGACTAACTCAATTCTAAGCTACATAGATCCTTGTCTTAGAGCTAACGATTTTTCTACTAAAGAACAACTCTGTACCTTGTTCACCACTGGTGGAGTCTTCAGCGACTACCTCCTTTTCAACCGTTGAAGCTTCGGACATAGGTCCCCTTCATGCACAAGCCTTCTCTTCTTGTTTGAGGGTTCCTCTAAGGATGGTGTAGTATTTTGCGGCCGTGGAGGCGGTGCTGGTTCCCAGACTACCAGCTCACGACATGGTTCTGCTGATTTGACCCGAGGCTCGGTCTCCCTCTTACCACTGTTTTGTCGAGCAGCTGCCAAGCTTTTATTTAAACCACGAGTGCGCACCATTATCAGTTTTGGGCTTTGATTGGTGATGGCTTGAGATCTTGAGGAGGATGTCGTCAGACTTTGCTCGTGAACTGTGCCCTAGAATAGAAATTGATTTACCCGTTTTTCTTTTCAAACACCTACACGTGCTTTGCACGTGCCCCTTCTCTCTTTAGCAACCAAATATTCTTGAACAAGCTCCTTCTCAGTGCTCGGTTGCTATAGCAGCCTGAGCTTGTACCACTTAAGACTTTGAACCATCCACATCATCATGCTATTCCTCGTGAATTCCAGATGATTGTTTCTTCACCCATACCTGAGTTGGATTGCATCTCCACTTCCTCTGACTTTTGTTGTGTTCAAACATCCTTTCTCTTCTTCTGACATATACAGATTGCCTAATCTGATTTTTCCCGGACCCATTTGTGATCGTCCCTCTCCAGTGGATTGATTTGTCATTGTTCCTGAATATCCCTTGATCATCTGAATATCTTTAATCATCACTGGTCTTGTAGAGTAGACGACCATTGTATGGTTTAGTATTTGATTTTTCCCTCCACTTTCCAATTCCAGTTGACTTCTGAGGTCTCCTGTACTCTTTCATCCTCGGGCATTTCCTCTGAATAGCCCCTCCTCTGATCACACAGACTCAGCCTATTCTAATTAACACAATGTCTTAGTTGGTTTGTTATAGCACACCCTTGTGCACCTAGCTTGTACAAATTCTGACGCGTCGCTCCAAATCCTTCAGCTGAGCCGCTCAAACTCTATCGTGAGTACTCCTCACACTGGAATGCTCCCCCTCACTCAGTGACCGCCTGTCACTAGCAAGAACAGGTCTTCTGCAGATTGTCCGAATTTCTCCATTCAACAACTCTCCTGCTGCCTCCCTTGATCAACCAACAAGCACGTCCTGCTCTGAATTAGTCCTCCTAATCAAGCACTGACCAAACACTGCTATTTTGGAATCAGTCGATATAGAAACCACACTGATTTGTGCTCGCGCGCTGCTGACGCTGGTGATTCAACTCTTCTAATCTCTGCTTTGCAATCTCCGGTGATAGAATGCTCTCTCTGTGTTTTCTCTCAACTCGGATACTCTGTCATGCTCTGCTCAGCCTCCTTCTATAGGAACTCTATCGCTCTCAAAATTAGGAAGCCCTCAAAGATCTTAACAATATCATATCTCCTAATTTTTAGGAGATTTGATTTCCTAATCAAATCTTCAAGCTTGAGGCACGAAAATATTTACTGGGGTATTCTGAGAATATTTGGAAGCCTCCCGTTACACTGCAAATTCAAAACTGGGCAGATTTCTTATCGGGCCAAAATTGCTCAGCTGCTACAACTCCTGCTGTAGCAACTTCTTGTTCACTGGGCTTGTACACTTTTGCAGGTTTTGTCAATTGAATGCTATTTGCATTATCATAAATATTCTTCATACTGGTTGTCTAGAATTTGTTTACTAACTGAGAAACCAGGAACTGCTAACGAAATGAGTATGATTAGCTGTGTTAAGGTATGTGGCATCCTTAACAAAATTTGTAAAAGCTGATCTAGCGAGATGCTACAACATCTTGTGGAGACATCAGCTGGAGCATCGTGAAGAGAGTCCAGATTCGATGTCCGGGGAAAGTCCTAACTGTTTTAAGAATTCCCGCAAAAACAGATTGCGCGAATTAGTTCTCAAAGATTGAGTTAAACATAAGGTTTCAAAAAGGGTTTTTGGAAATAAAGTTGCTACAACCATATCTCAACAAACTTGTTAAGATCTAGGAAAAGATCGAAATTGTTAAAGAATATTTAGAAAGTGTTCTAAATCTGTTAAATCTTAGGGATGCTAGGATTTCTATACTCCCCGAGGGCTGCAAGTATATAAGGGCGCATGGGACACGCAAAGAAAGAGCGGTAAGCAGAGAGAGATTAGGACTGGATGAGTCTGATCGACGCTTGATCACCAAGTTCAACTAGAGGGGAAACTCGTTGAAGATCAAGCACATCATCCTTTGAAGAATCGTCGCGGGTGAGGCAGTCACGGACGATTAGAGTGCAGGCAACGTCCCTGTACACCGAGTGGAGAGCACTGATCAAGGAGGAGCGTCACCGGAGTTGTGAGAACTCGCGAAAGTCAGATTGAAGCAGCTGGTAGGGCTCGGAGAATCTAACGTAGAGCAACTTGGTTTGGTAGGTTACTATAGCATCTTGTCGTAGCACATTGTTTTATAGTAGGGTGAGTCTGTGTGATCAGAACTGTAGCATTCTATTACCGAGTTGTACTAACAGTGTACGCACGCTAGTCTGTGTGATCAGACTGAGTGGAGATTCTAGTTAGGTTAGAAGTAGAGGTTGTTCAAGCACACTGAGTTTTTGCAAGAGAACAAACCCCTACTACTACGAGTAGGGGTTTGTGATTTAATATACATTTCAGTGTCAAATCATCGCCTAGTCAGTATTTTAAATTTAAAAAACTCAGAAACCGCTACTTGGAGTAGCGGTTTGATTAAAAAGTGGCAATTCAGGAATAAACTTCCGATAGCATATTAGGAATCAAGTTTTTAAAAGGTGACATTTTGAAAAAACAATTCAAATAATAGCTGGCCGGGGCCAATTTCAAAGTTACACAGCTCAACTGCCAGAAAATCCCATGAATGTTGTGCTAATTGGTACTCTTTTATAGAGTCCAAATTTTTTATATATCTGTAAACTGAAGACCAACTTTGCACAACATAACAGGAAATTATTGAGAGACGAAGTACGATCTTAATATTCTGGATTTTAATAGTTCAACTAAGAAAAACAAAACAGCAGGCGTGTTTTACATGATGGAGCAAGCGTGGGCATTATCGTCGCTGAAAAGGGAAGCAGCAGCCTCATCAGAGGCCACAGCTACCGAGTACACAGCAGGGGTGTGGAAGAAAGAATGTGCTTTTTCAGCATCGTCTGTCGCATGCATGTCATAGTAATAATGGTTGATAACATGAGACGGATACTTGTAAAATGCTGCTAAGTGGTGCGAGTACCCAGGGAAAGGCCACATCTCAGCTGCTTTTCCAGCAAGTTTTATGGCTTTGAGAACCTTCCGTTCCTCAAGGTTGTAGCCTCTCACTGTGATCTTCTTTGTATCTCGCTCTACTTCAACCTCATCTACTCCTGGAGAATATCACAGGACATGCAGAGACTTATTCATAGTAAAAGGGAACTTATAATGCATGAGCCTATAAGAAAAGAGCACTCCCATGAGGCCACCGCAATAAAATATATTCATAAATTATTTTCTAACCTTTGTATGAAAAGATTCAACAACTCATTTATTGTATATATCCATTACTATTTTCACTATTAGTTGAACTTTTAATTTGAAATGAATTAGAAAAGGTGTTTAAGTCTTTATTCATTCATCGTTTCTAATCACATGTCACTATTTGGGTCTTTTCTTAATCTCTCTTCCATCATGTGTCTTAATATTCACAATATTATTTCAATCAAATTTCAGTTCATTTTAACACAACTCAATTAATTATAGTAATTCACTCAATGCAGTTTATAATTTTAGAAAATTTGAGCATAGTATTTGGGGAATACATTTTAAGCAACACACTTAATATGTAAATTTTAGAGGATTTGGGCAATACATAATGTACTTTTTTCTACTCTGTCGCAATTTGCTAGTTTATTTGAGCATATATGTAACAATGCGCTTTATGTCGATTTCACACAATATATAGCAATTCATTTTGCTACTATTTGTAATTTGCCAGTTTATTTTAACATATGTGTAACAATGCACTTTAACAACGGACATTAAGAATGCACTTTCTAAAAAAAAATCTAATATTTAAGTGCATTACATTCATAACTTAAACTCAATACACTTTGTTACATATATGCTTAGCACACAAAAATTCAATATAATAAAATTGATTTCGCTATAGTGAAATGTGTTTAACTACAGTAAATAAGGTTTCAGTACAATTAAATGGGTTTCGCTACAGTGTAAGTTTGATGAGATTTATCTTGAGAGAAAAGATTAAAGTACAAGTCGACTTTACTACCTGTTGATGCCAAAAAGATGTTCATTTGATTCGCTCGTTTGTTTCATTTGATTAAATGATCAAATAACTCACAAAGTACCTTATAAAATTATCTTATTAGGAGGCCTCAACTGAGCGTCCCTGAATATATATCTATGTAGTACATTTGGAACTAATGTATGTATGGGATATCGTACCTTTGAGCTTGAGGAGGGCTTTCCTCAACTTAGAAGCGCATCCTTCGCAGTCCAAATTTGGAACTCTCACTTCCATCATCATCTGCACACAAAACACCTTTCAAAATTGTGAGGAGGCCAGCACTGCCACATACATATATTCATTCATCAATAAACGTCTCGGAAGATGGATAGAAACACTTACAGACATGCGCGATCGAGGAGGACGGTGCACGTGGTGGTGATTCTGTACCAAAGGAAATTAAGAGGAGACCAAGGATGTTTACTAGCTAGCTAGAGAGAAGAATACATATTATTCAAGACATGCATATTACTTGAGGAGCGCTTGTTTAGGGAAGTCAGAAAGCAGCTAGCTAGCTAGCACGCGTGGTTTGTTTGAAATGAGAGGTTCTTTTTCTTATTGTCTCCATATAATTAATCTTATTCTTTTTTAGGGTGAGACCCTTTTAGCTCCATTCTTCAATATAATACTCCCACCCAGCGGATCAATGAAAATACCCTTATTGCTAATTAACAACACACACCAGTGTAGTTTAATGTGAAAGGAGTTGATTTAATTACTTCATTATTTGTTTTATATAAAACCATAAGAATGTTGTCCTTACAATGAATGAAGACGATCAATAGAGTATATATATACACATTATTGTAGACTAGCTTTACAAGGAATCACAACAAGGTTACCTTCCAAAAAAGGAAGAGAATAAAGAAAACCAAAGGAGCCCTCCTTTAGAATAATGAACCACATATACGAAACAGCATGATTTCACTCATTTTTCACTTTCCCATAAATCTCTCCGCTCCTCTTGCTATAATCATTACATATCACTATTATTTTATCATACCATAAACTTTCAATATTCTGCATAACAAAAATGATGTGAACGATGGTCATTCTTACAATATATTCAGTTTTTTGGTTTTCACTCTTAATTTTAGAATCAGATAGCTATGTCACATGTTCGAATCCCCTACTAAACATTTTAAAAGTTAAAATACTATAACTCGATCGAGCTGTCACACTTTAATAATGTTGTCGCACCCAGTTGGCGAAATTTGTAGACTATTGCACTCAATCATGAATTTATCCGGTGCGCACTCAAATTAAATAATTAAAATCATTAAATTAAGTGTTTAGTGATGCAATATCACCTTATTGTGATTTTGTTCTGTGGCTTTTGTCTTGTTTGGGTGTCTGGGTCTGGTTATAGCCTGAGTTTGTGGCTTTGGTGTTGTCTAGTAGCAGTCTGTTTTCAGGTTTCTTTCTTTGAGCTGTTCGGTTCAATCAGTTTAATAGGTGGTATTGAGTTTTGTGTTACTGTCTCTTGTTGTATATTCTTCCCTTTTTTGAATATAAATGATTGACGAAATAAATACTTTTATTTTTTACTATTACAAACTGAAAAACAATTATCATTTGAGTAAAAAATAACCCAATTGTTAAATTTCTAAGTGAATTAAATTGAGTTACGCTGAAATTAAAATTTTTGTGATATAGATATATATGAGATGGCATTAAAATGAACTTGATCTATTCTTCTGAATTTAAAATTTCCGTTAAGGGAAGTGTATTTAAAGTCAATTCATTTAATTCAGAACTTGGACATTATGCCCGAACGTGTTGGGTGAAAAAGAAAATTAATAGTCTTGAAGAAGATGATAAGATGAAGGCTATATTAGCTAAAGTTTTATTGAACTCAGATACTTCTGAATCAGAGTATAGCTTTGATGATTACTCAGTAGGAGAATCATCCGTGAGCAGGAATATGCATGTTTTACATGAAGAAGATACTTCTTCCACTGATTCTGAATCTATCTGTGAACCTTGCGTTTTAGGTCAAGGATGTCCTAAGAGAATTCAAAATAAGAATTCAGATGAAGAAGCCTTATATAGACTTCAATCTCAATTTCAGGAATTAGCAATTAATGTGTTTGATCATAATACTGCTTTAGGTCGTTTAAAAATGATTAAAGACCCTACTCTTAGGTCACAGATAATTGATCAGATTAATGATAGTGGAGAATCTTCGCCACCACCACCACAGAGTTCTACCTATTATAAAACCAATGAACCCTATGTGATGTCTGAAGTTTATAAACGAATTAGGGATAGGAAAATCATAGAAAGTCCTACGACTAGTCATGATTTAAATATTGAGATTGACAATCTCAAGAAGGAGATTGCAGATTTAAAAGTCGAAAATAGAAGCCTTGACCAAAGGATTTCTCGAATTGAGAAAGGAAAAGATATTGTTATAGCAGATCCTTTTATGGAGCTAGATAGAATGGAGTCTGGAAAGAACTTTCTTTCCACTCTAGAGATGTTTATAACTCAGAAATGGCATATCCAGATTAAACTCCTTATAGAAGAATATTATTCCCAGGAGTTGATTGCACTTGTTGATAGTGGTGCTGATTTAAATGTTATTCAGGAAAGTTTAATACCTACTAGATATTTTTATAAGACAACTCATACTCTTTCTCATGCAGGAGGAGATAAATTGGATATTAGTTATAAGCTACCTAAAGCTAACGTTTGTGTGAATGGTGTTTGTATCCAGACTAGCTTTTTATTAGCCAAAAACATTACGAACCAGGTTATACTTGGAACCCCATTCCTTACTAAGTTATATCCTTTGAAGAAAGTTGATAGTTTAGGAATTATAGGAACCTATGAAGGTAAAGATATTTTCCTAAAATTTAGAACCGAGCCTCTGACAAAGGCACTTCATCAGGTTTATGATAATGTTATAGCCAAACAGAATCAATTGAGCTTTCTGAAACAGGAACTTCAGGTTCTAACTATTGAAGATACGTTAAAAAATCCTAAACTTTAGGATAGAATAACTATCCTTAAGAATGAGTTTATTGCTGATATCTGCAGTGATTTGCCTAATGCTTTTTGGAATAGGAAACGACATATTGTCACTCTTCCATATGAAGATGATTTTACTGAGGATAAAATTCCGACCAAAGCTAGATCTTGTCAGATGAATAAAGAATATCTTGAATTATGTAAGCAAGAAATTAAAGATCTTGTTGACAAAAGATTAATAAGACCTTCGAAATCCCCATGGTCTTGCACTGCATTCTATGTAAATAAACATAGTGAACAAGAAAGGGGTCGCCGTAGACTTGTTATTAATTATAAGCCTCTGAATGTAGCATTAAAATGGATTCGCTATCCTATACCTAACAAGAAGAATCTTCTTGATAGACTGTTTGATGCAATTATATTTTCTAAATTTGACTTGAAATCTGGTTATTGGCAGATTCAGATTGACCAAAAGGATGTTTATAAAACTGCGTTTAATGTTCCTTTTGGACAGTATGAATGGACTGTTATGCCTTTTGGTTTGAAAAATGCCCCTTCTGAATTTCAGAAGATTATGAATGATATATTCACTCCTTATAGTGATTTTATAATTGTTTATATTGATGATATCCTTGTATACTCTAAGAATCTGGAATTGCATTTTAAGCATTTGCGCATATTTAAACAAATTGTTATCAATAATGGGTTAGTAATATCTAAGCCCAAGATGTCTATATTTCAACCTGTTGTTCGATTCTTAGGTCATAATATTGATAAAGGAAAGATTATTCCTATTAATAGATGTATTGAATTTGCAAGTAAATTTTCTGATGTGTTAACTGATAAAACACAATTACAAAGATTTTTAGGAAGTTTGAATTATATTTCTGCTTATTATAAGAACCTTGCAGAAGATGCTGCTCCATTATACGATAGACTTAAGAAGAAGCCTAATGCATGGTCAGAAGTGCATACTAATGCAGTTAGAAAAATTAAGGAAAAGGTTAAATATTTACCTTGTTTGATGCTTGCTAATTCTACTTGGCTTAAAATTGTTGAAACTGATGCCTCTGATATTGGGTATGGAGGAATTCTACAGTAGGTAGATCCTAATACGAAACAAGAATATCTTGTTAGATTTCACTCTGGTAAATGGAATAATGCACAACAAAATTATGCTACTGTAGCCAAAGAAATTCCTGCTATGGTGAAATGTATTTTGAAATTTCAAGATGATTTGTATAATCAACATTTTGTGGTTAAGACTGATTGCAGAGCCGCGAAATTTATGTTCCAGAAGGACTTCAAACATGATGTTTCGAAGCAAATGTTTGCACGTTGGCAGGCTCATTTATCCCCTTTCGATTTTGAAATTATTTATAAAAAGGGAGAAGAAAATTGTCTTCCTGATTTTCTTACTAGAGAATTTATACAGAACTAATATCTCTCTGTTTGATTGTGCAGAAATGTCCTGGCAGGACGTGCCATCCTCTTATAGAGGTGGGCGAGAATATTCTACTCCTTATAGAGGAGGTAGAGGACGAGGCAGACAGTCAGAAAATATTATGGCTCAACATGGCAATCAAAGGCTGATAGCCGCTGATCTCTCACATGATAGAGAGTATCAGGAATTTCTTGCCTATAAAAGGCAGCAATCACAGCAAAGAGGGGAATCTTCCTCTTCGGTTATACCGGGTCAAGAGCCAATAAGCTCTAGCTATGCAAATATAGTTGCATCTGATGAAGCTGAATCCAGCAATGCTGGTTTTCATTTGGGTAATACCTAGCAAGTTATTATTCTCCTGGCAGAGAAAGATTATTTATGGCTGGATGAGCCATGGAGTTAATGTCCAAATATTTGGAGGAAGAATCTTTCCCTAGCAGGACATATAAGTCCAGGAAATACTATGAAGCAATTCTGACTTCAAATGGTTGTGAAATTCGCCATTTCACTAACCCCCCATCGGAAGTGTATAACTTTAGCAAGATTATAATCAAGAGAATAATATCTCTCCATGATTGGGGATTTTCTCCACAAAAGACCAGGGATTATGCTTTTGGACCTGGTAAGCCTTCAATCAAATACAATTATTGGGATTATATTGATGCATTTGATAATGCATTTCTCTATGAGAATCCGAGTCATAAGCACTCATGGTTCATAAAGATTTGTGCGGATGTTGCAAGGACAGAAATACCTGTCTGGTTTATGTTCTGGTGGCAGTTCTATGGTGCCAAGGAAGACATTCTTCCTAAAGAATATTCAGACCAATTTGTTTTATGGGAAAAATATTCTCCCAAGGCTAAAGAGTTGGATGAGAAGGATGCTACTGCGGGAGTTTGTCCCAGAGAATTATATTCTCTCAAGTTTTTTATGGATTTTTCTATTCCTTGGATATGGCGCTGGGAGCCTATCTTCAATTATACAACTGACGGTATGCCTTGTCTGAAAAGATTGGCTTATACAAAGTTCTGGGACAAAATGCTCAAGATTGACCCAGAAACTAAGAAACCTTATGGTGACAGCACACTGTGCCAATTGACCGAGCAGATTACAGCCTACCAACATACTACCAAGGCTGAGAAAGAACAGGCTTATAGCCATTTGAGTTTTAAGACTCTTGGTAAATCTTCAGAAATGTCCAAAGAGGAAATGATAGACGCTTATTTATCTTCCCTCAAGAGAGATATCTTCAATGTGAATGATTCGAAGTCAGATGAGTCAATGCCATCTGCAAAATTGGGAGAAGATAAAGAATCCCAAGCTAGTGGCCAAATGGACAAGCTTGATAATTTCTTTGAAGATATTCGCCACACGATTTTGGACAAATTCCTGGAAGACAGCATGTCCATTGCAGCAGGTGCATATATCGCCTAGAAGACAAAAGATAAAGGCAAGGATAAGGCTCAGCCGTAGTGGTGGACTTTCTATGGAAAAAGGAGAATATCTCCTTTGGCATTTCCTGCATTTTGGCTGATTGATGTCAAGGACAATTATATTGTCCACCGCTGTAACATAATCGAGTCTGTTTTTCGTCTTGGGTGGGTCCGTCTTTTGACTGTCGAAGTGTTTTGTTTTTAGTTTCGTTTGGTCTCGGAAAAAGGAGGAGGCCGAAACACTCTGGAACTTCACTTTCTCTCTAAAAACAACTCTCTCTGTAATTTTAAGCTGGGAATAAAGTTTTAGTTCTCGGTTTGGAAGATCCAGCAAAGTTTCTGTAAGTATTTTGTTTCTTCTGATTGTTTACTTGTCTCTTGCTGTGGGTGGAGATGACTAGCCGTCTCGGCTAGGCGTCTCTGGTATGTGAAGACTCTGAGCTGTAACTCGTATGAGACTGCTGTGTTGCTTGTTGTTTGATTGTGATCCTGAACGGTGCTGATAGCTTGTAATTTAGGCTTCGTTGATGTTTACCTTGAGGGTTGATTTGTTCTTCTGAGAACTTTCTGAACAGAGAAAAGCTGAACCTCTTGGGTTAAATGATTCTAGGACAGGCCTAGGCATAAGAGGAATTGACAACTGGATTCTCCGCTGTCGTTTGCCCGTTTGAGCCGAGAATGGCGTTTAAGGGTTGTTCTGATGCGGGTTGGTCTCAGTTGTTTTAGGATTCTTATGTTTGTAGTGCCAGTCTAAGGAACCATGGTAATTGTTGACACTGTAGTCGACCCCCATCTTGTTTGAGTGGACTTTTAGTAAGGAACTCTTAGGAGAACACCTCTGCCCTTCAGATAGACAGCCTAGAAGCCTGGATTTGTAGACAGACAGCGCCGTTGATATGCATTATAACATTAAAATTAACTAAGAATATTACATTTCATATATCTTATACTAAATTAAAATTATATTTAAGTTTTATCATCTTCCACTTATCTTCAAGTCTTTAGTTTTTAAGTTCCTAATAAGTAATATCTAGCCTCTTCTTTTTCAGTGCCATCTAAACTAGACTAAAAAAACAACATTTTTCCGAACCGTAATTTTAAGATTTAAAATACTGCATTTCTTAAGAAGCATTATTAAACATCATACATTTAAATGCTTATTTCATAAACAACACTTATTGTAAACGCCGTTTAATGCATTTTCTGTAATATTAAATGTGAAAGTGGGTGATAAATAATCCAAATGTTAACAAGATTGAATGAGAAAATATAAGCTATTTTATATTATCATAAAAAATGTATGTTCTATTACAATCGATCAACATGTTCAATGTGATCTTCCACCTAAGTGCTGTCTCTGCATTCCTTTTTTATCAATCAGCCCTGCGATCTTTTGGCACCCGCGTAGCACAGAATCTTCTTCTAGATTCTGACAAGATTGTTGAAGACTAATCTGGATTTTTGAAGCTTTATTTTTTCCAAAAGCTTCTGCCCATTGCTGACGTTCTGGATGACGTCTGCACAACTCCCCGAGTCTCCGCGAAGCCTGCCGTACCATGCCAGAGCCTCTCCGTGCATCTCCAGTTTGATCGGGCATTCTGTTCTAGCTCTAGATCAACAGGAAGTGCTGAAGCAGACTCTATCTCTTCCTTGTTGTTAGTTGTTTTGTCTGTTTTCAGATTGTATCTCAGCCACCAATCGTCAAGAAATGCTTCAGCAGTCTCTTATGAAATCTTGTCAAGGATGTCATACCTCAACAATCTGCCCATTGCCGTTTTGACAAAACCAAAGCAACACTACAAATCGCCTAGCAGCCAGCAGCCCTATTAAATGATAGAGGCTGGTGTAGCACAATTTATTCATGAACTACATATAATCCCAGGGCAGCTCTGAGTTCCTCGAACCGAGCTCCGTCTAAAGGTTTTGTGACTATGTCAACCAGCTTCTTCTCATTAGCAACTTGTCCCTTCATTATGCATCTCCCATTTGCATCAAATACTTGACATATCTTTTGAACAAATATCACGAAGTGCGTACCGGCACACAACTGGCTTATGCTGTTGGGAGTTGTCTTTAGTCCATCTACGAGCATACATTCTTTAGCTTAGGCATACCGTGCACTTGTAGTGTTCCTTTTCCGAGAACTTTTCCCTTCAGCCCTTTTTCAAAAACATCTGAACACGTGTGGCCTTCTCCATGCTCGGCTATTTTTTGTGACAACGACCATACGTTACTGCTCCAAGATTCCAGAGAGTGCTTCAGCACTCTGTTCAACTGTCTTATCTGGATCCACAATAACTTTTGATGCATGATTCCGTTCCTCAGCTCCTGCTTCAGTGGGGATATTTGGTGGTTGTTTATCAACAGTAGTGTTCTTTTTCATCTCCACCCAGCACATATGACACTTGTTCTTCTCAGGTGTTCTTCCCTTATTTGCAGCTGTTGGAGAGTGATTTGTTCTTCATTTCTTTCTGTGCCTTTTTCTCTGATTGGTTGACCCTCTCATGCTGCTGAATATTTCCTGCATAGTGACATATAACCTCGGTTTACCCGCATTTGCATATTGAGGTACTTATTCGTGATCAGATGATTCATGGTTCTGACTTGTCTGATATCTAGTATTCTTTGAGTCTTCCTGTACTCGGCCAATGTTCCACACTGTCTCTGAAGATTTCTTATTTGATCACATGCATAGCATCTTATTTTCTTTGATCTAGGTTTCCGAGCAGGTGACTGGTCTAGAGATTGCTTCAGCATCTCTTGCAATCCTTCTCTGGCATTTTTTTTCAGAACACCTGTGATAGGACCCTCCTTTATACTTGCATTTTGATCAGTAACTGTGGCTTTGACAAACGTAGTTACACATGTTCCTCCATCACCAGTGTACCCGAGACCTTTAGTCCCACCTCCGTACCTTTGATATGCCAGCAAGTTGTCCAAGTTGCTCAAACCACTGTTAAGCATCTTTGTTGTTCTTTTGTGGAGATTGAGCTCTTCCATCGCAGCCGCATACTCCTCCTGTTGTTGGTTGGACTGCTCGGTCATAGAGGCAATGGTCTTCAGCAGCTCCTCTCGTTTGCCTTCCAAGCAAGATATCATTGCACACAACCCCTTGTTGATCTCAATGACTTCCAACCATTTCTCGTGCATGAGGGCAAACTTAGTTGCAATGGACTCCTCAGTGATTTCCTCATCATCAGTGTTGTCTTTCTCTTCAACAAAATCTGACTTTAGTGAACCGATGTTTTCTAGAGCAATTACAGTGGTCAGAGCAACATTACTCTTCTGTTTAGCACCGTCTTCACTGTCTTCGTCGCTCCAAAATGCAACAAGGATTTGTTCTTCTTTTGATTGCTCGGACATTCAGACAGTCTATGGCCATAGCCTCCACACTCCCAGCATTGGATCTCCTTCTGCTTGTCCTTCCTTTCTTCTCTACTTTGATCAGCATTCTTGTTTCTTCTTTGGGACTGATTTCTTCTCCTTGATTTCTGAAATGCATATGAAGGTTTTTTTATCCAATTTGAACTAACCGAAGTTCTTGGCAATCACGGACAATTGTTGTATTCTGGAGCAACCTCCTTCTTATCAGTCGTAGTTGTCAATCCAAGGTTTTCCCCAGAGAGTGGTGTAGCATTCTCTGTAACTTTCATCTCAAACAGTCTCAGCGAGCAGATCAGTGCCTCCAACTTCATGTTCTTGACATCTTGAGCATCTTCAATGGCAGTGACCTTCATATCAAACTTTGATGTCAGAGACTAGAGAACTTTTCTGACTATCTTCTCTTCTTGTATCGGTTCTCCGAGGGCATAAGCTTCATTTGATAGGTAACTGATGGAGCGTATGTATACGATCCATCGAGTTATTTATTCCCATTGTTTAATTGCATTTTCTGTGGGAAAGATTACTTCTTGGTAGTGTTTCGCATTGCAGGTGTAGATCGCTTTAGAACTTTATTGCGCATTTAGACGAATATAGACCAAATCTGGGCAGATTGAACTGTTCGTCATCGAAGGCTTGCCGAGCACATGATTCTTATCCGTTTGAAGCGTTTCACATCTTGTTAGAAAGCTAATTCAAAGGGCTACATCTTTGTAGTTCACAACAAGACGTAATTCGAAGGTTTAAAGGGTCAAACAATCGAGACTCTATAGTCTCACAGCCTGAGCCTGCTTCCTTGGGTGAGACTTTTGAGCGCCCACGCCATTCGAGGAGCCACCGCCATGATAGCCCGGATGAGTTACTAGAGCGACTTACTCGTATCGAGTCGACCCTCGCCACCGAACGAGACTATCGTCAGGCTTCCCACAGATGGATTCATGGTGCCCTTCAGCCATTACTACATGCCGGCTCTCATTCCTATCCAGACCCTCCAGCCTCCCCATACCTCCCCGACGTCGCTGGCCTACCTCACATCGATCCTACTAGTCAGCCAGGCACTTCCGGCGCGCAGCTTGAGAGTGACACCGATGCGGCCGATCACACAGACTCTTAGTTGCACTCTTGTCTGTTTTATTTCCTATTTTGGATGTTGTTCTTTCACTGATCATGGCTCGTGTACTCACGACGAATATTTTGTGATCATTGATGTTATTGCGTGTTGCCCTTACTTATGATATTTACTTTTGACATGATTCCATACTTGTGATGTGCAATGTCCCTGTTATTCCTTCGATTTTCATGCAGACTCGAGCGTCTTCTATATATCTCCATCATTTTCGCGAAAGGCGTTGCCACTTATGTAGTCCATACACTCCATCAGGGAAGTTCCTCTACACTATCAGTTATTCTAATTACCTTGTGTCGCTTAGGGACTAAGCTAGATTTTAAGTGTGGAGTGGGTTTGTGCATCATCATTTTCAACCATTTCACAGCATGTCACGCATTTGCACCTCACTTTTGTTAGATATTGCATCTTAGTGTTTAGAACCAGTTGATAGAGCCTAGTTATATGCGCTATTTAGATCTTAACACTGTGCTTGTTTGCATTATTTTGTGTACAAGATTACTGGTTTTTCGGTATTTTTGTATTACAGGATAAAACATGAGCATTAGTCAGATGTGCGCTAACGGACGTTTTAGAGCGCAATGCACGACTGCGCGAAGCTAGCCGCGCAAAAGGAGATAGATGTTTCTGACTACAGTGCGCAAACCGACTGCGCAAAGCGAGTAGCGCAATCAGCGAGCGTAGAAGGGCAGAGTTTCTAAATATTGATCTCCTAGATTTGGGAAGTTGCTAAAAATCTCTCGGGCCAAATCTAAGCATTCCTTGGGCTTCAAGACCACTATATAAGAGGAGGGAAGCTAGGGTTAGAGAAAGAGAGAGAGCAGATAGAGAGAAGGACACTCGGCAGAAAAACACACGAGCTACTTCAGCCAGATTCTGCGCGAACCAGCTGCGCCAGCCGAGAACAGCAACGCGCAATTGCGCCAATCTGCTACGTTTCTCTTGCTACTTTAGTTTTATTTATTATTGCTATGATGTTTATTTGTAGCATGCCTAGCTAAACACCTTGTATCGGTTGGGCATGATTCTATGAAGTATTTCCTTTGAGACTTGTTCTTAATGCTTGGTACATCTACTTATATTAATTCTATGCATATGGGCGATAATTAGTTGTGCGAATAAGGGAAGCCTTGAACTGCAATCTTATTCTAATTGCTAGTTATTGTATGTTAAACTAGTTGATAGCTTGATGGTGACAACTAGGAGTCACACACTAGGATACTCAGCTGCTACTGTGATAGGATTCGTGGCTGTTTAGACTAGTTTCAGGAATTAATAGCTCATGAACTTTGATCTGAACATGCCGCGCGTTAGGAAGCCTTGATCGAACACTAACTTAAGTAGAAATGCACTATAGATGTTTAGAGTCGATGATAAGGGATACATTCATAGAGGATTGTCTATACCGATACTCTTCATAGTCATAGTACTTAAAATCTACTGCCTGCGCACGTATCGTGCAATTCTGTTTTCACCACTGTTCATTCGTGCACCTGCGCAACCCAACCACTCACAACCCCAATTTCGTAAGTTGTAGGTTGCTAGCTAAAACGAGTCTGCTTGCTCCTTGTGGGATCGACCCTGACTTAGCTGCTATACTAAGTGGAGAAGGAAGGATTAATTTGACGCATACAACGACGCGCGATCAAATTTTGGCGCCGTTGCCAGGGAGCAACACAGATAAGTTTTAACTAGTTCAAGTTTTCTTTTACAGTAACTAGTTATTTCTTTTTTATTTTCGTTGGAGTTTCTGCCAGTACGCAATCAACATCCGCCTGCGCAACCTTGAAACAGTTGTGCTGCGCAGATCATAGTTGCTCACAGACAGGGGCAACAACCTAGTTTCTTTTAATTCCGTTTGCTTGAAGTCTAGAACAGGGCATGGAGGATAATAGTGTCATCGGCGATAACTTAGGGGACAGAACCTCAGAGGGACCTAACAATGCAAGGGCAGATAACCGCGCAGCTCGGTTCAGAGAGGAAGTGCAGCGCGAAGTTGAACCAAGGATGGCCGCTGAAGTATATAATGCGCAACCCGCGCAACAGATTGTGCGACGCAGAACAGTGCGCGAGATGTCGGCTCCAATCACAGTCAACCAACCGTGGTGCATAGTGCTTCCACCCGATGGGCATTTTGAACTACGGAGCTCATTCATTCATCATATGCCGAAGTTCCATGGGATGAACAACGAAAACCCAGTCAAGCATGTGCGCGAATTCCTAGTTATCTGCGAGAACATGAAGACCGACGGGGAGAGTAAAGAAGCGCTGAAGCTGAAGGCGTTCCCTTTTTCATTGTGTGATACAACTAGGCATTGGCTGATGAGCTTACCAGTAGGATCCATTCGCATATGGGAGCAGCTCCAGAAGAAGTTCTTGGATAAGTTCTACCCCGCAGCAAAGATTGCGCTACTCAAAAGGGAATTGGCCTCTCCTAGACAGGGCGTAGGAGAGTCACTATCAGAGTAGTATGAGCGTTTTAGGGAGCTGGAAGCCAACTGCTACAATCATGGCCTGCCCCAACATGTGCTGATAGAGAATTTCCTGAACGGGCTACAACCGATGGAACTTAGACTGCTGAACGCATGCGCAGGTGGTGATATATGCAACATGTACCCGGAGGATGTATGGCAGATGATCGAGGACTCCGCTGGACAGGTAAGGCATCAATTGACGCTCGAGAACAGCCGTGCGCGCGCCGTGCACCAGGTGGATTCCAGCGCCGAAATTAAGGAAATGAAAGCCATGCTGCAGAAACTGATGAGTGCGCAAGGCGCGCAACCAATTGCGCCGAAGGTATGCGAGTTCTGTACGTCCACTGATCGCGCGTCGTTGTACGCGTCAAATTAATCCTTCCTTCTCCACTTAGTATAGCGGCTAAGTCAGGGTCGATTCCACAGGGAGCAAGTAGATTAGCTTTAACTAGTAACCTGCACTTACGAAAACTGGGGGTGTGAGTGATTGGGTTGCGCATGTGCGCGGATGACAGTAGTAAACGCAGGAATTGCACTGGACGTGCGCAGGCAGTAGAGATTAAGTACTATGACTATGAAAAGTATCGGCGCAGACAATCCTCTATGAGTGTATTCCTTATCATCGACTCTAAACGTCTATAGTTCGGTTTACTCAAGTTAGTGTCCGGTCAAGGCTTCCTTACTTGAGACTAGTCTAAGCAGCTACGAATCCTGTCACAGTAGCAACTGATTATCCTAGCGCGTTACTCCTAGTTGTCACCGTCAAGCTATTCAACTAGTTTAACATATAACAAACAAGTATCAAGAGTAAGATTGCGGTTCAAGGCTTCCCCTACTCATGCGACTAGCTGTCAACCGTGTGCACAAAAATAATATAAGCAAACAAACTATGTATTAAGCACAAGTCTCAAAGGAAATACTCATAGAATCATGCCCAACCGATACAAAGCGTTTAGCTAGACATGCTAGTAGTAAACATTATAGAAACAGTAAATAATATCTAAAGTATCCAAGAAAATAGCAACGAGCAGGTGCGTGCAGGTTGCAGTGTCTCGGCTGGCGCAGGTCCTTTGCAGCAGTTCGTGTGTTTTCGATTCTGGCTATCTCTCTTTGATATCTTGTGTGTCTCTTCAAAACCTAGCCTTCCTCTCTTTATATACTGCTCATGAGGCCCAACCTTGGCAACTTCCAAATCTGGTGGAGATTTGGAAACACCACTCTTCTGCGCATGGCGCACGGCACACGTTGGTTAGCGCAATCTGTCTGCGCACCGTAGTCGACTCTGCCACTATCTGTTTGCGCTGCTAGCTCCGCAGGCTGTGTGTTGCGCTCCTTAAACGCTGCCTGTTAACGCGTATCCGACTTAAGCCCTCGTTTCGCCCTGAAATACAAAATCACTGGAAACCAATAATCTTGTACACAAAATATTGCAAACAAGCATAGGGTTAGGATCTAAATAGTGTGTATAAATAGGCTCTATCATCCACTGAGCACAAAACCGACGCATGTCCCACACGTTTTGAGGAACCAGAAGATGCCAATGCTCTAGGAGGATGGGACAATAGAGGACCGTAGAGGCAGAATCAACCGCGCTTTGGACTGGCCATAAATGGATTCAGATGGAGGGAGGACAGCAATCCCCAAAGGCAGCCAGCGGAATATCGTGCACCTCAGCAGGCGCAGCAACCATACAACCCACCGCACCGCCGCAATGACGCACCAGCACAGAATAACCAGCAACCGCGGCGCTCCTTAAAAGACATAGTGGGTCAGTTGGCAGACACCGTGCGCAAGAACGATGAAAAATATGACAAGAGGTTCAAGTCAATTGAGAAGCAGTTGTCGCAGATTGCTACCACGGTCTATGAGCTGAAAAAGAGCGATGGCAACTTGCCTTCACAAGTAATCCAAAACCCTAAGGGAGGAGTTAACGCCGTAACACTAAGGATTGGGCCCACAGTGGGGACAGCTCCAACCGCAAAGGAGCCAGCGCCGCCAGTTGCGCAACCTCCAGAGCCAGAACAGCCGGATGCGCAACCAGCCGCGCTAGCTACAAACCAGCAGGGGGTGGCGCTAGGTATGACACAATCAGAAAAAAAGAGTACTAATGCACCTGCACGTTTTCCTGTGCAGGCACCTTTAGCAAGAAAGGAGGCGCTGGACAAGGAGTTATACGAGTTATTCAGCAAGGTGGAAATAAACATTCCCCTGATTGAGGCAGTTCGACAGATTCCCAGATATGCCAAGTTCTTGAAGGAGCTGTGCCCAAACAAGAGGAGGAAAGGCGAGTGCGCACAAGAAATGCTTAACGCACATGCATCAGCAATTGTGCAGCACAAGGTACCACCTAAATGGCGGGATCTAGGTACGTTCACCATACCGTGCACCCTAGGTAAGACCACGGTAAGCAACTGCATGATTGATCTCGGTGCATCTATAAATGTGCTTCCTTACTCCTTGTATGTGTCATTGCACCTTGGTCCACTAAAGCCTGCAGGTCTCACCATCAAATTAGCATATCGGTCGTGCAAACAACCAACGGGCATGATAGAGGATGTTCTTGTCCGAGTAGGAGAGCTGGTGTTCCCAGCAGATTTCTACGTCTTGGAGATGGAGGGTGAGCCGAGCAAGGGAAGCGCGCAAATCCTACTGGGCAGACCATTTCTGATGACAGCGCGCACAAAGATAGACGTATGGAAAGGCGCGCTCTCAATGGAGGTAGATGACGAGGAGATTCACTTCAACATTTTTAAGGGGATGCAACACCCTCATGAGGACGCCATAGTGCACGCATTAGACAGTATGGACGACTTGGTTGCGCATGCGCAGTGTGCGAGCGCAACAGGGGAACCTGCGCCGTTGGTACAGACAGACTTGGAGGAACAAGATGATAAGCTGAGCAGCACAGAACCAGTGTCTCGACAGGTATGTGATCTGGTTAATGTTTGCGCTACTAATAAAATACTGCCTTCTATTGAACAGGCACCCAAGGTTGAGCTAAAGCAATTGCCTGAGCACTTAAAGTACATCTTCCTGGGCAACGAGGACACCCTGCTTGTCATTATAAAGAAAGGATTAAAGGAGGAGCAGGAGGCACGATTACAGGAAGTGCTGTGCAAGAACCAGCGCGCCATAGGATGGACATTGGCTGACCTGCGCGGAGTAAGCCCTGATGTGTGCATGCACAGAATTCTGCTGGAAAATGATGCCAAACCATCAAGAGAACCTCAGCGCAGACTGAATCCGATTATGATGGAGGTAGTACAGAAGGAGATCCTGAAGCTGCTTGATGCAGGTGTAATATACCCGATTTCAGATAGCAAGTGGGTGAGTCCAGTGCACGTTGTGCCTAAGAAAGGAGGCATCACAGTAGAGGAGAATGCGCAGGGCGAGCTAGTTCCCAAGCGCATACAGACTGGGTGGCGCATGTGCATTGATTACAGGAAGTTAAACGCAGTCACGCGCAAGGATCATTTCCCGCTACCATTCATGGACCAGATGCTCGACCGGTTGGCAGGAAAGCCACACTTTTGCTTCTTGGACGGTTACTCAGGGTACAATCAGATCCTTATTGCTGCAGAGGATCAGGAGAAGACAACCTTTACCTGCCCATTCGGTACCTTTGCGTTCCGGCGCATGTCGTTTGGGCTGTGTAATGCACCAGGTACGTTCCAACGCTTAGTCATGAGCATTTTCTCTGATATGATTGGTTTATGTATTAAGGTATTCATGGATGACTTCACTGTGCACGGTGAGACGTTTGATGCATGTTTGGATAATCTTGATAAGGTCTTAGCGCAATGCATTACCAAGAACTTGGTTCTCAATAATGAAAAATGTCACTTTATGGTGTCACATGGAGTAGTCTTAGGACATATCGTCTCGCAGGAAGGAATTAAGGTCGATAAAGCGAAAATTGATCTTATCTCAAATCTGCCTTATTCCACTAATGTGCGCGACCTTAAGTCGTTTCTTGGGCATGCAGGGTTCTATAGGCGCTTTATTAAAGATTTTTCTAAAATATGTATCCCATTGTCTAACCTCCTTCAAAAGGATGTGTGCTTTGAGTTCACTGATGAGTGCAGGAATGCTTTTGACAAGTTAAAGGATGCGCTGACCAGTGCGCCAGTAATGCGCGCCCTAGACTGGAACCTACCATTTGAGCTGATGTGCGATGCCAGTGACTATGCTGTAGGCGCAGTACTTGGCCAGCGTGTGGATAAGAGGCCGCATGCCATCTATTATGCGTCGCGCACACTGGACACTGCGCAGAGGAACTACACCACAACCGAGAAGAAACTTCTAGCAATCGTGTTTGCGCTGGAGAAGTTCCGCGCATATGTTCTGGGCGCTAAAATCACTGTCTACACTGACCACGCTGCTATCCGCTACCTGATGTCCAAAAAAGAGACTAAGCCGCGCCTGATGCGCTTGTTGCTGCTGCTCCAAGAGTTCGATCTAGAAATCAAGGATAAGAAGGGAACGGAAAACACTGTTGCTGATCACCTAAGCAGGATAGTGAGGGAAGAGGAGCTAGGGCAGATCACGGAGACATTCCCTGACGAACACCTGATGGCACTGAACGGTAAGGTACCATGGTATGCGCATATTGCAAATTACCTGGTCACAGGTGCGCTTCCTCCTCATTTCACTAAAACTCAATGCATGAGGTTAAAACATGAGTCTAAATATTACGTTTGGGATGATCCATACATGCTTAGAATAGGCCCTGATCAAATCTGGAAATTGTTGTCCTCCTTCCATCTGAACCCATTTGCGGCTAGTCCAAAACGCGGCTGATTCTACCTCTGCGGCCCTCTATTATCCCATCCTCCTAGAGCATTGACATCTCCTGATTCCTCGAAAAGTGTGGGACATGCATCGGTTTTGTGCTCAGTGGACGTACAGAACTCGCATGCGTTTGGCGCAGCTGGTTGCGCCCCCTGCGCATGCATCAACTTCTGCAGCATGGCCTTCATTTCCTTTATCTCAGCGCTTGTTTCTACCTGATGCACAGAACGAGCACGACTATTTTCAAGTGTTAGCTGATGTCTTACCTGTCCAGCAGAGTCTTCTATCAGCTGCCACGCGTCCTCTGGGTACATGTTGCAAATGTCGCCTCCTGCGCATGCATTCAATAATCTCAGCTCCATGGGTAGCAATCCGTTCAGGAAATTCTCTATCAGCACATTCTGGGGCAGGCCGTGATTGTAGCAATTAGCCTCCATCTCCCTGAAACGCTCATAATACTCCGATAGTGATTCTCCTACGCCCTGCCTAGGTGCGGCCAACTCCCTCCTGAGTAGCGCGATCTTGGCTGCAGGATAGAACTTGTCCAAGAACTTCTTCTGCAGCTGCTCCCATGTGTGAATAGATCCTGCTGGTAAGCTCATCAGCCAATGCCTGGCCATGTCACACAATGAAAAAGGGCACGCCTTCATCTTCAGCGCTTCGTCGCTCTCCCCTTCAGCCTTTATGTTCTCGCAAATGACTAGGAATTCTCGCACATGCTTGAGTGGGTTCTCGTTGTTCATCCCGTGAAACTTGGGCATGTGATGAATGAGCGAGCTCCTTAGCTCAAAATGACCATCTGGTGGAAGCACTATGCACCATGGCTGGTTAACCGTGATTGGAGCTGACATCTCGCGCACTATTCTGCGTCGCGCGGGTGGCGCAATATACACTTCAGCGGCCATCCTCGCTTCAACTTCGCGCTGCACTTCCTCTCTGAACCGAACTGCGCGGTTATCTGCTCCTGCATTGTCTGGGGTTCTGTCCCCTAAATTATCTCCAACGACACTGTTATCCTCCATGACCTGTTCTAAAACTCAAAGAAAACGAAATTAAAAGACAACTAAGCTGTCGCGTCTGTCAGTGCGCAACTAGAATCTGCGCAGCGCAACTGTTTCAAAGTTGCGCAGGCTGATGTTGATTGCGCGCTGTCAGAAACAACAACGAAAATAAAGCAAACAGAAATAAATAACTACTGTAAAAGAAAACTTAAACTAGTTAAAGCTTATCTGTGTTGCTCCCCGGCAACGGCGCCAAAATTTGATCGCGCGTCGTTGTACGCGTCAAATTTATCCTTCCTTCTCCACTTAGTACAGCGGCTAAGTCAGGGTCGATCCCACAAGGAGCAAGCAGACTTGTTCTAACCAGTAACCTACAACTTAACGAAAATTGGGTTGTGAGTGGTTGGGTTGCGCAGGTGCGCGAATAAACAGTAGTGAAAGCAGAATTTGCACGAGACGTGCGCAGGCAGTAAAGATTAAGTACTATGACTATGAAAAGTATCGGTGCAGACAATCCTCTATGAATGTATTCCTTATCATTGACTCTAAACGTTTATAGTTCGATTTACTGAAGTTAGTGTCCGATCAAGGCTTCCTAACATGTGCGCATGTTCCGATCAAAGTTCATGAGCTATTAATTCTTGTAACTAGTCTAAGCAGCTACGAATCCTGTCACAGTAGCAGCTGATTATCCTAGTGCGTTACTCCTAGTTGTCACCGTCAAGCTACCAACTAGTTTAACATATAACAAACAAGTAGTAAGAGTAAGATTGCGGTTCAAGGCTTCCCCTACTCATGCAACTAGCTATCAACCGTGTGCACAGAATTAATATAAGTAAACAAACTATGCATTAAGCACAAGTCTCAAAGGAAATACTCATGGAATCATGCCCAACCGATACAAAGCGTTTAGCTAAACATGCTAGTAGTAAACATCATAGAAATAGTAAATAACAGCTAAAGTATCCAAGGAAACAGTAACAAGCAGGTGCGTGCAGGTTGTTGTGTCTCGGCTCGCGCAGTCGGCTAGCGCAGGTCCTCGCAGTAGCTCGTGTGTTTTTCAGTTCTGGCTCTCTCTCCTCTGTCTCTGTGTGTCTCTCTGATTCTTTTTCAAACCCTAGCCTTCCTCTCTTTATATACTGCTCATGAGGCCCAAGGACAGTCTTGGCAACTTCCAAATCCTATGGTGTCAAGATTTAGAAACACCACTATCCTGCGCATGGCGCACTGCGCACATTGGTTCGCGCAGTCGGTCTGCGCACCGCAGTCTGAATCTGCCACTTCCTATCCTGTTTGCGCTGCTAGCTCCGCAGGCTGTGTGTTGCGCTCCTTAAATGCGCCTATTATCACGTATCCGACTTAGGCCCTCGTTTTGCCCTGGAATACAAAAACACCGGAAACCAGTAATCTTGTACACAAAATAAGGCAAACAAGCACAGTGTTAGGATCTAAATAGCGCGTATAAATAGGCTCTATCACAAGTCCATTGGCTCATGATAACAACCTCGTTCTCAAGATTCAGACTATGCGTCGTAACTCATTAGAGAAGAGGAGTTTTGATGTTTAAGATTTTAAAACCTACTCGTACGAATCAATAATGCTTACGTAATAAAATTACGAGGGTCATACCTTAGGATTTTCCTAAAAGCGAGATGTAAATGCCTCGCTCGCACGCACGCACGCAATAGAAATTGCTGAAAAAGACATAAAGTCAAGCATTAATTGTTTTTTTATACAATTTCTTTCAATGGGGCACTTACCTTCTTAACCCTCGGCAAATGTAAAACTTTTCATACATAATACTTTTTTTTTTCTCTTCTTTTTTTTCCTTCAGCTTTTTGCTTGCAAACATTTTATTCAACCTCACACTTAATACTTGACAATGTGCCTAAGTGATAATAATGGAGCGTAACATGCGTGCTAGGCAAATACAAAGGCTAAATAAGAACACTAAAGTCACCTAAAAACACACAAAGCACGCACGAGGTTTCATATGAAGTAATTTTGTGTGATCGCTAATTTTTACTTCATTTTTCATGCATGGAAAGAACATAAAAATCAATCGAACTAAGCTAGACAAGGCATCGAATCATGTGAATAAAGTCATCACAAAGAACGTCAATCATCTGAAAGATACGATTCATGAAATCATTGCACACTCAATCTAAGATTAATTTCGAATAATACTACTTAATCGCTTAGCAAATATTACATCGTGTAAACAATAATTAAGGCTAAGATGAAAATGAAGTTTCGCAAGTATCATGCTCATGAAATGGACAAAGCAGTGAAATGCAATGATAAGATTGTAAAGCATGCACACTACCCACCCCACACTTAAAAAGTAAGCTTAGTCTCTAAGAAAATGAATGTATGAAAAGAGAAAGGTATCACAAACTTCTCCCGTGTGAAGGTAGACGGCGCTCTATGTCCAATGATTTGTAGGAGACGCTTCCTTGATTGTGACAAATACTGAAACTCATCAAGATGGATTAGTGCAACACTCGCAAAACATTAAACTTAAACTAGCAATCATGTATGAGCAGTGTGAAATGTTTATGCTAGAATAAGAGTAAATGAAAGCAAGTGCTCCTCACAATTCATGGAAATTGAACAAGAACAAATGTTATACGCATGCAATCTACACATTAAACTCAAGGCGCGAAGATACTCACTAGCCTAGTTTAACGTCTTGGCTAAGACGTAGTCGATTCTCCCATTTTAATAGAACCACACTTGTGAGTCCTATGCTAGGATCCCTTCTCAAGCGGCTTAAACGAAAAGCATGGGATTAGTTGGAGTCGTCAAGCTTGAAGTCCTCTTGCTCCAAGCTTTGTTCGGCTTCCTGATACACCTTGATTCGATGGCCATTAACTTTGAAGGTTTCCCCATCCTTATTCATGAGTTCTACATGGCCATCCTTTGAGCTTTTCCGGGAAGATCCTCAATCGCGATTTGAAGAGAAGTACATTATCCCCCTTTTGGAATGTACGCGCTAAAATCTTCTTATCATGCCATCTCTTCGTCCTCTCCTTATAAATCTTTGAACTCTCATAAGAGTCGAGTCTAATCTCATCCAGCTCGTGGAGTTGGAGGACTCTCTTCTCCCCCATCGTCTTCAAGTCAAAATTCAATTTCTTGATTGCCCACATGGCCTTGTACTCCATTTCGACGGGGAGATGGCATGGCTTCCCATAGATTAGGCGACATGGTGAAATGCCAATGGGGGTCTTGAAAGCGGTGCGATATGCCCATAAAGCTTCTTCGAGCTTTGACGACCAATCCTTCCTTGAGTTCTCCACTGTTTTCTCGAGGATCGCTTTTATCTTCCTGTTAGATACTTCAACTTGTCCACTAGTTTGAGGGTGATAAGGCGTCGCAAGTTTGTGTTAAACTCCATATTTTCGAAGCATCGCTTCGAATTTCCTCTCTTTGAAATGAGTTCCATTATCACTAATCACGTTCCTCGGGGCTCCAAATATCAGAAACATGACCTTCTTGAATAACTTCATCACAACTTTGGCATCACAATGGCTTCCACCCATTTCGAGAGACAGTCGACGGCGACTAGAATATACTTATTCCCATACAGAGATGAGAATGGTCCCATGAAGTTGATCCCCCATACGTCGAATATCTCAACCTCTAGAATACCCTTTTGAGCCATTTCATCTCTCTTTGAAATGTTTCCGGTTTTTTGACATTGTCACAAGACTTCACAAACTCATAGGCATCCTTGAACAAACTCGGCCAATAAAATCCACATTGAAGAACCTTTGCAGTCGTTTTGGAGCTTGAGCCGAGAAGAGTGACATCCTTCTAGAATACCTTTTTGGTCGCATTCCGTGACACATGATCTATAAAGTCCATCCGCGTAAAGCCTATATAGATAAGGCTTGTCCCAAAAGTACCGGTTGATATCATGAACGAATTTCTTCCTTTGATTGTAATTTGCTCCCTCCGGTAGAATTCCACAAGCTAGGAAATTCACGAAGTCCGCATACCATGGAGCTTGCGCGGTCTCGATACTCATCAAGTATTCCTCAATGAATGTGTCATTTACGGGAATCGTCATCGAATCGTCTCTCTTGGTTAGTTCGAGACTTGATAAGTGATCTGCCACTACATTCTCTACTCCTTTCTTATCCTTAATCTCTATATCAAATTCTTGCAATAGGAGTACCCAACGGATAAGTCTAGGCTTTGCTTCCTTCTTAGAAACCAAATACTTGATGGCGGCATGATCCGTGTAGACTATCGTCTTATAATCAATCAAGTATTGCCTAAACTTTTCAAAGGCGTAGACAATAGCTTGCAGTTCCTTCTCCTTTGTTGAGTAGTTTCCTTGGGTAGTGTCAAGGGCCTTACTAACATAATAGATTACACGGAGTCGTTTATCGATTCTTTGACCGAAGACCGCCCCAATGGCGCTATCACTTGCATTGCACATCATTTTGAACGGTAAGTCCCAATTCGGTGGTTGAATAATAGGCGCAGTCACCAAAAGCTTTCTTCAATACTTTGAATGCCTCAAGACAAGGCTCATCAAAAATAAATTCCACCTCAATGCATAGAAGATTTGTGAGGGGCTTCACGATCTTTGAGAAATCCTTGATGAACCTCCGATAAAATCTCGCGTGTCCGAGAAAACTTCTAACTCCTTTAGCATCCCTTGGAGACGGTAACTTTCAATCACGTCGATCTTTGCTCTATCGACCTCGATCCCTCTTATCGACACAAGATGTCCCAAAACTATGCCTTCTTTCACCATGAAATGGCATTCTCCCAATTAAGGACTAAGTCCATCTCAATACGCCTAGCCAAACCACGTGAAAGATTTGTAAGGCAATCATCAAAAGAATATCCATGCACCGAAAATCATCCTTAAACACTTCCATGAAATTCTAAAGAAACTCAGAAAATGTGGACATTGTGCATCTTTGAAAAGTACCCGGCGCATTACAAAGACCAAAAGAGATTCTCCTATATGCAAAAGTGCCATAGAGGAAAGTAAATGTAGTCTTTTCTTGGTCATTGGGGTGGATGGGAATTTGGAAAAACCACTGTAACCATCTAGAAAGCAAAAGTATTCATGTCCCGCTAATCTTTCTAACATTTGATCAATAAAAGGAATTGAGAAATGATCTTTCTTAGTGGCTTTGTTTAATTTCTTATAGTCTACGATAATTGGTTTGCTTAATGAATAAAAGGTGACTAGGGATTCAACTTCTCCCCTAAGATATGCGGAAAATGAAATAACTCCCTAATACATGCATGAACTACGTTTAGTTGATAAAAGCAAGGTTAATGCATCGTTCGATCAAGGTTCAACTCTCGCTCCTTCCCTATAGTGGAGAGGATACACAAAGAGCACGGTTCTCAAACTCTTGCTCTATTGAACCGTGTAGAACTTGAGTCCCATTACCGCACCCTCTCAGCCTATTGGCCGGTTACTCAAGTTCGCTTAAAACTTAGCCTAGTGTCAATAGTGTGTGGCTCTCGCGCACAAACACTCCATATATGATCATGCAATAGCTATTAAACATCCTAAGTTCAGTTCTCATTCCATCCTTAGGAGTTTTACTCATGCATACTCACTTAGGCATTTCATCAAACACTTGGTGTGCATACAATGAATACATAGTTAGGGCACAAATAATTAAACCAAACTTCATTCAATACAATAAAATAGTGTTCTACATCATATCCAATCCTAGGGGATCCATTTGATCCCCAATCACTTAAACAACTACTCACTCATAATGAGTGTGCACAAATACATGGCAACTAAGTGAAACATGAATGTAAATACAAAGTTAAGGGTTTAGAAAAGGAGTCTAGGTCTTGAATGATCTTCAATGCAAGCTCCAATCTTCAACCAAGCTTGATCTTCTCCAAAGGTTTGATCTTTGCTCTATAGGGTTTGAGAGAATTGGTGAGTTTTCTTGAAATTGAGAGGTCTCTTTCTCTCTCTTCAAAGCTTTCCATTTATACCTAGGAGGTTTGATTGAGTTGACCCAACTTGGGCGAGTTACTTTGACAAGGGCAGGGCACATGAATGACTCGGGCGAGTCAAGCAATAGGACTTCTTGGAACCGTTGACTCTCATTGACAGAGTCAGATTGTGACTAGGGCTGTGTCGGGCAACTCAATTTTCCAGAGAGTTCTAAGTTGGACGAGTCAATAAGTGACTCGGACTTGGACAAATTAACTCGGGCAGAACCTACTCGGGCGAGTCAGCCTTTGTAAGGGCAAGATGACTCGGGCGAGTCAACTTTCAAGAGAGTTCTAATCTGGCCGAGTCAGGAAGTGACTCGGGCTATGCCAAAATGACTCAGGAGGTGCCAAAATGGCTCGGGCGAGTCACATCCAAGTCGGTCTAGTCGTCCAGGCCGAGTGAGTCATCCTGGCCGAGTCACTAGATGACTCGGGAAAATCTTCATTACCATGATTCTATTGCGCTTTCACCCGCAATCGACTGGACTCTGTCAGAAACTCACTTAAGTAGCTGTGTGACTCCAATTACTCGATATAAACCTGAAACGCACGAGAAAAGCATCAAAAGACTTATTGTAAGGCATAAGAAAGTTTGTGGAGCATATCCTTGGTGCAAGAAGAAAGGTCGCTGAATCATTGTATCCTGGGAAGCGGTTGACCAAGAATCCTAGTACTAAAGAGAGGCCAGTAACGGCTTAAAGAGATCGTCCAACGAGCCTTGAGTCATCCTTATCTGGTTTTACATTTAATTTCAATTATTTAATTTCTATTTATCTCACACATATTGTCAAATTTTCATTCAATAATCTTAAAGCGTTATTGTGCGATAGAAATTAAATTGAAGTTACTAATTTTTTTATTCTCTTGTAGACATGGATTACCAAAATATGAGCCAGAACATAGACATTGATGTCGATGTCCCAATGGCTCCCGAAGGGAAGCCAACACCTAGTGTTGTGCAGGGTATACTCTAACCGTGTCTCCGTCCAGGATGGGGGTTTACCCCAACTATGGCTACTGCCATGAATGGACCTACAGGTTCAATTCCAAGCGGGCGTGTCACACACGTATCCCACTAGTAATGCCGGCTGAAAGGCTTAGAAAATTTGATGGGTCGAATTTTAAGAGATGGCGACAGAAAATATTTTTCTACTTGACAACCTTAGGGTTGGCCCGGTTTTTAATCAAGGATCCTTCTACTTTTTCAGAGGAAGAGACCGACCCTCAGGTGCCAATGGCGTTCAATGCATGAGGCGATTTAAATTTGTCACAACTATGTAATAACAGCCTCGCAGACTCACTGTACAACATATATAATGCAAACCGCTCCTCTAAGGACCTTTGGGAGTATTTGGATCATATGTAGAGAACTCAGGATGCGGGCTCTAAGAAATATATTGTGGGCCGCTTCCTTGAGTTTAATATGGTGGATTCAAAGATTATAGCTAGCGAAGCACAAGAACTACAACTAATCATCCATGAAATTCATGCTAAAGGGATGTTGATTAGGGAATCATTTCAAGTTACCTCAGTCAGTAAGAAGCTGCCTCTAGGGTGGAAGGACTTCAAGAACTATCTCGAACACAATCGAAATGAGATGAGTTTTGAAGACCTGATGGTTCGTCTTCAGATCAAGGAAGACAACTGGGGCTATGATAGAAGGTTCAAGCCCTAGTCAGAGAGAGCTAACGTGGTCGAATAAGATAGTAGCTCGAAGCTGAAGGCACCATCCAAGAAACTTGGGCCAAAGGGGAAAGCCTTCAAGAAATATCAACAACCCAAGTTCGTGGGTAAATGCTTAAACTGTGACAAGGAGGGTCCACATGGGGAGTGAATTGTAATAACCTGCAGAAGAAGAAGAGGGAAGCTAATGCAGCTAAGGTGGATGTAGACTTCCTGGTGGCAGTGATATCCAAGCACAACCTGGTGGATGCAAATCCCAAGGAGTGGTGGCTGGACACTAGAGCACACCACCACATCTGCTCTAATAAAAAGATATTCTCTAAGCTACAGCTGACTAAAGCTTTAGAAAAGCTTTACATAGGCAGCTATTCCACCTCAGAGATCAAAAGGAAAGGGACATTGGTCTTGAAGCTGACCTCGGGGAAGGAGCTAAAGCTGATTGAGCGAAAGCTTTACATGGGACAATTTGGATAGCCATGGTTTTAAAATCATATTTGAGTCACAGAAAATTATTCTTACCAAGAATGATTTTTATTTGGGTAGAGGGTATGCCAAAGATGACATGTGAAAAATGAATATAATGACCATTGTACCCAAGAAGAATTTTAATAAAGATGGTTCTTCTATTTATTTGCGTGATTCCTCTAATTTATGGCATGTAAATTATGACACGCTAAGGAAATCAACGAAATTTGGAATGCATATCCAAATGTAATAAAGATTCCAAACACAAGTGTAAATCTTGTGGTGAAGCAAAATTGACGAGAACCTCCTTTCATAGTGTTGAAAGAATAAAATGAACTCCTTGATATAATCCATAGTGATCTATGTAATTTAAAATTCATGCAAGTGAGGTGGTAAGAAATATTTGTGCCTTTCATAAATGATAGTACACAATATTGTTATGTATATTTACTTCAAAACAAAGATAAGGCAATTGAAAAGATTGTCCAGTACACACTGGAAGTTGAGAGTCCACTCAACAAAAAAATAAAGAGGTTGAGAAGTGACCGTAAAGGTGAATACGTAGAACCGTTTGGGGGATTTTGTGCACAATAATATATTATTCACGAAGTAACTCCACCGCACTCGCCTCAATCATATGGTGTTACCGAAAGAAAGAATCACACTCAGAAAGAAATGATGAATGCTATGTTGTTAAGCTTTCGGTTACCCCAAGGAATGCGGGGGAAACATCTTATCAACAAATTATCTTTTGAATAAGGTACCTCGTAAGCAGGAGGAGAAGTCTCATTATGAGTTATTTAAGGGGACTAAGACGTCCTATAAATACTTCAACTGTGGGGGGGGGGGGGTGCCTACCAAAAGTAATGTCCCCAGGTCCTAAGAAAATGAGGATATGGCCCTAAGCCATTGATTATATATTCATTGGTTATGCACATAATACCAATTAGTGTAGGTTCCTGGTGTATGAATCGAAAAACCCTGATGTGCACAAGAATGCCATAACGGAATTGAAGAACGCTTCGTTCTTTAAAGAGGAATTTCCTTATAACTATGAGGAAAGTAGTCCAATGGGTGCGCCCGCGATGTACGAGACGCGAAAGGTGGACCAATTTAAAAGCATGTGGACACACCCTTTTGCCCATTGAAATTCTACTTCGTTGCTGATGCAGAGATATAGCTTCTGCTTAAGCACTCTCTGTGTCTTTTTGCGGAACTATTCTACTGAGGAATAAGAAAGACACAGTATGTTTGTTCACCCAGTTCGGCAACTTGCCTACGTCTGGGGAGGATACTCCGATCCTCAAGATTCCACTATCACAGTTTGAAGTACAAGGACTCCCACCTCTACTTCTCATCTAGCCGAAATCTAAAGCTCAGTCTAATCTCTTAGCAAGCAGTTTGATCTCACAGACTCACTTCGTGTACTCTACACACTCTCACTAATAAATAGCTACAGTTTTACCAATCAAACTCGGCCTATTCTATTACAGTGTATAGCTCACGGAATGCTTAAGCACACTCTTCACCAGAGTTGCTATATCTTCCGTTCCCAATACTCCAAGCTCTCCCGCCAAGTAGTCGGACCCTCTGAGTTCTTGAAACTCAGCCTTAGCTCTCTCTCAATCAATGACACACTCTGTCAATATTGGGAGCCTCGGTCACTGCTCCTCAGCCCACGACACTGCCTATCCATGGCTGATCACCGAGCTCCTGACTGTTCCTCCAACGATAAGTGCTCCAGTTGAACTCAGAACCAGTCCAGAATCAAGCTCCACAAGTTTTGATTCCTTTGCGCAATACAAGCCTTTTGATTCCTCTGCTACCGTGAGTTAATCTCTTCGTGTGCTTTTCTTTTCTGCTTTGTGTTTTCTCTCTGATTGTGTGTGTTTGTTGCTACCCTATACTCTCCTTTTCAAGCACTCGCACCCACCAAAAGCGCCAAGCATCAATATCAGAATCTTACTCCTAGATTCTAGCAAGTTTGTTGAAGATTCATTTACCAAATTTGAACCCCTTGGATCTTTATCTTTTTGAACACGTGCTGGCGACTGCTTATCTCTTGATGACGTCTGCATACCTCTCTGAGATTCTCCGATGCCAGCCGGATCATGCCGGAGCCTCTCAGTGCAACTCCAGGATTCTGCTCTAGCTCTGGATCATCATAGAGTGCTGAAGCAGACTCTGTCTCTTCATAGCTGTCTCTTTGTCTCTTCAGATAGTGTCTCAGCTTCAAAACTTCAGAAATTGCTGAAGCAGACTCTCGAGTAGTTTTGTCAGAATGCCATATCCTCAACAATCTCTCCCTTGGCATTTTGACAAAACCATAACTACAGCTAGACTACTGATCTAGAAACTCTGGTAACAACTAATAGCTATGCTAGATAATTTTGTTAACTATTACACTAGAGTTTAGAGTTCCTCAATGTATGCCAAACATCAAAAGTGTTCTAATAGTTCTATGAGTTGTTCAGAGTCAAACGAATAATGTCAAGTCAGGTGAGCATCATCGCTAATGTCTATTACAATCTTCTCTTCCCCTTTTTGGCACAAATGCCGAGGGCTAAATAATCATCGAGCTGGTAGAATTTCCGGTAGAAGGGTAATCCAAGTCTCGTAGAAGGTTGTCACTCTGGGATCTTTGTATGGAGCTCTTCTTGATCACCTCTGTCAGATTTGCACATTCAGATTTCAACAAACTGATCACCCTAGCCTTAGAGTTGTGTCCACTATAGGAGCATGAGCATCAGAGACTACTTCAGCAGTCTCTGAAATTTCTCGGGCAGGTTCCATGTCAGGCTCTCCTTCTTCAATATCCACAATATGGTGGCCCTTAAAGACCTTGTGGTCCAATGAGAATAATTGAGGAGCTCCCGACATACCTTCAACGGTAGCTCCCAATTCTTCATGTTGGCTGATCATAATCTGATAAATAAGTGAGGGAAATCCAATGCTCAGATTGGACTTCGGCTTGACTGCATGTGCAGCAATCTGCTCGAATACAATCTGCCCGAGATTTACCCTTCTCTTCTCCCCAGTACTGAATAATAACAACCCCATAGCACGACTCACCTTCCCCTTGTGAGAGCTGGGCAACCAAATTCTCACAACAAATGCATAAATAATAGCATAGTTTGTTGTCAAATCAGCAGCATTCAAACTATACGAAACCCAGCCTTTGCATAAGCCCCCAGTAAGAGCAACAACTAGCCTATCAGCACTAACCTCTACTGGTGGACTCGCATTTTCTTCAATGCCCGGAAATTTGTTTATCGCAGCAGGGGTAACCACAGCCCTCAATCTCCTAACAAAACTAGCCCCATACAGCAGGCTGTCTACAATTCCAAAATGTCTCCATATGTATTTGCTAAGAACTCCTTAACCAAATGTAAATTAAATCGTTTAACACAATTCAGCGAGTGTAGTAGATTTACCTCTCTCAGCAGTGCAATTACTTTAGGCACCTGAAATCTCCCAACTTCCAGCAGATTTTCAGTCATGACTGTCCAGTGGTGGATCGCTTCCCAGGACCCAACTGCCTTCTTGAATACAAACCATACCCCTTGTTGATCACGACCTGTCGCAGCCAGTATAGTTGGAGTGGGTGCAGCTCTCTGGGTGAACGCCTCTGACTGGGTTTTGGGGGCTATTCTGAAATCCTCAGAATCTGTAGATTCTGCTTCAGCAGTTTCTTCATCACTTGATGAGCTCAGCACCACCGGCTCCTTCCCTTTGCTCACTGGTTCTTTGGGGAGATGTTGTTCCTCCCCCTCGGCTACTGCCTCCCCAGTGGTAGTGGTAGCTTGCTGTAGATTAAATGGAGCGGTAGGAATGGCAGCCACCTGTCTTTCCTTGGCTTTCTTCGTCCATGTCTCATGAGAGGAGCCATCCGAGTCAGTGTTGGACTCTGAAGATGCTAAATCACTCTCTTCACCGCTTAGACTGTGGCTTTTGCTTGCAGAGCTCTGAGCTTTATCCACATCTGAGGCCACAATGTCTACAGTGGAGGATGGCCCAGCTTCAGCTTGGTCGGTGGATGGGATCCAAGTCAACCGCGGAACATTTGTGGGTTCATTGATCTGTAGCGAGGAGCTTCTTTTTGCTGGGGGCGAAACGCTCATGGGAACGTCATTCCTCTTTCTTTTGCTGGGCACGTTTGTAAACCTTGGATCCCCTTGTTTTCACCATGTCAGACGATTTTATGAAGACAGGAACATCTTGATCGTTGAAGATGTCGGAGAAAAAAATTGCTCTAGTTTTGCGAACGGATACTTCCGGTTTTCCCTTTCTCGGCCCCCTTTTCTTTTATTTTTTAAAAAATAATCGGACACGTGTCGCCGCCCAAGAGGCCATTTTAAAAAACAAAGGTTGCAGCTTTGAATACCCAGAGATTGCTTCAGCACTCTGTTCGGCTGTCTTTTCTGGAAATAAAATGACTTCTGCTATAATCTTTATCTCCTCAATTCCGCTTCAGTTGGGATATTAGCTGGCTGTCTCCACCCAACGCATTCGCCCTTTGTTCTCCTAGGGTTTACTTCTGATTTTCGCGGCTGTTGAAGAGTGGTGATTGCTTCGCTTCTTTCTGTGTCTCCTTCTCTGAGGGAATTCCTTTTCATAACTCCTGTAAGTTTCCTGCACAGTAATATGAAAGCCTGGATGACCTGCTTCTGTGCCCAGCGGTACTCATGTGTGCTTGAGGAATTCCTTGTTCTGACTTGTCGGTCATTTGATTTTCTTTGAGTCACCTTGTATCCGGTTAGTGTAGAGCACTTTCTCATAAGATGTCCTGTTTGACACGCTTAGCATCTCTTCTACTTTGATCTGGGTTTTCGAGCATGTGACCGATCTAGAGAATGCTTCAGCACTCTCTTGTACTTCTTTTCAGAAACTCTCTCTGAATCAACCATGACTGAACCCTTCTGAACACATGCACTTTGATCAATTTCTAAGGCTTTGACAAATGTGGTTATATCTGTCCTTCCTCACCTGTGTATCCGAGATCTTTAGTCCTAGCTCCATACCTTTGGTACGATAGAATCTCATCTAGAATGGATGATTTTCCTCTGGGTGCTTCAGGAGTGATTCTTTGTTCCCATACCTCTCCAACTGTCTTAGCATCATCTGATTTTTTTTTTAAATAGAGAGGTAATGATGCTTTGAAGATTATCTCGCTCATCTTCTAGTTCTGAAACCTTTGACAATAGTTTTTGATTGGGTTCTAGAACTTCCTGACACTTCTCTTGTATCAGCTTCAACTGATTAGCTATAATTTCTACTGGGTATTCCTTGTCATCATCGCTGTCAGATTCGACGATCCCATAAACAAACTCTATTTTTATTGAATCTGAATCATCATTACGGAATACAATAGTTAAAGCAAGATTTCCTTTGTGATCAGTCTACTCTTCACTGTCATCATCACTTCAGTTTGCTGTGAGAGACTTATTGTTCTTCTTCTGGTAACTTGGACATTCACTCTGTGTGTCCATATCCCTCGCAATCCCAGCACTGAATTTCTTTTTATTTATCTTTTCTTTCATCACTGTCTTTGCCAACATCCTTGTTCTTTTTCCGAGAATTTTCACCTCTTCGGTTTCTCCTCTTGGATATCTGACCTGAGTATGAAGGTTTCTGATCCATGCTTTTCATGAACGTTCCAAGGTTTTTGACTAGCAGAGACAATTGTTATTTGACATCATCTGGGATAGCCTCTTTCTCTTTTGTCTCAGCTTTCAACCCAAGGTCTTTCCCAGAGAGTGGTGAAGCAGTCTCTGTAACTTTTCATCTTGACCCGATTAGCGCCTCCAGCCTCATGTTCTTCACATCTTCTGCTTCCTCGATAGTTCTGACTTTTATATCAAATTTTAAAGTAATTGATCTGAGTATGTTCCTTACCAGTTTTTCTTCATGTATTGGCTCCCCGAGTGCATGAGCCTCGTTTAATATATCGCAGAGTTTGCCCTTTGAAATTCTACTTCGTTGCTGATGCGGAGATATAGCTTCTACTTAAGCACTCTCTGTGTCTTTCTGCGGAACTATTCTACTAAGGAATAAGAAAGACACAGTACGTTTGTTCACCCAGTTCGGCAACTTGCCTACGTCTGGGAAGGATGCTTTGAACCTCAAGATTCCACCATCATAGTTCGAAGTACAAGGACTCACACCTTTACTTCTCACCTAGCCGAAATCTAAAGCTCAGTCTAATCACCTAAACTAGCAAGCAGTCTGATCACACAGACTCTCTTCGTGTACTCTACACACTCTCAATAATAAATATCTATAGTTCTACCTAACAAACTCATCCTATACTATTACAGTGTATAGCTCACGGAATGCTTAAGCACACTCTTCACCAGAGTTGTTATATCTTCAGTTCACGATACTCCTAGCTCTCCCGCTAGGTAGTGGGACCCTCTAAGTTCTTCAAACTCAGACTTAGCTCCCCCTCAATCACTGACACACTTTGTAAATATTGGGTAGCCTATATCACTACTCCTCAGCCCGTGACACTGCCTGTCCGTGGCTGATCACCGAGATCCTGACTATTCCTCCAACGAGCAGTGCTCCAGTTGAACTCAGAACCAGTCCAGAATCAGGCTCCACGAGTTCTGATTCCTCTGCGCAACACAAGCCTTTAGCTCAGTGTATAAAACCCTGCTACCTTGAGTCAATCTATTCGTGTTCTTTTCTTTTCCGCTATGTGTTTTCTCTCTGATTGTGTGTGTGTTGCTACCCTCTACTCTTCTTTTCAAGCACTCGCACCCACCAAAAGATCCAAGCATCAATATCAGAATCTTACTTTTAGATTCTAGCAAGTTTGTTGAAGATTCCGTTGCATTTTGAACCCCTTGGATATTTAGCTTTTTGAACATGTGCAGGAGACTGCTGAGCTCTTGATGACGTCTGCATACCTTTCTGAGCTTCCCCGATGCCTGCCGGATCATACCGAAGCCTCTCAGTGCAACGCCAGGATTTTGCTCTAGCTCTGGATCATCACATAGTGCTGAAGCAGACTCTGTCTCTTCATAGCTGTCTCTCTGTCTCTTCAGATATTGTCTCAGCTTCAAAACTTCAGGGATTGCTGAAGAAGACTCTTGAGCAATTTTGTCAGGATGCCATATCCTCAACACACTTATTTATACTTAAATTGTTAGTTTGAGCATGCAAGTTGAGCTGACACCTCAACATAACTTGGAAGCGACGCATAAAGGTTCAGCATCGCCTGGGTTTCGACTTAAGCGAGGCGTAGTCTGCAGCTTAAATGCTGATGTGATGCCTGTGTTGATTAATGGCTTTAAAAAGCATTAACGAACACCGAGGTGTTACCTGGCACAAAATGAACGAGGAGTCTCCTCATTTAGAAACATGGAGACGCCTAGGGCACTACTTTTTGAATACTGTAAAAAAAGTTCTCCTTCATTTTGAAACATTCCAAAAACACACAATCCAATACTAACCAACAAAATTGTGAGCTCTCTTCCCCTCCTTGAGTTTTCTAAAGTCGTGGTGATAGCGAAAGGCATAAGAAAGTTTGACTAGAAATTTTTTTGTGCAAGAAGAAAGTTCGCTGAATCATTTTATCCTAGGAAGTGGTTGACCAAGAATCTCAGCACTAAAGGGAGGCCAATAACATTTAAGGAGATCAACCAACGAGCCTTGACTCCTCTACATCTGGTTTTGTACAATTTATTTAATTTCTATTTATCTGACACATATTGTCAATTTTTCATTCAATAAATACAATAATTCATATGCTATTTTGCGTTAAATAAACATACAAAATTATATTTCATCAAAGAGATAATTCCACAAAATTGCATGATCTCTAATATCAGTAAATTTGTCCATAATTTAGCAAAACTCAAATAATAATATACATAAATAACATAAAACAATTAAATTAACAAATTTATTTCATCTTCATCAAATCTATATATTTTATGAATTGTACATTAAATCTAACAAGTTAATTGATTCAGATAAATCTCAAATCAAAGTCGTATGAATGAAGGAAAACAAATAGACATTGACTAGCCACAACAATACAAGTGTCGGGCATCGAGCTGGTGGGCATCTGATTCTTATTCCAGAAGTGCAGTTGAAATTCAATGAAAGTGAAATTCTGCAGTGTTGATGATGCAGGGTTATAGCCTCTGGAGATATAGCTTCTGCTTAAACACTCTATGTATCTTTCTGTGGAATTATTCTACTACAGAATAAGAAAGACACAATGATTTGTTCACCCAGTTTGGCAACTTGCCTATGTCTGGGGAGGATACACTAATCCTCAAGATTCCACTATCTCAGTTGAAGTACAAAGGACTCACACAATTCCAGTAACAAAAAGCTACGGACCTAAATCACAGACCTAGCCTATTCTATTACAATGTGTGGTACACGGAATGCTTCAGCACACTCTTCACCAGAGTTGCTGTATCTTCAGTCAACGACTCTTCAAGCTCTCTTGCCAAGCAGTTGGACACTCTGAGTTCTTCAAACTCAGTCTCAGCTCCCCCTCAATCAATGACACACTCCATGATCAATGCTCCACAGCTCGCTGATCCCCGAGCTTCGATTGTTCCTTCAACGAGCAGAGCTCCAGTTGAACTCCGAATCAATCCTAAATCTACTCCACGAGTTCTGATTCCTTCTGCACACCACACCAGTCTTCAACTTAATGTGTATACCCTGCTACCTTTGGTTGATCTCTGAGTGCTTGATCGCTCTGTGCTCTTGTGTGTGTCTGGCTCGTCTGTCTCACACCTTCCTCTTGTAGCTTCTCAGGTTTCCATGCACGAAAACCTGTTGCCATCATTATCATAATCTTCTTCTGGATTTCCGGAAGGTTGTTGAAGATTTCGTTGCTTGATTTGGACTCTTGGATCTATATTTTCTTCGACCATGTGTTGACGATTGCTGAGCTCAATATGAAATCTACAGAGCTCCCTGGCCTTCTGCGAGCCAGCCGGAACTTCTTCGACTCCAGGTTGATCAGGCATTCTACTCTAGCTCTGGATCACTACGGAGTGCTGAAGCAGACTCTGTCTCTTCATAGCAGTCTCTCGCCCATTCTTCAGATAGTGTCTCAGCATCAAATCTTCTGGGATTTTCGTTGCTGTTGTTGTTTTGTCAGTCTTCAAATTGTTCTCCAGCCACCAATCTTCAGGGAGTGCTTCAGCAGTCTCTTGAGCAGTTTTGTCAAGGATGCCATATCCTCAACAATCTCCCCCTTGGCATTTTGACAAAACTAAGTGATCTAACCGTAGGTACTCTGGTACTCCAACACAACTACAACTACAACTAGATTACAGATCCAGATACTCTGGTAAAAACTAGAGCTATGCTAGATAATTGCTCTAACTATTACACTTGAGTTTAGAGTTCCTCAATGAATACTAAACATCAAAAGTGATCGAACAGTTCTAGAATCTAGGAGCAGTTCATCGTTCACATATTGTGATGTCACTGTATACATTCTTCTCCCCCTTTTTGGCACAAATGCTGAGTGCTTCATTCATTCACTTGGGTGAGAAGGGGCGGTGCTGCTGGCTGCTGGGTACTCCAAGTCATGGAGGAGGCGGGTGATCTCGGTTCTCCGCATTGATTTCTTCTTTGCCTCCGCTGTCAGGTATGCACGCTCTGACTTGAGGTGACTGATCACACTTTCACGCATAGCAGCATCTATGGCAGGAACTGGAACACCAGAGAGTGCTTCAGCAGTCTCTAGAATTTCACGGGCTGGCTCCATGTCAGGCTCCCCTTCTTCTATATCAACTATATGTCGGCCCTTAAAGACCTTGTGGTCTAGTGTCAACAACTATGGAGCTCCGGAAAGACCCTCATGTGTAGCTCCCAACTCCTTGTGCTGGCTGATCATTATCTCATAAATAAGCGAAGAAAATCCAATGCACAGATTGGACTTTGGCTTGACAGCATGTACAGCAATTTGATCAAAAATGATCTGCCCCAGATTTACCATTCTTCTTTCCCTAATAATGAATAGTAGCAGCTCCATAGCTCGACTCACCTTTCTCTACTGGGAACTGGGCATCCAATTTCTCACCGCAAACGCATAGAGGATTGGATACTTCGTTGTCAAATCTACAGCTCCTAAATATAAGAGACCCAGCTTTTATATAAACCTCCATTGAGCACAACTGCCAGCCTACCTGCACTTACCTCTGCCGATGGGCTAGCATTTTCAACAATGCCAAGAAATTTGTTGATCACAGCAGGAATTATCACAACCCTCAATCTTCTAACAAAACTAGCTCCATATAGCAGATTGTTTACTACTCCAAAGTCTCTATCAATATTTGCTAGAATCTCCTTAACTATATGCAAGGTGTAATGTTTAACCAAAGTCAAGGAGTTTCGCAGATTTACCTCTCTCTATAACCTTGGGTACACGAAACTGGCCAACCTCCAACAATTTCTCAGGCACAATTGTCCTGTGGTTTATTGCTTCTCAGGAAATGATGGACCGTATTTATACGATCCATCGAGTTGTTTATTCCCACTATTTAATTGCTTTTTGCGTGTAATAGATTACTTCTTTGTAGTGTTTCGCATCGCAAGTGTATCAAGACCGCTTTTGAGATTTATGTTTTTAGAGTCGGTGTGGAAATTGGCGTTGATGGAAGTTGAGTGTGCAACTCAGTAAATACGGCGCCAGAAGAACACTTTAGTCAGCATTGGGCCCGCGGCCCAACAACAAATTTAGAAGTCTGCATGATCACATATAAATACAGATCTACTGTTCTGAAAAGAATAACAATTTTTAGAGAGAGAGGAGAGGCGACGACGGCAGCAACACGCGGAAATTGAGGCCGAGTAGTATTCATCGCGGAATTATTGTTCATCGCCGGAGTTACTGTTCATAGTTTTAGTATTTTTCTAAACTGAGTTTATTTTCATTATTGCTTTTAGATGGATTGTAGTAGCTAAACTTTAAGTTCAGTTTGGGGATTTTGTATTGCAACACACGATTTGAGATACTTATGTTTCGTAATTCAATTTAGTGAATTCCTAATTTTCGGTTGAATTGCATGCTCTGATTATCAAGTTAGCATAGCCTAGCTGTGGAACTGAGTTGATATCTAGTACGTGATATTGGATTGACTTCCCTATTAGCTAAGCCTAGCGGTATAACCTAATCGGTGTTGTTAATCGAGTAATTGTTAAACCTATTCGAGAACTTAGTGGTTAAGAGTAGGTAGAACACTAGAGTCGACATTACCCTAGCAGGATTGCTAGACTAGAACAGTAGTTTACTAGTTGATGCATGTTACAATCGATGATTATCCGTTGCAATGCATATCCCTGAACTGACTTTTCTCTGAAGTTGATAAACAACAAACATTCTTCTTGCAAAACCCCCTTTCAATGTGACAATTATTCGTAGAACTTTATCACTGATTGCTCTCTCGTGGGTTCGATTCTATTTACCGCTTGCTAAGTGTTAACAGAAGATTATAAATATAAATTTGGCGCACACAACGACGTGCCGTCAGGAAACGACAACCTTTTTGGAAACAAACCAAACTCCTTGTTGGTCTTATCCAGACACTGCTGATATAGTTGGAGGAGGTGTAGCACTTCAGGTGGATGGCTCTGGTCGGGGTCTAGGAGCTAGTCTGTAGTCATCTGAGTTTGTAGATTCTGCTTCAACAGTCTCTTGTTCACTTAAAGAGATAGCTACCATTGGCTCTTTCCCTTTGCTCACTGGTTTCCTTGAAAGAGGGTGTTCCACTGCCTTAGCCCCCACTTCTTCACTGCTTGCACGCACCTAGTTCAGGCACAGACGAAGGAGTAGGAACTGCAGCCACCTGTCTGTCCTCAGCCTTTTTTGTTCGTATCTCATGAGATGCGTCATTTGAGTCAATGCTAGACCAGAGGATGTTGAAGTAGTCTCTTCGCCACTCTGGCTCTGGCTTTTTCTTGTGGACCTCAGAGCCTCACCCTTGTCTATGGGCATAGTGTCTCTTGTGGTGGACGGGCCAACTTTTGCTTGGTCGGTGGTCGGGATCCATGTCAACCGACGAACATCCGTTGGTTCGTTGATCTACAGTGAAGACCTTCTTTTGGCTGCTGGGGGCTCACTCACGGGAACAGCACTACTCTTCCGCTTGGCATACCCTCCGCTACGTTTGTATACCTTAGCTCCTCTCGTATTCACCATTGTGGATGTTTATCTGAGTGTTGGACAACTGATCGCTAAAGTCGCCAAATTTTCTCTGAGCCCTAGGTCTGAAACGGATAGACAGCGTTCAACCCTTTTTCGGCCTTTTTCTTCTTTTTTCAAAAATTACTGGACACGTGTCGCCTTCTCCAAGTTTGCCTATTTTTGAAGGCAATGTTCAAAAGTTACAGCTCCAAGATTCCATGGAGTGCTTCAGCACTCTGTTCAGCTGTCTTATCTGGATCCAAAATAACTTTTGATGCAAGCTTTCTTTCCTCAGTTCATGCTTCAGTGGGGATATTTGATGGCTATTTCTCAACCCAGCGCTTTTGACACTTGTTCCTTTTCACCTCCACTCAGCGCATTGGACACTTGTTCCTTTTCACCTCCACTCAGCGCATTGGACACTTGTTCTTCTCAGATGAACTTCTAATTTTTGCGGCTGTTGAACAGTGATATTTGCTTCGTTTCTTTTTGTGTCTCCTTCTCTGAGTGAATGCCTCTTCACCACTCCTGCACAGTAACACGATAACCTCGGTGTACCTGCACCTGTGAACTGTAGTATTCATATGTGCTCGGAGAATTCCTTATTCTGACTCGTCGGTCATTTGATCTTTTTCGAGTCTCCCTTTACACGGTCAGTGTTGGACACTTTCTCTAAAGGTGTCCAGTTTGATCACAAGCGTAGCATCTCTTCTGCTTTGATCTGTGATTCCGAGCATGTGACTGATATAGAGAATGCTTCAGCACTCTCTTGTACTTCTTCTCCGGATCAACTATACTGAACCCTTCTGAACACTTGCACTTTGATCAATCACTGTGGCTTTGACAAATGTAGTTATACTTGTCCCTTCATCACCAGTGTATCCGAGACCTTCAATTCCACCTCCATACCTTTGGTAAGCTAGAATCTCATCCAGAATGGATGACTCTCCTCTATTTGCTTTAGGTGTGATTCTCTGTTCACATACCTCTCCAACTGTCTCAGCATCTTCTAATGATTGTTTCTTGGTCAGAGAGATGATGATGCTTTGAAGGTTATCTCGTTCATCTTCCAATCCCGAAACCTTTGATAATAACTCCCTGTTGGCTTCAATAACTTCCTGACACTTCTCTTGTATCAGTTTGAACTGATTAGCAATAGTCTCTTTTGAGAATTCTTCATCATCACTGCTATCTGATTCAACTATCCCATAAATAAAATCTGTCTTTACTTGGTCTGAATCATTATGAAATATAATAGTCAGTGCTAGATTTCCTATGTGATCAGTCTCCCATTCACTGTCTTTGTCACTCTAATTTGCCGTGAGAGACTTGTTGCTCTTCTTCTAATATGTAGGGCATTCAGCTTTCCTGTGACCATATCCCTCGCACTCCCAGCACTAGATTCCTTTCTGTTTGTCTTTTCCTTTACCATTGTCTTTGTCAGCATCCTTGTTCTTTCTTTGAGAATTTTCTCCTATGCGGTTTCTCCCCCTAGATGACTGACATGAGTTTGAAGGTTTCTAGTCCATTTTCTTCATGAACTTTCCAAGGTGTTTGACCAGCAGAGACAGTTGTTGGTTGACAACATCTGCGACAACCACTTTCTCTTTTGTCTCAGCTTTCAGCCCGAGGTCTTTCCAAGAGAGTGGTGAAGCAGTCTTTGTGACTTTCATCTCAAACTGTCTCAGTGAGCCAATCAGCACCTCCAGCTTCATATGCTTGACATCTTGAGCTTCTTCAATCGCAGTGATCTTTATATCAAACCTTGAGGTGATTGATCTGAGGGCCTTCCTTACCAATTTCTCCTCTTGAATTGGTTCTCCGAGAGCATGGGCCTCATTGGATATGTCACACAATCGGGAATTGAACTCAGTAATTGTCTCTTCTTCCTGCATCTTCAGGCTTTCAAATCTTGAGGTGACAATTTGCATTCTCGAAGTTCTCACCTTGTCTGTTCCCTTATTGGCTTTTTGAAGAATCTCCCAAGCTTGTTTGGCCGTATCACAGTTGGATATTAACCTGAAATCGTTAGCATCCACAGCAGCAAACATAGCATTTAAAGCTTTGGAATTTCCTACTGCCATGGCTACCTCATTAGCCGTCCATTTTTCTTCAGCTTTCTTTCTTGAGACTCCTCATCAACTGTCTGAGGATGAGCCCACTCTGTAATGACTGCCTTCCAAGCTTTTTCATCAATAGCTTTGATAAAAGCCTTCATCTGAGCCTTCCGGTAGCTATAGTTTCCTCCTTCGAACAATGGAGGAGACATAGAGCAACGTAGAACAAAACTCAACATATAACGATGTTAAGGTCTACAAGACATATGATGGAAAATTCAAAGGGTTACAACAAGAATAAGATAGAAAGACTAATTCTGTCACGATGAATCTTCCTTAATAATTGGATCGTTGCTCTACGTCCTCCTAAGGACTCCTTGCTTGAGGCTCCTTCTCTCTAGCTCTTCTCCATACTCTAAGAATAGGATTTGAGGTGCAAATCTCGATTTGAAGAATGTTGGGTTGCTTAGCAATAAGAGGCGCCAACTGGTGTAGGGTGAGGCGCCGCTTGGTGTAGGGTGAGGCGACGCCTGGGCATCTTTAGGCTCAATTATGGCGCTTCTTGGTTACTTTTTGCTCTTTTTGCATATATCGCAAAGAGACATCGAAGCGATAAAATCTCTCGGAAATGAGCCGAAATCCATGAGAAAGGGAGTCTAAAGAGTGTTCAAAATCCACTCATCACAAATCCACACTTAGGATTCGTTCGTCCAAAACGAATAACAAGCAAGCGTCACACATCATATATACATGCAAATTTATAAATGAAAATATAATACAGGGAAATACTAATTCACTTCCATAGGAATCAAGATTGCATTTAGCATATGCAACAAGCCATTAAACCCTTAGGCTGCACAGTTGATGAGTGGTGTCTCGTGAGGGTTTTTCAAGAAAAAGTATACCCACAAATCCAAATAATGCAATCCTCAGTTATATGATGCATGCAATGCAGGATTCATAATGTATGTACATACGACATATATTCTCTAATCACATAGGCAATCACAATGGCTCAAAAATTCTCGAACATCATGTTTAGAAAATCCTCAATCATGCCTAGAAAAAAAGTCATCAATTCCCTTCATGGAATACTCCTACCATGGGCACACATTTAGATAAAAAAAGAATTCAGCACTCTTATGGTTAGTCGGCCTATGCTATCAATAAGGATAGTCCATGGGCGTTCTAACACTGAATTTATTTCCAAGTCCAAAAATCCAAAGCCTATGTCCATAAGGAAAGCAAAATCATGTACCAAATACAAGATGAGACAGTTGCAAACAATAGACTAAGTGTAATGGTCATTTCGAAGTCAAGTAGTTACTCAAACAAAAACAATGCATATAACTCCTCACAAGTGTAGGCGGGATGCAATAAGTCTTAAGTGTGGTGTTTAGTTTGGAAGTTACCTTCCAACTAAACTCATTCATTTCTTTTTCACACACTTTTTTGCTGGGCTTGTTTTGCACCCTTTTTGATGTCCTCCTCAATTCGGTAAGAATTCACATTTAAGATTGAAACATATGGTGGTGATGGTCATGAGTGAAAAATAAACATGTTATCAGAGATCATGATAAAAGACTTGGATCGCAAAAAGTCTTGTGATATGCACATGTCATGCTTGTAGGGTTGTGGTTTGATTTCTTTAAAATCCTAAACATGCTTTCAAGTGTTGAGAGTGCACTACTTAAGAAATTGATAAAAACTGTAATGGAATTAAAAGATCTTAACTTAAGTAGACATTGTCAAACAATAAAACCAAAGTTCCAAGAAGTCAAGGTAGAGTCCTAGCTAACTCATGAGGAAAGAGAACAACAGTCAAGTAGTAGCGACATGTGAGCAAGTGCACGTGATCCTAAATTATGCAAGTCTAACTAAGTACAAAAATAAATTATATGCCATGAACTATAAAAACTATATGCAGGTCACAAGCTACAAGCTACCCACTTCGCACTTTGAAGCAAAGTTGTGAAGAGGAGCTCCAGCTTCTAACTTCAGCAGGAAGTTGTAGCATCTTCTTGGGATTGTTTTATCCATGATGCTATTACCTTAACAATCTCCCCCCTTGACATTTATGACAAAACTACAGCAGGAACTCCCCCATTGTTCTATTTATAGCAGCAACTCTACTGCTCCAGCTCCTTCTCCCCCCTTTTTGTCACAAAGGACAAGGGGGTTCAGTCAGTTGACTCTGGAACCACATACATCCCCAAGGCGGATCTTAAGAACTCAAAACGTGCTCCATCCAGGAGCTTTATAAGAATATCCACCAGTTGTTTCTCGGTTGCTACGTGTTGCAAAGCTATGATCTTCTTCTCCACTAAGTCTCTAATGAAGTGAAGCTTTATATCAATATGCTTGGTCCGCGAATGCTGAACAAGATTCTTGGAAATATTGATGGCACTCATGTTGTCATAGTAGAGTGTTATAACATCCTGTGTAACACCATACTCGCCCATCATCTGCTTCATCCATATCAGTTGAGCACACCAGCTTCCAGCTGCTATGTACTATGCTTCTGTAGTGGATAGGCATATACTATTTTGTTTCTTGCTGAACCAAGAAACCAAGTTGTTGCTGAGGAAGAAGCAGCCTCCTACCATGCTCTATTGTCTTATGAACATCCTGCCCAGTCCGCATTGCAATAACCCACGAGATCTGCACTGGTGTCATTGGTGTACCATAGGCCATAGTTAGTTGTTCCTCCAATATATCGGATGATTCTCTTTACCAGTTGAAGGTGGCTTTCCTTCGAGCAAGCCTGGTATTTTGCACATACTCCCACATCGTAGGTTATGTCTGGACAGCTAGCTGTAAGATACAACAGACTTCCAATCATGCTTCGGTACAGAGTTTGATCAACCGCAGCTGCTGCTTCATCTTTACCCACTTTTGTATCGGTGGCTGCAGGTGTTCGTTTGTGGCATGCATTGTTGATAGAGCCTATTTATACACATTATTTAGATCCTAACCCTATGCTTGTTTGCATTATTTTATGTACAAGATTACTGGTTTCCAGTATTTTTGTATTTCAGGGCAAAACGAGGGCCTAAGTCGGATACGCGCTAACAGGCAGCGTTTAGGACGCGCATCACATAGTCTGCGGAGCTAGCGGCGCAAACAGAAGAATTGGCAGAGTTGACCACGGTGCGCTAACCGATTGCGCTAACCAAGATGCCGTGCGCCATGCGCAGATGGTGGTGTTTCCAAATCCTGACACCACCAGATTTGGAAGTTGCCAAAGATGAGCCTCTTGAGCAGTATATAAAGAGAGGAAGGACTAGGGTTTTGAGAGATCATCATATCATAATTCAGAGAGAGAGCGACGGGATCAAAAACACACGAGCTTGTTCAGAGGACCTGCGCTAGCCGACTGCGCCAGCCGAGACTGCAATCTGCACGCACTGTTTGCTATTGTTTTCTTGGACACTTTAGTTATTATTTACTGTTTCTATGATGTTTACTACTAGCATGTCTAGCTAAACGATTAGTATCGGTTGGGCATGAATCTATGAGTATTTCCTTTGAGACTTGCGCTTAATGCATAGCTGGTTTGCTTATATTAATTCTGTGCACATTGTTGGCAGCGAGTGGCATGAGTAGGGGAAGCCTTGAACCGTAATCTTATTCTTGTTACTTGTTGTTGTATGTTAAACTAGTTGAATAGCCTGACGGTGCCGACTAGGAGTAACGCGCTAGGGAAATCAGTTGCTACTGTGACAGGATTCGCAGCTGCTTAGACTAGTCTTAAAAATTAATAGCTCATGAACTTTGATCGGAACATGCGCACATGTTAGGAAGCCTTGATCGGACACTAACATTAGCAAACCAAACTATAGATGTTTAGAGTCGATGATAGTGAATACACTCATAGAGGATTGTCTGCGCCGATACTTCTCATAGTCATAGTACTTAATCTCTACTGCCTGCGCACGTCTAGTGCAATTCCTGCGTTTACTACTGTTTACTCGCGCATCGCGCAACCCCCAATCATTCACACCCCCAGTTTTCGTAAGTGCAGGATACTAGTTAAAGCTAATCTACTGCTTCCTTGTGGATTCGACCCCGACTTAACCGCTGTACTAAGTGGAAGAGGAAGGAATTAATTTGACGCGCACAACGACCCGCGATCAGCAGGCAAGTGCCAACAGTAACCTGATGGCTTCCGGTCTCGCCACTAGAGCAAAGGTTTCATCAAAGTCGACACTTTCGATTTGAGTGTAGCCTTGCGCCACCAATTTAGCCTTGTTTCTGTGATGTTCCCCTTTTCATCAAACTTGTTCTTATAAATCCACTTGGTTCCGATGATATTTACTCCTGTAGGTCGAGTCAGCAAATCCCAAACATCGTTTCTTTCAAACTCTCCCAGTTCTTCTTGCATTGCAGTAATCCAAAATTCATCTCCCAGTGCTTCTCCAATGTTCTTTGGTTCAATGCTGGACAGAAAGCATGAGTTATTCAACATCCCACATAGGTGGATGTGGGAGGTACCGCGTGTTCGTCTCCCTTCGGTGGGATCACCAATGACATTTGTCATTGGATGGTTTCGTTGATTTCTCTTTGGTGGAGAACATTCTGGACCCGAATTAGTTGGGGCTTTTTCATAAGGTTCTTTTGACAACAGCTCCGGATCTTCTTCTTTCACAGCTTGTTCAAGGTCTTCGGCTATAGCATCCTCTGGAGCTTCTCCTTTATCAACATTTTTGGTTCTTGGGAATAGGTCTGCTTGTGTACCTTTGGCACTGAATCCTCATCATCATCACTCTTTGGATGGTCAGCTTCCTCATCTTTGCAATCACATTAATGGATTCAATCACTATTTATGTCTGTGTGTTGTAGACCCGATATGCTCTATTGGTGGTGGAGTACCCAAGGAACATTTCTTTGTCGCTATTAGGCTCAAGTTTTTTTCGGTACTCATGGTCTCTCAGGATATAGCATTCGATTCCGAATACATGGAAGTATTTGACCGACGATTTCTTCCGAATACATGATGTAGCAGACAGTGTTCATGGCTTGTGCCCAAAACTAGAGAGGGACTTTCTTTGAATGAATCATCACAAGGGCCATCTCCTGGATAGTCCGGTTCTTCCATTCGACTACACCATTCTGTTGTAGAGTGATTGGTGACGAGTATTGATGCGTGATGCCTCGGCTGCTGTAGAATTCATCCATGGCGTCATTCTAAAATTCTCTTCCATGATCACTCAGTATAGCTGCCACTCTTAGGCACTTTTATCATTCCAGCCGGGTAGTCAGGGTGATCATCACCCTCACGGTCTCGGACTTTTCTCTGATGAACTCAATCCATGAGAATCGAGAGAAGTCATCAACACATACAAATGCGTACCTCTTTCTTCCGTAGCTCTCTACTTCCATTGGCCCCATGAAATCATATGTAATAGTTGCAAAGGTCTGGACGTATTGATCTCAGTGACCTTGGGGTGGGAGGCTCTCCTTTGTTTTCCAACTTAGCATTCTCCACATATTGTGCTCGGTTCTCCTACGTTCTCAGGTATACCTTTGACTAGTTGTTCTGAAGCAATTCTTGTGAGTGTTCTAAGGTTGAGATGTCCCATCCTCTCATGCCATAGTTTTATCTCTTCTATCTTGGTCATCAGACAAGTAGATACAGAGGTTGGTGCAGCATCCTCTAGTAAGTATCAATTATTGGCAAATCATGTACCCTTTATTACACATCTTCCATCCGCATCAAATACTTGACAGAGGTACCGTCACACAGTTGACTTATGCTGACGAGATTTGCTTTCAGACCCTTTAATAGGATCACATTCTGTAACTTGGGCAACCCGTGTACAACTAGAGTCCCTTTTCCGAGAACTTTCCCTTTCATCCCATTCCCAAACATCACGTTCTACTCTTTGCAGAGCTGAACATCCATTAAGAATGCTTTGTTTCCAGTCATGTGTCCCGAGCACCCATTGTCAAAGTGCCAGCTATCTTTCTTCATTGACTTTGATGAGCTGTAGGACACATAAGCATACTGTCTTCGGCCTTTCTTGTATCTTTGATACCTGGGATTGTCGTTGTGGTCTCCAGTACTTGTTCAAAATGGGACAGACATGTTGTAGGTGCCCAACCTGATCACAGAAATAACATCTGCCTTTGTTCTGTGGAGTTTTACATGAGTGCTGCAGAGGTTGTTGTAGCATCTCCTATCTCTTTCTTCTAGAAGTTTTTTTTCGAGTTGGTTCTTGCGGTTTCGCTGGCATCTCCCTCCTCTGCACGACTAGTTCAGACTCTACAATCTTCTAAGATTTGACAAAACGTTGTCACTCTAGTGCCTTCTTCCCCAGTATATTCCAGTCCTGAATTTCCACCTCCATATCTTTGGTAGTACAAGAGATCATCAAGGCTGTTTGTTCCGTTGTTAAGCATCTTGACCGTCTTTCTGTGCAGATTGACTTCCTTCATTATAGTAGCATATTCTGACTCACATTGGTCTGTCTGGTTTTTATGAGTTTGATGGTCTTTACTAATTCTTCTCGTTCTTTTTCCAATTCGAATATTTTTGAAGATAGTCCCTTATTAATCTCAATGACCTGTAGCGACTTCTCGTGCAGCAGGATGTAGTTTCTTTCAATCAACTCCTTAGTGACTTCCTCATCATCGTTGTTGTCTGACTCTTCAACACCATGAACAATATCTTGCTTTATTGAACTGATGTACTTTAGATCTGTTACAGTAGTTAGAGCAACTATGCCCTTTTGTTCTGAGTCATCTTCACTTTCTTCTTCGCTCCAGTTTGCAGTAAGAGATTTGTTGTTCTTCTTCTGATTGTTCGAACATTCAGACTGCCTGTGGACAAAACCTTCACACTCCCAGCACTGGACTCCTTTCTGCTTGTCCCTCCTATCTTTTCTATTTTGATCAACATCCTTGTAACTTCTTTGAGAATTTTCTCCTCTCCTGGATTGGTTTCTACCGCTTGATTGCTGGCTTGCAAATGAGGGTTTTTGATCCAATTTTTTCATGATCTTACCAAAGTTCTTTGCAAGTAGTGCCAGTTGCTGCATTGCATTTCTGGTGCGGCTTATTTCTTATTTATCTTAGCCTTTAGTCTGATCTTCTTCTCAAGGGATGGTGTAGCATCCTCTGTCATCCAATCAGCGATTCCAGCCTCATGTTCTTGACGTCATGTGCTTCTCTTATGGCAGTGACCTTCATGTCAAACTCCTAGGTCAGGAATCAGGGAACTTTTCTTACCAGCTTCTCTTCCTGAATCGGTTCTCTGAGATCATGGGTTTCATTCGATAAGTCACATAGCTTTGCATTGAACTCAGTGATGGTTTCTCCCTCTAGCATCTTCAAGCTTTCAAACCTTGAGGTGATCGTCTGAATTTGTGAAGTCTTCACCTAGTCCGTTCCTTCATGAGCTGTCTTTAGAATTTCCCATGCCTGTTTTACAATATCGCAACTCGAGATAAGTCTGAAATTGTTGGCAACAACAATAGCAAAAATAGCATTGAGGGCCTTAGAGTTGCCAGATGC